>OY720151.1:44934568-46367565 GCA_963082725.1 Pedicia rivosa
TTTTTTGCTTTTTAAAAATCTTTTACAAAATACTTTTTCAATCTTCATTAATTTACGTTTGCCCAACAAGAAAAAAAATTAAGGAAAAGGAAGAAGAAAAAGAAAAGGAACGGAGATAGAAGAAGAAGAAAAAAAAACACGCAGATTATACAATATTTGTTATTTGTCCTTTTTAAATAATTAAATAATTAATGTAAGACGACGTTTAAAGATACTTTTTCATTTTTACAAATATTAGATTAGCGATATGTGTATGTGTGTGTTTATGTGTGTGTGTGTGTGTGTGTAACTTAGTAAAATGTAAAATGTCAAAAGAAAAATTTATGTTGTAACGAAGATAAATTATTGTGATTTTAAAATTTAAAAATTTTTAAATTTGATTAAAATTAATCTTTATGGATATTCCAGAATATTCCAATTGTATTGTTTAGTTACATAAAAAATAATTATTAATTAGTTTAATTACTTAACGTAATTTAAATTTCCTATTATATTTAAAGGGGTCGAGGGAAGTAGGATTATGAGAACGTGTAAAAATTATTTCATACATTTTTGGGGTTGAGTAACAGTTTTTTTTGGTGATTTCCATTCTCAGAGGTAAAATTTTCGAGATGTGATGGAAAAACATAATATTGGCTAATACATTTGCAGTTTACATGCGTATAATAAACATGTTAATTTTTGGTTTTTAAAAGCTTTTTAACTTAAAACATAAAAGATTTCATAGAGAAATTATTCACGTACCTATTAATTCGTTATTTATTTTACTATTTTCATTGGTTTCAGTTGTTGGAAAAATGTTGATTTTTAGTTTTGATCAATTTTTTTTGTATATTTTTAGAAATTTGGTTATTTTCCAATTGAATATTTAAAAATTTTCCTTTTAAACTAAAACATTAAAAAAACAAAATAATTTAAAAAAAAATCTCTAAAAATTAAAACAGAAATCAAAAAGCAAATCAAAATAATTCAAGTCAAATTCATTTGCACCAAAAAAAAAAGTACACAAAAAAAAGCAATAATTCGTAGATGAATAATTTCTATAGGACATAAAAAATAAATTGTTAAATAATACAGAAAATTTAATGTTGTATAAGTACCAAAAAAAAAAACAAAAAAGAAGAAGAAAGAAAGAAAGAATCTCTGAAGTTGTTTTGTTTTGTTTTCTTTTCTTTTCGTTTTTTTTTTTGTATAATTTTTATGTTAATCAACAACATCATCATTATCATCATCATCAACATCAAGATCGTTACGGTCCTTCAATTTTATAAGCGCGTGAACGCGCGACAACACAATAAAGTCATTTACATTCAATTATCAAAACATTTTCTCTTGTTTTTTTTTTCTTAGTTTTTTTTTCTTCGCTTTTCTTTTCTTTTTTTTTTTCTTCATTTATTTTCTTCTTAGTTGTTGCTGTTGTTGTTGTTGTTATTGTTAGTGTTCTTTATAGAATGGTAGGGTAGTGGTGGTAGGTCGGAGGGGTATGTTTGTTCACAATTAAACATTAATGTTTAATATATTCATGGACAAAGAAAGAAGAAGAAGAAGAAGATAAAAACAAAAATCAAAATACTGTACTTGTAAGTACCAAATAATTTTTTTTGTTTGTTTTTATTTTTTTCTGTTGCTTAATTTATAATTTTTTAATTTGAAACACAAAAGTGATTAATTCTAAATATATTTTCTGTCTCATTGTTTTCGTTTTTTTTTTTTGGTGATTAAAAAAATGATGGAAGAAATTGTGTTTTGATTTTTTTAAATTGTAAATTATTCTTGCAAGTAGTTTATTCTCTTGTTTTTTTGTTTGTGTCTCATTTTTGACAAGGGTTTTTAATTTAATTTCTGTTTAATTGTCTAGAAATGAAGTTCAAATGTCAATAGAAACAATGAAACGGTTATTTTCACTTTTAATGTTTTTTTTTTGTTTAGAAAAATAAAAGAAGAAAAATTCCATTTTTGGGGGAAAAAATGAAAAGTTAAATGAAAATTAAAAATCAACAAAAATTGTGAAATGAGAGGATTAATAATATTTATGAAAGTGCATTAAGAAATTATTAAATTGTTTCTATTTGATTTTAATTATAATTGAGTCCAAAGGAGATGTTTTCACATCAACTCCTCCATCAATTTAGTTAAACTTTAATATTTTTCATTCGTTTTTCATTTTATATAGAAAAGTTTACAAAAACTTTTCAAAAAGTCAAAATATTAAATTCAAAATCTAAACCACAAACCTTATTGATGATTTAGTAAAATTTTAAAGTTGTAAGTAACCATTCAATTATAATTAATGTTGAAAAGTGCATTTATAAGGAAAATTTATACATAAAAGTTTTTAATTAAAAGGGAATTCACCTAAAACTCAATGAATCTTTTTAAATATGTTAACCAAAAATTTGTGGGGTTTTAATTTTAAATGATAATTTGAGATGGGGTTTTTAATGAGAGGTACAGGACACAGTTTAGTTTTGTATTTACTTTTTGTTTGTTTATGGGGTTCAAACGTGTATAGTAAAGGGGGATGTGTGAATTTTTGTTTTCACAACAAAAATAAAATAACTGATAAGCCGACTTATTAATAAGACGATATATAATTTGAAAAATCTTTAATAAAATAAGATTTTAATATCCTTAAAAAAACAATAATATCATATTTCATTCCTTAAGGGGAAAAAATTGGAACAGTTCAGTGTCAGTTATTTCCTTTTATTTTTACCATATTCCATTTCTGTTCCTTGTTTCTTTCTTTCTGTATTTTCTTTTTTGTTTGGTTTCTCTCAAACCAATATACTTAATTAGTCATGACCATTTTCATTTGGTTGTATTATTATGTAACTTATTATTTTTGATTAAAATAATGAAGATGATGAAGAAAAAGAAGAAAGGGAGAGATGTAAATGATATGAGTATATATATTTTTTTTCTTTCTATGAAATGTAAAAATTTGTAATGAAACTAATCAATCAAAAATAATAAAAGAAAAAAAAAAAACAGTACGATGGTAAGTGTGAAGAGAATTGAATAGAAAAAGGAAAAAAAAAACTGTATATGTAAACTGAGAAGATGAGTAATCGATGGCGAATGATATGGTGAGATGTCATATATTTTTATGCTTTATATAAATACACACACGCACACATGAAAAAATCGGTTTGAGGAAATTTTTTTTTCCCAAAAAAAAAAAAAATTAAATATAGAATAAAAAAAAAAAAAGTTCAACTTTTACCTCTTCTGGTGTGTTGTGGTACCTGTACCTTTGACCCAAATATTACACTTTATTTTTTTTTTTTTTGCTTTCACTCTGATAAAATAAAATATTTTATAGCTTCTTAGGTATATTTTTTTGTGGTGGTGTGTATATATTTTACTTTTATACAAGAAGTATCCTCTTTACTCTGGTTAAAATTTGTTTAAATGTTAAAGAGAAAAAAAAAACTGTACAAGGGTGGAGGACCATCAGCATTTTTTTTATTTTTGTTCTTGTAAATTGGTAGGTTCGAGTTAGGTATAAATATTTTTTCGTGGAATATTTCTTGCAATCAATAATAATTCTTTTAAAAAAATTAAATAAAAATTTGAATTTGAAAAATAATTATGATTTATTGGAAAATTATTCATAGAATGAAAATAAAATTATTTTCTACATTTGTATCTAAGGTTTTGACTAATTGCAACTAATCAGTTGATGTAAAATTTAATTAATAGTAAATTGCAAATAGATTACATCATAAAAGCTCATGTCTGATTGAACAAGACATAAATTTCATTTGACCTCAATAACATTTTCCAACATTGATAACTACTGAAATCTTGATGACCAAATATTTTTTATTAGACTCTGCATTCTCTCTCTCGCTCTCTTTCTCTCTAGCAATAAATTAATAATTAATAAAATAACATAAAAATGTTGCTTGCGTAAATAAACACATCAATATACATAAATTTTCTTTATGTTTTTATATGGTTCACTTTTCTCATTTACTTTTTATATTAAATTGATTATTAATAAACAATATTAAGTGCGTTTTAATCCTAAATATAAAAGCTCTTTAGTAATAAATTATTGGGAAAGAAGAAAGAAGAAAATGGAAAAGGAAAACATTATTTAATTGAGAAAATGCATTTATGTATTTTGTTCTTGTTCCTTTTAAAATTTTACCTCTTCATAATACCTAAATCAATCTTTCATCAACATAATAAATTGAGTAAACCTACCTTTATGCAAACATACAAATACATACACACGCACATATATATCGATGTAAAATATTTCAAAATTATTAAATGGGTGTTTGTCATCCCTTCTTTTCTCACCCACATTTTTACCTCTTCTATAGAAAATGTTAAAAGAACCTCATCAATACCTAAAGTGTCCAGTCATCCAGTATGGTCGATAATACACATCCTTTCCTTTCAATCTCTCTCTCTCTCTCTATTCTTTATTCTTCCTCTCTACTACCTTTCATTCCCTTTGTCTCTTTCTTGTTCTATCTTCATCATATTTTACGTAATTGATGATTATTAATAGACTTTTTCCTATAATAACACACAAATTTATTTACTAATAAATATAACAACAACAACAATAATAAAAACCAAGGAAAAACCAACAGTAACAACAGCAATCATATTTTCTTTCTTTCTTTTTATTTAATTTAATTAAAATCATGGATCGTATCGTATCTAGTTTCTGATGTTTCTTTTTTCTTCTTTTTTTTTTTCGTCTTCTTTTTCTTCTTCTTCTTCTTTTCATAATCAAAAATAACAAAAAGGAAAAAAGAAAAAAAAAAGAAGAAACACAACAACAATATAGTATAAATTTTCTTCTTTATATTTTCTTTTTTCTTCTTGTCTTACTTATTTATGAGAGATGTAAAATGTTTGCGTAAAAGAAAATTTATAAGTTGAAAATAACGAAGAGAATGAAGAAGAAGAAGTGGAAGAAAAGGAAGGGGAAAGGATTTTTTTTTCTTTTACTTTAAAAAAATATAAAGTATTAAATCTGAGCACAAAATTATAATTTATATGAAAATAAGAGTTTAAAAAAGAAAGAAGAAAATTTAAAGGAACGAAAAGAAAATCGTGAACAAAATATGGAAAAAAAAATTGTCTAAGATTTCGTGACGTCATTACACCTTATTATTATTATTTTCTTTATAGAGAGTGTAAACTCTTGTTAATCGAAGAACGCTTAACGAGTTTTCCGAATTAAGGAAGTTTTTTCTTTGTTGATAAACAAGGAAATTTCTCTTCAAGAAAATCTAATGAAACGTCAAAGAAGAAAATTGTGATTAGAAATTGTTTGTTCATAAATAATGGAACAACAATTTTATTAATTTCAATTTTTGAGCAAATTTATGTTAAAATTTATTGCTTAAAATATTCTGCGCACAGAATTCATTTTTTTTTTTACATTTTATTTTCTGTGAAAAACTGTTTTTTTTTTTCATAAATGAAAAATATTTGATAAATATTCTCATCAGACATTATCTGTCTTTGTTGTGGATTAACGTCATCCATTAAAAACCACGAGAATTTTTTTTTAGAAATATATTGACGTCATTATCTGGTTAATTAGTGTTACCTGATACTAGTTGTCAATTTATAAAAAGCAGACAATTTTTCTTTGCTGTTTTTGTTTTGAAATTTAATTAATTTTTTTTCGTTTTAACTTCCAATCAACTCATAAGCACATACAATTACGAATACTATTCCCATATACCTAAAAGAATGAATAGAGTATTTATTGGGTCTTCGAAGATTTTTCCATCCGTACACACACACACACACACACACTCACAAAAGTTAAGTTTTAAGTTTTAAGAAGATGACAGTGGGGGAATTTATTTAGTCAAAAATTTATTTATTTGATTTAACCTTTTTTTTCTCGCCCCCCTTTATTCTATCGAATTGGTAAAATATGGGGTCAAAGGAACCATATTACAAATCAATGCTATTTGATTGTCTTTTTTTTTCTGTTTATATTTTCTTCTTCTTCTAGTTTTTTTTCCATTCGTTCGTCCCTATAAAGAAAATAAAAGAAATAAATTTTATAAAACTTGAAAAACATTTTGAAAGTTGTTTTGTTTTTGTTAGTTTTTTTTATTGAATAATAATATTGATGGGGTTTTCTCTTTATGGCATTTTTTTTTTGTTCCTGGACAAACCCCTACAGATAGATATTTGATATTCTCTTCTATACATTCACCATGTAGATATTTTACCTCTTTAGTTTTATCTATTTTTTACCTTTATAAACTGACAATATAAAAAGTACGCTACTTTATTTGTAATAAAAACAAAAAAAGAGAATATTGAACAAAAGTGGGAGGGGTGAACAAAGAGAAAATCAGATGAAAAAAAAAGGAAACTATGACATTGTCTCGAATTTCTTAGATTTATAGGGAAAAACAGAAGGAAAAAGCAAGTAGGGCAAAAATTTATACAGTCAAAAAAGTAAAACACAAAAATAAAGAAGTTTTTTTTTTGTTAAATGGAAAATTTTCACACCCGGATCAAAGAAAGATTTTTTTGATGTTTGACAAGACACCATCATCAAACAACAAACAAAATATTCTATTCATCATATACAGGTAGTTGTCAAAAAGATAGAAAGAAAGAAAGAAGAAGAATAAAGAAAAGCCAGATAAAATCCGCGAGCGCAATAAGTAAACCCACCTATACTTTTTTTTTGCTTTTCCTTTTCTTTCTTTTCTTCTTTATTCTTTTTAAGACGCACATCATCATAATACTTATAAGGTGCCGCTTTTTCACTGTTTCATGTTTTTCTTTTTATTGTTGTTGTTGTTTTTAGTTATTTTTACCTGTAATAAAATTTCCCAACCCAATCGCCCCACAAAAAGTATGAACCAAAAAAAAAAAAAAACTGAAGAAAAATAGGAGAAATCTAAAAAGAAGAAGAAGAAGAAGAGAAGGAATTCTCAATATAGACAAGAGAGAAAGAAAAACCAATAATAAACAAACAAACAGCCAAAATAATTTTACAAAAATGAAAAAAAAAAATAAAATATGAAAATTATGGGAAAAAAAAAAACGAAAAGCGAAAATGAAAAGCGAAAACGAAAAAAAAAAATACAGAAGAAGAAGAAGAAGAGCGGAGAAAAAAGTAAAATAAATTCGTACATATAGATATAGAAAGAAGGGAAGCCTGGAAAACGCGCGTGCGCTTTTCAATAATAAAATTCAATTATTTATAATATTCTAGCCGCAGTAGTTCATCAACATTCAAACGGTTAACATTCTTAACGTTGTGTGTTTCTTTTGTCGTTGTTTTCTTTTCTTTTTTTTTTTTTTTTTTGTTGTTTTTATTTTCTTAACGTTGACGTTGAACGCAAAATAAAAACTTCAAACAGAAAAAAAAAACAACAACATATTTTTCGTGACACAAAAATTTTTTTTTTTTGTTTGTTGTTGTTATTTTTTGTCTTCTTCTTCTTTTTTTTTTGTTCTTTTCCTTAAAAATGCAAAAAAACGCGAACATTAAAATTCTTTTATTGCAAAAAATAGAAAAGAGAAAATTAATTAATTCGAAAAGAAAATTCAATTAAAATTCGTTTTTAATTTTTGATTTTTAATTATTTTGATTTTTTTTGATTTTTTTCGAAAAAAGCTTCAAATATTTTTCCGCTTAAAAAAAGAAAAGAAATAAAATAAGAAGAAGATTAGGAAGGAAGAAATTAAATGTAATTAACGTAACTTAATTGAAAGAAATTTTATTTTTGTTTATTTAAAAAGGACAAAGAAGAAACAAGAGAAACAAAAAAAAAACGAAATCAAATGAAAAGATTCAAAATTTTTGAGTGTTTTTTGTGTTTGTGTTTTATTTTTGGTGTTGTTCCTTTATTTTCCAGTTAATAACTTTGGGAATAAAAGTAAAAATTAAAACTGGATAGAGTGTGACAAAGTGAAAAGAGTGTGAAAGAGGGAAGATAGAGGAACGAAGGGGAAAAAAGTAAATTAATTAAATTAAAACGAATTTTTTTGTGTTTTGTTTTTCATTTTTTTTTTCTGGGTTCTTTTTTTTTTTTTTTTTTTTTGTGTTTTGTGATTTTGGATCGTTAATTTTTAACATTTTACATTTAAGTCTAGTCACTTAAAATTTTTCAAAACGAATAAAATAGCAGGTGAATTAATTCTTTCATTTTTTAATACATTTTTTTCTAAAAAAATATTTAATCAAAGCAAATCGATTCTTTCTTCTCCGATTTTTAATTTTGAGAATTTTTTTTTTACTCCAAAATTCTGAATTTGTTTTAATTTTTTGTATTTGAGTTTTCTTTTTTGCGTATCTAATTTCTGAGTGTTTGAGTTCAGATGGTGAATATGGGTAAATCTCGTTTTTGATTTTTATTTAAAGTTTTAACAATTTTTAACAAAAAAATTCCCAAACAAAATTTTATTTAATTTTTTTCTGTCTCCTAATTTTTTTTGTTTTTGCTTTTCTTTTGTTTTTCGTCAATTTTATATAATTATTTTTATTTCACTGAAAATTCATTAAAACTTTAAAGTTTTTAGTTTTTATTTTTTTTTGTTAAGTTCAAAAGTATAGTTAATCAAAACTGGTCAAAAATTAATAAAAAAAAAAAAAAAAATGAAGAAGAAGAAGAAAGTGTGAGAGAGAGAGAGAGAGAAAGAAGCAAAATGTTGAAATAAAATCGAAGTTCTACTTTTATTATATTTTATTATGCGCTTCCTGTGTAAACTAATTCACTTTTGTTATAAATTTTTTTCTATTTTTTTTTTGTTTTTTTATTCCAACTTCTTCTTCTTTATTTGATTTTTATTTTCAATTTAATATTTTCTATATTTATAACTCATTTGTATTCTTTGTTGAAAACTTTTTCCCAATTATAATTTAATAATAAGTTTTTGTTGTTGTTCTTGTTGTTCTTCTTCTTCTTCTTTTTTTTTACTCTCAACGCACGAATTACCCATTTATTTGGATTAGTTTATTGAAATTATTTTGTTTTGTTTTTATTTTGTTTTCTCCAAAAAATTTTTTCGTCTGATTTTTTTTTTTTCCGAAATTTTCTCTTTATTTCAGAAAGTGAGGAAGATTTTCTTTCATTTGTCATTTTTTTGTTTTTTAATGGGAAAATATTTTCTAAAATATTCATAAAATATTTCTTCATCATTTTCATCTTTAATTCTAAACTCAATACTTTCTTGTAATTGATCCACCTGTCTTCCAGGAGATACGATAATTTTACTGATTTCAATTGATTTCCATTAATTACAAGAATCAATTCAGTTGATTAGATTTCAACTTATCACGATTCGTCAAATGTTGTGACGTTTTCCAATTTAAAAAACAAAAAAAGTAAAATTCCGTTAAAAATTTTTAAGTTGATAAAAATTTTATTACGATCAACTTAATTAGTAAGTCCCAGGTTCAAGTCTTCAATTGTGAAATTACATTCGATTAAAAATAATTTTTTTCCAATTTAATAAAAAAGAAAAAAAAAATTATGTGAAATTTTTTGTTGTTCTTCCGTTAACAATCAAAATGTGTTCTATGATCAGAAATCTTTAATCAAAAATAAAAAAAAAATAATTTTAAGTTTAATTTAATGAAAAGAATTTTATCAGAAGTAGAAGAAGAAGAAATATCAATTTCGATTTCGATTTTCACTTGTTTATTAGAAAATGATAAGTGAATTGCCTTAAATAACCCTCACAATAAATACAGTTGAAGTTTTATTTCAGTGTGTGTGTGTATGTTTTCCAAGAATAATTTTAAGAATTCATAAAAATGATTCTTCTTCTTTTTTTTTTCTTCGTTCACTTCAGATGAACTGAAGAACCTTTCCTTTTTTTTATATTTTTTTTTACTTGTGGTGTGATCAAGAAACAACAAAGCACACAGAAGAGAGAGAGAGAGAGAGAGAGAGAGACAGAAAAAAAAAGGAATTTATCAGTCCCGTGTTAATACATATTAAACCACTTTAATATAAGGTCAAGTGAATCCTTCTTCTTCTTCTTATTTTTGGTCATCCTTTGGGAATTTTATTTTAATAAATAAATATTACAAATTTTACCCCATTTTCATCTTAAATAATGATGGAAGAAAAAAGAAAAAATAACGTAAAGGTAAAGAGGAAGAATAAACAGAAATAAAGGATAAATATAATTGTGTGTGTGTGTGTATTTTCTCTTCTCTCTCTCTTTTTCTCTCTTTTCACCACCTTTAAAACTTAGAATTATTGATTGTCGATATAGTTTCAGTTTCTCAACTACTGTAATCAATTGAGAATTTTAAGATAATTTCAAGTTTTTGATGTTAAGTAGATTTAGACCAAAATATAATTTTCTACTAATTAATCTGTATACGATACACGTTTAAATGAATTTCTAATTAAATATTTTAATCTTTTAATTTTCTCTCTCTAATTATTTGAAAATTAATTTACAACAATAACAACAACTGTAACAACGTGTACAAAAAAAAATGAATCTTTTTTTTTTGGTTCAAATTATCAATTTCTGGTAAAAAGCAGAATTATATTGAATGAAATTATTGTTTAGGCAACAAAAAAAAAAACCTTTTACACATTTTTGCTTTTTTTTCCCCAATCTTTGAAATTTGATAAAAAAAAATCAGTTTTTTTGTTTTTTTTTTATCAAATTGTAAATTTTTTTTCTTTTGTTTTTTCCTTTTAAAATTCTGATTAAATAAATTTATTGTCTTATTTATTTTTTTATTACTTTATTTATTATCAACTTTTATCAGATGTTTTATTTTATTTTATTTTATTACCTTATTGATATCCGTGTTTTGATTTCAAGGCCGGTAGCAATAGAAAATGTAAGTCGACTGACTAAATAAATATAAAAATTGCATAATGAATTGCAAAAGAATTTCAGATAAAATTTGCTGAGATTTTACTGCATCATTTGTTCAACAAATGTGCTGACTACTGAATATATGGGGTTGTGGGTGGGGAAATCACAGAGGTTAAACGCAACTATGATTTGAAGTTTTAATTTATTTTCTTTTGTTTTTCCCTTCTTTTTTTATATAATTTTGTCTTTGGTCGACGTTTTCTTTATTTGTTTTCATACAAAAATTAAAAGCAAATGGAAACAAAAAAAATACCGCAACAAATTTTATCGCGGCAAAAAAAAAAAACAAAAACAATTTTCTAAAATCAAAACAAAATAAAAACAAAAAATAAATAAATAAGCGAATATAAAAATCAAAATTAATTTTTTTTTGTCTTATCATTGTTTTAATTAAATTTAAGTTAAGTACAGCCGACAGAGAGAGAGTTTGGTAGAAAGAGTGAGAAAGAGAAATGGCGAACATTAAATAATAAATAAGTAAACAAATAATACATTATTATTATTATTAATTAAACAACCTTCCTTATGTGCTTATGCATGTGTGTGTGTGTGTGTCTGTGTATTTGTGTGTGTATGTTTGTACAACAATTTTTCATTTTTATTAAATCTATAAATTCTGTTTTAATAGATTGTTTCACAATCAAAAGAATACACACACACACATTTAAATAATAGATAATACACATGACGTACACACACACACAAACACTATAAAATTGTTTTATTTAAAAAAAAATATAAATATAATTTGTATAAAAAAGTAATAATAATAATTGATAACAATTTAATTTACGTCTTCCCAAAAATGAAATATTATATGAAGGTCTCTCTCTCCCTCTCTCTCTCTCTCTCTGTATTAATCTCCATTTTTCTTTCTGTCTTAATATTAATAAGTTTTTAATCAAATAGAATAGAATATAAGTGACAATATTTAATTGTGTTTATAAGATTAATTACATAAACAGACAATGAAAGAAGAATAAGAAGAAGAAGAAACAATAAAGAAATACAACAATAATAAAATTTACAATTGATAATAATTGGATAAATAATTTAAAGTGTACAGATTTGGTAACTAATATTCATGTTTATGTTTCACAACCATTTTAAGTGTACACTTAATTGTAATTAGATATGAAAGAGATGACAATATATATATATATGAATATAACAGACTAAACATGTAGAATGTGAACATGACCATTTAAAGAATTATTTAATTGTTTTGTCCATTAGCCATTAGAAAAATTTTATTGTTCAGTTTCACAACAAAATTTTAATTTGTTCTTAAATTATTCTGTTACACGTTTGTACGTTTATTACGCATTTTTGTTTTGATCATAACCTCATAACGTAAAATATTTCTGAAACATTACATAAAGTTTCTTAGTAATAGAGAAAAATTGTCAACCGACACTCAATTTTTAATTTAATTTAATTTCATTTTTAATTTCATCATTTTTTTGTTTTTTTTTAGAAATTTCGTTAAAATTAAGAAATAAATTAACGAATCGTTAAAATTACAAAAAAAAAACTTAAAAATAAATGTTGTTGATGTAATAAAATACAGTAGGAGAGGGTGGGGGCAACACATGTAAATATTATTTAATGTTTATTGGGTTAATCGTAACATTTATTATTTTTCTAAATAAATAAATATACAAATAATAAAATGAAAATGTAAATAAATAATTGAAGGTTAGTCAGATGAGTACAACGTTAAAATAATTAATTTAATTTTATTTCTAACTTTTTTTTCCCCCATATATGATCAAATACAACAACAACAACAAATTAACCTTAAATTTTCATTATTTGTAAATTATATATTTTGTGTGAAGCGTAATGCGTAATGTGTAAATATCACGTTTTCTTACAATTAAATTTGTAATAAAAAAACAAAAAAAAAAGTACAAAAAGGTTTGCCCTATAAAAGTAAGTGGCCTAATCTTCAATTTTTCAAAAAAAAAAGACTTGAATGATTTCAAAAGTTTTTATGTTTTTTTTTTTATTGTGTTTTTTTAAGTCAAAAACCAAAAAAATTATTTATCTGTGTCACCCGTCACTTATTCCTTACAAAAATTTTTTTGTGCAATTTTAAATTTACTAATTTTTCCAGAAAATATGAGAAAAATAAATTTCATATTCAATATTTTCTTCTGTCTCTGCCACGTTTTCTTTATTCCTTTATTTTCCCCATTAAAATTTCATAAAGTTAACTAAAAAAAAAAAATATTCAAAGAAACAATAAAAGAAAAAAAAGTTCAAGAATTGATCTGTCCTGAATGCTTTGAATGTCTCACTGATCTCATACATAAAATAAACTTAAACAATTTTCTCCCATAATAATGACAGAGACAGAAATATATTTTCTTTTTTCTCTTCATAATAATGACAAAGACAAAAATATATAAAATAATAAAGTGTAAATAAATAAATAAATAATTTGATAGTCTTCATTTTTATTTTTACGTGAACAAAATTTTATTGGTGTAACTTGGTGAGTGAGTTCGTGTACAAAGGAGAAAAAAACAACTACAATCACAACAACAACAACAACAACAATAATAATAAACGTCAGAAATTTAATGCAATTTTTTCTTTTTTTTTTTACTGTGTTCTGGTTTTTACCAGAAACTAAATATGGAAGAAGCTATAAATATTTTATAAGAGAAACAAGAAAAGAAAAGAAAGATAAAAAAAAAATGATAAACTAAAAAAAAAAACTAAAAGTGTCAAAGTGAAATGAGTTGATGTAGAAACGAAGCTTTTTCACCCCATCTTAAAAAGTGTTTAAAATAGTTAACATTTTTCTACTTCACCTACGTTTCATCTGACACTTTTCATCTGTTTATTTTTCTTTACATTTATGTTGCTACCTTTTTTTTTTTTACTTCACCTCTACACTTTTATACTTTAACATTTTGAAGTTTCACTTGAGTGAAAATTTTCTTAGTAAATGTACAAGAAAAAATAAAATAATGAAAGTTTGATTAGTAATTTAATTAAGAAAATTATTAAGTAGAATTTCTTAAAATTATTGAAAGAAAGATAGGAAAAAAGTAGAAAAGTAGATGTGATGAAAAAGTGTCAATTAATTCTAATTCGATAAAAGCCAATATTTTTTTTTTTAATTAAAACTTTCCTCGTCTCGTCACTTGACTGCAAATATTGAATGCAGAAAATATTTTAGAATTTTAATGAATAAAAAGAATTGGAATGAAAATTTTCTTTCACGTAAACACGATAAAATGAATTAATTGAAAATTATTGTTTCACTTTAATTTATTTTCGTTTCGTTTGGGCAAAAAAAATTTAAATTTAAAACAAAACAAAAAAAAAAAAAAAAATGGGGAAAATCAGGAAAAAAAAAATTACTGGGAGTTTTGCGGTTTACTATCGTGTTTTTTGTTGGTGCGTTGATGGTTTTTAATGGGGTTGATGAGTTATTTTTTGTTGTTGTTGTTGATGGTTAGTTGATGTGTGTGTTTGTGTGTTTTTACCTCTCTGAAACTTTAAAGTGAAAAGTTTCATTTATTTTTGTTTTCTTCTCTTTATTTTTTTTTTTTTAGTGAAATTATTTATAATTGAAAAATCTCTTTTGAATATTTAATTGGTTTTTGTTAGTATTTTCCAGTTGAGTTTTCCGTTCACTCTTCTGGTAGTTCGGTTCATAGAATCTCACAAAATCATATAAAACTTTTAGTTTTTTTTTTCTTCCTTTTCGTTGAAGGAAGAAGTAAAATCCTGTTAGAAAAAAATCCTTTTATAGTTTTTTTTTTTGTTTTTTATCCTTAAATTGGCTTTTCCCGTTTTTTTTTTCTTTTCGTTAAACTTTTTATAAAACGTAAATTCAAGAACGCATTTTATTATTTATCCTTTATGATCGTGTAAATGGTAAAAGTACGGGCAGTACCCATATAGTTACGGTCCTTTCATTTTTACAGCATCAGTTTTTCTTTTATTTAATTTTCAATTTTAACAAAAAAAAAAAAAGAAATTTTTCTTTTAAAATAATTTTTTGTATTTTCTCTCTTTGTGTGTTTTCATTTATATGTTTTTTTTTTTTTTTATTTTCATTTTCATTTTCATTTTGATGCTGAATAACACATTTTTATCCATTAAGAAAAAAGTTTACCATAAATACTTAAAATTTAATATGGTAATAGGTAGGTTTTGTATGTTGTTGAGTGAAACGATCCTTTTTTTTTTATTTCTCAACTCATCCTCTCTCTCTCTCTCTCTCTGTCTCCCCCTGTCTCTCTTTTTGTCTCTTCATTTCAGTGAACCTTCATATACTCTCTTTCATTCTTTATCATGAATAATTTTCCTCCAAGATGAAAAATAAAAAAAAAAATAAAAACGTGGAGACTATTTTCCAAAAATGTTTCAGACATAGGATGGATTGTTGTTGTTACTGTGTTTTTTTTTTTAAGATTGTTGCTAGCTTTAGCTTCTTTTGTTTTCTTTTTTTATTATGATTTTATGTATTATATGTTGTCTTGTCTACCTTGTTGAATTTTATGCTTTCATATGTATAAATTAATAGGCAAGACCTCGTGATTGTGCTTTTATTATATAATATTTAAAGCATTCTACTTTCTTCTTCTTTTTCTTATACTTTCTTCAACATCATCCCTTTATTTGTCTCTCTTATTTTCCTTTACTTTTTCTTGCAAAAAAATCAAATTCATTCTTCTTCTTCTTCGTTATGTATAAACTTGCGCTTTTAATATTCAGTGAATTTTCTACCTAAAATAAGGTAAACATTTTCTGCGAGAGTATTTGTGTGTGTGTGTGTATATATTTGTGTTTATTATTTTTATTTTTCTCTGTTTGAATTTGATCTCTCTCGAAGTTCACTTATAATAAAACATAAATTTTATATATTTTGTAACATTTTCAACAAAGAACAACAACAAACAAAATTTTAACAAACAATATTTGGCTTCTTTGTCTTTTTCATCTAACATTTTATTTTTATAAATAAAAAATAAAAAAAATATGTAATGAGTAAAATTCTAAAAACATTGAAAAGAATTTTTACCTACCAAATAAAAAAAAAATCATCATCATCATCATCATTTTTTTTTTCTTCTTCTGTTTATTTATTTTACTTTTTGTTTTTTATGCGTCTCCTCATTCAGAAAAACATCAAAGAAAATATACAAGAATATTTTGGTTGTTGTTGTTGTTTTTGCCTGCTGCTGCTGTTTTTTTCTTCTTGTATTTTCCCAATGTTGATTTTGATTTTTTTTTCCTTCTCTCTCTCTGTCCCTCTTTCTTTCTCTCTCTCTCTCTCTCTCCCTCTCTCTCTCTCTCTCTCTCTCTCTCTCTATGTGTCTAGTGAATCAATAATTTTTGTTTTTAATTTTTTCACAAAAATAATTATTAATTATATATTTTAAATGTTGTACGCGTACCTACGCATTAAAAGCATTTTTCAGTTATGTTTGGATGAGTGCACTTTATAGCCGGGCATCCTCTATCCTGGGAATTTAAATGGGAAATCTTTTGTTGAAATTTTCTTTCTGTTTTTTTTTCCTCTGTTCGAATGAAATTGGTTGTCTTCTGCAGATTGTTATTGTTCTTCTTTTCTTTCTTTAAAATTCAAATTTTTTACAAAATTTCTTTATTAAAATTGAGTCAAGCGGGAAACTGAATTTTACTCTGATTTTTTTGTAACTTAGAACTTATTTGTTTATTTTCATAAAAGAAAAACGTTCTAATCCTTTAAGCTTCAACCACTTTTTGTTTTTATTTGATTCTTTACCATTTTCTTTTAACACGTAACACTTTCACTTATTTATTCTTAATAAACAGACACACTTAAATTATTTAAGAAAATAAGAAAAACAAATAGACACAAGTCTTAGAATAAGAAATTCAATTTTTGTCATGTATCAATATTAATAATATTTAATTTGATATTTAATACACACACACACACATACACGCACATACACTCGTCGTTCGTTTATAAATATTATTTGCGATTGTAATGAAAATAAGGAAAATACTGAATATCATAAAATCATTATTATTATTTGTTGTTGTTATTGTTGTTGTTATTTCTGTTATTGTTTATAATTGATGTAATCTAATCTTAGTTATGACAAATGATACACTCTTTCTTCTAATTTTATTTTAACATATAAAAAATCTCAAACCATTTATCTTACGTTTTTTTTTTGCCTCTCTTGTTGTTGCTGTTGTTGTTGTTGTTCTTATATAGAATATTTTTCCCACCAAGTAACTAAACTCTATTAATGTGTTCCTAAATATAGACATTTTTTTTCTTCTTCCTCGGTTTGGTTCATTTCAAAATAAATCTGTTACGACACAAGATTTGTCTCTGTTTTATAAATCCATTTAGTTTTTTTTTTACTTTCCTTTTTTTTCCCTCAATTTGCTGTTTTATTTATTTTTTCTTTTTTTCGATTCTTTCTTTCGTATTTTTACTTTTTATTTTCTGATTCTCTGATTGCGTTTCAATTTTCTTATCTTTTCGCAATTTTCTTATTCACTTTAGGTATTTTACTTTTTTTCTTTTAGTAGAAAAAATCACACACACACACACACACACACACTCACACACATCGTGTAACCAGTTACAAAATTGATAAAATTTAATAAAACAAAAATATTTTTATAGAAAAATAATATTCAATTTATATTGTGAACTGAATTATGATGATGATGATGATGATGATGATGATGATGATGATCTTGGTGATAATAATGATGATCATCACAATTTTCAATTGAATGAAAAAGAGAAACAATTCCAATGATTTATTGAATTTTTGGTTGTTTCTGTTCTTTTGTTTCTTTTTTTTTTTGGTCATAAAACCATAAAAATAAACAAAGTTAACAAAGGGAAATTCCGCTGAATTAATTACAAATATTTCTAATAAAGTCAATTTTTTTTTCTGCTAACCACAATAAAAGCTTTGACTCTTGGAATTTTCCACAAAATAATAAAATGTTCGTTTTTTTGTTCTTCCTTAAAAATGTAATGAACAAAATTATCCAAAAACCTCTAAAAATCAAAATATAAATTTTTTGGTTACTTTTTTAATTTTTATTAAATTTGAAACTTTTTTAATTTAATTTTTAATAATTTTTAAAGAATTTTTCAAATAATTAAATTAATTTTTATTTCTGATTCTAACAATAAAATTTCTCGGTAAAATTTTAATTAGAAAATAGAGAGAAAAAGATGGATGTAAGATTGAGGCGTCAAAGGTATAGAATTGTATAGAAATCTAATTAATTAGATGAAATTTATAAATGTTTTGTTTCTATTTTATTACAATTTTATTTAATTAATTAATGCACTCAGGTTTTCTATTCTCAGAATCAACAAAAAAACATATTTTTACAGACATACACACACACACCCACAGTAGCACAATCATAATTTAATGTGAATATTTTAGAAATTATTCTGCGAGTTGATTTAATGACATCAAATTTAATGTCTAAAGTTTTACCAGTTGAATGTGTTTTCCACTATACTAATTACGTCGGTAAAGACAATTCAAATAAAACATATTTTCGCTGTGACAAAGAAAAATTTATAAAATGGAAAATGGCAGAAAAAAAAATGAAAAAATGTCACCTGAACTATTTTCATTTCTTTCCTTCTCTTTTTTTTTTTGTTTCATGTCAAAGATTCCAGTTCAAAGTTCACAGCAGAAATCTGGTAAAAGTTTTTAATTTTTTTTTTTTTTTAAATTTTCTTAAAAATTAAATCAACAAATAAAAATGAATTTTTAATTAAATTTTTCTTTTGATTATAAGAAAAAGAAAAGAATTTCGTTAAGAAAAAAGAGGAAAAGTAAAAGGGTTCATTTTCCCTAATTACTTATTTATTAAAAAAAAATTAAATAAGAACAAGAAGAACAAGAACAAGAATAAATTGGAAAGTTTTAGAAATGAAAGGAATGGAGTCTTGTAAATAAATAGAAGTTGTCCATTTTACTACGTAGATTCTTATTTATTTTTTGATCGAATTTATAAGGGGTGTGGGGAACATCTTTATGGGAATCGATTTAAGATTTCATTTATTATTGTCAATAGAAACAAGAATGAAATTTCTATAAAAGATGTGAATAAAATTGACGAAAAAAATCACAGCAATAAACAACAAAAAAATTCTGATCAATAAAAGACACAAGAAAAAAAATTAAATATCCTTTTTGTGTGTGTGTGTCTGCTTTGGATCCTCTTTTGATTTGTTTCTTTTTTTTCCTTTAATTTGATTTGAAGTTTTTTATTTTTCTTTTTTTTTTTTTATTTCAAATCATAATTTTACTTGGGTTGAATGGGGAATTAAAAATTACATTACCCAGAATTATTATCATCATAATTAATCATAATTAACTGTTTGGGGAAAAACTGTAGGGTAACTATTTTTAGTTTTAATAAAAATAAAAATTTTGTATTTTTTATTTTTTTTTTCGTTCAGAAAAATAATTGCAATTTATTACTTTTATTATTTTGTTGTTGTTATTGTTGTTGTTGTGTTATTGTTGTCAGTGGTACACAGAACAACCAATTTCACTCTTCGCTTCTATAAAATAATAATAATAATAATAATAATTTTCCATCCGTTAATTATAGACTTCATCAACGTTACGTTAGTCTACTCTGGACAACCAAACAATTTATCATCACTTTAGGGTTTTGTTTGTAATTTTTAATTTAATTAATAATTTTCTAATTTCAATTGTTTTAAAATGTTTCTAATTTTTTAATCTAATTGCGGTTCATAAAAAAATATTTATAAAATGATAACAATAGAAGGTTTGGAAAATGCAATAAAGTTCTGTTCAACCCTACCAGTCCATATAAAAAATGGTCCATCTAGACGGACAGGCAGATAGTCAATTTAGCCAATCCCTTTTTTTTCTCTCTAATTACATTTGAATCTTTTGCCATTCACAAAGGACAAAAACTATTTTATTGTCATTCGAGTACCTATATTTTTTTCCTTCTTCTTCTTCTTAATCTTTAGTCAACCAAATTCAATCACCATTTAATGAGACATACGTACGAACATTAAATAGTCATCTTCTACATTTTTGGTTCTGCTTACGTTTTTTTTTTGCATGTCCTTTTTGCTCACTGTATTGAAGACAGGAAAAATCAAGACCAAAAAAAAACCCAGCAAATATTAACGCAAAAAACAAAAAAAAAAAGGTTGGTTGGCTTTTGTAATTGGTAGCTTGATTGATTGATTTTGAGATTAGGACATCAGACAATTTTGTTCATTCTGGTTTTTTTTCTTTAATAAGGAAGAGAGAGAAAAAAACTACTTAATATAAAAATAGATCTTTTCTTTTGGTTCTTTGGCTTTTCATAAAGATTAACACAAAATGTGAATTTGTGTTAAGGAAAGTGGTCATATTTCTTATTATAAAAGGCTTCCTTTTATGAGCAAAAATAAAATGTTTTGTATACATAAAAGAGAGAAAATAAAAGGAAGGAAAATCATTTTGTACGTTTTTTTTTGCTGTTGTTGTTGTAAATTTTGTCAATGAACGAAAACAATTTCCGCGGTGTAAATTTTCTACTTTTTTTTTTATTTGTCTCTTTTTGTGTGTTTTTTTGTTCTTCTGACGTTCATAATTTATGACTATGATTCACGATTAGACGGGTAACTAGAGGTTTCTTTATTTACTAATAATCCAAATTTTTTGTATAAAAGAAAAAAGTTAACTTTTAAATTCAGGAAAAAAAACAAAAAAATAAAAAAAATAAACGACAGGAATCAAAAAAAAAAAGTATACGAACTTTTGAGCTTTTTTTTTATACTGATTTAACGGTATTACTTTTGTCGTTTATTTTATTTATTTTGTTCCAATTTTTTTTTTGTTGTTTTCAGTTTTGTGTTGTTTTTGTTTTTAAAAGCTTTATTGTGTAAATCAATGTGTGCGTGTATGTCGGTGTGTCTGTTAGGGGGAAAAAGGTAAATCAAAAAACAAAACAAAAAAGAGAAGAAAACTGTTGAAACAAACAACCAAAAAGCAAACCAAAAAAACAACAAAAAGTTTAAAGAATAAACAAAGAAGAAGAAGAAGAAGAAGAACAATTTTGTCAAAATGATGAAAGAAAGAAAGAATGAACGCGAAAGTAAAACGAAAAAGGAAAGTTTTAAAAGTGTCGGCCGAATTATAAATTAAGCTTTTTTTTCTTTAGTCCTTCAACAACAACAACAACGAAAAAAAAATCATTGTTTCTAGACTTTATTTTGTAATTTATCGATTTTCTTTCTTTCTTTCTTTCTTTTTTTTTCTAAAAACTTTTTAGTACGCTTCTTTGCTTTTTTTTTGCTCATCACTTTCAACAGATTATACAAAAAAAAAAAAGAAGCAAAAGAAGAGGAGCAGATAGAAAAGTTTTCTTTGCAAAAAAAAAAAAAGTGTTTTTTAACAAATTAAATTTTTTTTTTAATTTTTCACCGTTTTTCTCATTTTTCTTTTCTCTTGTTTTTTTTTGTCTTTCAACAAAGACATTAATTTCAATATGAGGACACCTTCTTAGTCCATCACCCAATTCACCCAATTCAGAGTGTCTCGACTTTCGATTAAACACCAGTTAATTTTTGTTCGTACATTTTTGTTGTTGTTGTTGTTTATTGTTGTTGTTTTTTAGTCACCCAAAAAAATGATAAAAATGATAAAGAGATTATTTAGGGGTTGATGGAAAATATTGAAAATCAATTTATAGAATTTTTATTTTATCGGTTTGTCGGTATCTCTGTATTTGTGTGTATGAGTTGTGTGATTTTATTCAATAAGTAAGGGGTCAATTTATGTGAGATTAAACAATGAAAATTGAAAGTGGATCAGTGATAATATTAACATTTTAAATTCGTTTGGTATAATTTTGTGTACGCTTCTTTTTAGCAAACAACGAAACCATAACAAAAAAAATATGATTAATTCGATTCATCAGAAAAAATAAAACAACATAATTATTGGTTCAATGTTTTTCCCCGTGACTATAAATAGAAAATTGTCGGTTCTGAGAAGAGAATTTATAGGTGAAAAAAACCCTTTTAATCAATGGAAAAAAAACTGTTTTTTTTTTGGTTCACTTTGGCGAATCTAAATTAAATTAAAATGAAATTTAAAACTCATAATTATTTCCTCTCAAACATGACCTTTTTAACATGTGTGTGTGTGTGTGTGTTTGTACCTTTAAATATTTGGAAAATCCAACAAATTTTTTCAGTTAGTGCTGATATGACTATTTAATTTCTTTTAAGTATTTTACGTATTGATCACGTCTTTACACTGGTTCTCATTATGTCTAATGTTACATTACAACAGATGTACTCTGTACACGAATATACCTAAACTGTAAAAAAGAAGAAGAAGAAGAAATAAAATGTAAATGAAAATGAAGAGAACCCTTTGAAAATATATTAAATGTTGTGCGACAACAAAGTAGAGTACAAAATACAAATACATAAGTAAGTTGTCCCTGATTTTGTAATAAACGAATAAATATACGCAATAAAACCGATTTTTGGTCGGCTTATCGTCACCATTGTTTATTTGGGATTTCTATGTTTGTGAGTGAAAATTATTTTAATTGAATTTCTATTGGGATAGGAATATTTTATTTATCGATTTAGTTTTTCCTTTTCTCTCTCTCTCTCTCTCTTTATAACAAACACCACACAGCAGCCACCCCTTTTTCTTTCTTTATAAGAATTTTTTGTGTCATTATTAATTTACAAAACAAAAAATAAATTCATTTTTCAGAATTTCTTCTTTTCACTCTCTCTCTCTCTGTCTCTGTCTTTCTTTAAAGAAAAATCTGTACCAAATTTTTTTTTGTTGACACCAAAAAAAAAAATGAAATGAAGAAAATCCGTCCCGTTATTTTTTTGTAACACATTTTTTTGTCTTTTTTTGGTTGGGCTCTACGTTAATCGCAAGAATGGTGACATGAGGGAAAAAAAATCGAATAAAAGCATTTTGAGCTTTACAATTTTTTTATTTTTTTTTTAGCACATTTTTTTATTTTATTTTGCTTTATTTTGCTTTAATAAATACTTAATCTATTTCCCATTTGTTTCCATCACTCTTCACGTCCCTCTCACACATTTTCTCTCATATTATTTTACTTTTCTTGTTGTTGTTGATGTTGTCTTTTTTTTTTGTTCGTTAATTAAATAATCCATAATTCATATACAACATTAGGTAATGATGATGTCATCGTTTATACACGCACACATACGCATACACACACACACACATATGAAATTTTAATGTTTGACACTGACAGACAGACAAACAGATAGATACGTTTCTTATATATTTTGCCTGATGGTCCCATATTACACTTTTTTGGTACAATAACAACAAAAACAACAAAAAAGTGTTTTCCTTCCTCAATGCGAAAAGACAAAAATTGGGTTAATGTTTTTTTTTTTTTTTTACTGTGTGTGTGTGAAACTGAATATTTCTATGTACAAACAAGAACTCAATTGCTTCTGTCTCAATGATTGACACTCGTATCAGCTTTTACTCTTTATTTTCTTCATTTTTTTCTGTTTTATGGTTCTTCCTTATGTTTATTTTTCCTCATGGACTTTTCTTTTTTCGTTTAAATTTTTGAGTTTTTTTTTTTTTTGGAAAATTTAAAATGATGAAAAAAAAACATCAATAAAATGGAAAAATAAAATAAAAGAAATGAAATAACAATTTTATTTTATATTTTATATTTTTCACTTCTTCTTCTTCTTCTTCTTCCTTCCTTTTCGTAATTTTCATTTTTCTTTTTTTTCTTTTAATGGAAAAATATGTTTTTGACGTCATTTGTTTTAACCCCTTTTTCCTTTTTTTTACTTCTTCTTCTTCTTCTTCTTCTTTCGTTGCTTCTCTAAATATAAATTTAATAATGCGTCCTAATAAAAAGGGAAAAAAAAAATTGTATTCAAAAGGAGCCACACCGCGCCTTCACTTTATTCTATAAGACGTCTCCTTTTTTTTTTTTTTTTGCCGGGGACAATTTTGTTTGAATTCTCTTCTACTTTTTTTTTTCTTTTTTTTTCTTAAATTTAAGATAAAAAAAATAAGAATAAACCGAAATTTGTTTCATATTTAAAATGGATTAAGAAAACTTCAAGAAAAATAACAAAACAAAAAAAAAAAAATGAAAGAAAAAAAAAAACGAAAGGGAAAATTTAATTAAAGAAAACTTTTGTGTTTTGTGTGTGTGTTTTGTTTTTATGATTTTCCGTTCATAAAAAAAATAATGTTCTGTCACTAACTAAAATATAAAATGACTAAATTAAAAATAATCCCTTGAATATTAAAAGTTATGTCTGTCTTCAATTTTAATCAGTAAAATCCGTACTAAATGAATTTTAATTGGTCGAAATGTAAAAATTTCATTATTTTACATCTTAAAATTTTAAATTTTATCTTTGACAACAAAAAAAAAAATAAAATATTAAATACAAAACTTACAAATAATCCAAGTTCATCATATAATTTACCTACACAGAAATATTCTTCATAGAAATAACGAAAAATTCAACTTGAAAATAATCCTGAGTCCCCTTTCCAAAAATTTACTTCTGATTGGTCTAAAATGTTCTACATGAAATATTTTTGTTAGTACTGAAGATAAAATTCATTTTTGAATAAGTTAAAAGTTATTTTTTTCTTTCAAATGAAAAGAAAATGAAAATATTTTATTTTTACCAATTTTTTTTTTTTCTTTTCTAAAATTAAATTAAAAAATTTTCCTTCTTTCTTTGACGCGTTTTTTTTTTTTTGTTAATTTTACAAATTTTGAAAAAGAAAATTTACAAACTTTCTCTAATTAAAAGTTAGCATATGCAAGTGACTCCCCTCTACCCCTCTACCATACACAAAAGTATTTAACACAAATTTATTTTGATTTAATTCAATTTTTGTCGTTTTACAATTTTTCTCTTGAGATTTTGTAAAAAGTGAAATTGGGGTGAGGATAAGGGGATGTGATGGTAGGTAAAGAAAAATAGACAGAATTCTTTAAGATGACGATGAAGTTTCTAGTCGAATACCAAAAAAATATTATTTTAGAAAATTGTAAAAAATTTTTAGTAGAGTCAAGAAGAAGAAGAAAACAAATTGGGGAAATTAAATTCAGTTTTTTTCTTGTAGGGAAATGAAAAAATTACAGTCACATTTTTTCCCATTTTTTTTTTTCTTTTTTGAATTTTGAATTTTCTTTCGTGCTTTTTTTTTTTTGTGACAAAAAATAAATAAAAAAGACTGAAAAAAGTGAACTTTTCTTCTTCCTCTTCTTTTTCTTCTCTTTTTATATCGAAAAAACGAAACTGTTTCATTCTAATATTTTTAATGGGTTTCCTCAAGAAAAAAAAACAACAACAACAACAACAACAAAATGTCAAAAAATAAAATATTTTTCATTTTATATTTTTTCGTCTAAAAATTGTGTCAACAAAAGAACGAAGGATCACAATTTTTTTTTTATGTCTTCTTATTTTTTTTTTGAATTTCTTTTCCGCTCATTTTTTTTCTTCCCTTTATTTTGATTTCTTTTCTATGAATTATTTATTTTTCTTAAAAATTAAAATGCAAAGTTCAAAAAAAAAATAAAATGAATTTTAATGAATTGAGAATTGAATTAAATTTTTTTTTGTATTCTTTACGAGTCCACTCTAGAGTTGTTTTTTCTTCTTCTTTTTCATGGTTTAAACATATTCTAGAAATTTGTGACAAACTGTAGACACTTTGAACTAAAACACATTCTAATTTTAAGGATATTGTAAAGGGACGAGGGAGGGGAATAGAAAAATTCCTTTCTTATTCACAATTATTTTGTGACGTTTTATTTATTTATTTGCTGCCAAGACAGATAAATATTTTTTTATCAAAAAGAAAAGAAAAATGAAAAATGAAAAACAAGAGAGAAAATGAAACGTTAAAAGTGTATTATCCCATTTGTATGCTTTAATGCATGTCTGAACAAATTATTAGGCTCGTTAAATGATTTTGAATAGAGAGATCGTGACCGATCCTTTCAGACAAAATACAAAAACAAAACAAACAAAATTTGTCTAAATAAAGAGAAAAAATTTCTTTTTTTTTTGGTATTTTTGTTTTTTTTTAATTGAAGTTACTTTGAATATATAAAAATTTAAATTATTTTAATGAAGTTGAGATTTATCAGAATGTCAGACAGACCGACTTTTTTTTTAATGAACATTTCTTTTTAATCTCTCCAGAAAATGTTTGTATAGAAAAGGGGAAGTTGTATAGAATAAATTTAAATAAGGAAATGGAATTTAAAGTAAGTGATTAATTTTTTAACTAAATGGAAACATGAGAATTTTGATTATGTAACACAATTTCATGTGACATGATGTTTATTTAATTTTAATGATACCTTTGAATGTCATCCTATCAACCCCTTTTAATGATTTTACTTTAATTGACTTAATGAACATTTTCTGAAAACATTTTCGTCTTTAAATAAAAAATTGTTTGAATTGAACATTCCAAATAGTTGTGGGTCGGACGAAAAACTAACAAAACATTATTTCTGAATGTGTTGTATGGTCAATTTAAAAGGGTTTCATTATTATCTAATTACGAACAAAGTAGAAAATCTTAATCAACATTTTCCCACTCAATAGAAAAAAGGAACTTTTAATTTTTTTCAAAAAAAGGAAGTTTTTTTTTTTTGCTATTCGACAAAATTTTACAAATGTTCTGTTTAGATTTAGAACTTTTGAAAAATAATTTAGATGATTCTGCAAAATACAAGTAAATTCTGTACAATTCCAAATATGGATTTCATGTAATTATTTTAACTAGGGTGAGTAAAGGAATTGAGGGGTGTGGAGAATGTAAAAATGTGTGATAATGAAAGATAACTTAATTGGTTTGTTTTGTTGTTTGTTGAAAAGGAACACGCGTAAATTAAAACAAATATTCTCCCTTTAAATTTAAGTTTATTTTTCTATCTTTTTTTTAATAATTTCTGTAATTTTCCATTATTAAAGAAGAGGGCTGATTATGACAAATTTCTTCAAAACTTTCTTTTAAAAACAAAGAAAATAAAAAGCGACATACGGTTTTCTTCATTGTTTTGTTTTTGTTTTTCTTTAAACAACAGCAAAAAAATCCACCACCAAAAATTTAATTCAAAGCAGAACAATATTTAATCATCCATAAGAAAAGTTGTAACATATTTTTTTTTTGTGTTTGGTTCAGTAGAAAGCTTTCTCCTTTTTCGTTTTTTCTTCCTTTTTTATTTTTTTTTTGTCACAAGAACAAGGACGAATAAAAATATTTCGTGATTGGTCGAACAATGAACTTCATCTGTTTGATGTTCTTTTTAAAGGAGGAAAGAAAAATATATTTTATTGATTAATTTTCTTTTCCTTTTTTAAGAAAATTTTTTATTACATCAATTGAAATAATTGATTTTCTTCTTTAGTTCATCAGTTTAGTGACTAAACTTTAGTCTTTGATTAGAAACTTTGACATAAAAAGAAGAAAAAGTAAAATTGTCATTTAGACTTTTTTGATTTCTATCTGAAGTACTTTTACTACACCTCTGAAATTAATCTCATGAAAATATTTGGCACTTTTATTAGGCGTGAAAAAAAAAGTTTTCTATTTAGAAAATATTGTATTTTTCACCTTTTTTCTCCCCCATTTTCTATAGAGAAATATCTTTTGTCTTTCCAATTCAATTGAATTTTCTCTATTGGACAATCCTTTTGTAATAATTTCATTGTTTTCTCTGAATAATAAAGATTCACGTCTTGTAATAATTTTTCTTTTTTCAGTCTTTAGTCAACGTTTTTCCCCTCCACTCGATTATTATTCGTGCTTTTTCCTTTTAGTTTTTCTTCTTCTTCTATGACTCTGCGTTATGGCTCTTGTGTATTTTTCTTTATTTTCATTCACGAGTTTTCTTTGCTATTATTTTTTTTTTGTTTTTCTATCTCGCATCATTTTCTTTTTTTTTTTCAATATAAAATTCAACGTGAAAAATAGATTTTTCTTCCTTCGTTATTTTTTTGTTTGCTTGCTTTATTTTTTTCCGTAATTTTGTTGTTGTTTAAGAAAAAAAATAAAAATATTATATGTTGAAATTGGTTATCCTTATTAACTTATTCTCTGTTTATGTTTACATTAAACTTATAATAATACATTATAACTTTACAGTTGAGTACATAAAAGGTTTTTCTTTTTTTCTTCCATTCTTCCATTTTTTTTTTCCCCCCAGTTTTCTTTCCTTTCCTTTTACCAGTTTTTTTTTTTTCCATATTTGAAATTTTCTAGATACCCTTTCTTGTAAACCAATCATTTACGCCATTTGAAAATTATATTTTGTGTTATTTTGTCGTAAGGTAACACGACGAATATGAATGAATTTTTGGTTACAGGAGAGAAAATAAAACAAAAAAAATAAAAAAAATTTGAATATCAAAATGATGAAGTGAAGTGTAAAGAGAGGGAGAGAAAAAGGATTTTGATTTTCATCTTAAACCGTCGTATCATTTATAATAAAACGTGGTATATTTACTAAAATAAAAAGAATACGATATAAACGTAACCTTTAACCCACCGTTAAATTAGAGTCGTCGTCCCTTTTTTAAAGTTTATTCCCTTCTTGTAATTTGTACAAACGTGAAAGAGAAAAAAAAAAAACAGAATAAAAATAAATAAAACTAAAAATAAATTGTTAGATAACGTAAACGAAAAGTTTGAAGTTTTTTCTTTGTAAAACTTTTACAACATTTGATTATCCTTTTTATATATTTTGGTTGATGTCTAGAGAACGGATCCTTATACATTTATACATTTTCATCTTACGAAAAAAAAAAAAATCGAACATTGTATTATTTTGTAAAATCAGCAAACATGCACCTGAACATGTTTTTTTCTAGACGATTTAACCGATTTATATTTTTATTTTTTTTTACCCATTGAATTTAGATGTTGAAAATATAACAACAAGAAAAAACATTGTAGAAATTTATAAGAAACTATAATATGTTGTTACTTTATACTTTCTTTAGTAAATATTTTATTTCAAGTCTGGTATTTGGTATAGAAAAAATATATTCAAGTCTTGTCGCTTTACAATGCGGTAAATTTAAACTTACGATTTTTTGCAACTTTTTTTTATTCTGAAGCAAAAAGTAAATTTTTAAGGAACTTTATTTTATAACAGACAATTAAAGTTCTTAACTATTTCATAAAATATTTTAGTTTCTTAAAGTTAGACTACAAACACACATTTTTTTTTATGAATTTAGAATTTCCTCCTAAAATTTATCATTGACTAAAATAAAAAACTACAAATTAATTTCCAAACTTCTGTCCCTTTCTTTTCTTAATTTTCTTTATTTTCTATTTTATTAATTTTTTTAAAATTCAATTTTAACGTCTTCTTGGATAAACAAAAATAAAGAATATTTATGAACAAAAACAAAGACCCCCAAAATATTTTGATGCTGTGAATAAAATGTGAACGAACAACAAAAGAAAACATAAAATATCAATAAAACAGAAAGAGTGAAGGGGAGGGAAAATGAAAAATAATTGAACGTTCATACTTTTCCTATGTTTTTCAAAGTCTAGACAAAATTGAATAAATTGTGTGAGGGATTGGGGGGGGGGAAAGTGTTTCACTGAAATGATTTTAATGTTTTTTTCTTTCCCTTTGATAAAATTTATACATTTTTGTAGTTAAAAGCTAAACTAAAATATTCTTTTGTAATTATTTAATCAGAGGATAATTATTAATGATGAGGGATGATGTTGTGAAGGAGGAGAATGGTGGAAATTATCCCATAATATAACATGAATTTGAATAAAGAACATTTTTCCTGCTTTTCAGACGACTTATTCTCGTCTAAGATTCTATCTTCCTTTTTTTCTTTCTTATAAAAAGAAAAATAAATGTCAACCGTTGTTCCGGATAAAACATTCTCTTTAATTTTATTTAATTTTAATCATAATTTTTTTTTCTCTCTCTTTTGTTTCTCTTTCCCTCTTGTTAATTAATGCAAACAAAGAAATATCCCCGAACAAAACATCTTGTATCTTTTTGTATATAAGTGATTTTGTCGCAATTTACAAAGTCTACAGAAAATATAATCTATGATTTAGATTCGACGATTATAAAATCGTGAATATATTTTTATTCACTCTGTGAACTTAAATAAACAAATCAACAAACAGAATGAGAAGAAAAAAAATATATAATAAGAAATCAACGGAAAAAATTATGTACAAATATTTACTTGGTGGGAAATTTTTTTTTTTTATAGAAAATTTACTTACTTCATTTTCCATTTTCTTCTTTCTTCTTTCTTTTTTCTGTCTAAACGTTTACAGAAGAAAAAAATAGATAATGTATTTAGAAGAAAGTTGATATTCGACTTTTTTCTATGGGGGATACCAAATGAATTTACGTATTTTATTTGTCTTTTTGTTCTGGGTAGGGAACGTAATTTGTTCAACTTCTTGTGTCTTCCATTTTGAATCACGTGATCTAGTTAGAACATTTTTATAAAACTTTAGAATCATAAGTAACGCACAATTCGTTGTGTAAAATCTTTTGAATCAAAAAATCCTCTTCCATGATGGCTTTTAAAACTGGTGATTTAAAGTATTATTCTTTCATCCTTTTCTATAAAACTGTTATATTTATGTTGGATTTTCAAAAACTTAATATTTAACTCCTTCCTATATTATCCTATATTCCCTTGTTGTCCATAAACGCTTCATTTAAAAACATTGTTATGAAATCTTCTACATTTGTCACTGAAATCCATTAATTTATATCAATTCAATCTATTGATCGTTAAAAACAAAATAAACCAATATCAATTTCCAATGAACTATAGAAAAATATTTATGTTTTAATATTTTCTAAAATAACCTTTTAAACTGTTGATGATAATTTCCTTTGTTTCTTTTTTTCACAACAATAAACAAAGAAGAAAACTTCTTAAGTCTCTAAAGCTTTTCATTTATACCTTTTTTTATGTGTATAAATTAAATATCACTTTGTGATACGGGAATATATAATAACACAAACAAACACACACACACACACATACATACAGAAAAATATTCTACCTTCATTCCAAAAATATTCCATAAAACAGAAAGTTCATTTTTCCTTATAAAAGAATTTTTTTTATATCAACAACAAAAAATAAATTGGTGGAAATAAAAACACAAAATAAACAGAGAATAATATTCGCGGTATTGTAATAGAAAATATGAAATTATTATTAAAATTAGTGAATGTTGAATACACTGTACGGAAATTTATTTCTGTGCATATGTGTGTGTGTGTGTTTCTGTTTTTAAAATATTTTTAATAAAATTATTAAATGATGATTTTTCATTGTTTTGCTTCACAAAAAAAAACTCCCTTTTTAACTCATTTCCCCCCTTTGACCTTTAATCTACTTTTGACCTTTAATCTACTGAAAAACATAATATTTTTTTCATGTTGTGTGTGTGTGTGTGTGTGTGTGTATTTGTTTCCTTGTATTCTACAACAGACAAAACACAAAAAATAAAGTTGTATGGGGTTGGAAATTTTTTTTTTTGGATTTGTTACCTACACGTTATTATAGGTAATTATGGCTTACAAACAATCAACCACACACACACATACATAGATTGAATGTTGGAACTTTTCTGATCATAATCTAACTAAAGAGTGAAAATCACAGACTAAAATCTACAAATAATTTCAAATAATTTTTTCTTTTCATTTTGTATATAAAATATTTGGTAAACGTAACGTAAAATATTATTACGGAGTTACTTAATAGTTATGAAGGGTGTTGAAAGAGGGTGCAGTAGGTTTATAATTGAATGGAATGGAATCATATTCATATAAGAGTTCAACTTTCAAGTGGCATATGTGACTCATAAAACTTATATTATTATTTGTGTTTTTTTTTCCCCATTTTTCATTTTTCTTTTCTTTTTTTTAGTTTATTTTGTTGTTGGTTCTTGTTTTTCTTTACACGTTTTTTATGCTAAATTATTTATAAGTTTTCAACATTTTCATTTTGAAATTTAAATATATTTTTATATATTCCCCATTAAATAAAACGTTTGGATACAATCCATTTTTTTGTTTCTTGCTTCTTTGCTTTGGCGCTGCTTGTGTACATTGTTCTTGTTTATCTTCTTCTTCTTTTTCTTCTTCTTCCGTTGAAAATATATGAATTCTTGTATTTATTGAAATAATAGAAAAAAATATATTATGAATATAATATTCTTGAGAGAAAAGTTTTAAATCTTAGAAAACTTCAAGTTTATTTATTTTTATTTTTTTTGTCGTCATTCTTTTCAATTGAACTTGAAGAAGCAAAATAAAACAACAAAAAAATGGAATAAGAAGAAGAAAAATTTTATAAGATTTTTCTTCTTTTTGATTTTTTTTGTTTTTTTTTTTTTGTTCAATTCAAATTGTTTACATTGAAATAAATATGTTCTAAGATCCTTTTTGTCCTTCTGACGTAATCAATAATTCGTTCTTTATAGAAAAGGAAGATGTCGGGTGGAGTAAAGGAAAAAAGCAGAGCTTGTACTTGTTTCCTTAGAATATTTTTTCTTTTTTTTTGTTAAGGATTTCCACTGGATGAAGAATTTTTTTGTTATTTTTTCTTTTTCATATTTTTCACATTTTTTTTCTTCTTCTTCTTCCTTATTTTCACAATAAAAATATATAAACCTTTTTAAGTATGATGCTATGAAATATTTTTTTTTTATATTTTTACAAAAGAAAATATTTACTTTACTTTATTAGAAAATAATCTAAATAAATTTTTTTAAACGAAAATTTATGAATTCTTTATTGATTGTGATTTAAATTATTTATACATTGATTGAATTTTTAATCAGTCATAATCATAACATACTCAATATAGTATGTGTACACTTCTCTGATTTATCAATTATCAAATTTGTATCTTAAAAAATTTTATCTTAGAGAAAATAACAAAAGTTTTGTTTTATGTTAAAATTTTCACTTTACATGAAAATTTCAATATAATTTAAGGAAAATCAGTTTTAAATTAATTTTGCCCACAGAACTAAAATTTATAAAATTAGAAATTTTGTTGCTTTTTCATAGTGTAAAAAGATAAATTATCGTCAACGTCTGTAGCCGAAGTAAAACGTACAAATTTATACAATTAAAATAATTAAAACTTTATTCTAACGAGAAGAAAGAAATTCAGTTTATTTTTTTTTTGTGGCATTAAGATGTTTAAGAAACAAAAACTTTAAAACTTAACATTTTAGATTTGTTTTTGTTGTGAATTTTGTTTACTATTTTTTTGTTATTAATTTGGTAAAACTTCTTGAACCGTTTTGTGTCCTGATTTGTATTACTTACTTTTTAAACACGTGACTTAACTTTTGGAGGGGAGTAAACTGAATGAATTTACTTACAAAAATTTAAGTTACCAATAATGAATAACGAAAAAGAAAAATAATAAAGATAAGAAAATAATAATAATAAAAAAATCTATATTGAAATGTCCTTGTCATCTTTACCTCCTCTTGAACACAAATTGACGAAAGTTATTTCATTATTTTTCATTTTATTACTTTTTTTTTGAACAACACAAAAACTAACAAATATTGTTTTCTTTTTATTATATTATAGAACAAAGGTAAAACGTTCAACAAATTTTCTCTTTTCACTTCAATTTTATTTTTGTTTCCAAACGAAAAAAAAAAAGAAGAAGAAGAAGAAGTACAATATGCAATATGCAATTACTTTTTATTTGACATTCTTTGACATTCTTTATTCTGTTGAATGACGTCAATTTTTTTTTTTAAATAAAATTGATACAAACTAAAAGAGATTTTTCCGTGAACAAAATTATGTTTGTTTTTTTTTTTTTGCGGAAATGAAATATTTCAAAATACAATTTTCATCAATTTCTCTGTTTTGTCAGATATTTAATTAATTCAATTTTATTTTTGTTTGGTTCAAATAGAAAACTAAAAGTAAACTAGAAAATTCCAAACATTTTGTCATACAATTTTAAGACTAAAGAAATTTATAATTGAATTTCCACTAATTAAATCCCTTTGATTTTTTATTCAACATCCTTTTTTTGTTCCTTCATAAGAATTTCTATTTTAAGATTTACAAATATATCGGTTAAGATTTATGTATTGTCAATTATTAATGTTATATCTACAGATCAAAAGTCAAAGGTCTTTTCACTTTACCTATATAAAAAACAATAAAAGAAAAAAAAATGTAAGACGATGATTTAATCATGGAATTTAAAATATTCGCTCTTGTCACATTCCCAAGTCAATTCAATCCTAGAAGAAAATATATTTATAAAAAGAAGAAGAAGAAGAAGAAGAACTAAAGGATGAATAAAGAATTTATAAACGGAATTGATTATTTATTCTTATGTCTGTCTAATAGTTGAAATTTAACTAGATAAGAATTTTAATTGATAAGAATTATCTAGAAAAAAAAATGAAAGTAAGAATGAAATAAGAAGAAGTGAAGAATTAAATTGAAGAATTAAATTAAAGAAAGAAATCCGTTTATATTAAAAATTAACTTTCTTTTTTAACCAAAAAGAAAAAATAAAACGATCACGTCAGACGATTGTGTCAAATTAAATTATCTTTAATTTTTCATTTATTGTTTGTTTATTTCTTCAATTTCAATTTCTTCTTCTTCTTCTTCTTATTCATCTTTGTATTTTTTTTTCTTTTTAATTTTTCCTTTTTACTTCTTCCTGATGTAAAATAATAAATCATTGATGAAATGTATTCTGTATTAAATAAGAAGTGAAGGGGTGGTAGCGGGGGGTTTTTTTTTTGATAATTTAGTTTTAGTGAAAAGAAAACAAAATTTCTTCGTTTCGTTTCTTGTTGAATTGTGTTACAATAATCAGTATTTTTATTGTCATTGTTAAGTAGTTAAACCACTTGAGACATATTCAAATAAAATGAGTTGTTGTTGTTTTTTGTTGTAGTTATTCATCATCGTTCAGTGAGAAAATATTTTAAGTTTATTTTATTAGTGGACGCTTCTTCTTCTTTATTTTTTTTTTGTTAATTCATTTAACGCAACAATAAATATTTTGAATTTAAAGTTTTACGATTAGAAAACTTTAATTGTGGACTAATGACTAATCTGTAATTTCTTTAAATTTCTATTTTTCTAATTTCTAGATTTTTTTTCATCTGAAATTTAATGTAGACCTTTTTACACCTTCCGTTTCTTTTTAATTTACAATTTCTACAACTTTTCCTCTTAAATAATATTATAGATCCGCCCTACTAATTTAACCCTTTTCGTTTATTAATCTGGTATTTATGGTAAAACCATAAAATAATTTAGTAACAAAGTTAGTTGATTTTTAATGGAAATTTAAATGGTTGATCGCGTCCTTATCGTATTTACCCGTTTTTAACACTAACAACAAATTAAGTACAAGAAATAATTTTATCGTATCTTCTTCTTCTTCTTTTTATTTATCTTATGTTTTTGGTTTTTAGATTTTTTTCTTCTCATTAGATAAAGTTCGTAGATACTAAAAGTGTACTCTATTAAATTCAAAGATTTTAAAAGAAAGCGAAGAAAAAAAATCAACATAAGTTTTTCCATGTAGAAAATATAAAGATTATAATTTCCATTAAAAATATTTAATTAATTTTGTTTACAAGTATAATAAGAAGAAGAAGAATAATTTATAATTTTTAATTTTATTGAGCAAAAAAAAAAAAAAGAATTTTGTTTTAATTTATTTTTCAAAAAATAAATAATAATTTTTTTTTCTGTTTGTTGATTTTGGCAGGATTTTAATAAATAATATTTTTGTCTCTTTCTCTCTTTCTTTTTGTATTATACGTTTAATGTACATAATAAATTATTTGTTTATAAAAATAATTCTGTTATTGTTGTTGTTTTTTTTGTTGTTTGGCAAAACGATTTCTAGTTGAATACGCACAAATAGAATTCTTAAAAAGATCAACAAGAAGAAAAAAATTATGAATTTAAATAATAAAAACAATAATAATAATAATATATGAGATTAATCAAAAAGAGGGAAAATCATTTGGAAAAATAAAATTAAAACAAGAAAATTTAACGTTTTTATTTTTCTCGTTTGAAATTTTTTAATGAAATTAAAATGTACAAAATGTTACGAAATGTTCAAATGAAACGAATAAAAAGAGAATTTGTATGTCTTGTTTGTTATGTATGCTGACATCATCTTACACTTTGCCATTTACCTTTTTGTAATGAATTTAATGAAATTCAAATGATAGATAATTAATGGACCAAAATGTTTTGCATTTTTTTTTTCCTTTTATCAAATAAAAAATGAAAAAAAAAAAGATTCTTGTCTATAATTTTTCATTTGTTCACATTTGGGAAATTATACAATGTGACAGCATGTAAATAAATTCTATTAAATATTGATTGAATTTGTCAGCCCAAGTGTGATGGGGTTAAAGTTTAGCAAAAAAATAAAATTTATAAAATTTGAATATTTCAACCCAACCATTTTTTGAATATTAATTTCAGTGAAAAGTGAAATTGTTTTATTACAATAAAAAAACTGTCTAAATTCATCGCAAAAATAATAGTGACGAATCATTGTTATTTTCCATAGAAACAGTCTGTCTTGTGTAATGAAAAAAATTAACTTTTGAAAAGGGACCAAATTATAGGGACAAAAATACATACAATAAATTAATCTAAGAAAAAACTAATGGTCCACTTAGACAAGTTTTATTATGCATGCATACATAATATTTTCATTAATTAGATAAATCCCGGACGACTGTAATAAATTTCAAAATAAATTTTTTTTTATGCTTATGACATATGATATAGCACGTGTTATAACATATATGTCATATCATTAGTATTACATCAATCAATAAAATTTTATGAGAAGTTTTTTTTTTTTGATGAAGAAAATAATAAGATTCAAAACTGAAGTACATACATATAAATTTTCATGATAATGAAGTATAGATGAAGATGTTTTTCTATATCATAAGATTGAAGTAGAAGAAAATTGAAAAAAGATGATCGTTAAAAAGCAATGGGGGTGAGAGAGAGAAAGAGAGAAAATTGAAAATGTTTAATGAAGAGGAAGAAGATTTTTTAAGTTGTTTTTTTTTGCACTTCTTCTCATTTTCGTATTTATTTTTTTTTCTTTACGTAAAATGAAAATTTGAAAAATGAATTTTTTATTCATTTTCTTTTTGGTTTAAATTTTAAATCTTTTGAAATATCAAAAAAAAAATAAATATGAAGAATGAAGAAGAAGAAAAATAAGAAATCGATCCAAATAATCAAAATAAAAAATATGAAATGAAAGAAAAGAGAAAAAAAAATAACGAAAAATTGTTAAATGAAATGAAAATATGAATTTTCTAAATTTAAAGATTTCCAAAGTTAATTGTGCATAAAATACTCATATCATGAAATAAAATGTTCTTCAAGCTTCTTATTCCTTTTCTTCTCTTTTTTCTAACTGAGAAATATTCTCTATAATTGAACTTTGGATTTAATTTGATGTTCCAAAAAAAAAAAAAATAAATAAGAAAAATTGACAGAAGAGAATTTAGAGAAATTTATTGCAAACAAAAGGAAAAATCGTGCTAATCCTTTTTTATTACATTCAGCATTACCACATTTTTCGTGATATTTAACTTCACTAACAAATTTCAACTACAATAACAACAACAGCAACAACGTAATAGTGAATTTTCCGCAATGAATATCTTTAGGGAAATCACGTTTTCTATATACGATGCAAAAATATAAACTTTTCTGTCATTATTGACTGATTCCGGAAAAAAGCAAAAGAATAAAAGTGAAGTTTTTGTACGAAAAAATGGAGAAAGATAAAAGAAGAAGAAGAAGAAGTTGAAATTTATCTCATTTTCGTTTCATTCCTTTTCTTTTCTTTTTTTTTTGGATTTATATTTTTCCTTTTTTTTGTATTTTTTTTTTATTAACGAGATTTTGATTGTACAATATTTATTCAGAGTTACTACTGATAATCTCTTAAAATTACCACCAGATTAGAAGTGTATAACCAAACATATCTTTTTATCATTATCACTTTACCAAGTGAAAGTAATTCAATAATATTATGTCCCCAAACATACACACATACACCCAAACACACACACACACACATACATATCCAATTTTAAACGCACACACACACAAACACATAAAGGGACATTTTTATTGAGATAATCCGTTAGGAAAATCACTTCTTTTTTTTTTTTTTGTAAAAAAAAGAAGTCACTAAAAAAATACATAATAAATTTTTCCTGTTATTATTTTGAAAATTGATGTGAGCTTAATCTGTCCTCTCTCAATCTCTTCTTCCTCTCTACCACTCTTTTCCACAATCTATCTCTACATGTGTCACTCAAATCAAATATCTTTTATGTTCGGATTAGACCAATAGAAAACATAAAAAAAAAAAAAATTCCAAAAAAAAAAAAAAAAGGAAAAAATATTTTGCTAAAAATAAATAAAACAGAAAAAAATTGGGAAGGAAGAACGAAAATAGTCCAATGACTTATTTGTCAGTCTGTGATTTAGTGATTGTAGAAAATCCCTCGTCTATCTTTCTCTCTCTCTCGCTCTCTCTCTCTCGCTCTCTCACCTCTCACTCATATAGGCTTTTAATCTTTTATTCTTTACCCTTCTTAGGCGAGAAAAGTAAAGGTAAAAAAATAAGAATGAATTTAAAAATATTTTTGAATGTGTAAATAATTTTGTCTGTCGCCAAGAAATTGTATAAGAAAAAAAATTCACATCAGAATAAAAATCCTAGATTTACTTATTCAAATTTTACTTTTCTATTTTATTGATTCGGTTCGTACCTTCAGTTGAAGAAGAAGAAGAAGAAGAAGAAAAAAAAAAATCACAAATATCCTTCAGCACACGAATCAAAGTGGAAAAAAAAATAAAGTTTCTTAGAAGAAAAAAAAAAATAAAAATAAATAAAACGAGGAAAATTTGCAAAAAAAAAAAATGAAAAATCTTGGAAAAAAAAAACAAAATAGAAAAAAAAATAGAAAGACGAAGAAAAAGGTGCGGAAGAAAATGAGATGTTAAATTTTCTTATGGCGATGAGGTGTACATTTTTTTTTTGCTCTTGCCATCCCTCTTCTTCAGACTCCAACTCATCGTCCGCCTCCTCCGCCTCCACCATTTTACCTTATGGTTCATCGTTTCTTTTCATATAAAACAACATAAATAATATACAGAAATTATTTTTTATTAAGAAAGAAGAAGAAGAAGACAAAGAAAAGAGAAGAAGAAGATTGGAGAGTGGAGAGAGGAGACAGAAATAAATACAGGAAAGTGAGATGTTTTGAGTGAAAGTTAGTTAGTTAAAAAAAAGAAAGAAAAATTCCAGGTGTAAGGGAAAAAAACAAAATTGGATATATTTTCCTTCTGGTTTTCCTTTCATTTATATATTTTTTTCTCTTTTTTCAGCCTTGTCATGAGCACACGCTTAAGAAAAATAAAAGAAAAAGAAAATAAAAATAATTTAAAAAGTTCAAGAAAATTGGTTGAAAAAAAAAAAATAAATTTAGAGTCTGAAAACGAAGAAGAAGAAGAAGAAAAATGATCTTTAGGAAGAGAAGAAAAATGTGAACCTATCAAATAATTAATAGAACCAGCATTTCTCATTCCCTACTTTTGTCACACCTTCTTCCCTGTGTCTCTTTTACGTTTTGATTTTTTCCTCTTTCCATATTTTTCTTCCGTATTTCTTCCTTGTGTCATTTTCCTTTCTATTGATGCTTCTTACTATTCATCAAAAAAAAAAAAAAATTAAAGGAAGATGTAAAAGAGTCTACTCTTTTCTATTCTGTTTCTCTTTGACATTCTTTAACCATTTATTTTTATTCATCACAAACTTTTTCTTCTTTCTTTCATTTGGATTTTGGTTTTTGGGATGGTGTTGGGGGGGTTCTCATTGGTGTTGATTATTGGTATGATTGGGGCGGAAAGGTAAAATAAGTCAAATGAAAAATATCTACCAATGTAAGTACATTTATTATTTCCTTTGAATATGTGGTGATTTGTGTGTGTGTGTGTGTGTGTGTATGTAGGTTGTGGGGTGTACATGCGATATATGCGTGTGTTTGTGATTTAATGGGAATGTTTTAAAAGAAAAGGGAAAAATTCAAGAAAATTATATTTTTCTTCCTTGTTTCGTTCTTACTTTCTTCTTTTTTTTTTTTGTTACAATCTGTAAAAGGAAAATTTTTCAAGAGACTTTCTTTTTCATTTATTTATGTGAACCTCACATCATCTTGCCAACAAATTTACATTTAGAAAATAACAAAAGTATTTTACAAATTTTTATTCAAAAATCACACATGTGTGACAACACACACAACACACACAAACAAACACAAGAATGAAAATGAAAATAAAAATAAAAGTTGGAAGAGAAAATTTTTTTGGTTGAAAAATTTCACCTGCGAATTTTTTTTTTTCTGCTCCAATTTTGTTATTTTTTTTTTTTGTGTAAAATTAAAAAAATCATTCCATTCGTTCATTCTTTTATAACGATTAAATTCTTGAATAAATTTATTATCCAGTACACACACATAAAGAACACACACACACAATTATTATCATCATTTTCCTCATTATAGATTTTTTTTTTCTGATGTAATTTTAACATTTTTAAATTTCTTCAAATTAAATAAAAATGGAAAAATTAAAGGAAATTTTGTTGGAAAAACCAAAACGGGAAAAATTTTAAAAATTCACAATTTAAAAATTTTTGCGTATTAGAAAAAAAAAATGTTTCTCTTTTGTGTCTTAATGAATCTTTTGTATGGAAATTTCTTATTATTATTTTCCATTAGCAAATATTTTCATATCAAGAAAAAAATAATTAAACAACAAAGATCCGTTCAATTTTCCACTGTTATCTGTCCCCTCCGCCCCACACCTTTAATTTAAAAAAAAAATTCTTTACTGAGTTTGCTACAAAAGAAACAAAAACAAAAAACAATTTCTTTTATTTAATTCTTACGTTTTCCTTCTTTCTTTCTTTCTTTCTCTTTATTAAATTAGAATAAACGAAAAAAAAAAACCGAAAAACGAAGAAGAAACCAACAACAAACAAAATACATAATTAGTATTTTTTTTATTAAGAAAAATGTAAAATATTTGGAAAATTTATTAAATATAAAAAAATAAATTTTTCTCTTTTTTAAATATTTTTGTTCACAAACATTTTTTTGTTTGACAGAAAAATAAATAATTAAACTAAACTCAAACAACTTTACAATAACAATAACAACAACAAATAATAATAAACGTAACAACAATGCGCCATTACTAACACCAACCAACAACAATAAATAATAAATAAAAGAGAAAATATACTCTTTTGTTGTTGTTGTTGTTGTTGTTGTCATTGTTGTTGTTGTTGTTGTTGTTGGGTATTTTTTAATCAATAGAATTTACTTAAATACTAAAAGTTAATGTTTTTTGTATTTATTTTGTACAATAAACATTCTTAAATCTCATTGATATCTTTTTACCCAGCTATCCAGGCTGTCCATTCATCTTTTTCAATTTTCATTCTTTTCATTCTTCGTTTCTTTCCATTCTTTTTTCTTTTTGTGTGAAAATTCAATATTTATTTATTTTTTTTTGTTGTTTACATTTTAGAATGAAAGTTGAGTGAATTAGTACCGATTAATAAAAACATTAAATTGAAATTATTCCATTTTCTTTTTGTGTTGTTTTCGAGGGATTTTCTTCTTTATCTTAATTTTGCCGTAATTTTGTTTTAAGAAAAATGAAACGGATGACGCACGTTTATAGGACGCTGAGAAAATTAAACTGACTTATTAATATTGTCTCTTTAAATTTTGCCTTTAACTTGGATTATCAGTCTGAAATATGTGACCTTCGAATTATAGACAGATTTCAATTTCAAAGAAAACTTATAAACATCCAGAAATATTGAAGTCTAATAACTTATACAAAATGTTGTGATTATTTATTTTATCAAAAAATTATAGACAAAACATAAAATTTTGAACGAAACAATGGAAGCGCACCATTAAAATTAAATGAAGTCAAAATATCATCTCTCATAATAATAATAATTTCCGCCGGTTAGGGGTGACTAAATTAATTCACTCATCTGAGATTCAAAAATACAAAACAAAAAAAAATATAAAACTTCTTTCAATTTCAAAATAATAATAATATTTTCCACGTTGAAAATCTGTATTTATATTTGTTCATAATCGAGACCTGATTTTCATCATCATCATCATCCCACATAATTCCCCTGTTTATAACTTTATATAAATTTTAATGATTTAAAGAATTTGGAATGAGTCTAATTTTTAGTCTATTTTTAATAGTGAAATAAATTCAGTATAAAGGATTAACTTGTCATCCAATAATTTTCATTTTACGCTATTCTCTATTCATTTTATTATTTGTTGGATTCTCAAAATCTTAAGATCACTGTTTTTTTTTTATTTGATCTTTTAAAATATAAATAAATAATTCATTTTAATTTAGACAGAATTTCTTTTACTATATAAAAAATAATTGGATAACTTTTCAAGTCAGTGTTAAAAAATGTTAAATGATAAATTGGATAAAATTTCCAACTAGAATTTATTGTGAAAAATAAAATTAGAAATAATTTGCATCATTCTAATCGTATATAAACCATTTGGCAAATTATTTGCTTTGAGTGTGCAATAGGCATCCCTAAATCTTTAATGTAATTGAAAGAAAAGGAAACAGAAATTTAATTATATTAAATTTAACGTCCTTATCAAACAACGAACAAGTAACTTTTTTCTTTTTTTCGGGTATTTATATGGGATTGTTCTTTGGTGTAGAGAAAGAGAGGCATGTCAAGAGAGAAACTTGAATAACGAACAAAAAAAAAATCCTTTTTCAAAAATAAAATAAAAAACATAAATGGTGAAAAGAAGAAGAAGAAGAAGAAGAAGAAGAAGAAAAAGAATAAAATTGAAATAAAGACAAAAAAGAAAACGTAGAATATTCTACTTATCCTTAACATACCTAAAATAATATATTTATTTCTTTTCGCTTCTTGTTTTTTTCTTTTTCTTTTTCTTTTTCTTTTCTTCTTCTTCTTTATCTTTTTTTTTTGGTAAATTTAAAAATACTTTTGCCCCATCATTTCCACAAGAGAGAAAAAAAAAACGAAAAGAAAAACCCTTGTCGCTATCCCCTTAAGTTTTTTTCATGCCGTTTTTTTTTTTCTTTCTTTCTTTCATTCTGAGAGAAAAAAAAAGAAGAATTTCAAGTAACGAATGAATCAGGGTGATATTTGGGATGATTGTGGAATGGTAGAGAGGGGTAGAGAATGTAAAGAGAATGAGTTGACTGAAGACATATGTGGAAAAATGACAATAACATGGTCGGTAAAACAGTAGTAAGGACGACAATATTAAAGTGGAAAAATTCAAACACACATGAAAATCTGTTTCCTTTTTTTTTTCTTTAGTTTTTTTATATTTTTATTCGTTATTTTTTGAGAATAGAAAAAGAACAAAAAATGGAAAGAAGTAAAATGGGAGAGAAAATAAAGGAAATGGGAAGAAAAATAAAGGTACAAATGACCTTCTCTCGTGTAACAAGTGATAAATAGAATTAAGTTACACTAATAAAATTTATCTGTTACAATTATTATTTTTGATGATGATGAATATAAAATTTATTATAACTTTTTCTTACACTCACACACACATACACACATACACGTGTAAGAGTTTTAAAATATCTCCGTTTTCATAGGTTTCCATAATAACAATTTAAGGTGAGAGAATAATTAGTTTTTTTTTTCTTACCCACAAAACATATAAAATATAAACACCCATAACTCATGTGAATTTGAAACTCCTATTTTTTTTTTTGTTTTGTTGTATGATAATAATTAGGATCATAAAGTGTTTATGTTTATATTAGTTTGATTTATATCTTGACAAATGAACACCAACCAACAAAAAACAAACATACAAACAATATGAATTCATTAAATATTTAATAATTTCTTTGATGAAATTCTAAACATTTTCCACCTTTTATCCTTCATTTACTGATGTGTGTGTGTGTGTATGTGTGTTTGATTGAATAGTTTAATCACAATGTCTAATTGTGTGAAATAAATACTTCAATCATAAAACTAATTAAGTTTTTAATCAAAATCTTTTGAATTTTATATTTTCACTTTAACTTAAAAGGAGCCCATCAACTTTCATAGATTTTCCATCTTATGTCAAACACCGATAAAATAATAAAGTTTTACCATAATTCCATAATTAGAAACAAATTTTATTTTGGATTAAATGAAAAATAAAAAAAAAGGAGACTTTATCTTTCAATAAATTGAAATTTGAAAAGATTTTTTGATTTTGTTAATTTAGATTTTGTTGTACTTAATGTTTGATTTTTGAGTTAACAACAAACAATAAAACTAATATTTAACTATTGGAACATAGTTACGTGACATAATGTTAATTTTTCTTTTTTTTCTCTATTTTTAGTATAAAACCATATCACCCTCTTATACCATATCCCCCTCTTATCATTAAAGGATATCTTGTCATTTTCACATTTTCATCATAATCATAATAATCTATAAAATAAAATATGGAGTGTTGTTAGGAATATATAGAAAATGTACAAACAGTCGACTCCAGATCTACTCAATCTAATTCTAATAAAATCATATTTTAATGAAATAGGTACAGACAAGGGTTGGTTTAAATTTAGTATTTCTTCCCTTTTTCTTTTTTGTTTTTATTTTTGTTTAAGTTTTAAACCGATTTTGTACTTTATTTTTTTTTTCCAAACCAAAACTTTTTTTTTTTAAATCCAAAAATCTGTAAAATAAAAATTTTTTATTTGGTGAAATGTTTGTTGAATGTAACAGAATCGTATATTTTTAAAGAAGAAAAAGAAAATGGAGGGGGGATGACGCACAAAGATAGGTTGGATCACATTAATGTAATTGAGGAAGTTTTATTGTATTTATGGAAGTTAAAGTACTTTTTTTTTCTTACATGGATCGTAAAAGATTAACGATCAAATTTCATTTATTTCACAGAAAAATAAAAAAACAAAAATTGAAAGAAAAAGAAAAATTGAAAGAAAAAGAAAAAAAAAAACAAAGTAAAAAGTTAAAATCAAAACAAGAGTCAAAACATCATTTTAGAAAATTATATGTGTGTATATACGTGTGTATATGCTTATGTGTGTGTGTGTGTGTTTTTGTACATATTTCGATAATACCTTATTATTTGTAAAGATTGATATTTATACAGATAATGAAAGATAATTATCTTAAATTTTCATTTATATTCAATCATTTATCTGAGCCTGTGTGTGTGTGTATGTGCTTGTTTTTGTTTTTTTTTGTTGTTTGCCTTATGGGGTTGAGTTACTTGACGTTATTATATATTAAGGGAAAACAACTCTCACCCCCTTTCCTCACCTAATCTATATAATGTGAAAAACAAGAGCAACCAGAAAGTAAAAAAAAAAAAAAAAACATGAATCTATATATTTGTATCACTTTCTCTGTCTTTTTTTTTTTTTCTTTCAGCCATCTTACTCTTTCGGTGTTATTAAATTATTTACGGATAAAATGTTGAATTTAACGAATTTAATATAATTAAAAAGTTAGAAAAAATATTAGAGAAGAATTTAAGAATTCACAACTTTATTCTGTAGAGAAAATTACAAATTATGTCTTGTTTTTTTTTTGTCACCTTTTTTTTTTGTTGGTTCTGGGTTTTTTTTCTAAACGTCCACCCCCCCGGAAGTTTTTTTTTTTTTTGATGATGAAATTTTTTTACTTATACATTTTTTGATGAAGGAAAATTATTAACTTAATTTGGTGGTCAAATGGAAAACTTAGTAAAACTGGTGAAACATAATGTTTTAATAATTTAGTACCATACCCTTCCATTCTTTTCCGTTCCGTTTATCTTTTGCTTACCAGTTAAGAAAAGTTCTATAATTAAGTTATTTTTTTTGTATAATTTTCCATCCATTATTTATGACTGAATAATTTACAAGGAAAACATTTAAAATTAGGATTTATTCTTTTCAAAATGAAAATGAGAAGAAATCTGTTTTTAAATCTTTTTAAGGAAACTATTTAATGGGGGAGCGGGAATGGTGGAATTTAATTTTATTAAAGAATTTTTACTGTTTTCTTTTGATTAAATAAATTGTCATTTTAACTACAAAATAATATTATTACAATTATTATTCTGTGATGTGGAAATAGCACAACCCATTTAGACCCATATCGACAATTTTTAGAAACGTTTCTCCAAAAAAAAAACAATAATTTCACAGTCATAGAATTTCGTACTGAGATTTGACAATTTCCATTCGTAGAATTTATTTGGTGATTTATTCATTGTAAGTACGATGAAATTCAATTTATATTTTCAATATTGAAAATAAAAAAAATTGTCTGTTATGTCTGAAAGGGGATAAATAAGTTTATTGACTTTTTTTTTCTTTTTGATATAAGTTAATACTGTCTGATACATTAAACGTTAAATGTTAACATAATTTACATTGACATGAATAATTTAATTTTTTTGGTTGAAATAAAAATATATAAGAAGAAATGAAACAAAAACAATAATCTTCTTTTAAATATTCTATATTTACTTAAAGTATTCTTTAAATTAGTTTGACATTTTGATTTGTTTATTTAATATTTATTTTTATTTTATTTTATTCTCTTTTCATTTGGTTTTTCTTTTTCTTTTCTTTATCACTTACTTATTTACTTAGAAAATGTATCCTTATATTTCATACTGATCCTATACTCTCCTTAATCAAAATCAAAATCAAAATCGGAAATAACAAAAAATATGTGTGTGCGTGTGTGTATGTGTGTGTTTATATAACCTTTTGAAGAGTTGTAATTTAATGTCAATTTATATGATGTTGAACCAAAATAATGATTGTAATAAAGACCTAATATCACTTAACGTTTTTCTTTTCAAACATAAAATTCATTCTTATACTTCTTGTAGAAATTGTATTTACAAATACAGTGGGAATAGAATCTACTAAAAGTAGGTAGATAAGGTAGTGGTGTAGTTAATATACAATAGTGACGGTAGTGATGGTAATAGATAATAAAATATGTCATCAGTTTTTTGTGTCCAAAATTAATAATAAAAAAATTATCCACTCCCCCTATTGCCTATTTAGAAAATGAAGTAACAATTAATTATACAATTATTTACAATTTCACAATAACCTAAAATTATAAACGATTAATTTTATCTTGAATTAATTTATAAGGAAAAAATTAAAACAATATTTAAAGATTTAAGAAATTAACCCACTTTTTTGTAAATTTATTTTTTTCTTCCAAATTCTTTAAAAAAATATTGAATGAAAAAGGAAAATTTCCTCTTTTTAAATATAGAATTCGGATATTTAGTTAATCTAAATTGTTTCCATAAAGATAATCATCAGCTAATCTTAATTCTGTGTACCTATATATTTTTCACTATATATGAACCATTGAATGAAGAGAAAAATCTTTAAGCAATTTTTCTTCTTCTAACTTAAATGACAACTTTTTACTTCTATCTCTCTCTTCACTCACCACACTTTCCCAATCTCTTCAGTTGATTCCACAATAATATATTATTGTTTGTTATCAGTAATCAGTTAATCACACGGAAAGGCAGAAAAAAAAAGAAAAAAAGTAGAGAAGAAAAATAACCAAACTGTATAAAATGTCTCTCATGGATAAAGTCACATGACAAAAACAATTTGACCGCCATCAATCAATCAGAATCAGTTAAAGACCAGTTAACGACTGAGACTATAGTTTTTGGGTGTATTTTTTTTTTTCTAACTAAAAGATAAAACATGACGTATAAAATGTACATTTGATGAAATTCAACAATAACAAAAAAGAAAAAAATCATGATTCAATCTGAGTATTTTTCTCTTGGTCGTCTCTTCTTATTATTTTTTTTTTTTTCATTTGTATGAAAAATGACTTTTAAACGAAAAGATGAATAAAAATCTAACACACGTCCAATTTTAGATTAGATTTTTTTTTCTCTGTTTTTTTTTTTTTTTATAAATAAAAAATTGTACAAACATGACATTGGTAAACTTAACTTTCTTCATGATTAAACTTTTTAGAAACTTTTTGTTAAAAATTTTTTTAAATGAAATTATCTAAAAAATAAATTTACAATCTAATATTAAGTCATTATTTAGTCATTTAATTGGTACACAATTATTATTTACTTCGCTATAAGGATTATTGGTAATATTGTATTTTTATTCTGGTATTTGAAAAGCCCTTGGGTCTTTATCCTTTTTTTTTTCTAATTTTTTATTGGATAACGTTTTCTCTATAAATTACAAATTCATCTCGTGCTAATTTTCCTTTTTATTTGTTTCAAACAATTTCCATTTATTCCTTCTATGAATGAATTTTTTTTTTTTGCACAAACAAACAAATCAATAAATGGTTGTTGTTTTTATTTCCTTCTCTTGTCTTTGGTGCTAAGAGAAAATTGGTTTCAATAAATTTTGGTATTGGATTACCATTAAATAAAAAACCTATTTTCTATTTTTTTTTGTGGATTGTGTCCATTTATAAAAGATTTTACATCCCCCCCTTCTCTTTCCGTCCCTTTCACAATTTTCAATTGAGATAAATAAAAGAAAAAATGTGGAAGAAGAAGAAGAAAGACGAGAAAAAAAAACCAATATGAGAATTTTTCGCTTCATTTTCTATACAATAATTATTGACTTCAACACGCTTGAAAATCGAAAAAGGTTTTTTTTATTTTACCAAAGTCAACAGAGGGGAAAAACAGAACAGAGAAATAAAAAAAGGAAGAAAAAAATAGAACCCCCCCTTCCAGTGAAACATTTTAACTTTGGATGAACACGTTTGAATTTAGAAAAAAAAATGTTCAAATTGATTTTTAGATTTATGAGTTTAAATTTGAAATCGATACAAAGAACTAAATTCAATTAAACTTCTTTTTTTTTCCTCCTTTATGGTGAATGATTTTATTGCACTTGTGCATAATGACCAGAAATTGTAGTCAATTGTATAATTTCAATTTTTATAAAGTTTACCACAAATACAATTTATTTAATATTTTCATTGATTCAATAAAAAAAAACACTGGAAGCAAAAAAAAAACCTCTTTAGAAATAATATTTTTCTTTTAAAGTTTTCAGTTACAATATTTCCACTCATCTTCCTCCGCAACATTTGACATTTTCAAAGTTTTCAATTTCATTGATTTCCTCCAGGATATATTTTATTTTTCCTTCTTATGTTTGGCTTTTTGTTACAACAACATTGTTGCATTAAAACGAATTTATTTCATTTCTGTATTTTTGTATTTTTTTCTGTTCGTTTGTTTCTGTTCAAACTTTGAAAAAATAAGATTTATGTTGTTGTTGTTGTTGTTGTTTTATTTTCTGTATAAATAAAATTGTATAGTTGAAGGAGACAAACTTTTAATGACACTGTTATATCAAATATCATTTTTTCTTTCAATGTGAATTAAGGAAGAACATAAAAAAAAAATAATAGAAAACTTTTAGTTAACGTTAAAGAAAAATGAAGCCAAAGAAAAATATGAAAAATTGAAATCGGAAGTTTTTCTATAACGACAATGGTCAAACTAAAACAGTGAAAAGTTTTAATTAATTTTTTTTGTTTTTCAGCTTGCAGGTAAAACTAAAATTCATTTTTTGTTATTTAAGAAATTATGAAAAGAAAAAGAACAAACAAAAAAAAATTCTATATTGATTTATTTATGCGAGTTTCCCCCCAACAATTTATTGATGTAATGTAATATGAAACCTTGGTGGGGGGGGGAGGGATTCACAAAAGAATTCACGCAATTAATTTTTGTAGATTTCTACAATTACAGAAAAACTCAACAACAACAATTGGTTGAGTTGAGTTCTTTTGTAATTATTAGTCCAACTAAATGTAATAAAACACACAAAGGAAAAGTTCAAGGAAAAAAAGTCAAACTTAGCAAAAAAAACAAAAAAATGAATTCTTTTGAATTGAAAAACAAAAATTCTATTTTCAATTTAATAATTGATTTTATAATTTTAATTTTTCATATATTTATGTCTCTTACATTGTATTGTTATTTGTTCTTCCCTTCTCCCCTTAAGTGTACGTTTGATATCTGAACTTGTTCAATTCCATAAAGGAAAATAAGTTTTTTTGATTGTTGAAAATTTGTTGTGAAAAAAATATTTTCTTTTGAAAAATTAAAACAGAAAATAAAAAGCACACAAATACATGTTTTTATTAAATCTTTTGTTTAAACTTTAAACTTTAAAACTTAACTAAAAAAAAAAATATAATTCATCTTTTCTCACCTTCTTTTTTTTCTAAATAATAAAAACATAAAAACAAAATACAACAACATGACTTGATTTCGACATAATTTCAATATTTGTTATTTGTTGTTATATTTTTTTTTTTTTTCGTTAGAAAATAAATTTAAAGAGATTTAATTTGATATTTCGGAAAATTGTTTATTTTGTTTCCCAATATTATAACTCGGAGGCAAAGGCAAACGGAGATAAATGGTGAATAAAAAGGCAAAAAAAAAAAACAGAAACAGACAAAAAAATAAAAAATTTAAAATCCATTTGAATTTGGGGGATGAAAACAGAAAGAATTCATGTGAAATTCTAATTTTAAATAATAGATACATATGTGTCCTGATTCCAGGAAAGGTTTTTGTTTCCATTTTTCTTCTTTATTTTTCTTACTCTGTTTTTTTTTTGCTCTCTCTCTCTCTCTTTCTATCTAAAGTCTAAAACAAACAAATTCTTGCAGACTCATTCACAAATGGTTTTATAGTCAAATTGGCTTTTATGCAAGAGATGTGTGAGTGGTTTTTTATTTCTTCAATCTTTTTTTTTTTTTCGATTTTTTCATTCACTTAAAATGAAACTAAACCGAAAGAATAAAGAAACAGAGAACAAACAAACAAACTTATGTCAAATGGAATAAAAAAATATAAATAACAAAGAAGAAAAAAAAAAGAATTGACGCATAAACGAACGAAAGATTTTCGGAAAACTTAAAGGGAAAAAAAATACTTGTGTGATAATTTATTTACACAACAAAAATTTAAATTAAGATTAAATACAAGGTTCACCAGAATAACAATTATTTCATTGCTACATAAATTTTATTTAGAGCAAAACTTCCATTTTTGGTTCAGTACAAAAAAAAAATTAACACAATTGGCAAAAACAAAAAATATTTCTTGAACTTTTTTTCTGTTTTTATTTTTATTTCACCGCAGCATGCTTAATTAAATCCAACCAGGGATCATTTTTATAATAATATTTCTTCTCTATGTTCTCTTCATTTTAAAATTTTGACCTAATTCCATTTTTTAGAAAATTCTTCTTCTTTCACTTGTTGTTGTTGTTGTTGTTGTTGTTGTTGTTGTTGTTGGGGTTGTAAATATTGTGAAAATTGAAATGTTTTTATTTAAATAAAAATTTTATGTTGAATTTTGATGTTTGTGAAATGAAAGAAAATATCTATGATATCTATGTGTGGCTTGATCTTTAACAAAAGGACCACAACCCATAACAGTTCAAAGAATGAAAAAATTGAAAGACAATAATTTTAATAAAATTCTATCAAATTGTTAAAAATGCATAATATTCTGTATGCCATTTCTAGAATCAGTTGATGAATTCTAGAGTCAATAGATGAATTCTTACTTACTTATAGCATAGGCAAAATGTAAAATACTTCCACAACAATTGAAAAATGGAGATTCATCGTCAAATTTGGTTACTATAGAAGGATAATTAATACACTCGAGAGAACGTCACTTCAATCATTTGTGACGTCATTTTTATTTTTGAAATTATAAAATAATTTAATTGATAAATTTTCTTCTATATTGTCGTTGAACATTTTCAATTTTTATATTTGTTTATTTTTTTCTTTTTTTCTTTTTTTCTGTTAAGCTCATAAAATCCTTTTTCATAAGAGCTTTATGTTATTTGTTGTTTGTTTGTTGCTTTATTTTTTTTTTGCACCGTCAACAAATTTGTATTCTATCAATGACTATATTTGAGATAATCTCTGTGGCTTTATTTTGACTATATTTTAATTTATTTTGAATATTTTATTTTTGAACACAAAAAAAAAAAGCCACGAAAATTTTGTACAACAAATTTTGGAGAATTTCCTTCTTTTTTTTTTTTGGTCGACACAGAAAAAAAAAAGTTTGCTTATTAAAATTTAATTAAATAAAAAATAATTATTTTCGAATTTTCACAGTACATCGGGAAACCTTTTGGTCTCATTTAGAGATTTCACAATATTTGTGTTTGTTTATTGTAACCATATGGTGATTATTTTGTGTTAATTTTACGTTGCACGCTGGTTAGAAAATCAATTGGAAAATTCACGTCTCATAGAACAGAGTCTTAAAGTTTGTGATCCCATGATACTTGCCCTATTTATTTTTGCACCACATAATAACAGGGTTTCACTGATGCAAATAAAGTTTTATTTAAAATAAAAGTTTTAAAAGTTTCTTATCTTTAATTGTGTAGAAAAAACTTCACTAAATTTTCTTCAAGAAAAATTTTTTCTTATCGTCTTTTGTCTTAATTAAAGCATCAGAAAAAAATAGTAAGAAGAAAAAATTGTATTCTTTGTCCTTTGCAGTTTTAATCCAACTAAATTTAAAAATAAATTGTGAGAATAAAGTGAATATCCTTGGGATTTTTATCTTTGTTTTCTTTTTCTATCCTTATTAAAGTTTATTATGAAAAAGGAAAAAATTTGTCCAATTAGAATATCGTTTTGAAAATTCAATATAGAACAATTGAAGATTAAATAAATAATATATTGCCGTTAGCTTTATTATAGTTTACTACACTCATCTAAACTAAATTTCCTTTTAAATCTCATCTATAGTGTCTCATTCTCTTAATATTCTACCCACAATCTATACATCCCACCTCTTTCTTCTTAATACATCGAATCAAATAATCTCCTATTGCCGAGAAAAAAAATAATATAGATCATGTTACTTTTCTATTTTCTATCTTGAATAAATCTTTTACTTTCTTCTTTTTCTATCTTTCTCCCTTCCATCCACCCCAACCCCCCACCCCCCTCCCTATTATTCTTATTATTATTACAAAGATGTTTTATTTTTTAAGGGCATTTTTAGGGGGCATTTTGCAAAATCTATAAAATAAAATTTTCTTTTTATTACAATTATTGTGTATTTTGGTTTTTTTTTTATTACCCACCCGAACAACAACAACAATATCCAGTCACAACAACAAGTGAAAATTTTACCTATTTTTTTTTTTGCTTCTTCCTTTTTTATTAGAAATAAAATCAAAAAAAAAAATATGATTGTAATTCCCATTCTGTTTGATGGCAATTCTTCATGGATGATCTTCTTCAATTTATTTATTTTTTTTATTCTTTTCCTTTTGAAAAAAAATATTTTATTGTTTAGTCAATTTTTCATTTTATTGAGTATAAACAGGAAACACATAATCAATAATATGAGTTGAAGGACTGATTTATATTTCATCTTTTCAACGAATATTATAAAATCTGTCATACTTATGTCAAAAATGTAAATAATAATTTGTTGTTATTGTGATTATTGTTTGACTTATTTGTAATGTACCCGCATATATCAATCAATTTTGATTTTGATTTTATACAAATACATCATCCTAAACACTTTAAAATTTAATTCAAGTCTAAAATAAATTTGTTTGTTCTTCTCTATAACCGCACGGGTGTAAACCCCATCAACCATATTTTATGACCACGCACAATATTATGACTGAGTGTCTAACGTGATTTCTCATACTACCATTAAACTCTCAAAATAACAACAATAACTAATAAAATAAAAAACCGAAATAATTCAAACATTCTATGTAGGTAACGTAACAAAAAAATATCTAAGTGAATATTATTCTTTTTAATAAATCAAAACGAAAAACAAAAAAAAAAAAGTCAGTCATAAAAAACAATTTTTTTTTTTTTCTAATTTCACTCAATTTGAGTTTTTATTTTTGTTTACAACAACACACAAAATGTATTAATAATGAAATAAGGTAAAAGGTCTTGAGTTCAAATCCCTATTGTAACATCAATTTTTATCAAAAGGTTATAAAATTTTTAGAGATACAATTCACAATTATGGATTTTTTTTTTGTGGTTTTGGTCTGCACAACAACAACAACAACAACAACAGCAACAACAACAAAAATCAATATAATTTATTTTTTTGTTTTGTTGATTCTAATAAGAATAACGATTTTTTATCAATAATTGAAAAAACTGAGCCAATTAAAAGTTGTAGATACAATGGATTAGTATTAATTTTATTAACTTTTAAACCATTGAACAATAATCGTTTAAAATCAATATTTTATCACTCACAACTTTTAGTTTATTTTCTATTTTCACAAAATTACAACAACACTGCAGAAAGAATGTTAAAGAAGTTTCAACAACAACAAAAAAAAAGTACAATGGAAAAACTGATTTGTTGCTCAGATAAAAATAATTCTATTCTCATACAAAGAATAAAAGAAAAATATTAACTTTAAAATAAATTTAATAATAATAAAGATTTATGTTCGTTCGTTATTATTTTTTGCTAATAAAAAAAAAAAAAAAAAACAAAAACAAAAATAAAACAAAACAGAAAGAAAGAAAAAAAGACAACAAATATTGTTTTGAATTTATTAGTCTGGGTATAAATTCTTCTTCTTCTTTTTTTCTTTTTTTGTTCTTCGTCTAAATGTTTAACTTTTACTACAAATAATAAATTTTTATTTAATATTGAAAAAAAAAAAAAATAATGTCAAATTTTTATGTTTATAACTTCTAACATTTAATGGTTATAACAACAATAACTGAATATACATAATAATGTTTGTATTTGTTATAAATGGGCAACCAGTAGAATTAACACATTTGGAAACTTAATAAACAGTTTTTATGGATGTTTCTATTAAATTACAATCTGGTCAAATAATAACAGAGAATATATTAGAGTGGCTCTGATTTATTTTTTTGTTATATTTATTTATTCATTATGAGTTTTTTTTTTTGTTTGATTTTTTATATATGGAAACAAATGAAATAAAAGTTAAATTAAATGTGAAATTCCAAAATGGCGGTCACTATTTCTAATTATTCTTCTTCTTCTTTTTTTTTTTTTTGGTTTAATTCCACCATTTTGTTTTGTTTTTTATTTTCTTATCACAACGATAAACGTTAAGGCTAAATTTTCGTATAAAAAAACCTGAACTAGATTCTATTGTGTTATCTAGTATTCTAGTAGGTCATGTTACGTTATCTAGTAATTAATGCTAGTTCATTGTAGAATTATTCAATTAAGGGTTTATCTACTAACTAGCGACCTATTAAAAAATTTCAATTAAATAATAATAGAAAACTATACGATAATTTTATCCAATAATAAATAAATAGAATACAATTTTTTACTTTTATTTTTCATTATCACTTTCATTCAAATTAAAATAAAACATGACAGTCTAGAATAATGTACGTTTTATGTTTTAACATTTTAATTAGAATAACAATTATATTTCAATTATCTGTTTTTATTTAAAACAACAAACAAACAAACACACACACACACACACACACACACACCCGCACACACTATATGATTTTTTTTTTAATATAAAATAATGAGTTTATGTAGTTGATTAGTAAACTGTTTAGTTATGAATAGAAACAAAAAAAAAAAACAAAATAGCATATTATTTTTGTAAACAACAGAAACCCAAAAAATGAGAATTTTTTTATGTTTTTTTAGAAAATAGACAATAGAAAAATAATAAATAAAAGAGAAAAAAAAGTAAAAATAAACAGAAAAAAAAAACCAGAAAAATTACCATAATAATGGTTTTTGTTGGTAATCACAAAAAAAAAAAAAAGAAACCCCCATACCCCATATTTATAGATAGGCTGAAAATAAATGTAATTTACCTGTGTTGTCTGTCCCCTAACCTCATAAAAAAAATATACAATAATTATTCGATAATTTATACCCAAAAAAAAAAACACAAAAGTCTTTCTTTTTTCTGTTCATTTGTTTCACGTTTTTTACGTTTGACTTTTTGTTGTATTTAATTAAAAAATGTTTAAAGAATTTTATTTAAATATTTTAACAAATTTTCTGTATTTTATTGTTATTGTTATTTTTGTTGTTGTTGTTGATGTTTTTGTATTCAGCTTATGGTTCTTTTTTCTTATTCAGAATTTATAAATGAGGGAATTTTTTTTAAATTTTGTTTTTGTTTTTGTGTGTGTGTGTGCTAATTAGCGAATATTAAAATTACTTTTTGATAAAATTAAAATTTGAATTTTTTTTCTACAACAACAACAACAACAACAAAAAAGGATCTACCTTTTTTATTACACAGATTTTTTCTTCTTCTTTTTACTTTTTAATTTTAATCAAAAATTGTGTTTTTTTTTCTTTATTTCTTTGAAAATAAAACAAAACAAAACAGAAAAATCAGAATATTAATTAATTTCTTTCTGTTTATCTATTTTCAGGTTAACAGAAAGGGTAAAATAACAACAAACAACAAACCCCCGAACAACCAAGAACAAATAACAACAAAAGTGTAAAGAAACAAACGTAAAAAAAAAAAACAAAAGTTTACATAAAAAAATAAAATAAAAAACAAAAAAAAAAAAAACGCACAACAAATGTAAAAAAGAAATAAAAACTGATGGATGAAACCTTAAATGTTGAGCTAACAGCTGAAGTTGGGTGTTTAGCACAACGTTTACGTTGTATTGAAAAATTATTAATAATAAAAAAAAATCAACAATATATTAATAATGATGATTTAACAATAATCAATAATGATGATGATGATATAAATTTAATACAAATCGAAAATATTATAATAAATATTTATGAATTAAATCGGAAAAATAATCATAATTATTGTGCTCAAAAATATACTAGTAATATGAATTTAGAAACGATTAATGTAACACAATCATCACAACAACAACAACAACAACAACAACAACAATCAACGGAACAACAACAACAGACACAGCAACAACAGCAACAAATAAATAATGAACCAATAATAAATTTAGATAATAATTTAATAAAAATAAAAAATAATAATAGTAGTAAATTATGTGAATGTAGTAATAAAGTAAATAATTTAACAACAAAATGTGAAAAAAAATTATTAGTATGTAATAATATTGATTATAATAATGAACAAATAGCAACAATATCACAACAACAACAACAACAACAGCAACAAGATAATACAACAAATCAATTATTATTATATAATAATGATAGAAAGATAACAGATAATGATGTAAAATTGTTAGTCAATGAATTAAAACGTAAAATAGAATATACAGAGAAAATGAATTGGCTATGTGAGTACAATAATGATTTATTAGAAAAAAATACAATCAATTTAAGATATGATCTATTCACAGGTCTATCACAAAGGCCATTAGGTCAATTAAATCGTAAAAGTAGTTTACCAAATCATACAGAAGTTAAAAAACGTTTTATTGAATTATGTAATCAAACATTATCAAATGAAATTAAATCAGCATTACGTTTACCATCATTTGATTCATATAATTGGGAGGATGCTGATGTATTACATTTAATTGAAACAATGTTTTTAGAATTGGGTCTTGTAGACAAATTTCATATATCTACAATTATATTAAGGGAATGGTTATATGAAGTATATAAACATTATAATGCTGTACCATTTCATAATTTTCGTCATTGTTTTTGTGTTGCACAAATGGTAAGAATATTATTTATATTTTATATAAAAATTTTATACAAAAATGTATCAGTGAAATCTCTGTTATTGATCATTCCTCTTCAAGAATTTACTAACATAAAAAGTTGAATGATCTAATTGAATCAACTTTGTAGACTGACTAATTTCAAAACACTTTTTGGTGGGCATATATTTTGTTTACTGATCAATTTATGGAGGTTTCACTGTACCTAGATATTCTGTAGGTATATAATTTTACTATTCAACAAAATTTCTTTATTATTTTAATTATTTTCATTTTTTTCTAGAATTTTTTTTTGGAATTTTCATTATTTTGAATATTTCTAGAAAATTTTCACGAGAATTTTAATTTAATTTTTCTTCTTAAAAAATATTTTATATTTGAGAATTCACGTAAAATTGTTCTAGAAATTTCATTAAAAAATTATTGACAGTTGACTCGAAATAAGTTGACAGAAGAGTTTTTACGGTAACACTTGAGTTCTGCACTCCAGCCGAACGAGGATAATTTGTACTGACGTTATAAAAATGGTGACGGAATATTAATTATTAGTAAACATTGGGGTTGGTTATATGAAAATTTCTTCATGTGTACTAATGTCAACTTATTTTGGGTCAGCGGTCAACTCAACTGAAATTTTCTTTTGGTAATTCAGTACATGAAAAATGTAACATAAATTAAAGGAAAGACAACGATAGTTAAAAAATCTATAAATTGAGTGAAAATAATTCATAGAAATATTTTCTTCTGGAATTACCAAAAGAAGTAAAAATTTGATTAAAATTGAGAATAAACTTAAAAAACTTTTCCATTTTACGTCAGACTTAACCCCAAAATAATTACATAAAAAATAAAACTTAAGTAAAATAATCAAAAAACGGATAAATTTATTTCTAAGAATTTTAATACAAAAATTTTAACAATAATTTCTAAGATTTGAAACGGATTAAACAATTAAAATATTCTGGTAACATTTTCTCAAGTATAAAATTAATTTTCTTTCAAATATTTATACAATTGGTTTAACTTTAAAAAATGTTGTAAACTATATTCCGGTTGTAAGATGAAGGAAAAACGTATTAAATTCTGGTCCTTTTGACTTTTATCATAAAAATTCTTCCCTTTTGTCCCCTCAAAAGAAGAAAAGTTAGAAGTCGTAACAAAACAAGAAACTTTTATTTTTTAATTTTATGCAATTTTTATCGGAAATAATTAAAAATAATTGTTTGGAAAATTAAAAATGAACAAAAAGAATTTGTTTTCTTTTAAAGAAAAAACTGGAAAAAAAAATAAAAACTTTCACAAACGAAACTTTTAATTTTAATTTGATTTTTTATTAAATAAAATTTTTCATCGTCTTCTTCTTTTTATTTTGTTGTTGTTGTTGTTGTATATTAAAGTTACAGAAGAAATAAATAAATTTAAAGTAAAAAATTATAATTCGATTCATTGATCTTGAAATCTTTTGAAAAAATTCATAAAATCAAAATATAAAGTTTTTTTTTTGTTTTCTCTATTGGGAGGATGTTTTCTTCTTCTTCTTTCTTCTTCTTTTTCTTTTAAAGGTAAAGAATTTTTTTAATTAATTCGTAATTATTATTCTCAAGAACAACAACAACAACAACAGTAACTCATCCTGAAGAGACGGAGGAGCTTTTATTTTATTTTTTCTATTTTCTTCAAATTACATTAAAAAAAAATTGTTTCTCTCGTTACAATTAATTTAATTTAATTTCTTTCTACTTTCTTTTATTTATTCTCTAAAATGTAGATGTATGCAATATCATGGCAAACAGATCTTGTTAATCGTCTTGGTGAATTTGAAGTATTAATATTATTAATATCTTGTATTTGCCATGACTTAGATCATCCTGGATACAATAATATTTATCAAATAAATGCCAGAACAGAATTAGCATTAAGGTTTGTATAAATTTTTTTTTATTTTTACTTTTTAAATTGTTTCTTCCTCCTTAATTTTAGCGTTAAATTTTTGGTTCCATTTTCCATTTTTTATTCCTTCAATTATTGATAGCAAAAAAGTTTGATGTAACAAATTTGTTCAGCACCCCGACCTTTTACTTTTTAATTGTTGTATTAATTTAGATTCATTTTTTTCCTTATTCAAAATTGTGTCCAAATTAATTTTGGAATTAAAATTGAATGGAGAATGTTTTGTCCAATGTTTTTTGTCTGAATTACAAAAAAAAAAATATTAAAAATTCAAGAATTCTTTTAATTTTTCATTTATTGAATTTTAAAGTTAGCTTTTTTTTAATTTGTTTGTTTATAGAAAAGCTTAAAGAAAATTATTTGCACGTGCTTTGAGATTGACGTTTCCAATTAAAATTACATTCCAAATGACATGAGTCAACAGAGTTTCAGAATTGAATTCAACATTAAATCTTCAATAATTTGTCAATTTGTTAAATTTAAAATAAAATTGATGTAATTTAAGAACTTTAATATTCTTCTCCCTTTCTTTTGTTTATTCTAATTAATTTTGTTAAGTTAAAGCAAGACTAATTTCATATTTTAGTTAACTTAATCGATAAAATAAAGTTTCTTAACAAATTACAACACTAAAAGAAACTTTACACGAGTTTCAACCAAAAAAAGATGAGAAATAGAAAGAGACAGAGGGAGAGAGAGAGAGTGAAGATATCATATAAAGCCATATAACCAATGCATTTAATAATAATAATAGCAACAACAACAATTACGTTAGGATCAAACTTTTCTCTTAATTTATCCTAACCAAAAAAAGTTACAACAACATACGAATATTTTTCTTTTTTCTTTTCTTTTCTTTTCCGTTTCTTTTCCTTTAATTTTGTTTAATAAAAGGTACATTACAATAAAGTACATATAAAAGTAATTCCATATATGTGTATTTATGTGTGTGTGTGTGTATGACCTGTGATGTGTTTATATAATATATGTGTGCGTGTGTATTAAACATAATCTCTTCATGCGTCATTAAAATTTCTTAGAAGGAAAAAGGTAAATAAAAATATTAAAGAAAAGAAATTCCACATATTCATTACGTTCTTCTTCTTCTTCTTCTTCTCCTTCTTCTTCTTTTATTTTTATTTTGCAATAAATACACTTTTCTTATTTTTCTCTTTAAATAAAAAAAAAAGCATGTGAACAAAATCGAAAACCAAAAAGTTTAAAGAAAAATGGAAAATACATATTTTTTTTTTGTTTCTTCTCGTAACTTCATTTTATGGAGGAGAATTTTTCTTGTCAAAAACAATTGTTTTCCTCATTTCTTCTTTTCATTCATTTCTTTATTTATTTATTTGTTGTTGTTATTTAAAAATATTTATAACAAAGAAAATTATCTCAATAAACTTTTCTTCCATTTTTTTTTTCCGAGAATTTTTCACTTTTATTTTCTTTTCAGAGAATAATAAATTAGTTTTTATTTTTCTTCATTTTCAAATTCAATAATAAAAATAATATTTTTTCATTTTATTTGAATTTAACTCCTACACTCACCCAAACATACACACACGTGTACGTATACAAAAACACATACAAACATAACACAAATATGACACTTGAATAGACTTTTATTTTTTTAAATAATAAGATCACTTTTTTAATGATGAGAAAAAACAGAAAAGAAAATAACGATGATAAAAAAAGAAGAAGAAGAAGACTAAACAAAAAAAAAACAATTACGTACTATTCCCCTGTCTGTCTCCCATCTATTGACATAAAAAAAAAGAGACAAGAACAATAACAACAACAACAATATCTGAGGGGAAAAAAAAAGCAAAAGTTCAACGAAAAAAAAGTCCAAAAGGATTAAAACTTAAAATGAAATATTTTTATATTTTTTTTTTAACTTTGACGTTGACACAAATTGTTTGTCACTTCATTCTCTCTCTCTCTCTCTCTCTCACTTTCTCTCTTTTTGATTTTATAATAAAAAATTTTTTATGGAAAATAAAGTGAAATTTTCAAACAATGGGAGTTGAAATGAAAAAAAGGAAAAATCGTCGTTGGTATACTTTAATGGAACTTCCAAGGGATTAAAAACAGTCCAAAGGATTTGTTGATGACTTCTAACTAAACATTAAAAAATTAATTCATTAATTCCACACATCATTTAGAAATCTAAAAGTAAAGTAAATTGAAATAATTTCTAAATGGAATAGAAAAAAAAATATTCCCATTCACTCTCAACTCATGAATAAATCAATTTTAAAGTAAATTCATAGAAATTTTCTTCTTTTCATTTAAAGACAAAAAAAAGTCCATTTCATTAATTACAGAGAGTGAAACGTAAATTTTGTAATCCTTCATTAAATTCTAGTGATTTCTGAATAATTTTAAAAATAGAAATCAGTTTTAAATTTAATGTTTTAAAATTTAGTTTAAATGAAAAATAAAGGATTAATTTCGATCAAAGTTTTTTATTTGTAAAAATATTAAATTTAAACTCTTAATTTATTTGCCTAATGGACCGTTTCTTTTTTTTTTTAACTTCTCAGAATTAAGTCTGACCCCACTCAGAGTCAAAGTGCACTCGTCTAATTTTAGAAATTTTACTTTTTGTATAAAATTCATTCACTTGAAAGTTCTTAAAAAAATTATTAAAAATTTTACATTTAAAAGTGGAATTTAGATAAAATTTTGTTACTTTAAATTTAAACTTAATGTACGATTATTATGAACTTTGTAAGTTTATTTTTGAAACTAACAAAATAAATTTAAAACAATATGCACCTTTGGAACGATTCATTTTTGTTAATTATACAAAATGAAAATTGAATTTACTTCAAAGTAAAAAAAAAAAAAAAATAGAAAAAAGTTATTCACGTAATTCTGTAACTTTCCACTCGTACACAAGGTAAAAGTTTTCTTTTTTTTTTTTGTTGTGCTATGCAAACATAAAAGTTCTATTTATAATTTTTTTTATAAAAATGAAACGGATAAAGAAAAAAAAAATCTAAATAAAATTCATCCATTTTATCTTGTCTCCAATTTAAATCATCCTTTTTCACGATACATTTTCTTTTGTTTTTCCTATTTTCTATTATTATAAAATTTAACGTAAAACAATTTATTTTTAGATATGGAAAAAAAATATTGTAATTACAAAATGAATTTCTCACTTCATTTTCATCTATGATTTCCTCCATTTTCATCTTTATTCCGTCATTTCTGTATTCTAATTTTAACGGGTAAAATTTATTCATATGAAAAATATTTGGATAACAAAAAAAAACCAACAAAAAAAAAAAATTGAAAAATTCAACATTCACTTCAGATTATCATCTCTGTCAATAACAATTTGATCAAATCTGAATTGGCATTTTTCATCAATAATTCAAAATTTTTTGGAAATATGTTTTTCTTTTCATTTTTCCGACAACAACAAAAAAAAATACGAAAACAAAAAAATAAAAATAATAAATTGTAGGTAAAAGAAAATGAAGAAAGAAAATTCATGTCGCTCTTGATATTTTCTCATTTATCATCAGTTTATACTTTTGTGTGTGTGTGTGTGTGTTTCTGGTTTGGTGAAAATGTGAAATGAGAGACACATATGGATACTGCGCTGCGGTTTTAAAAGGCAATAATTTTCAGATTGACATTTATGTTTTTTTTTTTTCCTTAACAAAAGAAAAATAGTCATAATAATAAATGATTTTCTTTTTATGTATTGTACGTACAGAAATGTTTTGAATCTTTAACACAAATCATTCGCATAAAATGACAATACTTTTAAATATTTCTTGAAGAATTTCTTTTTTAAACTTTTAAAAAAAATTCTTAAGAAAGAACTAAATTTAAACATTCTTAATTTATGTATGAATCTCCACAACACACACACACACACTTGTCTGTTGTAATCATTATCCTTCAGGATCTTTCGACCAAATGTCCAAACTTATAATTAAAGCTTTTAGCTTTGATTGTGAATATACAAATTTTGTTATAATTGACAAACTAATCAGTCGTTAAGATTTTATGGTTAAAGTTAAACAACTTAAAAATTGAAACTTAACATCTTTTCTACAACTTTTAGTGATGAAAAAAAGAAAGAAAGAATGTTAAAGTTGTAAATTGTTATTTTATGTTAAACCAACTCAACTGAAAAGGACATAAAAAAAACCCTCTAAATATGTTGACGACATCATCTGTTGATCATTTTATTGTCCTTTTCACGATGTTTGAAAACTTTCTTTATTCTTATTATTCTTTGTTTTGTTTTTTTTTTTATTCAACTCCAATGATTAGTAATTTCTTCAATTTACAAAATATTGTTTTTGAATGTAGAAAAGTAGAACAGAAGATTATTACGATTTTAATCATCAAACATGAGATTATGTTTATATTTCTTTTATGTTAAAATATAAAGAAACCACATTACCTTTATACACAAATCAATTATCAATTTATTCCAATTACGTATAAAATCTACCTTCTCATCCTTCAAACTCATTCCTATACTCCATCTTATTCCATCTTTAGTTAATTATTTCTTGTTCATTTTATTAGTTGAATAAAACAATAGTTTATCTTGTTAGAAATTGTAAACCTTCATCGTATTTCGTATATACTCTAAAGCTTAACAGTATAGAGTAATTTATATTAGTTATATTTTGTTACAAGGAACAAGCATAAGAATGGATCAAGGTAAAATAGGGGATGAGTAAATTCTAAACATCTAACATTGACACACCCGGTTACTTTTTCTTCATTTTTATTTGATCAATGTACACGATAATTGTAATTTTAATAATAAATTAAGAAGAGATAGAAGAGAGAAATACACGAACACAAACATTTCCTTATTCTTAGCTAAAAATGAAGAGATATTTTTTTTTAGCGTTTCTTTATGTTGTTTTTGTTTTTTCTGTTATTATTTTTTATAGAATCGATTTTTTTTTTAACTTTCTTTGTTTATGTGTAGAATGTCTCTTATTTTTCTCTAGAGACTAATTAAATTTTCTTTCTATTTTCTTTTTTTAGCACAACAAAATTCATTGGTCAGACTTTTATTACCAGCTTTTTTTTTTTTTGTTGTTTCTTTAATCAATGAATAATGAATTCATGTAAAAAATATTTATATTTTATTCAAAGAACAATCAAAATTAAAATTAATTTACGTTTATGTTGTACGAGAATAAGGAAAAATTCACATAAAATTCTTCTTTTTTTTTCAAACTTATGTGACAATTTTCTTTGTTTATTGAACTTTCTCCTTTTTAACCGTATGTTTTAAATAAGGATATAACGGTAATATTAAACACGTGTTCAATAAAAAAAAAGTATTAACCGTGTAATGTTTTCCTTTGTTTGTATATGTGCTGACATCTATGAGAAATTATGGCACTCAAACACGATACATATTTAAGAAACTTTTAAGAAGAATCAAATTCGAATATCAAATTATTAGTGTCGAGTTTCACGTAACGAAATAATTAAGTCTGATAGAGCAAATTTTTCGTTCCTTAATTGTTCTTGTATTGTTATTTTTGTTTCCGTTTTTTTTGGTAGACTTCTAAAATTTTCTTTAAATTCTCCGTAAGAGTTTTAACAGAAAATCTTTAAACATGAATTAAATTAAATTTCTCCATCTAAATTATTTCTTATTTTTAATTTTACCTTTTCTTATAAATTTTAATATTCTCTTTAGATATAATGACATATCACCATTGGAGAATCATCATTGTTCAATTGCATTTCGTTTATTTGAACATCCTGATTGTAATATATTTAAAAATTTCTCAAAAGAAACATATAAGGAGGCACGTGAGGGAATAATTAGATGTATATTAGCAACTGATATGGCACGTCATAATGAGATACTCAATCAATTTAAAGAAGTTATACATATATTTGATTATACAAATAAAGCACATACAAATCTTGTAAGTTTTCTTTTCTAATTAATAAATTATAGACAATTAAGCATAAAGCAATATTTTGTGTAATTTAACTAAAGTAAAAATTTTAAATCAAGAGATTTTGCGTCCTTATTTGTAATTTTAATTAATTTAATAAAATATTATCAGAAATAATTAAATGAAAATTAATTCAACAATGTTTCAACAATAATTACGAAAAATTGAAAATCCAAAAAAAAAAATTTTCATAAATTCGAAATTTGAACTTTTTTTTCTTGTTTTTCAAGATTAAAATTTAAATATATCGATAATTATAATCTTGTTGTTGATCAAATATTTATGCTTAAATATTTATTTTGTGAATCAATTATTAAATTTTCAGTGAGCGATGCTGTTCAATAATTAATTATATTTTTTTGGAAACAATTAAAATTTATAGAAAATAATCTTGAAACGAAGAAATTATAAAATAATAATTAAATTTGGAAAATATTTTTTGTTATTATTTATACCCGGTTGAGAGATTTGATTATTTCTTATTTTTAATTTTAGCTTTGTATGATATTAATAAAAGTAGCTGATATATCAAATGAGGCACGTCCAATGGATATAGCAGAACCATGGCTTGATCGTTTATTACAAGAATTTTTTGCACAAAGTGCACTTGAAAAATCAGAAGGTCTACCAGTAACACCATTTATGGATCCAGATAAAGTTAGCAAACCTGGTAGTCAAGTACGATTTATTGGTTTAGTTTTATTACCATTATTTGAGGCATTAGGTGAATTACTTCCAGAATTAATAGACTTTATTATTGTTCCTGTTAGAGTCGCATTAGATTATTACAAGTAAGTTATTGAATTTTATTATTAAATTTTTGTATTCATCTTTTTATTTACAAATTCGTATATTTCGTTCTCTTAAATTTAAATTCATTTCTTTACTATGGAAAAATACAAGAATCTTGCATTTTCATTTATATTTTGTTGTTTTAATCAATTATAAATTATTATAGGCTTAATTATTTTTCCATAAATTTAATATCAATTTTCTACTTAACAAATGTAAGACTTGCTCAATTGTGTTTACAAAATAATTCATAATTAATTAATATGAATGAAAAATCAATGAAAAACATGATACTTTGTCATAATGTCGAATACAAAAGAACATCTAATAACTTAATCCTCTTTCATACATTGTTTAAAATATTTTCTTTTCTTTTATTTTCATTAAAACTTATAAAGACGGTTAAATGATGCACAAACAAAAACAAGAAAATCAATTGTTGAAATTGAAAATTCATCTGAAAGTGAATCACCACAATTACCACGTTCATTATCTGGTATAAGTGTACGTTCAAGAAAAAGTATTCCATCACAAAAATCAACATCAAAAACATCTGTTGAAGAACAAGTATGTGTTGCAGCTGAATTACATGATCTTCCTGAAGGTAGTGAAAGTGGTGATTCAGAAACAGCTACAGAAGTTGAGGTTTGTATTTTAAAATTATTATTTTTATTCATTTATTTAATTTATGAATTTAATTAAAGAATTTCTATTATTTTATTTAAAAGGTAGCAGAAAAAACATCAAAATTTAAAGTTGATACCGAAGGTAGTAATCGTAATAAATTAATGGATTCACGTAAAGGAAGTCGTGAAAAACGTCAATCAATATGTGGGGATTATTATACATCATCACCGGGTAGATTAGTACGCGGTTCACATGGTAATATACATACACATTTAACAAATCATCGTTCACAATTTGGTGCAAATCGTGCTGTCAGTTTAGATCAATGTGGTACAAATAATATAAATCGTCGTATGTCTGATGGTTTATCAAATGTAACATCTGATAGTACTGTATTTTATAATCACTTTCATCATCATCATCATCATCATCATCATTTACAAAATCAACAAATTAATTTACATAATAATCAATGTAGTAATAATATTGATATGGATGAAACAATTGAACAAAAACAACAACAACAACAACCACCAACAGCTGATACCAAATTAACAAAAGACTGTGAAAATATGAATTTAAATTCATATTTGGATAATAATAAATTACAATCACAACAACAAATGGGCCAAACACAATTACAACAACAACAACAGCAACAAGAAACAATTAAATTACAAAATTCAAATAATGGTGCTAAAACTTTATTTTCTAGATTACGTCAACTAACTGGACGTTTTAGTTTTAATTTTGATAAAGAACCAAAACGTATAAATAATAGTAATTGTAGTAATCAAGAACAGCAACAAGGAGGTACAACAGGAATAATTCAACAACCACCACATTCATCACATTCACAACAGCAACAATTTAAAAATAATAATGCTGAACAAAATAAATTAACCGATTACTGTTGTAATATACAAAATTCATCAACAAATAATTTTAAAAAAGTCAATCATGATTTATTATTAACAAATGCAACAATAGGAACAACAACAACAACAACAAATAATACAATAACAACAGCAGCAACAGCATCAACATTACGTAATCGTGCATTTAGTTTAGATATACCAATAAATAATAAAAATCATTATAGTTGTAGTAGTAGTAATGATATAAGTAGAAAAAGTTCATCATCACATAATGATGATAATCAACAACAACAATTACATCAACAACATCAGCAATTACAACAATTACAACAATATGATGATACAAATAGTAATAATACAATAACAACAAATAATGATAATAATATTATTAAAATAAAAAATTACGATGATTGTATTGATGATATTAGTTGTAATATATGACAACAAAGTATTGAATTCAGTTTAATTACTGGTTTTCAAAAACAATTAAATTCATCAAATAATAATTCTAAATCAATATCAGTATCAATGTCAAATTCTTATTCATATTGGTATGATTTTAGTGAACGTATAAGTGCATTTGTATGTAAATGTTGTAAAAAAAAGAAATTACCAATACCAGAAAATGTTTAAATTACACACACAAAAAAAAAACAAAAAGAAAACAAATGCAACATAACCAAAACATAACAACAAAATAAAAAAAATGATAGATGAAAAAAGTTGTTCACAGATTTTCTTTAATTTATTTTTTTGAGTTTTTTTTTTCTTTGATTTCATTTGAGTTAATTTTATTCCTTTTGAAAAAAAATAGAGAAGGATGGGAAAAATAGAAAATATTTTAAGGAAAAGTGTTAAAGAAGAGGCAAAACATTCAGTTTGAAATCTTTCCAACTTTCCTACTGGCCTTTAAAACAATTACTCGACTTTTTTTTATTCTTCTTCTTTTTCTTCTTCCTCTTCGATTTCACACCCCACCTCCCAACTCTAGCATTTTAACATAAAACAATCCAAACAATTATAAATAAAAAGAATATAAAAATAAATATTCCAGAATGAAGAGGGAGAAGAAGACGATGAAAAATTAAAACAACAACCAAGAAAAAAAATAAGAGAGAAGAATTGTCAACAAGAATTTAGAGGAAAATTCATATACGGATCTTGAGACAATGAAAGACAGAAATCTGAATATAAAAATAAGAAGAAAGACGAAGAGACATAATTTGGGCTAAGCCTCAGGGTGACTTTTTTTTTTGTATTCAGAATATGAAACAAAAAAGAAAACGGAAAGATTCCATGGAAAAATTTGAAGAATAAAAACAGAAAAAGTTGAATCTAAAATTCGAAGTTAATGACACAAAACCAATAAAGCTTTTATTTATTAAATTTAATTTATTTAAAAAAAAAAAACAAAAAACTAAAAAACGATACAAAAACAACAACAACAGGAAAAAATTGTATATTTTGATGAATGAAAGAAAAGAGACGAAGAAGAAGAAGAAGAAGAAGAAGAAAAAGAAAGAAAAGGATACAAAGTTTTTATTATTAAATTATTCTAATTATAAATTAATTATTAAATTGTTAAGAATGTTAAAAAATTTATAGGAAGAAAATTGAGCAGAAAGTGAAATTAAATAATTTGTAACTATTTTTTTACTAAAAATAAAAACTAAAAAGAAATTAATTTGAAACGAAGGAAAGAAAGGAAAGAAGAAAACTTATGAATAAATTAAATTATTTACAACTTCACACTTGTGTAAGGGAGACAGACAAAGACAAAGAGAGAATGGAAAAATTATGAAATTTTTATGAAAAATATTTTTTATTTTTTTCTAATTTTTTTGGTTTTTCTTTTGAAAGGAAGAAACTTTCACTTTAAGTGAAAATTCACACATCAGGATAATTCCGAATTTCTGATCCAAAATGTTAAAGTAAAATGAAAAATTAATTAATTGTACTTACGATGCCACAAAATATTTATTTTTCTTTTGTTTTTTTTTTTTTGAAAATTTTATTCGTTTAGTTGAAAATGGTTTTTCCTTCTTTTTTTTTTTTTTTTGTTGAATTTTTAAAGAAGAAAATTTCTTCAATTTTTTTTTACCTTGTTTTCTTTTTTTTTAATTCTTTTTTTTTTGTTTCTTTTTTTTTTTATTTTTTTAGAGAAAAGACAATTTTTTAGAGAAACAAAAAAATCACAATTATTAATCCCTCGCCCTTTTGTGCCCCAAAAAAAAAATTATTGAAAGAAAAAAATTTAATAATTTTTGAAAAAAATTAAAAATAAAAAAATTAAATTAAAAAAAAATATTCTTAAAAATAAGAAGAAAGAAAGAAAGAAAGAAATAAATAAATAAATAAAAAATGTAGGAAAATTTTAATGTTTTAGCTAATTAAGTCTTGTAAAGTTTAGAAGAAAAAGAAGAAGAAGAAGAAAAAATAAAAAAAACAAAAAAAAAAATCAATATTGAAAATGTTAAGAAGAAAAATAATTGATAACAAATTTTATTAAGAGTAAAAAGTTACGAGGTCCAATTAGACAAAAATTAACACAACCAAAAAAATAAATAAACAAATTTATTAGTGAGGTGTTGAAAAGGTTCACATTTATTATGACTTTGGTGTAGATTATGGTTGCGACAAATGAGTTGACCATTTTCTAATACTTCATTTCATGGATAGTGGGGGAATTTTGTGAGGGGAAACTTTATTCTTAAAAATACTCAATTATCTAAAAAAAAAAAAAAATTTAAGAAATTTTAAAACAAAAAATAAAACTAAAGAAAAATTTTTAATTTTAATTCAAATAAATTAACTAAAAAAAATTTAACTTTTTAAAAATTTTACTCAAAAATCTAAATTCTCTCTCTCGTTAATAATTTATAAGATTTAAACGAGAGAGAGAGAGGGGGAGAAAGAGAGAGAGAGAAAGAGCAAAAGCAAAAATAAAATTCTTGATTCTGATTTTAGGAAGAATAAATAAAATTGTAATTAAAATTTGGAACAAGAAATTTATTTATTTATTTTTGTTTTTTGTTAGAAGAAGAAGAAGAAGAAGAAAAGGAAGGAACTCGTAACTTAAAATGAAGAAGAAGAAGAAAAAGAGAAATATAAATTAACCTTCAATAAATTTTTAATTTCTAATAAAAAAAACAAAACAAAGAAGAAAATATTTTTCGTGTTAGAATTTCTTAAAAATTCCAAACTTATCTTGCGATTTTATTCAATCAAAATAAATTCGTTACTGAACGACAATTTTTTCTTTTCTGTTTTGTTTTTTTATTTTTCTTCTGTTTCAAATTTTGTGCTTGAATAACTAAAGAAAAACAGAAGAAAATAGCACAAGAGAAAATCAAAAAAATGAAAATTCCAAAAACAAAAAAAAAATTAATTAAGGGAAAAAAAAAGAAAAAACAACAACAACAAAAACACAATCCATAAAACAACAACAAGAATAATAAAGAAGAAGAATAAATTTTAGATTAAAATTAAATAAAATTAAAAACATTAAATTTCTTTCCTCAGAATTTAATTAATTCAAAAAAAAAATTAAATTTATGAAAAACAAAAAAAAATTAATTAAATAAAAAAATTAAACAAAAAAAAATTAATATATTTATCAATAAAAATTAAAAAATAAATTAAAAAACAAAAGTAAAATTATAAAGAAAAATTTAAAAAGAAAATAAATAAAGAAATAAAAAAGGAAAAAAAAACAAATGAGTTTAGTGTAATTTAATAATGGAAAACAAAATAAAACAAACAGACCAACAAACTAACAAACTAACGAAAAACTGTAAACATACACTCACCCTCACACGGTTGTATCAAATTTCAGAATATAATGGGAATATACACGTTAATAAGCCTAAACATGTCATCTAATCTCAATCCATTTAAAATCAACTTGGAATATAAATGGTTTTCTCCCTTCTGTTCATTGTGTTCTCTTATATTACTCTGTCTCTCAGTATTTCTTTTTTTTTCCAAATAAAATCATTTTTAAAACTATAAACAAAATTCATTCGTAGTTATATGGTAGTTATATAGCAAAAAAAAAAAGAACCGCCAAAATTTCAGTGCAGCGAATAGAAATTTTTTATTACTTTTTTCTTTTAAAATATTCACAAAAAAACATCTATTACGTTTTATAAAGTCTTTTGTATTCTTAAACAGTGCTGCCAGAATTATAGTTTTCAAGTGGTTTTTCATTTCTAGCGTTTTGTATCTAATTTTTTGTAGCGTTTGATACAATTGCTGGATTTTTTTCTATTGTATTTTTGTAGATCTGGCAACCCTGTTTTAATCATTCATTTGCGTCACTTTTCGCTGTGAATCTTATATTTTTTGTCATAACAAAAAAAAAATAAATAAAAAAACAACTAGCGTTTTATTTAATCAAATTGTGCAGAGATATCAATAATCTATTTGTTTTCATTTTAAAATAATGTTTGAGTATGACTCAAATGTGATAAGAAGCTGGAGAATAGTTAAATAATATTTTCCTTACAGAAAAAAAAAAAAACATTTTGTTGAGTTGAAGAAAAAGTTTAGTGCAACTTGGGTGTGTTTTATGTTATAAAAAAAAAAACCAATAGTTTTTTTTTTTACTATAAAATTGTAAAATAAAATTGAAAATATTGTTACCAATGTGTTGTTCTTAGTTAATATTAATTTAATATTAACAAAAATAAAAATATAAATAATTAATTAAACAACGAAAAAAAAATTAATTTTTTTTTTTTTAAATAATCGATGTGTTGATTTGCCTCTCTGATTATGGACTCATCATCAGTTATAATACGTCTTTTGCACTCTGTGCCCCATTTAAATACAACATTACAACCAGTCAATAGTACATTTAATCCAAGTGATGTTAATTATAAAATTGTAAGTTATTCATTTTTACAATCATTTTTTTTTATAAAGAATTTCACAAAAAAAAATATTTTGACTCATTAAAAATTATGTTGAAATTTGATTTTATGTTTTTTTTTTTTGCTTTCTTGTGATGCTTATTTTACGAAATATAAGAATTACCCCAATTCCATAACTGCAAAATGCAAATAATAATATAAAGAAAATATTATCTTTTTTTGATGACTAAACGTAAAAGATTTTTATTATTTGTATTTAGGTAGAATAATATCCATAGAATATATTTAATTTCATTTAAATAAATAAATAAAAAAAAACTTTTTAAATTCTATAAATATTTATTTATTTATTTGCTGTTTAGCACAAAATTCTCATGATAATTTTCGTTACATAGATAACAACAGAACAACTGATAAAATACTTTATTTTTGTGTATAAAAATAAAAATATTCTATGAATTTATCTAATCAAATAACAACTGTTAATAATTTTACTTTTTCCACCACTTTTTTTTTTTTTTTCTTTTTTACATTATACAAAGAAAAAGTAAACGTAATTATTTATCATTGTAAAAGTTACAATTAATATTTCAGATAAATTAGCATATTTAATGATATCATTTTTATATTCAATTTGAATTCATTGGTAATTTTTTTCTTTTTTATTAAAACAAAATCTAAAAAAAAAAAAAAAAAAACAAAAATGTTCCACTGACGTCGCTGTTAATTACACTGAATTTAAATTGATATTTAATTAAAAATCAGAATCTTCGTAATATTGAGCCCCTGACGTCAGTTAATAAAATCTCTTAAATAAATCTTTTTACAATTTTTATAAATAAAAAAATATTGAATTCCTTTCTACAGAAGAATTTTTGTTTTTTTTTTTTTTTTTTTGCTTTAAGTATAGAAAATATAAATTATTTATTCCACTTTCAATCACTCAACAAAAGCATAATTTATAAGAAAAACGAGAACAAAAATAATTTATTTAAATTAACATTCACTTATTGAACTTATTTTCATTCTTTTTTTTTTATTGAGTCAGTGTTGAAAATATTTATAGGATCGTTGCTGTTTTATCGAAAATAATTTAAACTAAAAATAACGGCGTTAAACCATCAATAAATAAATAAAAAAAAGGAAAAACAACAACAACAAAATATTTTCTTAATAATTAAAAAATTATAAAGAAAACAAAATAATTATATACATATTTTAGGATGTAGGATGAGATTTTCAGGTTTTTCTTGATTAAATTTTTAAAGGAGTTGAAAAGTAGGAAGAGTAATATTGATAATAACGTACCAAATAAATGTTCTACCGTAGTAGAATAAAAATAGCAACTGCATTTAGTAGCATTTAGAATACTTATTTTTATGCATTTACCATTCTAGTATTTTGTCTTTGTTTGTCAATAAAACTAAATATGTATTATGTATTATAGATTGAAATGAATAATATGTGTATTTACTGGATTTATTGAAACTAAGAGTTTAACTAATTCATATCCGGATTAATCGTAAACAAAAGGAAAAAACATAAACAAAAAAAAAATACCATCTCTCTGTTAAGCCGGAAACTACATTTTATTATTTTGATTTATTATATTTTATTATATTTGCTGGGTACGAAAGAAAAAAAGCCTATATATTTTTACGACAATAAAAAAAAACCCAACCAGCAATAACCATTGAATGGTGCAAAAGAGACAGATATATAACAAAAAAATCACTATAAATATCCTCGTGTTTTCTCATTCTCGTTCATTTATAAAAATGGTGTCTCATCAATTGAAGTGTATTTTCTCCTCGTCGGACAGACACGTTAATCCAAAATTTAATTCATTTACGCATTTATACTTTTTTGTTTGTTGTAATTTAATTAAAATAATTTAGAAATTGTAAAGTTCTTTTAAACATGAATAAATTTGGTAAGTTTGCGTTTTTTTTTTAATAATTTCACATTTTTATTTGAATGAGACGAAAAAGAGAGCACGTGCACGTGTTTTTTTTTTGTATAAAAAAAATTGAGGTTAAATAATTCCATGTGGTTTTCGCATCTTTTTTTTTAATATCATTGCTTAATTTAAATTTTAAGTTGTTCCAATTCTTGTGCACTAATCTTAACTTTTCTTATGTAAAAAACTGAATTTATATTTATGATTCATTGAATTTTATAAGAAAAAAAAACACATTTTGATGGCTTCCTGGATTCAATTACAGAATTATAAATATTGTAAAATCATTATTATTATATGTTTATGTACAGGAAATAGTTTTTCTTTAAATTATAGAAGAAAAATTATTATTAAAGCGGAAGTTTCTTTATCTTCAATTTTTTTTTCTTTCCTTATAAAAAAGAAAGACATAAAAAATATCTTAAATTTTGTGTCATCCGTATATAAAATCAGAAGAACAGTAGTTTCTTCCTAATAATTTTTAAATTGATTGTTTAGAGAATAATATGAAATAAATAATGAAAATAAAAGAAGAAAATATAAAGCATTAATCATAATAAAATGTGTATTAAGAATTGCGTGTTTAGTTTTGTAAAAAGTTATTATCAAATCAAATAAAACACGTCATATAAAAATATTATAAAAGTAATAAAAATAATAATTCTATTGTATTGTTTTCTTTTTTTCTTTACAGAGTTTAGGAATTTTGGCATCAATACCAGCTGCCCTTTTAATAATTTCATTGGTGGGTCTACTATTATATTTATTAACGAGGTGCTGTGACAGGAAACCAAGGAAATCAAAATCAATTGGTTGCCAAAAATGTACACTATTTACAGTAACATTATTATGTTGTGCTGCTATTGGACTTGGTAATTATGAAAGCATTTTTGTTATCGACATAAAAGGATGAATAACCTTTTCAAAAATTATAAATTACTCAGAATTTCATTTTATTTATCGGGAAGTAAAAATATTACAACTGGGAGGGTAAATCACATTTTTATAATTTTCTGATTAGTAACAATAGATATAAATGTTTTTATTGTGGTTTTATTTACAAAAACAAAAAGACAACTGAATAAACATTTATTGACGAGCAAAAACCCGTAATCAATTGCCTTGAAATTCAATTTTTAAAAGATTTAATAATTCATCAATTTAAATCTTTAAATTGATTTGTTGAGAATTAATTTAAAAGAAACAAAAAAAACATTTTGTTTCAGTATCACCAATTTTAAATATTTTCCTTTGATTAAAATAAATTTCTATTTACGCATTAATTCTATTTATTTATTTATAAATTTTTCTTTATAGGATTATATGGAAATGATGATTTTCATAATGGATTACTTCAAGTGATTGGATCAGGCAGACAAGTTGAACGTTTAATTCAAAATTTTAGAAATGAAGTAAATATAAATTTATATCAAAACTATTTTGTTTATTTATGGAAAAAGGAAAAGGCTCAACAAGAATTAAATAGAATGCATTAAACATCAAAATTAGATTTAAATGTCTCCGGGTCATTGTAACATTTTCTCTCATTATTTTTAAACTTAGTTTGCGCGCTCTTATAATGAAAATAAATTTAACTGTATGTATACATTATATGATAGATTGGTCAACCAATTTTTTTATTAAAAGAGAAAATCGTGAGAAATATTTTTAATATAATAATATAAAATTGAGAGAGTTTCTAAATATGCAGTTTGGAAGCGCACGTTTTTATTCAATAATTTTTCCGTTACTCGTTTATACTTCATAAATCAATTCTCTCTTTTCTACTTTGATTTAAATAAATTAAATCGTTTAATCAAATATTTTGATTTCAATTGTGAGGATATTTTTGTAATTTTATTTAAAAAAATTTCAGACGGAATGGCTTAAACAAAATCTTAAAATAAAAATGAATATAGCAATAAATGATTTATCAGATACCCTGGATAAACCAGCATCCGATTTTAATGCTGTTAATTATCTAATGGATGCTACAAAAGAAGTTAGAAATAATACAACATTAGCGGTTAATGCACTTGAAACTGTTTTATATTTTATACGACCATCAACCTCTGAAATAACACTAAAAACTTTACTTGATGTAAGTACTAATTTTTTTGTTTTTTTTTTATTGTATTCCAGTTTTTTATTTTCTATTGTTGAAATAATATTCACTAAAAAATTTCTTTTTGTTTTATTAACAGAATGTTGATTTATATGAAACAATACGCTGGCCATCTACACTTGGTTTTTTAACATTCCTTTTATTACTCTGTACAATATTAATGATTGGTGTTGCCAGAAGCTCACGTTGTGCACTAATATTTTTTAGTGTTATGGGGCTTTTAGGTGTTACTATTTGTTGGTTATTATCTGGTATATATTTATCATCATCTGTTGCAATGGCTGATTTTTGTATGAATCCAAATGAATTTTTGTGTAGTCAACAAAAACTGAAAGATGTACATTATCTTAATTGTGGTTCATTCGGTACAAGCCGTTTTATTTTAAGATTGAATGAATCAAGAGATAATGTTGATCGTGCCAAAGAATCACTACATAATATTAGAAGAATGTCAAATGATATTTTTCCAAAAATGGACGTTGGATCGAAAATTGCCAGAATACAAACAGAATTGGAGAAAAATCAAAAAGCATTAACAGGTAAATATTTTATTTGTTTTACTAATTTATTTGTGAAATCGATAAATTCTTATGTTTTTAAAATGTATAAAAACCTTCAGTTTTGATTGTTTCATTTTTAAATATTTCGATAAAATCAACCCACCCCCCAATTGTTAACAATATAATTGCACCATTCTTTTTTCTACAACTTTTTCATTTCGTTGATAAAGTTACGTTTTAAATTTCTCACGACATCCGTTTTTTTTTTGTCAACCCTCACAAAAATCAATATTTTTATTTAAATAATTAAAAAAATGTAATTAAATATTAAACTTTTTTTTTCAGAACTCTCGGCAATGTTGGATCGTCGTACAGTTCAACATCATTATGCAACAGCAACGAAAGGTCTTTGTACTGGTGGGTTGTTTGGTTTAGCATTAATGATGATTGCAAGTCTTTTTACTGCATTGTTTCTAACAATTCTTGTTTGTGTTGACTCACATACGTGGATTTATTTAACTAATAAGTAAGTAAAAATTTAAATTATTAAATATTCTATTTTAAATGATGATATTTATATATGATAGGAAGAATATGAATCTAATTGATTGAACTTTACATATACTGAAAATAAAAATTAAACAGAATTAATTGATATAAAATGATAAGTTTTTTTATTAAAGCATATGTTTTTATTATTCTTTTGCAGGCGTCCATACATTGATAAGTCTGAAATACAACCATTTTTAACAACAACAACAGCCTCATCAATATCACCAACAGCACCAATATCAAGTGGTACATCAACAATAAATCGCACATTACTTCATCATCAACAAAGTACAAGCAGTAATACTGTATCAATACCATCTAATATTGGTTCTAGTGGTGGTGGAGGAGGAGGACGCAATGGATCAATTGAACTTAGAGGGTTGGCAATACCAATACCAATAACTACAAGTGGCGAATCACCGCCACCTGATTATAATTTTGTGGTGCATGGCATAAGGCATGCTTTTTTTATTATTTTCGTTTTTTTTTATCTTTTTATTTATTTTTACTTAATTACATTTTTTTTTATATTTTATTGTTTTGAACCAACAATACTTTTACATTTTCTTATTTTCTCGAGTGTATTTATTTGCATACATTTTTATTGTCGTCATATTTTTTTTATTTTATGTTGCTGCGTTACAGTAGCATGCTATATTTACATAAAGCACGATATTTTATTAGAATCACAGTTTTTTTTATTTATTACAAAATTCAAAGTTTAAACCCATATTTTTTCTCTTTGTGTAATTTTTCAATTCACAATTTTAAATTGGAATTCAACAACTAGCACATTATGTTTGTAAATATTTTTCCTCTTTTTTATTTTATTATTCATTTCCTTTATTTTTGTCGATAAAAACATGTGCACGGATTTTGTAGTTTCGTTTTTTTTAGCATCGTAGAATAAACTTGAATCGTGATTAAATATTTAAATGAAGTTTAAATATTAATTAATTTTTTTTTATTTTCATAGAAATTCTGGCCATCAAACATTGGGACGTTTACCATCACAAACTCAATCACAGTCTGGTTATTTATCTGGACCAAATAATGGAAAATATGCCACATTAAGCAAGCAATGTAAAACGTTAGAATCAAATGATTGTTACTGAGAATCGCCTGCCTGCAATATAACTGCAGGCAGTAATAAAACATTAAATAAAAATATAGAAAGTTTGGATAGTTTAAAAGATCCACGTGATGTATCTGGCAATGGTTTTAATCGATTTGATCCAAAATATATAAGTATTGGTCCAAAGGCTTTACGTAATGTTAATATGACATTAAGTACAGCAGCAGCAAATAAATGTGCAACATTAAGACATGGTGGCCGTTATGGTGGTATTCTTGGTGCTAATAAGAGTTCAAGTCCAAGTCCTAATTTAAAAAATACACAACCACCAAATGTATCAACTGTATTAAATGATGTTACACAAAATCAATCAAGAGGACCTTATGGTGTATCAACACTACAATATGATAGAGGAAATAATAATGTTCCACAAAAGAATGAATTGGATACAAAAATACAATCAACTGTATATAGTATCGATACTTCAACTTATCATCGTCAATTTAAACCTCAAGATGCGCCTCCTATTCCATTACCGCATAAAGGAATATCAATTGTAAATCAACCACTGCCTGATATTCCACAATCTGCTGTGAAAATTCCAGAGGTTAATAAAAATATACAACAACCATTGTGTGTGTCAAATTTGAATCAAAATCAATATCGCTCATTGCAACGTCCATCAAAATCGTATCATAAACAAAATCAAAACATTCCAATGAAAGAAATAAATAAACCATCTGTTGTTACATTACCAAAAATAATACCACCAACATTACCACCAAAAAATCGTCATAAAGATGATACAAACAGAATTCGTCAATATAATACTGGTACATTACCATCATCTAAATCACAAACATTTAATCAAATAACAAATCAAATGAATTCACATTCAAATAATAATAAAAATCATCAATCAACGCACAGTACATTTGGTTATGATAAAGGATTAAATGTACAACAACAGCAACAACATACCATGAGTACATTTGATAAACAAAATAAATCGGACAATAATCGCACAACATCGGGAGCTGGACTTTCTTATGTTGATCAATATAATAAATCATCTAATTTAAATAGATCAAATTTTCAAACATTACCTCATCAGCCACGCGGACATAATAACAGTAATACATCAACATTAAATATGTCTGGGCATGTTCAACTTCCAAATAAAGAAAGAGGAAATAGAAGTTCAAGAGGTGGGAGTGGTGCTGATCATGGTAATAATAGTGGAAGTGGTGGAGGTGGTAAAAAAGATGATCCTACTTTATATTATCGTTCATTACAACGTACTGGAGGTAATAATCATGCTGTTAATGATTTATATTCGGTGACGGAATTATAGAAGCGGCATAATCATCGGAAACAACATTCTTCGGTTTTTGTAAATTGTTAAACATTTTTTTCATTCTAAAAATTCAATTATATTTTTTTTTTGTTTATTTCAATTAATGAACACTGTTAAAGATAATTTATTACAGTGTGTATTTGCTGGAAAAAGCAAATTTTAAACATAAAAGAAAAATTAAGTCTGGAATTTTTTTTTTACTCTAATTAAAAAATTTATTTCTTTTGTTTTTTATTCTAAACGAAATCACAATTTATATTTTTATTTTTTGTTTTATTATTTTTGTATTATTTTAAAAATAGGTAAAGCATATTCTATATATTAAAATCAATTTAGTATTGAGACAATTGTTGGGGGAGATAAATGAAAAAAAAAAAAAAAATTGCAACTAAAAACTCTCTTTTTTTAAATAAAATAAAATAAAATAAATTAAAAGAAAAACATTAATAAATGAATATTAAATGAAAAATATATAAAGTAAAAAAATTATTGGGTCAATTTAAAAAGAAAAATAAAGAATAAAAATGGAATTATATAAATTCTATGGTATGTGAATGTGTGTGTGTGTGTGTGAATATTTTTCTTTTTTGAATGATAAGAAAAGGAACTTCTTTATAATAAAATAGTTATTATTATTGTAATTAAAAAATGGTGAGTTAAGAAAATTGATTTTTGAATGGGATAATTTTTTTGTTTTTGTAATAAAATTATACCATTAATTATAAAATTAAAATAATTGTTAAAATTAATTAAAAAAAGAAAGAAAAAAAAAAAACAATTTATAAAATAAGAAAATCAATTTAAATAGTCTGAATAGATTTTAAAAGAAAAAAAAAACATAATTAAAAAATTAAACAAAAAAGAAAAAAAAGAAGAATATTTGATAAGTTTTTTGTATTATATTATTATTATTGTAATTTAAGGATATTTCTAAAAACAAAACAAAATTGAAGATTAAAAAAAAAAATCGTGTAATTCTTTGTTTTTGTGTTTTTTTTTTAAAAAAACTTTGAATACAAAAAAAAAAAAAAAAAAATTAACAATCAAATTTTTACTTTTCCAAAATATAAGTCATATTTTTTTTTTTATATAAATACGAATCGCACTATCGTGTATCCTCCCCCTCACTTTTAAACTTTTCCATGGATTTTTTCAATTTCAAAAAATAAAATGAGGGGGGAATATGTGCGACACGTGTAAATCGGAATGATGGGGGGGAAGGGGACAGAAAAATAAGATAATTATTAAAACTCGCTGGTGCCATTATAAATATATTTTTTTTATTTTGTTTTGTGTTTTTTTTTTTCTTGTTTCATTTTATTTGTTTTTAGAAGAAAATTAAAAATTATTTTCTATTTAAACTTTCTTTTTTTTTTTTTTTTATGTTGATACAAAAATTACTTTGTTTTTAACATAATTAATTGAGACAGCACAATTTTTTTTTAAAGAAGAAAAAAAAAACACAAAATGTCGAAAATACTAAAAAAAAAAAAAAAAATGCCATCTTATTATTTTTTATTTCTTTCGAAAGCACAAATTAGTATTAAAATTATATTAAAATAAGTTACCATAAAAAAAAATTTAAAAAAGAAAAACAATTGAGACTTAATTATTAAGAAGACGAGAGAGAAGGAGAGAAAAAGAAAGAGAAGCAAAACAGAAATTTGTTCTAAAGAAAAAGTTCTAAAATTAATCACAAAAAGTATTCATTAAATTCCATTCCATTTTCTTATGTATTTTTTTTTGTTTTTTGTTGTTTTTTTTTAAACTAATTAAAAATAATTAAACAAATTTGATAAATAAACGCCAAAGATACCTTTAAAAAAAAAATTTTTTTCCCCGTTTTATTTTTGTTTTTTTATAACTGAAAAGAAAAGAAAAAAAAAAAAAACAAAAGAAAAAATAATTTTTTAAAAATACACGGACCAGTTTTTTGCATATGACTTATATAGAGAAAAATTAAAAAATTAAAAAAGTAAAATGTTATTTAAAAACATTCTTTAATTAATATTTAAATTTTTAAACAAAATTGGCTCAACTCTCAAGAATTATATAAAAAGAAAATTAAAAATTAAAAATTAAACAAAAAAAAAAAAAAAAACCGCAACAATAAAAGACTAAATTTATCGAAAAACAAAAAATGTGTAAAATGTTATTGAAATTTTTTCTAATAAAAAAAAACAAAAAAAAAAAAAGAAAGTTAATAATTTAAATTTAAACAAAACAAAAATTAAGATAATAAAAGAAAAATGAATAGTTAAAATGTTGTGTAGTTCAATAGGAAAATTAATAAAAAATGAAGAAAAAAAAAAGAAGAAAGATAAAAAAAAAAATTAAAACTAAAAAAAAAAAATTGATAAATAATTTTAATAAATTATACCTAATTAAATAAAATAAAAGGAACTAAACCCAAGTCTTATATTATAAAAATAGGATTTGGTTGCCTTCTTTTAATTAAAATTTTTTTAATCAAACAAAAAAAAAAGTAAAAAATTTTTTTCTCGTGTGGAAAATTTTTTTAAATCAAAAATATTCGCGTTTGACACAACCGAACCGTTTTTCTTTTCTTTTTTTTTTTTTTTTCGTATTCCAACCTAAAACTCTACCTTTTTGTTGTTGTTTTTTTTGTCTCGTTGAGACCTTTAATTTATATAAAATAAATGATAAAATTAAAAATAAATTATAATTAATGAGTATATTATATAAATGAAAAACAAAAAAAAACATAAAATTAAACAAATCGTATTATTATTTTCTAGTTTTAAAGAAATAAAAAAAAAAAAAGATTTTTGTTTGTATTTTAAAAATCGAGATTTTTTTTTTGAAAATAAAAGTTTAAAATTTAAATTTGTTTTTGTTTTTGAACAATTCACAGAAATTGCATTTATTTTTTCAGGTTTTGAACTCTGCTAAATTTTCTTTGTGTCCACTCACACTGAACTTAAAATGAATTTTAATTTGGGGACAGGTGCAATTTTGACGGTTTGTATTTTAATAAATGACAGCTGTGTTTGTGTTCTGACTTGTGACTGCATTTATTTTATTAAAAACTGAAGAAAACAATAAAAATTCATTGTGTAATTGATAATTGTTATTATTTTAAAGATTTCTATAATATTAGAAAGTATTTACAAGGTATGTATATGAATAATAGAACATAATATACTAAGTTCAACTAATTTAAATTTTTTTCTAAAACCAAACAGGAAATGACATCTCAGGTTGATAATAATGCATTTGAGGTGGAATTAACACCAAATAAAAAACGTAAGCGAGAAAAATATTTTGATAAATTTGTACCACAACTTTCTGAGACAAAAGGTAATGATAATCCAGGATTAAATTTGAATTCGAAATCAAATAAGGAGAATTTTGTATGTATGGAAGTTAAATCAATATCGGATTTATCAACAAGTGAGAATCCATTTGAAGTTATTAGAAAACCACCAATAAAAAAAAAGAAATTTGAAGTTCAAGATAATTGTTTTATAAATCCTGGTCTTAATTTAAATGTTGTGGAGAAAACTCCTTTTAATCCTTTTGAGGTTAAAAGACCAGAAGTTTCGTCATGCAATTCAAATATTGAACAAGAGAATCATTGTTTTGTTAATCCTTGTTTAAGTATTAGTGGTCCAGAAAAGCAGACTAACTATAATCCATTTGAGGTATTCAGAGAAAATCAAGAACAAGGTATTGAAAATCCTGGACTAGAACTACCAACATTTGCAATTGCTCTTCCATTTACACCAACACTTGGACGTCGCATTAATTTTAATCAAGGTACACCATCAGAACTACTAGCAAAAACGTTAGTTTTCAGTCCTGAAAATTTGAATGGAAAAACACCAAAACGTAATCTGTCTGTTATTAGTGAAGAACTTAATATTGATGAAGAATTAGATTCTTACCAATTGGAATTAGAAAATAGTATAAATGAAGCAAAAACTAAGAATAATAAAAAAAAGGGAAATGGACTTATGATGAACATGAAACATATTTCTGAATTTTCTAAAAAATTATCAAATCTTCAAGATATTGAAGAAATTGAAGATACTGTGAGTGAACTTGATACAGTACAATCAGTGGAAAACAAATCAGAATCAAATATTAAAATAACAATAAAAGAAACACAAATTGAATTAAAAATTGATAATAATGATGTTTTAGATAATTCAGACGTTGTATTTGAAGAAATCAATGAAAGTAATATTGATGATTTTAAACCTATTCCATTTACGAGAACATTTCGAAGAGATCAAAAACCAAAAATTATAAAAAATAATGGAAAGGATAATGATAATATTCCAGCTGTCACAATAAAGGATAAATTACGAAGAAGTTTTAGGAAATTTGTTAAAAATAATAACAATAATAATGAAGAAAAGAAAGAGAAAACAACCAATAATTCTATTGGACTAATATCAACAATACGTCAAAGTTTTCGTAGAAAAAAACCAATTGTTCTATCATCACCAATTCATGAAGAAAATATAACAGATATTTCAATAATTGATGATGGAAAACGCCATATATTTCGTCAACCAGAAACTGAGCTTTTTCTACAAAGAACAACATTTCGTTCCAGTTTAAGAAAATCAACAAAAGGTGTACGACGTCAAATGACTAAAACAGTTTTAAAAAATAATGATAATTATAAACTTGAATAACAATCCAAAAAGAATATCCTTTTGATAATTTAACAATAATTTATTAATCGAATTTAAATTATAAAATTAAATTACAAAAAATATTGGATTCAATTTTAAAATCAAATTTTAAATTCTTTTTGAATCAATTTAGTTTTAATTATTTTATTTTCTTCTTTTTAAATTTTCAAAATTTTTATGCATAAATTTAAGAGTTTTTATTATTTTTTAACATTTATTTCCTTATTCAACTTTTTCTGATTTACAATTTTACTTTAAAGTTTAATTCTGTAATTAGTTGATCCCTAACACAAAAAAAAGTAATTTAGTATCAAATTGATATTTAGTTCTTTTTTTTATTTTATTTTGTAACGACAAAAACTTCTTGAATAAATAACCAACCGAAAATTTACTAATATTTTATTTATGTACACTTTTGGGACTGTTTAATTTTTAATTTTTTACTGTATGAGTGAGAGTGTGTGTGTGTCTGTATTTAAAAACAACAATATAAATATTTTTTAACGATTCTTTTAATCTACGTAGCAAAAAATAAATTCAAATTAAGAATATTTAATAAAATGATAAGATTAATTTAACATCGATAATAAATCGCATTTGACATATTTTCCATTGGGAAATGATTTCAACTAAAATACCACTGATAAGAACTATATCTTGTTATCAGGTTAAAGTTTTGTTTTACTTTTAGATAAAATTAAAGGAATGTCAAAAAAAACTTTTGTCCTGAGATTTGATCATTTAAGGAAAATTGAATTTTTTTTTACCAAAACTAATAAATAAAATAACAAGATATCATAAATGAAAAATTTGAATTTGAAGTAGTTGGAAATTACCAAAAAATCCAAACACAAATACAGCTAAAAAAAATTATCTTGTGTGAATTAATTCAATTTGATTTAATGTTCGTTTGTTTTTTATTTTTTGTAATTTAGTTGTGGAAAATCAAGCGTTTGAATCGGTTTGGATTTTTATTGTAATTTTATAATTCTTTGTTTACTTTTAAGAAGAAAAAACTCTCTCTCTCTCTCTCTCTTTCAATTTTATGTAATTTCTTGTTTACATCTTTTGTAAATTCATTAATAAATTTTCGGTAATAAAAGTGTTTTTAGTGATTGATTTTATCTATTTCTCCTCCTTATCTTTGTATTCCTCTCTTTTAAATTTTGTGTAAACACAAAAAAAAAAAACAAATCAATTTTCATTTTAGTTTTTAATTTTCATTTTTTTTTTCCTTTAAAATTAAAATTTATTATTTTTTAAAACCCAATAAAAAAAAAAAACATAAAACAAATTTTTTTTTAATTATTTAATAAAGAGAATTTTTTTTTATAAAATATTGTAAGATATTTTTTATTATTATTATTATTTTCTTTCTATTTCATAAAATAAAAAAATTTTTAACTAAAAGTCAAGAAAAAAAAATAAGTGAAAATTTTTAGAATCAATAGATATGGCAAATATTGAGATAAGAGATCAATATGATGATCAAAAACAGGGATTTAAAACATGTAAGTATAACCGACACACAACAATAAAAAAAAAAACATTTGTTTGAATTTTTTTTTAATGAACAGAGAAGGGAGAAAGAAATTTCCGCTAAATAATTGGCGTTCCATTAAAACCAATTCAAAAAATATTGAATTTTGTGTTTTTTTTTTATTGTCATTCTGTTTTTAGAAAATTAAAAAGAAAATGGAAAAATATTAATTAACTATTTTTCTAACGTTCAATAAAGTAGAATTATTTAAAAGTTGAATATTATTATTTTTAATTAATTTATTTACTGAATTTAAATTAATTTATGTCACTGCGATCAAAAATGTTATTTAAATCTTTTTGTTGTTTAATTTATTTAAAAGAAAAAAAAAATAATTAAATAATCTTTATTTTTAAGTGTTGTTGTTAATAACAAAAATTAATTAATGAACGTTGTTTACCTCATAACGATAAATATTTTAATTTAATACATCTCTCTCTGGCACAGTTTACCTTCTTTCTCTACAACTACAACTACAACTACCATTAAATCTTATACTTCTACTTATTCTTGTTTATTATTGTTTTTATAAATTCAGTGATTTATCTTGTTTGTGATTATAATTATGCTAATTATATTTTAATTACATTGCTTTAATTTTTATTAATTTTAAATATTAATTCCTTTAGTCTTGACTTAAATAAATTTATGAGATTCACGAATTTGATCTTAAATTTAATTAATGTTTACTTTCTGCATTTACAATTATATTGTTGTCTCTTATAAACTTGTCATCCTTCAATGTAAGAGTCAATAAATAAGAGAATATAATTGTCATAGGTCTGTATATTTTCCATACCAATTTAATTGCAACAATTTTAGTTAAAAAAGTGATCACTAACATTAAATACTATTTTGTGTTTGATCTTTCATCTTCACTGTTTTCAAACAATTTTATGTAAGAATTTATAAATGTACCCTAAATCTTTCTTTATTTTTTTTTGAGGTCATTTAACTTATGTTTGATTTCACAAAAAAAAAAAAAAATTTAAGTGAAGTTTTAATTTAAAACAAAGGGAAAAAAGTGAACAATATAATCAAAAGGGAAAAACCCCTAACAACAATTTAAAGTTAATTCTTGAATTGTTTTTACATTTATTTCTAAATAATCATTTAACTATTTTTATGAGTGTGTAATAAATTATGATTTTAGTTCTTTTTCACCTAATTCTTATCAACAAGTAGAAATACAATCGTTTTGATTAGATTAGATTTTGTTTCACTTTCAGTTTTGTTTTGTTTACAAATTCAAATTCTTTATATAAATAAAAGGAAATAAATACACTTGCCTATCTTTCAAGTACTTTTTTATCTATGAATGAAAGTTAGACGTTTGTTTCTTTATCCTCTATTTCCACACAACGTATTGTCTACTAAAATTACCAAACTGGAATAAATCACCAACTTTATCCTCCAATTTTTTTTAAGAGAAATAAATTTAGATAAATTTTAATGATTGAATTAAATTTAACCGACATTCCAAAATTAAATTAAAAAAGAAAACTTTTCAATATGACGTCAGATTATTTTCCTTCTCTTCTTTAATTTGTGTAAACAAAATAACAATTTTTTTTTTTGAAGTATTTAATTAACATTTGGATAAATTTTTAACGTTTACACATTTTATAAACATTAAGGCTGTATACGAAAAGTTTACTTTAATTTGATCAAAAAAAATAAATAAATTATAAAACTGAATTGAATCAACTCGAAAAGTGTTAGTTTGTTGATTACTTTGAAAATATTTCATTTAAAATAAAAATGTTCTGTTACAACCGAGATTAGTTGTAGATTATCAGTTTGTGTTATTAATTCAAATGTATAAATAATAAAATAAATATAAAGAAAATAAAACGAGAGAATTTCAGTTTGAACTTTAGAAGACGATTGAACGATTTTATTTCGATTAAACTTTCGGATACACCCTTAATGTTTAAAACCAAAAAAAAAAAAAAACAAATTTTCACAAAAAAAAAGTGTTTTACTTTAAATTATGTTTATTATTGTTGTAAAATTCTCGGGACTATAAACTTAAGTTTTTTTTTTTTTATTGTTATTTTGTATTTATAAATTATTACATAAACACAATTAAAAAGTTGGTCTGATTTTTTTTTCTCTCTTTCTTTCTTGTTTTTTTTTTTTTTTTCAATCAAAAGAAAATTTAAGATTTTCAAACATTAATAAGAAAGTATTATAAAGTTCATGGAGAGAATTAAAAAAAAAAAAATTGTTTGTAAAAATAATAAACAAATAATAACAGGAGCAAACATCAGTATCAAAAGAAGATGAAGAAGAAGAAGAAGAAGAAGATGAAGAAGAAGAAGAAGAAGAAGAAGACATAAATTAAATATCACGATGATGCAAATTTTTGTATTAAATTATTTGGTCACAAATAATACAAGATATCACATTCGATCATTTCTATTGTCATTATCGTTAAATTAAAATTCTTTAGAATGATTTGAAGCAATGACGAAATTTATTTTCGATTTTTAAATGAAAATAACCTAAAACGGTGAAAATATTAAATGGCCCTGAATAAATTTTCTATAAATAAAGGTAAACAAAATAAAGGAATTGAAAATACTCACTTTTTCCACTTATAAAAAAAAAAAAAAAACTTTAAATCTAAACATTTTTTTTTTTGTTTTTTGTTAATAAATTATGAAATTTTTTTTTATTTTTAAAATATTTCTAAACACAGACCACCAAAATATTACCTTTCAAATTCTAAACAAACAAAAAGATATGTTTTAGTTTAGTCAATTTTAAATCTTTCCATTAGTTTGTTTCGTTAATTTTTGAGACTCTCGCCTAAAACGTGTGAAATTAGAATTTATTAATATAGAATTTTTATAAAGAAAATTATGGAAATATATTCTAGAAGGAATTCTTGTAGTTTTAATTTTGATTTTGGTAATGTGTACTTAATTAATTCAATTAAATTATCAAAGTGAAATCTTTATTTAATTAAACTTGGAGACAATTTTAAAGTTATTGATAAAGTTTTGTATAATTTTTCAATTATTTTCATTAAGATTTCTATTTATTTTATAGCTGAAGGTGATAATTCGGGATTCATCGAAATGTTAGCTGTTATTTTTTCAACAATTTTAATGATTTTAACATTTCCATTCTCGATCTTTTTCTGTTTTAAAGTTGTCACTGAATATGAGAGAGCAGTCATCTTTCGAATGGGAAGATTAAGGTAAAACATATAATTGAAATGAATATTTGGAACAAAGTAAATAATAATTTGTGTTCTGTATTTTTAGACCCGGAGGAGCGCGTGGTAATTTTTTGGTAATTCTTTGAATTATTGAATGTTGTAACTATTGATTTGGAAACTATGTTTCAGGGCCAGGAACATTTTTTGTACTTCCTTGTGTGGATGAATACTCCAATGTTGATTTGAGAACTATTTCATTTGATGTTCCACCGCAGGAAGTTCTAACAAAAGACTCTGTCACAATTTCAGTAGATGCTGTCGTCTATTATAGAATTAGCGATCCCTTGAAAGCAATTATACAAGTGGAAAATTACAGTCATTCAACACGTTTACTAGCAGCTACAACACTAAGAAATGTTTTAGGAACCAGAAATCTTTCTGAAGTTTTAACAGAAAGAGAAGCAATTTCACGTTCAATGCAATTATCTTTAGATGAGGCTACGGATCCGTGGGGTGTTTTGGTGGAACGTGTTGAAATGTATGGGTTTTTTTAACTTTCTATATATAGTGAAATGTTGTCTCTCTAATTTCAGTTCTATTTCAGAAAAGACGTATCTTTACCACATCAATTACAAAGGGCTATGGCTGCAGAAGCAGAAGCTGCTCGTGAAGCGAGAGCTAAAGTTATTCAGGCTGAAGGTGAAATGAAATCGGCTCGAGCTCTAAAAGAAGCCGCAGATATCATGTCAGAAAGTCCAGCCTCACTTCAAGTAAGAACATAATAAATATGAACAAAAAATATATTTAATAACACTTACTATAATATTATTAATTATTATAGCTTCGTTACTTACAAACACTTAACAGTATTGCTGCTGAAAAGAATTCGACGATAATATTTCCATTACCAATGGAATTTTTAGGATCACTTACAAAATTAGTAAATAAATGAACAAATAAAATATCATTTGATCAATAAAATATTGAAGTTCTCAAAATTTTGTTTCATTTAATGAATTAAAAATAAAACTTTCTGTAATAACACAAACACTTTAATTAAATTAATTCTTTTTTAATGATTGGAATGAAATTTCGATAGTTGTCATATTCCAATCTTGGACTCAAATTATTTATAACTACATATATTATGGATCACATACAAACAATTATACTTTAATCAAATAATTATTAATTAATTTAAAAGAGGTAAGATTGTCACATGGTGGTAAAACTGGGATTTGTTATTGCTCGACAAAAACACTGGAAATTTAAACTCTCAAACTTTTTTATAAATTAGTTATAAAATTTTAGTTCCCTGATTTGTTAACAGATGATAGTCACCTACGTACACAAATTTGTCGCCATCTCTATTAAATTGCAATGACTTCAAAATATGAACCAATCAAAAATGGTACACTCAATCAAAGAAACGTCTATTTAAACAGCTCACATGTTTTGTTTTGCAAGTTCTTTAAAATTGAAATTTTATTGTAAAAGCATCGTGGTTTTTTTTTCTTGTGCGACGTAAAAAAAAAATATTTTTTTTCATCATTATTTCACTATATTTTGTTATGTTTGTGTTTTTAATTTAATTAATACATTATTTAATTATTTATCATAATTTAATCATAAATCTATTAATAAAATTGTGCAAAATTTACATGAGAAACACGTTTTTATTAATAATGTGAATTTTGTACGCGTGAAAGTTTTTTTTTTTTCCTTTTTTTTTTTTTATATTTGCATTTGTTGGAATGAAGAGAAAAAAAAATATTGCATATGTATTTTTAGTACAGTTTTTTTTATTGATTTGAGAACGACTCGCTTATCTCCTTAAAAAAAAAAAAAATAAATAAAATGCATAATTTATTCTTTCTTTTTTTTTAAATTGTGACAAAATATAGTGATTTAATTTTGTATATTTACCTAATTACAGTTAAAAAATTTAAATCAAAAATAATTTGAAGTTTTATAAAATAGAAATTAATTTTATTTCTTCGGTTTTTTCATTCTTATTTAATAAATAAATAAATAAAAAAAAGATTGTCACGTAGACGAATCTATTTTAGTTAATTTATTGCAATTAAGACCGCCTGGAGGGCGAAAATTTTTTATATGACTTTTGAAAGAATTAAAGGTAAGTTTTACTTCCTTATTATAATTATGTAAAAGAAGGTAACAAAAAAAGAAAAAAATAAAACAAAAAAACTCCTAATCTAATTATAATAATTTTCATAAATCGATTTTCTTTCTTTTTTCCGTATGTGCAAGTGTGTATGTGTGTATTATGTGTGCATTAAAAAAAAAAATCACGATGAACATATTTTTTTTCTTTTCAACTCACTTCGTTTCAATTGGAAATGGAAATAAATTATACGAACTTTTTTTTTTCAGCCTAAATTAATGCTATTTAAATGGACAGCTAATTTACATTTTTTTTTTTTTTGCTTTGCCAATTTTATTTTCTTTTCCCTTTTTTTTTTTTTTGTTTTAGTTGAATTTTACAAAAAATGCAATATCTGAATTAACAGAAGATTGACGAAGTGGAATTTTATTTAAAAACTATTTTAGTATCACGTCAAGTCAATGTGGTTGGTCTCTTTATTTTTTACTTTTAATTAAAATTTAATTTAAAAACAGTTTTTTCCAACACATTATTTCTCTTCATAAATCTTGTTCCTCTTAATTTTTTATTTATTATTTCTTATTCTTATAACTTTCTCCTTTAAATCTAATCAAAATGTCTTGAAAAATTAATTTCTTATATTTTCCATCCTATTTTTTTTTTTTTTTGAAATCCTAATCGGTGTTATATGCCCATGAGAAGGGGGGTTTGGTGAAGTGAGTGGTAGGAATGAAAAAGAGAGAGGAAATATGTACCTATATTGTACTCTGAAACATTAAAAATAAAAAAAAAATCATTCGTTCATATTTTCTTCTTCTTCTTCTTCTGTTTTATTTTTTATTTTTAAATTGCGCAAACTCCAATCCATCCTTTCACATATAAATTTATTCTTTCTTTCTTTTATTTATTTATTTTTTTTTGGTTTTGCTTTTTTTTTTATCATAAAATAATTAAAATTAAATAACACACAAAAAATTATTTATAGAATTTTTATTTTTTGGTTTTTTTTTTTAGTTGAAATTCTTATCAAAAAACAAGAAAATTATACACACACACTAAAAACCTCAACAGTGTCATAAAATAATAACAACAATAATAAGATATTTATATAAATTAACTGTAGTTAATTACTGTTGTTGTTAACACTTGTATGGAAACAATTCTCTGGGATGGCGGTTGGTAGTGGGGGGGGATATAAATGGTTGATGGATCACAAATAAAAAGGAGAAACCGTTTTTATTGTTGTTGTATTTTTGGGTTCGGTATTTTTCGGGGTCCATTTAAATGGCTAAAAAAATGTAATGTAAATGGCAGCTGCTGCACTGCAGTTAAAACTCTCTAAGCTTATGGACGTGTTTTCAAGTTAACTTTTTTTTAGTTTTGTTTTTTGTATCAAAATATTTTATTATGAAAAATTAACACAGAACAAAAAAAAAAATCAATAGAAAAATTGGAAGGAAAATAATATTATGTGAAAAATTTACACAGATTTTATACGAAAAGAAAAAAAAAGGCTATAAAATATTTTGTGTGAAAAAATTATCAACAAGAAAAGTTAAAATAAAAAAAAATTGTCGGTGTTTTTCCTCGTTTTCATTTTTTTCTTCTTCTGTGGAATAAGTTGAATTTTGTTTCAATCGATTGATTTTTCTCTTTGCTGTTTTTTCTTCTTTAAAAAAAAAAAAGAGTGACGTCAGAGAAGAAAATATTTGCCTTGTTTTGTGTCTGAAAAGTAAAAACAGAAAAAAATACGGGAATAGTTTTCCTTCCTCCTTATAAAGAGGAACAAGTTTTTGTGGAATTAAATTTAAAGGTCAAAGCCAATCCCAAAAAATCACATTTGCTTACCATCATATGGTGGGCAGATTAACGCCGGACATTCCCGGCATAAGCCGCGGTAAGTTTATCATCTTTTATTTGATTGAAGATTTTCCATCCGGTTGTTTTTTTTTTTTTCATTTGTAGGAAAAATAATAATTTTTTCAATCTTGGTGTTTTTTTTCTTCATGTTGTTGTTGTAAATATTATTTTTCCGTAATTAAAATTATGTGTCCTTGCCTTGTCTCTCTCTCTCTCTCTCTCTCTCTCTCTCTCTCTCTCTCTCTCTCTCTCTCTCTCTCTCTCTCTCTCTCTCTCTCTCTCTCTCTCTCTCTCTCTCTCTCTCTCTGATTTTAATGATTTGATGAAATTTTGTAATGGAAAATAATAAAGATGGCAAAAGAATCAACTACGATTATTAAGTATTTTCATTTTCTATTTATTTATTTATTCATTAATTTTTTACACGATAACAGAATAACCTTGATTTGATTCTTCACAATTCATTTTTTTTCTGTTCCACATCATTTATTTTTTTTTCCTAGAAATAAATTATTTTCTACGTTTATTTAATTTTTTTTCTTTTTGATTTTAAAAATTAATCTTATCAGTTTTTATTTATTAATTAAATATAGAAAAAAAATGGTTCCCTCCCCCTCTTCTCTCTCAATAAATGTTCAAATGGTTTTTACACGTTTTTTGTTTTAACTTTTTCTGGTTTTCTTACCTTTTTTTTTTTTTTTTGTTATTAAAAATAATTAAATGTTTAATTTTTTTTAAATGAACAACAATGAAAATTGTGTCTGTATTATTAATTATTTAATTATTTTTCTTACAAATGTTTTTAAATAAAATTTTTTATTTATTCTTTTCGTTTTGTTTTTTTTTTTTTTTTGATTACAGAAACACCAGTACTCAGAGGAGCGTCTCCAACTCTTCCTACACGGAGCATTTATGATATATCGTGCATGATTTCACATAGGCGTTATTTAAGTCATAGGTAAAAAAAAGATAAAAATCTAAATTTAAATAGAAAAATTAATTAATTAAAAAAAAAAAAATTATTAGAGGAAAATAAAAATCACAATTTTCATGTTTTTTGTTTTTTTAATTTGTTCAATTTTGTTTGAAATTAAAATAATTAAAATATTTCTATGAAAAGAGGAAGAAAAAAAAAATGTAAAAACGTCACAACAACAAAAAAAAAAACACAATTATAATTTTATTTATTCTGCCATATTTGTGTAGTGACGTCATTGGCAATAGAATAATGTCTTCTTTTGTACCTAAAATATATGAATAACTACACACACAAAAAAAAAAAACAAAAATAATAGAAAACAAAAAGCTTTTTTAATTAAAAATAAATAAAATAAGTTGAATTTAAATTTATTTTTAAAACAAAGTTAAAAATAATTTATCCAAGAATATTCAAATTTTTAAGTTTTGTTCTACGAATAATTTTTTTTTTTTTTTGGTTTCTACATAAAATATATTAAATATTGATTGGAATGATTAATTTAATTATTCTAATTGAATCAATTCTAAAGAATATTAGAATTTCATTTTTATTTTTAGGATTTTTAGTTTTTATAAAAATTTGATAACTAGCAATAAAAAGGGACTTTGTAACGTTTTTAATATGTTGCGGTTTTTGAATATGAGATTATTTGTTGAATTGAATTAATGAATTTTGTAGAGAAGAGTTTCTGTTTTGCATCTTTGTTTTTTTTTTTTTTTTACCAACGTAAAAATATTTAATAAAGTTTTGAGTAGAGTTTGTGTTTAAAAAAAAACACAAACAAAAATCGCATACTTCCTCTGTGTAATCCTCACGATGATAAAATTCTTAACAAAAAAAAAAAAAAAAACAATGTTAGTAAATCGGTTCGTTTGTTTGTTTGTTTGCTTTTTTTTGTACTTCATAATTTCAAACGTTGAAAAAATATACTGCAACATTTTGAATAAATATTGAAACGTAAGCATTATTTTTGTTTCAACCAAACTCTTCTTCTGTATTTTATTTACTAAAGATTTATCGTGAATACATTCGTGTGTGCGGGAGGAGTGGGGTGGGGTGTTCATTTATATTAATCGATCATATACAAATTTTTTTTTTAATTAGATCAAAGTAAGTCATTATTGTTGTTTTTGTTTCTAAATAATTAAAAATAGAAAAACCTTTCCACACATCATTAGAAACAAAACAACAATAATTTAATAAATTAATTTAATTAATAAGAAAAGTTTTAAATAAAAGAAAAATAACAAAATAATTTGTAAGCTTTCATTTTTTGGAATTGATGAATTCCTAGAAAAACGATACTTTATAAACAGAGTGGAGCAATTTCAATTTTCACGTAAATACATTTAATGAGTTTTTTTTTGTTTGATTCAAAACAAAAAAGTTGACTCTTGAATTATAAAATATTTATATGAATTCTAAGAAGGAATAAGTTTTAGTAAAACGGTGAAAATAAAGAAGACGAACTAGAGAATAATTCGGATTAATAAACAAATATTTAATTATTGTGTTTATGAAATTTTAATCATACTACTTGAATATGGTATATTTTGTTGTAATATCGTCAATCGTTTAATTCTTGTAATTCCTTTTTTTTTGTTATATGAATTTTTGTATTTATTAATTTTTTATTTTTTTTTTCTCTTCTCTTTTTTAGGACTTCAAAATTTTCCAGTAATAGACATAGAAAACTGCAGCCATTTAGAGAAACGTGAGGCCACTAAATAATTAAATTAAAACAAAAAATTTAAAAAAAAAAACAACTAAATAAATAAAAAGAAAAAAAACAACAAACAAAAATTATAAGAAAATACAACAACAATAACAACAAAAGTCAAACAAACAAAATTGCCTACATTTAAAAGTCAGCCAAGTCATCAAAACTTGTGCGTCTTCTCTCTGTGTGTGTGTGTGTCCAATAAGAAAACACCACAATTTTTTTCTTACTGTTTCACGGTGATAGTTTTTTTTTTTTTGGTTATTTCAATTTCTGAAAATTTTAAATATAAAAACAAAAGAAATTATTCTATTCTTTCCTCCTAAACTCACACAATTTTTTCGTTTTTGTTTTTTTTTTTCGTTACCCTTTTTTTTTTATTTTTAATTTTTCCTTTTTGCGTTATTTTCAATTAATTTGAATTTCTCTTTTTAAAAATTAAATTTAATTGTTTTAAGTCTTAAGATTTCCAACAACAACAACAACAACAAACAAAAATACTATTTTTAATCATTTATTTCTCTAAATGCACATAATTATTGTAAAAATTGATAAATACAATTTAAAAATAAGTTAATAAGAATATTTCTTTATTCTTTATTTAGTTTTTTTTTCCATTTTATTTTTTCTTTTTGTTTCTTCTCTATTTTATTTTTATTTTTATGATTAAATTCAGAAAGTAATTTATAACATATTTAGAAATTTAAATATAAAGAAAAACAATTAACTTCTTAGACATTAAATTTATAAACAAAAGAAAGGGGAAAAAATTTATTCAGAAAATTAAAAACAAAAAAAAAAAAACGATTCTAAAGAGTAAAAAAATAAAACTCATTCATGTTGATTTTCTTTTAACAAAACGGAAAATCATCAACCAATTTCATTTAAAGAGATAAAATTTTTTTGAAACGTACCAAAAAGATAAGAATGATAATTTGAACCTGGAACAAAAGTGTTCCAAATGTTATAAAAGTTTTCTGATTAAAAAAAAAAGAAGCGCGTTAAAACAAAAATTATTTAGGAAAAGAGGAAAAATAGAAATTCGTTCTTTTTTTTTCAATTATATTTTTTTATTTTTCTTAAAATAATAATTTTTTTGGATTCTCAATTTAACAAACAAACAAAAAAAAAAAGGTAAGAAAATAGGATATTGGAATGAATTTTGTTTTCTCTCCCTTTTTAACACTTTTTCTTAATCTAAATTTTTTTGCGTGTATGTTCGCTCAGTGCAAAAAATAAAATGACACAATAATTTTACGTAAACTTTTCTTGTGGAGAAAACAATTTCATTTAAAAGTTTTTTATTGAGTTTTTATAAATTTTAATTTTGTTTTTTTTTTCTTGTCTTTTTTTCAGCGCCGTCATAATTTTTTGAAAACAAAAAAAATATTAGAGAAGAACAAATTTGAAAAGAAAAAATCTTCTCTTTTTTTCCTGTTTTTTTTTTTTAAAACAAATCACAAGACAGTTTCTGAAATAAAAATAAAAAGAATTAATATAAAAATAAATCACATTCAATCATGGGTACATTAAATGTAAATCGTAATGTAACGGATGCATTTTATCGTTATAAAATGCCACGTATTAATGCAAAAGTTGAAGGTAAAGGTAATGGTATTAAAACTGTTATTGTTAATATGGCTGAAGTTGCTAAAGCAATTGGACGTCCAGCAACATATCCAACAAAATATTTTGGATGTGAATTGGGTGCACAAACACAATTTGATTATAAAAATGAAAGATTTATTGTGAATGGTTCACATGATGCATCAAAATTACAAGATTTACTTGATGGTTTTATAAGAAAATATGTTTTATGTCCAGAATGTGATAATCCTGAAACGGAATTATTGGTATCTGCTAAAAAGGGTACCATATCACAAGGATGTAAAGCTTGTGGTTTTCATGGTCCATTAGAAGTTAATCATAAGGTTAACACATTTATCCTTAAAAATCCACCAAATTTGGATCCAGCTGCCCAAGGTTATTATTATTATTATTATTACAATTAAGACAATGGTGCACCATTATGACGGATTACAAAAATTTATAACACGACAAATAGTTGCACTTTTTCTATTTCACAATTCAATCACATTTGACATTCAATACAATAACAACAATTACTATTATTTTGTTGTTTATCTTAAAAAATTAATATTAAATAATTAAGGTAACAAATTAATGTAATTTTTATATTAGGTTCTTCATTAACTGAAGGTAAACGTAGTAAACGTTCGAAAAAAGGTTCTGGTGAGGATGCTAATAATTCAACAGCAAGTGGTACTGGTGATGGTGAAGGTGATGATGTTGATTCATCTAAAGTTCATAATGAAGATGATGATGATACTAATTGGACAGCTGATGTATCTGAAGAAGCTGTACGTGCACGTATGCAAGATTTAACTGATGGAGCCAAATGTATGACTATTTCTGATGATGCTGAAAAAACTGAAAAAGAACGTTTAGATATTTTCTATGAGATTATGAAAAAACGTCGTGATGAAGGTGATCTTGAAAATGTTCAGGTAAATTCATATTTTAATTTATTTAAAAAAATTTTTTTTATAATAAATTCTTTATAAATTTACCTAGACACATAAGGAGCTTCACTCTGAAGCAGATCGTCTTGATGTTCTTCAAAAAGCACCATTGGTATTAGCTGAATTACTATTTTCTGCTAATATTATTCAAGAGGTTAGAAAACATAGAAATCTTCTTCTACGTTTTACACACAACAATTTAAAAGCTCAAAAATATTTAATTGGTGGATTAGAACAAATTATTGCACTACATTCAACAAAATTAATTGACAAAGTTGCATTCATATTGAAATTATTTTATGATATGGATATTCTTGAGGAGAAAGCAATTTTGGAATGGGCATCTAAAGTTAGTAAAAAATATGTATCTAAAGAAGTATCGGCTGATATACATGAGAAAGCAAAACCATTTGTACAATGGCTTCAAGAAGCTGAAGAAGAAGAATCTGATGATGATGATGATGACGATTCAGATTTAGAAATTGAGTATAATGATCGTGCTAAAGTTGATTCTCTTAAAAAAGAGGTGACTGTCAAAAAGGAAACGAAAAAAGTTGATAATGATGATGATGGTGATGAAATTGATATTGATGAAATTTAAAATGGAAAAAATAATCATGTAAGAAAAGAAAGAAGAGAAAGGAAAAGAAAAAAATTATCTTATCATTCTTATTATTTTTTTTTGTTTTTTCTCTCTTTCTCTCACTGTCTATTTTTCTCTCGCAAATTCTAGTTTTTTAATCTAAATATTATTATTTTTTTGTTTCCCAATTTTTATTATTATTTTTTTTTTTTTTTTGTTTAATTTATAAGAAAATTCTTATTGATAAGATTTGAAAAAGGAGAAAGAAAGCAAAAAAATTATTATCTTTGAAAAGAGAATATACAAATTCATTCAATTATTTTGTTTCATTTTTAATATTTTTTCTTTTCGTGTTTTTCTTTCTTTTTTTTTTATTGTTTCTGAAGTTAAGAAAATGAACAGAAACTATAATTAAATGAAATGAGAATTTAAGGAAAAGCAAAAAGAAAAAATTATAATAATTATGTAAAACTTTTTTCGATTTTTCTTCTTTCTCTTCCCCTATTTTGTTGTTTTGAAATTAGTTTTTTTTTTTTGCAAGTACCTATTACCTTTACCTTTTTACACACACCCAACCATATATTGAAATTTCATTAATGAATTATAAATGTTAATAATTATATATAAAAAAAAAAAATAAAAAAATTAAATAAAAATAAAATAAAGATAAAAGAAAAAATAGACATCTTGAATTGTAATCATTATTAAAAAAAATATTATTAAAAAGAAAAAAATACATTCAAATAATCATTTTTTTTTCTTATCTTAAAAAAGGTCCTTTTCTCTCTTTCTCTCTATGTCACTTGTTTTTGTTTTTTGTGGATTTAAAAAAAAATTAGTTGGAAATATGTTCGAATTTTTGGTTTTAGGTTGCTTTATTTAATTATGATAATTATTCAATGGTAATGAAAAAAAATTTAGTTTGATTTCTTAATTTCGTAAAAGGAATTTTCATGATTATTGATTGTTTTCTGAAAAATTTTTTGAATTTGTTTTTATTTTGTAGGGTAAGTAACTTTGTTCAGTCGTAAGACATTATTTCGTAAAATATAACAATAAAAATTGTAAGTTTCCAATAATACAAAATAATAATTTTGTTTGCTTTACTAATTAATTTATGATAATAATTAAAAGATTTATTCTAAACAATTAAAGATTTTCTGTTGCAGATTTATTATTTCATCCATTGTCAAGGTTAGAAAATAAACACTTGTTGGGTAATTGGACAGTTAATCGTCCAATGACCCAACAAGTATTTCTCTCTAAAAAAAAAAACACATTATTTAGTACAAAATATTTATCTTTTATTTCAGTAAAATTATTTTAAGTAAAAAAAAATGGAAATTGTAAATTATAATTAAAAAAAGTTACTATTAAATAAAAAAAAGAAGAAAATTTAACTCAAAATCCTTATAAAAAATTCCTTGCTTTGGAAAACTAGGTACATTGTTTTATGATAATTAGATTATACAAATCAGTAATTTTTTGGTAATTTACCTCTGCCTCGTCCTTCACTTAATGATGGAAAATCTACTGTATTATTACTGGGTACATCAGCATTACCTAACCTTGCTTTGGACAACAGTGCACCTAGAAAAGAAAATATGATAATTAGATTATAAAAATCAGTAATTTTTTGATAATTTACCTCTGCCCCGTCCTTCACTTAATGATAGCAAATCTAAAGTATCATTACAGGGTTTACGTACATCAGCATTACGTAACCATGGATTATCAGTTGATCGAGGAACAGAAATAATTGATGTATTTGGTGTAATTGTGCCTCTGTTTCTTCCATCAATTGCTTCACATAATGACGGAAAATCTGATGTAGGATTAGTAGATGGTTTTGAAATAATTAAATCTTTCATTGGTTGTGTTAAAAATGATGTTCCTGATGGTGGATAAGATACAACCGATTCTGTTCTATATGATGCTTTATCATCGTTTTCAGATTCATTGATATAACAATACGGTTTTTCTATAGTATTTGTAGCATTTGTTGGCAGATGTGAACCCTTTACCATGAGAATTTTGAGATCAGTACAACAATGATCTGAAATTGTATGAGACCAACGTTGTACAATTGATAACGTACAAAATTTACTGCAGTCTATTTCTTCGTGATACTAAAAAATTAAATGAGAATTAAAAACAAATACAGAAAATGTGTTCTTTTTCTTACTTCGCACGCTTTTCCTACTTGACTTTCATATAGATCCATTTCAAGGAATGTATGCGCCATATGAACCGAACTGAATCCCTCTGTATTTAAACCAAGTCTTGCCGTTTTATTTTTCAGAGACAAAAATAATTTAGTCAATGACAAAATTAAAAAGGTATTTTCATCATAACCACAATCAAATGCTAGTTCTCTTAATATTGATTCAACAATACGAACATTCTCTTCATTTGTTATTAATGGTGGAATTTCTTGTTTTTCATGATCATAAACAAAGTCAACAATTTCTTGAAGAATTATAGAATAATCTGATTCTCCTATTGCTTTTGGTGGTACTGGTAATTTATGCGTATCATTCGAATAACTAGTTGCAGTATACATCATACCAAGAGGTAGTTTTACTTTTAATAAAGAGAAAAAAGTAAGTAAATCTTCAATAAATTTGAATAAAAATAAAAATACATACAAGGCTTAAAAGCTTTATTGTACGTGTCAATAATGCCATCCTGTAAATTATATTTCAATATTGCAATCTCAGCTGGAATATAAGTACCATCAAGTAATTTACAAAAATAATTACAGGAAACAAAGAAAAAAGTTTGTTGTTTTATATCTGCAAAAATATAAAAGAATAATTTACAATTGATAAAATAAATAATCAATTACTTACCTTTGGTTAACTCAACCATATCTTGAATTTTCTTTTCTTTAAATAACTCACATTCTGCTTGACTTTCTTTTTGTTTATCTATAAGAGATAGGGGAACACCTTGTGAACTGAATTTTTCACCACCCCCTGAATTGGATTTATTATTTTTTGCTATGTGATTATATTCAGATTTTTTCTCTGCTGAAAGAGCCTAGAAAATACGAATAAAAACCCAATAAAAAAAAATCCTTTAGAAAAAGTAAATCAGGAAACTTACTTTCCAACCTTCTGAACAAATATTTGCCATTTGTTCCATACCACCATTTATTCTTTCACCATTTCTTTCCCGTTTCTTTTTCTCTTCCAACATGTAATAAAAATAACCATTTTTTGGCGCTTTCTTCGGCATGATGTCTGAAAAAATATTTACTTATATTTTAGTGCTTTCAACAGGATAAATTAATGTGCCACGTTGAGACATGAAGAAAATTAATTTAATAATGCGTAAAAGTAAAAGTTTTTAATCGAAACATAACCTAATAAAATATTAGTTTGACCACGAAGGAAACAAAGACTGATTAAGCATTATATAAAATAATAGATTTATATATATTATATATTCTCTTACTAACATATACTTACGCTACAATCTGTTTGCTCAAAATCTAAATTATGTTTATTATTATTACAACTTTATTTGCAAAACACAAAAAAATTGCAGCAAATTAATGTATTGTAATTGTAACTGTTGCTGGTGAATGTGCAGTAAAAAAAATAGATATGAAGTTTGGCACACAATATTGATTAATTTTCATGTTGAACACACAGATGGTTGTAAGTGTGCAAAATGGTTTTAAATGCAAACTATAAAATTTTCTTTTTATTAATTCTGTAATTATAGTTATAATTATTAATTAAGGATATTTTTAAACAAACTAATTATTTAAAAAATACATAATTCTTTTTATTTACAATCTTACAATTTATACAACACATTTTATAAAATCATAATTATACAATATTGTCATAATTTTTGTATTTTTTTTTGTTTAATAGTTTACATCATATTAATGTTAGACTAATATTATACATTATAAATAAAGTTAACAATATTAGAAATAATCGAATAATTAATTTTGTTTTTTTTTCTGAAGAAAAAAAATGTATAGCAACCACAATGAAATATATGTTTAAATCATTTACGTATCATCCCCCCATTTTTATAGTTTATGTTATCAACTATACAGCTTTTAATATATTGAAAGCTATTTAGGTAAAAACACATATTATATCGCGCCAATATAAGTCTTCCGTATTACACATAATTAATTGGAAGTCATATTTTAATCAGGTAAATCTATGCTAACTATTGGTATTATTGGTTGATCATTTTTTTTGTTCAACGATTTTTTAGATTTTTTATCATTTTTACCAAATTCAACTAATTGTACATTAGTATCAAGTGGTAATGTTTCTGTATGATATGAAATGTTTCCATATTCTTGTAGAAATGGTAATGCACTCAATAAAAATTGACTGAAATTTTTTCTAATGCCAAACCACCCTAAAACAAAACAAAAAATAAACATATTTATAAAAATGAAATAATTTAAATTAAGTGAAAAAGAAATATTGTAAACAAATACTCTTACATTTATTACCTCCCTTTGCGCTAAAACTGAGTAAAATTAATGTGAATAAAGCTAATAATAGTGGGCAGGCAACAAAAATAAACGGCCAATCTAAATCACCATCTAACTTATCAGCTAAAAGAACTTGAAATACTAATATTGGAAGCACTGTAAAACAATTTCCTATAGCTGAATTAATTGCTGATTTTCTTTGTTGATACGACACTTCTGGTGTACGTAGAAGTATTCCACAAAAGATAATGCTATATAAAACACCTAGAATTATTAAGAAAAAAAATTTATTTTTTGGATTTAAATTTTTTGATAAATTGTTGCGTACCAACTAAACTCAGGCAAAGTACTATCCATAATGGTACAAATACTACCTCATAACTCCAAGCAACAAATCCATCCAATTTTATTGGTAAAAATACAAATTGTAAAGCGTTCACAGCAAGAAACAATTCTAACTGCAAATATTTTAATTATATAAAGATCATTAACAGATTTAATTATAATGTTTTAATAAACCTCAAATGATCGATCATGTTTCACTGCCCATACACATGCACCAACACCTATAATAAATATGGATAAATAATTATTGAAATTTTGAATGCATAGCAATTATTTTTGCTTACTGGCTAAACTTCCAAATATAATTGGAATAAAAACTAAGACCCATAAATGACGTCCAGAACTAAGTCGATCACATGCCAGTAATTCAAACATTAATAATATCAAGTGTAATGACAATGATATAAGCATTGCCTTAAAATGTGAGTAAGAATCACCTTCTAATCTATAATTAAACAAAATATTTCTAGAACAATATGGATTATCTTTATCTATTTAGATTTTTTTACCTATAATGAGGATAACGACACCATACCAAAGCCCCGACCAAAGCTCCGACTGTTGCAAAAAATTTCCATAACCACAATGGAATAAATATTGCCCAATAAGGCCAAACTGTAAATAAAATACAATTTAAATTAAAACATTCTACACAAAGAAATATTATAATAAATAATATATACGTATAATTCCATCTAAACGTAGGCAAAATAGTATAGTAAACGTTAGCAAACTCGAATGGACTACAAATTTGCTAAAAAAAATAGGTTAAAAGTTGGCGAAATTATTTATACAAAATTCATGTAATTTAGTAATTTAAAAATTATATAAATATACCTAGGATTGAAATCCTGAAATAAGGACTGCAGATTCATTATTCAAACAAAAATTAATCACATTTTTTTATATAAACTTTTATTTTATTATTCAGTATTTTTACTTTTGATAGATTTTTTTTGACAGCACAAAATTTGGCATTGCAAAAAATATAAATAAAGGAATATTTATGACCAATACCAATCGTTCAATTTTCTATTTACTGACCGTAGTGCCATCTCTCATAAAATCATTATATTATATTATAATTATAATTATATTATGAACTTTTTTTCTGAATGTCAGTGTGCTTGTGAAATGACGGTCAAAATTGAATTTGACGTTTTTGTAAATAATGACAAATTGTTTTTAAATTAATTATTAATTATTGAGTTAATTTTATAATGAACACTCAATAATGATAGCTGAAGTTTGTTGTGGAAATGGGTGCCGCCGAAATTGTGTTTTAGATGAACAACAAAAAAAGTTTAACTCTACAATGAAAGTGAATACAAATAAAAAAAATATATTTTCTGAAAATAATTACGTATGGTTTAAGGTTATTTCAATAGAAAAATGTAATGATTTCGTATATAAATATTCATTTGAATTTGTCAATACAAATAATCTAAATTTATGTGAATATGAATTACAAATTTTGCCATCATTTCATTTAATGATGAGAGGATTGAAAATAGATTGTATAAATAATTGCAAAATTAATCCAATATTTAATGATTATGAAAAAATTTTAACGGAAAATTCATTCAATTTTTCAAATAATGAAAAACAATATATTGAAAAGAATGATAAAAGTGATGACGATATATACATATCACGTCCTTACACACCAATTATTGTTTATTCTGATCAATATAAATTTGTTATTTTAGTTCGTCTTGTAGTAAATGGATTAATGTCACAATATTTCAAGAAATTACACATAAATAATTTGGTTGAATGGAAAGGGATTTATGGTAATTTTGAATATAAAACAAATAAATATAAAAATTTAATATGTTTTGCACAAGGTGTTGGTTTATCACCAATTTATAATCTTATTACAAATATACTTCAAAATGAATTTGATGAAACAATAATTAATTTTATTGGATGTTTTGAAAATATTTCTAAAATATTATTAAGAAATGAATTATATTTATTACAAGAATATTGGAATTTTCATTTAACATATTATTTATCAAATGAAAATAATAGTAATTTAATAAAATATAAAAAATATAATGAAAATATTAATGCAAAAAGATTAGATGAAAATGAGATTAAAAATTTATTTCATAATTTAAATATAAATAATGATAAAACATATTACATAATTATTTGTGGTAATAAAACTTTTATTAATTTATTAAAATGTTATTTAAAAACTATTAATATTAAGGAAGAGAATATTTTTTATTATTAAAAAAATGTATTTTTATTAAGAATTACTTTTTATTTATTTTTTATTAGAATTTTTAATATTTTTTTTAGCTGCATCTAATCCACCTCTAGTTAATTGATTAAAATCAATTATTGATAAATATGGTTTTGGTGTTATATTAACTGTTGTTTCTTCAATTGTTTTTATACGTGAATTTATTGTAACATTTTTTGTTTTTGTTGTTGTTTTATTAGTATACTCATTTGTAAAATCTAAATTATTAAATTTTGATGATTGTATTGTTAATAAGGAAAATTGATCCTGATTTAAATATATATTTCCTGTTTGTCGTTTACCAAAACTATTACCAAAATTACAATTTAATGTTCTTACTGGTGAACATTCATTTGATGATGTACTTTCATAATATATTGATAAATCTGTATAACTAATTGGTGCATGTGAACGTGTTGTTTTAGGACGTATTTTTATTTCGTTTTTTATTTTTGAACGTGATCGTTGGTAATGTGTTCTTGGACGTTTTGTTTTTATCTCTGTTACAGGTGGTGTTGGTAATACACTTGTAAATCTATAATATTCCAAAAATGTACGTGTTATATTACGTCCCAATCTCATATCTAAAATATTTTTATGATTAAGAAAAATTTAAATTTATTATAAGATTTGAATTAAGATTAAGACTGATTAATAATAAATTAAATTAATTATTTAATTGAAAATTGTATGAATGATTTGTCGTCGTCATCTTAAAGAAATTCATCTTGTAATTAAAAATTTTGTGCTTTAATGTATTGTGAAAATTTAAAAAAAGGATACATGCATCTTCTGTGTATTGTGTCATAATTTGGCTACCCTTTAAAAAATAACCACAAAATGATACTTCCATTGAATAAGAATTAACAGATTCACTTAATTGTTCACATGTAAATCTTCTAACCGAACCAGATTTTTTATCATCAGCATTAAACATCATATTATCTAATGAAAAATCATCAGCATTTGTTGATAATAATTTTGGAAATACTAAATGTCTTTCATAACGATAGACATCTTCATATGTATTACCATAAATAAATGAACCCATTAATGATGAATTAGCATGTACATCAATTACAAAATCAATTTGATAACACTGGAAATAATAAAATAAATTATGTAATTACAATATAATTAAATAATAATTAGTTTAAATTATTTACATCAGAATCATCTAATTCTTTTAACATATTAATAACAGCATATAATGTTGGTTCTGTCCATATTGATGCTGAATTCCATCCTCTATTTAAATCATGTCCAATTAAATTACAACGATTATTACCAAGAAATACACCATCTGGGTTTAACATTGGAATTATTTTAAATATAAAATTTTCACGTAATATTTCTGCAATTGGATGATTTGATAAAAGAAATTCAAGTAAACCTTGAATAACAAATGATGATGGTGATTCTGCTGGATTAATTCGGCCAATTATTATTATAATTCGTATTTTATTTTTTGGATCACGTTTTGTTGGTTTTTGTACATTATCAATTGTTATTAAATCCAAATTTCTACTTTGCTGTAAATAAATGTCATAAAATATTACGGAGCTGCGACAATAATTGCGGAAATAAAAATGTTGAACAATAAAAAAATATTTCGTTATAATAAAAGAACAACAATTAAATAATAATTACCAAACTTTGTCCAAGGATTGTTCGTTCAAAACCTTTATCTGGAAATTTTGTTTCTAAAACACTTAAATATGATTGTAAACGTGAATAACTGTATGGTGGACATAAAGCAAATTGATAAACTTCATCTTCTTTATCAAATGAAAATGTAAAACTTAAAATATAATGATTTTGATGTATTGATGATTTATAATAAAAGACATGATTTTTTGGTATCCTTTGCCTATAAAGAAAAAAAAATTATTCACAATTAAATCAGTTTGGGATTAATTTTTATTTTGTCCAATATTGAAATCTAACAAAAAATGATTTGGATGAAAGAGGTCAATTGTGATGGTAGTATTATTGTAACTACACCTCAAGATCTATCGTTGGAGGATGTACGAAAGGTATAATTACCATTTTGGTCGTCCTGATGTCTTCACTAATGGTGTCATTCCCTGTCTAAATAAATTATGACTTTTACTCATGTTTACAATATTAAAGACAACTCTCTAAAAAAAAAAATGGAAAAAAAAGAAAATATATTTTCATTTTTATTCAATTATTTTTATTTTATGAAAATTTTTAGTTTTTTTTAATTTTTAAAGAATAAAATGAAAGAAAATCATCTTTCATGTTAAAGAAATAATATTCGAATTTTTAAACAATTTTATTAATTTCACGAAAACTTTCTTTTTGTTACTGAGATTTTATAATTATAATTATTATTATTTTTAATTTCTTTAATGATCAAAATTTTTTTAATTAAAAATTTTCATAAAACATTTCTTAAAATAAATAAATAAAATTGTTGAATTACTTGATCTTGTTTAACATTATCAACAGTGAAATTAAACCAATATCTATATCTTGGATTACATGTATCTGGTCTTAAAAATAAATCATATTCAAATTCACCAATTAAATCTGCACGCCCTAAATTGCCAGTTTCAAATGCAGCATCAAAACAAAGATGTCCTCTTTTTGCTTTACCAGAATTACCAGGTGGACGTATAATAACACGACTAACATTTCCTTGTCCACCTTCACCATCACTATCTTCACTATCTGAAAAGTTTTTTTTTTTTAATTAAATTTTTACAATTTCTTCTTTTTATTTTCAGATTTTTTTTAAATTTCTTCTTTAATTTTAAATGAAAAAAAAATTGTTTTTTTTTTTTAAATCAATCAATTAAAAATCTTAATTATTTTCTCTCATTAGAATATGTCTTTTATTTAATACCAATGGACAACGGTCAATGAATAAGGAACCGATATATTTATTTTCTAAACACAACATATTTTTTTTTTTTTGGTTTAAAAAATTTTACAATCGAAGAACCGCACACCTTCAGTACGAGCATACATGCTCGTATGTTGAAGAGGATCGCAGGCCATCAGTTTTTTCAACATCTTTAAATTTTAATAATTACAAAGAACTTAACGTGTGAAAAATTAATTTGAACTAATCTGTGTTTACAGTTTCAGATTATCCAACAGACTAACTACAATTGTTTAATTTTAAAAACAAAAATGTTGATGTTATATAAATGGTAAAATGCACACCTCAAAAGTGTTCTCAATATATACAAATATAAAATAACGTGTGATGTTTTCTTTTTGAAACATAAAATTTCAATCAATTTTTTTTTATTGGGATTTTATTAACAATTTATATTTAATAGCAATAAGAGAAATAAGAACAGAGAACTTGTACAGCACCGTCTTAAGTATTTATTAAGAATAATTGAAATAATTTAAAGAATTCATTTAATCTAAGATATATAATTTTATTATTCATTTCTTAAAATCTAATTCATTCTACTCAGAATTAGGTATAAGAAAAATTGTACAATTATTTTTATTGTGTCACATCATAAGTCCTCTGGACACTTTGATGTTGTAAATTTTAAATTTTCCTAAATTAAAAATCTTTCATCCCTTATTCTTCTTTTAAGAATAAAATAATAAATTCACTTTTCTATAGACACATTATTTGACTCAATGTATATGCGTGTCTTATACACTTTCTGATTTATTTTTAAAACAAACTAAAAGAATAAAAAATCGAAAAGAGAGAAAAACGTTAACAACAACAAAATCTTTACTTATTTTTAGCTAAAAGAACTTATTAAGATTTCTATCAATAAAAGATACTTAAATAATGTTTTTTTTTCTATTTATTTCTTTCTGTCAATAAAAAAAAAATTTACATTGAGTTTGGAGGTGGAAATTTTCTAAGAATATAGGAAAAAAAAAACATAAATATTTGTATTATGGAAAAACAATTTGTTGCATGTTTGCAAAATGTATTTTTATTTATTTTTGATTGATTTATAAAACCGCAACCATAGATATCATCAATAATTCCTTTTGTTTTTATTAAAACACGCTAAAACTGTAAGTGATGCTGATGACACAAATGAAAACACTTTTATCTTTGTTCGTGTATTTTTCTTTTTTGAATATTTGATGTGATGAAATTTGTCAATTTAATTGAATTAAATTATATGGATAGGTAACCAAAATGTATGTTGCAGGATTAAGGAATATAGAAATCATTATCATCATTATTGTTATCGTTATAGTTACGACACAAAACACTTGACATGTTTGAGTGTTACACATTTTAAAAACTGTTTATTATTGTTGTGCTATGAATTGTTATTTGTTTTAGTGATTTATTATACAATTAATATGGATTAAATTCCCTTCTTAGGACGCTCATTATACCCCTGGATTTCCATTTTATTATTAAAAATAACAAGTAAGAAACTTGTAATTTATGCGTAGAGATTTTACTAAAGCGTAGCAGTAATTTTCAGACAATAAATTTAATTAAATTATGGATAGTAAATTTTATTGTTTACCGAAAATATAATATTACCTTTGACCTGAATTATTTTCCTTTCAAAAGTTCTCTTCAGTATTTAATTTTGAATCGTTATTCAACATCAGTAAATACTAAGTGAAATTATAAAATCATCTTGAACTATTTTCTGAACATGAAATTTTAACACTTTTTCTTATAAAATATACATGCAATAGGAATGCAAATAAATTTCCGGTATATGTTCCGCTTTGTAAAAGATAACGAAACTAATTTGAATTGTTTGACCGAGTTTTTTTTTTCATAAGTTCAAGTAAATATCAAACCAATATGCGGATTTTTTTTTCTTTACCAAAACTCTTTTAATTTTGAGTTTATGTTACTGCAAAATAGTAGATGCAGTATAAAAGTATATTTTTGTTTTATAGAAGAAAATAAAAGATTATCAGTGTACTTACCACTCATTTTCCTTTAGTTAAAGATTTAAAAAATCAATAGAAACACAATTTTCCTATATCGTTATCAAATTTTACTTTATAAATTATCTAAGCTTTAGAAAAGCTTTTAATTTATTTTTACACGCAATTTGTTATTTCATTTAAAAAAAATTACTTCGTTTATATTGTTGTATTTAAAATCAATTCGTTTATGTCTAAAAATTTATGATGGAATTTAGGTGGAGGCGCCTTATTTTTCTCATCAAATTTATTTATATTCAGTATTTTTTTTTATACGATATATTATATGTGTACATATATTAGATTTTATAATAAATCAACACATATTTACATAGACAATTATTTAAATTTTCCAATATATAATTTTTATGTGTAAAATTTTATTGGGAAACTAAAATAAAGTTATAATATTTTACACTGTTTGTTCTTGATGATGATATACTGTCGGTATGCAACTTTTGTTTTTATTACTTAAAATTTTGCATTACAATAATATATTATATGTATATGTAATATATATATTATAGAAGATAATTTCGCGTGTGAATAACAACTTAAATAATATTATCTAACACAATTTCAATAAACATACACAATAAATGTAAACAAATTTTATTTAAATTCGTTTAAAATGTCACAAGCAAATTTTTAGCATTCCTTTTTCTTTTCTTTTTTGTTAAAGGACTAACTAAAATTGTAAATTGTTAAATTGTTTGATCGATAAGAAACTTGTTTTGTGGTTTTGAGTTGAATTTTCTTTTTTGATTGTTGTTAACCAATAATTATAATTAAATAATACCACAAAAAACCTGTTTCGGAATGTTTCTTAAACTTCAATTCTTAATTATTTGTAATAGGTTTATAATTTATAATTGCTCCGAAAAAGGATTTTTTTTTAAATTTACTTATTTATGAAATAAAACGTTTCTTAAAATATTTAAAAAAAAATTAATTATTTTAAAAGATTTTGAAAATTTAAATCTACCGCTAAAATGGTTTCTCTTCATGTTATGCCTCAATCATAACCAATGACTCAATCATAACCAAATTAATTCGTACAATATTAATATCGAAGAATTGAATAAAATATTTAAATTTTAATTTTATTAAATAATTATTTTTTAGAAAAAATAACGATTAAATTTAAAAAAATGAGCAAGAAAATGGCAAGAAAAAGACCAGGAAAAAAATTAGCAAAAAAATGCAACGCTACAAAAACCTTTGATAATTTTGGTTATGATTGAGGCATTATTTCAGCGTGATTTGATGACGAAATATATGAAAGAAAAAATTAATATAATTATTTTTAAAACTCTACTTAAAAAATTAATAATTATACTAAGAGAAAATTAAAAAACAGTTTGTCATTTAGGATTTACCTGAACTGAAAAGTTTATAAATAAAAATTTAAGTTCAATGTTTAGTTTAGTTTTGGAAAACAAAGAAATGTAAAATAATAAAAATAAGTAATATTAAATATGTATTGTTATTTTTGTATTAATATATAAGTTGATTAAAGTGCAATGTATCTTACAAAATGTTGGACAACGTTAAACATATCGGAAAATCTACTGTCTGTACTCAATTAGCCTTATCTCTCAAAGAATCTGGATTTAGTGCTTAACAATTATGTTCCTTTGTTGAATTGACAATAATCAATTGTTATGTATGGGTAGGTCTTTTAGATATTGATTTATGCGGTCCAAGTATTCCTTATTTAATGGGTTTGGAGGGTAGAGATGTCTATAAATGAGATCAAGGCTGGGTTCCGGTCTTACAGATTCAGAGAAAAAAATATTGGGAATCATTGGGTGAATAGTTCAAATAAATATAAATGTTGTATTTGTTTCATGAATAAATCCTTATTGCAGATATGTTTGCTCGAATTGTACAAATATTTTGAAGAGGTGGACAAGCAGTAGCTGAAGCAAGTTCCCTTGTTAGGTTCTTTTCCAATTGATCCAAGAGGTTGAGCTCTTGGTGGTTTGGGACTGTCATGCTTAACTGAACTACCAGACAACCTCAATTGTATTAAGAGAAATTGTCAAAACACTAATGGTAAATGAATAAAACTAGAATTTTGAATATAAATGAAATGGTAATTTTTTTTTTATTAAAATCAAATTTACAATTAATTTAATTTTGATGCTTCCGTAAAAACTATTTTGTTCCAAAGCTCTGAGATCTTTATAGAAAAAAGAAAGAATTAAAATATTTAAATCTCTTAGATTTTTTTATGATAAGTACCTGAGAGCTTTCTTGATTCTGTTCATGTGAAAAAGAGAGTATTATTGATGGTAAAACTTGTAAATAAGATTGTGCTAACTGAGTCTCTTCTAAAACACAATGAAGACTAAAAGCACTTCGTCTTCCAAGTGATCCAACTACACTAGACTGAACAGTTTCTTTTTCATGTAATGCAGCAACACTTTCAGCCTTAAAAATTAAAAAATAAGAATATAAATAGAACCAATATCTAACATTAATTACCCCAGTCCCACGAATGACTCCTTTAATTTTTTGTTTATTTAAATTTATCATTTTGAATAAAGCTTTTTGGTGATCTGTAAAAATTCCACTCTCAACTCGTTCACATAAATCACTAATAAAAGAAAATTAATCGAAATATTCCAATATTTGATATTATTTATTTATTTACCTATGAGCTACTAAAACATCTAATAGTAAATTTAATCGTTCGCAAATTGTATTTTGTTGTATTGATGCATATTTAGCCGAAATTGTTGCAATATCATGAACACAACTTGATATTTCAGTAAATATATTATTTTCAAAAACATTTACAGATGCTCCTGTACAAAATATTATATATTTAAAAAAATAGGCTTTTACTCTTTACATATTCAAATATTACCTAAAACTTTTAATGCCCCTTCAAATTCATCCATATTTTGAGCTTGTTGTTGAGTTCTTGCCGCTTGAAGATCAAATAGTTTTTTCATTTTAGTTACAGAACTTAACATGCCCTTCATCATTTCTCGGCTCGCTGCTAAACGCCCTTGATCTTCCATTGGCAACTCAAAATCTTCACTTATTTTTGTAAATTCATCTATATCTTTTCCCACGGCATCCCTTAAATTTTGTTGATGCTCTGGGGTTGTATCCGTAATGAAACAGTTCAATAATGGACTAAGTCCAAGAACAGGATGACGTGATATTATTCTTAACCATCTTTTTAACCCTTTTCGCCTCTCTTCAATTAAAGAATCTAGCATCAATTGTTTAGGTGGAAGTCTTGGAACCATGCTATACATAAGAAGATTAATCATTACCGTAAAAAATATTAAAAAACAAATTTTTTAAAAATAAAAATTGATAAACAGCTTTTTCTACAAAATTTTTAAATTAAAAAAATATTATATTATTATAATTTTAGTAACTTTTTTACCGATAAGGAAAGCGTGTTAGTAGAAAACTATGGAAACTAACAAAATCATTGTAACGTCGTTGAACACTGCTGTTATTCTTTCTTGATGAGATCTAAAAATTGTTAAAATAAATCAGAAAATATTAATGCCTATAAATCATGAAAAGTAAAAAAAAAACATAAATTTTTTGATTATTAATGATTAATTAATAATTTATATTAGTTATTTTTAATTTTGTAAAAATATTTAAGGTTTTATATTTCAAGGAGAAAATTATTGAAAATAAACTTTAATGATATGTGTATTTAAAGTAAAAACATATTTATTGTTGTCTAGTTTATGTTGTTAATGACGTTTAGTCTATCTCTCTGTTAATCATAATACAATACATATGCATATGTATGTATGAATGCATATATATGTATGCATGTACATATATTTAAATTTTTGAAACATTTTTTTAAAACCACGTTGCAATTTTTTTATTTATGATTTGAATTTATGTTTTGATTTTTAACTTATATGTATTTTAAATAATAATTAAATTAGAAAGTAAAATTAAAATTATTTTAATATAAAAATAAATAATGATTAATCAGAAAAGAACAAAACATTGCTGTTTTATACGACTGTTATCTATTATAATATTACGTATAAAATATTTATTATATTAATTTTTTTAATTTGAATTTACATTTACACTAACTAGGGGACAATCAGCAAAACAAGAATACAACCAACAAATTAAAAAACAAAACATCGTAAAATTTGTGTAGTTTAAAATATATAAAACCGGTTTAAGTAGTGGAATGATTTAATAATTTTATTATGAATTTTTTTTTGTAAATAAAATTAACATCGTTTACTAAGATCAAATACAGTTAATATTAACTAATTATAAATTAATGTTTATTAACGCAATATCATATATAATAACGCATAACCAATTTCAAATGTTAAAGGTTAAAAGTTTATACTTTTTGATTATTTATTACATTTATTTTATTATAATTTGCAAATTCGTCTTTTAACACAAAACAAAAACTGAAAAACAATTACCTCATATTCGGAATGTTTTAAAAATAAACCTTTTTTATGTGGCACTAAAGTTACTGTTATCACATCTGGATCATGATTATCTTTGTTTAGATTGCTAAGATTTGGAATAGTATTAGAACCGCTAGTTGAAGGTTTATTCCAATCACTACTACCTTTATATAAAAATCAAATATGTTACTAATTTTGTTGGCCTCATCTTATTTTATTTATTAATGGTTGTTTTTATTTTAGAAAATATGTATGCAATTTTATTACAATGAATATGACGAATTTCAACAAAAGATTTATAGAAAATTTAATATATGGAGTTATTAAACTAATTAAATAACTAAATAAATTGAATAAAAGAAAAAAAGAGTAAAAAATTCTACAAAAATGTGCTTTTACCGTTAACCAAATTTGCTTATAGTTAATGTATATAAAAAAATTGCACAATAATAAAAAAAAAAGAATAATGAACAAAAGAGTGTTAATACTTACCACATGACATGACGAACGAAATATGAATGGAATAATATTAAAACTAATATACAAGTAATATTAAACGTATAAGTATATATTATATATGTATTATTTATTATACTGATGAGACGGAAAATTGTGAAAATTACACCAGAAGGATTCAAGAAACACTTTTTCACTTCATCTCAAGGCAAATTTACACAACCAACTAAATAAAAAAATTTGTAAAAAAATCTTTTTTATTTTAGTTTACTTATAATTTATATATCAGTTTTATTCTCTCATCTCAATCTCAATCTCTGTAGTTCTCTTTCTCTCTAAATAATTTTGCAACATTTTTCTTTATACATTTATGCCTAAATATAAATAAAAATAATCAAACTATAATAATAAACCGAAGAGATGCGAGCGTAAAATTGCGAGAGCCAATGACAATGAGTGAGAAAATGATAATACAAGAAGAGTGCGCATGTACAAAACACTTAAAAAAATTGATTTAAAATTTAAAAAAAAGCTAAATTGCCCATGCTTATTCATATTTTTTTTGTTCGATGCTTAGGAAATTTTAATGACTAAATTCATAATGAAGATTATTATGATTATATCGAACATAAAACATAATAAGAAGGTTTTTTAAAATTAAATATTTACTGATCAAGACCTGTGATTGTTTACTTACTACTTAATTCCAGTTGATTTATTGTCGTGGGTTCTAAATAAACTGAAGTATGCCGTTGAATACATAAAGCTCCTGTAAATAAGAAGAAATAAGTTCATTTACTCAATAATTTTAAATAAAAAAAAACCTGATGCAAGATATGATTCTGCATTAAAATTAACTTGATTTAATGTTTCACCTTTTGAATTTGTTGGTACTAAATACAAATATTATTGTGTCTTGCACTTTACTTAGAAATATCAGAAGTAAAAATAGTTGTCATCTCTTCGAACTATTGTAATTGTGGATAAGAAATAACATCACAAAATAATAACATATGACCAACTAAATTTAATTATTATTTAATATAATATAATTTAATATAGTAAAATAGTAAAACTACAGACAACTTTTCTAAAATTTTGTTTTATAAGAATGAGAAATCTTTGTTGATTTGGTCCGTAAATTATAAATTATCATATTATGTTTTCCTCGTTATCATATCATTTAATAACGATTTTTCAAATAAAGTTTTTTGAATTTTTTCTAAATCGAAAGAAAAATGAAAAGGGAAAATAAATTGTTGTAAATACAACGCATGCTCAGTTTTTAATCAGCTGACTGGGACTTTATTCATTTTTTTTCGTGGTCATATATGTGTGGTAACAAAAAGATAATAAAAGAAATAAAGGTGAAATAAATTAAAAACTTAAGGAATATTCAAAAGTAATCAAAAATGTTAACACTAATGTGTTGTTCATCAGCAAATATATTTCAGCCTAAAAATTTGCGAATAGCAGCAATTTTAGTTGCTATTTTTAAAGTTGTAAGTATAAAATATAAAAAATCAATAATAATAATCTAAATATATTTTATAATTAAATTTAGTTGGTGTCTCATATGTTGTTATTTGTGATGTTATTGAGTTTAGCTCATGCACAAGGTAATTAATTATTAATCTTTTCCTTATTAATTTAAATTAGAAAATATGTTCAAATTCTGTTTAAAAATATCATTATTTTTCATTTCAAAGTATCCTTTTTTATATGCAAAAATATTATCATCAAATTTTCTAATAATATCATTATTCTTTGAAAAATATTTCATATTAAATTAGATCAGTTTATGTAAATAATATATAATTGCATAAAGCTATACATTTATACGAATAGAAATTATATCATTTAATTATATTTTAATAAAATTTCAACTACAATAATTCGCAGAGATGACAACTATTTTGAGTGCTGATATTTCTGATCAAAGTGAAAGACAAGAATATTTGGATTTACCAACAAATTCAAAAGGTGAAACATTAAATCAAGTTAGATTTAATGCTGCATCACATCTTGCATCAGGTTTGTTTATTTATAATTAAATAATTACAAATAATTAATTGATCTAAATTATTTTATTTTATTTCTAGTTACATTGGTAACCTTATGCATTGGTACAATAACGGCTTCCTTCTATTTATTTAGTTGTTTAGCTCTACTAATTGGTACTCTTCGGAATCGATCAGAACTAATTTTACCATTTTTAATATTAGATGTTCTAGGAACAATTTTATTTGCTATTCTCATAATATTATTTGCAAATGTAACTTTAATACCTTATTTTGGTGGGCCACTACAATTTTGTAAGTATTAATAGTTAGTTTCACTTTTTAAAAATTCTAATTATGTTTTTTCACGTCTTATAATGCAGGGCTTATTTTTGCTTCAATGAAAGCATGTGACGTATTTTTCTGGTTAATTGTGCACGGAAACTACCTTAATTTACGCCATATGAAAAAATTAACCGAAGTTGCAACAATAAAATGTCCACCAACAATTCCATTTTATTATAAAAAGGAAAATATGTATTTAGGAAGTAGCGGTTATAAGCATTTATTAGCAGAATCTGAAAATAATTATGTTGTTTAAAAATATATAATTTTGAAACTTAAGTTTAGTTTTTTTCATTGAAAACAAATTTTTGATTATGCACAAATACTGTGAAGTTTGTATTAAATTAGAGGACATTTTATTAAGTAAGAATAAATCATTAAATAATTTTTTAATGAAACATATAAATTGGTAAAATTGTTTTCATAACGATTTTTTTCGTATTCTTTGGATTCTTGTTTAAAATTCTATTAAGAATTATATTAAAATTTTAAATTATTTTTTAATATATCTTTAAAATTACAAACATTTTGTGCATAGAAAAAATTAATTCAAAACAAAATAATTTTAAAAATATGTCCATGAAAAAGTTAATTGTAAATTTTCTATTTTATGGATAAATAATTAGAAAAAAACAACTCCATTAGAAATTGATTATGTAGTTAAACTTAAAAAGAACTAAAAAGCTAAATAAAAATATTTAAAAATTAATGAATCTGCACAAATAAATCGTGTAAAAATTGTAATTTATTACGATCATTTTTTGAAAAAAACCAATAATTAAATTTGGTCCGCACATTTTAAATCAGTTAAAAATTTTATTATGTAGAAAAAGAAAAAATCAAAATTGAAATCAATACATTTATTTAAAAACATATTTTCTATTTTTTCTGTGCTAAAAATCAGCGAAATGATACAATTCTTTTTAACATAATTGTGGTTGACAGGAATAATACACTAAAAATTTAACACGACTGTTTTTATATTGAAATTAATTTAATCATTTAATTTTATCAATTTAATTTATTTAATATTTTATTCTGTTAAATTGCAATTTTTGTTTTGAAAATTTTGCATAAAAAAAGCCAATAATTATTTTTTTACATTTCATATTTTATTGTTTTATAACATTATTAATCGATATTTACGAAAAATTAACACAACATACCCAGTTATTCTTTGTTTTAAAAAAATAATAAATATTTTTAAAATTATTAAATTTAACAATGAGGCAATTGCCGAGTAAAATCAGAAGCGGCTTCAGCAAATTTATTTCTCAGTAAATAATTTCCAATAACTTCAGCTACTTCATGTGGACGATCTTCGTGCACTGCGTGACCACAACGTGATAATACTTGCATCTGAAATTTGCCTTGCATTTGTCCAACAGTCAGTGTAGTATCTAATCCATCAATATTTGCCAAAAGAAGTAATTTTGGTACTCTCAAGTCTAAAAATTTTTGACTTAAACCTTCAAACCATCCTGGCCAAAATATTTCGGATCTTGACAAATCAATTCTCCAAGTGTACTTTTTCACATTAAGATCATCAGAATCAGTTGAAGGTGTTTTAAATTTTGAATAACTGCTGTCACCTTCGGAATCTTCTGGAATACTCAATGGATTCACTGGTTTAGTATGTTCTTCTGGTGGAACTTCTGGTGATAGTGGAAGTTCGTTGGTTGACAATTTATTTGTTGTACAACTAAATTCATAGAATAAGCAAACTTGTGTTTTTGATTTTAAAATGTTTGAATAAAATTTTTACTTAACAATTTGTCCAGGCATTGAAACTCTAGCTGAATCTAAATTCCTTATCTGACCACTTCTAACACTAGAAACAATAAGATTCTTAATTTAGAAATTTAACAAACAAATATATTTTGATTAATAAGAACCTCCATTCGATTGCCTGTTGTATGCTTCTAAAATGTGTTGGTCTGGATCTTAAAAAACTTTGCATTGAAGTAAGTGCTTCCATTGCAGTTCCTTCTACAACATCAATAACTGTCACACCAATTAATGTTGGTATAAGTTCTAAATATGCCGTGTGTACTGAGACTGCTCCCCCCATAGAGTGTCCACACAACAAAAATGGTGGAGCATCATTAGGATAAAGTGCTGATAAAACTTTACCAACATCTCTGTTAAATTTAAAAGGTGAGTAAAGTTCAATAAGAAATGTTTTGGATTTGTCTTACGTTGCAAGAGTTTGGGCAGATAAATCCATTTCATCATCTGCTTTTGAGTCGCCATGGCAACGTAAATCAAGAGCCAAAGTTTGACAATGAATTAAGCTGGTGATTTCAATCTAAATAAAATTAAAATTAATTTCTGTTAAATATTCAGCAGGTATAATAATTTACACTGAAAAGAGACCAAGTCAGTGCTGAAAATCCTCCTCCATGTAATAAAACCAAAACAGGAGAGGCAGGAACAGTTGATGGCTGTGACAAATACACTCGAAATTGACCATTATCCGTTTTTACATCTTTGCATTCTTTAAAATATTCACTCCACATTGTTGGAGTATAATCATTCATTCGGCCTCGCCTTCTTCCAGCATCCCTAATATAATAAGTTAATATTTGTTAGAATATTCCTGAGTAGTAACCAATTTGCAGTAATTATAATATCACTTAACTACATAATTAAAATGATATAGTGAAAAGGAAAATATAAAATAAATTAATACAAAAAAAATATTATTCTCGCTGCAAAATATTTTCTCTGTATAAAATCACATAAAATAAAAAGAAATAAATAATAAACAAACCTAGCTGGACGGGGAAGAATATGATTAGGTTGTAACTTTGATTTCATTAGAATTTGTAAATTTGACATAAAGTTTTATTAAATTATATTAACTCAATTGTCAATCAATCACAAAACACAAACATTAGTGTAGAAAAATATGCATTTTTGATCATTTATAATTTTGCCGAATGGTGTAAAACGCTACAAAGCTTGTTTGTACGAAACGCTGTAAAAAAATTCGTAGCAAAATTCGAATAAAATATTTCTTTTTTTAGTAGGGGACTTTTTCAATTTTATGTTGGTCAAACTGTTTGAAACTACTTCACACCGGAGTTATTGTTGTAGTAGTCAGTTTCTTAAAATTAATCAAAAAGTGTGGATGATAAAATGTTGGTGATAATGTAATGTTATGTGAGTAAAATATAAAATATTAAAAAATAGAGTGAATATTTTGTATGTGTTATTAAGTGACTAAGTGATTAAGAATTGGATTACCTTTATTATTAAATCAGCTAACAATATATTTGGTAAGTTATTAAGTGCGTGGCTTCGTGAAAGAATTCACCAAAAACGATTGCAAAATTTGAAGCCTTGACCGGTTCATGTTTTTTCTTTTCTTCATTATTAAGTTTTTTTTATATTTATACGTTTGAGGCGTTTAGTTTTTATTAAATTTTATAGGAAATAACAACATTATTAAAATGCGTTTCTGATCTCTATTTGTTGTGTTTGTGTACATATATATTACGTATGTGTAGAAATACATATGATTGTGTGCGAAAATGGGTACAACGTTAAAATTTTGTGTAATAAATTTGATTTTTTGTGTTAGCCTACGATTTTTTAGAATCAATTTATGTAACTTTCAGTAAATATGAGTATTTTTTTTATTTAAGTCTTAAAAGTTTTTAAATTCTGAAAATGGATTTTAATATATTTTAACATATTTTGTGGGTAATTGAAGGTAAACGCTTACTCTGTTTAAAATATACGTTTTATTTCTTTCTTAATTTGTAATTTTCTTTTCTTGTTAAATATATTTATATTGAATAATAATTGCAAAGTAAAAGTGAAATAAAAAAGGCGAACAACAACAAAAACCGTTAGTTTGAATTGCTTTGTTGTATGAGTATTAAAATAAAGGTAAAAAAATCATACCGGACAGTGCAACAGGTTGTTTGTAAAGATACAACTAAACTAAGTAAATTTTTCTTATAACACACGCATAAGAAAGTTTATCTTAAAAAACTAACTTTTTCTTATGTAATTGAAAATTGATTAAATTTTTTTCATTTTTCATTTTCACGATTTAAATAAATAATTATTTTTCCAAATTTTTTAAAAAATCGTCCTATCCTTAAAATTTTATTGAAATTTTTAATGATAAGTTAAATACTTAATACAATATGATATGTTTAGTTGACAGTTCAGAGAAATAAAAAAAGTCTACAATTAACAATTTAAAAAATGGACTTGAACCTTATTCAAAAACTAGTAACGAATTTACATTATTTTTTTTCTCATATATTTATTGTTGTTGTTATTATTTTTATACTTAATTTGTTATAATTTTTTTTTTTATTTTTAGAAATCACAACGTTATAAAACTAGGAATATTCCAATATTTTACACACAAGTGACGTTTTTATTGCCGTTGATAAACTAAATTTTTTAATTCTTAAATCGTGGTTGTACGCATATTTATATTTAGGTATTAAGTTTTGTTCCATTCTGATATTGCATGAAATAGTTTTTTAATTTGTGCTCCCCTATGTATGAATCTAACATTGGCAGAACAATAAAATAACACATTATAATCTAAAAAACCAAGTGAACATTCTATGTACTTATGTTTTATTTTCATTTTATTTTTGGTCAACATTAAATATATTTTCCATCTACATACTTACTAACCAAAATGTTTTTTTTTTGATATATTTATAACTGAAGTGTAATCGCAGTGATATTATCTTATAACAAAAATGGTTAAGATTACTAATTAGGTACCAAATTTTTTTTCACTTTATTTTGTGTAAATCATATTTCTGTTAATTTTTTAATTAAGTATAACTTATATTAAGTATATTTGCTTCCTTAAGCATTTTGATTTTAACTCTTTGTGCATTTTGGGACAATGTACAAACGGTCTAATTCCAGGTTCTTGAATATAACATTTAAAAAGACTTATTTACATAAGTAAGTATAATTGTTTATTTTTAAATGCTAACAAAATAATAATTTTACTGTTAATTCAAGTTTTTTGTCCCATCTAATAAAGATATGAAAATTGCACTAAACGATAGTCTCTCAATACACCTGTACTTATACTTTAAATGTTAAATTGATATATCTTGCATATACACCGTTACGACTTGTTTAAAATTCTTCAATTGTTTGTTGTGTATATTTTATGACTAAAATTTTTATAAAAATTCTTAATCTGAAATATTGTACATATTGATAATAATAAAATAAAATGTAGGTAATAATGATTAATTTGAATATAACTGCAATGTTTCAAAGCAGAGTTCAACTGATTTTAGTGACTATGAATATTTAAGTATAAGTATAAAACTACGAAAATATCGAGTACTCACTTACAACGCAATAACAAAATCTAAAATTAGGTATGATTTATCAAAATGTCCTAAGGTTAACTGGTTTTTAGTTACCGACATCAGCACAAATTCCATTTACTAAAATTAAAAAAAAATCATTTAAGTAAATTTTTGGCCAATAATTTTAATTCGTTTTCTTTCTATATTACATAGTAGGTAAAGTAACATTTGTGTGGACATTTTTATTGTCCTCAATAGACTTGTTTTTTTCGTTACTTAAAATTTGGGAATTTCTGTTTTTAGTTTTCTATAGAAAAATATTTATATTTCTAAATGTTTTTTCTTTATGGTTGATGATGCAAGTGTGATAAAATGCATACCGATCCACTTTATTAATAGTTTTAACGGCTTTTAGTGGAAAAAACGCTATAAAATACTTTAAAAGTCTGTCCTTTATTTATATTTCTTAAAATATTTTCTTTGACATTTCTTTCTATAAGTTTACCTTATATTTGATGATGTTGTAAGATCCATTTGATGACGGAATAATCTTTATTTCTAAATCTTGTGTAGATAGTATTATTAATTACTACCTCGATAAATTTAATTCTTTACATGCTTAGGGGATATGTGTGACTATTAATTGATCTTTTATCTATGTGACTATGAAATGGAAGTATTTCATGTTTTTGTATTAAGTATTCTTGGTTTAGTTCAGAAAAACTCAATTATCGTAAATAAATATTGTAATGTGTAGACACATTGAATATATTACTCCGAAATATTTATAGATGAAATTAGAAGTTAATCGGTATTGTACTTTATTTAATTAATTTATACTTATTAAAAGTAAATCTAAGCCTTATATAGGATATTATATTAACGACAGAACATATCTTGCGTAAAGAAGAAATAAGAAACATTAAACGACTAAACAATTATGTGTTTGCCTATAAAAATTTCTTAGTAATCAAGTGAAAACTCTAAAATGACAAATGTGCTTTCGGAAAGATCTGTATTACTGATCAGATTTGTATAAATTCCATTTTGTTCCATTAGAAATAGTTCATGTGCCCAAAAAATACTTTCGAAATCATTGTTCCTATATTTATGCTTACTTATTTACTTATTTACCGTTCAGAAAGGACGTTTACCTAATGCAATAAGCAATTAAATAAATTTATTTAAATATTTGTTGTTATATTTTTTTAACGAACAGCGTAGCAGAATACAATTTAATATTTTAGGGTTACTTATTTAGTTATATTTTAAATTATGACGGCTCCTATTTAATAAATCAAATCAAAACTTTCTCTTTGAGTATTTTTATTTTATGGTAAATGCTTAGTTTGAGCGGAAGGGATAAATTTAGAATTTTGGTGTGAATGAGATTTTCGTTCTTAATATAACTATAAATACAAAATAGTCATTTGTGTAAATGACCGAATAAATTTTTTTATTTCATATTTGAAACTAGTTAATATTATTAGTTAAATTTTAAATAAAAAAAATATCTACCGACTTACTTACTTAAGTATTTGTTCTTTTCTGAATAAATTCGTTTTATACTTTTAACTTAGTTATTATTTTTTTTATAAACAATATTTTTTTTTTTATTCTAGTTGTATATGAATTTTCACATGTTTTAACTTAACTTCAAAGATATTTGATAATCTGCTGGTAAAGGTATGAGTTTAAAAGTCAAAGTTCATTTATCTTTTTTATACAACTAATACAAACTAATTAAATATTAATTTTAAGAATTTTTCGTTATTATTTTGCTTCCTGTTTAAATATGAATTAGTGCTATGTAACATTTTTAATGTTTAATTAAGAAAAGAAAGGAGAGACAAATTGTGTTTTGTGTTACTTTTTTATAATTTTAATAATGTATAGTTAGTTTCACGCAAATTACTTACTTCACGCGGTATACTTAGAAAGAGTGAAAGAGAGTATTCAATAGAAAACAATTTAAAGAAAGAGAAAAATTTAATATCTTAAATTTATTATTAATATTCGGTTATTACGAACACTTTTTTAGATCGATCTCTTGGTTATTATGAAGTTGTTCTAATATACTTAGTGTGCTATAACCAAATTACATATCCAAAAACATTAACTTATACATACTTACTTACATATTTATGGAATTATTCGTTGTTGTATAGTTTTCATTTGATTCAAGGTGATCATGTTAATTATTTCACCTAAAACACTTGATAGGAATAGCTATAGACATTTTTAAATTTATAGGTATAAAAAAATAAGAGGCTAGGTATATAGTAAAGATATAACACCATTGAGAAAAATTCATTCAAATATTTCGTTATATGTAAATATAATATAATAATATGATGTGACGTAAAACATAAACATTAGGATGTTTAGATTGTCATTAGTTTTATTTGTTTGTCACATTTAATAAATTAAAACGAAGAGTATTTTATTTTTGTGGAAAAGTAACTTCATGCAATAAAAATGGTTTTCTGTTAATTTTTTATTGTAAAATTATTTAACTATTTTTTAAAAAAAATCATTGATAGCTAAATTTTGTAAACATATCATTTTATGAATTGAAAATAGCCAAATAATAGATCAAAACCATTTATTCGATATTTTTGTAAGTCTTTAAGTATAATGCTCACATATTAGAATTTTCATAAAATATCTAATACCTAAACGTTTGTCACAAATTTGTAAATACAGTTTGATTTCATTTGTATATTTATAACTAAAATCAAAACATACGCATAAACACAATTCAATGATCAAAATCCGCCAAGGTTAAAAATATTTTATGCAAATTTGATTCTATACCACAAAACACATCTCATTGTATATTCAAGAAATAAAAAACGTAAAACGACAAAACAAAAATGTGGTAAGTGTTTGTCGATAAAAAATATTCTTAGTAGTTTATGATTAATTATGTGGATAGCTATGACAATTTATTTAAATTCGATGTAAGTAATCGCGTTGTGTAGATTACCTTAAGATCACCTTTCAAAATAAAATGTTTTTTAGTTAACATTTATTAGTTAGATAAATTTTACACATTTCCATATTTTATAAAGTTTTCATATTTCCACATACCTAAATATAATTGAATTAATTAATAATATATTATTAATAATAAATAGTAATTTATTTTAATTTAACGAGATCATATTATTAGTATTAAATAAGAAAAAAAATACTTCAAGATATTTTCAATTAATAATTTAATTTAAAAATACTTTTTATTGAATGACCAAGAGCTTTGTTTAAAGTATTACATTTAATAAATTATGCTCGTGTGAATTGAAGCAACACAATGCCAAGGTTATAAATTTGTACTTATGCATTTTAAATTTACTATAATGGGATCGGCCTAATAAAATTTACATATTGAGTTCTATGAATAAATCTACCATACTTAATAAGCGTTTATTCTTTGTGACAAAAAAAAATCAAATATTATTAAGTTTCCTAAATATATCATAAAATTGGCCATGTGTAACTTATTTCATTATTATTATTACTAGTAAAATCAATTTTCCAAATAACATACTATATACCGTATATTTACTAACGCATCACTACTGAAGTTCGCATACAATTTTTGTCTGTACCCCAAATGACACTTTCTAATATCCATCAAATTTTCTCTTAAAATTCAATTAGTTACAAAGTTAATTTGGGTTAGTAAAGCCATCAGAAGAAAAGTCGATTGAATTATAAATAAGGTATGATTGAAGTAATAAAATATACAATAAGTATATTTTTCATATATAATAATCGATAACTTATAACTTTAACACATTGACCTTCTAGTTTTGTTTGTAAAAAAAAAATTAAGCCGTTTGCCATAATGACTAAATTTTTTGTTTAAAAGATGAAAAAATGGTGGATAATTAATTGGGATGATGTGATGATAATTTTGTTGAACAATAACGTAATATTTATTTATATTATTAACAAGTTAAACACCATTTTATATTATATAATATATATTATAAGTATATTGGTTTTATAAAATAGTGCATAAAAAAATATATATCTAAAAGAAAACACACTTTTCCTACTGTTATAGAAATAGCAGCAGACTTAAAACATATTTATACGTTCATATCATATTTATGAATAAAAAAATGCGTTCACAATAAAGTTTATTTGTTTCGTTTTTTTGTCAGTATTCATAATTAATTAAATGTTAACGGATAAAAAAGAATAATAATAATAATAACAATAATAAATTAAAAATTATAATATAAATAACTATTTCCATATACTTACATAATATGTATTACAGAATTATCGTATAGATTAAAAAGTATTTTTATTATATTATATTCCCACATTTTATTGTAATAATATTTAGATCAATTTTAGTTTATAGGGTATACTTACTTAGTTAAAAACGGTATACACTTAAGTATATCATTTTTTTGATTGAAATTTTAAAACAAAAAACTTATTCAATTAAACAACAAACTTGCTGCTGTCACACCCTGTTTTTAGTGTCGTCAAATATCTGCATATAATGCATTTATATCTTAAAATAGGCAAATCTACTTCTTTAATTCATTTTGGTATGTGGCAAGACAAGAAATTGAAAGAAAACTAAACTATACACACATATTTCCTACATCCTGACGGCGATTTATATTTCGTATACATTTTCGTTTTCTTTTATTTTCTAAGAATGTGTAACGTGTCTTTTTTTTTTTTTTTTTTCCCTCTTGTTTGGTAATGTGATCTCTTTTTTTAAAGACCAAATTAGATTTCTCTTGAAGAAAAGATATGTTCAGTTTTATTCTATTTAAATTAAAGTGAGCACATATTTGAATTAAGTATACCTTATCTACATGAATTTTTGTATTTAATTACGTTAATTTTTCTATCGCTTCATATTTGCAAATTATGCTTAATTCATTGTATAGTGTTTTTTTATTAAATTGAAAAATGTAACAGATTTTTTTTTTTCGTAAAATTACCGCTGTTACAACCGCCTAATTTTTTCTTATTAAATGTTAATTCATAAAGAAAAACTAAGTTTTAAATGGCGAAAGTACCTTATTATAAAATTTTTAAAAGAAACTAATTTTCACACAATACTTTAATATAAGAATTTGTAATAACGAGGTTTTGCAAAACAGGAAATGAATCTTCATGAAAAAAGAAGAAAACCGTAAACCGTTACGTGAATATTTTAAAAATCAATCAATCAAAACTTGGTATATATATATGAAAACGAACTATGGTTTATGAACTGCCTATAAAAGATCACCTATAATGTAAGTTCATGTGAAACTTTATCATAATATATAATGGATCATCATTTTAACTATGGTCATAGATAAAGGTTATATGTTTTTTCTCACCTTTTATACTTAGTATTATTTAGAATTATTCATACACTTGAGTACTATAATAATCTTTAGTTAGTACTAATGATAATTTTTGACTATTAATAAGAAACTTATCCTAATTTTTATTTATTTTCACTTTCAAATTATAAACATATCATTTTTATTTATACTATATAACATACGTGTTTTAAATTAATATTCAGACTTATTTGTATATTTTGTTATTATTAAAAAGCTTAAATAATTAAACAAATCTAAATAAATTATGCGAACGTGAATTCATTTGTCAATTTTAATTTATAATCATAATAAGTGATTATGTTTGAAGTTTGATCAATAGTTGTGAGAAATCATTCATAAGGTTTTATTCACTTTATAAACATTGCAACAAATTTATGGACAATAACGGGTTAAAAATCCATTTTGGACAAATTTGAATAAAAATCAATAATAAAGAAACCAATTTTTTAAGGAAATGATGCGAGAGAGAGAAATGTATCTTCTCGTCTATTAAAATTCTATTGTATTTATATTTTTTTTAGACTGCGTGATTTTCTGTTTTTAAATATATATATATATATATATAATATATAGCAAGTATTTCAATTTTATAGAAAGTTATTTATATGATTATGTTTTTTAAGATAAACTATTTATAGTTTTTTCTTTATAGGTACATAAATATACATAAACTTATACATAAATATACATACATAAATAAGTTTGTGCTTTTGTTTCTGAAATTTTTTCATGTTTGTGGGAGTTTCTTTATGTGTGCTCGATTTTAGTGTCACTCATTTCGAATTTATATATATTGGATTTAGAATATTGGTCTTTAATATAATTACTCAAGAACATGTCAAGAAATCCTGATTTAAACATTTCACTCCATTAAAATCGAAAAAAAAAAAAAAAAAAAACTTTTAAAATTGGAGCAAATATGTTGCATCAAATTGCCATTTCACATAATTATGATTTAGAATTTTTCTTTGATGATTTTCCAAATCATTTTTAAGTGTGTATAACGAATTTAATATATTCGTAAATTCATTTTTATATTTCTATTATTGGCTTTTTCTTTTGAATAAAATTTACTGTTATTGCAAATAAATATTTTGTTGCATAATAATTCGCTCTGTTTAGTTATAATTTTTTTTTAATCGATATACATTTTGCTAACTGCAGTTAATCGAATCGGGATTTGAAAATTTTGATGGAAAATTTGAAAAAAAAAAACAAAATTATTTTGAATGAAAATAAGAAATTTAAAAAAAAAAGGGTAAGTGGTATGACATACGACCGCGAGAGTTGAAATTTTCTTTCAAGCGGAATTTAAGATTAAGATTATTTCGTGATTTCAGCTTATTATTAATTTATTTCGTAAAACATATGTATACTTAGTACAAATGTTTATGAATTATCGAAAGGAATAGACTGAATAACTCTAATGGATTAGTTAATGGTGTTGAATCAAAATTAAAAAATATTTTAATAACATCACAATATTAAATAATACATAATATCATTAGCTTGTCAATACTATTTAGAGAAGATTTGACTTATATTTTTTTTCTATCCTAAGACTTTGATTGCACTGATCTTTCAAAATTATAGAGGTTAAACATTGACCCTGGACCTGGAAATTTTTTTTCAATTTTTGTGTAATTTAATTTTATTGAAGTTGGTCTTTCAATTTTAAAATATCTTGTATATACATATTTTCCATTCGTCTGATTTAATTTCATCGAAAGAGAAACGCATCTAATTATATTTATAACCTTATATCGGGTCATCTTTATAATATTAACTTATATGTGTAGTTCTAACACAAACTATCAAAAAGAGATCGGTTGCAGATGACCCAAAATGTTCGAATATGTTCACGATTTACGTGCCAGTTTATGTGATGTTAGTAATGTTTTCTTAGGTTTTTGTTTTCAATTCAATTAAAATTATTTTTTTTATAGATAGTATATTCTAATTCTAATTAGTCAATTGATGTGTCGTTATATGTCCAAATACTTATAAGGTTTCCATCAACAAATATATAACTTGAATAATACAATATACATGAGTATTTTTTTTAGATTTAATTAAAGGTTACAGGACTAAACGAAGATAGCCGATTCTAAATTTTTTTTTTAATATAGTATAACAGATTGTATGATGTTACCGAACACTGAACCTGCTAAATATATGTATTGCACTCATATAGTATAATGTCTTTACCTATTATTAATCAGATATGGTATATTCAGGTCAATGAACGATTTCATACTTTTTAACATATACAATGTTTGTGAATTTTTGATTCTATAAACTGAAAGACATAAAGCGTCAACTATTCACGCATTATGCCACTTTATAGGTCTAATTTAACAAAAGATTTGTTACTATGCAAAAGTTTGTAATCTGACCCAAACTCCTATTTTTTTTTGCTTTTTTTAGTAGATTCGATGCGGTTTTGCGTCTTTACTTAAATTATATCCATAAAATTGTGTAAAATTATAAATATTAGTTATCATTTTCTTTTGTAAATAAGAATAAAATAACAATTTTTTTTTATTTGACAATTTTAAGGTCACAATCTAATTGTTCAGAAGTTTTTATATTTGATATACACTTTGAAAAACTAAAACAACGACCTTATAATAATAGTATTAAGTACTTAATAAATAAGAAAACAATTAAATTAAATTAAAAACGAACGTCAATATTCAAATATCTGTGTAAAAAGTTTCATTTGAAATTGATGCGATTTTGCTGCGAGGCAAAATAAATAAAATAATAATAAAAATACAACAAGTTCATAAATCTGAAAATATTAATTACAGGCACACGCAATGAAGACTCAACATTAAAGTTTTGTCAATTATACAATAATTTTTTTTTCTGTATTAAATTAAAGTTGAATAAAGAAAAGAATATATTAAATTTAAAGAATGACACATTTTTAATCGCACACTGTTGTGATTAAAACAATGAATAACTAACTGTGGGAGGTCATTTATTATTTTTTTTATCTTATGTACCTTAATTAAATGATGGGACTTTCATTTAATGGGCCTTTGTTATCATTTTTATTTTTAATAATATATAGGAACTTAAAAATGTTTTAATTACTTAGTTATAAATTTGGTTACTCTATATAGTTCGTACTATTCAAATGTTAATTATTTCTGTATAAAATTTTTCTGATCAGTAAATACATTAGTAAATCGTAATATTCTCTATACCTTGGAGTTTTTTTTTTTTGAAAATAATAATAAAGAAAAATGACTATTTCAGTTATTTTTTTAAAATTCTAATATGTAGTAACTTTCATATTATTTCAGGCAATACAATTATGAACTCTAACTCAAAAAATATCTATCATATTTTCCCATATATATAATATTAAAATTATTTGCGTACAATTTATATGTGAATTGTGTATATTACTTACTGCATCTGTCAGCAAGATTACTACAATATACGACTAAATTTGTTGTCATAAATTTACTGAACGTAAAAAAGAAGTGTTTATGCCTTTTTATTACAAGCAAATGATGTAAAATTAATTTATTTATTTTTATTTATTTTTATGTACACAATAAAACACTTTAATTCATGCTCACCTCAATAATTATCTTCACTTTAATTAACTGACACCCAAACAATTATTCGCTATATGTATAATTTAGTTATAGATTCATACATTTCATATCATTTTTATACTCATAATTAATCATACATTACAACAAAACTATGCTTTTATTTTTATTTTAATTAACATTAGAAATTATTATAATATGAGGTACTTCATCTTTTAAACTTTATTTTAAAAAAACGTGAATCATTTTAGTCTGAATATTATTTTAATTTTTTGTATGTGATATGACATACATTATGATTAACTGATTCGTTGTTGAACCAAGTGTCTTCTTCGTGCATGTCATTCCATTTATATTATTTTTGCTTAATTTGAAATCAAATTAATTAAACCCGAATATATAATGTTTTTGTTTTGTTTTTTCATGACCGTAACCAATATCTTTAAAAAAAATATAAATTGGAAAGTAACAAAAACAAAAAAATAAAAGATTTATTAATCAGTAATGAACAATTTCCTTCTTGATGTCACTTGATGTTGTTTTTTTAATATATTTCGTCAAATAATCATTTTTCGGTGTGGTCATAAAAAAAAACTTATCATTTTTAACGTTTATTTATACTTATTTGGTAATATATATGAAAGGTTTATAATTTAGAACAGTGACAGCTAGTAAATATTATAGAAATTTTGTACATGAATTTCTCAAAGTATTTAATGAAAACTATAAGTCAAGTTGTGTGCATTATAATTTTTTAAAGAAATTATAAGTTTATCACAGTGAAACGTGATAGCTTTAAAACGCGTTGAAAATAGTTTTGATTGATGTGTTTCTTATGTTCGAGGATTAGGTTGTTGTGAATTTGTTCAATAAAGTTCGTTGAATCAAGACGATTGATGCTATTGATGACTTTCAATACGATTGTAGTTAAGTAAATTTTTAATGAAAGTTTTGTTTTTTATTTTTCAATCGATATTTATTTGCCTTTCATTATTGACAACTTTTTCTGCCTTTAATTATATTTATTTATATTATATTATTGGAAATAATAAAGTATAAAGGTAATAAGCTTCCATTTTTTTAAAACGAAGCCAGAGAACAGTATTTATTTTTCATACACACGTTTATTATATTCCATTGAATATATGTAATCATAAATAAACAATTTTATATAATTTATTCTAAACAGACAAATTGAACATTTTCGTTTTTACATAACAATAGTAGGTTAATTGGTTTGCCAGATAAATATGTTTTATATTAATAAATCCCATCAAATTATTGACATAGATGGCAATTCATTATTTATTCTACTCTGGTTATATATTTAATTTTTACTATCCAACAAAAGCTATACTTTGCACTAGTGCTATTTTATAACTAACTTTTATAAACATTTTATTCAATAAAAATTGTTTATGAAATTCTAATTTGTAATCCTAAGTTAAATTGAAATGGAAAAATCCATATGAATGTGAGTGCAAAAATTTTGTTGTTAATTACGGAATTACATTCTGTGGACAGATATAGTCAGTTTTGTTGTTTATTCTTTGTTTTAAATTGTTCAAAAACATTTTTTTTAAATGTCCATTTTATCTTATATGATACATTTATGAAATTTAAAATCAATTACCACATGATATACAAATTATTTAATATTAATTTTAAATTCAAAATTTCTCCAAAAAAAAAAAAATACATGCCTTCATATAATTGCAAAATATATTAAGAACAATGATAACAAATTAACCTAATTTACCAAAAAATATTTAAATCACAAATGCTATAAAAATCTTTTGTGTTTAAATATTTTTGTTTGGTGTAAATTATTAAATGTTAATTGTCTCTTCGCCAGTTTCACGAAACTTTTAAAAGTTTGCTTAGGAATTTTTTGTCTCTTTCTGAAATTCTTCTTGTTTTTAAGACTTTATTTAAATATTTATTATTATTTGTTAAATGAAATTATTTATGTGTGGAAGGAAAATTTTGAACTAATAAAAGAGTAACATAAGCTATCATGCACAGTTATAATTATGAATATAAATTGAGAATCGAACACCGCTAAATTATTCAAAATCATAAAAAAATCACACGCCTTTTGTTGGCTCTTATTTTTATAAATTTCTACTATAATTTTCTTATCTTTTTTAAGCCAATTTATTAAATGATAATTTTTTTCACTGGAAACAATTGATAAGAATTAAGAAAACAAAAGAATGTTTTGTAACCCAATTTGTATATTTTTTAATTTATTTATTTTTGTTTTTTCAATTTTTTTTTATTGCTCTTATTTTGTTTTCATTGAAATAATGCGTTTATATATCAAATATTGACATATATTTGTACTCGAAAATTTATTTATACTTTCAATTATGTTATTTATAGTAGATTTTGATCTAGAATGTAAAAATTATAATTACAGTAAATCTTGGTTATTCCGAACCTTACGGGACAAGATAATTGATTCAAGAAAGCAACATATTTTGTTTTAGAAATTTTCTAAAATAGAATATTTATATTAATTGTGTGGTTTATATTACCTAGGAAATAAAAAAAGACAACTGCAATAATTCCATTTTGAGTGCATGTGCAAATGCTAGGTGGTTCCAGAACCCACCTTAAAAATAGTAGGTCTTGTAGTTACTAATAAGTACATTATAACATTTGTACAAATATAAATATATGAAATACAATATATATGAAAAAAATATATGAAATAAAATATTAAATAGCAGCCATAAACATTATATGACCTTAAGCCACACGAGACCTGTCTTCTCTTTTGTATATAAAAAAAATATAAATCAATAACACATAAACATACATAAATCGTGCACTAATCGAAATGTTGACAGTTTTTTGAAGTCTATTCTAATTTGATTTTATTTTTGAAGTAATATCACGCATGTTCTTCTAATTAGCTTTTAATTTATCAGTCGACAGTTAATATAAAAAAAGTGTGATGATAATTTATTGTACAGATAAACAATTAGGTGTCATTGAATCAAAAATAAACAAAAATTAAATGTTAAAAAATATTTTTAAATTTTCAATCTTCACCAAAGAAAATTATTCAAAATTGGAAATTAATATTGGTTTTAACTTTTCTATTAAATAATTTACAGTTTAAAGTTTATTTCAATATTATATTATTTTTATTATTAAATATATACTTATTAACTTGTAAGGAACGAATTATTCTTTCCGTTTTTGTTTATAGTCAATTATGTAATTGATGTAAAAATAATTTAATATTATAATTTTGTTTAGTTTAGTTACGTTTATTTGAGTTTGTTTTGGGACTTTTTTTCACATACAATAATTTTTACAGTTTTATTAAAAAAATCCTAAACAAAATTAAATTAAAATTTCTCTTTTTTTTTGTTACATGGTTTGATAAAAAATCTGAATTTAATTATTAAAATATGTTTTTTTTTTACATAAAATAAAATTTTCTTTTTTTTTTTCGTTTCTAAAATATAAAAGAAAAAACAAAGTTTTGGTACTCATCTTTATCGTTTGTTTAATGATCAAGAATAAATTTGTGGAAGATTTATATAGGGCCCTTTATGAATGGAGTTGTATCTTTTGAAAGTTTCTTAAAATAATTTTCAATCTTTTTTTATTTTGAAAACTTTAAAATTTAATTTATAAAATTTTTTTTATGTTTTTCTTCAAATAATTCTTGAATCTTAAGTGTTATAGACTATAACTAACTAACTTTTAATTTCGTTCATAGATTTTACTCTATGTATTAATTTTTTCTCATATGTTTTTTTTTAATATAAACATTTAATACTAATTATTTAAAGGATATAAGGAAAACTGAATATACTTTGTTTAAAATTTTAATTTAAAAAAAAAATGTGATTTTCGTTTAATCGATATTTATTTTTTCATTTGAACAAAGCTAAATTGTTTTAAGTTTTTTTTACGATATACGTATAATAAAATGTATAACAACTATTGCATCCAATTCCCGCCTACAATAAAGCCTTAACTAGATCTCAATGTTGTTTTTTTTCTTATACCTACTTAAAAAAAAGCCGCAGGTAAAATTTCTAAATGATTTATTTTTTTAAATTTTTTTCTATATATCAGTTGAGAGAATCTGCAAACATGGTATAGTGTCTATGTGTAGATATAACTTGCATAAGTTACTAATTGTGTATTTTTTTTTTACATTTATTTATTGATTTTGTTTTGGCGGCATTGTAGTTTTTTAGTTTTTAGTATAAAATTTCTATTTTAAGTGTTAAAGTTTTAAAAAATTAAATCAATAAACTTAGGGTGAAATTGAATCAACGAAATATATGGTTATAATATTTGTCAGTTTGCCGCGTATGCGGTTGGTACGTGATGATATATTTTGTCTATTCTGTATTGAAAATAAATAAGTTTATTTCTGTTAGAGGAACCAGTTTTATATAAAATCAAACTTAAATGAATTAATAGTATTTTTTTTTCTAAATAATTTCTTTTGAATATATATAAAAATAATTGATTTCAAATGCTACTTTTTATTACAGAAGAATTATTTATAATTAACTTAACAAACTAAAATTTTTTCTCCTTCATTCTTTAAGAATAAATTTATTTAATAAAAAGTTATAAAGTTTTATAAAAACTTTAGGACTGGACTGTGAACATTTTATTTATTTAATTAAAATGAATTGAGTCCCCTATTTTAACACTCGACAGCATTTCGAGTGCCTCATACATGAATTTAATTTTTTTTTTCATATTCGGCGGTAACCATGTATACATATAAATATTTTTGTTTTTCATATGTCTTAAATATTTTGGGGTGATTGTCTCTGCCAGTATGACAATGATTATATTAATAAGCAAATATAATTGAAATAATGTGCATTTTTTCGTTAAGTGGGGTTACATTTCTCAAATATTTATTCGAAACGATCTTAAATAATCGAATTAGAAAAAATATAGAAACTTTTCGTTTACTTTATTGTACCTTTCGTGTATGTGTAATAAATAATATTTTTTAATATTACCATTTGAAAATATGAAAACATAAACCACTAAGCACACATAGATAAATTATTAAAACAAATATTAGGGTTGAGTCATATTCAATTGAAAAATAAATTGCGTACATTCCATTCATAAGAATTGATTTTTGCATATATTTGACAATGCGGGGCGCTTACAAATCGTTTCATTGTTTTTTTTTATGTCCATATACGTATAAGTAATAATAAGTATGTAAAAATGGCAGTTATTAGAGTTAGTTAAAAAAGTAATGAACAATGTTGTTTAATTATTTTAGTAGCAGAATGAATGAATAGTTTGATTTGTTTGTACTAGGGTTGTCCGATCTTTAAGTTTATATTTTTTAATAACATCACAATTCACGATTATTCGAACTATAAATCTATTTGATTATAGTGAAGTTAGTATTTAAAATAAAATTTACATTTTTACTTACTAATTTGCCACACATACGTCGAATGTTCATTTGAAAAAAATAAAATAAAAGTCTCTAGAGTATTGTATATAATGCTTTTTAAAATTTTTTTAAAAATATATAAAACATATTATATAACATAACAACTCAAGAGCACATATTCATACACAAAACAACCACAAGCAAATAAAACTAGTTGTATATTTTTAGATCCAAAACTTACAAGAATCTTTTATATGCACTTTCGTTCATTTACCAGAAAAAAGTAATAAAAAACACTTGTGTAATGTTATGGTATTCTGATGATGTGAACACTGATGGCTGAACTAAATTATAAAAACGTGATTGCCATTCGGAATTGGAAGATCAAACTAGGAAAGTTTTTCCAAAGTTAATTTGAATTAGTAAAACTTGTGATTTTATTGAATAGAACTTTGAATAAAAAGAAGAAAGGAAATATGTTATGTACAATAGTACACGAAACATTATAGTTTATTAAAAAAATTGTGAAAGAGGAAAATAAATTCTTCGTAAAATCAACCAAAAATTTTGAAAGGACGGTATTTATAGATAACATATTCAAACGATCATATAATTTTAGTTTTTATATTAATTTTAATATTTTATTTTATTTGTACACTCTACTACTTTTGTCCTAATTTAGTAAATACAAGAATTTCAGTTATTTATAAAAGTGTATAAATATGTACATATATTATTTTATTGTCTTAAATTAAATTATTTTAAAACAATTAGCAGCTGAGATTGTGATAACTAAATGTAATTAAACCATTTTTATCCGCCTAATAATATTTTTTATGCCAAAAAAATAAACTATCTACTAAATACTGACAATGCCATTTAATAATTTATAAAAATATTATCATTTTTTTTGTTTATTTTCAATTAAGTTTATCTATGGCGTCCTTACTTTTTTGCCGAATTCGAATTCTAGGTCTAGTAATCGCTTTTAATATAACACAAATTATTGATTTAGATCGTCTTATCTTCTTATCGTCTTAAATATAAGCATTTTATTTTTGGGAATGAAATCAGTGAATCAAAGTTCAGGAAATATATAGGTATTGCCATTTATATTAATATTTTATAGCAATTGTTATAAATAATTTGATTTAAGATTGAATGAAAGCGACTGTACATTTATATATGTTCGAGTTCTGTTGTTATTACTAAGTATAGTACAATACCTGTTAAATTATTATAACTCTTTATTTGTGTTATGTATTTTCATTCTCATTCTGTTTTTGGTCACAATATAATCAAACATAAACTCAACACGAGTATGGGAACACCATTTCTTTTTATTTATTTACAATTTTTCGACTAATTTTTTTCATTGATTAACACTTTGAACAATTTGCTTTACTTTCTTAGTTACAGCAAAATATTTCATGATAATATATTTTCTCTAAATTTTATGAATCACAAACTCTAAACAAATAAATAAATTCCTATTAATAATTCGTTATTAATTTTGATTAGTAAATTGATATTAGAAAAATATCCGTTCACTCGACTTATTTAAACTTATTTAAAAGGAAATTCTAAAAAAAAATAACCTTATGTTGTTAATTTTACAAAAGTTAAAAATCTTAATTGATTTATACCAATTAAACTTAAAAACCAAACATATTTATAGGTTCATTTAAAAAAAAAAAACATTTTGAATAAAGCACACGTGCCAACAATAAATTTTTTTTATAGCAAAAACCTTTTTAAACTTTCAACTCATACATTTTTGTAATGAATATTAATATTAATACTAATAATTTTTATTTTTATTTTTATTTATAGACGGAACAGTCTTAAAGACAGAAAAAAAACCTCATCAACAATGTTCTACTAAATTCAACACCTGCGTTAGAGCAGGTCTTTTAAATAAACCAAAAAACTGAAACAACCAAAAAAAAAAAAGACAAAACTAAAATCTAGAATTTCCGGAAATACATTTAGAGAAAAAGTATAATAAAAATTGAGAAATTGTAACTTACCTTCGTTTTCTTAAATCTTTAAGACGAAAGGTGAACTTATACAACTCTTTTATTAAACAAAATATCTTTTGTGCTATTTTTTTTTATGAAAAATTAAATAAAATTTAAGCAAAATTGAGAAAAAAATTACAGATAATTACACTCTCTAAAAAAAATGAATTTCATTTGAATTTTTTGGTTTCTACAAAAATTGATATACGAATCAAAATTTCTATACCATCATGAAACCTTCAGTAATGGAAACAAATCTTAATTCACCGCAATGCGCCATAAAACAATCTCAATCACTGACATCTTTACCTCCAACAAATGCATCTCATGATAGTACCGAATTGGGACAAGCAAAATTACGTATTATTGATCGACCGTATAATAGTTTGAAGGTGAGAATTTTTAATAAATTTTAATTACTTTTATGGATTTGTTATAATTACCAAAATTCTTATTTTAATATCATTTACTATATGTACGGTACAAATTATTTAATTTATTTTCAAAAAATATTCGTATTCATTTGTTGTCGATTCTTAAGAATTTTTTTAAAATGTGGAGTAGGCTTTTAAAAATTGTTTGTTAATTTAAAAAAAAAAAATGGAAATGATACATAAAAATTGACAAAAAGATGTCGTTGCCATTTGTACCATTTTCCAAATAAATTCATAGTTTAATACGGAACAGTCAAGTTAAGCACCATTGGATTTTAGTACAATTGTGTTAACATAATACAATAGTTCAAATCTTAACTTGTTTGCTTTGAAATTTTAGAAGAAACGTGATTCGGAACGTGATATTTGGCGTCGTAAACGAGATTCTTGGGAAAGTCATAGTTCGTGCAGTCTTCAAAGTAGCGCAACAAACACTGGTTCTGGTACTGGAAAAGATGAATTTTGGGCAGCACTACAAACCAATTATAATTATATCATGGACACAAATCTTTTGGATAGTTGTAGAGAAGCACGTTGTGAAATTGAGGGCGCTGTTGTTCCAGAGTTGAAAGTAAGATTTTTTGTTTTAAGCACAGACCCAATCCAATTAATTAATCTAAACATTGTTTTTAAAGTTGAAAATGGATTCTTCCGAACAAGAATTTTGTCAACCGGGAACAGGAAATTTTGTCAACAGCGTTCGTATGTATTTCTAATAAATTATTACTATTTATTTTCTTATTTTTTAAAAATATATCCAGTTATTTTAAAATACATATCTCAAAATAAATTTAATTGAAATATGTACATATTTAAATTTTTCGTGAAAATAATAACAATATTGTTTACTTAGATCCTCGGAGAATTCATTTTTAAATAATTTTTTTCCTATTTATTTAGATCCTCGGAGCATTCGTCGTTGGATAAGGGAGATGGAAAATCGTTTGGCGAATTATAGTTATACAAATACAAACACAAATTATGGTGAATTACAAAAACGTCTCACTGAATTTTCGGTAAGTAAAAAATAATTTTTGCATACGATTTTTCTCATAAACAAAAATTTAATGAAAAAATTAAATCTTAATTCATTATTATTTTTTATTTTATTACACGATATATAAGATAAGACTAAGAAAATTTTTAAATTTGTTTAAAAATATATGTCTGTAAATTGAATCTGTTAACGAAAATTTAACTTTCAAAGAACGAGATGTTTAAATTGTCAAAGTTTTGCAACAAAGAAAAAAAAACATATATTATGTATATATAATATAAAAAATCTGAAGAACAAAAAAAAATCACAAACTAAATCTTAAACCAACGGTTTTTTGTTTTGTGTGTTTTTTTTGCCTTTTTTTTTTTTTTTTGTTATTTGATTTAATTTCTTCGACATTATTTTATATATTATTTCACGTGATGAACGTTTTTGTATGTATCCTAATCAAGTACCGTATTGTTGAAGCGAGAATAACGATTTTTTAAAAATTAAACAAGATTAAATATAAATATTTATTAAATAGAAATATTTATAAAATTGTTAAAATGCAATCAATTGTCAATTTGGATTATTAAAATATTTACTAGATAGTTTTTTTTCGTAATCAATATTTTTTCCTATTTTAAAATTCGATTTTAAACATAAAATAACGTAGATATTATTCAAAAACTTGTTAAAATGTAATCTGGATTTGAGGATAAGGAACTTAAAAAAAAATGAAGCCATTATTTTTAAACATTGTTTTATTTTTATAATGGTCGGAAACTACATCGAATTTTTTTTAATTACTGCTGCCTATTACATGAAAAATAGTTCTTAAAATAGAACTTAAGCCTATTTATAATTCAGATTTCAGAATAAAACACGTGCAGTATATAGTTATTTTATAATTTAAGTTAATTTGGTTGATGGTTAAATGTTTATTTATTATGGGCAATTGACATAAAAGTATTAATGCATTTTTTTTTCAAAAATTTAGCATAAATATTAAAAATATCAGTTTTGAATTTGTATGATGGACTTTATGATTTTTAGTAGAAAATTTGATGCATTAAAAATAATAATCACGTGAAAAGTTCTGGTTAGAATTTTTGTTCAAAACATTTGACCGCTGTTGAAATTAATAATAACTTATTAAAATTATAGACATTCGGACATTCACCTTTTGAACTAAATAATTTTTTTTAAACATTTTGCTATAAATTTGCGTGTTAAATAAGATTTAAAAAAAATCAAATTGTCTTTCAACAGACACACCCTGTTAGAAAAATTATAAATGTATTAAGAAAACGTAAAGCTGTATGAATAAAAGAAATTTTTTACTAGAATTCTACTTAATAATATAATTTTCTATTAGAATGAGCTTATACTGTATGAACATAGTTTTTGTTTAATGTTTTGTTAATTAACATTTACTTTCTAATAAATATAACAATACGATGAAATAGTTATAACAATTAAAAAAGTTTCACCTTTTCTTGACGAAATAAAGATGGAAAATTGTTGATGGGGGATCATACTAATTCAGTAAATGGTTAATTGGGGACAAATTGTAATGTATAGATTTATTTTTAATTCTGATCATTTTGGACTCGATAACATACTATATTTTGTTAGCCAGTCCAGTCATACTTTTTTTTTTTGTAATTTGTAATTTGAAAATGTTTTTTTTTTGTTATTGTGCTGGATTTTCTAATTTAATTATTAGTATTGACTTCACAAATAAGTGAGGAGAAGTTGATAATTATACTTTTAGACAATAAAACATGATTTTTTGTTTAAAAAATTTATTATAAAGTTTGTGCCTCTAATTCTTATTTTTAAATGCATCTATACAAGTTTATCTTTAATTGTCTATACCAGTTGCTATAATTAACACATAACCATCTATATACAAATACATACTCCCTTTTATATAACATTTTTCTGAGCAATGAAAATTACACAAATTCATTGATTTATTCATAGATAATTTATGGTTTAAAAAGAAGAAGAAAAAAAAACGATTTTTGAGGCGGTGTAACAGAACAAAAAAAAAATTATTCGTTTCTCTCTTATAAATTTATAAAAAATCACTAAGTTCGAAAGCGGAATCTAATAAATATTTACTATTACTACAGTGTACACTTGTTTGTTTTCTTGTTTTAGACAAACTTCTATTGTATATTTGGTGTGTGTATAAAATATAATTGTAATTTTTATCAATCTTATTGGGTACTTTAAATGGTTAAAAAATATTTATTCAATCAAAATGATGATATGAACGTAAATGAAAATTTCACTTGAAAAATAACAAATATAATATTATTAGAATTGAATAGAGAAATTGTTTTAATTTTAACAAATTGTTTGTTTGTAAAAAAAAAAATTAAATTTAACTATCCAAAAAATTAAATGAAAAGCATAATTTCCAATTTTTGTCATCCACATGTTGAAGTTATCAAATAATAATTTTTACAATTCTCTTTCACTTTGCTTATTCACAGTTTTTATTATATCGTATGATGCAAATATGAACATAATCATTTGTTCTTTATATGAAAGATGTGACAATACTACAATTTGTATTTAGTTTGAAGGTATTGGGTAATTAACTTAAGAATTTCAATACTTTGAAATATAGAATAAGGCGTTTTTTGGAACGCAGCCTTATATCACAGTATCTTCAAATGATCTTGTTTATGGTTTAGATACAAGACAAACAAAATATAACTTTTAAGAAAATAATAACAATAATAATAATTTGATATGAAAATTGCGGTTTTGGTTTTGTTATTGTTAATTTTATATAAAATTTCTCTTCACATATTCATCCATAAATGATCATAATGATCATTTCTTGTTTCGTGGTTGATCTGATATAATTTGATACTAATGTAAAATAAGATGTAAATTTTTCTATGTCTTCACATGATTTAATTTCTTTTAATAAATAAATATTAATTTTTTATTTGACGATAATATTTCTTTGGGTGTTAGGTTATATTTACATTTTAAAAAATTTATAAACTGCTAGGGGAATCCATTAAACCAATCTTCATAACGGCTTACAAATTTCCACATTTTAGTTGTTCTAATCAACATTTTTGCTTAATTAAACTTTTAATTAAACTTAATTATTTAAATATTTTCTTTATGAAAAGTCTCAATTATTGTTTTTTTTCTTATATGTTTATATATTTACGCTATATATAAGAACCAACCATTGGACTAAAGAAAGTATCTGCATATATAAAATGATGGTATATATTTGGAAATGCCAATATAATATTATTTATTTTTTCGATTTAAATCAATTAAAGCGACTCGTACGTGATTATTTAGTGATCCTGAAATATAACTTTAAATTATTTGAATTCAACTAAATTTCTTATGGATACAAATTAAATTATACTTATGTTTGTTATTTTCTAAGAAATAAATATGTTATCTTGTTCAAAGAGAACTGAACGTATTTGCGCGTGAAAATTTTATTATTTTAATTTAATCCGTTACACCTTGTTACATTTCTTATACATTTATATACAAGATCTATGAGTACAAAAATTTAGTTTAAAATAATTAATGTAATATATTTGTGAATTGATGAAGAATATATTGTCAGCACCATATAAATATGTACTATCGATTTTCTACTTTTGATGAATGTTAACCCATTCAGACCTTATAGATTTATAGTTATAAATATATGTTTTTGAATTTTAAATCGTATATTGTATTTAATATAATATTTTAAATGATCATGAAAGAGTTAACTCTCAACCTACATGAATTAATCTTATATTATAATAATAATTGTATTTTTTTGTTTATTTTTAAAAAGATTTTTTTTTTTCTGTGTAAATTATCGTAAAGCTATACAATAAAATATTAAAAGAGCAACATGTATATAATATATTGTTGTTAAAAGAGATAAATAATTATCATATAATTATATGGTACAAGATCTTTGTATTAGAAAATTGTTGAGAATTTTTTTTTTCTCTCTCAATATTTATGAATAATCTAATTATTGTCTATATATATAAACATATATTTTAACAAGTATATGAATTTGTGTTTTGTTTAAAAATTTGTTTCCGGATTTTTCCACAAGATCATACTAAAAAAAACATCGAAGGACGAACGCAATATTAGAACTCTTCAAAAAATGCTTAACATTTATTTTTTTAATCTAAGGAGTGAAATATACTTTCTATAATTAAAAAAAATTAGTTTTTATTTTGTATGTTATGTTTTAACCAATTTCTATGAAGATTTATCTTAATTAATATTGGTAACGCTCGACTGAATCTTGTTTATAAAGATCTTCCTTCAAAAAAAAAAAAATTATTATAATTTATGATTGAGTAAGATTTAATTGATTGCAAAAAAAAAATAATAATAAAATTTCTCATCGGAAACGGACGCACAACGTGAAAGTTCTGAAAATTTTTTTTCTATTTTTTTCATATAAATTTTTTTTGTTATTTTAAACGGAAATGAACTTTTGAATATTCAAATTTCTCTATACATAATTTCGCTTTGTTATTCAGCGACCTTTTATTCTTAAGGCTAATTGAGCATAAAATTAAATAATAATATTTTTTTGTTAGAAAACACAATAATTTATGTTTTTATATTCATTTTTTCTAATATGTATATTTTTTTGTTTAATTTTTGAAATGATAAATTTAGAAAAGATGGATATATTTTTGTATGAAAGAAATCTTATGTTCAAAAGTAAAATTTTTGTTTAATTCGTTAAGTTTTTTGTAAGTCGATTTATTTATATTTACTTTACGTAGGCTTTCGTGATTGATCCAATGATCAGGTCAAACACACTTTAAATAAAACCCTAATTTGATAAAATCGCGATTATTTATAGAATCTTTAAACTAATTCTTTACCGGGATACCGTTTTGATTTATTTTATTTTAAATGTGAAAATTACGTAATCCGATATTGCAGTATGATAAATTATTGCCGGTTTTTTGATAGTTTTAACAACCAATATTTAAAATAATTATTGCGGACCGTAAGTTTTATTATAATTAAGTCCCTTTTATTAACTCTGATAAATTTTAATGTTTTTTTGGATTATAAATTTGTTCGTATCCTTCTTAAATACTCTTAATTCAAGAATCTCTACATTTTTAATTATTAAAGTTATTAAAATTTATTTCAAATTTGTATGACATCATTTTGTTTTTTGAGTTCATATAAATCATATAATTTGAATTGCTGCAAGAACTAAAACACTAAAAGAGATGGTCAAATCATGATTGACCGACCACCCACCTTTCATACTACACAATCCTGAAGACGACATTTAATTGAGATTTATTTTGAATTATTTAAATTTAAATTTGTTTTATTAGACAAATATTATTTTAGAACTAAATTGTGTTCTCACGAAATACCATGATTCAACAATATTTGTTATTATTTAATATTATCTTGTTGTGGGGTTTCACACATCAGAGTTTTTTTTTTGGGTAAGTCAAGAAAATACTGGAATGACTTGAATGTATTTTTCTGATTTATTCGGAAATCTAATCAAAATATCTACACATAATTTTGTGTTGTATTGTTCTGTAAATAAATGTTGAGCAGATTGAATTGAAAAGGTGAAAACGTATTATTGATAAACTTAAATGAAATTAAACTTTCAAACACACAATTTTTATTGAACAAATTTGTTATTAATTTTTTCCTAAAAATTTTGTTACTTTATAAAAGGGCAGAATTTTACCAATTAGTACTCAACGTACTACTTTTAGTAAAATAATATTTGCAATAGAATTAGATTTTACTATAAGACGAATTTTACCTAGTTTCGGAATTTTAATATTTTATGTAATTATGAATTAATAATTTGCCAATGATGATTTCTCAGCCTTTTATTAAACATTCGGATTTCAATTAATTTTACCTGAGATCCTAGAGTGTAATGAATTAATTATATTGCGAGAGCGAATATTGATAATCTGAGGCTCATTATTAATTAAAGTTCTTTCGAATATAAATATTAAAATTAATATTTAATAACTTATTAATTAGAATTGGAAAGAGTGTGATTAAAATATAAACCTGGAAAAGAAATAAGATATAAAAGAAATCCAGATATTGAGTTGACTTAATTGTATTTCCTCTGTAATCAATGAAAATGCAGTAGCAAGTTTCAAGATAATTGAATTTGAACTAAAACGATTATAAGTTTTGGTCTGAAATTGCACTTTTGTAGATATAGTTGAAATAAATATTTAAAATATTAGATCAGATTTATTTTACTTTTAAACAAAAAAATAATTAAGAAATTGACTTCTTTATTAACTCTTCCATTCACCACAATGAAATCTATTTTATTCATTAATTTGTCACTCATTGTTGATTTTTTTTAAAAGTTCTTTTCGTCTGTTCGTGGGTGTATATTTTTGTACTAAATTATGATTCAATTGTTATTTCACATTCGATCACATTTGATAAGTGGTTATTATTAATCTTTGATGTGTTATTTATAGCATTTAGATTACATATAAATTTAATTTTATTCATTTTTGTTAATAAATAGAATCAGCAGAGATACGTTAAATTTTATTTTGCAATAATTATTTTATTGTAAGGATAAAAATAAAAAAATAAATGAGCATAGTTATAATAAAGTTTAGAATTACAATCTACTTGTGTTTACTTTTTAAATAAATTGAACAACTCATAAATTACATTAAATTAGGAGTAAAAAAAATTTACATATTTTTTTTTATTTTTGTATAACTCTTGAAATAATCATTTTCACAGTAGGTGGCATTAAAAACCATGTGCGTTTTTTCAAAAACGTAACACAACATAAAATTATACAATAAAAAAATGTATTCTCTGTATAAAAAAAAATATAGGTAGACGGTCAATTCAAAATAGTTGTCTGAAATGTGTATGAAAATAAACCAAAAAATATTAACTTAAAAACAATGAACTGTTGTAAAGTGACATCATGATCATATAGTACATATTATCTTATCTTATTTTTCTTTAATTATTGTTTTAAAACAAAATATGAAAAACCAATATTGACATTTGGTGGTCACATAGTTTTGTGATTTTATGATTAATAATAATTTATTAGAATATATTGCTTTTCTTTTGATGTATTATATGTTGTTATTGTTCAATGCATATTTATTTAGAATTTTTCACTAAGTATATTAAATTTTTCTTAATAATCTGTTTTAATTTTTTCTTAACACATTTAAATTTACTTAGATTAAGGGTAACATGGAAGCATTTGTAAGCTAAATTTCATAAGTTTAATTTGTCACGTTCAATGCGAGAGGTACTCCAAAAAGTCTTACTTATAATTTTTTAATTATTTATTCTTAGCTACAGTGTATAGTTGTATTCGTGTAGTATCTGTGTCAAAATGATGTGTTTGATCCATTTTCAAAATCTAACCATCTTAATAGAAAAAAAATTGTTCGTTAATCAAGATAAATTTTTGCAAGTCAGTATTTCTTACATTATTTTTAACTTGTTTTACTTGTACGCCTTTTGTTATTAAGAACACGAAATGGTTTTTTTCCGTACATAATATTTTATCGCCGCCCTTGTAATATTCTCTCTTTTTTTATTCTCTTCGGTTTTTTATACTTTACTCAAACTTTTTCGTTACGTTTTTTTTTGTGTTTGATTCTCCATACAAATTACAAATACATTAACATTTATTCAACGTAATCAAGTCCAACATAATAAAATTCGTTCATTGTGTGTGTGAGTCACGAACACTAAAATATACAAAGCCAAAGCCAGGCAACACAAAATAAGCAAACACACAACAAAGTAAGTTTTAAATAAACTTTATTTTTGGAGTAAGAGTTCAATATTTCTAATTTTCATTTCTCAGTTGCATTTGAGATCCACAATAAGATAGAATGTAATCCGTACACTAAGTTGTGTACGACGATTTTTTCTTATTTTATTTCTTATTATTTTTAAAATATAGAAAAAAAAATATTTTTGTGTGCATTATTGGCAAATAGTTTATATAGAAAAAGCCGGTTAAATAAAATATTTGTTGCTAAGTTAGTAAATTCAACTTATATCATTAAGTGCCTTAAATAAACCCCATTGAATTTTGAATTCTTCTCTGGAATAAAAAACTGGATTTTTGTTCGTCAAGACACGATTGTTTAAAAAAAAATTCGCGTTCTTTATACAATTATTTTTGTGTACAAAGTGAAGTTTGTTGCGATTGTTAAAAAAACTAAACCTATTTTTTGTATTAAAGCACAACAAGTATAATTTAGTTTTTTTTTTTGTGTTCTTTTGTGGTAAAGTGCCGTTAGACGGGGAATAAAGTGTAACACGCTCTAGTAATAAACGAGCAAAATTATTTAGTGGCTTTTTTTTTTTTTGTTTTTTATTTCGTTTGTTTTACCTGCTTATTATTACGGATTACAAAAAAAAAAAAGTAAAAATTAGGTAAGCTATGTCGTTACAACGTCATTGATCACACCATTTAATTTTGTTATTTGTTACGATAGCTGTTGGTACTTTTTAATTTTCCTTTTTGTAATTAAATTCATATTATGACAACAGCACTTATTATAAAAGTAATTTATCAAAAATCGTTATCGTTTGAATTTCTCGTGTTACACATTTGCTTTTAACTTGAATTGTCGCAGTACTAGCATGATCAATTAATCAAAATATTTAACTATTGAATTCGTTGATTAGAAATAATTTAAGGTAATGTTATTTTCATGATGAACGTTATTATGGCATTGACCATAATACGAAAAGCCTTGAAATGTAATATTTTTTATCTAAAGTTTGGTTTGCTTATTTTTGTTGTATTCTTACTACATAAAACTCTAATTCCCTTTCAAAAACATATGTGGATGTTGTTGAGTTTTTTTTTTTTGTTGTTGTTGATGATGTCATTCTTTTTTAAGAGGAAACATCTAACCCCGGAGACTTCAGTTTTATAATTAATGAAATCTTGGTTATAGTCCAGTCATAAATATTCTATAGAGTTTAGCCTCTAGCTCAAGCGGAACAGTACATTCAATAATAAAATTACTTAATTGCAATAAAATTAAACTATACATTTCAAAATTATAAATGGAAATCTAAATTATTTCTTTTTTTGTCAAATTAATAATATATACACTTTATGTTACATTCAAATGAAATGGTTTATCAGGCTCAGAAAAATTAAAATTTTAAATTAAAAAATCCCATATATAATTTGTGAGTAACTATACGTCATTCATATATTTATTTTGAAATAAATAATCTTATTTTATTTTAAAGTTAAATATATTTCTAAGTAAGTAATACCATGATCTGTTTGATTATATTTAAGATGTTAAATATCCTAAAAATAAAAATATTGTGTGTAAATAAATATCGTGCGCTTTACTTACTGTAGAACAGGGTCGACTAAAGACATAAAAAACATAAAACCACACACAAAAATTATAAAACCTTTTGTAATTTCCTTATAGTTTACAGTCCTTTTGTATTTTTTTTGTTTGTTTTTGTTGTATTTGTATATTGTTCAGTTTCTTTTTTATATATAGTTGCTTCGTTTGTATGCATATCTTGATGAGCTGTTTTAAGAGTTTATTCTAAAATAAAATCTTTGTGTGTTTGTATTTCAAAATATTTGAGATGTGTGCAAATTTATGTATGAAAAACATGTGTAGATTAAGCTTTTGCAATCAGAACAATTTTGTTTAATTTATAATGTTAATAAAACAAAATACATAATGTTGTAGTTACAATGCTATTTCTAAATTCAAAACAATAACAATGTAAGACATGTTACGCGGGATAGAAAAATAACCTTGAGATGATCTTAAAGATCATATTCTGTCGGTTTTATTACTGGTACATTCACAACGAATTAAGGAATATACTTTGCAATTTCAACACAATTCTAGCCAAATTTTTATATATATATTTTCATTTCTCACAAAACAATTTGTTCATTGTTTACCTACATTAAATAGGAAATTATTTTTCAATGACATTATAATTTTAGTAAAAAATTTATATAAGAATTCAAAAGTAAGAACAAAATGATCTAAAGTAAAAACACAAAAAAATAAAACTTAAAAAGTATCTACCCAAAAAAACGTGTAACAAATAAGTAAAGGAGTTATTATTTCGGTCGTGTTCGAACATCCAAAGGTAAAGGTTAAACTTGTTAACTGATTTTAATTAAAGAAAAATTTGACACCTTAAAAAAAGTGTAAAAATATTATTTCAAATTTCGAGTCTAATTAGAAAATTTTCTAACTAAATCATAATTTCATTTTCTTTGTAATTGTGTATAAGATATATTCGTAAAGTAACCTTAACACATGATCAATATCAATATGTCACAGTTTAACATGTGACAAAAATTTGTAAAATTTTGTAAAAAAATAATTAGTGTACATACTCACAATTTCGTCGTTTTTAAGTTAAAAAACAAAATTTATCAACTTAAATTTAGTTTTGAATTAAATTTTTTTCTTCATATTTTGCATAGTTCATTCTATGAGTTGAAGGTGATGTTTATTATCGATTTAACTTTCTAATATTTTTTTTTAATTACAAAAAAAGTTTTTAATTGTTACGTTATTAAATTTGAAAATGTTTATAAAGTTTTTTTTTTAAAACAAAAACAGGGCAATGAAATAGAGTTGCTTTATGCTGAATTGGAATGCAGTACTTACTATTAATCTCTAATAATGGTCAAAGGATTTAATTAAAAAAAAAAAAATCATATATAAAATATGATTTTAAATTCTGAGTCTCTTTTGCGAATTAGTATTTATTTTATTTAAAATGTTCAAATATACATCCAAGAATAAACTATGTTTGTATTTCAAACGACTGAATTTAGAGTAAAGGACAAAGAAATAAAATAAATGGTAATCGATCTTGATCACGCCTAATTTTAGCAATCTCTATTATTAAATGTTTATCAAATGACGTAAAAAAGAAAAGAACGTGAAATCCGTCAATTCCATCGTTTTTTCAACATTTTACTATATTTTTGGATAACGTTCACAAAAAATATTATCCAACATCAACAAAACATGATTGGTTTATTATATTTATATGAAAAATAAAAATAAAGTAGGAATTTTTTAGATTTCATATAATCCAGTTAATAAGTTTTTTCTCATACTGATATACTTCAGATATAAAGTCGGTCAAATTCCCTAAGTTATAATAGAATTTTCTTAAGAAATAAAACATTAAATATTAATTACACGATTGTAACATGACGGAAGAGATTGATTCAAAAATCTTAAAAATGTAGGTTATATTTTAACCCAATTTTATTCCAGATGGACACGTTTTTGTCTATATGTTCTGTGATATTTGTATATTTTGATAGATGTCTTTTTAATATTAATATTTAAGAGAAAAAGAAAAAAGAAAATACAAAAACAAAACAGTGTGTATGAAAAATGAGAACTGTGTTGGAGCACGCTATATGTTTTTTTTTTTTTTTTTTTGATTATTAACTAAGATAATAATCAGTATTGTTACTTTAATTTGACTGTAGGTATTTTTTAAACTATTATTATAATATTTCTCTAATATCAAACAAAAAAAACTTAGTTTTTTTTTGTTGAAAGTAAAAAATAATATATTCAACACATGTGCGGGTGTTTAATTAAATGTTAAAAACGTTTTTAATTTTCTTAAATAAGAGATAATCTAACTAATTATTATTTCTTTTAAATATATATAACAAGTAATTAATATAAGAATTACTTACATACTTATTTTTTTTATAAACTATGGTTTATTGAACTCACTTATTCCACATTACTATATCTGAATATACGATTTTTTTTTTCTATTATTTTATAAAGTGGATAAGTTTTTATTAGATGCTTGAGATTGAATTCTTAAGATGTTGCCGATGAAACGTATACATACCTATATTAGTATATTTGTTTTTTTGTATAAAAATAACGAAATAAAGCATAAAATAAGAGTAGCTTCATTATAAAATTTTGTTAGCGAAATTTCAAATCAAATAAATAAAAGTAGAATGCGGTTAGTTTACTCAGATATTCCACCTATGACAAACGACTTTAAAAAAGTTTATCTCTACTTATAATTGTTAGTTGGTATTGTTACCGAGTAATTCTGATTCAATCTCACATTTGATTTATAATATATTAGATTTCTTTATGGTAACAAGAACCACAACCAATTAGTTAAAATAAGAATGAATGTATTTAAGAATATCAAAATTTATTTTTGGACCATTTGTTCTTTTTTTTTTTGAATCAATCGCATTTAAGATAACCTGTAAGTAATAAAATATGTATATTTAATGATAATAGATATAACAGCCGACAGTTCCGCCTTGAAAAATTTTAAATACTTATTCGTAATTTTTTTTTCAAATTACTTGCCATCACTACTTCCGATAAATATAAATAAGCAGTCACAATAATACCATGGGTAAAGGGGTTTGAATGTCAAACAAAACTCTTACATACAAAGGGTGAAAACGAATAAATACAATTTTCGGTCATCGAACTTTTGTTTTTTTTTTTAAATATAATAATACTTAATGTCTAATATTTTGATGAAATAATTATTGTAATTTTGTAACCTAATAAAACTAAAGGGAGAACTTTTTTTTTCGTAGTAGAGGGCAAAAACAGAACAGACATTTTTATATTTGTGGTTTATCTAAAACTGAGTTGATTTGATTTAATGTGAGAACAAAATGTTTGAATTCCTCTTCTTCTCTAATTTAAAGTTAAAATATTTGTGTTCCGCCTCCAACATAGTTTTGACCTACACTTCGAATATTTTTTTTTCTTTGTTATTAATGCATTCATTTTTTTTTTGAAATAATCGAAAAGGGCTAGATACTAAAAATTTTTAATAATTAAAATGATCTGTCAAATCTTAATATGTTTAGCTTAAGCGACGATAGTGTTTTTTGAATAATTTTCTTATTAATGTGTGGATTAAGAAGAAAAAGTTATACAAACTCCATCCAATACATCATCATGTTTAATAACAGCTGTATTGGTCTGTCTTCGTCATATCATATACATAGAACTGTATTTTAAATGCATTTAATATTTTTATATGTAAAATTATATTTTTGGGAACAAGTAAATGTGAATTATGAAAAGTTAATGTAAAAATGTGCGTAACATAAAATAATGTAATTAATATTATGTAGAAAATAGTATCATGCATGTATACTTACTTGTTTTATAATTTTGATTCAATTCTCATTTATATGTTTGTTTATTTAGTCAGAATGCATTTGCAATATAAAAACTTATAATTATTCTCGCTTTTCGAGTTAAAAAAAATAAAATTGCCGGATGTTAGTTGGTGTTTGGATAGATGTTAATGTTAGCGTATGAACTAAAACACGTGTTTTGTATGGGTTTCGTTTAACCCATGTTTATAAAATGAGCAAAACTATTATAACATTCTAGGATGTATTGCTGAGATTTTATTGTATGCATGAAGCATGACTGATTTCATACTTTTTTCTGTAATTGTGAACAAAATGTTTCAAAACATAAAAACTCAAAAAAAAAAAAAAAAATTATAGAATGTTTAATGATCTTTTTTTTTAGTGTATCTATTAATGTTATTGTATTCTTATTATTTTTTGCTTGATAATCCAAATCCCACACTATGGATCTAATTGATTTTCTTAATTACTTAAAAAGAAGATAATACATGAACGTGTCACGCGCGCCTAAAAAAAGTATAATTACCTATAAAGAAATAATTTTTTTAAACTAAACTTTCGATGAAATACTCAATATTATTCTAACTAAACTTTAACCATTCAGCACGTGTTTCAAATTGTTTTTTTTTATTTTTTTCATCTCAAAAATAAATTTCAGTGGAATTTTTTTTTTTCATAAAAAAAATAATTCACGTTTAAATATGCAATAATCCGTGATCTCTTATATAATTATATTGAAAAAGAACTATTTCGATTGTTTTAAAATGTGAACAAATTCTAGACAAAAGAATGCTAATAAAATGAAGCAATCATACCTACGAGGAAAAACATTGAATTGTCAATTTTAAAATTTTTGATGAAATTTTTAAAAATCTGTTTTAATTTATTTTTCCAGTAATTTAATTATTAAATAAAAATGACATTTTCAATCTATGAAATTCATTATATCTATATACCTACTTATTTAATTTCTATTCTTATATGGTTCTTGTGTGGTGTACATACTATAAAATCCATTAAATCAACGTTTCAGAAATCATTATTATTAAATTACATACTTTTATATATTTATAATTATGTGATATATTTTGTTCGTTACAAAACGGCACATTATTTCTATAAAATAAATAAAAATAGTCCGCCCACATTATAGATTAAGATTTGACAATTTTCTTTTTAGTAAAACCTTTTAAAATTTTAAATAAAATGAGCGTTATGGGTTTATTTTCTATGAGATTTTTAATGTTTTTATTATTCATTCATTCATTCAAAAAAGAAAAGAAAGAAAGATTACGAGAAAATTTGTTTATATTGTAAAAGCTTTAACTTGAAAGATATACAATAATTTTTATTGCTATATATAGAATATTAAATAGAACTGTGTTGTTTTATAGTGTAAATAATTTGTTAGATTCTTAGATTTCCTCACAGATATTTTAATAAGAAATTTGAAAGCATTCAAAGAGAAAACTCGTTTTCTCTGTTTAATAAACAAAATTCGTTTTTCATTAATTAACAATCATTATAAATGTACCCTAGAATATATACTTTAATTTTATTTATTCTAAGGAATTTTTTCATTGTTAAATTTGCTATAAATGACAAATGACATCCGATAAAAATATTTATTTATAGTTTATAAAACAGTAATTTTATTGCTAACTAATGAGAATATATATACTTATAAGTATCTAAATATATATATGAACGCAGAACGCATACATCTATTGTCTAGTTTGATTGATTAATTTTTGAATGAGAAGATTGTAACGATTAAATTAAGATTAGATATAACTTTGATTACTAAATTGTAGACCATTAATTTTATTTATAAATATTTTGGGTGATATAAGTTTTTTTTGGGAATCTGTAAAGTAAAATGTCATTATTATAGAGAAGAATTTTCCAACGTTAAAATTTTTTCTTGTATTCATTTTTTTTTTAATTGAAATTTGAGAATGAAAGTTTTTTTTTGTTTTGCATGTACTTACAATATTTTCAGTAAGAAAGATTTAACTGAAATTTTATATTTTCAAAAGTTTTACTTTTCTTATATCGGAAATTTGTATTGATGATTAGACAATTTGATTTCATCGTGATGCGATTAGTTTTAATAAAAAAATATATTATAATAATATAACAAATTTTAAAAGAGAAATGAGTATATGAACTCACAGCTGGAATTTAATGTTATATGTTTGGTACTGTAAGTACCTTTATTATAATTTAAATTATAAATATTTTGTACCTTTTTTTCGGTCACACAACTTTCTAATGAAACTAAATTATATGAAGAATTTGTAACAATTATAAATTATATTATACAGTAGGAACCGATTAATCAGATTTTTAAATTTTATAATTAACTTTCCCACTCTAATTTGTGTTTACACGAGGCCTAAATATTTCTATATTCCATTATGTTCCAACTTCTTCTAAACATTTTCATTTTTTTTCTTTATATAATTTTCTTCTTAACAAAAATTTTTCGATAAATTTCTTAAAGAAATATACTTAATGTTAAAAATATTGTATTTGTTTATTCTAAAATAAAATATTAAAAAAAGAGAAAATATTTTCTTTCCAAAAATTATGATGAAACGAAGAAAAAAAAAACATCAAACAGTTCAACTAATTAGTATTCTGTCAATTGATCTAAAGTGCATTTTTGTCAGTTTATGATTATAATTATTATTATTTAAGATCATTAAGCATCTTTTTTGTTTATTATAAATTATTAATAAACGTTACGAAAGAGAAAAATTGTTTTTTTTTTGTAGATTTCTTCTTAGCAGTGAAAGAAAATCTTACAATTTTTGAACTAATCAAAAATGATATGCTTAATCCTAATCGAACAAAAATCTGCTATATTATTGTATTTCACTTACAAATTGTAATCAATCATATGGGCACAAAAAACAAAAAAATATGATTATCGCATGAGTTGATCAATAAAAATGTGAACGTGCACGATTTTATGACACCACAATAGGTGTTTATTTCCCATTTAATTGTCTTGAAAGAGTTTTTTATGTATACTAGAAAGTTCATAGGTTATGTCGTTAATTTTCTTTTTCTTTTTTATGCTTTTTTTTTTTTAACTTATGTGAATTATTTTAGATAGTTATTTGCGACAAAGATTTTCTTTCTATTGTACTATTATTTCTTGTAATTTTTTGTTTCATTTGTCTATAAGTAAGTCGGGTTTTATTCATCGTTATTTTGTTCGATTGAACGTTTTAAGCGTAAGTAAAAAAATAAGAAAAACATCAAATTTTTTTGTCTATTTTTTATTTGAATATATGTTTTAACATTAAAAAAAAAAGTGTTGTTAATTGGAAATAAATGGTGTAAAACCATTTAACATGTTTCTTGTATTGTTAGTTGTATCATTATGAAAAACTGTCATTATTTTATTATTGTTATTATTATTATTTCTTTTGTTTTTAAAAGTTAATAATACATACTTTCAACATTGCGTTCGTTCAACATTGCGGTGCGTGTCTCTTATATTAAGCTTATATAAAACTGCTTAAGAAAAATGTGTTTTATTCGTTCGCTTGTTTAATGTAAAAAAAAAAACATTGAAAGAATATAAATATGAAATATTTACGGTTTTAAAACGATTTTATTTTAATATATTTTTCTTAAATACGTTAAATACCGAATGGTTTTTTTTTATCGGGTGGCTAACACCCAATTTCTATTATGGAATGAAAATAAATCCTTCTCCTAACTAAGAAAATAAAAAACACATATTTACCGGAATAAATTTTGTATGAGGAATTATCATTTTGCATCGCTATTTTTTTTTTTTCTTAAGTTACATTTAAAATTTTGCGACTGTAAAAAAAAAATAATAGTCGTAATTATTGTCACGAGAGCCAATAATTAATATTACATCAATAGTGATGATAAATATTTTCTGTCAAATTTTTGCAGACATATACTGTCATGCTATAACATAAAGTTGTATTTTATTGAGTTTTTTTTTTTCGATACTTATAATTTTATTATGATTCTGTTGCACTGTTCATCTAATCAATTATATAAAAACTTCGCAGAGATTATTATAATCGTATATTATATTAGCTTCAGGCAAAAATTATAATTAATGAAAAATTATGTCAAAATTATGCGATATTAAGAAAAACAATTATAGAAGATTCTATAAGGGGAAAGGGAATATTTCTGTTTTGACAACCATTTTACATTTACACTTATCAACAAAAATAAATATCCTTAATGATTTTATTTGTTGAGGTCAGTATGGGAAACTGTAAACAAAAAGTTTTTGAAATCTGAGGGGATATTAAAAAAGTATTCTATTAGGTATGGTATAGTTTCTACAATGGAACTGAATTGAAAAAAAAAAACGTATTTTGATAATCCTAATAATCCGTCCTCATTTAAAAAATTAAGGACAGCAAAAGATAAGATAAATGACCTCTCATTATCATCTGATTTATTGGTTTCCAAAGAATTTCAGAAAGAGAAAATTAAATCTTTTTTTTTTCTTCTTTAAATGACGACATAATTATTTCGTGACTTTGAAAAAAGAAGTAATAAAAAGCAGATAATCAGAAAAAGGTTTTTTTGTTCTATTGTTATTCTCTTTTGGTCAATTCACAAAGCTTAAAATAAAAAAAAAAAATCCAACCATAAAATATAGCAAGAAAATAATCGATTGCATAACTAGAAATCACCCGACTGTAAATTCAGTTGTGACAATGCGCTAACAAATTATTTACTATTTTTTTTTTGGTAATGTAATCAGATTAAAAGTTGACGATTGGCATAATTTAACTACAAAATTAGATTGAATTATTTATTTTACCAAAAAATCAAAATCAAAATAACAATGTTAATCATAAATAATAAAGGAATAATACGTAGGTATACTTAAGCATCACGTTGAGATTAAAATCGATTTTGTAATAACATTATAGTATGTATAGTAGGTATATACAATTAATCGTTGAATTGAAGAGAAAGTCTATATGAACAAGAAGTGGTCATATTAATCAAAAAAAAAAAAAAATCTCACATATAATGTATTCAATTAAATTGAACAAATTTTTTTCTTGTTTTCGATAAGAAACATTACCTTCTCATACATCAACTGAACTGATCTGATGGTGGAATTAAAATTATAATAAATTTTTTATTTTAAAATGGAAAAAGAAAAGAAAGTACTTTTTAAAAAAAAATGAGAGAAAAAAGAAAATTTTATTTTTAGAGGCCCAATGAGATGTTATTTTCTTATTATATTTCTGTTATATTGCAATATGATTGCGACCAATGTAAATTATTTAGCTGTACATATACAATATAGAGTTTTAAAGGCTTCGAAAATCAATCATAGATATTTTATTTTAAAGTTAGTAAAATAGGTAAAAATATCGATAATATCAAATAATGGGAGATTGATTGCAAATTCAGACTTAATATAAGCTGTAGAATTTGAAGGATCAAATATAAACATATTACTAGTACTTACTTGTTTGAATTATATTATTTATTGAATTAATCAAGTAATTGAGATACAATGCTAAAGAAATAATATGTTGGGGGAAAGAAATAACAGTACGAGACAATAATAAAATATTGTAATAAAAGAAGGAAACATAGAAGAAAGAAAAAAAGAAGAAAATTATTGTTTTGAATGCATTTTTCTTTTCTTCTTTAGTTTCTCTTTAACATTTCACTTTCCGAAATAATGAGAAATTCACACAATAACAACAAAAAAATTATAAATATAATAAAATTGAATCAAATAAATGGCCAATGATTTAAAAACAAATGCTTTTATAAAAGTTTGTGTAGAGAAAATAAAAAAAATACAATGAATCTAATTCAATTCTATTATATAATTTTTTTACTCAAATCAGTAAAAATATGTTTTAAAAATGCTTGACAAAATTACAGAAAAATGGAGCATATATACACAAATTTTTTTCTTGTTTTAGTACATAGTCGTACCTTATTTTATGCGTTATCTATATAAAAAAACTTGTGACTTTCAATATTGATCACACATTTAACTATGACATTTCAACTAGAATTATCATTATTTTTATATTCATATCTAATTTTATTGCTGTGATTAAATATCATTATATTTTCATTAATCGGATTTTAAAAGAAACGCTCAACCACGTAGAAGAGGGGGGGTGGGGGGGGGGGGGGTACACATTGTGATTAATATAATAATTTCCTTTAAACTAAGAAAAAAATTTAAATTTTTAAATGGGTTTATAATTTAAACTATAAAAATAGGTCACATGCTGTCATATTTTTTTTTTGTGATTTTTTTTAAAAATTTAATTCAGATAATTATAATGTTTTGTTTGTTTAAAAAAAAAATTTGCATAACTTATAATTTTATAATTCTTCTTTTTACGTCATTGCGGTCGTTGGCATCTTATGGTGGCCATGCTGTGTTTTTTTGAATGTTTCTGGTTTAATAATAAATGTTTTGGCATAGAATCAAATTAATGTCTGATGACAAATATAGGAAGACGTAAAATATCAGTTAATTGTGTATTTTCATTCTGACAATTATATACATACATATAATCTAAGAATTAATTTTTCTTGAAATAAGAAATTATATTGATGATATTAAGACATTTTATGGGCGTTTTATAAAAGATTTATGTATTTAATTTAATTTTAAAAATGATGTATTATAATTATAATATTATTTCAACAATAATTCTATTTAATCATTCAGTTTAATAATGTTTGCGATACACATACTTATTATAATAAATAAATTTTCTTTGAAACGTTCCTAATATTTAATGTTTTAATTCAGCAAATTTATGAACAAACTTACTTAAACTTTAGTCTTGTGTTACTTTCTTTAAGAAAATATTTTATTATTATTAAAAAAAAGTAATAATAATTATATTTTTGAGTTTTGTGAATCTTGAATAATACATCTTTCCACGCCTTTCTTTTGGGTATAAATATTACTGTTATGTTGTTTTTTTTTTTTTCTCTTTTTCTATTAAAATGAAAAATTATATTGATTTCTCTCTTCTTCTGAATTAAATGATTCTTTGTTTATATATGGTTTTTTCAATTAGTATATAGTTAGTTGATTTATTTGTTTTATTTAATTACAAAAATTTTTTTTATTAATTTTTAAATTTCAAATAAATAACGATATACCTTACAATGATTATTATTAGAAAATTAAAAATAAAAATAAAAACATATTAAAGATAAAAAATATATTTTGTAAATAAGTTTAATTCGTTATCCATTTATTTATGTAGGTATTTATTAAATAAATTTATTCTTATGACCAAGGAAAAAATATTTTATAGTGTATATGAAATACAATATCTTATTATTTTGACTTTTAGTTTTGATTAGTTCTAAGCTATAAATAGAACATTTAATCGATTAGATTTTTAATTTACGTCAATTTATTCATTTGAATTAAATATAATCTCAAATTTCTACAAACAATTTAATTTGAACACTCAACATCTTATTTTTTAATGTTTACTTTTTAGTGTACATTTCCTTATATAAATAAAAAAAAACTGTCTATCGTGTGAATGCATTTATTTCTTACGTTGAAAATGTATTTAAATTGCACGTGTTTTTTTTCCTATTTCGTCTAGATAAGAAAAAATGAATATAATTGATGTTTAGAAAATAAAAAATAAATGGAAGTACTTAGATTTCATAATATTTATTTCTTAATCAAAAATATATAACTAAAAAAAAATATTAATATTTTTATGAAATTCAATATCTTATTATTTTGACTTTTAGCATTGATTTGTTCTAAACTTATAAATAGAACTAACAATAAATACCTCGCTTTGCTACTTGCTACTGTTACAATAAATCTGTCTAATAAAAACTCAGTAAACTCAGTCGTAGTAAATATATCAATGGAAAGATGAAGAAAGTCACATTAGGTGTTGAAATAAATATGCAGTTATCAATTCTTACAAACAAAAATCTGATCGTATCTTTCTATATGTAATACTTATGGATAATATAAAATTCAAGCAATAACATTTAAATTGACCAAATTTATTCTATAAAATCAAATTAAAGAAAGAAATAAAATAATGTATAATTTAAAATTGGTTGACCAATGATAGTAGATGAGCTAGTATTAATTAAAATTTATGTGTTTCTTTTTTTTTTTTATGTGTGTACAAAAACAGAAATATTTTTTCATGAATATGGTGCGACGTGTTAGATTTTCTTTATTTTTTGGGAAATCTAAACAATCTGAAACAATAATTATTTTCTGCTTGAGTTATTGGAATTGTTTTTTTTTTAAGGAATTTCTTTGGTTTTCAATTAACTATTTTTGAATTGTATTCGTTCGTTAATGGTCCAAAATAATTCTTTGTTTTTCCTTTCGCTTGTTTTGTATATTAAACAAGTCAATAAAACAATATGGCGTTGCTTTTGCCGTTCATAATTCATTCTTTTTTTTTTTTTTTAAGTTGTACGTGCGTGACGAGTAAAATATTATTCAATATTACTAGAAATAAAAAATATGTATATAATAAATTTTTTCGTATTTGCTGTTTGCAAATTCGTAAAATAACACGAATGATTATTGATCTTTGAACCAATTTTATATATATTTTTTAAAATTATTATTATTCAATAAACTATTGAAGTTTAATCATTTAAGTTACTAGAATCCATTTGAAATGATGAAAAGAAATTCTAAATTTGTCTTTACTTTGTCCCTGAATTTATTCTCGGATGTATAAGTTTCTTCTTTTAAAAGCGAACATTTTCTCCTAATAATTTTTAAATAAATTTACTTTTAATTTTTTCCGTTTCAATATGTTTAAATCAAGAAGGAAGTTTATTTTAAGAAAGAATGGATTTTTTTATTACTTGAATATGTTGATAGATTTAATTTGAATTTTAAAAATAAATTTTGATTTATTATTTTAGGATATTTTTTATAAATTTTTTTTTTGAAGAAATCGTATAAAATAAAGATAAAGATAATAATGTCCATTAAAATTTAGTAACGTTTCAATAATTGAACCTCTTTTTAATAGATAGTCTGTTTTACCTTTAAGCAATAAAACATTTTACTCTCTATAATTTGACAAAGGAAACAAAAAACTAAACTGAATTAATCGTGACAGATTTTTTCATCAAACTTTATACTTTCACTGTCAAATAATTCTCCATAAATTTATGGTAATTTTTTTTTCTTTTCACTAGTTTTTTTTAGTCAATCAAATAATTCAATGTATTGTCTATCCTGTCTAAAAATTGTCTATACAATAAACATACTTATATATATACATATACATATGGCCAATAAAATAAAAATGAAAATTAATTTAGTTTAATTTAGTTATTTAAAATTTTTCGTTAGTTGTGTTCATAAACAAATTAGTAGTTTTGATTTTCCTAAAGTGATTTCGTTAATATCTACTTCATTTTTTAATTGAAAGAATTTAAATTCAGTTTTTTTGTGTATGTTCTTTTTGGATACAAATAAAATAAAAATTTTTAATCTTCTACGTCCAAAAGTGGGTACATATTATATAATTATTAAATTCAAAAACTACTTTGATTCGCTATTTTCTACCTGACGTGACCCGTGATGACCTATTTTTGGCACCCTTAAAAAACTCTAGCTCTATTCTATACTGTTCTCGAGTTTGACAAAGTTGACATGTTCTACTTTTATACTTACCTTATACTTTTATTTAATTTATTCACCAATACAACATTTTTTTACCTATACAACATTTAATAAAAAAACCACTAATCCAAAGAACAGGTGTCCTGTTTTTATACAATGTAACATACTTAGAGTGAACTCTCCGGATCACTAGTTTTTGATATATTCTAAAATATTTTACCAATCATATGAATATTTTGATTGTTTTTTCTTCTTTTATTTTACAAGTTTATTTCTTTTATTTTTAGTTACGCTTCTCTCGTAATCAAAGCTTCTTATCCAAAGCTTTCAAAAAGTTTTGTATTGTTTAGTTCATTTATATATTTTTAACAAATAAAAATTTGGGTTTTATTTAAACTAACGCGCACACAGAGAACCTATTCACAAAAATTAAACATTTTTAATTTTAATGTTAAAAATGCATCACTACTCATCTTATGCAGAATTTCTCCGGAATTCTACGAAGTTTGAAAATTTGTTTTCTCAAATTAACAAAAATTATTATACTGAAATAATAATTTTTGTTATAATCAAAATTTTATCCTTTCTAATTTTGTATTGTGGGCTCAATATTAAAAGTACAATTAAATATACAATTTATGGTCGTAAACTAAAGATCGATTAAATAGAGAAAAATATAATATAAATAATGAAAAAAAAACTTTTTCCTCCTACGTTTCGTCGCAATGCAAACAATGAAAGCAATCTTTTTTTCTATTCATTAAAGGATTTTTCCAAAAAGGGTTCAAGAACATGAACAAAAACCGAACGATCATTTTTTATCGCTGTCTCGTCAACCTACGCAGCTTTTTTTTTTTATTTGTTCACAATGAGGAATATTTTAACGATAATTTCGTTTGTAAATTACGGCTTCGTAATCAGTTATTTTTATTTCATCTCTTTTTTTTAAAACAAAACACAAAGAAACATTCGTTTATTTATTGGAAATTACACACAGAAATAACTTAAAAAAGAGAGACGAATTATAATTATTATTTCCTTTCTTCGTTCGTTTTCGCCCCTGTATTAGAAAACATATGGGCATAAAAGATTTATTTATTCATTTGGTAAATTTAAAGTAAAAAATGTTAAAAAGGTTTGAGTCTATAATAAAAATTCTTATTTTACAGAAACCTTTTAGTTATCCGATTTTTTGTTACAAAGTAGACAAATTACTTCTAATTCTGTTTTATGTTTCTAATTTTTTCTGCTATTTTGAATATTTTTTTCATTGTATCAGTTTAAAACTGACGACACGGGGGTCAGTAACACAGCATAACATATTATTATACTCATCTCTTTTTCGCTTTTTTATTCGCTAATTTATTTTAATTCGTTCCTTCATCAATCATACAATAATTGCTGTGTTTTGAAATATTTAATTTCACCATACATACGCGCTCACAAAACGACACAAGAAAAAAGAAAAAATCGTATGGTAAAAATAAATTTATTTACTGCGTGTACTGATGCTTAATTCAATTTTATTATAAAAACATCTTACATGGATTTCTAATTAATCCGTGTAAATGATTACACAAAATATCACAAAATATCAAACAATGGCTTCAAAAATTATGGATTCTTGTTTTAATAAGATTATAATAATGACTTTTTTTTTGAGTAAAACAATTGAGAATAAACTATTTTTTAAACTGTCATCTCAACATGGTAATATAATATAATAAGTGCTTTTCTTTTTCTTTTCAAATATTAAAAATATTCTCAAAAATTTTAAAGCTTCCTTAAAATTATAAAAAAAAAAAACTTTCACATTATTTTAAGTTTAATATTTTATTACCGATAATGAAAGTGCTGTTTATCTATAAGAATGAAAACAAAACATTGAAAAGAAGATAATTAAAAAACCTTCGAAACATTCAAAATGTTCTTATTATAATCTGCTTAGATGTGAAATGAGCAACATTCATAGTTACAAATGTGCCGATCCTATTTTAAACATTTTCAAGGGTAAATTAAATCTTGAAATAGGTATATTTTTTTTCAGCAATAATCTGTGGAAAAAAATAAGTTCGTGTGCTCATTTTTAAAAATTTTTGATCAGACAAAAAATCAAGTATCTAATAAATATAAACAGAACACATGAGTTTTAAATTATTATTTTTTGACATTCTTATATAATATCATTAAAAAAACGTGTTTTTTTCTTATGGTTGTATGATAAATAATGACAATATTATATACTTTAAACTACAATCAGAATTGAATTTCCATTTTTTTTATTTATTAATTCTTTCTTTTTTTATTCTAGGAATTATATCGGGAGATCGTGTCTCAAGCTAGAATTATCGGTGCTTGTATACGTGCTTCAGAAGAAACAATAAAATTAAGTGAAGAGACGGGTGCTGCTGTATCATCTTCTGGTAATCGTAAAACAGACGGATCATTAAAGGGACTTGAAAGACGATATCATTTATTGTATTTAAAAGCGATTGAAGTTCAGTGTTTACTTGAAGGATTATTGGGAAGAAAAAATTCTCCGGTGAGTGTTTTTATATTCTTAGATTTTTTTTTCATTCTGCGTTATGTTTTATTTTTGGCATATGTAATTTGATTCTGGAAAATTAGTTTGGTCGTGTGTAATTCTTTCTTTTATTAATTTTTCTATCAAATTATGACTAATTATACAGAAAATAATTATTTTAAATAATGAATTTTAATACAAATATTAAAAATTATCAATAATGAATTATGCTATAAACGATAAAACTTTGAAGGTATAACCTTTTATTTTCCAATTCTTTTATCTACAATCCAAAATTAGCCTAGACAAACATAGATCTTTTGTTTAACACAAATAACTGCATCTGTATGAAATCATCAAACTAATTCATCCTCGTTTTTGACTCACAATTAAAGCAGTTTCCTCAATTTTTTGTCTTCTATTTATATACGATTGGAATGTCAATGGAAAGCAAGAGGAAACAGTAGAAAATGTAAAAGAAAACTAAAAAAAAATCTAGAAAAACCTTGCTCAACATAGTTTCTATATAAAAACTTTAGCTACTTGAAACCAAAAATAAATTAAAATTCAAATATTATCATGGAAGTTTTCAAGAATTATTATGTCAGCAAGTTTAAAAAAGAAACAAAAAAATGAATGAATGAAATAAAGAACAAATTATTATTAAGAAAAAAATATAAAATAGGTCAGTGTATTGTAGTGTAGTGTAAAGATACAATGTGTCTGAATTTACAAATTAGATAATTAATAATTGATGGTGTCGGTTTTAGAAAAAAGATAGAAGTTTGAAATTTAAAAAAATATTAAAAATTATCAGGATTTACATTAACTTTAATATAAAATTTATAATCACAATTAACAAAAAAAATAGATGTACTTCTACAAAATTAAACTCATTTTTTTATAAATTTAATTCCGGCCCTATGAATCAAGAATTGAATTGTTTATTTTTAGAAAAAATAAACAAATTTATTTAGATTTTCTTTAAACATTTTCGTATTATAAATAATAATCATAAAAATATTTTTACACGAACCCTTTTTTGTGGGGCAATACTACTACAAAAAGATACTCAAACATACGGAATTAAAATTAGTTTATTTTAGAAGATGATGAAATGGAAAAGAAAAGTTTTATGATCTTTTACTTCTTTAATTTTATTTTGAAGGATAGTTTGTGAATGTTATATTGAAATATGAATATAGGAGAACAGATTTGAATTTTTTAAGTGTTTGCATCTATTTAACAATATAAATTCATATATATCAATCAAATTGTATACGTTTAGTTTTTTTTTTGATGTTTAAAATATAAATCATAAAACCGAGACCAATTTTTACATTAGATTCTTGTTTTTTTATATTAATATTCATATTTAATCTATAATCGATATTCAACCCTGATAACAACGAATTATTTTGATTGTTTATTCTATCGGCTTATCAGGTATTTTTTTCTTTAAATAATTTTTTATTTCATTTTTGGTTGTTTAATCGAAACAGAAAAAAATCCAAACTAACTTCCATTGCATTTGTTTGTTTGTTTGTTTGATTTTAGAATCGTAAAATAAAACAATTTTTGAAAAACGAGATAAGATATTAATATTGATTAATTGTTGATTAAGAAGAAAAAGAGAATGACGGCTTATATGATTTGAGAAGTTATTATTAATTGTGATACATATAACATTTTGCTTTAATGATTTTTAATTTGTAAATTGTGAAATTGATTTGAAATAATAAATTAGTTTAACTTAAATATAGTTTGTTGGTAAATTTTGAATAAACTCAAATTTTATTAAATTTTTTTTTAACACAAAGAAATTACTTATTAATTATTAACATTTGTTTTTTTTTTATAGAGTCCTGTTCTTTCACGATCATTATCAGATACAGATGAGGAGCCTGCTACGAAATTAGCTCGATTAAACGATTCTGAATATACTTATCAAAAATCAAAAAAAGAACAGGGACTAGTGGATGTTGGTTTTGATGGTAATCGATCAGAAGTATGTTTGAATAAACTTTATTAACATTCCGTAGTTTCGATTTTAAAAGTAATCATTTTTAATTTATTTATTTGAAATAGGATGAATGGCTTCCAGAATATTTAAATAGACATCCTATGATTGAAGCAGCACAAGCAGCTGATTTTGATGCGGATTCTGAAGGTAGTGATTGTGAAATTATCCCAAAATTGACTTGCACAAACGGAAGTGGGGTATCTTCTAACCCCGTTACACCATTAACTCCTTCAATTTATGATCAAAATATGGAGACAGGTAATTTATATTCTTAATTAAATTAAAAGATTTTATAAAAAATCTAGTTTTAGGCGCAGAAGTGAATAATGAATTGGAAGTGTCAACAACAACAGCAATTGTAAATAATACTGATCCAGATACACCCAAACCCAAGCTTATTGACACCATTTTAAAGTGCCCTAAACCAGTGGATATTTCAAAGTTTAATCGATCAAATAGAAAATCGAAAAATTGTGCCATTTTTTATTTTAAACATTTAGACACGGATTCTGAACAAAGGGCTTTATCTTCTCAGGGAAGTGAGGTATAATTATTATGAATTTTTATTAACCCTATCATAATTCAATTATATCAACAATGATTTTTCTTATTCATAATAATTCATATTTTTTGAAACTTTTTAGGCCTTTCGTTCTGGTGAACCATCATCAGATGATGAATGGTTTTATAACGAGAATCGTATAAAACAGACAATTCATTTTAATGTTGATTGTGGTGATGATGTTGAGGAAGAACATGATAATATGAATCTTAATAAAGTTGATAGTTGCAATAATATCAATGAAGAAGAGGAATCTTTTGATGTAATTGACGGTCAAATAAAATTTAAAAATGTAAGAAAACTTGATTCCAAAAAAATACTAGAAACTTGTAAATTGCCCGGTTTTAATTTGATTGATGTGAATAAATTAAATGAAACACACCAAAATGGTTGTAAAGTCGAGGCAATATCAGTGAATCCACACAAAACATACAAGGTAATTTTTTTTATTAGATAGTGATAAGTTTTGTTAAGACACAAAAACAAAACGGTAATAAAATAACACTGTTTTATATCAAATTCACATTTTATTCTTATTCGTTAGTCATATTTTTTATTGACTGTATAACCAAATCTAAAAAATCGTTGTTATTACGATGCACAAAAAGAGAAAAAAGAACATAACAATGTAATTAATGTGCACAAATAAATTCGTACATGCGAGAACGAATATAATTTATTGAATTATAGAAATAATAGTATTCTTATTATTATCGTGTTTTTTATCTTTTATTATCTTATCTTTATAATTTTTTTTTTAATTTACCATTTTGTCTTTTCTAGCAATATTCAAAAGAGACAATCCAACAATTAGTATTGGGCGCTGAGTCATTAATACGTGAAGAAGTTGTTTATAAGACTCCCAAAATTATAAGAAATTCCTTTACTGAAGTAAAAGTTTCATCATTATCAACACCAATGATTTGTGGTAATATTGAAAAAGTTGTAGCAAATCCAAAAATAAAAAGAGTTCAAGTAAGTGGCTTGTTTTGAATGAAATTTCTATATTTTATTTTGCAATAATATTTCTTTTCTTAGGAATGGTTAGAACATAATCCATTAAACCCAGCTGGTGGACAGACGATTTCTGCTCCAACTACAGATTGCGATGCTTCTGGAGAATACACAACAGGTAAAAAAAAATTTGAAAGACAAAAACCCTTTAGAATTACGTACAAATTTATACATTAAACACACTAAATCAAATATTGTTCTATTAGAATCAGATTCCGCTGCACGTGATTCTGATACATCCGAAGGACTTGCTGATTCAATAGCAACGTGTTTACAAGGGGCTGGTTCAAATTCACAAGCAACATCCAGTGAAGTATTAATTGGTGGTTCGTGTGAACCATTAATGCAAACAAATAATACAGCAGAGGATGGTGTAATGCCTATAATAGGAAATGTCAAGGTTAGTATTTTTTCTAATTAAGATTTGAGATAATATTCAATTCATTATTTATATTCTTTATTTTTTTAAATGCAGGTAATAATGCGAACAAATCGTAGAAATTCAGAGCGGCCTTGGTCGGTATCGTGTCTTTCACAATTAACACATAATCCAAATACAAGCCGATCGGAAACACAAGTAAATAATCAAGGATTGGCAAACTTTTCAATAAGTGAGTCTGCTTTACATACATTGTCCTCTCCGAATACATCTGAAACACAACAGTCGACCATTAGAAATTCTGACAGTAAAGGATCATTGAAAAAACGACGATTAAGAATTCGGAAAAGGACCGTAGGACGTAAAAGCGAGTCTGGCTCAGATTGTACACCACATGATGAACAACTGAGAATTGTCAAATCTGAATCATTTTCAGGACAGTCAAAATCTGCACAAGATCTAAGCAAGGCATTATCATTATTGTCTATTCCAAAGTGCAATCCGTGAGTTAGATTTATTTTGTAATAAATTAAGTTTAAAAACAAATGTAATGCCTTTTTTTAGTCAAGTATCAAAAGCAACAAGTTCTGGATTAGAAAGTGAAGAGGAGAATGCAATGATGAAACCAAACTTTTGTCTAGGTGCATATACAACTGTGTTGGTTCCTGGTGGTGCTTCTAATTTAGGGTCACTAGCTGCATTGGCGAATTATAATCATGATGAAAAGCCAGGTATTATTCATTAGAATTAAATTAAAATTAAATTAAAATAATAATATTTTTTTTAGAATTATTAGAACAAGAATTGATTCAAACAGGAACGGAAGAGAATAGCAGTTTCTCTGAACAAGCGTGGGATAATTACCAAGAAAAATATCAATCGGAGCCGTATTCTGAAGGATTCGATTCAGACGCTGCAAGACGATTGATGGAGTTTGGCGATGATTATCGTAACTTTTTGGATTCACAATCAGATTGCTGTTCATCTTCGTTGTCTGCGCCAAATAATTTAGACTCAATGTCACCGCCAAGAAATAGAAAGTTTATCCCTCCACCTGAAAGTCGATCACCGTCCCATACACCTAATAGTAGTTCATTAGAGAGTTCATTGCGACGACGCCGTGCACTGGAATTGGTGGATTTGGAACGAAGACGTAAAAATTCAAGCGGCTCAAAAAGAATGTCTTCTGATGGTGAATTTCGGAATTAATTATTTGAATCTGTTTCAAATATTCAAATCTTTTATTTTTATTTTAGAGCGTCGCCGCTCATGTGAATCTTCATCATCCCGCAAAGAAAATGGTGCACTTAATCGTTTAGACACTGATCCAGTTAATCGTAAACTTGAATTTGATCACTTTAGTCCTGGAAAAACTCGCAAAAAACATTCAGAAAGTGATGAAACCACATCTCGTCGTCGATCATTACGGTCAATTGACAAAATAGCAATGAAATCATTTTCATCATCCAGTAATAGTGATTCTGAGGATGACATAGAAATGAGAAATTTATTGGCACAAAGTAAAAATCGTTTGGAACATTCAGAGGCTTTAAGAATTCGTCGCCATCTATTAAGACCAGAAGATTATGTAAGATACAACAGTGTTTATACTTTAAATAATATTATTGCAAGTCCAAAAAATATGCAAGAATTTATTTCTCCCAAATGTAACCAAACTCAGAATGTGATTGAATTGAATTGCTTGAATAATGCATGGTGTTTCTTATTATTTTTTGTATTAACTATTGTTTTTGTACATAAAATATATATTTTGAATTTATGGCAGCATCCAAGTTAGATTATTGAATTTTATACTAAGAATAATATTTATTTAGTAATTGAATTTCATGGAATACAAAGATGCCCATGTGTTGCGAATCAGATGCAGTGAAATCAATTCTTTTTGAATAAATTCTTTGATCATAAAAAATATTAAAATTATATTAAATTTCAAAATTGTGACGCGGAGTCTTTTATCTTTTCTTTATACCATATAACATTAAAAAAACTTTTTTTAAAAATATTTTTGCAAAATTCAATTAACTAATATGAATTTATAGTTTTAAATAAAACGCAACGACTTTAAATTACACTTATTTTATATAAAATTTATCTTTTTATATAATTTGTTCATTAATGATGGGAACTTAGCTGACACTAAAAGTGTTGTGTTTTATTTTAACTTCAAACTACATAGAAAATTGGTTTCAGTTTAATTTATCTTCATACCGAATAAAAATATATAATAGTTTACTGACGTTATAAAAAAACAGTTAATTTATAAAAATAACAGTAATAATTGATTAATCGATCTATTATGTGATCTTGTGATTTGGAAAAACTCAAAATTCGTGATTTTATCTAATGTAAATTTAAAAATAGAAAAGGAGGAGAGTTTAATTTATTGTTAATTACATTAAGGTTATATTTTTTATACCCTTTGGTAGATTTAGAGGATTTAAAATAAAACAGCAAACAAAAACAACGTAGTAGATCTTTTAGAAGATTTGTTAGTTTTATATTTTGTATTTATATTGACTAACTTATTAATTAACTAATATAATTATTTAAATGTTCAATTCTCACAATTACAAAAACACAAATGGCATGTTTTATTTATTTAAATTCTCTAGGAGTTGATATTTCAAAATCCTCACTTTACTCGTTCGTTTTGCATTCCATAATGATAGAAAAGTAATAATTGATTCAGGAAGATTTTGTGGATTTTGAAATAATTCAACCCCTTGATTCAATTTGTTATTGTTGTTTTTTATTAACCAAAGACGAATTAAAAATTCTCTTAAGAAAAAAAAAAATCTATTAAATGGCTTTTTATTTCATTGTTTTTGTTTTTACTCGAATGTATTTTTTTTTTTTTAAGAATTTATAATTTTTTGTGAAGTGAAATTTTATTTATTTTACTTTTTGTTCATTCAATTACATTAGAACTCCATGTATGTATTATTTTATTTATTATTTTTGCACAAGTTTACTAATTTCTTAAATTAGTTATTAAGTACTTGTAAATTGAAAAGAAAATTAGCTAAAATAATTCTTCCTCTCTTTTGATCTACTACTTTTTTTTTGTTTGTTTTTTGTTTTCTTCTTATTTTGCACATGTAATAATATGGTATAAAGTATAAGATTTTGACTCACACTAATTCTTTATTTAGTACGATTTTTGTTTTTTAATTTTTTTCTCGATTATAAATTAATAAAGCTTTTTTAGATTTATATAAGAGTTCATTTGTATCTGGCTCTTTATAATATTATCTTTTTTGCTAATTTATAATCTATTTTAAACTATTTAATTACAACTACTAAATTTCATTTTTAAACGATACAATTTCGTTTGGCGAGAATTTAACTTTCATCTTCTTATTGATGAAAATTTATAAAACCATTGTTAATATTATAACAGAATCTGTCTTAGCCTTTTTTTTTTTAAATATTTTCCAAAGCAAAAATAATGGCCTAATTTTTGACGTCAAACATTTTTCTTGTAACAAAATAAAATAAACTAAAAACTTTAATTAATATTTCCTACAATAAAATTCCTTTTAATTTCTTATTTTTTCCTTTTCAAAATATAGGCAGAAATAATATCCACATGTCGTGAAAATATCCGTTGTCTGGAGGCTGTATTACGTAGTTCACCTGGAACGGTTTTATCACCAATAAGATGTCAAGAGACACGAGGTGAGTTCGTTAAAATAATACATAAAGAGTGCCGTTGTGCACCGATCACACGTTTTATAGCACGTGTTTTTGATTTTATTCTGGACTGCACAAATATTATTAGAAATTGGATGCTTTATCGTTATTTTTTATCTACTGTAAAATATTTTTATAAAATATGTGGGATTTTTGGTAAAGGAATTGATAAAATGAGTAATTCCAGATTATTAATTTAGTATTTTTATTTTTCTTTTTGTTACCCTTGTGAAATTAATATTTTTTTTAAAGTTTATAAAAATATTTAATGATAATATTATTTTGTTCTTATATTTTTAAGATTTTTGCTTTTATCTTTTAATATCGTTTTTTTTTTCCTTATGTGAAAAATCTTATTTTCTAATAAATTTGCTTTTTATTATTTGAAAAATGCTTGTTTTTTTTCCTATGCTTTTGGGTAATTTTCAGTGTATACTTTCCTTGCTTCGTGTTTATTATTTATCTACTAATTCTGAATGGATTTTGAGTTTGATTTAATTTTTTTTTTGTATTTATTACGAGAGGTCAATTGGTGTTTTTTTTTTATTTACCTTCAGTATTATTGAATTATTAGTTTGTATTAATAACAATAATTAGTGTTTTATTCAAGTCCTTTTATTAAAATGAAAGATTAAGAATAATTTGAAACTAATAATTTACAATGACCTGATGTAAAATTAAAAATTTTATCTGATCTTTTCTTTACTTATTAGTTTTGAGATTTGTTGAATTAAAGTTGCATGTTTTAATTTATACAATTTACTTTAACGAAAAACCAAATCGAAATAATATCTAAAAAATATTTAGATATTTTGAGAAGTAAAAAATTTACATCAGTAAAAAAATATTAAATGCTTTTTTCACAAAGATATTCCATTCATTTAAAAAAGTTCTATTTTTTTATTTTTAGTAGCTTTGATTAATTTGGTTGCCCCACTAAAAAGTATTATAAAAATTAAACGTATTATTATGATTGTTATTTTTATAAACCCGGAAGGGAAAACTAAACAAATGATTTCATTGAAATATTTAGTTCTCAAAACTCAAACCGAATTAATATACGTTCTTTCAGCCTCTTTCTTACATTATATGACGCAATCATTTATTTTCAAGTTGTGCTTTTTTATAATTGAGGGAATTATATAATTAATTAATTAATTAATGTCGAATTTTTTTTTGTTTTGAGATTTAAATTTAGAAATGCGTTCACTCTGGAGATTTATATTTTTTTTTTCCAAATCCAGTTTGATATTTATAATCTTAAAATAAACAAGAAATTTTGTTTGCAGAATCGAACTAAACTGCGTAAAGAAACTAACCTTAAATATTGATTAATTCTATATATTGTAATAGTTCTGTAAATTAAAAATATTTATTTTATTTATTAATATTTTAGTCACTGTTTCAACCTAAAACAAACTACTTTATTCAATATGTATTATGCAAATCAGGTCACCTCTCTTTCTCCGTATTCTTCTCTCATTCTTACTATTACTCAGCAAACAGTCAACACAAACTAAAAAAACCAACAATCAGCGAAAAAAAAATCATCAATAAAACAATACAAGTTAACATTTTTATACACATTTGTACATTTTGTTTTTTAACTACACAAACATACAGCTCTATTCTATTCAAATACACAACAAAACTCCGTTACCTTGCGCTATAGCAAGTATAACTTTTTTTTTTAATTCGTTCACACAATCAAATAATACAAAAAAACAAAAAAAAAAACAAAACACGAGCGGGATTATTAAGAAAAAAAAAATATACACATACAAATGTAATGTTTAGTAGTTTTAATATAACTCTCAATAAATGTAGGAGTATTACTTAAAAAAGAACTAAATAAATAATTTAATTTAAGAAAATAAGTGATAAATATAACTAAGTGTATCGAATCCATTTTTAAAAAAAAAAAAAAAGTGTTGTTCCTGCATTAACCTCCTTTCGTCGTTCAAAATAATATTTTTCATGAACAAAAAAAAAAAAAAACTATTTTTAAAACAAATTTGTATTAAATGAATTTCTTATAAGAGAATATTAATGAATTTTATTTGCAATATTTTTTTTGTCAGTTGAAATTGTGAATTGATAATAAGATAACCTTTAAATGTGAACTGTTCTGTTTAACTGTATTTGTGTGATTTCATTTCTTTTCGAATTCTTCAATTGACAAACTACATTAATTTAAATTTTTTTGTAATATTCATTCCACTGGAACAGAAACTACTCTTCCTTTCTGTTTTATAAATACATTTTTCAAATTTCTTAGATTTGCGTGATCGTGATTATTTTGCTGCAAATGCTTTTTTATTGGTTTATAATTTGTAATGCCAGCAGTGCTAATATTGAATAAAATGTAAAGACTCGTTTAAATTATAATTTCTGATTGTTTGTTGGGAAAATAAAGTTTTCTTACAGGCGATACACACAAAAATTTAACGTAATAATTAATTATGTTTTAAAATAATTAAAGGAATTTTAATTGGAAATAATTTTGAAATATTTGATCTCCAAAAGTTTTTCTTTAACGATAATAAAAGTTTCCACAATTAAACATTATCTCTACCCTGGTAATATTTTCAGTTAATTTGAAATATAAATGAGACGACACAAAATAATGTGGCAATATCTATTTCTATGCAATCAAAAGAGAACAAATATTCAAACAATGTATGAAAAAATGTATTAAAATGCGATAAACAAAAAAATAATGAATGATCACTAAATAGGGAAATAATTTGTAATTTGAAGTTTGTCCATAGAAAAATAAAAATTAAAATGGATTTATTTCTAACGTGATTATTTAAAAAAAAAATGGATTTACGAATTAAAATTAGTGTCCATGTTCAAACGGATGATGAAAAGATTGATGATGGTATGGATATTCTAAATAATTAAAAATAATCTAACATTTAATTTCTGTTCTTGTCCAATATTTTTAAATTTTCTAATAATTTTATTTTTTTATTTAATAAAAATTGAAATTTAAAAATGTAAATATGTAGAAAAAAATATTTACAAAAGCTACAGGTTGGAGATTGTAATTAACTTGAAAGTGAAAAAAAAAAATTAATTTACAATATTTTAATTTAAACCGAAAACATTAAAATTTATGACAATTATGAATTAGCTAATTTTTTTTTTGTTGTCAATAAAAAAAAAACTATCAATTTTTTGAGTGGGCATAATTTATCTTCATATGAAATGATGAATCAAGTATCTTTCGACTGCGTATTCACTAAGAAACCAGTTTCTTTTCAACTAAACTACAATTTTATTTTTTATTAAATTTTGTCATTCTTTTTCTTTAATTTCGCGGCTTTATAGAGTAGAGAACAAAAAAGTTAATTCTATTATTTTCTAATAATTAATAATGGTTAGTTTGATACGCTTTTCCACACAAATTAAATAAATGAAAAAGAAAAGTATATAAAGTGTGTGTACCTCATAATAATTATAATTATAATTATTATTTTTATTTTTATTTACAGAATTACTTTCATCATGGGAAAGTTTGTTGAATTGGAGTGAAAATGCAGCAGTTGCAAGACAACTTCAAGAGGAGATGTTAGTTCTTAAAATGTCTCTTAATCGTTTAAGTACAAATATTGGTACATTCGATTCAGAAGATGAAATACAATACGCAATTGAGGAATTAAAGGTTAGTGCAAAATTATTTATGATTTCTATGTGTTTTTTTTAATGAATCTACGTGGAATTTTACAAATTTAAAACATACTATTGTGATTTGATTGTGTATTTTTTCAATAAAATAATATTGTGTGCAATTTAAAATGATATTGTGGCCTTGTATTGACCTTAATTAAACTTAATGTATACATATGTGCATTTTATACACAAAAAGAACTATCGTATGTGGTGAATATGAGACCAACCTTTTTTTTATATTTTGCATTAAGAATTCACCATTATAATGTTTGATTTTGTTTGCTAAAGATGGCTCAAAATAGTAGAGATTCAAACCTAAATTTATAATATTTTTTATAGTAGAAAAGTTTCAATATTATTAAATTTAAATGCAATTTGTGGTTACCAGACCAAAATTCTTAATTACGAAGTCAATTGATAATCTGATTGTGTTTTTGCAATATACATATAATAAAAATTAGAAACACTTATTATATTCTAATACAATACACAAAATATTTTTGTCAATATTTTAAAACCATTTATTTTCCAGTAAAATTTAAGCTAGAAAATTCTCGTATCATACATATGTTTTGTCAACCGATGTCATTTATTGCTTTTGATAGAGAAATAATAAGATAAAAGGGAGATATATATATGTGGGTGGGTGTATTTTATTGGTCCCTGAATGGGAATGAGAATAAAATCTCTGGAAAAATAAAACTAGAAAGTTTACAACAGTAATAATAGTTTGGTTTCATTCAATTGTAATTAGAATAAAATTAGTCATTTGTCAATTTGCCCATTTTTACATCATTTTTAATATTTTATTTTATCAATAACTTTTAGTAATAACTCATATATTTTTAACTAAAAAAATTAGGCTGAAATCGATTTGGGTTTTATTTTAACATCAGGTAAAAACTTTTAAAGTTTATTATTCGTAAAAATAAAAATTCAATTTATAAAAAACTCATAGTAAAAGGCTCACGAAAAGAACCACATAAAAAACCTATAAAATTTTGTAATTAGAAAATTGTATATCTTCGAATGTTTTTCCGTCCATTCGCATCCTGTAAAAAAGTCACGTGACATACAGATCATAAAAACGAGGTCGTCAGCGTGTGTATGGTCACTTTTGCGGTTTTTAGAGAAAAATAAATCCCTTAGAGGATTGGACAAGAGTTCCTCCATCTCTTCTTTTATATCTCGCTTGAACCCCTTTACATTTCTAATCATGAAATGGTACAGAAAACGAAAATGAATGGAAAAATAGGAAGAAAATTTGAAGGGAGAAAAAAAATTCAATAAACTCAATATATTAAATTACTTCCTTTTTCTTTTTTTCATATTAGGCTGACAAACTGAAACTTCATACACAACGTTCAACAATGTTAAATCTAAATGCTTCCGTACATAGTTGGCTAACACGTCAGGAAATGAAATTTATTAATAAAATTGCAATGTCCGAACAATCAGTTGCTGAATTAACCGATGAAAATTTTGATGAATTAATGAATCAAACAGTAATTGATAAAAGTGCAAATTATCAAGATAATGAATTACATAAATATTTAAAGGATGAAGTTGGTGATATGTACAGTGCTTGGGATGAAGCAGATCAAAGGTATTTTTTTTTTTTTGATTTTCTTATATTCTTTATTCAATTTCGAGATAAACTATTCCTTTAATAAAATCAATTGATAGTGTTTAAGCGTGAGTTGAATGAGTGGAAGTGAGAGAGAGGGTGTTCAAATCAATTGACAGTCTTGACAGTTGAATACGTATTAATATTGGTCCTGTTATACTGTATTTTTTTATTTTTGTTTATCTACTGTCAAATAATCTAGGTAATATGTTATTGGAAGGAAACGAAGAAAAATATATTTTTTATGGTGATTTCTTTTTTTTTTTTTTTGTTTGGTATATTTGCTTGTTTTGGTCTTATATACAAACAAACACACCAAACTAACAACTCACACCAAAAAACCCCTAGAGGGTTAAGAAGGGTGTACAGTTCTTATTTATTTTTAGGACTTAAATATTTGAAAAAATTTGATTTTAATATGATGTGTGAACAATGAGGAGTTTGAAAATAAAAATAACAGAAATTATAAAATACACAATCGTAAATTTTTTTGAAATTTTTGACGTTATAAAAAATTGCTTCAAATTTTTGAATCAAGATATTTTGAAGAAAGAAAATCTTCTTAATAAAGGGAAAAAAGTAAAAGTAAAATTATTAAGTCCTTCCAATACCGCAGTTAAACACGAATAAATATTTTAAAATGTCGCTACTCCATATGTTTTTTTTTTATAAAAACTTGGTTGTAAATTTTAATTTATTTAGTTTTTTTTCATAAATTTTGTTACTTTTATCTATTTTTAATTTAACAACAGCTGCAAGTATATCTTTTTTACTGTTTTCTATTTTAATCATAATAGATTGATGATATTTTTTATATTAAAAATTATATCTTGACCACAACATATTCTGTGCATATGATCTTCAAGAGAAAACTGACCCGAATCAAGTCCCTTGACTTGATTGTTTTTTTATGCAAACGCACAGATGACATCAGTATAGTTTCTATCCTTCATACGTATTACTTTTTTTTTTTGTTTTCCTTGAATAAAATAAAATTAATGATCATTTGATGGCATTATATTAGAAAATATAAAAATGATTTGTTTTATTTGCGTTCCGTATTTTTTTTTTTGTAGGATTTCATAAATTCTTCTTTCATATATATATATTTTTTATTTCTTTAATTTAATTTATTTTTTTTTTATTTATTGCAGAATAACAAATCGTTTAGAAAGTCTGACTACCTCTTTAGCTGCATGGAAACAATTTGAATATGGTTTGAATGATTTTCATGAGACACTTGGTAAAGATAAAGGTGCCCTGTGTGGTTTGAAAGGTGCACTTGATAGAGGAAAAAAATATCCGATACATTTAGATAATAATGTTATAGAAGTTGCCAAATTACTTTCGGAAAGAATTGACCACGCAATACCGGTAAGAACAAAAAGAAAACAATTAATCTTATTTAAATATTTACAACTGATTACAATATTTGTAAAGAATTACAAAAAAATTTTCTGAAATAAAATTCCTTTTTGATTTATTTAAAGAGCGATACAATTAAAAACGGAAATTTAAAGTAATTTTAATATTTAAACACTTCGAAATTATTCCATAAAAGTTTCACTATATTTTGGGCAAAATGAAAAAAAAATAAAATAAAATTTATTTTTCAATTATTTGATGATATAAAAATTTGTATTGAATTTTCGTTTTTGAAAAAATGAAAACTGTTTAATTTTCACAAAAGAAAATTGCTATACTTATATATATTTTTTTCCTTCTTTGCTTTCGTCTATAATACCGTAGAGTTTGTGTTTCTGTGTTGGTGTGTTTGTTGTGACCTTTATGTCGGTAAAACGTTCTCTGCCCAACCGAGCGATATTAAATTTGTATTTTTACGTTGATTCGAGAGGTCTGGGCACGTGACTTGAACACACAAAATATAAATTGTATTTGTATTATATATATTTATATATATATATATATATATATATATGTGCATCTGTGACTCTGTGTATATCTACGTATTACGTATCTCCCAACCACCCACTTTAACCTACCTAACCCATCTACTACAAATAATATAATATGAATTTTTTTTTGTTATAAGGTTTAACTTTTGGTTCTCTGTGCGTTCTACATTTTTACTGTTACAAGAATAAGAAAAAATAGAGAAAAGTGTAACTGTAAAAAATGAAGGCTCAAATTATATATAAAAAAAAGGGTTAAAAATAATTTATGTAAAAATTATATAAAAAAAAGTGTAATAAGAAGAAAATGTTCGCGCATTCAATTGACTTTGAAATTGAAAAATTCGAAAAATAGCAACAAACAAATTTATTAACACGATAATCTTATTTTTCAAATATCACCCCAGATTTCCCCTGGCCTTTTCTACAATAACACTACACTGTGCATGTAAGAGTTAAGATGATGAGAAAAATATCCCAAGTTACAATTTATTACATATGTAAATATTGGACATTTTCTTTTTATCCTTTACTTTAACTACTGAACGCGATTTTCCCTTTTTTCTTTATACTTTAATTCTTCCTCTCTCTCTATCTCTCTTTCTCTTTCAATTCACGATATGTTCGCTTGTCGTATTAAATAAATGAAGATCATATGTTTTCTTGTATTCGACGCCTTGTTGTTATTCCCCTCTATTTCTCTCTCTCTCTTTCTATTTGGTTAAAGTGTAATATCCTTATTTATTTCTTAATCATTTTAAGAAAGCAGGACGATTTCTACTTTTCTTTTTTTTTTTGGTTAAATCTTGATTTTATTCTCAAAATTATTTATTACGATAAATATGTTTTTTCATTTTATTTCTGGATTTTTTTTTTCTAGTTTAGGGAATTGAAAAAAAAAAAGTATAATGGGGGGCAGTGAGCATGCGAGAATATAAGGAGTGAGAAAATTGAGTTGACTTTAATAAATTGGCATTTTTTTGTTGATATGTTAATACTTACTTTGTGACGGTTTTCATTTCATTTCAATTCATTTTTATTTTATTGACATTGAGGGATATATGTACAGTGATTAAGGATTAAGTTTTTATATAGTTAACTTAAATTTAAATTGTGTTTATATAAAAACATAATATAATTTTAGGTATTTGTTTATTAAAAAATTTTATAAATAAAAAAAAAAAAAAATTAAAAAGAATTTTCATTAATCTTTCATTTGCCATATTATTAAAATAAATAAAAAAATCATCCCTAAATGAAAAACAACAAAACACTTCTTGCGCATAGTTATTTGTATTTAACATTTTTTGCAAACTACCCTACATTAACTTTCTCTCAACCCGGTTAAGCAAATCAACCAACTACCCAACCAAAAAAAAATTCCTTATGGTCGTAAATTTAGATTATGATTTTAATGAAGTCATATAAGAATTGTTCTGGAATTTTTATTGCCATTCTAGTTGAATAGTTTTTGGGTTTTACTCTCCAAAAATAAAGAGAAGGGGGGAATGAATGAATTGAAAAAGAGGAGACAGCAATGATGAAATTATTGGACTTCTTATTAAGTTGAAAATTGCGTTTTGTACGGGGATTTAATAAATTTATTTAAATTTTCTTATGATTTATTGCGTTTAATTTTATTCTGCTTCTTTTCAAAAAAAGAAAAAAAATTGAGTATAAACAAAATAGAAGAAAGTGATCAAAATAAGAGGAAAAACCAGCTAACTCAATTATTATTCAAACAATCAAACCCTCAATTTATTAGCTGAAAAATATTATTTCACCCTTTCTGCAAACCTTTTTTTTTTTTTTTTTGTTGTGTGTGTGTTTGTATGCATGCATATAACTTTTGACATCATCACTGTCAGTTGAGAAAAATTTCTTTCTCGTTCTATTTGATTTGGTGCAATTCAAAAAATAAAGCAGAAAGACATCTCCCTTGAGTAAAAGAAGGAGTGACTTGACTTCCTGTATGAAACAAAATGATTTAATCATTGAATCCCCTTTAGAATCTCTACTTTTTTTTCACCTTTGTCCCTTCTCATTTCTTATTATTGTTATTTCTTATGTTGTTTTGTGTATTTAACCTAATGACTGTCGATTAAAAATATGAAGATGAATTTTATCACTTTCGAGTGTTAATAGTATTATTTGTATGTTTGTATTCTGTCTGTGTTTTTATATCTATATGTAAAGTTTGTTGTAAAAATTAAACAGTTAGATTGAATTGATGTATAATGTATCCATTTTTGAATGAAATTATCGGTGCTATAAAAGAAATAAATATTTTAATCTTAAAAAAGTTATAATATGTACTTACCTACTAAAATTCAAATAAACGAATATTGCGAGTAAAAAAAAAGTAAGTTCACAAGAAAAGTTCGTTCTGGATTATATAAATTTAATTTTTCATATTAAAAAAAGTGATAAATTTGTTCTTTGGATTTATGCCATTCTACCCAATATATAGATTCACACAAAGCTAACAAAACAAATTCCTATCAAAGTAAAAATCTTTTGAGATACATAAATAAAGACTTTGTTTCAATAAAATTTATTCCTTACCTACCAGCCTAAAAAAAAACTCTTGTCTCTTCTCATCCAATTCTCGCTTATTCTTATACGCAGAGGAGATGAATGCCTCTCAAGGGACAACTGCCATGAAGAGACAAACGCGAAAATACAGAACCCTATATTTATATTACAAGGCATGTATAACACGCAAGTGAATGTAGAATGTGACTTTGTTAGAGGAAAGGGAAGGTGAAACATGAAATAGTTTTTAGGTATTTTTTTTTCAAGTCAAAATAAAACCATTTTTTTTTTGCCTTCGATTTTATGTTTTGTGTAATGAATTCTATAACTGCCAAATTTTGGTTTAAATATAGTTGACCTCATGACTTCTTAAACCTTAACTCTTTTTTTTTTCTTCATAAATTCAACCCTAAAAAATATCCTTTCCTACAGATATTTTTTCTGTTCTTTATCTGTTTTTTTTTTCTTCTACAAATAAGGATTTACGTACTTGACTCGCATATATCAGTAAATTACATTTTGAAAATGTGATTGTTTCGATTTTACCAAAGGTAAAAGGAAAATAATGAATAAAATAAATTTTTTTTTATATTCAAAAATTATTCATGAAGTTCACAATTTATATGCTACATAAAAATAGTTAATTTTTTATTAGCAAGAAAACTGTGATGTTGACCTTAATTATTATTGATCTTTTTTCACTTATAAATATTTTTCACCAAAAAAAAACAACTTATTTTTCTTTTCTTTCTTTTACAGAATCAGATAAATACTGAAACACTTCACTCCAATTTATCAACACATCCTTTCAATATAAAATCATCATCAAATGGTTCATTATCAGATAGTGGAATATCGGATGGTGGCTGTGTATCAGATGGTGGTTTATCAGAACGGGAACGTCGTCTTGGTGCATTAAGACGTCTTGTACGTCAATTGGAAAATGCTTTAGCTCCAGGAAGTGAAGCACTTAAATCTATAGCACTGCGTATGAAAGCAGCTGAAGCTGAATTAAAATCATTACAAGATACATGTCGAGAATTAATTGTGCGGACAACTGGAAATCAACAGCAACAACAACAAAAAGCAATAATACAGTCACCTTCAATAAATTATAATCCCACAAATTTAGGAATTCAAAGTAATGGAAAAGGAAAAATTAAAAGATCACCACAAAGGTAGGTGTTTTTTTTTTAAATTCTTTAAAGTGAATTTAAATTAGTTATCAAAGTTTTTTTTTTCCTTTTTCCTCATTTTCTTTTATGTACACCCTTATTTCCATTTTTCGAAACATTGTCTCTCTTGAATAAAATTAAAAATTTTATCAAAGTTTTGCTTTTATGAATTTCTTTTTCTTTTTTGGTACAACAATTATTTGCATCGTAATTAGATAATTTACACAGAATCAAAAGTATCCCAGAGGAAAACAATAATTCTATCCTTCTATTCATCCATTTATATTGTTGTGTTTTCTAATCAAATATCATTAATTAGTTTTCTAACAAGAAACAATCACCTTGACTCTTGAGAAGAATTAAATGGAAGTTGATGGAGGGGCAATCAACGTACCTTCTTGATTTTTTTTTTTTATGTGGAATTACAATCTTTTGTGTTATTTATTTTATTTTTTATGGATCATAAAATAAAGATGTGAATAACTTTTCCTATTTTACTGTTTTTATTGTTGCTTTTTGTTTTAAATTAAAAAGTTGTGGTAAAAGAAAATTTTATTGTTTTTTTTTTGTCTTATAATTCGAAGAACATTTTACAAAAAAATTCTTTGTAAATTTTCTTATAACAAATAAATTTGTTAAAATAAATAACAAAAAATAAAATGAAATTTTATTTTTTTTGTTTTCTTAATAACAATAGAATGTTTACTATACTAATTAAAAGTGTTTACTATTTACATTATTTATTTTGAATTGAATTGAAGAGGATGCATAATCCTCATTAATTTTAACAACACCAATGTGTTTCGCCAGACTTAAAATAAATATGTTACAATCTCAATTTCAAATCAATTGCTAGGTGCTGGCAAACAAAATTTAAAGTCCCCCGCTCGTGACATTTAATTATAATTTGATAAAAATTAAATTTTAAAATTATATTTTTTTTTTTGTTTGTAAAATATCTTCAGATGGCATTTTCTTTTCTTCTCCTTCTTTCTTCTAAATCTTAAAATTTTTTTACGATCACCCATTATTTTCCAACATTAGAAAACACAAATTATAATAAAAATTAAATTAAATATCATAAAATTAGTTATACGAATGAAGGGGAGTGATGATATAAGATCAAGACTTTTACGATGATTTTAATTACGTTAAACTTGACTATAAAAATGAGAAAAAAAAAAACAAACTTTGCTCTTCATCTAAAACTACTTTTAGTTTTATATGAAAAATCGGAAAACTATTTTTTTTTTTCAAATTTAATTTCTTGATTCAAGAGGGTAAATTTCTTGGAACTTCAAAGTTTTTAAAAATTCATCAAATTTTCAATAATTGTACAAACTATAAAAAAAATCTTTATTTATTGTGTATAAAAAAAATGATTAAATTTAGTGAAACTCAGCGTAATTATGAATATTTTTTTATTAGTTTCTATTTCTTCATTTAAAATTAAAAATTAATACTGAAAACATTTTATAAAATTTTACAATTTTTTTTTTTTTAATTTTCAGTAAACGCACGAATAAACGTCGTTCCGTTGGCTTAACCGTAAACTCAATAAAATTACATACAACTAAAGGTAGTTTAACATCAAATAATGATCCCGATCCTGACGATCCAAAAGGTAATACATCTGGTGTTAAAAATTGGATGTGGCGTGTGGCTAAGGTTGCTGTACCAATTCAATTAGCATTGATAACATTATTTTGCGCAATTTGTTTACTTGAACCACATTGTTGTGATTCAATTAATAATATGTCAATGAGTTTTACGCCACAATTACGTTATGTTAGAGGACCACCACCGATTTAAAAACACAAAAATGTTTGAATCTTAAAATAGGATTAATTTCGTTTTCTCATAGAAAGAATATCATTTTTATTTCCAAGGTTGTTTCTTTATATTCTTGTCCGTAAATCATTTCTGTTAACTTTTACAATTAAGATTAATAAAATGATTGAAAAAATTTGTCGTGAATATTGTTTATACTGCTAATTATTAACTGGTTTAAATTCGCAACGTAAAAATATTTGGACAATTTTTGAATTTGTTTTTTTTTTTTTTTTTGTTACCATTGAAAATATTTTGCAGTAGATTTATTACATTTTTTCCTCTTCTTACATCTTATCGTAATTTCACTTATGCGCACATACTGAGCGGTTGAATTTTTTTTTTAATTTTTTTAAAATCTAGATATTAAAATCAATATTTTAAATTAACTTGAAACGAAAAGTCTGTTGTTATTTTGTATAAATTAGTCATTATTATTGAGATCAATCTTAACAGAAATATTACCATTTTTTTTTTAAAGAAATATTTTTTAAACTTAAAATATAATTTTTGCGCAAACAAAACAAAAATTATTTCATTTAGATTTTTTTTTTTTTTACTCTTGTACCTTGTTGTCTAATTTCGTATACTATAATTATTATTAATTTTTACTAGACGTTTAAGTTAAATCTAAAAATTAAAGATCAAAATAAAAAATATATAGAACAAAATTAACAGTAATTCTTAAAAATAAAAAAAACGAACAATTTTGTACTAATTGTTTCATTTTTATCAAAGTAATATTTACAAATGAAATTCAGATTATGGAGGTAAATGAAATGTTACTGCAAGCTTTTTTTTTTTTTTGATGTAGTTGAAAAGGGGGTTAGCTTGCCAAATTTTGTAGAAAATAAGGTGAACACGATTTTTTTTTTTGGTTATTTAAGTTTGTTAAAAATTAAAAAATTAATTAATTGAATTTTAAGTGTAAAACGTACTTACATATTTAAACGGTTTAAAGTTAAAATTTAAGGGACGGTTATTTTTATTGCTACTATAATTAATTTAATTAATGACTTTATATCATTAAGATTAATAATAAGAGACGTATATTGATCCGATTCTGATAATTAATTTTTTCTTACCTACCTTTTTTTGTGTAATAAATTCAATTGGTAAAAATTAACTTTCGCACACTGATTCTGTGTTGACTATCCATTTATGTCAATACCATCATATGTCCTTGTGTAATTTAAGTGTTTTAAATAAACGGCCTATATACAAAATTAAAATTGAAAGAAATTTGTGCCTTCAATAGGAATTAATTACTTTACTCAACTCCACTAGTCCTGTTTATGCAAATGTTTTTTTTAGTTTTCAATTTTATAAACATTTTGTTCAATTTCAGTTCCGAAAAAATATTAATTTTTTAAACATCATTAAAGGATGTCTCAAGTTAATTATTCAATTATTATTTTTTTAATTTTCATTTTTAATAATATTAAAAATTAAGTTAAATTTAATTTAAATTTAATTTCTAAAAAATAAAATAAAATCGTATCATTTTTATTTGCAAAATTATATTCACATCACGCATTGCAAAAAATAAAAAAATAACTATTTAAATATTATTGACTTAATAATAATTAAATTTAAATTTCGGTTTGCATATTAAATAGATAAATTATTAACAAAAACACTTTTAATTTTCTAACCCTTTTTTTTTTTTTTTTTTAACCTAATAAAATCATGTTTTATTATTTTTTTTTAAATAATAATCATAAATTGTTAAGTTAAAATTTTTTTAAATATTTCTATTATATTAATAGACAATAAGAATGAAAAAGAAAATTAACAATATTGAAAAGAAAAACAAAAACATATATTTATTATGATGAAAGGGGGTCGAGATGAAGATGTGAGAAGATGATTTGAAAATTTATATGAATGAATTAAAAACTTTTTTATATCTTTTTTAATAAAACAGAATATTTTTTTTTAATTATTATTTTCAGTGTCTTTTTCCCTACAAATTTTTCTTTCATTTTTTTTTCTTTTATATAATTAAAAGAATATAATAATATGTAATATTTATGAATAATGTACTTTTTTTTTCTTCAGTTTATATAAAAAAAATTAGTTTATAAATAAATTTTTAAGAATAAATTGTTTTTTGTTATTTTCTATCATTTATTTATTAATTAAAATGAAAAATTAACGATGGATAAGTATCTACATAAATTAAGTGTAAGTATAAAAATTGAAATAATTATGATTATTATTGGTGACTTTTAAAAAAAAAAAAACGAAATTATTTCATATTTACAAATTTTAGTTAATTTTTTTTTAGGCGTTTCCTAAATTTTTTTTATTATTGTGTTTATAAGATTTTGTCTAGAATTTTCTTTTTATTTTTTTGCTTTTTTCTATTGTTTCTGTAACAGTAAAAATTGATCTTGACCTCCTCTGAAACAATAAAACAACAATCAAACAACAAGGCGGTAGCATGATTCTACTAACTGCAAGTTTATTTTGTTTCACAATTGAAAATAAAATTGTTAACAAAATATCGATGCCAGATGAATTGACTGTAACATATATATGACTTGTTATAGTTGTTTGTACAGGTAAACCTTTACACAGAGCTGGGTTAAAATATTTCTAAAAAAACCGATACAAGAAATTTTGTCAATTTTTACCAAGATAATAAGATACAAGATACTTTTTTTTTTTTGATACGATACGAGACTTATATTTTGAGTTTTCATATGCTGAGACATTCATAGAAACTATTATTATTTTCTATCGTATAATTTTTAAGGAAATTATAATATACTTTAGTTGGGTTTTAGTACATTTTTACTTGTATCTAGATATTACACATAGCTATGGATATAACAAAAAATTTAGAACACAAATAGACAATAAATATAGGTAAACTCAAAGCAAATATTGATTGGTTTTAAAAGTACCTACATATTTTATAAGAAATATTAATTTCTACTGAGGAAGCACCCAAGTTTGGTTCTGATTATTGTCGTGAATTACTTAGTTGATTGTATAATTTCACAATATTGTTTAATGTAATAAAAATAGGGATGTATCAAAAACAACAAGAAATTCCATTGACAATAAACGAATATCTCACTGATTTATTGTTATTAAGTTATCATGATATTATTATTACATATTATTATTTTTATTTTCTCGTATATGTACATTACATACTTATAAAGTTGATTAATTTTGTAAGGGGATCCGAAAATATATTTTATATTGATTCTATACCAAAAATTTACTTAAAACATTTTTTCAGGACGGTAGTTTTAACTGTAAGCACCAGTGGAAAGAGTTTTATTTTTTTTGAATCATGATTTGGTTGTATTTTGAAGTCACGTTTTACAACTATTGTCTATATAATAACTGAAAAACATAAGATCAAATTGTTTTATTTGAGATCAATATTAAAATATTAAAGGTTCATATATGAAAAAAAAATGAAAGAAAGAAAAGAATAAAGATATGACAATGAAAACTTCATTTATGATAAATAAATAATCTTATAAATGCATTGTTTTTCGATTTTAATGTTGAATAAACATTGAAATAATTTCAATTATTTTTTTAAGTTTTCAAGTAGATACATAATACATTAATATGTAGATATGTAAGTATTTAGAAAATAATCATTTACACTTGAAAAATGTTATAGGAATTAACTTTGAATTTGAATTTCAAAAGCTCATAATTTAACAAATGACGAAATTATAATATTTGAGACTAATATAGTGTCATCTTGATTTTAAAATTATATGCACACGTGTTCGTGAAATAAAAACCAGAACAACCAAATATTCGTGCTGCACATTAATAATTAGTAAATACTACGTTCAGCTAAAAACAACGACCCATTTAACGTACGTACAAAGTTTCTCTCTCGCCTGTACATTTTTCATTCTCTTTGCTCATATGTTTCAGTTTTTCTTTTCTGTTATGTCAGCGCGTGTATACCAAAAATATCATCTGTTTTTGTTATAAAACAACAAACATTTTATTTTCTTGTTCTCTTTCCTTTTTTTTATCTGTTCTTATAATACGTTTGTTTGGAAAATTCTTGTTACATAAAATGCGCGATTTGAACTCCACCCTTTTTGGTGGGCGTGACCGACCACCTCACGTAGAAATATTCTATATTTTTGACATTTGTTGAATGTGATATCAGAAGTAAAGATACATTTTTATTTCATATTATTTTCGTTCGATGTTTATGCAAAAGCCCTAAAGGGGTGAAGGATAGTATATATCTTTGGTACTTCTATTTACTTTTACTTACATATCAAAAGTTCTAATTTTTATTTTTGCACTTGATGCCATACAGTTGTTTGGATTGGAAACTATTTTAAAATTTTCCTTTTCGGCTATAGGTGCAAAAACGACAGCATCACATATTACAAATATGTTACTAGAATTTGTATATGCATTTTAAATTATTTGAAGAGAAATAAATTTAATTTTAATGATTCTTCCATAAAAATTGATAAAAAGTACCTACCTACTTAACTAGATAAGATATTAATTTAATACGACTAATTACAATTGTGTAATGCTGATACATTAATGTATTATGATTTAAAAATATGAAAATACAAAAACAACAGAATCTGCAATACAACTATATAATATTATTATATTAAATATAATATGTTCATTGTGTAGAAAGAGAGGAGGTAGGTAAGTCAAAACACCCAACTAACTTAACCATCAAGTAACTCAAGTAAAACGAGCACGTTTGTTGGACAAAGACAGACTCTCATCTTTCACACACTACACATACACGTATATAACCACATAAACCCACACGCGAGTTCTTGAGACAAAAAAGAGAGATTGTGTGTGTGTATTTTTTACTTTTCTACTGCTGCTGCTGTTATTTGTTTGAAGTGGAAGTAGGATATGTAGTGTCCAAACAAGTGTCAAACAAACTGGACGGAAATTTTAATATTTATACAAAAATAATATATTTATGAAAAAATGCAAACATAAAAAGAAAAGTAAAATTAATTGAATTTAATTTTACGTGTGAGTCTATATGGTGTTCCAGTGTAAAAATCTTGATAAAATGTGTGTTTGCCATTTTTACGTTTTTTTTAATAAAGTGAGGTTCTACTTCTTTTTTTAAAGAAAATTTTTAATTATTTATTTTAAATTGAAGTGTTCGATTTTTTTGTTTGTTTGTGTTCTAATATTTTTATTTTAATTCCAATTTTTTGTCTGTTCCTTTGCATTATATTGTTTCCTTACTTTAATATCAGCGCTAAATTTCAGATTAACTTACCGCAGAATGGATACGTGGTTTGACTTCAGGTATATACATGATTTAAATATTGCGCGATATTGTTTATTTTTTTTTATTTTATTATTATGAAAAATGGGTTTTGTTTTATTGAACGTATTTTGTAATTTATGATTTGTATTTGTTTCAAATTTAATTTCATACAATAATTTCATAATTAAATTTAATTATTAAATCCATATAATCTTTTTCATTTAATTTCAACTTTATCTATATTTATTTCTGTTTCCAAAAAATTAATTAAATATTCTTCAATAAGTAACTAGAAATATTTTTCTTAAATTTAATTAAGAAATCAATTTTTTTATTTCAAATAATATTGTGTATAGTTAGTGATATTGCACGTTTAAAGAAAATATGCGTGTTTATTAAAAGTGAAAAGTAAAAAAAAAAAAAGGCACAATTTACATTGAGTGAAAAAGAAAAACAAACAAAAATTAAAAAGAAAAACTCGATTATTAAAATATGGATCATCATCATCCTGGAGGTTTTGCATCACCATGGGCTGCAGCTGTATTGGGTCATACAATGAGCCATGGTCCCGATCATCCTGGTTTTTCTTCACATAGTGGTCATCATGGTCATCATGGTCCTATGGATCTACATGTTCCACAATTTCCTTATTACAGGTTTGTTTCTTCAGTTTAAAATCTATGTCGAGATAATATTCTTATTAGAGTTTTGCAAACTATACAATTAACTAACATTAATATACTGAATTTTTTTCTTCCTAAATATTCATATATACGAAAAATATTGAAATTATAGTATAGGTATAAAAGTTACTTATACATTTTGTGTGTGATCTTTGACACAACTAAAAAAAAAAAAAAACTTTCTTGTGGGAATTGAAGTTTTGTTTTAAATTTTTTCTTTGTTTACACAGATAAAGGGTTTAATTTTGTTCTTTAAATTAAAAATAAATAATTTAAATACGTTATGTTATGACAAGTTTATTTCAAAGAGCAAATGATAATTATACATACACGTATTTTGGTGGTATTTTAGTTTACAATTGTATAATTAATTTCACATGCATTTAAAAATTTTATATACAGTAATATTGTATTAACTGCAATTTCCTGTTTTTTTAAATAAACTGCAGAAATTAGAGTATTTTATAGATTTAGAGGATTTCTATTACAATTTCAATATATTTTTATAAAGAAAACTGAACACAAAAAAAATATTAAAGGGTAGATCTAAGTATAAAATTTTAGCATATCTAACATCATGTCATTACCAGTAACGCATTTTTTCTTTCGTATTTTGCAATAGTCTTTATACTTTGTAATAATCGATTGATAAAAACATCTTTTGAAATATAATTTGGTGATTCAATTTAATGCGCACGTTTCAAAAAATTTCTAAATGTAACAAAAGTTGAACAATGAGATCCGTCTGTTTTTATAAAGTAAATGGTTCGGATGTTCTTATTTTTATTTTTCATCTTCTATACAAATAGCTAAAAATTAAGAACTATTAGGTAGAAAAAAAAATCGATAATCTCAAAAATGTTAAAGATAATTTTTATGTTAGCATAAATGTGTGTCTCATACATATATGAATTTCTGATTGAATCTTTGCTAGGATGTCAACTATTTTTAGAAGAAATGATGGATCAAATCTAACAATTTTAATCCTATTTATTTATGAGATTTAAAACCATACAAATGGACAACAGTTATCATCATGATGTAGTATAAAATTTTAATATTTCTCCCATAAACTCTATTTACCTATGTACCTATTAGTACATTATGTGCAATATAATCATTCATAATTTAGGAGATAATTATTTGTGTGAAATTAAAAATGGGAATGATATAACTTTTAAATGATTTTTAATTTTGAAAAAAAATAATAAAAACATTTCATACAAATACAAAATTTAATGATTAAACTAATCCCAATATACAAATAATATTTATTTCTCCTTTACGCATTTCTGTATAAGCTTATCTTATTATACATATATAGGATTGAGAGAATTATATATATATATATATATATATATATATGTTTGGTCGAATTCATCCATATAAGAAAATGATGATTACCTTTCGAAATTTCAATTTTTCTGATAGCCTGGCCACACCTCTATTACCATAATTATGTGAATTATTATTATTCACATTGTTTTGATATATACAGAAACAGATGTATATAAAGGATTATATACCTTACCATATAATATTACAAATTTCGTATAAAAAAAACAGCAACACTTAAAAGTTTTATATATAGCATAGCAGCATCGATTCATCTTCACTGGTTTGTCATGGACGATGCAAAAACTATATTGCCACGTATCATCGTAAATTGCGAAAATGACGCGAAAAAAAAAATTAATAACACAAATTATTTGTTGTTCTTCTCTGATTAATGTCTAATATGGACACTCACTACATCTTATATTCTAACTTATTGAGAAAATATTGAACATATATTGTCATATATAGGATCGTGAATGTGAATGTGAATAGGATCAATATTCTGGTCTAGAATAACAGACTTACTTGTAAAAATTCAAATGATATTATTATTAAATTAATTGTTCCCATAATTCTATTTTTTTTTTTGATTTTCATTTTATCGTTTTAATTTTAATTTTTTTGTATTTGGCCAATATTTATTAAATGAATTTAAAACTAAAAGCGTAATATATGATTAGAGTGTATCAAGTAATTTAGAAATTTGTAGCAATTATTAATAATCATCTGAAACTTTTTTTCCTTATGTTTTGTGTTTGACCTTAAGAAGAAAATACCGAATCACGTATCTATACATAACTTCTTGAAAAAAGTGCAGATCTATAATGATTAATTAGAAATGCATAAAAATTACTCGCACTAAAACATTGAAACACAAAGAAATTTAATTTGTACGATATCGGACATAAATTATTATAATGATTATAATGGGTTTCAGCGTGATTACTGCCTTAATTGACTTTCGATAAGATTTATTTCCAGATTTTATATCCACATTATGGATAAACGGAGAGGTTAAATTTGCTTACATCAAAAAAAAGAAGGAAGAATTACTTATTGTTGTTATTATTATCTGATTGTGTCATTTGCATTAACTTAAAATTATTTGATTAAAAATTTAATAAATAACAAATTTGGTCGTACAATAAAAATTATAATCGAAACAGTTTTTTATACATGAAGTGATCAATTTTATATGCATTTATCTATATTTCTGATGACATTGACCTCATATTATATATATATGATGTATAGAAATTGTCAAATTAGCCTTTAATTAAAGAATTAATTGTTGGAAATGTTTCAGTTGTATTGTAGTATTGGAACTACATACAAAATATATATTATGAGTAGTGATTTGACATGCATATAAATAGTTACACGTTATGGACATTAATGATTAAAAACAAATTTACGTTTTGATTATATAATTATGTTATCTTAATCATTCAGATGTTAACAAAATTGTTAAATATGAGATTACAAAGAATTAAAATTAATTTAATCTTCAAAATGAAAAAAAAAAAGTTTTGTTTATTTATTCTAGATGTGCTAAAAATATATTTACGCAAACTAAATTTTGACGGTCATATAATTAGTAAATATAAGTATATTCAGGTGACATACACTCTCCTTTTTTATTTTGCATATTTTGCCCAACGGCTGTAATGTTTTCTTCATGTATTTTTTGGATGATGTTATAGGTTCTGATCTGACATTTGTATAATCCATGTATCTTGTTTTAATGATTATGATTTTGAAATATTCTCAGTAAATCTGTTTAATTCGTATATATTTGTAAATAAAATTAAATTATACATATAAAGACAATTTTATTTGTTCTTTCTTTCACTTTACTGCACTCTTTTAATAAATCATATTATAAATTTAATGAAATTACGAGGGTCAGAATATCGTTTGACTTTTAAATTGGTTGAGCGGGAATGTGATTATCTAACTGTAGTGTTTTCTTTTTTTTGTTCAGTGCGGTTTTATATTTATTTTAGTTTTATATTTACAACACAATTTTCTTTAGATATTAATACGATAAAATTCAATGTTTATTTTATATAAATGTATCCAGGTTAACCCATAGGTTATAAACAAATATTACCTCGATGTTTAAATAAATAGAATTAAATTAATTTTATTATTAACAAATGAAAAACTATTTTTTAGTTACAATTTAAAATTTTTTAAATCATTTGTAAACTTTTCTCGAAATTTAATTATTTTTATTGCAAATTTTTTAACCAAATACCAGAAATGATCCGAAAGTGCAAGTTGCACCAATTTAAGAGAGAACTGAATGTCTGGGTGAAAAAATCAAATCCATTTTCAAATTAATTTTATTGTTCATTTTATTTCTTCCATTGTATTCGGTAAATTATTATTTATGTACAAAAATATTACAAACAATTAACCCTCCATTTTTTCAAAAGTTTTTTATTATTAAAAATAAAAACTACAAAAATCTAAAAAAAAAAGAAAAGAAATTGATAACGAAAATTTTCTGTTTATACTTGTGATTTTAATACGAATAAAATCAATTTGAACAACCAATGAAAGTAAAAAAATAAAACATAAATTTTTATTTATAGGCGCGATTCCAAATTTGGTATCATTTTAATTGGCTAATATATACAATAATCGTCCATCGTTAAATATCTTGTATAATAGTTTTTTTTTTATATGTAAATATAATTACCTATAGTTTGTAGTTACATTAACTACACACACATATATATTTGAAATCAAATATTTAGATATTTTTTTAGCAATTAAAATAAATTCAATATAAATACAAAAAAAAAAAATATATTTATTAAAAAAAAAAAAGTATTAAATTTCTATACGTATTTTCTAATGTACGAAATTTCAATAATTATTTGATGTTGTCTTGTCATCAAAAAATTTCTATTACTAAATTTGAAATGATCTAACTAAACTGTGCAATTAATATTTGACGCGCTTATGCATAACGTGAAATAGATTGAATTCATTTTTAATTAATTGTTTATAAATTTAAAATGTTATTTATGTCAGTGAAATCATAACATGTTCTTAGTAACTTAGTAGTATAAGTATATGTTCTAGTCGCCGAATGGTATGCAATACCAACTAGATAGGCTACTGTAGGCTAATCACCTGCATAGCTGAAATTCAAGGATTCAAGAAACGACTTCAAATGAAAGCAATGCATCGGATATAAAGAATTTGAAGTCGCTCTGTGCTCCACATAAGGAGTTGAAGGAAAAAAAATATATTCATAATATAATTCAATATTTTGTGTTCAATTCAGTATAATTAGTTTTCAATATTTTGAACATTAAGTGAATAAAAAAAAATTTCTGTGTTTTTATATAGGAAATTTTTTACAAATCTTACTTTTTATTAATTTTATTTGTTTCTATTCAGGCTCTTTCAATAGAAATATTATAGAAGAGTTACAAAAGACTTTACAGAGAAACTGGCAAAACAAAAAAAAAAGAAGAGAATTTGCATAAAAGGTCATAAAAGACGATCCCCATCCATGTTCTTCTAGCACACCAACCAACCCTATAACTGAAACTATATAAAAAGAATTCTTCGTCTTCTATACCAAATTTCAATTTATTCCAACAAAGCGCTTATTATGTAGTGAAAAATTCTCTCTAATTCTCTCACTCGATTAAATTCAAGTGAAAATAAATAAAAAAAAAAAAAAGAAAGAAATAAAAAAAAAATTGTCCCAAAAAAAAAAAACTAATTTTTTCACTCAATAAATCGCATTAGCCATGCAAATTTTTTTTTTTCTTGTCGTTTTCTTTCTTTTTTTTTTTCATTTTATACTATCTGTTTCTTGACTTGAACGACAGTAGTGGCTGTAAGCAGCTAGCTATTGAAGTGACTTAGAGCGAGCAAACACAAATTATATAAGAGAAACGAACAGACAAAAAATAACCAAGTTAATTTTATGCCTTTTTTTTTATTTCCCCATTTTTTCTTTTTTCTTTTTTTTTTCTTTTTGGTCTTATTGTATAATGAATGGGTAAGAATGGGGTAGGTGAGTAAATTTAATTTACATTTTTGTTGATTTATATCGTATAAAATTGTCGTCTTTTTTTTTTTTTTCTATTTAATTAAAAAAATTAAGTATTTTTATTTTCAAATATTTTTAAGAAATGTTTTTAGTTTGTGTTTTCTTTTTTTTTTTCTTTGAATTTATATATAGAAAATAATTATGTATAGAAATTTTATATAAAAAGTTAAACGCTTGAAAATGTATTTACAAATTATTGGAAAATATCGTTATGTAAAATGTTTTAGATGACATCTTCATAAATATCATGATACAATTATTTAATTTTTATATTAAATATTATTAGTCCAAATTTATTTTTTGGATCATCATCAAGCATCAAATTTCTTTTATCCTTCTAAAACATCTTACAGACATACACACACACACATTATTTGTATTTCAAAGCGGTTTTAGTGAGAAAAAAAAGCATAACATAAGAAGACCATACAAATAGCACCAATAGTGCAACGAATTTTTTTTTCAACTTAAATCTTCAGAGGGGTGTGAAGAGTAAAAAAAAAAAATATACAGTATTTTTTTATATTGAATTCGGCTTTTTCACTTGATTTTCTTTTGTCTCGTCTATTTAAATGTATATAGTATACTAAAGAATAGAATAGAAAATAAAAATACATTTTCACAGTTTATTACAACATTTACAAACATTTTTCTTTTTTTTTTCTTTTCTCCTTTTTTTTTTTTTGTTATTTTTAAAGTCATTTACATAGAGACTAGGTGCGATTTTTTATTATATTTTTTTTGTGTTGTATAAAATAAAATAAGTTGATGTCGCACGTGCTTAAAAGTACTCAGATTTGTTACACTTGTCACCGCTTTAACACAATAACAAAATAACAAAATAACAAAAAACACAAAAAAATTGTGTATTTTATGGTTTGGGTGTAAATAGAAAACTTTAACTATATATTTCTATATGTATATGTAGAATATTCACAACTTCTGGAGTACATAATTTTTCACTTAAAATAAAACAAAAAAAAAAAATTGAATGGAAAATATGAGATATTGACAATTTTATTGACAGTTTTTGTTGTGACATGATGTATAAACCAATTAACAACGATAACGAACGTAAACAATTCATAAATATCGTGCAAATTAAATTAGTTGGACCAGCATTTGAATTAATGAAATAAAATCCAGATTTACAAAAAAAAATTACTTAAAAATCAGTACCTAGAACGACGATCATACAAAACCTTAAATTAGTTTTTAGTCTTAAGTTATATTGAATCTAATTTGTTAATTTGCTACCATTTTAAATTCAACAAATATAACAATTGTTAATAACAATAAATATAAATAAACAAAATAATCAACATATGGGCATAGATGAATGATAAAATATCCATAAACAGACAACCTGGATCATTTGTTTTATTTTATTTCTAATTCATGCCAATTTCTGTAAAAAAATATTTTACTGCATCTATACAAAATATAATCGAATGTCTTTTAGATTATTACCTAAACGGTTGTATATTTGTAACATCTGTCTTTATGTGCTAAAAGTATATAATAAAAATCACAAAGTTTTGTGTTTTTTTAAATTTTATTTTAAGAAATGTCTACATAAAAAAAAATGGAAAATCGTTTTAAGTTTAAAATGAGAATTTTTTGTTTGTAATATTTAAGTTGATAATTTTTTTGTTGTCGGAAACTTTTATTTTATCCTTATACATAAGTTAGATTTTATAGATTGTTTAAATCATATTTATTTTTGCTTCATCTTGCTTATAAATGAAATTTTTTTTTTTTTTTGATTTTTAATTTTCTTTTTTTTTTTCTTTGCATAAAAATTGTATGAAATTTACAATAAATTTCATTAAAAATTTGGTTTTTTGGTGTTCATTCACAATAGAATTTAAATTTAACATTAAAATTTTTTTAAAGATTATTTAAAATTTTTTGGATAAAGATTAATGAATTTGTTGCATTACTATAGAATATTTCACAAGCAGAACCTTGATCAACCTTCATCTTGAATCCTTTTCATCTTGTTTCACATATGTATATATATATATATATATATATATATGTATTTATGTATATATGTATGTATACTTGTTTAATATATATTATACAAAATCTATTTTGTTATGCAGTGTATGATATGTAATCATTAGGTAATTCGGTATTCTGTATAATACTGAGACTCGTCTGTTGTCACACAACGCCCGTAACAACACACTATTCGCATATTAAATTCATCAAATTCAAAAATGTTGAACACCAGTGCGAATCTCATTTTCTCGTATGGTTAAACTTAAAACATATACATAAATAGAACTACAGCATAAATATGTATACATATATATTTTTCGCGGATTATTCGGTTGGTGTAGCGTATATATGTATTGTACTATACTAGTCATAAAATCTTCTTTTTTTTTCTCTGTTTATCCTCATGGTTCTTATATACATATATAAATCTATATGTATGTATGTATAGATGTACCTATTATGGAATGGAAACTCAAACTAAAAAAAACTCATATCTTGATTAGGTATTCTGCACACAAAAATTTGAATGCTGTGTGCATTGACTTGCTAAGTGCGTCGTCTCCATACTTTCGTATAACATTCTTCTCTTTTACACTTTCTGTTGTATTATTTGATACCGAATATGAAAAAAAAAAAAAGAAAAAAACGTGGGTGTTTCATCGGTGGTGTAAACTTATATAATATTCAATCATTGTAATTTTTTTTTTTTTTTTTACGTAAATTATTATTTATATTTTGTTTGAATATTCCATTTTATACATTTATACATGAACAAAAACATATTTTAGATGAAATATTTTCTTTTCTTCTTCGTTTGTTTTCTTTTAATTTGGAAATGAGATATTGATGTTTGCATATATATATATGTATATGTATTGTGTGTATTGTTAAGGTTAATTTAAAAATCAAATAGGCAAAAGAAAAATAAACTTTTTTTATGAAGCAGGAAAGAAGTTTTATTTGAATTTGGATTTTGGTCAAATATATGAGAACACATCATAAATCAAGTTAGCAGGTCACTAAATTCTATATATATAAAAGAAAATCATATTTGATATATATGCATGCTACCTGAATTGGACATACTTTCTAAAATAAATAAAATAATATTTACTTCAAACATTTTATCGATATTGTTTTTCAACCATTTTTGATATCATTTGAAGTAATTTTGACACCGAATTATACGATATCTAACTTTAAATTGATTGACAAAATTGTCTTTTTTATAAATATAGATGAAAATGTTTATTATATTTATAATTAAAAAATATAATTAATTTTTGAATTTATATAACCACCCGTGGTTAAAATTTTTTTTACAATCATCTTGATGTAAAAAGTATGTATATATGTATATATGTAGTAAATCGTTTCTCTTTTAATAGTGATGCCAATTTACGTTCCTGAATCACATTCTGGGCCCTCCATTATTCAATACATTATATTTTAAACAGCATAACAAACAAAATACCAAAGTCCTAAATTGTATACATTAAATTGCAAATTAAAACTGTTATTCCAAATTTTTTTTTTTTGGTTCTTATCGAGACCAAATTATCACATTTTCTATAAGAAAAGGAATCTGATCAAATCGAAATCGTGTTTTTAAGGAACAAAAACTAGTCCTGTATCTCATTTTCAAAACCAAAAATCACAATATAAAAAAGGACCAAACTGGTCATCGTTAATTTATACTCGGCATGGTTTGACCGGGAGATGAACCAAAAAGTGTCATCCGCCATTGGAATGTTTATGGTTGATTTATTTTAGTTTTTATTCTTCTTGTGTTTGTCGTTATTCTTGTGTGTTTTGTATTTTTTTTTAAAATAACTTAATAGACAAATTTTTTTAAATAAGTCAAGAAGAATTGTTACTTTTATAATCATTGAAAAGTTTTACTATTCAAATTTAAATTAGGATTATTTTTTCTTTAGTAACAATTTTTGTATTTTTTATTTTTGTGTAAATAATTTTTCTCTTTTGTATCAATATTACCTAAATTATCATAAATATATACTCATTTATATGAATATGTATAATGTGTAGTATGATTTGAAAAAAAAAAATAACAACAAAAGCAACCAGAAAACCGATCCCAATTTGATCGATTTGATCAATATATTTATATTTTTTGAAAATAATCGATGTCTGCCAATTTTGTCCGAAAAACTCCCAACTGTGAGTAACATAACAAAAGATGTATATATAGATATATGTGTAAATAGATTAGGAAATATAGGGTGATTCGAATTTCTATTTACAATATTTCAATATTCAATCGCTTAATTCACTACCGCAGTTAATAAAATATGCATAAAACCGATAACCTTTAACCTTATAACAGTATGCAATGAAAAACTCACCCTGTATTGGTTTATCTCTGTGTTGTGCTTCTTAATTTTTTTGTTGTATTTTGTTTTTTTTTTTTGGTTGATGCGGCATTTTTCCTTTTATATAAAAAAAAACCTTAAAGACAATGGCCGACGATCAATACAGTCGAAGACAATCGATCGATGGACAGCTATCGAATTCCGCAAGGTCGATGATTGTTGTTTTGGATAACAAAACAAAACGATGGCTTAAAAACCATTGAAAATTTTTGTTGAAAGATTGAGAGGAAATAAATGCAGTTAAAAAAAAATTGAGAATTTTTCTTTATCTGCTTTTTTTGTGTTCTTCTTGATGAAAAATAATAATATAAATATAAATTGATCGCAGAGATCACGAAAAATTGAATTATTACAGGCGACGTTAAAATATGATCAATGCCTATATAATTATAGTTTTTGTTTTTTGTTTTACTACATTTTTATGACAAAGTTAACGTTAACGTAAATGCTTTTTATTAAAAAGAGATTAAAATGATTGAATAAAAAAATTTGCTTTTTTCTTGCTTTTAGCTTGCGGTTTGGTATTGGGCTCCCTTTTCTGGTCACATAAAATTTTATTACGTATTAATTTTTGCAGATTTTATAATGAGGACAAACACACCAAGAAAAAAATTGCAATTGTTGTTTTTGATTTTTGTAGATCTAAATCGTGAATGATTCTTCATAACGTTTCATTTCAAGTTAATTCTAATACTACAGATAATTCTAATACTACAGATATAATAATTATAATTATACATACATCATGATCCTCACTTTCAATCAGTCAGCCCTTACTTTCTGAGCTTTAATGTAAAAAATATAAAAATATTATCAAAAATTAATGAGGTGTTACATAATTTTGTCATTGTATAACTTCATATGAAAACCTTAAAAGATTTTTTTATGCATAGTAAATAAAATAGTGTAAAATATTGTACATCTCGTTAATTAAAATTTATTATTAAATTAATAATATTATTATTTTCTCAATAATTTTTTTTAATACAACAAAAAATCTTTAATATCTTCATATTTTTGTGTTAAGATAAAACAGACGGAGATATCCAAAATTATATACAATATTAAAACTCTACGATCAGCAGCATATCACAAAGACTAAATTAGCATAATATATTTTTAAAGGGTCTCCTTAAGATATTAATCACTAACCAGCTTTGTATTGTTTGTTAGATGTTAACGAAATAAAACTGAAAAAAGAAATCAAGAGCAGAAATCTGTAGTATTTTTATTATTTTGTTTTTTTACACAAATCTCTTCTTTGTATCTATCCATGGATTCATATACATAAGCAAAAAAAAACTTTTATCACTTAATGAATATCGTTCATCGATCAATGTCGATCAAAAATAATTCATCGATATTGTGTCACGATAAATGCCGCAAACCAATTAACTTTTTGATATTATTTTTATAAACAACCCAGAGCCAATAACTTGATTGTTGTTGTTTTACTGATAGGACATGCAAATTAGGCAACATTTATTAAATTGAAGGGAAGGAAAAATTAAAAATTCATTTGACGAAAAAGTTGAATTGTATATTAATTTAATTATGTTACATGTTTCTTGGTGGTAAAATAATCGATCATCTTAATAGTTATAACAGATGCATATAACTCTTTTCGGCAAGAAATTTACCTTTTTACGTTGTTACACTAACACGCGTATGCATACTCTAAAATATCATTTTATTCTAAGGAAGCTTAAGTATTCTACATCATTTATTATTACAATATAATTGTATACATATTGTCAGTCATCATAAAAAAAAAAAAAAAAACAATACAATTTCAAATCTCATAAATTACATTTTATTGTATACATCATATTATGTATTTGTTTCTTAGGAATTCCATTCATTTCATTATACTATTATTATGTGCTTCTTATTATTCATTATATTAATATTATAAATAGAATCTATATATAAGATTATATAATATAATCTATAACATATGTATGTAGGTACAACTAACCAAATAGGTTCGACTAACTTTTTATAAGTCAGATATATATGTACATTACATACATACATACATACATACATACATACATAATTTAAATGTAAATAACATATTTTTATGTTTAACACATAATACATGTTAATTCTATATAATTTGCATATATGTTCGTATTAAACAGAAAAAAATTACAGCGGGAACAGCCTAATAAATCCTACCGAATATTTTACAGAATCTGATATTGTTGCTGTTATTATTATTATTATTATTATGATTATTATTATTATTATTATATTTTCATTTTTATATTATGTGAAAACATAGGTCAATTCATATTAAACTTAAGTATTATATTAATTATATGTAATTGTTTGTGGTATAATATTAAGACTAAAATTTGACATTTTACTTTATTTAATGCATAAAAGCACGAAAAGAATTATCGGTGGCAGTTTTTTTTTTCTCTATAAAAGTCGCGAGTAACCAGTTTTTTTCTGAAATTTAGTTTTAGTTTTAGTGAATGCCAGAATAAATAAATTATATTTAAATTGATTTTATTTTATACAAAAAAACTGTTCGTTAAAACCAATACAATGGAAAGCTTTCTGATATCCGTTCGTCTTTTTATTTATCGTAATTTTTTGATTTATTATATTTTGAAACACTTAGATATTATATCCATATATAATTAATAATATCGGATATGTATAAATATTTTTTGTCTCGACATATTTATTATGTTGTGAATTAAGAATTGGTTTAAATATCTAGTTTATAATATTTTTTGCTAAAGTTACCATAAAGTTATTATTCGAACCATTTTTTCCAAAAATATGTATCGACGAAATAAAATAAAAAAAATATCTAAAATTTAAAAAAGAAAAAAAAAATGGTCGAAATTGATAGCATATAGTTTGTTCTTGATATTTTCTTTCACCAATTTCTTCTTTTTCTTCATCATCATCTTAGCAGTTTTCTTCAGCTTAATTTACTGTCCGTCTCGTCATAAGCAATTATTATAACCATAATTGTATGTTAGGTTATACTTTTTTGGTTACCCAAAAGTTTAAACATACATCAGATAGAGTGAATTGAATAACAACAACCTATAGTTGTATCTTGTATTTCTTATATTTGTATTTGTGTGTTGCTGTAATATGTTCGATGTGCGATTATTATTATTGTAATATTATGTCGGACAGGACCATGGACGATTAAAAAATATATTATATGAGTTTTACAGGGAATTTTTTTATTTTTAAATCTTACTTGAGCAATTTACTGATAAAGTTATATAAATTAGATTTAAAATCAATTGCTTTTACATTAATTTAATAAATTTTTTTTGAGAAGTATATTTTATTCTGATTAATTGTAATTGCAAAATTCTTTTTCCAAAAACTGAATTAAAATTTATTTGAAATTTCAGATATCGAGAGGATGCACTCTGCTGGACAGACAGGTATATTGTAATTTTTTTTTTTAAATTTTATCAATAAGAGAAAATAACCAAAAATCTCTGACTTCTTCTTATATATAAAAATATATCAGTTTATTGACCAAATGTCATTGAGCTCAACCCAATTTGATTGTTTCTGTGTATATACCATAAAGAATAGAGGAGAAGAACAAAGGCAATAATAAATATAATTGAAAGAAAAAAAAAAAACAGAAAATAAATTCTTTGTTATGATAATTCTGTTTGTTTGTGAAATCTTCCATATTCCAGAGGTTATTATATTTCCATTTCCATACGCAAATCATTGCGCAAAGAGAAATCAAAAAATCACAAGTTTTTTAACTTATATTCTTCAATCTGTTCATAAAAAAACATTTTCATCATCCTCATAACATCAACAATATCGATAGTATATCCAATCCTTAGAATTGAAGATTTCGTTGACATAAAGAGATAATAGCTGCATCTGCGCTGAATATTTTACTCTTTTTTTTATTTCTGTTTTTTGTATTTTTTTTTTGTCAAATGATGCCTTGTGTCAGACCCGTGCTTTAGTTTTTCAGTCGCCATCATCAAGTTTTTGCTGTTATTTCATTTTTTATATCGGTAGATTTTTGATTTTTCAAGTCGCGGACTTGATAATCAATAAAAGAGAACAATCTTTTATTAATATGAAAGATGTTTTTAAATTATGATCAGAATGTTGCTCTATGATGATCGGAATGATCATTATGATAGTGGTATCTTATGTATAATATGTTTTATTAGTCTCTTTATTTTAAGGAGACAGTGTTATTCATTATAAATTCTTAGTTCCAATTAGAACAATTAATTGATTGATCGTGAAAAAAATTATTATAAGAATTGGTTCTGATTGTATTAGGGATTTTACCAATTATGTATTCTAGTATTTTATATAATGAAATAAATAAAAATAATAAAGGTGATATTAAATTATCATACAATACTGTGTCTTATAAATACACAACTTTAATGCGATATATCTTAACCACCCGAATATTTTAAAATAATGTTTGATCTTAATTTTCTTAATTTTTTTAAATAAGTCAATATTCTTCATAATATGTAATACCAATAATTAAGTATAATTAGTAAATGTAAACTTAATCATTTCTGCGAAGAAATTTGAAAAAAACTAAACGAATTTATCTGAACTCACTAAAAACTCACTAAAACGGGTTTATTTTATTTTAGGCAGCGGATCTTTTATGTTTTGTTTGATTTAATTCACTTGAATTTTATTTTTGATTCTAAATAAATTTACTTTTATAAGAAGTAATCGATATATTTGTCCAAGTTAAAATATATAGATAGTTATAGTTTCTGTAAGTTTAATACAATAATTTAATTAAGAGCGGACTGGGAAATTAAGGTGCGGTTCTTTTTAATCCTTATCAATTTTTATTTATTTATATATTTTTTATAAGAAAATTCCATCTTTGTTTAAAAGAATTTTAGAAAAAAACAAATAAATTCTTTCTTAAAATGGAATTGAGCAACAGTTTAAAAAATCTCTAATCTTTTTTGCTTTTTATTAAAAAAAAAAAAATTGAATTTCTTGAACATTATCGCCTTATTAATGATCATTTATGAGGACGTCGAGACAACGGCACGCTTTGTACACACGTTGATATTTCCATAAATAGAAAAACTAACAAAAAACAAAAAAAAACTTGTCCCAAAGTCTTTTTTACTCAACCACTATTTTTGCTGTTCACAACTTTGCAATCATCTTATGAACTTTATATAAGTGAAAATTATTAATATGGACACGTTCACTATACGTAGCAATATAGAATTTTTTTTTTTGGTGTATAAATAATTTTTCTGTCGTCTGTGCCTCATGATTTAGTTTGATTTCTGTTGTCATTCAGGACTTTATTAATCAATCCAATATTGACGTGCGATTTGATTATATATGTGCATTTGTTTACTCTTGAGCCTGGTACAGATATTTTTTTATATTTCTGTAAAAATTCTAAAATTCTGTATAGTTTTTGCTATGTGCTCATAATTTCTTTTTGTCCTGCTTCTATATATTATAGGTATATGAAATTATAAACATTTAATTTGTCCTGACCTGACTACAACACTGACTAAGTACAAAACTACTATACACATCGAGGCATGACCATATAACCATACTGTATACAAGATATGATTTTTATTTTAAATGCATAATTAAAGGATGTGAGAGGAATGACAATAATAATAATGAAATTAAGACTTACAAAAGTCCATAAAAATCTTGTATTGATAAAACATTATTTATTGTTTCAAATTATATTGACTTTATGTGATAAATATTTTTTCAATTTTTTATAATAGATTTTTGGAATTATGGAAAATATTCGACAAAAAATTTGTTTAATTAAAGAATATTTTAAAAAGTTTTTTAGTTAGTTTTTAGCTAGTTATTGATTTTTATAGCATCTTATATTCTTGTTTAAAACAAACTATTATAAATCGATGATGTTGTGTCGCCTTATCGTCCGATATAGAAAATCTTTAATCGTAGTTTTATATAACGAGACGAGGTATATCTATCAATCCCTTTTTTTTTAACAAAAATCTTTCCTATTCCCTTTCATACTTCTATTTAGCGTTTTTATCTGCCTCTATTCGTTATCCGTAAATGGTAATATCAGGTCGTGGATGTTGATTGTTCTTTGTTTTTTATTTTTCTTTTGATTTATAAAAGAATGCTGTATATACATTTATACTAACAATATTGGATCAAGACTGTCATAAATTCTTTTGATAGTTTTATTTAAAAAAAGACGAATAGGTATTATTTATATCGCGAATCTCAATCTGTTACATGAAGATTGGAGATCATGTTATGTATATTGACGAGGCTATATTCATTATATAATGCGGTACCTTATTGATTGTGTACTAATTCGTTAAGGAGTTTTAAATTTGAATAATAATTTTTATACTCCATCTTGCACTGTTGTTTTAAATGTTTTTGTTTTTCAATCAGAAATTTGTTGCAGTATTTATGCATTATTATAATTATATATATTTATATTAATTACTATCTAATTATTCCCTTATATAAAATTATAAATTCAATATCTAATTCTAAAGAGTAAGTTCTTATAATACTAGCCTGTTTTCCATCTCCCCCTATCATCATTCACATTTAGTCTGTAATACGTTAAGTGGTTGTGTGTCAATAATTCAATGTTATGGTTTTGGTTCATTCCAGGTTTATTACCTTTGTGTCAGGGTCTGGATCTGACTGACTGTCATATATATTTTATTTCCTTTTCTTCCTCTAATTTTTTCTTTTTATTTATTCGAATTTCTTCTCATAGGGAAAAAAGTTATTGTTTATTTATTCATATTATTGTACTTTCATAATACACTGATGTCTGATGTCATTTTGATGTGTTATTTCAGAGGGGAATGAATCAAAAGTGTAGTGTAGTAGGAAATTTTTGTAATTATATATAAATCGAAGTATACTAAAGTCTCCCATACAAATATTTTAGAATATTTATAATTTTTTTTTGGTACGTTACGTCACTGAATATTCTTTGTACCTATTTCCTATACTAATAAAATTCAAACACTTGTTTTTATCATTACTATTATGATGAATCTTTGTACTTTTAGATGGTCTAAGAAATATATATAGAATTATATAGAAATATATAGAATTAAAAGCATTTAGGGTCGTATGTCCATTTCAGTGCTACTTCTGGCGTGCATGCACAGCATAGAGATAGATCATAGATATATAATATGCGCTCACCTCTATATACCTCTATACAGAATAAGAACTTTTTATGGGTGCCATGACGATCGTAAACCAGAAAATTGAGATTTATTTCTTAGACGCTTTGGTATACTTTTATTTATGTGACAGAAGTGCTTGTATATCTTTATATATATACGTATATAATATGCAGGATACGGATATATATTTGGATATAGACATACAATACATATAAAACCTGAATTTAAAAAAAAAAAAAATTATAAAGAAAGGATTTTTTTGTCAGAGTACAAATCTAACGTAAATAGATTAAAAGTATTTTTTCATTGGGAAAATAAAATAAGGTGAATTTCAAAATTAAATACACAAATTAAAAAATATATAAAATAATCATACAAATTTGTATTTGCCTCAGAAGAGGCGAAACGACAGATTATAAAAATCCCTCTTCTATTTTAGTATTTTTTCATTATATTTTTTTTTTTAAACGAAGAACAACAAAAACAAAATATTATTATTTTCCAATCGATTGCTGTAATACAATAATGGTTTCTTCTAAATATAGAAAATCTAATTTTTCCGATATTTTTTTTTTTAGGTTAGATTATTCTTTAATCTGAAAACCTTAAGCTGTATACATCTTTATTGTGCTATTTCCTTAATTACATATTAAGCATTATATGGTTGAATATGGTATCACTCTCTCCCCATTATCCCCCTCGTATAATATTATATTTCAAAGGTTTCATCGCTAACACTCTCATTTAGATTCATCCAAAATTTTCTATATAGACTATATTATATTTTGTCATAATATTTTCAAAAAAATTTACTCCCCCAACAAAAAAAATTTTCAAGTTTTACGACAACAATACTATAAAAAAATTCTTTCTTTTCCCTTGCATAAAATAAATTGCATCTATAGAACTAAATATATAGAAAATTTTATGTGTTACAAAAAGAAATTAAAAATTAGATCAGTGCAAAATTAAGTTAAGCCTTATATAAAAGATTTAGAATTTGTAATTTGTATATGTGTATATGTGAAATAGTAGAAGTATTTCAATAATATAGATTAGATTTATATCAAGGAAAGAAATTTAAATAATTCTTTGAAGTTTATGCTTTTAATTTAAAACTCTTAACCTAATTTTTATGGCTCTCCTTTTAATGTGATCCTATTTTAAAATGGTATTATTATTAATAATAACAATCAACAATCAGAACATTGATGTTAAATTATTTTTAGTGTCTATATTCTCTTCTCCTTTTGTTTTACAAATCTTTCGATCTGAAATTTATCAAACTTGAAGTTCCATTCTATTTGAGTTCTTAATAAATTGCTTCACTTGTCCTATTCTCATTCACAACATATGTTCCTTATATATTATTGAGTTATAAGTGTACAACTCTCACCCTAACATCCTCCTCCTTATTCTTATTTTGTTCTACAGCAACAAATAAAAAATAAAATAAAAATAAGAGAACGTAAGATCTCCCTCTTTCCCTTACACTTTTGCCGTTAAACAACCCCACAAAAAAATATTTTTCAAATAACTTAAACATAGGGCACGTGGTCTTTTTTTTTGTATTATCATCCCTTTGGCTCAGATATTAAAAAAAAGACGATGCATACAAGCAACAAGAAAAGGACTTTCCCTTCAACTTTATTTTATATCACAACAGTTTTCATTCATGTTCGTAACGTTCTTGTGTGTTGACGCGGTTGGCTTTTTGTATATGTATTGTTATTTATAAGAAAAGTACGATTTCACTTAGTCCTTTTCCTTTTACAAATTTCATATAAATACTATTTTTGTGTTATAAAATCACTTAATTTCAATTTTTAAAATTGTTTCTCGTGCTGTTTTTCTTTTTTTTTTTATGTTTGAAATAAAATAAAATAAATATATATAAGTTGAACTTAAAAATAACAATAAATAACTAATCCGTAGTTAACACTTATGACTTCACGTATATCTTTCATATTTCTCTCTTTTGTTCTTGTTAAGTTTTGTATAAAATAAGTAAAGGGTATACGACAGGTTAATTGATAAATGATGAAGTGCACGCTCATATTTAACAGATAAAAATATACATACAACCAGATAATTACATCCTACTATGAATATAATTTGTAATTATTAATAACTTTTTGTGTGCCATAATATATTGCTAAATATTTTTTGTTTTTATTTGAGTTCATAATTGAATATGTGCTCTGTGAACTAAAATGATAAAGGAATAAAAGAAATATAATATTGGTTCATACTTTTTTTTTTTCCTTTTTTGAAATGTTTCACTAAGTTTAAAGAAAGAAAATGTTCGCTGTGAATATGTTATCCTCACCCGATTTATATGTTCATTCTGGTTATCCTGGTTATTATGCGTGGACGTAAGTATATTATGGTTCCATTTGTTATTAGTATAATGTAACAATTAAAGCTATTATGTAATTACTAAATTGAAAAAATACACGATTCAAAAATTTGCAGAAGTACTATTTTTTAAGTATTACAATTTCTTTGAATACGGAATGTGAAATTTGACTTTTTCATTTTTAAAAATATTTGGTTTAAAAAACATTATTACCTTATTTCGAATATTATATTTGTCAACAAAAAAAAAATATGTATCAAACTTCAGATCAAACTGAGCTTCACTAATTCAATTTATTTATTTTTTTTTTGCAGAAAACCCTCAATGGATGAAGTTGGAAATCCAACATCAGTAAATGCTCGGTAAGTTTAAATAAAATCTATATAAAATATAACTTTGTTTGCATATATGGTAGATTTTATATATTTATGATGCAATGTCAAGTCACAAGCAAATATATGTTTGTATTTGGTCAATTTAAAATAAGCGGTCAGAAACCATATAGATAAAGGATCAAAAGATTTCAAATCATTTCAAGTGGGATTTGTTTCAGTAAATATGTGGCTTTAAAATTTACATACTAATTTATACAGAGATAAATTTGAAATTTTTTTTGCATTTTGATTTTTGTAATGGTTTAGTTATTTATTTTTCTATTTCGAATGTAAGGTCCATTAAATTGAAATATTCTCAATTTACCCGGTTAAACGAATATAGTACAATTAATTTAGTTTTTCAGATGTTGGATTGTCCTATAGATTTTTTTATGGAATAATATTTTCTATGTTATATTTTATATCAATCAATACATTCATCGTACATCTATGCCTTATCTTTATAGTGTTATAATTATTTTGATACGTACACAAAAATAGTTTCCTATAATTAATAAGAAAAATTGGGTATATATTTTATAACGATCAATGGCAATATCTCGGGAGAACGCAAAATACACATGAAATTTGCATAATTAATATTATGATATACATACATACATACATTCATACATAAAACTTTCATATTTTCGTTTGTTTTTTTTTTTGATTCTACATACATTGAATTAATAATAAGACTAAATTAAATTACTTTGAAAAAAACTGATTAAAATACGTAATTCTTTAACATGATTAAATTTGATTTAATAAAAAATGGTATAAGTTTGAACACTAATGACTAATCGAATATTTTAGATTTCATAATGAGATTGATAAATTAAACTTAGATTCGTTAATTCATATTATTTGAAACAAAAACAAAATTATTTGTAATTGTTTAAATTTTTGTACGAATAAATTTCAATAATAAGTAAATTTTAATCATGATGGGATTTCATTGACGTTGCTTCTACTGTTTTATTTCAGTAACTTGATTTTCATTATTTGATACAAACTTATGGTGATCATGATTTTTTTTTTTTTTTTTTTTGAAAATCATCTAATCAAGAATTTGTCTCCAAAGACATAGTCTCGTTTGTTATAAGAGTTTCATAATAAATAATAACACAAAAAAAAAAAAAGAAAGAAAGAATTACATTTTCTTATAGGTTTATTAGTGTTTGCGGTATATATACAAGACCTCTTATAGAACAATAACAAATATCAGAACAAAAAATAAAATGAATCTTAAGAGTTTACGAAAAAAAAAGAAGAAAAAAAAGAAAATTAAAAACAAGTCACATTATTCTTTATAATATAAAGTTGAAAGATTTACTTTAACGATAGAAGGTTTTGTTGTTAGCATTCGTTTTTTTATTTTTTTGTTTATTATTAAATTTAAAAAAAAACCCATTCTGTTTTTCTTCTCTTCTTCTTCTTTTTCTTTTTTTTTTTTTAATATTAATGTATTGAAATGATAAATGTCGCTCACAAATGACAGCTAATTTTATACAAGAGACATCACAAACAACACACAACATCAAACAGTCGCGGACGTTAACAATTAGAACTTCATCTAAAGATGATATTATGTGAAAAAAAAATAAATAAAAAGGTAAAAAAGTAAAAGAGAAAATGGTTTATTATATTGCATTATAATTTATCATAATTCATATAAAAGTAATTTTTTTTTTTCTTCTTATATTTTTATACTTTATAAACTTTTTACAATATTGTGACAATATCGATTTTAACTTTTTTATCTATCTAACCATATTATTCTTAAAAAATATAAGATCTCAGTTTTTGTGTTAAAATTATGACATTAAAGTTACTGAAAAGGCCTACAGATTAAATAAAGTAGCCCAATTATATGAAACATTTAAAAAAGTTAATATTTCTTAAATAAATTTAAAGTAACAAATTAACAAAAAGTGAATATATTTTTCATTCTATAATTTATAGAATAGATAACCTCATTTGTTGTTGCAAAAATATTAATATGGTGTTCAATTAAATTTTATAAGTTATCGACACAATAAATTTTATTTGCGGTTTTTGTGAAAGAATAAAAAAAAAAAAACTGCGGCAAATTGAAATTCAACTTTTTATATTTATTTATTAAAAGAACGATTTATATTGTTGAAGAAGAATACGTTAATACTGCAAGTACATCAGACAAAAGAAATGAACAAAAAGATTATTATACATCATGTGACATTTTTACAGATATAAATTGATTTGATTTTTTTTTGTTTTTGTTTCCCCAAAAAAAAAAAAACAACTCTGATAGAAAAAGATGAAATTCTCATTTTCTTTTTTTTTGGTTAATAAAATATTTTTACAAAAAATTCTTGTTTTTGCTTTAACTTTTGTAAATGAACTTTCTTGAGTTATAATAATTTATTATATCTGTCTTATATCGTCAATAGATTTTATCGATACATGATTTAAAAAGTTGTTAAAATTCAATTCAATTTTAATTTCACAACATAATTGTAATATTTTTTTAGACAGGAATTGAATTTCGTTTTATATATTTATTAAATTTATTTACTTCATGATGACAAAGTGGGGATGACTCATAAAATTACAATTGAAATTTTTAAAACTTCACTAAAACAATCCCAAAATTCTGCATTTTTATCTTTCTCTGAATTGAAATGCAATTTAAAATTTTTGTTCGCTCATTTAGTACAACATATATACATAATCATGGACTGATATGTTTTAAAGTTTGAAGGTGTTAAGTACTAAGGGCCATATTACTGACGGGTAATTTGAGAAAATGCAAAAAACAAAAAAAAAACTGTCCTTTTAAATATAATGTCCTCCTATTAACTCGTATATTAAAATTGTGTCCCCACATAAGTGTAAAAGAGATAGATAATAAATTATTATAAAACAATAATAATATTTAGAATATTTCTTTTTATATATTTATAAAAAAAACAGAAATTTTTATTATACAAAACGTGTCCATTATATAAAAGGAAAATATCGATTATTTTTATTTCTGTATTATCGAAATAAATGTCTGATTTAACTTAAATAAAAAATATATAAAATTTTTATATAGAAGAATGCCGTTTTCATACAGATATAAATTAAAACGAAATGGAAATGGAAAATTTCAATTGGTGTAAGTCCACAATTGAGTGCCGATCAAAATTAAAAAGTAAAGCATGCCGGTTAATGGTTTAAAGTTTAAACAAATTGTTTTAACTTTATGTGCGGAAATGAAAAAGAAATTATCTGCAAACAAAGTAGTTTTTTTTGAGTTTCTTGTGAAACATTTTTCAGTCATATAAAAAAAAAGGATAAAAAAATCTAATAAAAAATACACGTGACGTCTCAATGACAATCGTATTATTTCACTTCATAGTATAAATAGTTCAGTTATATGTCAAAATCTATTGTTAAATTTATAAATGATGAAACCGTTTTTTAAACTCCTTTTTTTTTATCATGATTTAAAAATCAAATGCATAAACTTCAACAACATTTAATTCAATCGATTTCAAAAGAAAAGATGAAAAAATAAGTTCTATTTAGTGTGTGATTGAAGCAGATATTAACTTCGTTTTTCAGTTTCTTCTTTGTGTTGTCTGTTGTGTAATGTTTAGGGTGAGATGCATAATATTGACATGGAATTGTATATTCTGACAAAAGTCTTAACATAAAAATAATGATAAAAGTATATTGTAATAATGTGACTACTTATTATGTTTTTTTTTTTATTTAAATTGTGTAATTTAAAACATAATTAAAACTTTTAAACAATAAAAAATATGTATATAAAAAAATGTAGCAATTCTAAAGCGTTGTAATATTTATTCTAAAAATGTGACAACAAATGTTTTTATCTGGAAAGCACAAATCAGACTTCTTTATAAGATTCACATAAAAATACAGTGTATGTACAGCATCATTATACAATGACAAGAACAAATTGTCAACATAATTTTTTTTTTTATTGTAAATCTGTATAGAATAGTTTTCTTCTGTTGCCGATTTTTTTTTTTGAGAATTGATTCGAGTGATTTAAAACACCACACACACGCGTTTAAATAGTTTCTTTCAAATTAGAATTTGGATTTGACTGAAAACATTTTTAAATTGTATAAAATACATTCAACCATTTTAGTTAGTCTGATTAATTTAATTTATTTTTGTTATTATTAGATAATTTGTTTTTTCTACAAATACTTTTGTTTTTATTTTTTATTATTATAATAAAATATAGAGGGGAGATTTAAGACTGTACCTAACGATTGAAATTTTATTTCTATATGCAGTTAAGGAAAAAAAAAAAAACTTTGTGTGACGAATCTGTAAAAAATTGAGAAAAATTGTAAATATCATAAATTTATAAGGATTTTGTAAAACTGGACTTTAAGTATTGGCAATAATGGACATTTTGTGTTATACATTTTTATTTTAAGGGTGACTCTGAGTTAGAGATTGATTGAGTTCCGTATAATTTTAATCTAAACATTTTCCTAGATGTTTGCAGTTTTATAAAATTACTCTTAGTCAAAATTTCTTAAAAAATTATTTTCAGAAACTCCTTGTTCCTTAGTTGAAATATAAAGCTAGAACTAATCTCATTATATTTTAAAATTTTGTTTGATTATATTTAATCAAAACTATTCAATTGTTTTTACTTTAAATTTTAAGCCCTTAGATATTTTATATTTACATTAGATATTGGGTGGAATACATCATAATGAATAATAATGATTGTGCTGTTTTACAATCATCCCTTATATATTCGATGAAGGGTGCAAGCTGGGCATACTCTTCGAAACATATATAAAGCTCATTGACATTCCGTACGTATGATGCTATTCATTTGTTTCATACTTCACCAATTCAGGTGTTTTTTTTTATTCTTTTAAAAATTATATTGTGTTTTTGTTGAATTATGGCAGATGTTGAAAAATGGTTTTACAATATACGCAGTAGTATTGTATATATAGACTACACAATAAGAAAAGTTAAAATGCTTTTGTTAAAGATTTTCTAATGTATATTTATTTCAGTGCACTTTTAAGAATATTTTCAATGTCAATTATTTATGATTTTCAATATGTTAAAATCAATTTCGTTCATAAGTATCTGCATATAATATAACTATAATATTTTCACAAATTCTAATTTGTATTATAATTTCGGCTTTTTTTAATTAATTCTCTTTCTTATACTGTATTCATTTACATGTATTATATTTTATCTTGCTTTAGTCATAATGTTTATTCTTATATATGCATTCTTGGCGTATAATGTTTAAAAGGTAAAGGGCACGTGTTTCTTTCAATGCAAATGAAATGAAACAAAAATAACCAAATAAAACTACATTTATTTAAGTGTTGATTTTAATTAAATCACCTAATTTCCGATTAAATGGAATATTCAGGTCAATTCAATTTATACAAAAACAAGAAATCTTTAAGACATTGACTCTATAGGTTTTTCTTTTATTATTTGGAATTATATTATATAAATTAAAATGCCGACAAATTCAAGTAGCTAATTTGCATATTAGATTTATTTTGCGTGTAAAATTGTTGGATCGCAAAGTAATTTTTAGAGTAACTCTCTTTTGCGAAGCAACATAACATTCGACTTCTTGTCAAGTCAAGTATAATTAAAAGGGAATCCAATTTTTTTTTTCTTGTTCATTTCTTTTCATAAAAAGAACCAAAGTAATTTTTTTTTGTACATTTTGCTGCGTATTTTCTCTGTTCGTATTATTTAATTGATGCAATTTTTACCATCCATAAATTACATAGAAAAAAAGGCGCGTTCCCTCCAATTCCACTTTCTTTTCTTCTGTTTTTTTAATTTTATTTATTTCTTACAAGGAATGTTTTTTTTTTTTTCTTTTACGTAAATTTTAGTAGAGTGAGAGATGATTTTTGATAATTAAAGAATGCAGATTAAATTTATTTATATTACTTAGTGCCTTCTAATTAAAATTTGTATGTTAAAAAATTGTAAAAAAAAAAAAATGTTGTAAAAGGTGAAATTTGATTAAGGTTCCCAGAGAGTATGGTAAATTAAATGTTTAGGATAGGACAGTAAAAATCCTATATTATGTTTTCTTATAATTTTTGTAATATATATATTTCAGTATTGCAAGTTTAGTATACAAGAATAATAATAATCGAAAAATCGATTTTTGCTCTACATACACAAATAATCAAATTTAAAGTTAATTCATACAAATAGATGATGAAAACGAATATGAAAAAGACAGGAAAAGGATATGACATGATAATAATAATAATTTAATTTATATGCAAAATGTCTTCTCAGAAAGTATTATGTATATATATTGAGGATACATCAAAATCGCATATAAAGATATTCGTTATATAAGCTATTATATCAAAATAACCATAATCAAAAATCAACCATCTACCCTATACCACCCCTTCTTTCTTATTTGAATGGTGTTCTTATGCCTTTTCCACTTCAAAATATATCCCTTGATGTTACAAGAAACCTAAAAATAGACTTTCTTCGACGCGATGATGTCAAAATTACCAATTTCCTTCGATTGAATCCAGAGATGATTGCAAATTTATGCATTAGATATTGGAACAGTTAAAGTGTAAAACTCATGTATAGAACTTACAAGGGAAAACAAAACAAAATACTTTTGTCCTTTTCGCACAAAAATGGATTTTTAATAATTTTAAGAATTTTTCCATATAATAAAGGAAGGCAAGCCAAAAATTGGAAGATGTATCTAAAATGAACAATGTTTTTGTCACGCGTTTACAATAAAATGTGGTATATAAGTCAAAGAAATATTCTATTAATGGATTAAAATATATAAAAGCTTTTTGGCTAAGTTGAGGACAAGGTCAGTCTCGGTATTAATTTAAGCTCCTTATAAACACGACCTTGATTTTTTCCATGCAGGTTTTGTAGTTTTCAGAAAAATAAATTTTCTATTCGAATTTATTAATGTTCGGTTTATTTAATTAAAATTGACGTCTAATGAGGAAAATATTTTATATAAACTTTAGGGAACAAAAAAAATGTGCTCACATATACTTCAAGAAAATAGAAAAACTTTTGATATTATTTAGTTTGATTAAATTTGTTAAACTTTCTTTAAAGAAACCTAACCAACAACGGCAAAAAAAAGTCATAAACTGAATCAAATATCAGTCACGTGATTGCATTCAAATTATCTGATTTGTGAATAGAGTTCGCGGGATGCGATGTCACGTATTCAATTTTACTTTTTAGCATTTCTTTTTTCAGTCGTTGTTGTTTTTTTTTTGTTGTTTTATTTTCTTTATTTTTCGTTTTCTGCTTGGTAAAAAGAAGAAAGGAACGTACAAGAAATTGGAATATTCTTTACATTTCTATTAGGACAAGATGGTTTTGTATTCAACTTGTGTGATGAAGATATCAAATCAATATGTTATAACATGTATTGGTATTGAATACCTTTATACAAAACTACAAAGAAAAGAATCTGAATGACAAAATCATTGAGCGTGAGCAGAAAAAAAACAAGGAATGAGAGATTTTAATGAGAAATTTTTACGCTAAAGTTAAATTTTTTCCCTTTTTTATATTTTTATTTATAGAAATTATTTCATTGCGTTTAGTATACCGAAATTTTTACAATTGTTGCCTCGCATCAATCTTTGTGACAGACGAAACAGTTAACATATTTATCTTATACAGTTTTTTTTTTTTTACAGAAACAAAAAAGATAAATATTTTTAATATAACGTATATAAGATTTCCCTTTATTCCTGAATTTTACTTAATATTAAATTAAAACAATACTAATCCTTTAAGAGTAACATATATACGCACTTAAACATTGATACATACACACACACACACAAAGGAAATTGTCTAAACACTTAATTTCCTTAACATAGTGACTTTTTTATGTAAATTATTTTGTCACCGACAATTTGTACAAATAAGTTAATCCTCCTCTTTTTTGATGCTATAATGCAAAAACAACAATTAAATTTCTGGCACCCTCCTTAAAAAAAATCAGCCCAGCAGCAATTTTTAAACGCGAAATCTTGTGTTTGTGTGATATTTAAAAAGTATGGGTTGAGTTTTTTTTTTTTTTTTTTTGGAGTATGCTTAAATTTGAATTTGAAATTTTGATTAAAATTAATTATTTTCCATTATAGAATAAAATCGAAAGCTAAATGTTTTTTTTTTTGGCTGCACATTAATTTGGGTTGTTCGATTTACCTACTTAAAAGATATTGGCCCTAAGACATTTTCATTCAACCTATACAACAACAAAAAAATCTTATATATATGATTAGGAAGACAAAGAAGGTTGACTTAAGGCACAAACAATAAAGTTAATACCCTTAACTCTATATTCTCTATATGTCTATCTTTCTCCTTTTTACGTGTTTGTGGATTGTTTGGTCGAAGTGCAAAATCTTGTTTTAAGTTTGAAGAAAAACGACTAGAAAATAAATATAATATAATATAAAAGGGCCCAAACCAACAACATCTTATGTGGGGGATTATATTTTATAGGTTATGTTAATATTAACGATGTTTTCTGCGTGTGGATGTGTTGAGTTGATAACTCAAAAGTTGACGGTAATATGACGTCCGTTGCATCCCATTAAAAATCTTATTCTTCTTCTTAAAGAAAAGTCATATGAATAAACTAATTATATTATCTTTAAGGTAAATTATTAGCAATTTGGGATATCTTCCTGAATTTTTATGTGTGATTTAGGAATTAAAATTACACACGTGGTTTATGGTGGTTTTTGTATCTTACATTTAAATAGGGATATAATTCCATTAGATATTATTTTTATATTTTAATTGAAATGAAAGGGTTTCAAAAATGAATTAATTAATAAAGTAACAGATGTCCCATATGATTTTATGGTTGTTTATAAATTCTTCTACAAAATCTACATTAAAATAATAATAATAATAATAATAATAAAAATATACTTAAATTATTTTTGTAAAATTACACGTGAAATAGCTAATCGTGAATATGAAAAGACTAAATTACACATATATCTAATGTTAAAGTTTCTACAATTTTATATAATCCATACATATATATACAATAACCTATTATTACTCAATTATTCATAACCATTCATTTTTTTTTTATAAATTTTACATGATACAATTTACGCCAAATGCTTAACTTTCTTCATATTTGTATTCATAGATTTTTAGTTTTTAACGGGTATAAATTTGAAAATGGCTAAAAAAAAACTATGCACACAGAAAAATATAAAGAAAAAAAAATCAAAGGTTTTATGAATAAGTAAAATAGAAAGAAATTTTGTTTATTTGTTTTATTATGTTTTTTTTTTTTATTTTTTGAGCAGAAAGTGCATTACCCAATATAGGAAAAAAATAATGTTATAACCAAACCCAAATTCAAATCTATGAATTCTTTATCAGGGATCAAACAAATTTGATTTTTTTGGTTATAACCCCCTAAATAGGACTTATTTATACTGAAATGATTGCAAGAGTTTGCGGGATAGGGTAAAGTGAATGGGGTGAATATACAATTTTTTGTTCTTGTCTTCATCGTTTTTTTTTTCTGTAAAGTTTTTTTTTTTTTTGCATTATTATTGTCCATCATATATAAATGGAAAAAAGTGTATTACTGCAAATATATCGGTAATTATTAATTAAAACTTTAAATGTACACCAATAAAAAATAACTACCATATAAATTTTTCAAAAATTCCGAATGATAACTGCATATACCTTTTACCTTACAAACTTTTAACGCTTTAATTTTGATCTTGATCTTGGGTTAGAAAATTCCCAAAAAAGAAAAGCGTCAATTGTGCCTCTATACCTTATATACTGAAATTTTACACCATTAAATTAAACTGTGATTAAATATTTAGTTTCTATACTTATTTTTCTCTTCAAAACAAATAACAAAATCTATAGAATTTTTTATTAAATAAAATTATTAATTGGTTTTTTCTTATTATTCTAATAATTTCATAAACCATGAAAGAGTACCTGATGGATTCCGCTATATTAGATTTACAATTTTTTATTCTTTAATAATGTAATTAACTTCTTTTTTTTTACTTTGTGATCTGTAATGGAAAGATAATTGAATTTTTTTTACAAACTCAAATGATAGAATTATCAAATAAAGGACTAAGTTTTATAATTGTTTCAATTTGAAAACACCATCAATAATAATTATAATTAACTTTATATTATGTACTATTGCATATAGTGAAAGCTAAATATGTAATAATAATAATAATAATAATAATAATAATAATAATAATAATAATAATAATAATAATAATAATAATAATAATAATAATAATAATAATAATAATAATAATAATAATAATAATAATAATAATAATAATAATAATAATAATAATAATAATAATAATAATAATAATAATAATACATAATAAAAATAAAATAAAGGTTTTTTTTTTTATTTATTTTCATGAATACAAAATCCCCTTTCCCGGTATATTTTCCTTTTTTCAAGTATTTTCTTCATTTTCTTTCTTTTTTTTTTTTTTTATCTTTAATCAAAATATAAATTCGTATCGGAATAGGACCGTAAAAATTCTATAGAAGTTATCCAAATAATCATCTAGTATTTATGTAAAAGGTCAATTTTGTTTGCAATTTATAAATATAGACAAACCAACATACATAAATATACACACATCAAAATATACACTCAATGTTCATATGGTCATAAGTATAACCCTCAAAATGATCTCTTTTGCAAATAAAATGTTTATTGCATGACCATTGAATGGTTATCGAACGAATAAATGCATATAATATCGGGAATGGTTTTGAAATAATATATTTGGATGAGTGTCCAGAAGTACATGTATATGTATATAAATATATATTCTGGATCGTGGACTTATGGTTATTGATACGATTGACTGTTTCAATAAGAAAGCCCAATCGAATATCCGGGTTTTTCTTATTTTCATGCTTATTGAACATTTTTTAAATATAAAAAAGAAAAAAAAAACTAAATTTAGATTAGGATCTGTATATAGATTATTAAATATATGGCTAAAAATTTGAAATTGTTCTTAAAAAATTTTGTGTAACCCAAAACCATTAGTTTTACTCACGTTTTTGTCCTTTTAATTATTGCCAATTTTATTTTAAATCAGACAACCACTACATTATCCCTTAAGCTAAGGAAGTAAAATGAAATCACAACAATAATTAAAGGTACAAAATTTGAAAACATTAAATCATAGTCACGACGCATAATTGCAATTAATATCACATATTATATAATATAACATAAACCACACTACAAAATATATTGGGGACAGACACATGTTGTTTTTATTGCTTTGATTAAATTTGTGGTTTGATTACAGTAAAGACTAAATAAAAATTTCTATTTCATATGTATAGAATAATTCAACATATAAAATCAAATTTCATTTTGGGGTTAAATTCTTTGATTTATAACCAATTAATTATTTAAAAATAAATTATAACAACAAAAAAATTTAGTTAGTCCAAACTTATATTTTTTAGTTCTTAATATTTTATTTCTGTATTGTAATTTTTTCTCTTTCAATTCAATATATTATAAACCTTTTTTATATATATATATGAACACCCTCAACATGGCTTTATTTAAAACTGGAGGTCAATAGTAATAAATTTGATCAATTTAAAAAAAAAAAGGATCGTATTAGAGACAATTCCTAGACGCACTTCAATTTTTTTTTTTTCTGTTCCCTCAATTCCAAACCACAATTTATATAAGCTACCCATATCTTTATAATATTATATTATATTTGACCTCTTTCCACCCCCTTTTGTAAATGTTTCCGGTGTTGTTGACCGCAGGCGTCCTTTAAATTACTTTATTATTATTTTATTGCACATATTTTTTGTATTGTTTTTTAGGGCTATGGTCACCAAATGGATTTTATTACTTTTGGATGTATTTTTTATTTTCATTTTTTTTGTTTTTATCAAATTTGATCGGATCTGAAATATTGAAATTTGATGAGAAATTCTAAATATTCAGAGGCGTATTTTTAAAAAATTTGTAAAAGGAAGGATACTATATTTATTGCTATATGTCAATAATTATAATTCATCAGCAAAGAAGAAATTTTTTATTTATTATTAATTAAATTAATTTTTCATTATATTGATATTCAATTTTTTTTTTCACATAATTTAATAAGGTAAGAGAGAGAAACATAACGAAAGGAATAACACAACATTTATCTTGTAATTTTATGTATCTTTTGATCATGTTTAACAAAATCTTAAAATAAATGCATTTCCATAATTCACTTGTTTTTTTTTTTTTTTGCTGATTAATTTTTAACTTTTCTAAATAATTTGTCAATATCCCAGCATGGAATAAATATTGTTAATGTTTGTATTTCTCTTATACTAATTTTATTAATGTGTTATTGAAATGAAATATATTTTTAATTTTCTCATTCTAATTTTATTTTAATTGCTTTAGACTCCATCTTTTCACTCTTTCTACTACAGTGAGAAAACGATCTAGATTTATTTTTTCAACGTCTATTAGATAGATACTGTGAGTTTGTAACATATCATATCGTGTATTTTCATACTGCGTTTTTTCTTATAAATATTCAATAATATTAATATATAAATACGTATTTGTAAAAATATGATATCTTGTGAATATAACTCCAGGTGTCCTATGTTCGTGCCAAAATGAATTGTGTGAAACAAAAATTGAAGTCAACTTGAAATATATGAAAAGAGATTTTTAAAAAATATTCACCACAAAAAATGTGCATTAACTGAAAATCTAAAGCGCCATCTGAGATAAATTTATTAACTTTGATTACAATGGTTTGTGTATTGGAAATAAAAATTTTTTCTTGGATATTTTTTTTACTATTATAAATAAATTATTTTATTGTGATGAAAAGTTTCAAGATACATACTCTGTATTTTTCTTATTCTTTATTGTTACTTGAGTTAAAATTACATATCATTAATAAAAAAACAAAAAAAAATTGTTAAATATTATTTTACTTAAGTAAATTTACTTTATACGACAACATTATTTTTGAATAAAAACCGACTATTGTGATAAATAAGTTGATATGTGTTTGAATTAACTAAATATTATTAATGAATCTTTCAATTTGGAAACTAAAAAAGAACTAAAGTTAAATAATCAAATTATTTTCATTAATATATACAGATTCACCTGCATTTAAAATATATAACTTTCATAATATATTATATTAAGTTTTAACCATAAAAATTTAAATTAAAAAAAAAAAAAAAACGATAAGAAAACTCTTTTCCTACTGTATAACATTCGAAGGGACAAGAAAATGACTACGCGAGTAAAATTCATAAAATTTTTCTAAGAAAAATAAAAGTTCATTAATCAAATTTTTACCCAAAAAGTGAATGCACAACATAAAGACACATTTTTATCCTGAAGCCAAGTTTTATATAATTTACGTTTTATCTTTGTGGGTATCGTTTTTCAGTAGGTATAGTTAATTCATTTTTATTATCGCAATGAGACTTTTATATTTCTCCTTTCTCCGCATTTCATTGTTGGGTTATATATTTTCTTTTCGTATATTTTCATATAATTTTTTTTTTTTTTTGTTTCTTTTTTTTTTTTTTTTACATTTGTATATCGTAGAGAAAAGACGACACTCAACTTCCTTAGGGAGGAAATAATTCTTTAGTGATGTCAGTTAGGTAATTATTATTTTAATTTTTCTGATTTTTATTTTAATTTTTTTTTTTCGTGTTAAGTTTATGTATATTTGTTGTGCATATATGATTAATTGAACCAAAAAAAAAAAATCTGATCTTAATGAGGTGCCGAAATATTTTCTAATATTCTAAATGATATAAATATATAATTATTATTAATGCACTAACTAGTAAATTAAATCAGTTATGCTTTTCTTGTGCTTACGAATAAACTTCCGTTTCTAAATAGCTTACTTAAACATCTACTTCATTTTTATATATAAAGATTGTGAGTCAGTGTTATAATAAAATAATGTATGACAAGATGAATTATAAACAGAAAATATGTCACAAGTCAAAATTCTCTAATATAAATGTATCGTGAATCAAATCTATTTTGCGTATACTACTCCCTACACTATTCCTATACGTATATACCTTTTTCGTATCTGTACATGTGTATGATGCGAATGAGTGTATACGTTCAATATGGGTGATGGCGGACTTGGATAAATGATCAAATGACATATTTTGACAGTGAGTCCTTACATCGGATTTTGAGTGATTTCTGTTTTTTTTTTTTATATATTTTATGCTTCTTATAATTTATAAAATAAATTATACGAAAGATTATTGGTATGGCATCTTTTTACTTGGTCAATATTTGAATTTTTGATTAAATTTACAAAATACACACATAGAGAAAATATAACTAATAGTTTCTGTAAAAGAAAATCAATATATGGGTAACCGATTAAATTTGCACAAACAATAAGTGATATTTAAATGTAATATGAACTCGGAAATACGAAAAAAAAAAATTGATTTTGTTTCAAAAATCATACTGCCTTATCAATGGCTTAGATATACTTATATATGTATGGATGTATGTATGTATTGATGTGTGTATGCATGTATATATATATATATATATGTATTAACATTTTTGCGAATACAATATCATTGTTCACCCTTATATGATAAAGTATTTCAGTGTGAAATATTTTAAATAAAATTTACACAAACAAAAATCCCTTCAATCATTCCTTAATTGCTCTTATTATAAAGTCAAACAAATAAAATATAATATTATGTATATACATAACTACCTGATAGATATGGATCAACTGTGCTTTCTCTAATCGTACACAATGCTGTTATAATAAATGTATATATATATATATATATATATATAATTACTGCCATTTTAAGGTAGTTAGCAAACAATTAGTAAACCAAATTGGCCGTTAAAATTCATTTTTTATGCCTCAAGTAAAGTCACATATAAGATAGCGTCGCTTTATAAGAGAATTATAGTTGTTTTTTTAAGTAATTAAACCGAATTATGAATGTTTTTTTTTTTTTGGGTTTTAAAGTTTTCAAAGAGTTATTATAAATTTTTTAAGGTATGAGTTTATTTAAAATGATGTTTATATGTATAAATATATATATATAGTATATGATTTAAAATATTATTAAATGTTGGTATAATTCTCTTATTGGAGAAAAAAGTTTTCACAGACATTTACAATACACAATTTGATAAGAGTAAAATATTGAAATTATCGCTAAATTTCTTTGTACATATATTTTTATATCTATTCACAATAATATTAACTTGCAGTTATTTAAAGTCAACAATTTTTTAGATTAGATTAACAAGAAGTAATAATGAAATTTCTTTATATACAAAGCAAAAGAAAAGTGAAATATCGAATTGTATTTTTTCCTTTTATTTATTTATTTTTTTTTTGTTCCTTTTTTTTTCTTTCCCTAAATGATAAATTGTTACAATACCAATCGGAAATTTATTGAAGTCACTTTGACATAATGTAACTTCATATAAGAGGTAAGAGGATATGGTTCGTATTATGTCATTTGTGTTATATTGAAAACCTAATTTTACAGTCGATTTTTTGTACATCTTGTCAGCAAAAAAAAAAAAGAAAAAAAGAAAATATAAAACTGGAGGGTTGATTGTGAACAAGTGGCGTAATTTTTTAGTATCTTGAATTTGACTAAATACATGAATTTTATGAGGTGTGTTATTTGCAAAATTTATACTGTGTTTTTTTTTTCTATATATATAAAATTAAGTTTCTTATAAACATACCAAAAAAAGACAAAGATAAAGGGGTTACGTCGTCCTTCCACCGAATCAACCCCTCTCATTTTTTTTTTTTGTTTACAATTTTAAAACGACGAAATGACAAGATTTTGTTTGTTCGAAATTAACGAAGGGTGACCTTACACCCTTCAACAACATTTTGTGAGTTTTTATTTTTATAATGTGACTGGAATTATTTTTATTTTTATTTTTATTTTTTTTTTGCGTGTTTTTGTCTATTTCTATTTTTTTACAATTAAAAATTCTTTTTATTTTTTTTAAGTGTACCTTGTGAACCCTTTATGGATACCCGAGAATATGATTCTCATTAAAAAACCCCAATAAGAAAAGGTGATTATTTAAATAAATTCTGTTTTATTGCCGTTTTCTTATTTGTTTTCTAATGATTTTTAAAATTCGAATAATTGTGGAAAACATTCTGGTGTGAGTAAGTTAGATGCAATCAGAATTTCAAACTTTTTATTTTTTATTACGTTTTTTGGACTTTGTCAAAAATAAATACATTAATTGTGATCCGGACACTTATTTATACTAATCTTTATATTTTAAGGATGTCGTATATAGAAATCTCTAAAAGTATAAATCAAATGTTGTTGTTTATCTAGATAAATCTCATCAATAATTTATAATATTTATTTTATTTATTTGATTTATCGAAAACTAATAAACCTCAACGTAAAAATTTGCAAATATTTAATATAAAATTCAAACAAATACCGCCCTAAGGTGTCGTTATAAATATATTCCCAAACCAAAGCAAAAGCAAAAACAAAAAAAAAAAAACACCCTTCAATTTTAAAATTTTTAAATTTTGCGCGAAATAATTTTTCTTTTTTTGTCTTCAAATTCTCAATACGAGTAACCCTCGCGATCTATTTTTTTTTTCTCAAATGCATTTAGGTTCAGGGGTTATTTGTATTTTATGTATACGCGACACTCCTTATATATATATATATATATATATACGTATATATTATGTACCTATAGGTATATATGACTCTAGGGTATTTTTAAGATTTACTCTTTTTATGATTTTATGCTATATATATATATAAATAGGTATATATATATATATATGTATGTATATCTACTTTCTTCATTATTTTAAGATAAACATAAAAAGAAATATAAAATATTACAATGTCGTTCTTATATTGCGCGACTTTAACTGATGACACAATTTTGAGGTGAATTTTTGTTTTTGGTATTTGTTTGTACAACAGAAAACAAATTATTTTGCTTATAATTTAAAAAGAAATTTAATATTCGTTTAAGTTAAAAAAATTATCATTGCGTTGTTGTTTAATTAAAATGTCCGTAATAATTTAGAAATATTAATTTTATTCATTATAAATTCATATTAAATTCATAAAGAATTAACGAAATATTAAAATTTATTTTTCATGAGTTTATAAATTATTTATTGCTTCCATTTATTTATCCGTTTCTTTTAGTCGGATACCTCAAATAGTAAAGAAAATAGTCATCTATATATATGACAAAAAATTTAAATCGTTTTATAACCTCTAAGATACAAAAATAAAAAACATATCTCAATGTAAATTTTATTCACTTGTTTGTATTTATTTTTATATTAACCAAAAAAAGTAAAATCCTTATGAATTATTCTCGGGTATTATTTTTATTCCTATTTTATTTGCCTTGTTTTCTTGGCTTTCTCTCTCATTTTTTTTTTTCGTATATCGTTATGGTTTGGCGTCTTCACAAAAGTGAAAAAAATAAAAAAAAATAAATAAAGTGCCTCAATAAGCCAACACTTTATTGACTTGAGTATGTGTGTTGCTATTAAAAATGGAAGGAGTTGAATTTTTTTTTTTTTCTAAGAGAAGATTGGTGAGGTTATTTTTCTTTCTTTTATTTTCATTTTTATATGTACAAACTACGCAAAATACGTGTATATGTGTAATATTTTTATGTAATTCATACCATTGAACATTATTTACGTTTGAATATTGACTTTATGTAGCTTTGGAACTGAATTCATAAGGAAATATAAAAAGCTCTTTCTACATTTATTCCTATAATATTTCCTTTGTGTAAATGCATGAAAAATATTTGTAGAGTTTTAAATCTTTTCACTGTCTTTTTTTTTTTTTGGTTCTACTTTCTTTTTATTTTCTCAGAGACAAAAAGTTCACTGTTTGAATACAAATTTGTGTTGGTGTCAGGTGAAATTTAAAACAAAAAAAAAACATTCTAGGAGAAAAGGATATAAACACATCGAAGGGAAATTTTAAATATCATATAAAAACGATTGTACTCCTTTTATACACATTTTTCTTTTGTTTTTGTTTACATCTACCTACATATATGCTGAAATTATTTTTTTGTGACAATATTGTCATTTGATTATTTTCAATTTTAAAAGACGTAAAAATTTTTTTATTATAAAAATCCTATTTTGACAAATCATAACTTTTATAATAAATATATTTAGTTGATATTTATTCTTTTATTATTAAGCATAGAATTTATCCTCCAATAATTTTTTAATACTTTTTCAATGTTGGTACTTATCTATAGGACTTTTTTGACCAAACTTGAAAATTTGCACTCAATCTACAATTTAAATTACAGGACTTTTTTTGACAAAACTTGAAAAATTTGCGCTACATTTATACAATTTAAATTACAGAAGCGTTTCTTAATATGTAAGTGGATATTATTCGTTCTTATATATATATATTTTTTTTTTCTGAAATAGATTTTCATCAAAAAAAATATAATATCACATAAATTGGTCATATCACATAAAAAATAATGCATTCTTTTTTTTTTTTTTTTTGTTAATAAATTTAATCACCTTAAGTTAATTTATTGTTTACCTTTTACAATATCTACTACAACCTGGCCACTAAAATTTATATTTCTGTCTACAATTTTCCTCGAAAAAATAAATAAATGAAAGAATGGAATGAAAGAAGAAGAATAAATTGTTTAATATTAATTTCTTTTAGCTACCGTTTTGTCTAAATAAATTTATATACTTTATACCTTTTCTTTTTTATTCAAAGAAATAAACAAGAAAAAAAAACACAAAAACAAAAACAAACAAATCAAGAAAAAGATGTTGTGCATTGTCTGGATGCAGGTACCTCGAAGAAAAGTCATAAAAATTATGCAAAATCAAAATTATTATGTCCCATAACTTTATTACAATCTGTCACATTTTATTGCTTTTCTTTCCTGTTTTTTTTTTTTTTTGTTTTTTAGTGAAGGTTTTTTTATCGTTATTTGAGTTTTGTTGCCTGAATTCGGTTAGGTTTTTTTTTTTAAGTTTATTCAGAAAGAAAGTTTAAAACTTTACAACAATTTATATTGCATTGTACATATTTTATAGTATAAAAATATTCGTATTGATTTCTTTTTAATTGACGTGAATACGTAAAAGTAAAAATTATTAAATAAATGTAAATTATTAATAAAAAAAATCTCCTAAATTGTTCGCTACCACTGCAATTAAATATAACAGCAACTCGTAATTTTTTTTTATGTTTTTAACTTTTCTTTTCTTGTTTGTTTGTTTGTTTGTTTGTTTGTTTTCTTCTGTGTAAAAAAGGATGTGTTAGGACACGGTAAATTATGATGGTATTATGATGTGTCAGGTAACAAAAAAAAAAAAAAACATTTCTTGTCTCTTCATTTGGGGTTAGATAAATCAGAGTCCATATATAACCGCACGCAGACTTGAAAATTTTAAATTTCTTATTCAAAGAACGAAATTGTGGGGCGTTTTTATCAAAACATTAAATCTTTTGTATTTTATTATATTATTATTATACAACTCAAGAAACGTAACCTCTGTAAAAAAATGCTGCTTGTTATTATTATTATTTTTTATGAGGAGTTAAAAAACTGAAACAACAAAAAAAAAAAAAATTAACATTGAAAGATGCGAGTTTGAATGGGATTTAACCATAAACATAAAATTGAGCGTATAGTAGCTGCGGTTTCTTGAAGATGATAGTTGCATTCTGTTCTTATCTAAAACGTTTTATGATTTCATTCTTAAATGTTTGAGATTACAAAAACAAAAAAAAAAAAAAAAAAACGAAGAGTTGAAGAAAAAAATTACTGGAAAAAGGTGATGAATAAATTACTGTTATGAGATTTTCTTTTTTTTTTTGTCTGAGATTTATTTTTAGTTTGTTTTTATTATGAGATACATTTTGATATGATATACACGTTGTTTGTGTTTGGTAGCCAATTCATTTATATGATGATGTAAAAGCATAAATGTTGGACTAAATTTTTTTTGTCTTTTTTAATGTTAAAATTTTCGTTCATTAAATATTTTAATAATTATAAGTTATAAAATTATTTTTAATAACTATGAATTTATATCCTTATCTTAATTGTTTGACTAATTTTTCTGAAGAAATTAAATAAAAATATGCTTTAATAATATGGCATCAATATTCTACATAATAAGAAACATTTTGATTTTTTTTTTATCAGATTTTCAAAGTTAATTTAAATCAAATCGATAAAAAATTATTGCATCATCACATTTTAATCTTTCCATTTTGTTATATTTTTGCTTCTTCATACCAGTTTTTTTTATTTTTTTTATTTATGTTATTGAAATGAGAAATCCTTGCATGAAACGTACATCTTATTTTATACATATATAACAATGAAATATATCAATAGATATAAATATATAAAAGAATTCAAATTGATTTCTATAAGAATTGATGGATATAAAGAATGTTTGTTCCCTTTTTTTCATCAATACTTTACGAAAAAATGTTTGGTCTGTTGCTTCTTTACATACACATATATGCATGTGTAAATGGACTGGACTATCAATTGACTTTTGAATCGATTATTTGCACTTCACACAATCGTGTGTCGTTATTCATACGTTTATATATTTTTCTTTCTTTCTTTCTTTTTCTTTTTTTTTTTTTTGTATAGCTATTCATCCCTTTAATAAAGGTGAAATCGGGCGAAAATATTATTATCGTTCATCGGATATATTATTACTTGCTTAGTCTGACTGGACATTACTAGAATATATGTTAGAATTTTTCGTCTTAGTTTTTGCTGTTGTTGTACAAGCAATCATAGAATTGAAAATTACATTTTAAATTGGGTTTTATATACAGTGAAGGGAAGTCTATACAATAAGAAATGATGTGCAGATTTTTTTCCACATGAAATTGAATTTTTTTCGAAAAAAAAAAAATATACAAAAATGAAAAGAAACAAGATTTGATTTTTCTGCTATTTATTTTTAACTTTTACAAAAATTGAAGGTTTGAAATTTTGTAAGAATTATTGAATTGAGAAAAACATTTAAATATTTTTTTTGTTTTTTTATTTTAAAAACAATACAAAATTTTTTAATGAAAAATGTTTCTATTATTTTTTTTTTTTTTGCACAAATGTCTTATAATTTAATCACTGACGAAGATATATAATTATTTAGAAAAAATTTTATACAAATTTGAACATTAATTATTCATATATATAAATATATATTATAAACATTTTAGGTCGTGGTTAAATTCAAAGAAAAACAAAATTAATATTCATCAAATGATTTGAAATTTAAAAATATATTGTCATATAAAAAAGTCTTTTGGACATTGTAAAAAAAAAAAAAAAAAAAAATTTATACTTCTATAAAAACAATCATCCATCAAGAAATTCAGTTTATTTTTACATATAAATAAAAATGTTATATATATATATATAATATTTTTTGTTGTAAAGAAAAAAAAAACACAACAAAACGGATAGCCTCAATCCGCCATATATATTTATATATATACATATATACATATATACGTTTGGCGAATTATTCGTATATGTCAAAATATACAATTAATTAAAAAAAAAATAGAAGACAATCGCAGGAGTGCCAGTAAACTTTTATATTTATTGCTTCATAATATTGATGGCATAAATTTGTTGTGGTCTTAAATATATATATTTTTTATTAAATATTGTATAATATTGGTTGATATGATTATATAGGGACGGATATACGGTGATAAAATTTTTATAAATTATTTACAGGAGTTAACAGGAAAATATAGTGATTTTTGTGTAATGTGATTAATATAATAAGATTTAATGTCAATTACAAAATCATAATAACAAAAAACATACATAATTAAAATTAAAGTTGATGAGATTATAATATATTGTTTGTTGTAAAATTTTAAGAATGTCCAATCGCGAAATTATTGTATGTACAATTGTATCACGTGACTAATCTTAACTAATTTATTGGTGAAATCAGGGAAAATGACAATACTCAAAATTTTCCCTACATATTTGCTCCTTATGCTAGAAATAGAAAAACTGATTATTCCTCGAACCCCTTATCAAAAAATTGTGTTTATACCAGTACATATAATGCATTATATCGACCCATATATTGTGACAGTCACACAAAAAAAAACATAATTTACAATCGACAATTTCAGCAAAGTCACGACGTGCGGAAAATGTAAGGTCAGGTCAGTAGTATATAGTATATAGTTCTATTTATATATTTATTTATAAACGTAAGAATTTGTGTATATATAAATTTTGGATATATGTATATGTGTACCATCTTCTTGTTTTGCATTTGTTTTAAAAAAAAAAAGTTTTTACATCTCTCAAAAAAGAAAAAAAAAATACAACAACAGCAATATAAGAAAAACATCGATTTATATGAAATATATATACATATTACGGGTCGCGAATGATAAGTTAGTTTTTTTTTAAAAGAGAATAAATAAAAAAAAAAAAGAAGAAGAAAAATATTAAAAGGAGAAGTGACAATTAGGGTGTGATATAGCTTATAAAAAAAAAAAAAAATAGAAAAATTTATTTTTATGAAAAAGAATTTTTAATACTCAAAAGAATATTGAGATAAATTAGGTTTATATGAAGGTTGAATGGTCTGAGTATTTAGAGGTTTTGAAGGCTTTAGAAGTAATTTAGCTTCATTAAAAACTCTTCGGTGTCGATACTTGAGACTATGTCAGAAAAAGAAAAAAAAAAGTATATATTCCAACGCGATATAGAAAATGTGATAAAAATGTTTGAGGATTTTTTTCTTTATTTTTATAAATTCGTTCCGGATTAGAATTTGAATTATTATAAGGGGTGACGAAAGGAGTTTTTTTTTTCGGGTTCAACATATATTTTCTATTTGTGAACCTTAAAAAGTTCAAAAGAGAATTTAATACATACGGATTTAATGTAAAAAAGCTTAAAAACAGTTCTTGGAATTTTTTTATATATATATATAAGATTTTAGTGTGCGATGATTACTAATTACAAGGCTTAGAAAAGTGATGATTCAATTTATTTCGATGTAGATTTTGACGCAATGCTGGTGACAGTTGGTCGGTTAATATCGTATATGGAATTAATTTTTAACCGCAAAGACGCGCATTGAACCAATTTGTGAGTTGAATTAATAAATAATTTTCTAAAAATTAAGGATGAGAAGATAAGAAATATTTTAAAGTAAATAGAATTATTTTCTACACCATTTTCATTATTTTTCTTATGCTAGTAAAATTATCTTCTATATTAAGTTAAATTTTTAATATACACATCAATTAAAATTATTCGTCAGTAATAGGTGTAATGGAATTATTTAACTAATCGCATATTATGGAAATATTTTTCATTATATTCGAATCTATCAACGAGTTTTCTGAGTAAAATTTATTGAAGGAAACGGGAAAAAGAGCGCGCATATTACATTGGTAGTGACGTGACACATTGATGATGCTAGTAGCATAATAATGACTTTGATTGGTGTGTTTGATTATATCTGTTGTTTTGTTTAGGTATTTGTAAAATTATATACACATATGTGTAAATGATCTAGCACATTCTAAGTTCAGTATAAAAATAGAAATTTATATAATTTCTTAAGAAAAAATATTGTTATGTATATTTTTACCATTAAGACGAATACAAAGTTTTTTTGAAAAATTAATATAATTTTTTTTGCGGCATAACTTAAAAATTCAAACCATTCCATATATACATACTATAAAAAAAATGGTCTTTATATTATATAAATTGGATTAAATGATTAGCGCCCAGTTCCAAAAGGATTTTTTTTTATTAGCATTTTGTCATTCCTCTTGAATATAAAAATTTGCAAATCTACTCATCGTGGTGTTTTTATAAACATGAGGGGTTGCGTCGAAACAGGCGGGTGTATAGAAATAACTGACGAAACAAACAAAATCACTGCAAAAAAATAAATTTATAAAATTATGTTTGCAGTAAGAATTAGACTGACTAAGAGCAAGAAAATTCAATCAGCAATCGAGAATAAAACATAAAAAAAATTTAGCAAAATAAAATCTCTTTATTTTTATTTTTTTTGTTTTTTTTTTTTGTTATTTGCCCTCACTATACACGTACATACATATAACTTTCGCATCATGTGAATAAGGGATGTATGAAAATTATATATGTATATATATTAAAATGTTCTGATGTAATATACTAACTCAAGATCAAATTAAGATATTCTAATTTAGAGAATGTTGGTACAAATTATTATTATAATATATATAAATATTCTATAAGTGAATTAGAGAAGTTGAAGCTATATGTGGTTGCCCCCAATGTATAATCTACTTAGATAAGAGGGTCATATATATATATGTGAAAGAGTTTTTTTTTTTATATTTATATTGTTTTAGCTTTTCTCTATTATTACTGTAGATAATATATACACTGTTTGTTAAGATTTTGATCATTAGACAACAGTATATATACTTTTTATATTTTTACCAATATATATATATATATATATATATTTATATACAAAGAAAATATTAGATTTTAAATCGTTATTTAAGGAACTATTAATAATTAAGAAAATTGTTCATTGAAGAACAGTTATAATTTCCTGTAAAAGAAAATGGATTTATTTATCTGAATATTATCCTAATTATTTTAATTAAAATATCAATTTTAATTTAGCATTGATCTTACGATGTAAATTGATCTACATATATTTATAAAAATAAGTATATAATTTTTGTCAACCCTTAAACAATCAATTTGTTAATATTTCATATAAATATAATATGTGATTCTATATTGATATCAAGGCTATCATAGTTGTCTTAGGTCATGTCATTTTTATTCATGTATAAAACCGCATCAAGTACACCCTTTATTAGACGTAATTGTTTTCTTTTGTGTTATTATACACATAAGTATTTTATATGTTTATATCATAGGCATAACCCTTTCCTTAATAAAAATTTTTTTCATTTCTGTATATATTTAAGTATTGTATATACATATATACAATTATACATCTATAAACATATATGATGTCTCATATGGGACTTGTAAATCCAAAGTATCCTCTCATCCTTCAGTATATGTATAGTGATATGTGGGAAAAGTAACTATCTTATCTATTATAACAAAAGGAAATTTGTTCCCTTTCATAGATATATATATATAAAACATTTATATATTATTTACATACATATATATAGAATTATCATGTATATTTTAGTTTTATATACATTTTATATGATAAGAAGAAGACAATTATTTTGTTTTAACCTCAATAAAGTTTTAATACAGTAATCGTATGAATTCATGAAAATTATATAGGTACATAGGTATATATGTATATATGTATATATGTATATAATATATATTAAGGATTAAGGTATATCCTATATAGATAATCAATTATTGTATATATATATATAGATCTGTGCATAATAGGTATATACATATATGTATAATGTACATATAATTCTAAAAATTTGTTCTTTTAATCCGGTAAGAGTGTATACATAATACATAAAATATATGTTTTAAGAATCTTTAAGGCGATTGTGGATAATTATAAATTTTTGAATCAATTAATTTTTAGTTATCTATTATTTATAAATATAGCTGCAAAATTTTGTTTATATATTTTATTTTGATATTTTTCTAAATCTTAACATGAATTAGTTTTTTTTTTAATGATTATGAACATAAAATTTATTAAAAAATATTTTGTGCATATGTAAAAAAAATATATAAATATATATGTATCTCTATCTATATCATAGATATGTAAATAGTAAATCTATATTTTTTTTTTGTTAAAATAAATGGGAATAAAAACATATCAAATACGTACATATATAATATTAACATAATCGGCCATATTTTTTGGTCCCGAAAAAAAATGAAAAATTATACAATTCATGAAAAAAAAAAAAAAAAATACCAAATATAAAGAAAAGATGATGATTTACCAGAGACTTCATTCATAAAATATATAAAAAATACACATTTTATACGGAATAACACAGAAAAAAAAAACACACAAACTTTTCTGTTTAATAATTCGTTGAGCATAAGCAACGTTCACATTTGTTCAAACGTGTTTTTTTTGTTCAATCAAAGAAGAAAAAACATATAGATAGATATATACAACAAAATGTATTGAAGTTCTACATTTTCTTGTTATCCGTGTATTTTTCATGTAGTGTCGCTGGAGTCGTATGTGTTAAGTAAAAAAAACTACACTAAAAGGTAAAAATATATAAAAATAAAATGAAGAAAAAACAAAAAAAAAAAAGGTGAACAAAAAATTAACCAACTTGTTGATATTGATATTTTATACGAGGCGTGGTTGGAATTCAAAAACCAATCACGTTTTACGTTGAATTGTCTGTACGCGATACTATTCGTCCATATTGTCACGTCCCGCCCAATATACCAGCCGAACAAAGCCGAACAACGAAAAATATAAGAAACCCGATGCGTGTGATGCTGCAAAATTATGTCTGTCTCTTTTTCTCTTCTTATATCTGACTTAAAAGAAAAATACAACACCAACCATAACACCAACCAACTAAACCAACCATTTACCCAAATAAACCAACACAAAAACTCTACTATATCTACTTACTACTAGTTACAATTGTGACGCATTTGATGTTGCACGTACAATCTATTGTTCGTCTTATTTAAGATTCGAAAATCGAATTTCGAACAAACGGAAAAAAAGAAGTAGATAAAAAAAAGCTCAAGAGTAAAAAAAAAGTATTCATCATCAGCTGATGATGATGTGTCTTGTGCGTGAACATATTTTTGGAACAAGGGTCGTGTACAAAGTGGACTGTTAAGTGTACGTGGGTGTTATTGTGTTGTTTTTCTTATGTTTGTTGTTGGTGGTTCATTTCATCTTCTGTTATCTAACTGCACAAAAAGTGGTTGTTTATTAATTTTTTTTGTTCACTAAAACAACTGAATAAGAAAATGTTCAACAATAAATTTAAAGAAATTAATTTGTGTAATTAACGTATATTTAGTGTGATTAATTTACCAATTGTTTCGTGAATATTACAAAAATAAATAATAAAATTAAGTTAAAAATAAGAAATAAAATTTGAACAAAAATAAAACAATAATTGATTCCATAAAATTATTATTAAACTAAATTAAGAATGTTGCCATATCAAGCAGTCTCGATGGACTATCCAGGTTATCAACGTCATCAATCATCTGGTATACCTGGTGCACCAATGGGTATGGGAGCACTTGGAATGACCGTCGGAGGGCCATCATTTCCTCACTCCTGGTTTGTACCGAGTCAGGAACTGTGTGCTGTACCCTACAAACAAATACCAAATCAACATCAGAATACAACGATGCATTCTAATCATCAGATTGAACCTGGGCACGTTTTATTATGATGTTTTTTCAATTATCCCCCCCATTATCAAAAAAAAAAAATAACACCTCTGTAAAATTAACCCTTCTCAAAACTAAATTTTTACTAGCAATAACACGAAAGTTTTTAAAGTAATTTTTTTTTTCAATAAACATTTAAGAAAGTTTAAAAGAAAAAAAAATTCTTTAAAAATGAATAGAAGAAGATTTAATCTCATGTTTAAAAAAAAAAAGTCACCCTACCCCATTTGGCTTAACATCAGCTGATTAAAATCAGAATATTCTCAGTCACTATATACATATATAGGGCCATATGGGAATTTTAGCTTCGCGTTTATTGATTTCCAATCGAATTTAATGTGATTGTATTATTAAGATGTAGTCAAGCGTGGCTTTTAATCTGTTCGATCCAAGAATATGCTGTTTTTATTTAGCTCTTGTTTTTTTTTTCAGTTAAGTTTGAGAATTTTTCAATTTTGCGGTTTTGAATGATTTTTTTTTTTCTGTATTGATTTATTTTTTTTTTTTGTTTCTTTTGGCGGTTAATTGCGGGAGAGAGTGAACAAATTTTTTCTTTGAAAATTTTATAATATGATTGAGTTTGGTATTTTTAAAAAAAAAAAAAAAATTATTTTGCTTTAAACTTTTGATAATAAAAAATCTTAAGTTTTCGTATTTTAGTTATAAGGAATTTTATAAATTATCTATTTTTTTTAACTTTTAATTTTGCACCAAATAATAATATAATTATAAAATATATTTGATTTTCTATAGCGAGATGTTTGCTTATACATTGAATTGAATTTTTTTTATAAAATCTATAAGTGTGATATATTTTTTTTTCTACTGATTTCAATTCAATTTATACCTTTAAATAGCGGTAAAAATTATACCTATACATAATAAGAAATGTGTACCAATAGAGTAAGATCTAAACAATAATTGATGGTTTTATGTTTTTATTATTTTACCTGAACGATTTCTGTATCTTAGTCTATATTTTATTTTTTTAAAAAAAAATCTCACATCACTGTCATCAATCTAATCCGAAAGGGAGTCTTTCTGCATATAAATATCTATTTTTTTTTTTTATACCAAAGTGTACATACATATGATCACATGAACGATTTAGAATAAAACATTGTTATGCTTAAAATATAGTGCATGTGTACAATAATCTGTTGATCGCTTATTAAAATCCTTCAATGATATATTCATTGAAATTCTTATAACAAAGAATACCACTTTTTTTTATTTTCATATAAATAAATGCTTTTCAATTATCCCCCCATTATCATAACAAAAAAATAACACCTCTGTAAAATTAAACCCTTTCAAAACTAAATTTTTACTAGCAAATAACGAAATGTAAAAAATAATTTTGAAGTTTGCTATAAAAAAATTTATCAATCGGGAGTTTTTTTTTAATTTTGGAAATTTACAACAAACCGTCACATTCAAATTAATTATTTCTGTGATGGAATTTATTTTCGTATAGTTAGATATTGTGTTTCAGTTAAAATTCATGCGTCGAATGGATAACACGGTCGTTACTTTAAACTTTGACATTTTTGGATTCCATTATAAAACTGGATCTCTTAGATTTTAAACAACCCTGACACTTGATACAAAATACTGTAAATAAAATAAATATAGAACCTAAAGTAGATTAGCGATTGAAAAATACATAAAAAATATTTTCAATTAAGTTTTTATCGGCCTTTAAATATAAAAACCAATAGAAATAAATACTTGTTACAAAAAAAAAAAAACCTTACGTACATCATTGCAATACAATAAATTCAAAAAAAAAAAAAAAAAATCTTATCTTATAAATTCAATCAGAAAGTAATCATATAAATACACAAACACTTATTTTCAGTTTCAAACTAATAAAATACAATTTTCACCATAAAACTTAAAATTCAATGGTCAAAAAAAAAAAGAAAAAATATTTTTTTCTCTATTTTTTCTACAAAGTAAGAAGAAAAAAAAAAACAATAAAGAAAATATCTCCCTAGAGATGTAGGAACCTACAATGTTTAAAACAGAAAAGGGCGAGAAAGTGTCGAATAGAGACAACTCTTATTGAAAATACATAAAAGATAACTAGAACTTGAATTCAAAGTTGCCCTTAAAGAAACGAAGTTAAACTTTATTGTTGTTGTTGTTTTTTTTTAAGCAAAGCAGATTATTCAATAATTATTTTTTTTCTGATATGTAAATTTTACGGTGCACTTTTTACATGTATATGAATTTCTTATAAATTAATACAATCTAAAAAATCAAAAGCGCTTTGTTTTTTTTTTTTTTTGTTATTTTAAAATGATGAAATTACCAACAACAATAACAATAAATATAAAAAGAAAATTTACATATACAAAAAAGAATAATTATTTTTTTCGGTAGACCTTCCAAACAAAGGTGAAGACAACATAAAAAAAAAAAGGTTTTTTTATTATACCAAAATTTGCAAAATAAAGTCATATAATAATTAATAATAATTTCAACGCAATATTAATATTTCAAAATTTTTTGTCAATCAAAATAACTTTTTTTTTTATCCTTTTAAATGTAAATCGAATTTCAATGGCAAATAATACAAAAAAATGTCTATTAGAAAATATATTTAATTTAATATTATGTTCAAAGTATAGGAATATTCTTAAAAAAACTCTAAATTAAATATTTAGAATGAAATTCGGCGCATTGCCAGCTCTTAGGAAACATGCAGATTTCCTAAGAAGAATCGTTCCGTTAAATCCTTATCCTGCACATCGGCCGGAGAGGTTCATAGATATTATTAAACATTGCCCACTACTTTATCTACTTTATCTTAAATATTTAGAATGAAATCATATTTATTAATCATAATTCATAATGAATGAAAAAAAATCGCGCACTTTATTGTTATTGAAATTATTAAATTTCAATCATCTAATTTTGTATAAAATGTTTAATGATACAACACATATCCCAATTAAACAAAATTAAACTAATATAACAAAGCAGAATGTCAAGGTTTAAACACGAATGTTTTTTTTTTTTTGTATATTCGTTTTTTATTTTTATTTTTTTTTTTTTTTAAAAATGTCAAAATATAATCAGATACGGATTATTCACGATACACGTCAAAAACCTAATTTGCCAGAAAAGTGAAAGGATTTTCATACTAATTTCCTGCTCCAAATTAAAAAAAAAATAAACATTATAAAATTGTAAAAAGACAAAAACACAAACAAATATTTTTTTTTTTTTTTCTAAAAAAAAATCATTTCGTAACTAACTTGAATATTATATGCCACTAGTTTATAACATGTAAATTTTTGTGTTGAATTTCGTTTTAAATATGCTTTATATAGTCGTACACTATTTAGATATACATATGATGATGATCTGGCATACCTACATAAGTTGATCCATTTTTAACTCTAATAAAAAATTATAACACACACACACACACACACACACACATATATACATATAAATACAAAAATTACAATGAATAATATTTTTATTGAATAAACCGCGACGAATTATAACGAGACGCATGTTTTTGGAATATATTGTTTATTTCATTCACGGTTTGCTTACATATATAGAGCTTTACCTGTGAGAAATTAGATTCCTTATTCAACAAATTTTTTATTTAAAATCCAATTTGAGTATATTAATGTTTTATTGTGTAACTTTAAAAAAGAGTTGCAGAGGATTATAATTAGGTGTCCATGGACTAATTAAGTTCATAATTTACATTCAATCAATTTGCTATTAAAAATGACAATTATATATATGAAATATATTTCCATTGTTATTTCCGTTGATATATCAAGTTTATATTGATAATAATTTCAGAAATTATAATCCTAATTGTACTTTGTATAAGTTCTCATGTATACAACGATCTTTATGTTTTAAACCTCTGACATTTTTTTTTTGTTCAGAATTTTTCCCTTCGTACAATTAAATTCTTGTATCCATCAATCGATTTCTTCCATGCCTTTTTATAACTTTACGTTTTGATCGTATAAGATCTTGTACATATAAATTCTAATACACATCATTGATCAGTGGGGCGTGAAATTGGACAAGATCACTCGAATATATATCTAAAAAGAAAACATATTATATTTTAATAGACCTTGGAACTTAACACAAGAAGAAGGTATATAAAAACTTAAACTAACTTAATCTCCAAAACAGTATACTGCGGCTACTGAAATACGCTAATATCATGATGATCATTAATGTCGAGTCATTGATTTTATTTTAAGATAATTTTTGTTGTATTCGTGTTTTTATTGTTATTTTTGTTATTTTTGTTTTTGTAAGTGAGAAGATTTCTTTTTTCTTATTTGTTATGGCAGTAACGTGGGAGTTCGCTCCCTTTTTTGTTTCCATAAAATATAATTCCTATTAAAAATATTTGAATTATTTTTTTTAAATTAAGACAAGGAAAATATAAACAAAAATAATTAATCTAATCTAATTTTGAATTCATGACTATCAGTGCCAATTTAGTGATGACGTGCCTTATTTACCTTCAATTAAAGAAGAATTCCTTTGGGAGTCGGTCTATTTGAAACTCTATGGGATATTACTTTCTTTTTTGTGTATTTTCTGTTTTGTATTAAACGTCCTAGAACTCAAAACTTACGATGGGGATCTAACTTTTGACTTTTAACAATAATTACGATTTAATTTCTTCAGAATTTTATTATTCTATGATGATTATGGTTTTTAAAAGGGTCTTGAATTTTGTAAATCAACTTTTAAAATAAAACTTTGACATTGATTACATATTTATTTTTGAATTGGTTAAAGGGAGGAATGCACACATGTTACGGTCCATTAAGATTTCTAACAATTTGAATATATTAATTTTTCATTCATTTGTTGTTTTGAGTCTTGTTACAAAATCTGATTCAAGAATAAAAAAAAAAAACAGAAAGAACGAACGGCTTCTGATTTTAACTATGTCACTGTAGTTTCAACAAAAACTTGACTATAAATATAAGAACTGAAGAAAGCAAAAACCGACGTCGCGGCTTTTTCCTTTCGTTTGTTAATTTTATTTGTTTTTTTTTTTTTTGGCTTTTTTTAAGAGAAGTTTATAATTTATTAAAAAAAGATTGCCCACGGACACATAGATATAAGTATTATATTTATATATAAAAAGTTTTCAGACAGGAATGAGTTGTATATTAATTTAAGTTTTTATATTTGTTACAAAAGAAGGGACACTAAATAAAATTTTCGTTTAAAATGCTATTTTTTTTTTAGTTTAGGTGAAGTTAGTCTTGTCTGAGGTAAATGTTTAATTCGACTTAATATTAAAGAATTTTTTGAATATACTTTTTTCACCTATATAAAATCTAAACGAAATGTAATTTCTCTCTTTAACCCTCTTTGGATATTAAATCATTGACCCTTCAACAACCATCATCCCATATAATTATAAAATAATTCCTACATTTATCGAAAAATCGTTCAAAATATCATTACCGTATTGTCATCAATTTTGATACTAACGCATTCAACCCCAATTTCAACCAAAAATAGTATAAACATATTAAAATTATCATCCCCAATCCCTGTCTCTTTAACCGAACACCCGTTTTTTTTTTATTATTGCCTTCATATGATGAAAGTTATTGAATTTTTTTTTTTAAATTGTCGTAGAGGTTTTTTTTTTTTTACATAAAATATAAAAATAACAAATAAAACAAGTGTCTTAGCACAACTCTGCAGTAGCCGTGAAAAAGAAAAAAAAAAAAAAGAAGAAGAAGAAGATAAATGAGACAAGATATTTTTGTGTTCAGATTTTTTTTATTTCATTCTTGATTAGGTAGAAGATGACTTCAAAAAAAAAACAACTTTTTTTTATATATTTAAATTGCGAAATTTTGTTTATTTTTATTTTTTATAACATGTTTTTATTGTTATTGTTCCTCTTGTTTTTACACAAACAAAAAGAAACAAAACTGAAAACCGCTGATCAGATAATAAAAATGACGAATGATTTTATTTTTTTGTCACATCTTTTCTCCATCTCATCTTTTTTTTTATGAATGAAAAATGGTGGTTTGATTCTTTGTTTATTTTGAAGCAATTATGAGTGAATTTGAAAAGTCAATGTACCACTCAAAATTGTTCTTAAATTTTTCTATTAACGATACAACTCTTTAAGATAAATTTTATGCAGAATCATGTAGAATATACACATCAGCTCCTAATTGTGTAGTTTGCCAAATAAACCACATATATGTAATACTAAGTGCATGAACAATAATCTTTGTCTCTTAATATTGATTTTTTCGCATAATATATAAAAAAAAATACCCGACACTAACAGGACATACAATTCCTCTCTCTTAATATAATTAAACCTTTGCGACTCCTTTGGGACTTAGAGTAAAGTGTCATCTTCGATGAAAACCATTTTTTTCCTGTCCAGTCAGCTAAGTTCACTTCACATACCCATTTTCGGATCTTCTGCAATAAAAATCATCTCAAGGGAGAGTAAAAATGGTAAAACTCATCTTTATATGTGATGGACTTGATGGAAAAGAAAAAAAAAAGAAGAAACTTTGGGTACATATATCCTTCATAAGTTATGTTCGCATAATGTATTTTGACTTTATGTATGTATAAAAAAAAAATGTATTCGTATGTGTCTTTTCGTATAGTGTAAGTCTGTGTGTAAAAGGATCTTTTGAGGTGTAAAAAGTAAATTGAACGATAGACTATTTTTTCTTCTCTTCTTTCATCTTTTAAAATAAAAAATTGTATTGATACAACAAAAATAACAAAAAAGAGAAAAGGGGGAATTTCATATATTTCTTCATCTGTCGATCGATGATTGTTGATTGTTTGATATTCTTTGTCTGGTTAGATGCTGAATTTGCACGATGCCCCAACTATATTAATACAAATAACAGATTATTAGATGAAATTACAGGAAAATAATCGCGGCTGGTGTTTCGGAATGTTATGTAATTACAGGGAGATTTTTATACGAATGGATGATTGGTCGGTCAGTTTATTTTATATATAATTCTGTGCGATATTGATAATAATTATTATGATTGACAATGCAGAACCATAATTTCTTCTGGTATTTTAAAAATTTAAAAATTAAAAAGTTTATAATTTAAAAATGATGTATTTTACAATCAGAATGTGAAACAATTGAAATACAGAAAAATAAGATTAATAATGTACAAATATTTTATTTTATTTTATTTAAAGAAAATCAATGAATTTCGATTATAAATATAAATAAAGTGACCGCGATGGATTAAAGTAAAATTTTCTTCTTGGTATATGATATCATTCATTAAGTTCTTCCACTTAAATATTCACTTGAGCTGAACTTCAATCGACAAAATTGCCACATTCCCTTTTATAAACACTTGTCAATCAAAAATTCATTACTTGGCACCTTTTTCCTTCTTTCTTCTTTTTTTATTTTTTCTCTAATCTTCTTTCAAAATGTATTTCATTATTTTTATTCGCAAAAAAAAAAAAGGAAAATTGTTTTCCCTCAACACAAAGTATAGAAAAAAATAAGAAAATTGTTGATGGACGTTAGACGACGACTAAAAGAATTTAAACAAATTAGATTTGCAACACTTATTTTGTGAGTGAATAAGCGATAATTTGAGAATTTTTTCTGTGCTGTTGTTCTTGATGTTGCGCTGTTGATATTGTTCTTTTTGTAGGGTTCGATCCTTATTTAAACTTATACATTCCTCATTTATATATATAGCTCCTTTTCAGAATAATTTTCACACCCTCGATACGACGTAAGACATAATATTTACATGTATTCTCACCCTTCTCACAACATAAACATTGAACACATATATGCACCTATATAGGGGGGGTCAAATTGACCAAATTGGCTGACTAACTCACACGAAGACTCTCTTGGGACAATCGAATCCCCTTTTTTATTTCATATTTATATATATAAAATATTATTGGGGGTTGAGACGGTACGAAAATAGATTTTTTTTTTTACTTTTTTCTTCTTCAATGTCGCCTCTTAGATCAAGAAAATTTTATTTTCTTTCTTCTTTGTTTTTTTTTGAAAATGAAATATGACCACATATGATATATGGATTGACATTTTATTGTATATTTGTACATTTCGCTTTACTTATGTGTCTAAATACATTTGGACATATTTATACTAATTTATAAAAACAAATAAATATTGTGGTTATGTATTTTTTTTTTTATAATTGGTTTTGACTTCAAATTTTTATCCTTTTTTCCCGATTTATTATTTTGTATAATTATTTTTTTAACTATATTTTAAATAGATAAAATTTAAGAGAAAAATAATATTAAATTAATATTCTAATATGCAGTTGCCTTAAACATAATTTCTTGTACATATGTATAATTTTTCATTCTTATAAAATAACATTATTTTATACATTTGTTAAATAAACCCTCATTGGTAAATTTCTTTCTTTCCATCATATATATATATTTATGATAAATTTGTCAAATTAGATATGCGAGAAAAAAAAAAAAAAAAATTGCATATCGCACAACATAACCGACAAAAGAAAAAATCCTATACATATAAAGTCTAGTCAGAAAGATACAAAAAAAAAAATAAAAGAAGAAAAGCGTTTTTCCTATATATAGCCTATCGTCCGTGAAATAACAAAAATAAATCAAAATTGCGATGAGAAATATTGTTTATGATTTATAGTCATGGATTTCTAATATGTTAAAGTCATATAAATTACAGCAACATATTTTTAGGTATTATTCTTCTTTTTATATATAAAGAGGGATATGTTTGAAAAAGGGAATCTATATATTTTTGATAAAGAATTTACAAAATAACAATAACAATAACCGGAGAAAAATTACAACTTTATTTAGGCGACCTTCCATATTATTTATTCCTTTGATTAACTATCATTTTCTGTATGTGCAGCAATATATACCATATCATATAGTGGGCTTATTCTCATAAGTATAGAATCCTGAGTTCAAACCTTGAAGTATTAGAAAGTTTTGGAAATCTATAGATTTCATATATTACACGATCTTAAAAGTTGATACCAAAGACACGTTAATAAATTATCAAATCAAATCAATCTAATGATTTGTGGACTTTACTTGCAGATTTTATAAAAAATTTATATTATTACAAAATTAAATATGTAAATATTAATACACATAAAAGAAACCGGAAATATTTGGTCATTCAACTTTAATAAACCATGAAGCGGAAGTTAATCAAGTGTACTTTAGTCAATTTCTAAGATGGTCAATGTGATTTGATTGATCGAAAAAAAAAGTAAATAAAAGAATGAAAAAAGTTCCTTTAATTTGATCCCTTATTTTGTTTTTTTTTCTTTTTCTCTTTGAAATAAAGTCCGATTTATTTCTTATTGTTGTTGTTCCCTCGAAATCCCAATGATGTTTAGGGAGGTTGATTTAGACACGTATATTAAAGATTACTGATTGGAATAATTTAATCAAATTGATTACGTTTTTCTTTTCTTTATTTTTGTGTTGTAGAAAGAAATATTCTTTTTTTTTTTGTAGAGGTTTGAATTTGTTCAATATTTTGATATTGAACAATTTTGACTATAAATCTAATTTCATTTGTTAAGTTTTACACCTATTATTATAGTTCAAATTGTATTAGTTTGATAATATAGTGATCTTTAATTAGAAAAAATGAATGTAAAATATTTATTACAAAAGAATTAAAATATATTAAATTGAAGCTATTCATTAACATATTAATAAACTGACTCATAAGCATTCGAAAAAGAAATAATGAATGAATCATTTTAAATATTAAAACAATAAAATTGTTAATTTAACAATTTTTTTAATTTTTAATTGAGTAATTTGAATATCCGGAAAGAAAAATGTAAAGTCAATAAGTTCCTTTAATGGTTTTTTTCGGCATAGTTGAAGAATATTATGAACAAAATCTTTCGATTTAATTGTTTCCTTATCAATTTCAATCCAAAATGCGCACATTTACTATGGATTTGACTTATAATTGAAATCCGATTACGGTCAGGTGAAATTAATTAATTGAATTGAGTGTATATAGACCCGTATTTGTTGGATAATTAACCAATATGGGATGAATTGAATTTTATGAAATATTTTTCATCGATATGTCATTCATCGATGTAAAATTATCTATAAGTATTTACTATAAATATTATAGACATATATCTATATTGATTTCTAAATGTAATTTTTGTATTAAATAATTGATTATAAAAGTTTATTTATAATACAGATATGTACCCTACATACTATGTATAGGTATAGCGCAAAAATCAATGACATTTTAGTATTAGAAAAAAAAAATCAGCGAGATTTTTAGCCTTCTTTAAATGTTGTAACCGTAATAATGCACCTTCCTTGCTTATAACTCACCTTTTTCCTTAAAAAAAATAATAATTTACTATTTATATATGCTCGAAATATTATTGACAATATTAAATTAATTTTCAATTTTTTTCTTTTTCATTACAGTATATTAGAATTAAGGAAAGAAAAATCACGTGATGCGGCTAGATCAAGACGTGGAAAAGAAAATTATGAATTTTATGAATTAGCCAAAATGTTGCCACTACCAGCAGCAATAACAAGTCAACTAGATAAAGCATCAATTATAAGACTGACAATTAGTTATCTGAAATTAAGAGACTTTTCGGGTCATGGTGATCCACCATGGAGTCGTGAAGGTTCATCTGGGAATAAAATATTAAAAGGTTAGTTAACAAATGTACAAAATTAAATATATTTTAACATGAGCTTCAAAATATTGTATTTCAGGGGTAAATATATGTTAGGGAAATTAGCATTTATTCAAAATGTGTAATAATTTAATAACATGGCATGTATATGGGAACAAATTGAGTTACTGTCTCTTATACGAGTTTTATATGGGGTACAGACTATTTTGTTATAAAATTTTATGTTGACAACATAATAAAGAAGTTACATACTTTTAACACCAACTTGCTAAATTTTCTTTTTTTTTTGAAAAAAAAAAAAACAGCATACAAAAATAATTTGAAAACACCTTCAATCATACGTAGCTTGTTTTGTGGCTAAATTAACACAAGTTACTTCCCAAAAACGAGACTCAATAATTTCATCACTTCAACTTCGTTTATCTAAGGGTTAGTAAAAGTGTAATAGGGGCACGCAGACTAAAATTTGAGAAGGGCGAAATTAGATTTAAAGTCCCCTTTTAACGCAATATTGTTAGGTGAAAAGAAAATATTTTTTTATGTTCAAAATAACAAGACATGACTTAAAAGTAAAACTAATCGATTTTTATTCTTTTTTTTTTGAGTTGCCCTTTTGGGGATGATTAATGCGTTTTACTTGAGAGGCAATAATCGAACTGCATATATATATCGACAAACAGGTGTTTCCGGCTTTTGTTTTCTAGAGTCATAAAACGTCCTCCAGTTTTATGTGATTTATCGGATTTTCTTATGTACATATTGGAATTTTGAAATGAACACAAATAAAAATACACTTTGTTAGATAAAGGCAAAAATATTCAACATAGAAGATTTTAAACATCTTTTTTCTTGTCACAGTGTTAAATTAATAAACACGCTATTTATTGATATTCTTTTATTTTTCACAAATTTTTAATTTTACATGTAAACATATATATAAATAAAAAATCTACAAGTAGGCCATTTATTTGATTATCTTTTATATGTATATAGCATATTGGAATATATATGATAAAAAAAAAACCCCGCACTTCTAAATAATTTAAATTCCACTCACGTTGTTTCAACCAACAAATCAATTCACATAATTTTATCCGAAAACAGGCGAAACAACCCTTTTTTTTTTCATCCTTTTATTTCAAACAAAAATACCGAATATTCACTATATAACAATAATAATTTCTTCCCTTTTATATATATATAAATTCTAAATTTTATTCATTTTCCCCTAATCATGAAAATCGAGTGGTATACACTCATTGTGCGGTATCATAGCAATCCGATGCTTAATTAATCGAATTGAAATACACTAATTTTATTAGCACCTGTTTGTTCAAGGACATCATGGAATCCTATTTTAATTGGTATATACAAAAGTTCTCCCTCATAGTTTAAAATATGTATATATAGGCTCCGCATAAACACACTAAATAACAACAACAATAAAACCATAGTCAAACAAAGTTTTGCATTTTTGATTGAAAAAGGGAAAATTTTTGGTTTTATTTCTGAATCAGAGAATTTTTTTACAAATGATTTTGCAAGATTTAGAAATAAATTCATAAAGGAATACTATATGAATTTATTTCTATACTGGTTCTTTATTTCACGGGGTTTTGTTTACATAATATCGATAACAAATGAGTTTATTTAATTTAAATTTTTAATCAAAGTAAATATAAATTATTGAATTGAATTTAACTTTATTATTAAACTCTATACTAAAATCTATTTATATTAGATATTAATACGATATGGTATGTGTCGGATTTCTTTTAAGGACATCTCAACTTAAAAATTTGAATAAAATTATATATACAAAAATATAAAAACATTCACACCAAAACTAACTATCTATACATTTATATATTTGACATTTTGAAAATTAAACACTTTTTTTTTAAACTTTCTAAAACCATATAACATATAATGAAAGTTTTTTGTTGATCTTAAAAAAAAAATGGTGATAAAAACACAACTATACAAACATAATACAAACATTACTTACATTTTATATACAATATACTTATACTTATACATTGAAAGCTGGATTAAACGATACTAATTTTTCAAACAAAGTCTATAGTTGGATAAAAATTACTGACAAAAATAAATATTATAATAAATCGAAATCATCCACCAATATTTGCCATATGTTTAGCTATATATTATTATTATTCGCTTATATTATTTTATATGATTTTTTTTTCACCCGATCATACATTTATTTATGAACATTTATTATGCTCAATATTTAAAGTATATTGTTGTGAATGAGTAGAGTTCAATAAAGTTTATGAGGAAAAAAATTATAAAAATTGTAGGAAATATTTGGATTTTTTTTTTTTGCGGCGACATCTTTATAATCTGAATAAATATGTCCCTTAATCAAAGAATTTTTATTCTTTATGAATATTATAAATATAATAATTATATTGTATAACCTTCATCAGCCGACAGTATCCATATACGATTCACAATAAAATTTTAAATAAAAATTTCGTCACCGAATTTTATTTATACAAATTGCTATTTATTTATGTTTCATTTAGTATATTTTATATTAAAAATTATTATTCTACAAACAATTTGAACTTCATTTCCTTTTTTAAGCTTATACAATTAATATGAATATCTATGTAAAGGAAGGCCCGTACTATACAAGAACTAATAATTTACCTTTACAGATTAAATTCCGTTAATATTGTCCTAATATGGAATAAGGCTAATATTGTATTCGGTTAATTTTGTAAATTAAGTTATAATGAATCATAATTTATAGTTTTTTTTTTTCGAGATGTTGAACTTACTGAATTATTGTTCGGCACTGCACTTTAAACTATTAACGCTATACGTCAACAATAATCATTATTCGGCCATTTTGAATCACATGATAATTCAAATCGAATGTATATATATATTTATATATACACACAATAATATATACCTATATGAAACAGAAGTCTGAACAGAAACAAAAGCCAACCAGTCAGTTACAACAGCAACAAAAATTACACATTAGTATTTCGTAAAGGTTTTGTGTTTGAATTGACATCCACAGAATTTTAAACAGCCAGCAGTATAAATATATATACCCCGCAAACATGAATACATACACCCACACAACCATTGTCTATACATATAGACGCCATTTTGTTTTATTTATTTATTTTTTGTAATGAAGTGTACAGATTTTGTGTGTGTGTGTGTGACGCAATGTTTATAAATTTTATGTATATGATCACATATTTTTTTTACTTACAATTTAAATAAAAATCAATATTCAATCTGGATTTTTTAAATTTTGTTTAACAAAAAGTTTTATTTGTTTAATTTAATAGTTTTCATTAAAGTAAAAAAAAAAACATATACCTACCATAAAGTAACGTCAATCTCAATAATGGGAGAATAACAACAAAATTCATAAATATTTTCTAGTCTCAAATCTTTATGGAAAATTCTAAGATCTAAAACTATGCATACCTATACACATGTATATAGTACAACATTACAATTCATATAGGTATGATCTTAAAATATTATCGTATTGTCGTATTGTCGGACATTTTAATGAATAAACGAAAAAAAAAACACTATAAATAAATAGGAAGGAGAAGAAAAAACAAATAAAATATTGAATGTTTATCAAATCCTTAAAGCCGCACAAAAATATTTTACATCAAATATTTGTGTTTCTGTATTGGAAATAGAAACTAAATGTTTAGACGCAGATGTTTAGCGAATAAGAAGAATATCTTATATATGTTTAGTTTATCTTTAGACTTGAGCTAAAGCATTTATTTTTTTATGGATTTGAATGACCAGAGGCCGTTATGGGTTTTTTAATAGTTTTTATTTGTATAGATAACGTATTTGTGAGAAATGTGTATATAGGGTGTGAAATAAAAATATTTATGTGATTAATATATAAATTGTATTAGATTGAATTAAACTATAACTTAATATTATAAATCTATTGGATATAATAAATTATTATATAAAAATTGTGTGTGTGTCCTTATATAATAGTTTAAGAAATTGAGAATATTCTAATTTGTTTATGAGAATCTTATTTATAATCTTTAATATAATTTCAACCTTATTGATTCATTCTTTAAAATCTATTAATTCATACATAAACAATTATGTGTAAATAATCTCATATCATTCAATAATATAATCACGGACCACTTTTCAAAAGCATCTGTTTTAGACGCACTGCTATATTAATGTTATGCATATTTGTTAAATTATTCTGTTCTTATAAGCGAACGTACGAATTTAAATTAAGGACAATTCAACGAATTGGTACAATTTAATGTATATCTGAAAGAGATAAATCAAGCGAATGAAGAATAATAAAAAAAAAAAAAAGAAGTGAATGAGAAGAGAAAGAAGCATGTCTTGTTGTTATTTTCAATTCCCTTATCAGTTATGGTTAGAGGTTGAACTTGGCCTTAGGCATTTTTATTATGTGTTTTATATGAAATCATTTTAGGAAAGTGTTGGTAAATAAGGGACATATTCAATAGTTTTTGACATACTGTAAGTTTACACTGATGTATTATATTTGAATTTTTTTATGAATACCTTGCAATGTGTGTTATTATATACGATAAATATAGCGTCATATACATTACCATATATTTGGGTCAATAAAGTATACAGTATACCAATAATTAAATCAAATTTTAATATATTTTAAAATACGATTTTATATATAAAGTTTTTTTCTCAATTCAAAAAACAGGCAATAATATTTAACAGTGCTATCTTCCAGATATAGAATATCTACCCCCATTAATATTAAATTATGTTCAATGCATCACAAAATGACTGTAACATTACTTATATATTATTATATATCGCGTCTAATATTATGTCTCAATCTTCATTCGTCAGTCACATTTTGTTTTTTTTTTTTTTTTGATGATTCAATTCTGTATTTGAAATTCGATTAATTCACATTTATATACAGTTTTATGTTCAAGAATTAAGTTATATAGATAGATAGTAAATTATATATATACGCTGTAAATGTCAATTGCCAATATGATTATTAGTTTGAAGACCGTCAACGTCTTTTCCGGTATTTATTTTCCTTTCATATTTTAGGGTATTTTCAATATGTTTAATCTTTAATGTATGTGATTATATGCAATTGATTTTAGAACAAAAAAAAAAATCTATTTACGATTTTTTTATTTCAAATTTTATGTATACAATCTATGTATAGTTATCATTAGTTATCATACCGATACCATTCAATACTGGTAAACATTGATATAAGTTATGTTTTATAGTTAGAAAATATTTAATATACATATGATCATTTTACATAATTTTAATGAAACCATTAGTTTGTATATTCTTCAGAAACAATCAATAACTTTAGTTTATTAAGTCATAAAATAAAAATAATAATAATAATAATAATTCTCCTTAGGGAGTTGATATTATTTAATTATACAAAAATAATACTACTTGGACCGTATTAACCTTATTCAGTGATTTTGTCTTATATATATATATATTTTGTTTTCCAACAGTTGATTTATATCTTGTTTTGCCGATGGCATTAGAAATTGATGAGGTCAAATATATATATAAGCATTTCCCTTATTATTGATCATATATATGTTTTTCGAAAAACTAAAGGGTTTCAATGAATAAGTTTTTTCCAATTTAAGGCAATTTGCTCATTGTCAATTTAACGAAAAGAAAAAAACAACAATATTCGTTTTATTGTTTGAAATTTTGAAAATACTGCTGATTTAGCCAAAGGTACGGCCAAAATATATATTAAGATCAAAATAATTTTTTTTTGTATGACAAAATTTATCATTTATCTTGTTTTTTTTTGGTTGGGAATTTATGGAATAAATTATTGTCAGTGTATTAGTTAAAGTTAGTATTATATATACATCCGTATTTGTGCATAGGGAAACACACATATGTACAAAATATAAATATATACAAATAAAAATATGTATATATATATATATAAGACATATTTTAGAATCCCTTGTAAGTTTATAACAAATTGGAAAATTATTCAGAACATAAGGAAGACGATATATAAATTATTATTATAATACGAATATTGTATTACGCGATAAATATATTCTTCTTCTCATTTTCTGTTTATATATTATTATTATTATTATTATTCATAGTGGGATTAAGATTGCATATTGTATGTTATATTATATAATGTTATTTATTGAGTTATTGAGTATATGCCAAAATGGCACAAATCGAATCGGTTTTAAATTTTTAATTATACTTAGAATAAAATTGTTTGTTACTTTTAAGTGTCAAATAATTTTATGATTTTATTTACTTCAATTTATTTTACAAAAAATGTCTCAGAAAATAATTAAAAATGTATTATTTCAAATAATAGAACATCAATTATATATTTTATATGTACAATTTTGTGTGTTAAATTCACATAAAACACCCTCACGTGCTGTACCATATTATTATTATCATATTGAATAGATATTCTTTCTTACATCCGTTTCTAACCCCTCAACTAAACTTTTAGTTCATTTAAAATGAACCCCTCAATCCTTTCAATGATTATTTATATTATTATTATCTATTTTTTTCTCTCCTTATTCTTATATTGGAATAAAATTTGTATTGTTTGATGCATCAATGTTCAATAAGCCAATCAAGGATTAAAGAATTCTTCTTTCTATTCATTTTATTCTACAATATTCTTAGGGGAGTTTGATTCTTAAATTGATGTGTCAATATTCCTTGATAGCGTTCATTATATTATGATAATTTTTTTTTAGGGCCACCAACTAGAAGGACACCAGCAGGTGTGGCTTTAGAAATATTTGAGGAACACCAAGGAACACATATACTGCAGGTATTTTAAAATAATATAAATTTAATAACTTACATATCTGGTAAAATGTCAAAACATCAGGATCAATTAAAATAAATTTATTACTTTACATATCAAAAAAAATCAAACTGTAAATTAATGATCGTACATTAAAATATATTTAGTATGATGACCTCAATCTCATATGACACCACACATTATCCCCCTTATACAATATACATATTTCATATTTGTTTAACTTTTCTCATTATTTTCATATATTTTTTTTTTTGTTGGTTTTCTTGGTGTAAAATATTAATATCATAACCTCCGTTGGATTCAAATTAATCTATATTTCTATATGTCTATTAAAACTTTATCCATATATAAAATATAAGTTTATTTTGTCAGTATATATAATATAAATGTTGAAAAAAAAAAAAAACAAATTTCTCTAAATTAACGTCGATCTAATGAAAACAATATATAATACTTGCATGAGGAAATATATTTCCTTTTAACCCTCCATCTACATGTACAATTTGAACAGATATAAAAATGTTTTATATAGTTTTATTGCATTCACCAGATTATATGTGTTTGTACATAATTTTTTGATCTCTTGGTATTTTTTTTATGGTATATTATGTTCTATATAATGCATATAGTTATTATTATTATATGGAACAAATATATTTGGTTAGACTGGCAATAATATTGAACTAAAACTAAATAAACTTTTTTCATATACTTAATTTATTTATATTCTTTTACAGTCATTAGACGGATTTGCATTAGCTGTTGCTTCCGACGGACGGTTTTTGTATATATCAGAGACTGTTTCTATATATTTAGGTTTATCACAGGTGAGTGTTTTTTTTAAATATAAAATATTTATAACATAAAGTTCGTAATACAATATAATAATAAGCAAAAAAATTACTTGAATTGATTATTAACTGATAATTTAATAAGTGTAGGTATTAAAGTTAAAAAATGCCAATATTATTAAATGAATTTTATGTAGAGTATATGTAATATGTATCCATATATGTTATATTGGAAAATCTTTATACGGGAAAAATATCTATCTACTGTTACTGTGTGGTTACAGCAATTGGGCGATTGAATATAATTTATTTTCTCAACTGAAAAATAAAAATTTCTTGTATAAGTTATGAGACATGATTGAAATTAATTATCTTAACTCTTGCAGCCTTTACTTTTTTTTTTTTTTATCATCGATTCATGATTTTTCTCTTAAAGTTCTTATTTTCCCCAACTTCTAAATCAAAGAATAAAATTTCGTTATACAGTCACTTAATCACCATACATCCTTCTAAAAACTGTAAGTGCAACCAAAATCGAAATAATATATGAAAAACAAATCCTTCTGAAAAACTATAAAAGAGAAGGCGTAAAAGAATATCTATATAGAGAGAGAAAGAAAAAGTAAAAATACAAAATATCGTCTCTATCCTTTTTTTCACCCTCTCCTACCACTTTTAGTCCTTTACTTTAGCTTGTGGAAATTACGAATGGTTGGCACGCAGAGCTCCAAACGTGACCAGCATTTACCCCAGCATATATAAAAAAAAAATACGAAACCAAACGAGACTCAAACAGGGTGAACAGTCTGAAATGTAGTGTGGGGTTGTATACAGTCAGTACATATATATATATTTATATATATATCTGTTAAGTACAAAGGAATTATTTTCATATCTTAGAAAACATTTTTTTTTTGCGGTTTTGAAAAATGTTCGCCTTTAATTCAAATTTTGTTCCAATTTTCATTTTCTTATTATTATTTGCACTTCATATTCATTTTCTGTCGCATTATGACACTGAAGCGTCGAATTAAGTCAAATTAATTTTCTTCTAGGTAATAATACAGAATATGGATAAACATATATATAGTTAAATATATTTTAATTCTATTTGAAGACAATCAAAACACATATCTATTAAAATAAATTTTTTAAGTGGACTTCTTTCACTTAATTTTTTTCTAAATATTTTCATTTTTTTTTCTTTCTATAAATCGAATTGAATTTAATTATGTTATAATTTTTTTTCTTCTAATTTTCATCGATAAAGTCCGTATAGAACAATGCCGATGTTGCATTTAACTTCCTTCATTTTCTTTTCGCCTTTTAATTATCGACTTTAAGTTAACTTCTTTTGATAAAAACTCTTGTCACTTAAGGATGCCAATCACGTATTTGGAAGTGCAGAAATCAATAGTGTTAGAAGGTATAAGGAAAAGAAAATCCAGAGACGTGGATGAAATTTTCTTTTTTTTTTTCTCTTCTTTCTTCCTTCAATTTCTTATTTTTCATCTACATTTGTATTAGTGTGTATGCAAGTTGTTGTCGTTTGATAGGATTTTTCTCGCTCTAACACATATACACGTATACGTATTGATATGAAATCGGACACCAGGGATGTATAATTTAGCACGTTTTTATCTTGAAAAATAGAAAACAGAAGAAGATGACGATGTTTAGAATGATATAGAAGAAAATGGTGAAAAATAAAAGATTTTTTTGATAATATGCGATGCCATGGAATGTGTGAAAACTGTTTGGAATTGATTTAAATTGATTTTAGTATGTCAAAGAAAATAGACAGGAGGTCTCCTTTAAGGTCAACAACGTTTTCATTCCTTATCTAATATATATATATATATATATATATACAATTTATATAGTATATATAGTTGATATATAATCACCCAAAATGTGGGTGTTTTTTGGTAGTAGATAAATAAACACTATAATAAATATGTATGTATGTATATATGTATATATATTTTATCTAATATATATAAAACAAAATGAAGTATATAAAGAAGGAATATATGTACATATATATATATATATATATATATATATATATATATATATATATATATATATATATATAAAATATATAATGTACAAAACATTGAATTTTCTTACGATGTTTCCCACGCATGCGTTTCTAAGAAAGAACAAAAAAAAAAGAAAAAAAGAAAAAATAAACAAGAAAATTTCCATTTACTTGTGAAAACAATTCTTCGTCGTTTATAACCAATCGGGAATAGTTTCTGTTTTAAAGCCACGCCTGTTGATGTTGATTTCTATTTTATTTTATTTTATTTTTTTGTGAAAATACTGATTTATCCAGGATGATTTTAAACAAAAAGAAAAAAAAAAGGAAAATTAATATGAACAAGAAAGTATTTTCACGAAAAAATTATGGATTTTTCTTTTTTTTTCTTTTAGCTTATCGCAATAAAAATTTCTATGTGTGTGTGTGTATGTGAATTTTCAACTGACAAAATACCAAAGTGTAATGCTTGACATCAGAACATTATATTGTTTATATATGCGCGGCGCGTAACCTAAACTTCCTCCCGTCATGTTGGGCGTGTGAGTCAATGGTAATGTTTTTCCATGGGCCTGTATTTTCTAATATATATAAGTCTCAAAGTGTATGTATATATAGCTTGTTATTCGAATCAATTTATAATGTGTATTTCAAAAAACAACTATGGTAAAAAAAGGATAATACTTACCTACTAATAAAACTTATAAACAATAAAAACAAATTAATTTTATTAAAATTCTCTGAAATGTTTTCTATCACTTTCTGGTATGTTGTTATTAATTTATCAATATAAAATTGATTTTGCCTTTGTGCTCTACGTATTCCATTTAACAATTATTAAAAAAAAAAAATAGAAATCAAGACACTAAACTATTATAAACCATGCAAAGCATAAACGTTTTTTTTTTTGTTTTTTATATGTAAACATTTATTTCTATAACGCACAGATTCTGCTATATTTGAACGGCGCCCCCACCTATAAATACAATTGGGTACATTTGTTTTTATAAACACAAAAAGAAGAAATTATGTATCGGCATTCTTTCAATTGTTTTAAATTTAAAATATTTACCTAAATTTTATTCACGTTTTAAATTTACGTACATTTTTATATGCCTACATTTATATTATGATGATTTTGAAAAAAATAAAAAAAAAAACTTAAGAAATTGGGCCGAATGTATAAAGAAAAATAAATTACATTTTATTTTTGAGAAACAAAAGGCTACAATGAAATTATGTAGTCACGTCTTATTAGTTATTAGAGATATTTCTATTTTTATTTCACAAAATATATTTATTTTTTTTTGGTTATTTAAATATAAGCGTAATTGTAATTATTTGTAGAAAAGAAACTTTCTAATCAAATTTAAATATATCTGAAGCATTGATTTGTCACAATTAATGCGTTCAGCAGAAACTTAATATGAAGTTCATATAATATAAAGTCTAAAAGGGTTTTCCTAAATAATTAAAAAATTCATATTTAAAATTATGCAATTTAATCGTTATTAAATTTATTAACTGATAAAACTTATACAGTCATAATGGGTATACAGTGTAACTCGGTTATAACGAACTTCACTTATAACGATCTTTCGGTTATAACGAACTTTTCTGTAGGTCCCGTTTTAATTTGTATCTTAGCAATGATTCGGTTATAACGATCTTTCGGTTATAACGAACTTTTTTTTTTGTCCCTTGAAGTTCGTTATAACCGAGTTTCACTGTACTTATTTTTTTTTGTTTATTGATTTTTGTGTTCATTCTAAATATCACTTTTATTACTATTTTTTAATTCTAATGGGTGAAAAAAAAAAACTAAAAATTTTCACCCTGAAATTGAATGGATAATTTTTTTTTTAAGGGACAAATATAACATAAATTGATTAATTAAAATTCAATACGTGTATAATTGTTTCTATATTTATATACAGTTTCACTTCTATATAGATATATATAATTTTATTATTATAAACATTTTATATTGTTTTAATATTATTTTAAAAGTTAATAAAAGCAAAAAAACAAAAAAAAACAAACGCGCTACCTTGAATACTTTATTTTCTGATTACATAATTTTTTTTTTTTTTGTTTTTTTATTGTTTGTATTATTAGACCTTAAAAAACCGTAAAGTTTCAATTAAAAGTTTAAATATTTCCAAAAAAGGGCATCATATGAACAGTTAATTTGCGATCGTGTTATTTTATAATATACAAAAAAAATTATTAATTCTAATATGTTGTTGTTGTTGTTGTTGTTTTTTTTCTATGTCACATTTGACAAATATATTTATAAAAACTAAATTATTGAAATAAAATTTATAAATATTTCTTAGCTACATAATTTTAACATTTTGATTTTATTCCAATGTAGCATAATATCTATGCTCTAATCAATTTTTCATTCATATAATTAAAACTAAATTTATTCTAATAGGTTGAAATGACTGGCAGTAGTATATTCGATTATGTTCATCAAGCAGATCACGCAGAAATTGCTGAACAATTAGGTCTCAGTTTAACGTCAGCTCAAGGTGGTTTAGCATCTCCATCATCTGGTGGTTCTGATGAAGGTGGTGGTTCACAGGGTACCAACAATCCTGATGGTAAGCGCCCATAGATAATCATTTTATTTTTAAATTTATAGATTAAATCTTTCATTTCCTTTGTTACGGAAATTAATATAGAAAATTTTTAAAATTTCAATATTTTCGTTGGACAAATAATTAATTAAATCAAATATTTGTTTTGCGTATACGCAACATATCGTTTTCTTTTTTATTTCTATTCTGATGAATACTTAGAATTTATGTGAAGATATGACAATCATATTCCATGCAAATCATATACCACAAAACTAAAGAATCTTGAGAGAATATAAAAAAAAAAAAAAGAAAGATAATTTCAAATCTGATTGATTACAAAGAAAATTACCGTGAAATGATTCTTACAACACCATCCTATTAGGATGATTGCCATTTTAAACGCTCAATGATCCATCTCAAAAATTAGTTACACTAAAAAGAAATTATATTCTAATTTTTTTTTTTTTCTTTTTTTTTATTTTAATGATTTTCGCTCTCTTCAATTATATTTTTATTCTCTTGTATTGTATAACTATTTTTTTTTGTGTGTGTGTGATTTTATAAAATTAATTAGATTTCAAAAAGAAAAACAAAATATTACAAAAATATTATACAAAAATGTTCTGTGTATGAATAAATAAAAAATGAAATGAAATTATTTGAAGTGTTCGACGAGTAGGATATTAATTTAATTTTTGTTGAAACTTTAAAGTTTCAGTCTGTTTTTAGTTTTAATTGAAAGTGATCTAAGATGTTGAAACTTGCAAAATAAAAAATAAAAGGTGATTTTCACCAAAAATATTAATTAGTATATAGATAATAAAGATTAACACCCGTCGGTATAAAATGTGACATTTTTTGCAAATTCTTAATTTACCATGAATAAAAATTAAAATTTAAAAATTATCATAACTTAATTGCAGTCTATATTTAAAGATAGAAAACTGAAAATTTATATGTATGTGTTAGGTAACTATTTTCATAATTTCGTTCGTTTCAACTTTTTATTCGTTTAGCTATTTACCGATTTTTTTTATTTATTCTTTATACTAATTTTTTTTTTTTTTTGATAAAATATTCAAAAATATATTCAATTTACTCCACCCTTCATTAAATGTGTATAAAAAAAAAAAAATGAAAAAAGTAAATTATTTCCCAAAAAAAAAAAAAAATGAAAACACGGAAAAAATGTATAAACTTTTAGCAACGTGCCCAAAATTACAAAAAAAAAAAAAAAAAGAAAAAATATAAATATAAGAAGACGAAGACAAACCATGACGACGAATTCTATACGTGACTTTTTCCTGGACGTCTAGCAACCATCCAAAGTAAAATACGTGTCCGTGATAAAAAAAAAAAAAAAAAAAAATAAACAACAAGAAAAACCGATGAGGCGAGATACGTGCGGGTACGATAAATATTATACGATGTTATGATGTTCATTCGATGTGACGTAACGTAACGGAGATGATGAGAATTTAAAAAAAAAAAAAAAGAAGAAAAATCGAATACGATTAATATCGATTTCCGTTAGTTTATTTTGTTTTAAATATATATTATCACTGTTTTTGAATCCTTTTTTTTTTTTTGGAAGCTGTTTTTCTTATATAATCTCCATTCATGTTTCCTTTTTTTTATATAGTGTCTCAAGTGATGTCCCTGACCTCTACAAGTGTGTATAAAGGATTCGATCGAGCGTTTTGTATCAGAATGAAATCGACATTAACAAAACGTGGATGCCATTTTAAATCTTCTGGTTACAGGGTAAGTTTAATTTGAACATTAACTGTAAATGTATCTTTTTGCACAACTTTATAGCTAATGTACAATTTTATTATTATTTTCTATATATGTGAAGTATTTAGATGTTTTCTTTTTTTGTCAATTTCAAATATTTCAGTATAGTTAATGTAATTAAATACTTAGTACTACAAATTTTTATTATATATTCATATTTAAGCGCCATTTAAAATTTTCCAATAATTTTTATTTCTCTATAAGCATAATCACACAGATCGTGTGCAAATGCAATAATGTTTTTCATATACAAACGTTTATTCTGATAGAAAAAAAATTATTGAGAGTAATGGAAATTTTTTTTAGTAGGTGTGACATTCAAGATTTGTCGTTAAGATTGTGAATTTGCACCATTTAAAATACCATAAAAATCTTTGCCAAAATAAATTTTTATGTTTTTTTTTTAGTTTTTTTTTCTTCTTCTTACATTTATATGTTTACATTGAAGGTTTTTTTTATACATACATACATAATATTTTATTTTATATAGAAAATAATTCTGAGAAATGGTGATATAATTTTAATAGAAAGTTGAAAGGGAAATAATATAAGGTATATAATTAATTAATTTTAAAATTAATACGAGAAAAAAAAAATTGGGTTTTTCATGAAAATTTTGTATGTTTTTGAATTTCTTTGATCTTCTATTCCATGATGCATAACTAATACTTTACTCAATGCAACAAATAAAAAATATAAACAAAAAAAAAAAACATTAGTAAAATATTTTTATTTGCTGTTAATAAATTATAATTGCCCTTTTACCTTTTTACCTTTTCAAAGATGTTTTGATTGAATTTACATTTCATATTCACCATATTTACAAACAGCTCTATCTACATTATTACAAGCTAAGTTTATTTCTTATTCAAAAAATGACTAAAACAAAAATCCGTGTGTCTTGGATAAAAATATATTTTTCGCCTATATGTAATTTGAAAAGACGGGGCGCCTACACTTTCATAGTCCTTAAAATGAATTTTATATTATTTTATTCGAAATAAATTAAAATCAATTTTATATTATTTAATTTAAAACTAAAGTCGTATCACAATATCTACAGGTAAGCGAGGATTCTGATAGGAATTTATACAACAGTGGAAAAGTTGGTAAATCATCGGCAAACCATTATTCGGTACGTATCAATTAAATCAGTGCAAAAAAATTATATAAAATAATACGTAAAAATATTTTATAATAATGAGAAACGTATGTAATATTTCACTTAATATAAAATTCTTTTCCTTATTTCTGATTTTTTTGTGTCAACCAAACTGGTTTATTGATCAGTATCGAATATTTGTTTTTTTTTTTTATAGTTATGTACATTAGTTTATTTTTTATAATAATTACCAATACCTAACCTATTGTATATTTTATGAATAGTTAAGTTCAGAGATGCTCAACGAAGATATGTTTAAAAATATAATATACTGATCCAAAACCGTTATTTTTTTTTATATTTTCTTTCTTTAAAAGCTTATTTTGGTGTAAATAGTAGGAAGAACTATATAAATATAACATACAAATAATTTTTATAAATTACAACAATAAAATCTGAATTGGGTTTTTTTTCTAATTATTTCAGGTTGTATTAATGCTCGTTCGTCTTCGATCACAGTACGCATTTTCTCATAGTCGAAAAACACAACAACCATTATTGGGTATGGTTGCCTTAGCGATTGCTTTACCTCCACCATCTGTTCATGAGATTCGGTTAGAGCCAGATATGTTTGTTACAAGGATTAATTTTGATTTTAGAATAGCACATTGTGAACCAAAGTAAGTATACCTTCATATAATATTTGTTAATTTTTACATTTACATAAATATAAATTGATGACTGACTTTGCTTTTCTTAAAAAAATAAACAGAGTTTCAGATCTTCTTGATTACACTGCCGATGAATTTACTGGTAAAAATTTGTATACTCTATGTCATGGTGAGGATGCAAATAAACTACGGAAAAATCATATGGATCGTAAGTTTCTTTTATTTAAATATATTCATATTACATAGATATAATTATTTATTTTCTTTCAGTTTTAAATAAGGGTCAGGTTCTAACACATTATTATAGGATTATGAACAAAAATGGTGGTTATACGTGGTTACAAACATGTGCAACTGTAATTTGTAGTTCCAAAAATGCTGACGAACAAAACATTATTTGTATTAATTACGTTATAAGGTAAGAAGAATTTCCTTGTTTTATTTATTTGTAGTAACTAATAAGTTATTATAAAATAAAATATTAAAATAGATAAAATGAATATATGTATTAATAACTTTTATTATTTGAAATTACAGTAACAAAGAATACGAGAACCTAATATTAGATTGTTGTCAATTAGACAACGGTATGGATGGAATTAAACGAGAAGAATCTGGTGGTGATAGTGGCGCTGGCTCACCGGGTTCTGATCCATCAAATGAAGGTCCTCCCGGACCTGGAAGACAAAATGATACACAGAAACCACCAAAACCAGAAACACCAGAACCAAGAACACGTGTTCGCAATCATAATAGTAGTAATAATAGCTCAAATACAACGGCAAATAGTAACACAAATTCAACAGCATTAGCGTCTGATACACCAACTCCAGTTATAAGTCCGGAAGTGGTTACACCAGTCACTACAACTAGGAGAGTTCAAAAACGAAAAATGAAACAGGATACTGAGGAAACTGTCTTAAATACTGACAACGTAAATTCGCAACCAAATCCGGTTCTGTCTCAAGAAACACAAAGACATCCATCTGTTGCCGAGGATCATGCTGAGAGCTCGGTAATTATTTTTCAATAAAGTGTAAACATTTATATTTGAGTGTATAATAATAATGAATTAAACATATATTTTCATTAGGTAAAAGACCTTGAAAATGCAATGTCAAAACATCTTCCCTCCCCAGTAAATAACAATTCAAATACAGACTTTAGTACGGATGCACTATTAAAACAACAACAAGATAAAAGCAGTACCATCCAATGGATTGGTCATCATAATCATCATTTTCATCAACAACCACCACCAGCAACAATGCCAGCAACAGCACTTTTACGTCAATTATATGCGAATCGTGAGAGTGTAATACGTGCAACGACACGACCTGCGACAACAGGAGTGTTTTACTCAGGTGAGATTTTATTTATATTAATACTTACATATAATACTTTAACTTCATATCGTTTCTTTTTTATATTTATATTCTTTATTTATTACAGATTCAACACAAACAGGACCATTACCAACACCACCTGGAAGTGAATCATCATTCGATAATCAATTTTTACTTCATGGTCATACACAAAAACCAAGTGACGCATTTAGTAATCTTGTATCAACATATGGAGGTTATCCGGCAAGTATGGATTATCATAATGCAATGACACCACCAAGTTCAGTTTCACCAAGAGACATAACAAATAATTCAAATAATAATAACAATAATAATAAGACGTCATCAATTCATTCTGCGTCTAGTGGATTTGAATATTCATCAGATACATTGAGAAATCAATATAGTAGTCCTGATCCAAATGTTGTACCATCTTTACCACTAAAACCTCAACCGTATTCAGCTGCTGCCGCAATGCAGCTAACTCATCATGCAGCTAACTCAATAGAAGCATACGGTGGATTGGATCAATCACAATATTTTTCACATCACACTGGGTTTCATTTGTATCATAAAGGAACACCATCAGCCGGCTGGTATACAACGCCTTCATAGAGTTTTCTTAACTTATAATATATTAATGTAATTTTTGTTGTATTTATTATTATTGTATATTTGGGATCCTTTAAATTGGTAATTGGTAAGGATCCAATAATTGTCAAAATGGTTCGCAAAAAAAAATAGTGAAGATAAAGTGTAAAATGAACATTTTGTAAAAGATGAAAATTTATTCAAAATAATCTTTGTTCCACAAAATACAAAATTTAATAAATTTTGTGTTGGAGAAAAAACAAAAGCAAACAAAAACTAAACGTCTTAAATTGTACAAAAATTATTTAATATTTTTATTCATAAATATAAAAAAAAGATGAATTAATAATTAATCGATGATCATGATAATTATACCTTAACAAAAAAAAATACTCATTTTTTAATTTTTCTGTTGCATTTAAAATAAATTAAAAAAAAAAAACAAAAAAAAAAAAGATAAAATTAAATTAATTAAAAAGACTTTATTCTGTGCCAATATTATATAATTTCATTTTTTATATTGATTTTTGTTTTTATTTTGTAAATAAGGAAAACTAATTAATTTGTAAGATATTCTAATCTAAATTACTCAAAAGAAGAAAAAAAAAACACCTAATATTAATTTCCCGTACTACTAAAAAAAAAAAAATTATAACAAAATTAAAATATATAAAAAAATAAAATGTACTTAAAAAAAATAATTAAATTTAAAAAGAAACATATCTGTTTGTAAGCTAAAATAAAAATATTAATTAAAAAAAATATTAATTATTTAAATTAATAAATATTTATGTACAAAGCAAGTCTTAAAAAACTAAAAGTGCAAAAAATAAAACCCACACAAAGAAAAAGAAAAAGAAAAAGAAAAAGGAAAAAAGGAAAAAAGGAAAAAAATAAAAAAAAACTAAAAAAAAATTTGTAGATTAAAAAGTAAATCATTGTTAATAAATTATAATGAAATAATTAAAAGAATTCAAAAAAAGATAGAAAAAAAAGTAAAAAGTAAAACAAAAAAAAAAAAAAATAATGGGCATTTGGTGACAGTATTAAAAATTTAATTAGCATTTAATATTAAAAATTTATAATAATAATTATTTAAACTTAAAAATATTCATAAATGAAAGTTTATTATTATTATTATTATTATTAAAAAGTTATTAGGTTTAAAAGTATAAATAAAATAAATAAAAATTAAGTTTAATGAAAAAAAGAAACAAAAACAAGAATGTCAGAAATTATTATTTGGCTGTAAATATTTTACCTAAATCGAACTACCGCGCTTCTTTTTTTTTTTTTTAACATTTAATTATTAATTATTTTTTAAACGTAATACAGTGAAACTCGGTTATAACGAACTTCACTTATAACGATCTTTCGGTTATAACGAACTTTTTTTTTGGTCCCTTGAAGTTCGTTATAACCGAGTTTCACTGTATGTTGTAATATTAAATTTGAATTCTTTTTTTTTTTTTTTTGATTTTGTTCAAGTGAGGTGGGGAAAAATTTACAACAAAAAAAATAAAAAAACAAATTAACAAAATGTTTTAAATTATTTTAGCTTTGTCTTATTAAAAGTAAACTCAGAAATTCAGAATATTTTTACACTGATATTTTCCTCATTTTAAATTGAATAAAAGGAAGTATAAGGTAAAAGGAATCTTAAAAACAATTTTTTTCATTTTTTATTTCAAAAATTCATTAATTAAAAAAAAAAAGAAAAAAATTCAAATTATTACATTTTAGAAGCAAAAAATAAAAAATGTTTTTTTAATGTAAAAATTAAGAAAGAAAATATAAATTTTGTCGATGTGCAATAAATGGTACTCATTGTTATTAATTATTATTATTAATTATTAAAGAAAAAAAAAAAAAATTAAAAAAAAGAAAAGGGGAAAAAATAAAAAAAATAAATAAATAAATAAAATTGTTTACATTAATTAATTTTTAAAAAAAAAAAAAAAAAATTATGCTGTTCACTAATGACAATTTTGTAAATTGTGAAATTGCTGTAATAAAAATACAGAATAGTTTAAAATTGTTTCATTTTAATAATACACATACGTACCTACACCTACCTACCTACCTACCTACCTACCAACACACCTAATCCTTTTTGGTGGGAAATCTGGATTTTAATTTTCCATAATTAATGAATAAAATTACCAATTAATTTTATGTACATAAAAACAAAGTATTGGTATTATCGATTCAATAAATTCAATTATTTTCTTGTGATTTTTTTAGGGAATATTATTAAAGGATGACTTATATGATTGAGAAGCTAATTTTATCCAGTGTTAATTTATGAATATAAATTTGCATATTTTTCATAAATACTTTTAATTTCCGAAGAAAATATTCCAAGTATAAAATTTTTTTCTGGTTTTATTAAGACTCGCTTCAACATCAACATATCTGATCTATATAAAAACCTTCCGTTTTTTTTTTACGAAGATAAGTATTTGTTGTGTCTTAAAAATTTAAAAAATTAATGAATAGAACAAGTAAAAAGGAAAGTTTACAATTTCAAATTTCATGTTGTTCTTTCTTCTTCTTCTTCTTCTTCAAGAATTAAATTTAATTTCATGTTCTTCCCTCTTTTTAATACATCAAAATATGGCATAAAAAAAAAACAATCAGTTTGTTTGTTTTATTTTTTATTCGTTATAAATTGTTTTTTTTTTTTTTTTTTTTCTTTATTTAAATATAAATAATCAATTAGATTTTTTTCATTTTTCTTTATTATACACTTTTCTTTATCTTAAAAATATTCTGTCCATTATTTAACTTTTGTAATTAATGTTAATTTTTAAATTGAAGAAATTTGTATTTAAATTAACAAAAATTTGTCATTTTAGATAAATAAAAATGTGCCACTAAAAAAAAAAAAATCTTTTTAAAATGAATTAATTTTTGCATAGAAAAACTTAAAAAAAAAATTCATCATAATTAATAGTGAGCAATTTTCTACCAATAGAATCAATGTTGTTTTATTCAACCAAATTGTTTTTTTTTTGTCTTGAAATTATATAATTTTATTTGCTTTTTGTCAAATATTTCCAGTATTCATTGAAATACAAAATATTTTCTTTTAATTACATTTTACGACTTAAAAATTAATTTTAGTTACAAATACGAGCATTTATTATAAAATAGAATTTTTCAGAATTAAATTATTGTATCAAAAAATTATATTTTTAATGGTTGATTTTTCTTTAAATTATTTTTTTAATTTAATACAATTTTGGCACATATTTTTTATCCCAAAACAAAAAAAAAAAAGAAAAGTTTTCTTTACAGTTAAAAATTGTGTTTAGAAAAGACAATTATATAAAAATAAATATATTGACATTTATATTGAACAAATTATAATTTTTAAATAAGTTAAAGTACGAGAAAAAAAAAATCTCATTTGTCAATAAAAAAACATAATTGAAAACAGTGACTCTTAATTACAAAACATGAATTATTTCCCATAAATTATAAGACCAAACAAAAAATGAAATGAATTTACAAATTTCAACTTCCTTTACAATAAAAGAAATTCTAATTATGAATCATGCTGGGTGATAAATTACATTAGAATTTTAATTATAAAATAATACACGAGATAAAAATATTTATTCTTCAAAACGGTGAAAAAAATCAACCAAAAAAAAAACAATTTTCCTGTAAACAAAAAAAAAAAAACCACATTCAAATATACTGTTTACTTTTTAATCAATTATCCATCACTTTCACGAAAATTCATGTTGTCGCTTTTTCACTTATATATTTATAAATTTTTTTTCGTTTAATAAACATATTAAAAAAATAATATTTATATAATAAAATTCTATATATATAATTGTTTTTTTTCTTATCCTTTATTTTAATCCATGAATATCTCTTCATTTTAGCCTTTTTTAAATAAGAATAAAAAAAATAATTTTGTGTTAATAATATTTTTTTTTGTTCCTGATTTTCTAAAGATCTATTCTTGGACGATATTGTAATCTTAATGGAGGTTCTCTACATCGCCAACGTGTTACATATACAAATTTTAATGTATGATCTTTACCCAGAAGCTCATCATTGCACAATATGTCAACCTGAAAAAATGTGAAAATCACTATAAGTCTTTTATAGAAAAATAATAAATATAATACAAATTTGTATTTAAAACAAAACCTACCTCTCTATATTTATCAATTCCATTTAATACTTTTTTAGCTATAAATTTTTTTAAATGTGTTATGGTTGCTTGAGAACTACATCTTATAAAACGACGTTTTAAATTTTTTAAATTATTACTTATACATTCGAGACAAACATTCACTTGTTCATCTTGACGATGATAATCTGATTCCATATGTGATTCATTTATTTTATCAACATTTTCATCATTATTTTGAGGTAAATCTTTTGGACATGGTAAATTACGATTTCTATAAAATTCCCGTTCCCGTCTCATTTCATCTTTAAAAATAAAAATTTAAACAAATTGTATGTTAGTTACTATATTAAATTTGTAGAATTCTAATTTATTGAATGCAAAAGTTCGTAAATCATAAAATAAAATTTTATCTCAAATAAACATTTTCGTTCTATAAACAGAAAAAACTTACTCTCCTGTAAATTTGGTACCAATTTATATACAATATCCTGCATAGTTCTATCAAAACTAATGTATTGCAAAGGATGTGATTGATGTATAACATTTCCACATGTTGGGCACGTATTATTTTCTTCCAAATGTTTAACTAAACAACTTTTACAAACTAAAAGAGACAAAACAAAAAAAAAAATAATATAATTATATAAAAAAAAAATATGTGTACATATTTTTTCTATAGAGACAATAACCCTAATATTTACAATATAAAATTTTTATGATTACTAGTTTTAGAAAATTGATAAGACTATTTCATTATTTGAATGAATGTTATTTATCAACAGAATATTGGAATTCTCAATTGAACATTATTTTGATCAGATTTTAATAAAATACTAATATTTTTTTTCATGTCACCCCCCAAGTTGACACTTTAAAATAACAATATTTATATTAAGATCCATTGAAAAAAGAACAAAAACCATTGAAAATAGTAAAATTTGTTAATATTATAAATTATTTAAAAAAATAAATTAAACTAAATAAATTCTTTCTTTAAAAACAACATGGCCTAATTATTTTTTTCCAAGTTCTTAAGTGATAAAATTTTGAAACATAAAAAGTTATAAGGTAAATATATAATTCGAATTTTATTTTATTGGTTTAGTAATTATATTATTAATATTTAAGTGATAAAACAAATTTATTCAATTTCTCTTAAAAAAAACATACACGTATGTAAGCATTCTGTTACTGTTGTTGCATCTATGAAATAACCGCGACATATTTTACAAGTTATATGATTGTTTAATGTTTTTAATTTGATTTTCCTCTCCATAATCATATCAAATTATTATTATTATTCATTATTGCACAAATTATAAAACATAAAAATGTCTTTAGCACACACAAATTAATTTAGAGTTTGAAACAAACGTCAGATAAAAAAATAAAAATAATTCTGTACTTTCGTACCAACTTAAAAATATTGAAATATAAAGGCTTGAAGTTGATAACAAGCATTAAAACAGTGAACTGAAAATGAATAGATGTGAAGTTGCCAACAGTATGATAACACTGAACTGATAATCAATAATTTAAAACGGCAATTTAACTGTGTATAATTAATGTTTCTTCTTTTTCTAGTTGTCATTGTCATATTAGTATTTAGTTGTCAATTGTCAAAAGTTTGTTTTCTTTTATTCTAATCTATTATTAAAATCAATCGCTTTTATTTTTCATCATGGCAAGCAGTTATTATTTTGCAATAGTTGGTGATAATGATAATCCAATATTTGAAATGGAATTTTTAAGTGCGAATAAAGAATCAAAGGTTAAATACTTTTATTTATCTTACAGTGAATTACGTTTTTAAAAAACAGTTTTAATTTCAATTTTAGAAGGAGGATCATCGACATCTTAATCAATTCATAGCTCATGCTGCATTAGATTTAGTTGATGAACATAAATGGAAAACTAATAATATGTATTTGAAATCAATTGATAAATTTAATACATGGTTTGTGTCTGCATTTGTAACAGCAAGTCATATGAGATTTATAATGGTTCATGAGATCAAAAATGAGGAAGGAATAAAAAACTTTTTTACTGAAATGTATGAAACATATATTAAATATTTAATGAATCCTTTTTATGTTAAAAATACCGTTATTAAATCTCAGATATTTGAGAAGAAAGCTCAAAATTGTGGGAGAAGATTTCTTGTATCTTAGAATTTTATTCAAATTTAAATAAATTATATTATTGTAACTTAATATCAAATGTTTTATGATTTTCGAACAAAAAAAGTAAAATAAAACATGCACTTACAATAATGTGTTGTATTTGTCTAGTGAAATTCAAACAGTCAGCAAAGTTTCAATAAGTTAGTAAGGGTTCAATTTATATAAATTTAAATTAATTTGTAGCTGAAAGGATTGTGCAAGGTATCGTTCTTTTCTTTTTATATTTGTATGATACTTTAGTGTACATATTTAGAAATTGAATGTAATTTACAACATGAAACTTATTATGGAATGAAGTGTAGGAACAATAAAAATCGAAGAGAAACGGCATTACTAATTGGGAACGATTGTGTACATACAGATTTGGAACAAAATGTTCTAAAATGTTATGAAAATTTTAAGCATAAGAATAGAATTAAAGATTAAAATCATTACATTTTTTGTAAAAAATTATCGTAATGAAAAAAAAAACAAATAATAAATATAAAAATTATTTTTTAATTTAATTCTGATCTTAATTAAGTTTAGTATAATCATATTAAATTTCTAATTTAAAGGAAAACATTATAAATTTATTACATATTATGAAACAATTTTATTCTTTGCATGTAAAAAACGAAGAATTATAAGAAAAACTGTCGTTAATTTTTAAGCAATTAAATTGTTTATTTAATTGAATTTGGCTATGCAAAAGTTAGAAAGTAAATTTGGTGAAAGATTAATTGCGTAATGAAACCCACTCTTTTATATAATATTAAACTTATATTATCCACCATATATATATTTTTTCTCTAAATAAAAAAATATGCTTCTTGTTGTATAAAAATAATTTTCACATAGTTAATAAAGTCTAATAAATTTCGCCCCAAGGAAACATATGCCAAAAAATATTCTTTCTTCATTTTTGTATTTTACTTTATTTTATTTTATTTTTTTTGAAGTTTGTAACATTTCTTAACATATTTTTCTTACCGTCTTTCTGTGATACTTATACATTTTTCATTCTCAAATAAAAACAGAAAAGAAAAGAAATAATAAGTGGAGTAAAAATTTACCCTTTTTGCTTATTCGTGCAGTTTTTTTTATTGATATTGAAACATTGTTGTTGACCTAAAAGAATTAATAAGAAATTTGAATATTCACAAAATATATTATAACGTATATAATAATTCATAATAATAATATTAAATCTACTATTTGTTATAATAATATTTTGATTATAATAATAAAAATATATTGTAAATAATAAATATATAAAACAAAAATAAAGAGTTTAACTAAAAACATAAACCCTCTATGAATATTATAATAGGTATATATGTATATCAACCGAAATATTATTCCTTTCTAACTATCTAGATTTTCGTCTTTTCCTTTTCATATCATCTCTTATTACTCTCCTTATCCTCTTTATTATAACATTTTAAAAATTCCTTTGTGTATTAAATTTACTGTATTTTATACATTTTGGGGTTGGCTTTCGGTATCATTCTATAATATATTTATATCAAGGTAAATATTTGACCTCGCAGTTTGAAAGTTAAATTTAAAAAAAAAAAAAAAAACTATGGGGCTTGCACATATCTCATACATTTTGATTACAGGAAAGAGAAAAAGCTCTTTATCACAAAAGTAAACTTAGTTTTTTTTGGTGCATTAAAATTTAAATGTAACTTTAAAATAGTTTTTAAAATTAATACATAATCAGTTATGGTATTATAACAACTTAGTCAATAATTTATTAATGAATATTAAAAAGGAATAAATCCGTTTTAAAATTTTTTGAATAGATATAAAACTCATTTAAAATCCTTAGCTATTTTAGTTTTTCTATCTTATAATATATTTAGGTATAATAACAACGTATAAATCTTATTCCCAAAAAGATCCTTAACAATACTTTAAGAAATCTAAAGTATTTTCTACTTCTATTATATACCTAACAATATAGAATAGTATATAGACATCATATGTTATGTAATTATGTGTGTGTGTGTATATATATATGTATTATGTAGTAGATTTTCAAACAACAAAAAACTCACATCTGTCATCCTAAAGTTATATATATATATATATATATATATATATATGTATGTACAGCTTTTTATACCATCAACGAAATATATCTAAAAAAATAAGAAATATAATTCTTACAGGTATAACATAACATAACACATAACATTTATATATATATATAAAACGAGAGATTGTGTTTTGTTTTCATCGTTGTTTTTTATATAAATACCTATATACAATATTAATAAAAATTTGTTATCTAAAACCATAATTTCTTAAAGAAGGAAAAAGAAGAAGAAGAAGAAAAAAAAAATGGGAAATAATGGAATTAGTTTTCCAATTTTTATTTAAAAGGAAAATAACTTCTTTCTCTGTATTATTATTGTAAAGATGTGTTTTTTTTTTATGCTTTTGTGCAACGAGATCTTAATTGGATTTTTTTTGAAATGAAATAAAATTTTTCTTTACGTTTTTTTTTCTTGAATTAAATTTATTTATTTACGATGTTTATCTAAATTAAACTAATACAAATTTATTCTGCTCGCTATTTTTTTATAGAAAATTAATTATTTATCCTCTTTAATTATTTTTAAATATTTTTTTTTGTTTTGTTTTTGGTATTTTTACCTATCTGGGAATTAATGGTAACAAATAGTACATAATTAAAAATGGGGTCCAAACTTATGAGTGCAATTTCAATAATTATTTTATTAAAAATTAATATTTATTTAAATATATAAAAAAAAAAAAAACGTCTCTAGGGATTTTTTAATTTTTTGCACTAATTTATATCACACGTAAAATATCAACGTGGTATAAATATCAGATTAATGTCCTGGAGGAAAAATTAACGCTAAAATCTGATCATAAAATCCGATAGTAAAAATTTAATTTAAATTAAATTAGCAAACGTAACAAAAAAAAATAGAAATATACAACTTTGATTTTTATTACTAGTGGAATCAGGAGACTTACCTACGATTTCACCTCAAAGTGTTTTTTTTTTTTTGCTTTAAATGATTCATACAGATGCATATCTTAAAAATGGTATTCACATCAATAAATATTTTCAAATAAAGTTATTAAATAAAATAATTTGTAAGGCTATAAAAATTAAAAGCAAAACGTCCGGTATTTCATTATATAAATAATCTGCTAATATATAAATTAATTAACATTGAAAAATATCTCAGGAGGATTCTGTTAATGCTCTCATCAGATATAGAATTATTTCCTGTGTTGTACATAAGCTGGAGTGAGTTTTATTCGTGTGCTCAGTATTTTCTTTGGTGCTATTCGCTCACAATAAAATATTTAAAATATTTTTATTCTAAATATAGAAAATTTTAAGAATCGAACCGTTTTGCATTACAACTTTTTACATAAGAAGAAGAAGGCTCGTACATTTCACATAGATATTTAATTCGCATTTTAAAAATATATGACACAATATTAATTTTCTTTCAAATTTCTTATAACTTTTTTTGTAAATACTTAAGAGTTTTGAATTTGCTGTAATTGAATTAAAATTCAGATTTCCATTTCTCTTTAAATATAATATTTGTCATTAAAATAACACAAAAAAATGTCAAATTATATTCTTTAGGAATCTTTATCGACAATCATCAACAAATAATAAACAAAACTCAACAAATTATTATTCTTTAATTGTAAAATTTAAGAACATATTTTTCATTAAAAATATTTAATTTGAATGAAAGGTAGAATGGTGGCACACAGATGAGACACAGTTGAAAATTAATTTAATATAATGAAAAAAAAAAAAATTTGCTTGTTTTTTAACAAGCAATGAAACATGATCTTTTTTTTTATGACAATTTTATTATTTAACTTTATGATGGTTCATTATTGTATTGCTATATAAATTTATAATTTATGAAAATTTATATGTAACTTTTTATTATACATAATTTAATAATAATCAAAATTCTTTAAGATTTTATTTTAATTTTCTCAAATGACACAAAATATAAATAAAAAATTATAATACAAATTTTTTTTTGTTTAAAATTTATTTTTATTTATTAAAAATTTATATGCACTACCAAGATATTTTTTATACAAACATATTACTGAAATATTTAGTTGAATCATAGAGATAATGAATTTTATATAAAAACATTACAAAAAAAAAAATGTAATAAAAGGAATTTAAAAAAAAAAAAAATAATATAAAAGAAGTTTTTGTTTTATTGAATTCTGTGAATACGAATTATAACACTGGAATACATATAGATAATCTTATCGTTAAATCTCTATGTTTATGAGTTTATGACCTTTATAGTATTCAATTATATTAGATCTTCTCATTTATATCTAATCTTATTACCAAACAAAAAACTTCATATCCAAAATCTCATCCCAAAAAAAAAATGAAAAAAAAATAGAAGATCATTGATTATCTATTGATTTCAAATCAAAATCTTTTGAACTGTAAAGCAAAATGTCTCATTTATGTTTTGGTTTAGAATAGATAAGGACAAGTACTGAATGTTCATGATGGGATAACGATTTATTAAAAGGATAAGTGTTCTAATGTAGGTTTGAAAATATTTAAATGATTGTTAGAAGTATTTTTTTTTTTTTTCTTTTTTTTGGGTAGATGTAGATATATTTATATATGTATATATAAATAGGCAGGTAAAGATGAATCAACTATAAAATTGATAAGATGATATGCGTTAAATAATACCCTTTGGTAGGGTTTTTTATGAGTTTTAAAAAGATTCCAAATTTATATTTATGTTTTTCGTTTCCATTTGAATGAGTTTTCCTTTTTAATCCACTTCTTTCTTATTTATTTTGAAATTGAATCTAGAAGAGAAAATTCAATTAAATTCTGAATTTAGATGAAACCCAATTATTTTTAATCAATGCGACAAACGACTAACCGAACAAAACCACTTTGTATGTGTAGAAAATGTCAAAAATTCATTTTCAAATTTTAAAGAAAGAAAAACAAATAGAAAAGGCTTTCTATAATACATTTACAAAATCTAAAGATAAAATATTCATATTCATATTTATTTTTATATAAAGTAATTGAGGTTTCTATTGTATGCGCCTAATATCAGAATCACCTCATTTTTATCAAGTGTTCCACAATTGTAACATTTAATCAATTATACAAAATACAAAATATAAAATATACTAATATTTTCATTTCAAGTACGGAATTTCTTTAATTCCTTGTTTGTTCCTGTGAAAATCGTGTTAGAAATCACTATTTAGTGATTGCAGAGAAAAAAAAAATTCAATAATTAAATTACAAGATCCTGTTTCCATATTTTAGAAAAATGTATTTTATACAAATTAGTAAAAGAGCTTTTTAAGTATAGCATGGGAAGCATACATTAATATTGCATTTTTAAATAATTTTTTCTATGTTGTACTAGTTTCAGTCCTTTTATAAATTAATTGAAAATTTAATATTTTGTTTGTAGATGGTAGAATATACTTTTTGAAATTAAATTATGTAAAAATTTAACATTTCCAAAAAAATTATAGTGACAATTAATCAACGATTTCAAGTTCAAGAAGTAAACAAAAAGGGCAAATTTTAATTTCGTTAATTTTTAAAAATTATTCGTTTTTATTGTGTCGTAAGATATTAAGAATTACAATAAATATTATGACCCAATGAATGAATAATTTTTTTATTGACTCAATTGTGATCTAATTTGTGTTAACAATAAACATATGTACAGTGGACAATAAGTTTAAAACTCATAGGACATAAATAAATAAAAAATGTGTAATCAATTCATGCCAAATTGATCATATTCCTTGCTGTTTTACATAATTCATATAGTTGTTCTTTGGACCTTCTCTATTTACATATTAAATATAAATTATATTGGAACATAGGATTAATAGTATAATTTGATATTATTATTAGTATGAAATAAATTAAAAAAATACAGTCCTTATAATATATAAGATTTTGCGTAAGATTCTATTTTATGTGCTACATTTCTATAATTAACAAATTTATATAAACTTACAATAAACGTATTTAACAAATTTTATAATTTCCTGTTTTGCAAAATATATCACCGTCTATTCGTAAAAAAGAAAAAAGAAAAAACGAAGGTTGGTATTTTGGTATTTCAATATTATCATTCGTCTCGTATTTTTTAAATATGTGATTATTTGTCACGCCAATCCAATTGAGATAACCCCTACAATATATAATATAATATATATACCAAAAGGTTTTTCTACCTTATCAATATAAGTTTATATTTGTATAAAATAGTTTCATCTTCTGAATGTTGAATTTGTCACGTATAATACATCTTTGTGGTTTCTAATCTATTGCTCCCGTGGTGTATGTGTGTGTGTGTGTGTGTATTTATTTTTTTCTCCTTTAATATTGTTCTAAAAATGTGTGTGCTTTTATATATGTAAGAAAAAAACAAAAAAAAAAAAAACAAATAATTGAAACATTGGGAATAAATTGATCTTTTTACCTTATACGTGTTCAGGTAAAATGAAAAGAAAGAAACTAAGAAACAAACAAACAAACAAACAAACCAAAAAAATAATGGAATAAGTACGTTGACTACCCTTTCTATTTCCTCGTTGAATTCCAATAGTTATTTTCTTGTAAGGAACTTGTTTACGTTTGGTATTTGTTTGATTTGACCATTGCAATAGCTGACCCCAAGACAATATGTATAATAGAAATTCTGTCAGAAGTTTACATTATAAATTTCAAAATTTATGTTTTCGATTTAAAAAAAAAAAAACATTCTATTACAATTCTATTAAAGTAAATTTCATTATTTTAAATCTTCAGTTTTGTTTGTAAATATTTTCTAATGTTGACATAAAATCAATGGAATAATGTGAGGTTTACAAATAATTAAGTCAACAATTTATTTGCCTAAAACTATAAAAAAAATCTAATGTTAATTGGGTAATATTTAAGTCTTATAAAACTATATAAAGGTATAATTACTTTGACCGGTACATTGTATAAATAATTTATATACGATAATTTTTACCAAATAAATCAATAATTTTACTAATTAATTATTCAGATATTTGTATGATTGGTACAAGAAAAAATTAAAAATAAAATATAATGTATAAAGAATATACTTTCATTTACGCTGATATATATATATATATATATATATATATATATATATATATATATATATATATATATATGTAACGACATTATTCGACGTAAAATACAAAAGTTGTGCTTATAATAGCTTTCTTGAAATGTTACGATAAAATCAGGCCATTTGTCATTTTGTTTTAAAAAAAAAAACTTTTTGGGGGGGGCAGTCAAAACCATTCTAACACAGTTATTCTTGTTCTTCCGGTTTTCATAATTTATTATGATAATTATGTTAAAATATTTTCTTTTTTCCCGTCTAGAGGCGCTTTTCAATTTTTTTTTTTTTTTTTTTTTTACTTTTTACTTTTCTTTCCTTTCACCTTTTTTTGTGTTCAAAATTTAGATTTTAAAATTAATTTAATTGATTTAAATTTAGAAAAAGGTTTTTGAAGTTGAAATTGCTATAATCAAAATATTAACATAATTTTATCATAAAAAAATGTTAAGTGTATTAAAGTAGATTTCTAAAACAGGTAATTTGATTGACAAGAAATAGAAAAAAAAAAAATATTCTCTTTTAATCTCACATTCTTCCCAAACATTCAAACGAAGAAAAAGACATTTTGAAAAATTAAAATATTTTTAAACATAATTCAGTTGATTTGTCTCATATTCAAATTTGGTACATTTACTTTGGTCCATTTACTTTAAACGACTTTAGTTTTTAATATGACGCCACTGAGTTATGTACGTTGTTATTCGTTTGTACAGATATATATATATATACATTCATACATACATACATACATTATTATTATTAGAAACATTTTTGAATTTTTATTTATTTGCATGAGGGCTGCATGTATAAGTGTGTGTGTGTGTGTGTGTATATATATATATTTAGAGTGTGTAAATGACCCAGATATAAAAAGTAAAACGGGCATACCAGTTAAATGATACACTATCTAATCCCCATTTATTTTAATCAAGGACATTTTTATATTGTTTTTTTTTTTGTTTTTGTTTTTGTTTTTGTTTCAGAAGAGGGACACACAAAAGAGAGTATATTATACAAAAAAACAAAAAAGTTTGTTTGTTTGTTTAGTGTTTTGGTTCACTGGATATTATCCATTATTATTGGATGTTTGTCTTACAGAAAAAAAAAAAAAATGTTTTTCTTTCAACGGAAAGAAAGATGTGATTAGATTAGTAACGGTTCGAGAGGGGTTTGTTACCCTTTTCTTTTTATAAGTTTGTAGATATGTATATATGTATATATACATTATACACGTCCACCTATTTATAAAAAAAAAAAAAAAAAGAACTCTAACCAAAGCCTATTTTACATCACATGGACATTCATTTAAGGTCAACCTTCTTTTCTTTTGAAAAATAAACTTTTTTTTTTTTTGGTTGTTATCGTTCTTATATATATAAAAGGGGATCATATAATGAGGTCTATGTTCAAGAACCCTCTCTTATTTTCACTGAAGTAATTCTTGTATCTTTTTATTATTTTTTAACATATATAATCTATATAGAGTAAGTAGGGATAAACTGTCATGGATGCTTTAAAAAAAAAATCCATTGTAAACTTGAAAGTAAAGTTAACATTTTATACTATTGCTAGACTATAAAAAAAAATAAATAAGAATTTTTGAATAAATAAAATACAATGAAAGTATATAAAATGGAAAGCTCGTATATTAAATTGGTATGTGATCAAAAACTAAAAGAAAAAGTGAAATCTCTAAAATCAATATTAGTATTCTGTAATATCTCCTGATTGTTAAAATACTCATACCAAATTTAATTACTTTAGTGTGATTGTATGAAATCACCCTTATTATAAATCACGCATACCAACAAAATGTTTATAATAAATAATATTCACTAAAAGGATGAATTTTTTTTTTTTCTTTGCTCGAGCAAATAAAAGAAAAATATAATCGAAAGAAAAAGTCAAGTAGATTGACCTTAAAAACACCCTTTTTTATTTTTATTTGTGCACATTTATTTCCATTTGTATGTCCTCTAAAAGTAAATACAAGAAAATTGTCAATTGCTAATTATCAAAACATATCAAAACATAGTAAAAGGGTGAAATTCTGTTTTTAGATTTATGTGAGATTTAACCCAGAAAAAAGTCAATTGTTAAATGTAATTAGCGTTTTATGAAATTTATATTATAAAATTTTAACATATCTCATCTAGGATGTATTGCAATAATAAACACAATACATATACATACATATATGTGTATAGGTTTTTTTTTTTTGGTAAAATTGGATATATACCTTAAAGCCAGATGTATGTATTGAATACCTTTTTCTGAAATTTTCAACCCTTTTATATGGGAATGTGAATTATATAATAATTGCATTGTTTCAAATTGGATTTATAATCGAATTGAATGGAATATATTAAACTGGATTGTCTTTCGATTTTTAATTTAATTCAATATAAAAAAATTTCTCATATGGATATAAGACGATAAATTCATTTTTAAGAAATACAATGTGAAATCTCTAATAATTGTATTTTCGTTGATCATAATTTATCCCATTCGATTTTAACTTTAAAAAAAAAGAAAACTTAAATTTTATTGTAAGATTTTATAAGAATTTTATAAATTTTAAGTCAAAACAGAGTACATAAAATTCATTAAATTCAGAAAACAAACACAACTTTTTTTTCTTTCTTTATATATCGACTTTCTCTGCGGATTTCTTGTCAGAAGATAAAGATAACAGAATAAAATGAGAAAATAATAATTATAAATGGACAAACATAATAAAAAAAACCTAAAATAATATATCGCAAAAAAATAAAAACAGAATTCTGTCAACTGTTAATTCTGTGATGTATACCAAAAGCTGCTTTCAAAAAATTGTTTGATTAAATAATATTATAATTTTATAATTAATAAAAAAAAATAATTAATTCAACAATTAAATAATAATTGCCTTTTTGCCCTAACAATTTATTTAAAATTCTTTTTTTTCCTTTTTTGCTTCGTTGTTGCCTTTTTATTATTTTTGTAAGTTTTAGTCTATTTATTTTTAAGTTTTTTGCTTTTTTTGATTGTCTTAATATTAGTAATGGCGTACGTTTGTTGGAGTTAATCTGTTTCTGTATCCATTAAATAAATAAATAAATAAATAAATAAATAAATGTTTTATTTTAATTATATTTAGATCAATTTTATCAATTTATTAAGTTATTTAGCATATCTAATTAAAAAATAATGCATATTGCATTGATGAAAAAAAAATTAAACATAAAGCAACTATTTAAGAAATACGTCATAAAACAAATGATGAGTTAAGTATATTGCCTTCCAGACTTAATATTGAAATTGTTTCATTGCTAGTGTTAATTTGAATTTCTACTTCCTTATATTTATATAAATATTTCATGTTTTTTTTATAATATGTTACAAAATTGAAGAATATATTTCGTTGTTTAATTTGTAAATAATTAATTTTAATATTTTTGTTTAAATATTGTTACAACAGCAGCAATGCAAGACTACCCAACTCATATAAAAGAAGCAAAAGTTTCTCTTATATTTTTACACTAATTTTAAAACCAACTCATATAAATCATTCATATTCAAAAAAAAAGTCCCTCTTTTCTCTTACGTTACACAGAATTTATTTTATATATAAAAAAGGATATTTTTAAAAAATACGATATATTATATCTAGATTCTAGAATAACAAAATCCAGAAAAAAAAACCCTTTTAAAAGAAAGAAAAAAAAAAACCCCAATTTAGACTCTATTAAAAAATTTCTAAAATTTAATTTAATCCCCAAATGAAATTGACCAATGCTACTCGTTATTTTTTAATTTAAAATTAAATTTTGTATATTATATTTTTATCTCAACTATACCCTAAAAATATAATATCAAAAAAAAAAAACACAAACATATCCCATTCAAATAAATTATAAACAAAAAAAAAAGAAATATTTTATAGTTAGGTAAATTTAAAAACAAAAATAGTTTTACCTCCTAATAAACCACCAGAAACAATTTAAATCATATGTTATAAAGCTCTCATTACCCTATGTTTATTTATTATATAATATATTTCAATCGATATTTTTGTATAATATGATACACACACACACACCCATACAAATATTACTTCATATCATCTGATTTCAATAAGAATATTTATATCATTATTTTGATATAACACAAAATTGAACATTTCTAACAAAAGTTAACATAAAATTGAGTTAGAACATTTCTAACAAAACTTTAAATACAACCATCCATAATTAACTTTTCACATCTCAATTTAAAACAAAAAAATTCCCTTGGTGCATTCCATGTAAAATTTTAATTGCTTTTATTAAATGTTCTTTTTTTTTTTTATTATAATTTTATCATAACTTTTGAGATTGAATATTGTCAGATTGCAATGGCAGCAACAAAACAATAGAATGCGAAAATTACGTCATTTGAAAATCTTATGTGCCTTAGTAAAAAATTAAGGAATTTGAAATATTTACTAAGGATGTGAAAATATAATTTAATTTCTAATTAATCAAACATCATATGTTGTACATATTAAACGTACGTTGAAAAGATTTGTAAAAACTAAAAATCAGATTTTGTTTTAATTAAATTTTTTTTTTTAATGTTTAATTTTATTCACCTGATAATATATTTATCCAAAATAATAACATGATGTTTGAGGTAATTGAAAAGGGTTTAAATAACTGAAAAGATAATATTTTTACGACTATATATATGTAAATGTATGTACATATGACTGTATACATGAGTACATATTACATAATTTCAAATTGATTTAGTCATCATGTTTATATTTATGATATTTTTATTACAGAAATAAATAATTTATTAAAATAATTAATGGAATTGTTCTCAATATTAAATTAAACAAGATAAAAATATTGAGTTAATTATGCATAAAATAATATTGTCAATTGAAAAAAAATGAATTAATCCTTAAAATTGATCATTCAGTTCTCTTAAGTCTATAAAAATAGTTTATTAAATTTTTATATTTTATTTTTATTATTAAAAATTAATCAAATAAAATAAATGTTTACTAGACAATAAAGTTCTATCAAACATATAAAACCATTTGACTAATTATAGTTATTATTAAATTGTACACTTAGTATATATAATTAATAAAATAAAACAACGTGAATATAAATTGAAAATCTTTACCATCTGAAATGTTTAAACTCATTATTTAAATTGACAAACAATAGCTATAGCTAGACGGACTATTATTATATTTAGATTTTAACAGTCAATTATTTGCGAGGGTATTATGGTTTTAATTAGGTTTTGTTATGGTATAGAAAATAAATGTTTACATTGTGATGTGACGATTTGTAAATTTTTAATTGAAATTTGCATCGGCTCTCGAATTAATTATATATATAGAGAGTATTGATGATTTGAATCCGAATGTAAATTTCATTCAATTAAAATAGTTCTTTATATTTTTAAATTCAATAAAATGTAAGCTTTGTATAATTCAATATTGAATGGGGATGTTAGGAGATTTTATTGTATGTTCACTTAAATCAAAAAAAAAAAAAAAAGAACATTAATTCGAAAATAATTTAAATTTTAAATTTTTTTTATTAATTTATGAAAATTATAAATAATAATAATAATAATAGTAATAATTTATACCTACCCAAATTAGTTAACTTCCATATAACCTGAGGATTAATATTTATAGGCATTAATTTATGAAGAAATAATCAAAATTCTGAGATTAAATAAATAATTATGATAATATTATGAAATATTATTAATATTGTATGGTAAATTAAAGAAATTTAACTAAAAATTCACACGATTTAATTTCAAAAAATTTAATATGTCACATTTTTTTGAATAATATTTTTTTGAAAATATTAAAAATTTAAAATTCGTCGGTATATAGGTCATTATTTTATTTATTGGCTAGACCTCATCATTTTTGAGATCTTCATCGATAGATTTTCGTGACCAGAATTTAAAAAAAAATCAATCGTTTCTCACATTATACGTTATTGTTTGACCTTGTTTTCATAATAATTCGAAATATTTACATAAGTTATGAATACTTTTGTTATGATCACGTATAATGAACCACCAGTAAAATATATAATATACTCAATTCTATCTAATTTATTAAAAAAAATATTAATAAAGAATCATATTAATTATCCTTACATTTCAAGCTTTGATATATATATTAATATTTTTGTTTAATAACCTTCCTTTCATTTTAGGGAAGCAGTATAAACCACTTAGAAGATTTTAATTAATATTACCAAGTTTTTTTATTAGAATTTTTACAACACATAGAAAAATGGAATATTAGCGTGGCTTTTTGAAAAGGATATTTTATAGAATGTATAAAGCAGGGTTTTACCTTTAAACTTTTAACCATATTTAAAATTTCATTAGATTTTGTGTTTATGGTGGGTAATGTAGATTGGATTTTTAAATTGTACTTAAAACTACACGACATGACCAATAATAATATCATCGTCATTCATTACACATAAAGCTCGACTAACTTTTCGCTCATAAGTTTATTAACATATTTGAATTTATAATTAAGTGCTAATGCATTTTTCACAATTTTATAAAGTAATTTTTACATACCTTGTTTATCCTTTCAAACTTGATATTGACAAATAGTTTGATTTTTAAATGGGAAGTATCACAAATAACATAAATATTTTTTAATGCTATTTTTCAGTGCTAAAAGAAATGTACGTTTATATACAAAAAAGAAAACGGCCACGTATTTGATTTAAGAACATTCAACTGCACGATTTACTTTTGCTATTGTGTTAGTACCCCTAAGCGCCACACATATGCTTCTTAGAGTATCATATATACCTTTAACCCCAGATTTTTTACTCTATTCTCGATATATACCTTCTTAACTATATACATTTATAAAAGAAAATTTGGGTCAGAAAAATACATTTGTTATATTATATAACTTTTAACTTACTCGCCAAATGTGTGAAAATTATGCAATTGAATTTTTATTATTTCAGTTTAGAATATCTATATTAGAAAATATCTGAAATAAATTAAAAATTTTAAAGTATAAAGGTTTAAATATTAAATGTAAAAAGACAGAACGTAATAATGAAAAAATATGATATTCTGTTAAATTAATTTTTTTTTTATTTACCCCTTTATTTTATATCACTGCGTGCTTATTTTTTCTAAGACAGCAGAAAATTGGTAACACATGATAATATCAAGAAGATATATTACCGGAAAAACATTTTCTTTTGTTGTTCTTGTATTGTTATTTTTACTTTATGGTAGCTCTTAAGAGTTAGTCAGGAAAGTGGTATATTTTAGTAATTACAGTCGAATTATTTTAGGGTTCATTATATTGATTGAACTATAATTGTTTATTGCGCATTTGTGTTATCCTCAGCATTGGTAAGAATAAAATATAAACTCATGAAAATAGAAAATTGTCTTATTAAATTTTTTCGTAATCATGATTATAAATGCATATTACTTTTCTAAAATATATAATTTTGTAGTATTGATAGGGGAAACTTTTTTACACTGCTTTCTATAAATTGAATTTGTGTGAAAAATTTACTTATAATTTATTACATATTGAAATATTATTTTAGTTGCTTTGTGCAGATGGTTTATTTATTACTTTTAATTTTTCATGCTTAATGTAAATTAAGTATAGATCCTAATCCTAATAAATTCATACTTTGAAGATGTCTGCTATTTAATTAATTATATTTAAAAATCACATATATTTAAATATTCTATTTAACGAATAAATAACATTTTTAATACAAATATTCCCCTACACAGGCTTAACAGAAATATATATATTTTCCTGTTCATTTTATGTGTATTGTATATAACAACTCATATCACGAACCACAATAACAATTAATTTATATCTGACGAAACTGACATTATAAACTAAGCCCATAGTCACTTGCTACTTTTTGTCTTCTGTCACATTGTCATATCTATCTGAGCTTAAAGTTGTCTGAAATTTTAAATATTCGGTGTCTATTAGGCAAAATTCTGTTAGGATCATAGAGATTGAATGAGAGAAAGGACAACAAATTTAATGAGTGCACAGACGATGGAAAACAATTTGAGGAAATTGTTTTATAAATATATATGTAGTTTATTAGACTCTATTTTATAAGATGAATTAGTGATTGTATCTGTCAAAAATGTCTTTTGAATCCCATCACAATTTTCCAGATATTATATGTGGTTATAAACTATAGAAAATTATAAATATAAATTTATATTAAATAAATCAATATTATTGTTTCTAGTAAAATGAAAAAATGTGTCAATTTTCTAATAAAATATAAAATTGATTTTTTAATATCAGAATATAAGAGTAGGCATAAACACAATTTGCCAACTGAAAACGACCAAGATTAAACTCAATGCTTTTATATACATTTTTTTTTTATTATTATTATTTTTAGACTAACAAAATTTACAAAGTCATAAATCCTGAATATAAAATGTTAACAAAGCATTGCATTAGAAAGACTTTCACTTGGGGGATTCGCGAAAAATTCTATTTTCATTATATAAAATGTTTGTATTATATAATTCAAGATTTTAATGTATAAATGTGTAAAAACAATGTATTAATATATAACATTTTATATATAATTTACTTAACTTTTTAACTAAAAAAAAATAATATGCTTGAATGTTTCAGTTATATATATATTTGTGATACATAATCTACATACATCTATATACATTTATATATGCATCCTCTTGTGATACTAAGAGGTTAATGTCAGGTTTCTTGTTTTTCAAATTTTTTTTTGAAGATTGATGTTTTTATACTTTTTGTTTATATGTTAAAATATAAATGAGTTAAAAAAAATATTGTTATTTTAAATTCTTGTTAAAATTGAACGAGTTTTATTTTGAAAGATGCTTTGAGTATATAGATAATATATTCAAGTGGATGTGAAGAAATAACAGGATATTACAAATTATATTTTGATGAATTTCCTCTTTAAATATTTCATATACGTTTATTTATATCATATGAATAGATTTTTTATTTGATTTACAAATAATTTTGGTAAGCAGTGGGTGGTATTTATCAACAATAAATTAATTGTGTAATAAATAATAAAAACATCAAAAATATTTTTAGAATGGGTAAGTCAATTTTTAATAAGATTTTTTTTAAATAACGGAAATCGTTAGATTTTAGTGCCTTTAAATTATAATTTATTATTGTTGTCTCTTCATTTTATTCTTTTTTCAATCGATCCCAAAAAAGCTATTTGTTACATCGTTATCAGCGATAGAACCATTTAGTTTTTCTCTATTGCTTATAATTAATTAACTGACTTTGATTTTGGCCAGCAAATTTATATTGTCTAATTAATCTATTTTGTTCAGTTAAAAAAATTGTTCAAAAAATAAATTTCAAAAAAAAGAAAAAAAGTTCAGATTAATAGAGCCCATAAATACGACCAGGGATGATCTGTTGTAAAAAAAAAAGAAAAGCAAAACATATATAAAAGTTCTGAGAACATTTTCTTATCATACATTTACCAAGATACTAAACTTTTGCTTTTACACATGTTTGAAAATAAACAAACAAAATGTATTTTAGTTGCACACTCAAAAGGTATCTATAGACATATAGTACCCTTGGGTGAAACAATCCTATAATATACTTTTTTGTTCTAATATCACATCTTCAATATATTTTATATATATAAATAAAAAAAAATAAAATCAATTCAATATATACACATTTCATGTGACGTTTTATATATATATAAAAATTTATTCAAATACCATTTTATATAAGTTCTGAAATAAATATGTGTAGGTAGCCTAACCATCCTCTTTTTATCCTTATAAAAATAACACATAAATATTACAAATGAACGTATATATGATGATGATGGAAACATACATATTTTTATATAGATAACACATCACAAAATTCACAAAAAAAAAATGTAAACTATTTTTTATGGAAAACTAAACTAAAATACAAAATTATTTTAGTTCTTACTAACTTCAACATATTCGTTATATTGTGACCATCAAAACAAATTAAATTTTTTTGTATATGTTTGTTTGTAATGATCTCAAAGATTTTTAAAAAAGTTTAACTTATATATTGAATATTTATTGAGATAATGTACATTTTATTTTTCGGTAGAAAAAACACCCTTATATTCAATAATATAATTACAACTTTATGTCGTGATTCTCACATAATATTTCGATCAATAAACAAAGTTTAAAGAATTGTGTTTTCAATAAAAATTATTTGATCTGAATTTTTTTTTATAAAAAAAAGAAAGAAAGAAAAACATTCGAAACATATGAATTTAAAAATTCACAATTTACTTTGAACATATAATTCTGCACATGTTAAATCAATATTTTATTAACACTTCAGTAGGCAATAAATTTAAATTATATTAGAGTTTTTCCATCGTCAAAAATATCTATAATAATATGATACGAAATTGATACGATTAATAAATATAATTTTATTTTTTTTGTCACTGGCAATTAAGCTTCAATAACTCACGATGAAGATTTCTTATATATATATATGAAGAGAAATGTTTTCTTTCTTTTTATAATTTTCATTTATTAAAAATTGGGAAATATGTGAATATTTTTTTTCTTCTCCTTTTCTTTTTCAGCTTTTTTATTTTATTTTTTTTTTATATACATTTATTCAATATGTTCAACCAAGGTTGGGTTTTCTTTATATAATAAATAAATGTTATCATTTCACAACATTTGGTTTTTACCATCATCAGAAAAAAATGATGGGATTTTTCCAGAGTTGAATATTACAGATGGTTACATATATAGACTTACAGATATATGTATGTATATCGTGGGGTATCGGAGAGTATCGCCAGAACTCTATACAGAGAAAGATATTCGTATGGCATAAAGGAAATGCAAGAGACATCATGAGAAAAAAAGTAATTTCCCGTTTTTCTTCTCTTTTTCTTTTACTCTTTTGCCTTATTTTTTCATCGAAAGGAATCGTTTCTAAATCTTTCATACGTGACGTGCATAAACCTATACTTATTTTTTTTTTGTTACTGTTGGTCATATAAGAAAAAGGAAATTGTATGAAATTTTTATTCAAATGCGTATTTAGACGGTTAATTTTTTTCTCGTCGATTTTACAATTCATTTTGATGTCGGATTTTTTTTTTTTTGTTTTTAAATTCAAATATTTAAACACATAAAAATAAAAAGGGACAATAAGAATAATTTTATTTTATGAGAAGAAAATTACATGCATAAAAAAAAAAAACTAATCAAAAATCTAAGAAAGTTTTTATTAAATTTTGTTTTTGTCAAAAAAAAAACAAAAAAAAAACAAAACTCGATTCAAGTTTTTTATTTAAGTTAATTCAGTACATTTTTTTTTTTTCCTTTTAATATTTCAATCTAATAATTTATTATTTTTATTAAATACAAAATCAATGAGATTGTTTACCAAAGAATTTCAAAAAAAGAAAAAAAATAATAAATTAATAATCAGAACACAAATAAAATACGGTCACCCTTAGTAAACATTTAATTTCAGTGATTTGTTGTTTTTTTTTGTTTCTTGGTTTCTTTTTTTTTATTTGAAATATAAAAAAAAAATGAAAAAATGAAGAAAAAAAAAAACAGAACAGCCGTCTCCAATTTTTTAGGATTTATTCAATTTCTGTTTTTAATTTCTTCAAGCATGGGTTCGTTGAATTAATAATCAATATTTGGAACTTTCCCATTATTCCGTTTTTTTAATGTTTTTTTTTGCGTTTTCTTAAAGCGTCTTAAAGTTTGAGAAGGAGAAATAATGGTGTCTAGAAACTGGCAGCAACATGATTATTGTTTATATAAATTTCATATTGTGAATTGACAAAAGAATGATTGTTTTTTAAGTGTACAAACTTTTTAGATTCATTAAATTTTGTTGCCTGTTTTGTTTTTTTTTTTGTATTGTTATTCGTGTCTAAATTTGTTTTCTTTTACATAAATAATGATTTTCAATTTCAATGTTTTCATAGCATAATAATGATAAAGAATATTTCAATAAAGATGTTTTTTTTTTCTTCTAACATTATTTAAATCAGTTCTCAATTATTTTCTATTCATTATTTTAAAACAATTTGCTTCATTATTATTTTATCTATATTTATTAATCTTTCTTTTGTTTGTAATTTATATATATTAGTTAATGTAGAGAATCTACAGAAAAAGTGAAATGAAAACTTTCTAATGTAAAATAATTTCTATATAGAGAATATATGCTTTTTACAAGGGAAAAATCTCTTTCTATATTGATCACATTTTTGTCTTTATTTTTTTTAATAGTACAGTGAAACTCGGTTATAACGAACTTCAAGGGTCCAAAAAAAAAGTTCGTTATAACCGAAAGATCGTTATAAGTGAAGTTCGTTATAACCGAGTTTCACTGTATTTTAATCCATTTGAAGAAACGAATAAGTTAATTCGTTAATTTCTGTATGTTGCGTATGTTGTTCTTTGTGAGAAAATAAAGAATTTTTTCTAAGAAAAAATCCGTATCATTGAACAAAATAAACAAATACAATTAGTACATATTATTTCAAAATTTAAATTTATACTAGGCCAGATTAATCGCTTTTGTCATTTTATAGTATAGACTTTTTTAAATTAAATGGATTAAATAGTGTTTTCATTAGAACATCTAATAATCTTCTTATCTAAACGTAATTGAAAAACGGTATTGATGAAAAATAGAAGATAATTGAATTCTCATCGATTAAACTGAAAGCACCTGTTTGAGAAAGGACAAATAATCAAAATTTACTGTGTAGGTAATAGAAAAATTACGAGATATTAAACATGATATTCAACAAACTATTTTAAAATAAATATTAAAATGAGATTTTTGTTAAAAAATAATTGCCAAAAATTAAAACATTGTTTTTTTTTTTTTGTGTTTATAGCAAATATTATTGAATCTTATATAAAGATGGATATTATGTACCTATATATAAAAATATATAATGCATTAAATTATTTTGTATGTAATATAACTATAAAGTTATCTTAGAACAAGTTACCAAGTTATTACGTATTAGAACGATACAATAAACAATGAAATTCTCTTTGATTATTCAAGCAAACTTGCCTAATCGACATTATTTTATATAATTATAAAATATAAAGAATATATTCTTCCTTTCATATCTAAACATATTCAAATATTTAGTGGTGTATGATAATTACAAATAGAAAATTGAAAAACATTCTTAAAATATTACATTATCATTTAAATTCAATGTTTTTTTGTTAAGTAAAAAAATACGTGTACTAATTAATCATATAGGAAAATAAGATGAAAAGACTTTTTCTACTTGTTTTACGTAATAAATTAACATTTTCCTTTTCTCCACAAATAATAATAATATATTTTTTCGTGGAATACAAATTTATATTAAATATTTTATTTTATTTGTATTTATTTGAATGATGATGGAAGCAGGAAAATGTCGCTTCATATAGGTCAATTTTGTTTGTGAAAAGTTTTTGAAGAAGAAGTTTTCTTTTGAAAAATATATAAAATAACAAATTTCTTTCTTTAATTAAAATTTTAATAATTTTGTCAAACAAAATATTTGTAAAATTTTACAATTTTTGTATGAAATATTTTCTTGTGTGTGTATTTAGATCCTGCTTCACCATCATCAATTTAGTTAATAAGCAAACAAGAGATTTTTAATATAATAATACAATAAAGAAAATAAATGTTAAGAACATAACCATAATACTTTCTAATTATTACTATTATCAAAAAATAACATAAACTTTTACAATATCTTAAAAAGCCAATAAAACAATCATTTGATGCAAGTCAAGTACAAAGAGAAGAAGAAGAGGAAGAACTTTTACAATAAATTAAATCCTATTATAAAATCATCAAATAAAAATTCAATATAAAAAAATAACAATAACAACTTAATTGTCTACAGTCAAATTTGTTTAAAAAAAAAAAATGTCCAACAGGAAGAATAAAATGAAAACATGTTTTATATTATGATCACGTACGTTAAAATTTTCAGAGGGTGTATGTGTATCCACAGGAAGTTATTAATTTGCATTATTTGTCAAAATGTCACTGAGTTCAAATATAAATGAAAAAAAAAGAAAAGAAATTTATTGTTTCAAAGTTTGAAAACTTTATCAAAAACTATCTACACATAATATAAAAATAAAATACATAAAAAAACAATAACAATCTAATATAACGTTAAAAAATAAACAACATTCTGCTGTCAGTTCCAAATTTTTGGTTAAGTTTATAAAACATTAAATAAACGTATTTGGTAAGTATTATTTTAAATGTAACTTGAACTCAACTATTTATACTAAATAATTGTTAATTGAAAATTGTGTTTTGAATAATTCACAAACAAAATATATTAAAATTGTTTAACAAAGCTCTGCACAAGGCTGCACAAGGCTTCAATATTATTACATTAATATGAATTGTCATAACTGGTCATTTCAATATTATTCTAATTTTTGTATGAAAACAAAAAATATGAAATTATTTGTATTTCTATTTAAATAATTTTTATTTTCTTGTCATCATTATTTTTACTTATAACGTTTCATAATAAATTTTTTTTTATACATTGTGAAATTTTATAGTAGAGCAAATTTTTAATACGTCAAACAACATCAAATATTTTTTTATATTTACAGGATCTAAATAGTGAATTTCTATTCATATTTAGAAAACTGTGATTGTATATTTCTTATAGGACACTTAAACCGAAATGATCTAAAATTTAAAATTCTTTTAATTATTTACAAAATTATTTTATTATTTTTAAATATTAAAACGATTATAGATCATAAGTTAACATAATGTTCGACATTCGTGTATAACTTCCATTTTTTCTTCTATAAAAATTTGCTGATGTCAAATAAATTGAGTTTACGTTTCAAAAGGGTGCTGCTTTGAGAAAAAGGTCAATTTAATTGCTCTCTTGTGTTTTCAATTTTGTATGTATGTATGTGTGTGTGTACGTTTGTGTGCCTTTTATTTTATCTTTAAAAGATGGAAACATTTCATGTATAAAAAAATCAAAACTCATTTAAAAATGTCCATGATTTATTTTCAAAGTTGAAAATTTTGACTTGATGGGAGCACGTCACGCATTTTGTATTTAGGTTTGCTATATGAACTTGACATCATAATGAAACGAAAACAAAAAAAAAGAAAATATTAAACTCCCTTTCATCTACTATATATAACCACAAAATAATACATAACCAGTAGGTTCTTTTTACACTTTTTGAATTTTCACATTTTCAAATTACTGTAATTTAAAAAAAAAAATATTATAAAATTTTTCAGCATATTTATTACGTCACGTTTTTTTTTTTTTTTGGTTTCAATTTTTTTTTTTTTTGTTAGAAAATACAATATTTTCTTCGAGGGGTTTTCATGTTTTCAAGGGGTTCGTTTTTTTTTTTTTTTGTTAAAAAACATCAAAATAACCTTTATAAGTTTATAATTTAATTTTTAAAAGCAAAAATTATTGAAACAATATTGACGGAAATAATATTATGATTAGGAAACATCTCTTTGGGATGTTTATGCTTTTGGTATTATTCTTCTTTTTTTTTTTTATGAATAAATTAAGAGTTTTTTCTCTACTGAATAAAAAAAATTAATATGGTTATGTAAAAAATATCCTTATTTAGGTATCAATTTTGGAATTAGTTTAATATACAAAAAAAAATTCTTTCTTTTTTTTTTTTTTTTTTGAATCAATATTGATTGATTTTAATTAATTATTTATGTTCTACTTGAATTACATATGAATAGTAATTCATACTTTATGGTCCAATCACAATATCTTGAATAAAAAATGATGGAAAACAGCAAAAGATTTTTGTATATTAAATATTCATGATTTTCTTTATAAAATCTTTTATGAAGAACATAAAAACATTACTTAAAAAAAAAAAGAAGCTTTTTAATTATTTATGAGCAATTAACGAGTTGAAAATAATTTTATATCTAACCGAGCATGTTATTATTTATAAATATTGACCAGACCTTTTACATAAAATTACTTAGAATTAAAATAATCATTATTTTCATACCGTCCATACCCATATAACTTCCACAATATGCAAACAATGCGTTAGTGACATAATTTCATAATAAAATCAACAAAATGTTTTAAGTACATTATATGAATTTATAAAGACTTTTCGTTATACAAAAAATTTTCATTTATTTATATTATCGATAGAAATATGATTGAATGATAATTAGTTAGCGCAGTGAACCATCAACGGATTTAATAAAAAATGAAAAAAAGGTATTCAGAAATTTCTTTTTCATTTATTTAAATATTGTTTGAATATGATGGAAAATTAATAAAAACAAAAATGAGTTTAGAGATGAAGGGTGGTTTAAATTAAAAACTTGAAATATGAAGTATTTTGCTCTCTCTCTCTCTCTTTATTATATATAAATATTCCTTCACTCAACAGATGATAAGTTATTCTAGGTCAACCATTTATATATTATGATGTGTATGATGTGTACATTATATAGATTTATTGTATAGACTGTAGAGTTAAAAATATTCCCCTAGTATAATATCCCTTTTATTTTTAAATTTTTAAATAAAGTAAATTGAATTAATTTTCTCTTTCAATCAGAAAATTTTTGAAATTTAATTGACGTTTGACCCTTGACTTGAGTTTGTAACAAAAATTAATAATTATTTATTATTCTAAATAATTATTTAATCCTGATGAATCGTATAAACTAACAGAAACTTACAGAAACAATATTTATATTTATAGAAAGTCTTTTCAGTTTTAAAGTAAATTTGATTTTGATCAAAATAATATATAAATATATGACAAAGTAACAAAAATCCTTATACCTATTAAATCTTTCATTTCTCTTATAAAAAAATATGCCCTCCGCGTTCTGTTTTATTTTCAGATAAGATTACAAAAGGGCCTAGACATCATTTTTCATAAAAATTTCTTTGGTATACTGTCCTCTTCAATAGAAAAGAAATTTAGATTAATGACAATGAATGAGACAGATTTTCTTTGTTATTTTCTTTATTTTGTGTTATTTTTTTTTTTCATGTTTTTTAGTAACAATACGAGAGCATGATATTCAGACACCTTTATTTTTCTTTTACTAAATTTAGGAAAATATCATTATTTATTGGTATACAAAATAAATTATAGTTTTTTGAATATGAGTTTTTAAAAAATTGAAATTTAATTTTTATACTTACAAATAAAAACATTTTTTTAAATTGATTAAATTCAAATGAATGAATTGACTTTTATAATTTCATGTATTTTAAGGTCATATAGTTAGATAAAATGATCGAGTTAATCTTTGTATAATTCATACATTTGTTTTATTTTCTTTTGAATTGTCTATGAATCTTAATCGGTGTATGAATGAAATTTGGTTGACAAAAAAAAAAATTAATTTGATTTGGTGAAAAACATTAAAAAACATATTCTATAACATTTTTTCTATATATATTTATAAATTTTTGTTCTTATTGGACCTGACACTAACTAAGAGTACATAAGGCAGCCATTTATCTTACTCTAGTTCAATCAGATTGTTTTTAAGCTTTACTGGATTTTACAAAAAAAAAAATGTAAATTTGATTGTAAAAAAAAAAGATAGATAGATATGAAAATAATTGAATTGAACTATATAAATTGTGAATTGTAAAAAAAAAATTTGGTTTTAAAAGATTTAATTTACAAATATTTGTTTTTTTTTTTTTTAAATTAAATAATTGAATAATTATTAGAAACATGAATTATGGCTTTTAGCATAAATACAGATTATGTCTACGAAATGTGTTTAATATTTTATTACAAATATAGGGAATTTAAAATCGGAAGTTATTATATGTATATAAAGTATGATGTTTATTATTTGAATACATTTTAAAATAATATTTATTGTGAAAAAATAAACACAAAACAGACTCTATTGAGGTTATCAATATTCAGTCATTACTACATTAATATGGTTATATTTTTCACTATGTAGTGAATGAATTATATAAATATATATGATATAATTTAACAATAATGAACAATAACAGAGAGTCTATACATGTATGTGTAAAGTTAAATCGATAATTAAGAAAACTATATAAATTGAAAATTTTGTTTAATTTTAAAATGAACAATTTGCATCATGTGATTACAATTTTTTTTAACAATATAAATATATCTATACATAAATTTGTTATAATTTCAATTAAAAGTTTTTGTAAAAGAGATTTGAAAATTTATAAAAAAAAAAAAAAATAGTTGATGTTTATTTATGTAGGACAACTCTCAAATAAATTACGTTTTAATTACGATTCTAAACAAACATTTTTTTTTTTATTTTCAGAACTTTAGTGTCAATATAATATTGTATAATATTCAATTAAAATGTTTAATAATTATTGTAATATTTCTGCAAAAAGACGAAATATATTCGTATCTTGGTAATGATATAAAAGGAATAAAAAAATTGGTACAATAAAATATATTATAAGTTATAACAAAGAGCTTTGACATCAAGTCAAATCAGCAATGGTTTAGCTGTACTGAATATAAATCCTATAAACCACAATTGAGACACGTTTTTAAATTTGATCTATGATTTTGTTGAGTTATTCATATTAATTAATTGTAATTAAATTAGAATTGTTTTTGCGCTTCAGTTATTTATTATTTTACTATAATATAAATGAGATAATTAAGGGCAAACATTTTTAATTGTACATAATTTTCGGTAAAGAAATTAATTATTGAATCTGTTTCATTTATTGAAAATTTTTTTAATATTTCCATCAAAAACATTATTTTGTTTTAATAAAACAACAACATTCGCACCCCATTGAACCCACACAACACAGTTGTTTTTTTTTTTTTTTTTATAGTAAAATAAATTTATAACCCAAATATTTTATGCATTTACTCGTTGGGGGTAATTATTTTTTTTGTTTTTATTTTAAAGCCTGATGGATGGATATGGAAAAACAAATAAAAACATAAAACACAAGAGAATTAATAAATTATTATTTATTCGAGAAAACAAAGTAAAAAAAAAATTATAAAATCGGGGATTTTATTATTATAAAAAAAAAAAAACAGCGAAAATGGGTACAGCGAAAAAAAACATCACAGAATAAAAAGGCCAGATGACCCGAACCGAACAAGAATAATTATATAATTTAACGTAAAAAATTTAATAGTACCTCCATAATATGTATAAAAAAAAAATGTAATGTTAAATTAAATACGTAAAGAAAAATATTTTTCATCAAGTAAAAACAGAATGCAAAATTAATAAAATAAAATTACAAAATTTCTTTAAAATTACAAAATTTTCTTCTCCGTTTTTTTTCCATTTTTTTTTTTGAAAATATCTCTGAAAATTCTTTTTATATAATTTTTTATGGGGTATATGTAGTAATTATATGTACAAAAGAAAATCTCAATATAAATTCTTTTGCTAAAGACTGTAAATTATTGAAATGCTAACATTAACCAAGTATTTTTGTTTTTTGTTTCTTTGAATTGAACACTTTTAAGATTAAGAGCAACCAGTAAAAACAAAAAAAAAACTTTTCCGTTAGATTATTTCGCCTTTTTCTTCCTAATTTTCTTCGTTTCTTTTTTTTTTTTTTTTTAATTAAAGGGAAAAATCAGCGATGTTAAGGTATACACTTTTCTTTTATATATACGGTTGTGTATTTATATAAAATAAAATGACAGCTTATAATGAAAAAAGAAAGAAAGAAAAACAAATACACAACAAAAACTTATAAGAAAACTTTTCTTCACAACTATTTCTCATTGATGTTATCAATTGAATGTTATCAACACTGATAATGATTGCATACAAATTTTAAATCTGTGAATTATTTTTGCAATAAGTAAAATTATAAATTGTCGAATGATGGTAAGGTAAAATTTTTTACAAAAATATTAAATTAAATACAAAAACCAACAAAATTGAAATTATTGTGATTCTTTGATTTTAAAATATTTTCTTGATTGAATTTTAAATTATGTATTTTTATATGAAAAACCGAAAACAGAGTGAAAAGATATAAAAAAGGGGGGAAGAGAATTTACGATTAAAAAGAATTATTCTAAAATTAATTATTGAAATTGAATATTTATGAGATCTAAATTTTACAAGTGCGGACACAAATTTTAACCTTTTTTACAATATGCACGAATATACATAAATACATAAAGAACATAAAAAGGCGAACATATATAATACTTATGATTAGAAATTGGAAGTTTTCCTTTTTGATAAATTGATATAAAATTGTAAATTTGTAAATTCATAAAAATTTATTAATCTTAAATATAAATAAGATTACGTACGTTACCGTTACCGTTTTTTATATAACCGGTATTTGGACTGTTTTTTTTTTCCTTCATTTTAATTCTTTTTTTTTTTGTATAGCTGATTTTAATCCTTTTTTATTAAAATAATTATAATATTATTAGGTGGAAAAGTTTACCCTAAATGTTCACTTTGACTCTACAGCAAAAAACCTCAAAAAATAATATAAAACTTTTATTTTATTACGAAAAATCTTTTCAAGTGAAAAAATTTTATAGAGAAAAAAACTAATTAAATATTTTTTTGTTTATGGAAACCAAAAAGTTATGTAAATTGAATTATATACACATACAGTGAAAGTAATAATATGATTACTGGGTACTTTTTTTTTTTGGATCTCGACATATTTTGGTCCAGACACGAACGAATACTTAATGTACCTAGACATCTGTATAAATTGAGTTATGAAATTTACCTACCTATTATTAAATTGTGATATTATTTGAAGTTTAATAAAGTAAAATTCATTATTTTAAATATGTTTTAACAGAACTAATAAGTAAAAAAAATATTGTGGTCAATAATTAGTAATACACAAAATTTCTAAATACAACAATAAATTAGTTTAATAGATGAAAATGAAATCAATAGAAGTATTTCTAGTTACTTAACTTCACAATTTTAAGAAGTCTGATTTTTTTTTTGCATTTACCCAATTTTTAATGATCATTATTCTGAAACGATGTCGTACATTTATTTATTTGATAAATTTTTGCATTATCAAAAAGTTGTAACAAAGACAAAAGAAACTTACAATTTCATTTATCTTTTGTTATAAACGTATGAATTGAAACAGACATGTGTGTGTGTGTGTAAGAATGCAATAGAACTTTCTAAGAGTTATTGAATAATTTTTCTTGAGAAACTGACTTTTTGACTCGTTCAATTTTGACAAAAACAAATAAAGAATTTTTACACGGAAATTTTAATTATATAAATGTTAAAAATTTAGTTTTATTATTCTCGTTAAGCATTTAAGACAAAAATCAAGAATATAATATAAAAAATTTTTGTTGTTTTTTTCCTGGTCGAATTTTTCTCTGTGTATATGTATGTATGTATGTATGTATGTGTGTATATATATTTTTGATTATTGCAATAAAATTGATAGAAAAAAATATTATGATATTCTTATTTGTTATCAATATAATATAAATTATGGTTTTTCTGTTATTCTATTTGTATTTTTTTAAAAGAAAATAGACTCAATATAATAAAAGGAAATATATATATGGACTTATATATATATGCACCTATAATATCCTATATCTGTATATGTATATGTATCTGTATATAAAGTCAAAACTTTTATTTCGGAGTTTTACATCATAAAAATTGGATAAAATCTGCACAAATACAAATATACAGTCAAAAAAGAAAAGAAGTAAATAGTAAAATATTCTTGTATATAAATATAAATAAATATATAAATAACAATTCATGAGTGTTTTTGTAGAGTATATGACAAAACCAAATTGAAACAAAAATAGGAAAAATAGAAAATGTATGGTATTAGAAAATATACAAAAAAAAAAAAAAACAGTGAAGTTTTATAAAGGGCCAGTGTGTGACTGTATGTTTATTGTTGGTATATCGTGAAGCTTTTATTTCCGTTGTATCTTTTCTTTTGTTGAATTGTAGATAACAATTGTTTTTTACTTGTACAAAAAAAAAAAAAAAATATAAGAGGAATAATAATATTATAGTAGAAAAAAAATTTTGTTCATCGGAGTCAAAATTAAAATTAAAGTTATGATGTGAAAAAAAATTTTTTCTTGCTTAAAACAAACATTTAGAATAATATCAAGAAAACTTTAATTTATTTCATTTTTTTTTTTTCTTTTTCATTAACAATCCGACTTTTATTATTAAATGTATAGTTAAATCTTTTAAGACTTAATAATTGAAAACAATCCAAGTTAAATTTCCTAGAAATAAAACGAGAAAAAAATTTGCCCTGATTTATTACTTCAAAAGTATTACCAAAGAAAATTCAGGTAGAGAACACACTTTAGTCCAAAATAAAAAAAAAAAAAGAAGAAAAAGAAAAAATTTCTCAGTGAAAAAAAGGTAACATTTTGGTGTATAGAATTCAATAAATTACGTTCAAAATGACATTTATGGGACTTGTATTATAATAGAAAGAAAAAAGATGTTTCTAGTTTTTTTTTTTTTTTTGTGTGTAGGGAGGTTATATGTAATATGTTTTCTCTTCAAAAGGTAAACGCACCAAAGAGACAAATGGAACAATTTCGTTTACGTTTCAACAAAATAAATGTGTAAATTCATAATTACACAATGATATAACCTATTGAGACATGTAAAGAATACAACATTCTTATGTAACTATAATTTTCAATATAATATACATTATTCAAAAGTCAAAAATAGTTTATAGAAACAAATAAATATAAACCCATTTTTCACGTATATTTGAATACAGCATTCTGATCGAAAATTGCATCTAATAATAAGATGTTTAAATTTACAGATGGATAAACAATGAAACGATATAGATTCATTAGTGGGTAATGACAAGTCGATTGACTTGTAATAGGATTTCTGTTGTTGTTTTTTTTTGGTGTTGCTTTTGTATTTGTTTTTATAACGAAAAGACATTTAGAGGAAAACAAAAATGAAATAAATTCTTTATAAAAACGAAACAGAAAACCGCCATCAACTCGTATATAAATCCTAGGATTATAGTCATAATTTCTCTTTCGGTGTACAATTTCTGAAGAATGAAATATGAATATAACACAACATAACATAACATAACATAGCAGAACATAACATAACAAATTTAATTCCATAAATAAAAAGTATAAAGCAAAAACAAATTACAATATCTAACATAATTAAAATTCTAATTATTCTATCCATAATTAAAACACAACAAAAAATCAACTAAATTATTTCAAAATTTCTTTTGATTGAATTAAATTTATTTTAAAAACAAAAAAAATATATTTTCATTACAAACGAAAATTCTTAAATATTTTGGACACAAAATATTGAATACATTTTGTCTATTTTTATTTATTTATTATTATGAACAATTGTTCGTGGGCCAATAAATACAAGATATTTGAAAAATTTGGTATATGATAATTATAATTATCTATTTCTTTTGATGAAAACAAAAGTTTTTATATTTCCTCACAATTTGTAAATTAACTTTAAAAAAAACATATACCTAAAAAATATATATAAATGATTTCATAAACAAAATCAGTTTCTGAATTTTATAGATTTTATATTCACAGTTTTTTTTTCTTTATTTTTATTTTAAATTGACATTGATTTTTCAATTTCCGATTATCAAATTCATTTTCCTTATAAATTTTCTATATATACATTATATAATATAGTATATCAGTATACTATGCTGGGGTCTTCACTTTGTTAATAATATTGGAAAAAAAAAATTTCCAGTCGTTGATTTTTGTTGTCCAAAATGTCAGTGATTTCCATTGAATTGAGTAATTGTTATTGATTGTCTTATTTTCGAATTTTTTCATTCTTAATATTAACGAAAATGAAAAATTAAATATTAATTTGCGATAAAATATTGGGATGAACTTTATGTTTGAAGGAATTTTCTTTTCTTTTTGTTTGTGGAAAATGTTTACTATTGATAAATATTCTATAACTTTTTTTTTTTTGGCTAATTCTTCTTTATATTTCATCAAAAATGCATCTGAGGTGGAAATATTGTTGCTCCTATAGTCTTTTTATATGCTCCTACTATTCTACCTATGATTAGAAAGTCAATCGTATTTTACACTTGATTGTTTATTCTAATTGTTTAAAAAAAAAACAACAGAAAACAGTAAATAAGTTCTTACCTAACAACCAAATAAAATTGTTATGTCATAAGACAATTAAACATCTATTATGTATATGCCGTAAATATTCAAGCGAAAGAAGAAAACTAAACATTCCGGACAACAATGATTCAATAACAATCAATAAAATATTAGAATTTGTAAATGAAACCATTATAAACGATATATAAAATAACGCACCGACCAAGGTGAGAGCTGGCAATGTGCCGAATCAGGTGTAAAAATGCATGTGCAGATGCTAGGTGGTTCAGAGCCCACCTTAAAAATAATAGGTCTCAAGGGTGAATATATGCTTGCCCTTGTAAAATAAACAAAACTAACTAACTAACTAAAATAACCCAGATTATTTAAAATTAGTATTAATAACTTAATAGTTGATGTACTATAAATGTAATTAAAAAAAAAAAGAAAATCTGGTTGTATACTTTTTGATGAAACTTTGAAAAATATTGAATGAAAAATAAATCTTTTTTAAATTCCTTTAAGAAACTAACAATTAATTCAATAGAAAAACAGGATAAAAAATAAAAAATTTTCAGAAAAAAAAGCTTATGATCAAATTAATTGGTGTCACACATTCATTCTTAAATTTAATATTTTATTGACTCTTCAAAAGAAATAATAAAAGTTAAGGGGAAAAAAAAAACATTATTTGTGTATATAAATAAATATATTTCTTCTGATCTTCAGAATCGATTTATAAAATATAATCTGTAAAAATCCTGTTGAGCTCGTTATATTTTTTTGAGAAATATATTCTTATAATATTCGTAAACAATGTTCGACATCCATCTACTAAAAAAAAATGAAAATATTGTATAGAAAGAAAGATGTTTAGTTTATATTTTTGACAGAGCCAATATTTATATTATTTTGATATTGTTTTTGTCGAATGTTGTTACGAAAATCAATGTCTCAGAAATTTAATTTTGGTATTTCGGTATAATAATTAATCGGTTACGATAAACGATAAAATGTAATTTTTTTCTTTTTCTTCTCTACTCTACAATACAATTATAGAAAATCAATATTAAATATTTAATATTTTTACTTTATAGTTACTGAGATTTTAAATTAGGTATGTATAATTTTATCGTAATATTTATAAATAATTTGATAATTTTACTTAAAATTGGGGCCAAACGTAAAATGTGAATTTTTGTGCAGGTGACGGAATATTCTTCTTTTTAATTAAGTCACTTCATATTTAAACTATTTTATCAATGTTTACAGTACGTTAAACTTTAATTTTTTAGATTTTTGTACTTTTAGCTTTTTTGTTAGAATTTATGTTGATTTTTATCAGATCAACAGTGGTTCATTGTTCAATTCTTAGCAAATTCACTATATTTAATATAATTTATTTTTATAGAATTTGTATGAGACGAAAGTTTTTTTTATTAATTATGAAACTATATATTATTTTTTATATATAATAAAATGAGATAAAACCGAATAAATATCATGTTATATGAGACACTGGCAAAAAATCGAAATTAAATACCGTATAGCTTATAATTACTGATTCAGTAGACGCAGACCAATTCAATTTTTATATGCTTTAATTTTCACACAAAATATAATTTTAATATTATTTTGGACATTTAAAGTTTTTTATAAACTAAAATAAAAGGAAAAAGTTATTTTCGTAAAAGGAAGTTAGTTTTTTTTTTAATATTATTGTATTATAAAAAATTCGAATCGCAAATAAATATTCGAAGAGTTGTTGCAAGCTTCACTTTTATAGGATTTGTAAAGTTTTCGATCAAAAATTTCGCCTACTGGTAATACTGAAATACATCACAAAATAAATTTATACATTGAATGATATGCATTAAGATGAAACGGAAATCCGATGTTGGACCAAGATATATATTTTTTATTAAACAAACCCTATTTTTTATGATATACATATTTTCTTAAGGTATGAATTTCTTAAAAACTTTTTTTACGTAATTTAAACAAAATAGAAGATTGTAATGATGATTGCAAATTTATTATATAATTAAAAATTATATATTTTTAGTGAGTAATTTGAAACTGAGAATGAAAAATGACAAGAGTAATTTGACTATTATATGATTTTGTCGTAATTTACATTAATCATTAAAATGAACGTTCATATAAAGATAACTAAAAATTTCAGCGATATATCCAGTTATGTATAAATGCATTTTAAACATTTCTACATTGAATTTTATATAAATTAGAAAATTCAAAACATAATAATTGATATGTTTATAAATTCGTTAGAAATAGTTTAGAATATCTATACCAATTTTAATATTATGGATATTTATAAGAAGTAAATATTATGTAAAGGGATAATAATTAAAAAATATGTTAATTTTTCATAAATTTTTAGTTCACTTGAACTTGATGCTTTTTATATACAATTTGTACGTTCGCTAATTAAGCACAATTATCAATTATTTTTATATCCGGTCAAATACAAAATTAATAAACATAATTACGTTATGAGTTACTGTATTAAATAATGAATAATTAGTATGCACATAACTAAAAATATAATGAATTTCAACAAATACTCAATGAATTATGCACAATTTGATTTTATTTAAAACATAAATAAATATTTTTTTTTTATTTATGCAATAAATAAAATCTTAATTTGTAATTATGAATGCAAAAACATATATAATTATTGATTTTGTATGAGTTTAATTGACCACATAGACAGAATAACTCTCATTGATATAAAATAAAATATGTACATATTACCTTTACTTATAAATGAATGCGCACGTGCAATGAGAGAATATTGCACATTAATATATTATAATTTTATAACTTTTTCTAGTTATTTTATTTGCAAAATGTTAAAATTTAAATGTTCCTATTATACTTAATTAACGGGTCTTGTTTTTTGTAGGTTCTACCAAAATAACTCTGTATATTTCATGGTGATGTAGGAACTGCAAAATGCAAGATTCGTCCGGAGGTTAGCCCAGTGACGTAGATGAAGTGTACGAGTCCGTTACCATTAAGATATGCAGCATAAGTTTTCAAATTGCAGAGACATTTAGGCTGATTCCACGTTTGCCCAAACTGTGGAATTGTGTGGAACCGAATTCCACAACAACCGATATTTGGCGATGAACATAGCAGAATCTGTCGTATGCCAATTTCAATTTCCCGGCGGAAAAAGATATAATATAACATTAGTTCAAACGGTCATTTGCATATAGATTTGAAATGAAAGCAAAGTATTTTTAGAATTTGAAATCCAATACGATTAATTTCCCCTTTATTTATTTGTTGTTGTTATTTTTAATATTTTAACGAAAGTGAAATCTATTTTATGTTATAAATTGAAACTTTATATTAGTTTGTTCTACAAAAACTGAAAGCTTTTTTATTTCTCCCTTATTCTTAAACTAGGATTGAATAGAACTAAAGAACTTCTTTTTTATATCATTCTGTCTTCATTACATTTAAAAGGATTCAAAAAATATCATTGAATTCAATTGTAAGAGAGACATCAATTCGTCCAACCCTCCATAATGTCATTCAATTCTCCTTGAAAACTTAAGTTCTTAACACTATTTTGTGTCCGCCACACAAAAATTCTAAACTCTTAGAAAAAATCCAATCATCTTCTTTTACTTTTTCTTATAGCTACATATATATATATATATTATTTGCGAACTCGTTTACTAAGAAGAAAAGGAATAATCATTGTAATACAAAAAGATCTTCTTATATATATATACAAAGTATATATAGATATTTTTTTTTTTTGAATAGAAAATTTCGTAGAATCCAAGAAAAGAGATGTAAAAAAAAAAAAAAAAAAGAACCTGTCAATAATCATATATTAATACATAATAATATTAACTTCCGCATGTAAAAATGCATATGTATCCAATTACATGATTACTAAATTATAAATTCAATTTATTTTTCAATTATATCTTACAGGCAACTTTTCCTTTACATGACTGTATAATATAATTATTTAGGCGTTATAGGCGAATCTAGCACATTGATTAAATTATAATGTAGAATAGTTAGATGGGCAAATCAATACAAGGAATTACAAGTTTTAAAAATATTTTCTGACACATTGAATTTTAATTTGTAAGGAGTTTCATCGATTTTTTTTTAATTGAAATGCAGAATTTATTGAATTCGCAATATTTTTTAGTCCAATTTTCTTATCTGAACATTATATAATGTATTTTATTCAAAAATTAAAAAAGTTTTTGTATTTTTAGTGAATTAAAAAATATGTAACCAAAATAAATATAGCGAATTTTATATATGTAATTAGTAAAAGTCTAAAGTCTAAAAGTCTTGTGCATATAAACATAAAGTATTAAAGAAAGAATGTTGGTGTTTTCACTATTTATATAACGAAAAGAAATTGTTATTTAATGTTAGTGTAAAAAATTTCAAAATTTTCAACCATATATGAATATTTTATAGTTTGCCGAGTATCCTTTTGTACCGAAAATATAATAATTTTTTTTTTATATATTCTTATTGTGTATTTGTTTTATAGAATTATACGATTTTCTATTGTATTGTTATTTTTTTTTTTAGTGCTATAGCTAAATTTGAAAGTGTATGTGAAATATAAATCTTCAATATTTATTAACAAATAAAAAAAAATAATACAAAGTAGCCGCAGTTATTGGTCTTTTTTTTAAATATATATTTTCCATTTTGATCATTTGCAAAATACAAAATTTTAAAATATTCTATAAATACTTTATTTTTTTTAAAAAACCATGAATAAATCAAATTTTTATTGTAATAAAAAATATAAAGTCTTATAAATGCATAAAACAAAAATATACACACACACAAAAAAATATAAACGAAAAGCGGAAAGATAAACCTCTTGAAAATTGAAAACAGATTAAAAATTTGAAAGATTTTTATCATTGAAATACTGTTTTTTTTTTGATTTATTTAAATTTCAAGATTATAGAATAACTTATATTTTTCCTTTTGTTTTCATACTTTTCATAATTTATTTAAAAACAAAAATTTATTTCTTTGCCTTTAAAAAACTGACGTTTTTTTTAAATTTTATTCCTAATTAATGAACTTAACGGTTTATTTAAGAAAATCTAATTGATTTAATAGACGTAATATGACATAATATAATTGCATATTTTTAACGATACAAATAGAAATTCATAATTGTAATTAAAATAATGTTTCAAACCATGAAACTAAATTTGAAAAATATATATTGTAAAATTTTGTTAAATGACGTAATAATTTCATATTTTTTTGTACGAATAAAAATTTTGTAATTGTGATTAAAATAATGTTCATAATTTCTTTTAAATATCGCGTGTTCTATTATATTATTATTAATATAACAAATGACACATAAAAAATAAATATATACAAAAACAAAAAAAAAAGAATTCTTTTATAAACAAAAAAAAAGTAAATTACAAACATTGTAGAAAATTATACTTTTATTTTACGAACAACGATACTAACCTCGAGAGCAATCGGATGTGAAAATTTGCTATTATTTCCTACTAATCAGTAATCACTATGCAGAAAGCTCAAACACAAATACAAAAGGAAAATTTTATTTGAATTGTATATTGTATTATATGTTTGTTGTTTCTTTTTTTTTTTTGTTTTTATGAAAGAAGGATTGTTTGTATATTTATATATACATTTGATTTTGTCGGAAATATATATAATTATAAAAGGTGAGAGCAAAAGAATGAGTAATTCTGTTTTCTATTTTTTCTTCATATATAATTGTATTGAGTTCATGTATTTTATATATACATAGGTATAAGTATATATATAACAGTTTCTCATCAATTACGATAACTATTCAATTTAAGTAAGAACAAACAATATTAAAATAATTGTAATAATAAATACTTAGATAGTCCATCTATATGACGACTTATCAAAAGATGACACTTTAAAACATCTGTATATACTTAACCCATTTACGTATATAATTCGTTTATTGCAAATGAACATACAAATATAATAGGGATAAGAAAACGTATTTTTGGAAGAACACAGAATAATCAATTTCTATGAAATCTTATTGCAAATCAATGATTATTTTCAAATAAAATAATTTTTACCATGTTGCATGTAAAATTTATATCAAAATATTAATCCCATAACAAAAGATGGATGAATTATATAAATTATAGAATTATTAAAATAATAAAATATTAGTTATAATAAGAATACAACAAGAATAATTATTGAAAAATTGGAAATTTTATTCATTGATGAGTCAGTCATATCGAATAATTTTTGATGTGCACAGACCTCAAATATTACGAATTGTTTTTTTTTTTTTCTTTTTTTGGATTTTCCCATTTCAAATAGGAAATTTAATTATTCAAAATGTCTGGGGTTTATTCTCATACTATCCAACCCACAAACCCACATTTTTATACACATAATATTGAAGGTGAAAAACATTGACACAGTAAATTTCCTATATAAAAACTTTTTTTTGTATATATTTTATTCAATTATCTTGATGATACAAGAAAAGTGTCCGCAAACTATAATAAAGAAATTCAATTTTCTTCTGAAAATACAGAAAAAAAAAAAGCTTGAAGATCAAGTACTCTTTATAGCCTTTTACCATGAAGGATCTCATTCCATAACAATGATTTTAAGGTGGCTATACTGTTTTTGTATAAATTTATATAATTTTACATATACAAACAAAAACATAAATTTTATATTGAGTTTTTCATAAATATAAATCTTAACTTTTCATCAAGGCCACAATTTTTCCATCTTTTTTTTTTCTTCTTCTTCTTTTTTTTTTTTCTTTGGTACAACAGTATAAAAAAAAACTTCACATCCCTAGTAACAAACCGAAACAACAACAACAATAACAACAAAAATTATTTTGGTCAAATGTATAGACATGAAAAATGGACTTTAGTTTTCTCGTTAAAGAGAATGTTTTGAAATTTTTTTTAAAAAGAAAAAAAGAAAAAGAAAAAGAAACTGAGAAAATCTTTATATGAAAAATAAAAAAAAATTTCTTTTTACTCTATTTTCTTTTTTTTTTTTATAGAATAAATATATTATTATTTTCTTTTTATTTTTCTTTTTCTGAAACGAGTGTATCTTTTTAAAAATGGTTTGGAAACATAATTTCCGCAGCCCAAGTTGTGTATTGACTCGCGCAGACTCCGAATAGAAATTTTTCCCAATAGCACACAATGAAAAATAAAATAATATTATACAAAAAAACGTAACCATCGCACATAACATGCACACATACACATGAATATAAACAGAATTTTTTTTTGTTTTATACAAAATAAAGGAAAAAGCCGAAATAAAACGAATACTTTAAAATATTATAACCCCTGATGCGTCGCGACGGTACGTCACCTAGTTTAGTTTTTGGGGTTGAACATTTTCTCTTTCTGTGATTATTTGCTTCGGTGGCTAGACGTGTTTATATATATATTTTTATTTTTTCCACTAAAATACGGGATTCTTTATTATAACTAAAAAAAAACCAAAAAAAAAAAAAAAAGCACACCAAAAAAATTATATTCAATCGTTGAAAAAATGGACACATCAGATAAAATATTGAAGTAAATAATATTGTAAATGTGACAAAAAATAAAAAATATATTATGCAAAATATTTCATCACAATCAATTATGGATACTTGACAAAATCAAAAAAACAAAATTCTTTTTAATTTACGTGAACTGTGAATTTTTCATAAAGAAAATTAATTACTTTATTTATTTTCTAATATTGAAGTGAATAATAAAAAATATTAAATGAATTTTATTTTATTTTTTAATTAGTTATATTTTTTAGAAAAGTGTAAATTTCGAAAATTTCACAAAAATTTCTGTGTGTGTGTGTGTGTTTGTGTGTAAGAACCACAGACGACAAAAGAGAAAAAAAAAACGTCAATATATTTTTTTTTTTTGGTTAAAAGAGAAAATATTAAAATATGTTTAATTGAAATAAGTGTTTTTATTCTAAATTCAAAATGTTTTAAATAAAAAGTAAAATATTTTATAATGAAAGAGTTAATAAAAGTGGTAATTATTATTATTTAAAAATTTTTAATTAAAAAACAAAAAAAAAAATAATTTCCTATTTCGTATGGAATTTCTTTTTTTTTTTTTTATTCTTTATTGTAACAAATTAATAAAAGTAGATAGAGAGATAGAGAGAGAGAGAGAGAAAAGGAAAAAATTAAGAAAAAAAAATTCAAACATTTTTTGACGTACTCTCACTTTGTCATAAACGAACGGAGCTTTTACGCCTACTTTAATCTATTGAAAATAATAGTCTTTATAGAAACTTTTCTTCTTCTTGTTTTTTTTTTTATCTCTTCTTCTTTTATGGACGATAATATAAAAAAAAAAAAAAAAAAAGAAAAAAAAGTCTAAAAGAACAAAAAAAATAAATAAAGACGAAAGAAGAAAACCCCATGGATGACAAAAGTTTTCTACCAAAATTTTCTCTTCTCTTCTTTTCTTCTTCGATTTCTTCTTCTTTTTTCGTCATCGGCATTCTTGTTCTTTTCTTATATATATGTATGTATGTATGTATGTATGTATGTATGTATGTATGTATATATATATGTGATATATTATGTTGTTCTTCCTTTCTTGTTTAGTCTTCTCTTTTAAGCATTTTGTAAAATGTATAAATTTTTTTTTTTTTTTTTTAAATGTGTGAATTTCGTAGAAAGATTGAATTAAAATTAAAGAATAAGAACATAAAAAAGAAAACGAAAAGATACAGACACAGACATGTGCAAAGGCAAGAATTATTGTCCTTTGTTCTTTTATTTTTCTTTTTTTTCAATAAAAAATTTTCATTATTCTTGATCTAATTAATTTTATCATTCGAATTTTGTTGAGTTCATCTATATATAGGACTCACCAAACAATTTAATTACAGTTGACTGTTTATTTTATTGATATTATTTTATCTATAAAGACTTTTTAACAAAACACAAAAAAAACAAAAGAAGAAAAAAAAATAAATAAATAAATAAAGAATGAAACAAACAAATCAAAATAATCGATAATTTCAATTATCCAGCTTATTTAGAAAGCTTGGACTTTTGACAATCTAACTCACATTAAAATATAACCAAATTATATTTTTATTTCCAAAATAGTTAAGTGCTTTTAATTTCGATATTGAAAATTATTTTATATTATACATCAGAGCCGTATCTAAAGAGGGTGCAACAAAGGGTGCGATGAGGGCCCCCTATCAAAGGGGCCAAACACTTTTATCAATAAATTTTTTTGGAAATTTCTTTTATAAAAAAAATTTTCAATTTACGAAAATCCCTTCTTGCACCTGGACTGGGGGTAGATTCAGCCCTGTTACGTATACACACGTATAAATTTTATTCTTTATTATAATTATTTTCTATTGGATACCAATTTTTATTTAATTTTTGTATTATTTTTATTTAATTTCGGGGTAAATGATTTTTATAAAAAAAAAAAAAAAACAAAAAAAAAATTTGATACTAAATTAATTAAAATCAATTTAAAAGTTTTTTTTTTTTTCAAAGAAAACTTTTCAATTTATAATTTTCAATGGAGGGTTTTTTTTCTTCTACGTTTTATATTATGATATTATATTGTTGTAAGGTTTATTAAGTAATTTATTACCCGTTTTATGATTTAGGTTTAGATGAAATTTTATCTTAGTTCTATATAGTACATTTAAATGAAAGAGTAAAGAAAACTTTCTTTATTTTAAAATATAAAATTATAGAAAGAAGAAAAATAAAAAACAAAAAAAAAAGGCAAAAGAAAAAGGATTAACCAAAAAACGAAGAAGAAAAAAATAACAACAAAAATTATAATGTTAAAAATTTTATAAAATTTCTCTTGTTTTTGTCACAGAAAAATTATACCAAAAATTGTTGTTTGCAAAAAGGTTTTTTTTTTTGTTTTCTGTTGAAACAATTCTTTTACTTAAAATTCTTAGAAATATTAGAAATATTTATTATGATTGTTTTGCATTAGATTGTTTTTTTTTTTTGTTATATGAATTTATTTATTTTTGTTTATATAATTCTAAAATGATGAAATAAATATCAATGAATCAAAAGGACGAAGTGTGTCAAAATATACATAAAAATGTTTACTAGTTGATATTTTTTTGTTCGGAATAAATTTTATGAAAAATAATTATAAATTTTAGAACTCTGTACACAAATGGCTTCGATTTTCATGTGCATGTTTGCAATTTCAAACCGGAAAATGTAGTAATTTTTCAATTTTTAATTAAAGAATTAATAAAACTTTAATGTTTGAATTAAATAAGCTTACAAAACGGACAACAAACAAAAATATAAATAAAAAAATAAAAAAAGATTGACGTTGTCCATTACACGAAAAATAAAAACCGGGATGTGTAGTTTCTCATTTACAAAAAAAAAAAAGAAAATTTAATTAGGCAAATTAAAAATTCGTATTATTTTAATTTGTTAAAAGATTGTTATTTAATCCTAATTTTTTTTTTTTGAAATTGTTCTCAAATAATTTGTTATATTTTTCATTTTAAATAATGTTAAGCTGAACACAAATATTCCTCAATTAAGTTAACAATATAAATAAGAATTTTTTTTTCTTTTGGAACAACGCGTTGAATGTCAAAGTATAACATTTTAATATGAATTATTTATTCACACCAAACTACATGTAACTTATCATTTCTCACATTTTATCCAATTTCAATCGATCATAAACAGTAATAAATTTGTCAATAATTAAGCAATCGCAATTTGAATGAACAATTGCCAACACATTTTATTGTAGTTCTATTTCCTTAAAATTTTACGCAGCTAATCAATAATATTTCCAAATCAAAATAATTAGATTTCAGTTATTCAATATTGAACTATTTTTCGATATTAATATTTTTTTATGTTCATATTTTGAGAGCGACTAGATTTCAAACTGTAATGAAAAAATTGAATATTATTAAAAAATAGTTTTTTATATTATTTTCTATAGTCTTCAAAAATTTCTATCTATCGTTTAAATTTGTAGCCTGTTGCAAAAAATAGTTCAGCTATATAATTCGTTTTGTATATAAATTGAAGTCAAACTGTTAAGATAAAGAAGTTATATTTTTTTCTGTTGAGAGAGAGAGAGAGAGAGAGTATTAAATAACGATGTCGTTATCTCATACATTTATATATTTTTTTTTTTTTTATGAAATGGTTTATTACTAAAGTTAGTAGGGAATATGTATTTATGTAGAGTCACATGTATATAATTGTACTTAATACTTATCTGCTTACCTTTTCAAAGAATATTCCCATTACTATTTTTTTTGAAAAGAAAAGAAAACAGAAATCGAAAAGCAAAATAGGAAGAAAAAAACAAACAAAAAAAAAAAAAAAAAAAAGTAAAAGTTTATCCTTTGCGAGATACTTAGAGATAAGGTTTTTATTTTGATATTTTATATTTCCACTCAATTGATTTCCCGAATAATTCTTTTGGGTGCAAAAATAATGTTGGCATTAATGACAAGATAATCGACCTGTTTGTATCTTAATCTGGATGACATATCAAGGGTCCATTTTCTTTTATATGTCGGTATATTGAAAATTGTCTATATATATATATGTATACATTTTCTTTCCTTTTCTTTTCCTTTCTTTTCTTTTTTTTTTCCTTTATTTTCTTTTCTTTTCTTTTCGTTTCTTTTCTTTTCTATTCTTTTCATTCTTTTCTTTTCTTTTCTTTTCTTTTTTTTCTTTTCTTTTTTTTTTCTTTTTTTTCTTTTTTCCTTTTCTTTTTTTTTCTTTTTTTTTCTTTTCTTTTATTATCTTTTCTTTCCTTTTTTTCTTTTCTTTTCTTTTCTTCTCTTTTCTATTCTATTTTTTTCTTTTATTTTCTTTTCTTTTATTTTCTTTTCTTTTCTTTACTTTTCTTTTCTTTACTTTTCGTTTCTGTTCGTTTTTTTTTAAATTTAAATAAAAGATTTTCCGTCAATTTCATTTTATTAAATTTTACAAAATAGAATTGGTATAATATTGTTTTTCTTTTATTGAATTTTTCTTTTACATAATTTGTCAATATCGCGGACACACTTTAATACACTATGAATTAATGTACACTATAAATATATCTACACTATAAATACAATAAGCCAACTCATCATGCCTTAAGCCTTACTAAATCTCTATTGATTTTACGTTCATACTTAGGCACAGTAACTATTTTTAATGAATTTTTTATGAGGTTGTTTGTATAATTCGATTGTCAAATCATTCAAATATTTAAAATAAATAGAAAAAAATTTTGAATCATAATTATGCTAGTGCATACACACAATCTAAATGTACAAAGTAAAATATTAGACCTTACCAGTCTAACATATTCGACTGGATCAATCGTGGATAAAAATGTTTGATATTAACTTTACATTATAAGATTCCTTTATTGCAAATGACCTTAATGGTTGAATAATAGGAACGAATATTATGAATCATTATCGCTTACAGTATAAATATTAGTTTGTTATTTGAAAATTATCATAAGTTTTGATCTAAAAAAAAGTTTCTGAACGTTAAGTTTAAAGGTTAAATACCTTATTTTGTTTTGCAAAATATTAAAAAAAAAAAAAAATGGTTTTTTCATAACCATTTAAAGTAGGTATGCAATCATACATAAATGTTATATAAAAATATTGTTACTATACAAATGTAAACATACACACACGGCACGCACAAGTAAACACAACCACACGTGAAACTCATATCTTGGATTTTAGTTCATAGACTAAACACGCTAAAAAACCATTAAAATTATGAATAGAATAATTGTCTTTTCCCGAATAATATCCTTAATCATTTTGAGAAAGAAAAAGAGAAAAAAAAAAAACAAGGACAGAAATGAAAACGAAAAAAAAAATGGGGTAAAAATTTTTTTTTTTATCGCACGAAATTATTTTAATTAAAATGAACATTTTTTCACGTTTTTTGTTTTTTTTTTTTCACTTTTTCTTATAGTTCGATATAATTTATAAATATTAAATAAATTAAGTTGAAATAGATGAATTTGTTATAATTTATATTTAAATGGAGTGCAATGTGCTTTTAATTTTTTCCTGATATCTTAAAATAAATAAATAATAATCAATAATAATATTGAGAAGGTGGAATGGAAATGAAAGTCTATATACAAAAATATTTTTATAAACTTAGAAATTCAATTTTTTTTCTGTTTATTTTATATTTTGTGTAATAAATAAATACAGATTCGATTTTTATTATTATTTCCAATAAGATTTGTTTTGCTTTGTATTCATTCAGAAAATTGAAATTATATGCCTGAAGATATTTCGATTGTTTTTGGTTAACCAAATACTTTAGTTATTTCTTTTTTTATTTATTGTGTTGTTGTTGTTTATTTTTTGAAATTTGAGTTCACTATGTTCTTGAATAAATTACAAATTATAGTCTTTAATAATTGTATTCGATATTCGTAAATTTTGATCATGTTACTGTCTCCTCAATAAATACCAATTTTACAATTAGATTAAATTAAGAGGGTGTTAATTTTCTAAATTCTAAATCACTAAATACTTTTAGTTATTTTTATTTTCAAATATATAATTTACTGTGTCTGTTCGTGCTAAAAAAAATTTAACAAAAAATTATATGGATCTGTTCTAAAATGTTAAAAAATTGTGCTGCCATAATAATATTATTATTATTATTATTTTTAATTAATTTTTAATTGTATTTTAAGTTTGCCATTTTGAATAATAATTTTTTATATTTCGTTTTATATATTTTCTCCTATAGAAAATTATGGATTTTCTATACATAAAAAAAAAATTTTAAAAAATTGTATAATGAAATTTAAACTGTACAGAAATAATATTTAGAAAACCATACACTATATGGTTTCATTGATTATAGTTTAAGTTGAGTTACAAGTTGAGTTTATGTAATTCAATTATTTTATATGAATGGGTATAGATAAATTTTAGACTTTTATTTCATAAAGTATTTTTAATTATAGTGTCTGTCAATAGTTTAATAATTATGATGATGATCGGTTTGAATAAAACCAAATTATAATAATTTTTCATTTATATTTGATAGTTTTTCATTGATTTTAGAAAAAAATTATAAATTAGGCACTTAAGAAATAACAAGGAACAATTTAGAAACATATGGAGCAATAACCTGTTTATAAAAAAAAAAGTGTGTTCAGTGAAAACAAGAACTAAGCGCAAACGGAAATTAAGAATTTTCTTTAAAAAACTGTACCTACATTTTGTCCATAGGTGTGTGTTAATCCAACAATTTGTTGTATGTTATTGATTAAACACCTCTTGTATAGTAGGTATGTAGTTTATTCATTAGAAAAATAAACAAAGTGCAATATAGTATCATGTGAATCAATTAATCAAATATTAAAAATTATTTTAGACTTTTTTAACAATCGTGTAAAATTACATAAATTTAGTTATTTAATTTATAAAAAAAAAAAAAAGGAATAATAAGTTTTACTGTGTAATTTATTTTATATTTTTATTGCGTGACTTGTGTATATTCTTTAAGTTTCTCATTTATTTATAAATAATATTTACCATATTTTAATAATTTAATAGAAAATATTTAGAATATAGAATAGAATTTTTTAAATATATAAATGTAATGTTTAAATAATTTATAATCGAAATATTACAGATTTCGCGCTCTTTTTATCCTATTTTTGGATTATTAAAAATTAGGTAACAAAGTTAACAAAAAATATAACTTTTAAATGAAAATTTATTCGTTTTATATCTTCTTTGAATTCTTGACCTTCTTAGTACAGAAAATACATAAATAAACATATAGGGAATTATATAACATTATACTTTATTGTACAAGTTTTTAAAAGTAAATTAAAGTAAAAGAAATATCCTTCGGGCATCCTCTACTTTAGGTATACTATTTTAGATATAATATATGATATTATATAATAATACGTATTTTGGGATGAGATTATTATTACGTATATGATATATACATATATAAAATGTTATAGTGTGTATCCTGAATTAATAATTATTTATTTGAAATTAAAATTTTTATATTTGTACTTTTCGATTGATATGCAAAATGTGCATAATACAATTGTAATTTTTTCATGGTAAATGAAAACTGATAGGACTGAATTCATATAACTGAATTTATTATTTTATTATAAAAGTCCATATCGGTTTCAAATGGGTTCACTTTTTTTCTTCTGAAAATTTTGTAGGTTGTATAAACCTCATCCGCAAACGATGTACATATAGTATATGTAATTGGGATTTCTTATATTTGCTCCTTTAGTTTATATATTTTATTGTTGTAACATGTGTATTAGAGAGTGTAAACATAATACAAGCGCGTATAAAGAAAAAAGATAAAACCGATGGTTGTGGATTTTCAATAAAATATGTTTTATATCTTATAGGTATGTTACGTTCTTTTACTATTGATATATAATCACACCTCTCATGCCCCTTTTATTATATTACATAGGGGTACTGTTCTGAAAATCCCAATGGGTTAATTCTATATGAATATAGTACTGAATTTATATTCTTATGCCAATTGTATATATCTAAAGGAAATACATTCGTCACGTAAGGTCGCATTGAATAACTAATTTAAGCTTAGTGTTTTAGCATAATAACAAAATTTAGTATGCATAGAGTCTATGAATATTGTATTGTATATGTTTTGCTGTGTATATAAACAAGCTTATATACCTAACCTAACTATGTAATTATAAAATGTATAGTCTTTATTATATAACTAAAAATTAGTACGTATATACAGAAGGAACAGCTATTCATTTTTTTGTTTTTTTTTTGGTGTTTGTCTCCAGTTTAATGAATTTATTTTAAAGCAGAAGTTTGTGTTTATAAGTCGATATAATTATAATTTAATGTTACCAATTTTGTATAGTCACTCATTTTAATCTTTGACAAAATCTGTAAAAAGCATGTCGAAACTCATACATAAACTTTACTGTCATTACGTTACAATTTAATTAACTTTTTTATGATTTCCGTAAATTTTACAAAAAATTTTCTTAATACTTTTTCAATTATATTTATTTGGAAAAATTATAGTTAATATAGGTGTCTTAATTATTATAAAAGAAAAAATAAAAACCAAAGAAACTCAAATGATAAACATAAATAAAAATAAGAAATATTAAAATGTAATTAAATAGAAAAAGACTGTTACGAAAAAGTGAATTTTTGTGCAAAAATAGATTTCAGTGATGGTGCACAGAAAAATGAAGATAATAGGAATTTGCATATTTGCTTTTTTGGCTGGTAAGTGTTTATTATATGTTTACATATATTATTAAGTTTGATTAGATTTAATATTCCTGACAAAAATTTAAAACTAGTTAGTTTTTGAATCCTAAGGACTCAACAGGGGAATATAAATTGTGCATAATAAAACAAATATTTTATCTATTAAACATCAATCAAAGCCAAAACATATTACTACACTTTTAAACACGATTAAAATCAAAAGATTGATACAGAGGGAAAAATAGTCTCTGATCTATATACATAAACGAGTATACAAGCATATTTTATAATTCGAAATTTGTATAACAAAAATATTAATTTCTGAGATAGAAGCTTACAAACAAGCTCTTTTTAAACTTAAAAAACTTAGAATTTAAACAATTCACGAAAATTTACTTTTGTAATTTTGAATATGCAGTATAAATATTCTGTTAAAAATTATATTCGTTCTATATAGTAAGCCCATGAGAGTTATTTGAGTGTTATTTTTGTGGAATTTTGAACCATGAAATTTATACGTAAGAAAAAGTAAAAATAAACATTTTTTTCTTTCAATCCTACCGAACTATGGTATGCTGACGAGAGAAAAAATAATAAAAAGGATATATAAATTTCTTTTTAAATTTCACAAATCCTTTTTTCATTTGTTCTTTTCTATTGAGCCATTTAATAATTGAAACAAAAAAAAAATTGAATATATTCCAAAACAAAATAAATGTTTTGTAAGTAACAATATCTAACAATTCAAATTATGCAAATGACATGCTGTTACTGTATTTTGATAATGGCATTCAAAGTGAATTAAATATCAACCACAAAAAAAGACCAAAAATATTTTTAACAAACATTTTTATTTCATTAAAGAACCACAAAATTAAGTGGGTTTTAAATAAATATTTGTGTTGTATCAAGAAGGTATGTCGGTGGTTTCTTTTTATTTGTAGGTAAGTTTGAATACACAAATTTAACAAATAAATGCAAGTTGGTTCTTTGAGGAAACTTTGTGATATCTTTGAAATGCTTGCATAACCTATGACTTGGTTCAAATTAATACCTTAAATAATCAAATGGAAAGCTCTTATGTACTTTCAATTTCCTTTTCAATTTTCACTTTTTTCTTAAACTAATTAAAGTTAAAAAATAATTACAATTTCCTGTCTGAAGTTATTAAAAGGACGTGGGTTCTCAAATGTTGATTTTTATTCTTTCAAAAGATGCAATGAAACCAATATAGAGCATTTTTTGTGAATATATTTTTTCCAAGAAATATCATCAAATATAAAAAATTTGGTTAGAATAAAATATCGAAACTCGAAGCAATTTTCATTACTTTTTATGTATATATAAATTTTAATTTGCACGAATGCGCTTCCATCATTTTTTCAAAATATTTACTTTATGGAAAAAAAAAAAGCTCTTTGAGGCGAAACTGTACTTAAACCCGATTTACTCGTTTCATTTATATCGCAGTACATTAAAATAAAATTTAATATACAACAATTTTTGAATTTGAACAAAAAAAAAAGAAGAAGAAAATTAATGTTTGTGTAAAGTTTTTAACATTATTATATTAAATATATGTAAGTCCTATAGAGTAAGCTTTATAAAGCAAACATTTTTTTTTTGTCGGTGTTAATGATCTATGTTAATGGTCTCATTCTTTATATGTTTGTAGAAAGGTAATAAATTTAGTTTCATTTTTTGTTTGTATGATGAACGCCCAAAAAAATAAACAAAAAGCGTGACTAAAAGTATGAAACGGATCGACGGAATTGAAGAATAATTGAAAAAAATCTATTTAAATCATAGAACAAAAAAAAAGAACAAAATAAAAGCTCAACTTAGTAAATAAATTTATTAATTTTTTTTTTATAAAACAAATTTGAGTACAATCGATAAATAATTCTTATTGTTATAAAAAGAAATGTAATAAACAGATGTTAGAATGATCATAAATAAGTATAATATAAACATTTGCCTGACCTGAAATTTAATTTATGTATTCAAAGATAGTGGACCAAAAAAATTTTATGTAACTACAAAATATTTTAAAGGGCATTAGAAATTTATTAGAGATAAACATCAAATTCTATATATAATGTATATTATTATAGTGCCTTTGTTTTTTTTTTAGAATTTGTATGGGTAATATGTCCCTATATATACAAGACTTTTTTAAAGAAGGATATAAGAAATATTTATAATATATATTTGATATAAATTAAATTATTAAACTGCAAAAGATGTTATAACAAATATTTAAAAAAATTGATTAATATCCTAGAGAATACTACAGATAAGTATAGATTGAGTATATAGAATTTTGTACAATCAAATATAAAAATAGGGAATAGAAACTCTAATAATTATGAAATAACAAGGATTTATTTGATTTTTATTTATCAATTGCCATTTAATGTGTTATTATTATGTGTATATTATATTACTTATAGTATAGTATTATATGTTGACTCTGTAGTATTATATGTTATGACTGTAACTCTGTAACTCTTATCTTTAACTAATGGAAATATTTTCCGAATGTGTATTGTTGCCACGTGAACGTAATATACCGAGTGTATTATTAAATTTGAGAACTCATTTTTAATATTATATCTTTTTCTGAACTAATCAAAATTTCTTTCAAATATTATATTGTAATTTATATCTTAAGAAAATATTTTATATTAACCAAGATCCTAAAATTTCATAAAAATAAACAATCGATTTGTCTCGTCAAACATATGAAGTGCATTTTTTTTAGTGTATAATTAATTATACACTCATGCTCACATTGTATATATTTTACTTAACAAAAATCATGAAAAAGTGATTTGTCAAATCTATACCAAATCTCAAACTTTTTTCAAGCTTTTTTTTTGTATTATAAATTGAACTTTATACGATCACACTCAAACTTGTTAGAGGAGGTTATGTAGTCGTAACATATACGAAAAAAAAAAAACAAACATTGCTTAGAACTTTCTTTATGACTTATATAATGTTCTTTTTTTATAATATTGTACACCCTTATTTCTCGTTTGTTTTAAATTTAAACCAACACTACTGAAAATTTGGTCGCCATACCAGACAATTTATCTAATTAGAAAATACTTTTGTAAAATTCTTCTTTAATCTTCACTATGAAGTTACATATACAATCCGAAACTTTTCAAATGGTCCGGAATTCTATTTGGTAACTTTAATGAAATTTCAACGGAATTTATAGTTAAAGAGAGCAAAAAGTTTAAAATTCAACTTAAATAATCTAGCGGAAAATTCCTTTAGCGTAATTTTCAGTTTATATTACATATTACATAAATACGTATTCATATACATATATATGAGTTACATATATGATGTACAGTAAATATAAAAAAACTTCGATGATTATGACAAATCCATACACTGATTGAGTAAAAGAAACTTTAAGAATATTCCACTTGCATTACTTACTACATACGAAACTATATATTTCTAATAATTCAAATTTCAAAATTATCTTTATCACTGCATCTGTTTTTAGTTTCTTACGTTCTTATTTACACTATAAAGTTACGTTCTTAATCACTTTGAAAAGTCTAGACATAACTTAGATAAATTATGCTGATAGTTTTTTCTTTTTGTGTTGGTTTTCTTATAAAAATAGATCAGATAAAAAAAAAAAGCTTAAAGTTAATTTTATTGTTTCAGTTGAAAAGTTCAAATGGTATAAAATATTATTATGATATTAAAAATATACTTTTGGTACAATAAATTTTTATTACTTTTATTCTTACTTCCTTTAAATGAAACTCTTTGATCCTGTTAATTAACATTCTTAATTGTTCGACCTTTGATCATTGTCATTCTCTATAAGATTGTTTACTAATTTCAAAGTATTATTCATTCTTCAGAAAGGTTTACATCTAAATCTAAATTATTTGTATAATTTCAACCAAAAATTTAAATTTTCATAATAATGGTTTGAAGTACCTTTATACCTATATATGACTATTTTATTTTCTAGTCAAAGGCAGAGCAGATTGATTAACAATAGGAAATTGTGTCGTTTTATATATACGTTAAAATATTCAAAGCTCACCAAATTATGTGGTAAAAATGTAACTTGAAATGTTTTCAAAAAATTCTGTGACTCTCTTTTAAAAATATGACCTATCTATCAAATTTCATTTATATATAGAATATTCTTTTACAATTCATTCTACTCTCACATACAATACAAAAGAAAAGTAGAAGAAGAAGAAAAAAAAAAAAGAAAAAAAGGAAATAAAGAAGAAAACGAAGGAAAAAGGCAAAATACTGTTTCATTTATATATAAACGGAAAATAGCCCATTTGGAAAATGTGAAATTGTAAAATGAATAAATCATAAATTCATATATCACAAAAACCGAGATATTAGAATAGGATTATATTTTGTGTTACGACTTTTACTTTATAATTAAAAAAAATCAAAGCCCTTTTTGTATTCAATTTATAATCTGGAATATTTTAACTTTGTTGTTATAAGAATGAAGACAGATATACATATATACGTATATACGTATATAAGAAATTTAATTCAGCGCAGTTTATAGTGGAAATTCAGGATTTTAGAATTTTTATTTTGAAAATTATATACGATGGTGATGCGTCTGTGAGTAACAACCTAATTAAAATTTTTGGAATGTTTTCAATTAATCGATGTTTTAAATTCTTTTGTTTTTATATATTTTATGTGTAATCTTGCCTTCTTTTTCATCACACAATTTGCAATATAATATATTTTATTTCTGACTATACGACGCTTATAGAAACAATATTTTAATGAGGATGATTTTCAGGTTTTTGTTTAAATTATTTCACTTTAAATTAATTGTATCTATACATTTAAGATTGAAGTAGACTAAAAAAAAAAAAAAATTAGGGGAGAAAAGAGGGTCATGTTAATTAAGTAACAACAATTATGATCTCTAAACTTTGAAGTTTTATGTAAACCAGAATATTTAATGTTATAGGAAAAGAAAATGAAAAGAAGAGAAATAAACAAGGAAAACATAATTAATGACTAACAAACAGACAAGAATTTTCATGTCATTCAATCGATCATAAGCAGAAAAACAATTGTGATGAAAATTAGGGTACTAATAACCATTAGTTGGTTGGCACACCTTTTTATTAAAACTAATTTGGGTGTCACACTACTTTATTAGTAGTTCTTTTTTTTTTATCTTTATAGCAAATATATTCGTATTATATGATCTCAATTTATGTTAACGTCTAAAACTAATAGGTATAATTTTATAAATGAACCGTCAAAATGTACATATTGCTTGTCTAGTCAAACTCACATAAAAAATATAAAATATATAAATGTTCATGAATTTTCTATTTATTTATCTATTCATCTATTCCTCCAATTTATAAATGTTTTTATATAAATAATTAAATATTATTTCATTTAAAGATTATTACATATCACAATTTAGTTAAATATGTTTCTTCTAATTCAACTAAAACTGACAATATTAAAAAATATTTTATGTAAACCTGTCATATCAGACAACTAACCGAAAATCAAATGAAAATAAATTTCAAAGCTTTGCGTTACTTTTCTTTTTTAAGTAAACATTTACTTTTGAATACCGATTATTTATCTAAGAATTCAGTGTTTTTTATTATGGTTCTCTTATGTTTTCATCAAAATGAAATGAAATAAACAAAAATAATGTAAGTCTAGACCTGCTTCACATATTTAATTTGCACGTTTATTTTAAGCATGTTCTAATTTTTATACCTTTATTTTTTTTTTTGTATAAAGTCTAAATAAATAGATATTATTATTTATTAAAATTAAATTTCGAATGTATTATAAATTGTTTATTTTAGAAGTTTTCATAAATGACAAAAAAAAAATACCATTTTCTGACTAAATGAGACAGTAACATGATCTATGACAATAAATTTTTGATAGATGATTATGTTAGGTACAAGCATATCTGATATAATTTTTGGTTGACTTTGATTAATTTTAAATCAAAATAGGTCGTGTTTTATTATATAAATAAAAAATATTGAAAAGAATTTGGGGGGGGAAAAAAAACAGAATATGAAAAAAAAATGTATTGATTTATTTTATTTTTAACCATAGAACAAAATATTAAAGAATAAGAAATTATGTTTGTGTTTAAAAACAAAAATTATTTTGTCTATTTATCTTTTAATTTTGTTGTTTTGTTTAGTTTTTTTTTCGTTCAACTTCAATTTGAAACAGAAAAACCACTTAACTGAAATTAAATGTATATATTTTGTTGTCGTACAAAACTGTTCACCCAATTGTCAAAAAGTTTCCGATGCATTATTCTGTTCTACTTTAGCATCACTAAAATCAATTATGTCTAATTATTCTCAAAAAAAAAATTAATAAAATTTGATTACCTTCACTAAAGCCGGTCCTTCACTTTTTACGTATAATTTCAAATTCTATTTAAAAAAACAAAAAAATAACAAAATGGTTTTTTTAATCTCATTATTTTTATATACGATATCGTAGATGTGCTGCTAGCACATTTATTAATTAAATTGTTAAAATATTGTGTGAATTACGTCAAATGACAATCTTACAAAACTACTTACACTAATGACATTTTTACATAATAATTATTTTTGGTTGTTATAATAAAAAACAAATAATTGCATTATTTGCAAATCAATGTACAGGACGAAGCACCATCTTGTTTAAACTTTGTTATAAATGTTTCAAAGTCAAAGACAATAAATTTTCATTAATATTTATATTTACGTTAAAATTGTCTGTCACTTTTAGATTTTATAATTAATTAATTAATTAATTATTTATGTAATTTTATTTGCATATTTTTTGTTTTCTAAAATTTTCAATTTTAATTTATATTTTTATTTTACTTATTTTCCTAAGAATTACAAAGGTTTTCATGTAAGCTTTGATATAAGAGTTCCCTTCTTCTTTTTTTTTTTTTTGAGTTTAAAACTTTATCAAGAAGTCTTTACTGAAAATCTTTTCATAAAACTAAAAACTTTTACTTGTATTTCTTGTTGTTTTTTTTTTCAATTACCATTAGTTTAAGTAACAAATATAATAAAAAAATAATAATAATAATAATTTAAAATCAATACGTAGAAAATTGGACCATTGTGTGTTGTTAAAAGATTTTGAATCACATTGCATTTTTTGCATTAGGAAATATATTGTATCAAATCTAAATAAAATAAATGTTTATTTATTTTCCCAATCGATTCTCCTTGGGATATCAAAGAAAAATAAAGGGAAAAAAAAAAATCAATGAAGTATCCATATATGAATTCGAATCAGAAATAAAAGAAATAAACATGTCGTGATTTTTTATGTTGTGTGTGTGTGTATGTCTATATGTGAAAAAGTATACTTATGCGTTAGGATTGATGTATGTGTTTGTGTTTGGGTGTATGTGTGTGTGTGTGTGTGCGTAATTTATTAATATAAAGTAATATATGCACCCTACACTAAACAAAAAAAAAAAAAAAACGAAAAAAAAAATATGAGAAAATGAAGAATAAAGTAAAAAAAAAAAAAAAAAATACATAAATATAAAAAGGTAGAGAAAGGTAGAGAAGTCAGAAAATACGTAAAAATATTGTAATTATTTTCTATTCTAAAAATCAATTTTTTTTTTTTTTTTTTTTCATTTCTGTTGATTTTTCTATATACATACATACATACATACACACATATACATATTATGTAGCATGCCTTTTCTTAGGATACATACCAAAATATATATTTATTTTAATATGCTAAATATATGAGTTTAATATTATCTATATAGTATAGGTGTATTACCTATACTAAAGCAGAAAAAAAAAACAAATTTAATATAAAATTATTCTAGTCTATAAGAAGAAGAAGAAGAAGAAGAAAAAAAAATTTAATGGTATTAATAAAAAATCATATGTGTTAAAATTTATTTTATATATAGATATATTCAATATAGGGCGCAGAAGAAACACATTATAAGAATATCCAGTATCAATTTCTTTTAGGTATATAAGAGAACAATAAGATGTATATGTAAATGTCTTATAGTAGATATGCATTATATACTTTTAGATTATGTTGTGCGTCTATAGAGTACGGTCTATAGAATTTTATTTATTTTAATACATTTATATTTATTTCTATCTTAAGAGCTGGCAATGTGTCGAATTGAATTAAAATGCATATGCAGATGTTAGGTGGTTCAGAATCCACCTCAAAAAAATAGTAGGTCTCCTAGTTACTAATAACCTTCGTTATCGTTAATGTTGTAGGTTAATAAAAAATTAAAATACAAACAAACATTTATTTCTATTGAACCATTTTTAATTATTTACTTTTCTTTGGTTTTTATGATTTGTCTTTCTTTCTTAATTAAAGTTTATTTGAAAATAAAATAGTTTTAAAATCTGAGATTAATTATAAGATGATTATTGATATCCTGATGTGAGAAATATTTCTGTTGTATAAAATTGACGTTAAAATAAACATTTTATTCTAGTTGAACTTTAATCAATCAAAATAATTCTATTCTATTCTACTCTTTGTACTTGACTTGCATCAAGTGATTGGTTTTATTGGCTTTTTAAGATATCTCTTATATCAAAATAATTTAATTTCAATGTTTTGTATTACTGAAATTCTTATCGAAATGTAAATTTTTTTATTACATACATTTTTTTTTTTCATATTGTTTGTATAAATTCACTTAAGACATTTAAAAGATTCATAATTAACATAATTGAACAAAGTTTTTAAGAAATTGTTATTGCATTAAGTAAATTGAATAGTTCCAACCAATATAAAATATTAATGTATGCTCATAATGTTCCATTAAATAATAATATTTTATCAATATAAAAAAAAAATCCAATATTCAAAATTTTTTCGTTTTTTTTGAAGATTGTTTTTGAATTCAATATTAAACGAAATGTGTTTAGTGTGAATATACGAATTTGTCACCCACAGAAATTATTGGATGTAGTTTTTATAGCTTCAAATGTCGAAAAAATATATATTTCGCGCGTTTATATAACTTTTCTTTTTTTTTTTTTTTTTGTCGTCGTACATGTTGATGGCGAAGTCATATGTGACTCGCTGGCTTCTTTTTTTTTTTCGTTCTTTCTTTCTTCCTTTTTATTCATTTTTCTTCGATCTTTCTTCTGTTTTTTTTTTTTTTTTTTTTGCGCTTTTATAATATTATAAATGAAAAAGTCATATTTTCACGACAAGGCAGAAAAGCCAGAAAATGAAGAAAACGAAATTATATACTCATATTACCTATACATACCTATATACATATATATACATATACTACCCATATGTATATATGGACGTCATCATTTATAAATATTAAAGATGTAAAAAAAAAAAAATATTATTTTATAATAAAACTTTTCTTCTTCTTCTTCTTTTTTTTTATTCTGTATATATTGACATAAATTTTATATAAAAAATTTTTTTGTCTGCAGAGAAATAAATTATGTATTTTTTTTTTTCTTCTTTCTTTATATGTTTGGTGTGAGTTGTGTTATTTTGTTGTGTTGACTTGAATCGAGTTAAGTTTATAACCGGATATTATCTTTTATGTGATGAATGTTACAATTATTTTTTTTTATATGAATTTGTTTTTTAGTATTTTTATATGTTGTATAGTATATTTTTTATTCATATAGAGCACAAAAGCATTTGTATACTTATAGACTTATAATTTCTTCATACATTTTAATATTATTACATATTTACTTATATGAAGTCTATAATTTCTCATACACGCCTTATACGCCACATATAGGTAAGAATATAAAAAAAAAAAATAACAGCAAAAATAAATATTAAATATTAAAGAATTTCTTCAATGTAAAAATATTGATTATTTAAAAAAGAATTTAAATTCATCCTTTATAGAAAATTTAAAAAATTTTTAAATTGAATTTCAAATATATTTTTGTATTTAATTAATCATAAAAAAGACGAACCTAATATTATACATTTTGCCAACTTAAATTAAACACCGGTATGAGTTAAAGTGTTAAAATGTATTATATAATTCCCCGAAGGTAATATATAAAATATATACTAATACATAACTATAGGTATAGATATGTAAAGGTGTGATTAAAGAAAACACAACCTCGAAGCGATTGTATGAACATAAGTTTGAACAAGAACAGAATATATAATAAAGATTTATGAACTTTATTTCCTGAATTCAGAAAAAAAAAAAAAAAAACAAATAAATAAATTTCAAGGTAAGCATATCAAAAATGTGTCTGAGGTTGTGTATGCTTTTATAGACTTTCTTTTTCTACAATTTTTGTTTAGTATCTTTTGAATCAAAATTTATATACTTCTTTCTTACAAAAAAAAATAAAAAAATTGAAAAAAAAATATACAATCAGCCAATTTTTTTATGAAAATATGTATACCAAAATTTTTCTTTGTTTCTATTTCTTGTCTCAGTTTTTTTTTTTTTTTTTTTAAAAAAATTTAAATTCAAAATGAAATTGGATTTTGTGATTTTTTCAGTTTATTATAATTTTATATAAGACACTGGGGTGATTTGTGAATGTGTGATAAAAATATATATATAAAAAAATGAGGAATTTCAAACGTTGAGATGTATTCCTAGATTTTCATAATAAAAGGAACTACTACAGTGAAACTCGGTTATAACGAACTTCACTTATAACGATCTTTCGGTTATAACGAACTTTTTTTTTGGTCCCTTGAAGTTCGTTATAACCGAGTTTCACTGTACATTTTTTTTTTCATTTTTTTTTGTTAATTCTAAGGCACACGATATATGTGTCCTCATTTAATTTTATGGATTATATTGTATTACTGAAAGTATATATTTAATTTTATTAAAATCCTATTTAACAAAAAAAAAAAAATGTAAATTTAATTGAATAGAATTTTGATTATTCCCTTGATTTCAAATCATATTTATTGTATATTTGGAAAAATGTCTCTTGCGGTAGAATATTGATAGATATTTATGTTTAAGTATTTTATAATTATTTAAAGATTTTATTTTCGTTAGAAAATATATTTGACCTACCGTAAAAATCAATAAAATTCCATTCAAATTGAAGAAAAAAAAAAATTAAAATTGAAATTAAATTTTTAATTTAAAAATTTTTGTTCACTGCAAAATTCACATTTTATCCAAAGCTGTACAAAAGACGTTAAAACCAATAATATATAAATTTATTTTATAACAATTTGCCATTATTGGAAAAAAATGAAAAAAAGAAATGAAAAAATAAATAGAAGAAGAAGAAAAAAAAAAAAATTTTCAGTTTATAAATTAAACTGTCATCGGCGTACTGTCAAACCCATGTCTTAACAATTTAGGTTATCAAATTATATTCCCGGACCATATAAATGATTGATTTGCAATAAAAAAAAAAATGTTGATCCAGATTCAGCTTTGATGTTCTTATGGCATATAGATTTTTAAATAATATAATATGAAATGTTAGATATTCATAAATTTTTCTTTTTAATCTTATTTTTCCTTTTCTGTATAAATATATAGATTGAAAAATTCTAAAGTTCATTTGAGTTTTACGTTCAATTGTAGATGTTAAGAAGTTAATAAATATGCTAAAACAAAATTGTGTAATCGAACCATTTATTTTGTGCCCTTTAGACTCTAAGAGACACTTTTTTTATTAATAAAAAAATATCTAATAATTATCAATGAATTGTATTATTTTCTTTTTATCGTTCAGACAATGTGTCAGTGTACAAATCCTGTAAACAATTATTTGTTTTGTATATTTTGTCTAAGAACTGTGATTTTTCCAAATACAATACAATAATTGTAGCAGATATCCTGAGAAAACAATTAAATGGGTTGAATACATAATTTTAATTATTATTATTATTATTATTAAAATTATATAAATATTTATTAAAAATAAATTTTAATACGTAGATTTATTACCATTCACGTTTATTTATATAAACACACGTCTTTCGGTATAAAGTTATAAAGTTTATATGAGAAATAAACATATTGAAATCCATAATTAAACCTAAATTGTCAGTTTCTTTATCATGTTTTTTTTTTTTTTTAATTGGATCATTAAAATACAATTACTATGCACAGCGATCATAAATAGTTACCATAAAATACGTTCATAAACTCAATTAAAAGTCAATATTAAACTTCTAATGTTTAATATTTTCTTTTAACATTTATTAAACTAAAAAGTATATTTTTGTTATTTTTATTTTCTCAATTTTATATATACCAGAAAATATCAATAATTTAAATAACTTCAATATTTGGACAATAAAAATCAATTCAAAGGCAAAACATCCTCTTTCTCTATAAATTTATAATAAAATTTCAAATGATTTTTCATGTTAACAACTTTTGTGACAATTTATATTAAATCAATAAATCATAATAAATAAATACCTATGGTTTTTAATTTATTCTTATAAACTTTTTGTTTTTTTTTTGAAATAAAAAAGAAATATTTTACACATATATGTGATTTGAAAATGTGTCAAAATAAATTTATGAGAGTGACAAAAAAAAAAAAAAATTTCCGAAATCATAAGGACGCGGTAACACCAGATAAAGTGAGAGGCAAAAAGACGAATAATTGTTTCATTTACAAATAAATGAATGTTCTTTATTTTATATTTACCATTGCTGTTTTTCCCACCCATTTTCTCATACTTTTCACATTTTGCCCAGTTTAAAATTCATATTACCGGTATTTTATTCTACAAACGTTACTTCGACAGAGACAAAAAAATGTTATATAAAATAAATTTGCATTTAAATTGATTTCTGTTTGATCAAGCGAATATTTTTTCATACACACAATTTTTTTAGAGGCTTACATTAAAATGTGCGGTTTATATTTTATACATAATATTATATATATATATAAAAAAAAAGTGTTTGTTTGGTTGGTTTGTAAACTCAATATCATTTTTTTTTCTACTCATCCCATTTTTATACAAATTTATAAAAAAAAAAAGTGAATGGACGTGATTGTTTAAACTGAAATTTATTTTCTTTTCGTTTAACCGTGCTCACTTTTTTTTTTCTTCCTCCTACTTTTTTATTCTTCTAATTGTTCTATGTAACCACTCTTATATATGTAAACTTTTCTGCTTTCCCTCTTTTTAATTTTATTTTTTCAACTTAAAAATTTCCATAATTAGTTTAACGATACGACGAGTTTTATAAAAATAAGAGAAAAAACAAAATGATTCGAATTTTCCCATTTATTTATATACTATAAAGAATTAAACATTTTCTGTTGGTTAAAAAAAAAAAAAAACTCCTCATTAAATTTATTATAATTATAAAAAAAACGTTGATGTTATGAAAGGTATATAATTTTTTTATTTTCGATAAAAGTTGACTAGAGACGACGTAACTACATACATTTCTCTCATTGATTTAATATTCAAAAAAACACATTTTCAACTCTACTGGCATTCAAGTACATATAGGCTGAAACACATCTACAAATATATATGTTATACATTTCATGAACAAAACAAAAAAAAAAAGAAAAGACGATGGAGAAAATAAAAAGAAGAAAAGAACCAAAATCGTGTTTGAAAGATAAATGTCTCTGGTTGCTTTCTGTGATAGTTCCTAATCCTTTGAAATATTGAGTAGAATTGTTCTGTCATACATAGAAAAGGGATTTACGTTTCTTTGTGAAAAAAAAATTCTATGTATTTATTAAGAGAGAAAAATTTCGAAATTTAAATGCGCTTTTTGTTCACCATATAAGAATTTATTCAATTTATAAGTATTATTGGTAGCAAATTATTTTAGAAGAATAAATCTTTTTATTCCATGACACTTTTTATTTAATTAAAATTGAGAAAAAATAATAATACTAAAATAGAATTACGACCGGCCATATAAAATTATTTAAAACTTAAGTAATGATCTCTTACATATATTTAAAAATTTTCCTAAATTAAAATATTATATTCTATCTAGGCCCGCTTTTTTTTTTCTTCATCTTTTTCTCTTTATATTTGTAAATATGTATTTGTATTTGTATTTGTATTTGTATTATACATATACATATATAAATATATTTTAAAAAGAAATTAATAATTTCCTTCACTGTTGGATGTTAGGTATATATAAAACGTTTACTTAGGTCGGGTCACAGTCAAACAGCCTCAAGCTTTTACGAAAATTAGAGGAGAGGAAAAAACAAAAAAAAAAAAAAATAATATGAAAAAGAATACAAAAAAAAAAAAAAACGGGCGCTACACAATATTCTACAGGTAGTTTTAAGTAGACCCCATTGAAAATGATATTCTTATACTAATTTTTTTTTGTTTTTTGTTCATTGTACTTACCTACTTATTTTTTAACAGAGCTTTTAGGTTTTATCCGTGTGTTTTTATATCAAAAAATTCTAAAAATTATCATAAGAACCTTTTAACGACATGAAAAATTGATTTTTATTATTTGGTTTAAGCAAAAAGATTAAAACAAAAAAATATATAAGTAAACGAAAGAAAATAAATGTATGTTTAGTAAATATTATTATTATTATTATTATATGCGTCGACACCCGACTTTCTTAATTGTCTATGAAAATCATAAAAAAAAAAAACTCCTTAATAAAAATTAATATACTTCCTTTTTGTCACCTTCGGCCATTTCTTATAAAAAAAAGGGGAAAAACTGGGGACGTTCAAGGTCATTTTAATTAAAATTATATTAGTATATAGAATAAAAGTTTCACTGTAGAGTATTTGCGACATTTATGTGTAAGTGTGTATTAGTATTTTATTTTAACGACTTGCTTTGTTTGTCTTTTTTCTATGTGCCCATTCCCTTGTAAATTTTAACATTATGAATCTTAATATTCTATTCGATTAAGGTATATAACTTTCATAGATATACTGAAGTTCTTAGTTGTAATAGGTAATACTTTCATTTTATTTTTATTCTGTTTATTATTAATAATTTATTTATTTTTACCTAATAAACTTTAATTATTCTAAATAATTATGAGTTTTTGTATGATAAAAAAATTTAATTGTTTTGGCCAATTATAAAATATATGATCGAAAAGAATTATATGTATTAACTCATTATGACTTAATTAGTCTATTGTCATTGTTAAAATGACATAAAAAAAAGTTTCCTAAAAAAAAATCTAAACAAAAAAGAAAATAATACTTCATTATTGTCTAAAATTAAAAAATTAAATTTTGACCGCTGTCAGATCATTTTTTTTTTTTTTTTTGTTGAATTACATAACGAAACCTTAAGCAAAAAACAACAAACACAAACTACGGCAACAAACAAAAAATAAATAAATACAGAAAAAAGCGCGTATATAAAAAACCCGACCGTTCTGTTTTTTTTTATATATAAAAAAAAAACATAATAAAGTAAAGTAAAGGTAAAAACGAACACAACATCCCACAACAAAATCATGAAATATGGACTATGAAAATTGTGATAACGATTTATTTAATGCGCTTATGTATAAGATTTTTTTTTTTCTTTTTTTTATGAGGAAAAAATGGAAGAGAACGAAGGATATATACTATTATTTTTATTGAAATGATTTTTATAAGGGGAGAAAGTCGTGTTTCTTTAAAAATTGATGATGGACAATTTTTTTTTTTTTATATACATTTATTTATTTTTATATAAGAAAAATTTGTAGGTGTAACATAAAAAAAAAATTGTAGAAAGGAAAAGAGATTTTATAGAATTTTACTGTTTATTTTGTACTTCATCACAATTGTAACTCCTTAAATTAATTAGAAGTTGTGTTTTATTAAATCAATCATTTTACATTGATTTTAAACTGTTTCCGAGACATTTATATTTAATCTAAAAAATCAATTTAATTCATTTTTTTTTATATAAAAAACGGGAAAAAGGGGGGAAAAAAATCATACAAAATACAAAAGTCCGACAAAAGCAGAAAATCGTAGTGGGCAAAAATGGTAAAATATTTTATTTTTATTTTTACTGAAACTTCTTCAAAAATACCCTATATCACAAACAAAACATTTTTTTGTATAAAAAGAGGAAGAAATGGAAAAAAAAAATATATATACATATATACATTTTAGCCTAAAGCTTTTCCGGCTTTGGACATGATTTCATGGGTAAGTCATTAAATGAAACAAAAACCTATAGAAATCCAACCTGTTTTATTTAAATATATTCAAACTATAAGTTTGAGTCGGGATTTTTAGGAGAACATCAATAGAAAAAGTAAAGTCCATAATTTTACGTTATTTTAGGTTTACATATATTACTTTTCATTTTCAATGTTTTATTATTTTATTTATATTTATATATATATATATTATTTTCTTTCCCCTATATTTTTCTTCTGAATTTTTCTTCTTTTTTTTTTGTGTATTTACTTTTGGGTTTATTTAGTTTATTTCCAAGGGTAAAAGGTTAGTTTTGCATTCGTATTAATATAAATGTCAGAAATGTTGCTTTTAGTTTTTCGTTTTTTTCTTTCTTCTTCTTTTCTCTAGGTATATTTTTATCTTTTTTAATAATTACAATAAAATAAACAGTTTAACTAAAGTACTAAACTGAAACATTAAAATTAAAAAAAAATAAACTCTGAAATGTTAATAATAATATTTCCCAATGAATTATCATAACTTTAGTACTTTGTAAATTTAATATGATGAAAAATTTTTAAATGAACATAATATAGTAAGAATTTTATTGGGGTATCTTATATCATTACGTTTTGTATTTCTATGACAATTCTACCAATTTCAATGATCTTAAATTTGATTCGTTTACCAGGAAACTTGACCCTGAATATATACAGTATTTTTTTTATAAATTATTATTTAGTATGTAAAATTTTTGTTAATATAATATAAATTTATTGCTCAATTATATTTTTTGGTTAAAAGTATATTAGGTAATTGTGTTTATCTTTATCGCCAATAAATTTTCAAATAATTATTTAATCAATTAATTCAATATTTGTGTTGAATTGTTGGAATATTGAATTTTTTTGTAGTATATTTAATAAATAAACTAAATGATTCTTTTTTTCTCCAATCAATTAAAACGTTTTTATTTTGTGCTAAATTATTATAATTATGTAGAGTAAAAAAATTTGTTTATATTATTTTTGTTTTCATCAGTTATAAATTAATGACTTTATTATAATTATAAGTTTAAATTCATTAATTATTATTTATACAAATTTAATAGATAATAAATAAAATTGATTTAAAAATACTGATTTTTTCAGTGAAAAAAAATAATGATGAACATTCCCATTGAGATATAACTACTAATTACTAATTACTAATTATAATATATAGTTGCATAAAGAAAATTAGTTCGGAATTTTTATATATTATCTTATAGAAAAAAAGGTTAATAAACTTAAAGCAATTTGTAAGATAACCCTAAACTTGATAAATTAACTCTTATTATTCATTATATTATAAAGAATATAAAACATTTAACATTTTATTGTATTTAATAACTTAATCCATTGAATTTTAAATAGCAGCACTATAAATGTATTTTCTTTTGTTTTGAAGAACTGACAAGCACAAATGGTGGTGTACAAGGCCCTATCGAAGGGTATAATTCATTTGTTGATGCAAGTACAACGAGTTCATTTAGTACATTGGGTAGATGGGGTGAACCATATTTTGATGCAATGACACCAAGGAATGTGACAGCATTAGCTGGTAAATCAGCTTACTTAAGTTGTAGAGTCAAAAATTTAGGAAATAAAACGGTGAGTTAAATTTTTATTATTCTTATAGTAAAATATAATCTTTATTAAAGATTATCTTTTGTGACATAATTATCCTACATTTTATTTCGAACATAAAAAAAAAGTCATAATTTCCGGAAGAGAGCAAAAAAAAAAAAAATGTCCTCGTATGATAAAATGAAGTCATTTAATGTATAATGACATAATTTTTTTCTGTCTGTTTCTATTGTATTCTCATCCCTTATTTCTTTTTTTTTTTCTTTTAGCTTTTAGTTTTTTTTTTTGCGGATAATAATCATAGAAATATACCAAAAGTAAATCTTCTTAATATATAAAGTATAATTTATTTTGATTCTTTTTTTGTTAAATAATATATAAATATAGGTCTCATGGATTCGTCATAGAGATATTCATATACTAACAGTTGGCAGCTATACATATACATCAGATCAACGTTTTCAGGCAACCCATCATAAAGATACAGATGATTGGACATTACACATAAAATGGGCACAAAATCGTGATGCGGGAATGTATGAATGTCAAATATCAACACAACCAGTCCGAAGTTATTTTGTTAACTTGGATGTTGTAGGTAAGCTGTTTAATATAAACCTATAATAATAATAACTGTAGGTTTATGCTCCGTTTTCTTTTTTATATCGAATGGAAAAAAAAAATTTGTAAATAAATATTTATTTATTAAAAATTGTAATTTAATTCGGTTAATTCTAGAATGGTCTCCTCTGTTACTAATTATAAATTTTGTATACATTAGAGAAATAATTATTCAAAATAAATATTATTTTTTTTTTCAGTACCAACAGCCACAATTCTGGGTGGACCTGATCTTCATGTAGATAAAGGAAGTACAATAAATTTAACTTGTGCGGTAAAATATAGTCCAGAACCACCAGCATATATCTTTTGGTATCATCACGAGGAGGTTAGTACAAAATTTATGACACCATTGAAATATATAAATTTAAAAAAAAAAAAGAAACTTAAACAGAAAAATTCATAAAAAAAAATAATTAAATAATAATAAAAAATAAAAATTGCGTGTAATGGAAATGAGTAAGGTCATAACTTACTTATAATAATTTCTTTAAATAAATATTCAATTTTATTAAAATTCACAAGTTTTGTATACATTAAATTTTTACATAATATTAATACAGAGAGTTTATAATTATAAATATAAGAAATTTGTTTAATATCCGGATGTAATAGATAATTAATAAAATAAACACAACATGTATAAAATTAAAAATTTTAGCTTTTAAATCAAAAAAATATTTTCGCTAAAAATATAAAAATACATTTTCCCGCAAATTATTGTTTAGGCAAATTTTTCATTAGGCGAAATATTTTTTTTAATAATTTATTGGCAAAAAATTGTAAATTTTATGACATTGAATTTTTATCAAATAAAATACCTAAATTATATAAACAAGAGAAGAAAAAAAAGATAAAATTAATTACTGTGATTACATATTTTATATTATATAGTATTATATATTTGCACACACAAAATATATACTTAGAAAGATGAAAGTTTATTTGCTAAAAGCAAAGACAAACAAAAATCTACAATATATGTATAAATATTTGCGTGGTTTTAATAAAACATACCTATAATATTAATTAATAAACTCAATCATAAAAAGTGACTTTATTTTCATCTTTTATGTTTTTATATAAAAATTTTTTATGTTATGTGCATAAATTTTAATATATTTATTTAAAATAATATATACACGTTTAAAGTTTAATCAGCCTATTATTTCCCCTATATGACCATTCCACCCATAATATAAGTATATTATATTATTAATACATTAACATCATTATTCAGGTGATTAGCTATGATTCAACAAGGGGTGGTGTTTCTGTTATAACAGAAAAGGGCGATGTAACGACATCTTACTTATTAATTCAGAATGCCGATTTAGCTGATTCTGGAAAATATTCTTGTTCACCATCAAACGCAGATGTTGCTAGCGTTAGAGTTCACGTTTTAAATGGTATGTCGGTTGTACTTACTTTTATCTTATATTATATTATTTTTAATACATAATTTACAGACACACACATATAATTTTTTTTTTCTTCAAACATACACAAAAACGTTCTTCGCACGTTTACAAAAAAAAAGAGACGTTTTGTTTTTTTTTTTTAACATTTAAAAAGAATAAAAATTGTTAATTTTTTTTTTATATATAAGAGTAGAAGAAAATGCCTCGATGGTGAAAATTGTGATTTATTTCTTTTTTTTTTTTTTTCATGAATGTAAAAATAGTTCCTTATCCGCTTAAGTATTCATATAAGAAATTTTATATTTGTGACATTATGCTAGATTTTGAGATTCAAGAAATTGTAAAATTTTTTTTGTGTTAGTTCGTTAAATATAATGAGATGTACACAAATCTATAATCAGAAATTTCAATCTGTATAAAACTCGAAAAAGATAAAAATTTATGTGAAGAATGTGAAGCTTCAAATTTTCTACATAAACATTTTTAATACCTTCCAATTTATTAATGGTTTTTTAATTATTGGTTAAGTATCGTTAATTCGTACATTTTTAAAATACAATTATCAATGCCTGGTATCATTAAATTGCGTAAAATTATTTGAAAAGTTGAATAATTTAGAATGTAAACAAAAGCAAAATCAAAACATTTAAATTTTTATCAGCTAAACTATGAAAATAAAATTTTTACGAAACTCTTTGAATTTTCCGTACTTATTTCAATTCACTTAATCATCATTGATCGTCAGTACAGAGGGTGATATAAATATATCGTATTCTTATTTTTCCTTGTTTATATAATTTCACTCATGAAGTCGACAGAGTTGTACCAATTATTTTCCTCAATAAAATTAGTTATTTAAAATAACTTCTTTTGTAATGTACCTGTAATCTACCTGTAATGTTGTGTTATCTTTATTTTATTTTTGATTTTGGAAGGTCAACCTAGTTTTCATTTTAAAATTAATAATCAATATGAATCTATAATTAAGTTAATCACAATATTCATTATCAAACTCTCTTTAAAAAGGATATAAATTATGATTAGAAGTCTTTCCATTTCTTATGAATACTTAAAGAAGCATCTCCGCATAAACCATAATTGGTCATTATGAATTCATTATAAATCCTGTGTTGGAATATACTGATTCTTTAATGCTTTCTCTTCAAGTTATACAGTAAAAAATATAAGGAAGTTCGTATTTCCTTTGTGTGTCACATGTGTGTGTGTGTGTGTGATTTTTGATTAATATTTTATGCTTTATTATTTATATGAGGGTTGAATAAAACACAGTTTCAGTTCGATATTAATCCATTATACTAAATTTATACATCGATAAAAGACACAACTATGAGTTTACCTTAAAAAGCTTGTTTGATATTTTCCTTATTACAACACGAATTGATTTAGAATTAAAAATGATTTTTTTATTATGTTTTTTTTTTTAGTTAGTTAGAAAATAAATAATTGGAAATTAGTTCGGGCCGTTATTTCAGGTGAACATCCAGAAGCAATGCAAACTGGTTCAGCTGGTATCTCAAACAGTTGGTTTCATATTATCATAATGTTATTGTTATTAACTTTAAATAATTTTATTAATATTAAATTAAGTTTTAGTATCGATTATAATAGATGATAATTATAAAAAAATATAATTTTTAAATTTAAAATTTTAATTATGAATTAAATTAATATTAATGAACAAATGAAAAAAAAATTAAATTTTTAAAAAGAAAAAACCAAAATAGAAAAATGGAAAAAAAAAAACAAACTGAATTTAATAGCAATATAAAACAATAAATATTTTTGTATATATAAATAGAGATAATTATATAATTGAACTTTATATTATAGATATTGATGAACTATTTTATATTTTTAATTCAATAATTATTGTATGACTAAATTATATCTAGTTGCATATAAAAATTTTAATAATGGATTTTAAAGGTAAATGTATGGGAAATATAATGAATGAACAATGAAAATAAAATTAGAGAAATTTATATGAATTGAATTAAATGCAACCCAATGTATTAATAACAGAAAAAAAAAAACAAAATTTCATTCTCAAGTTAGTATGGCATTTTCTCTAATAATCTATAGTACCTTTTTATTTTTCTTATTTCTGTTAACATGAGTTTTATTCCCACCAATATTCCAAAAAGAACAAATTTATATAAAGTGAAATCAATAAAAAAAAAAAGAAGCAATATCAAAATAAAAAATTACTAAACAAAAAAAATCCCAAATAAGATTATGATCTATATACCAACCTACTTAAGAAAGAAAGAAAGAAAGAAAATAAGAATTCACAAATATTATTTAGAGACAATCTGTATGTATATTTAGTCTCATACAAAGTGTTAAAAAATAGTTACAAATGTGTAAACAACTGAAATTAAATACACTCCCGAATACATATTCACATATTCACATAAAATATTCGGAGTTTTTCCTTTTATTTTTTAATCGATTTTTCAATACTTTTAAAAGATTTTAAAACGAAAAACTGTTCGTCTTGAAAAGATTAAAACGAGTTCAAAAGTTTTTTTTTTACTTCTTGTAATTTACAAAAACATTTGACATTCTTTCGGTCCTTTTGTGTTAAATTTATTTTCTTGTTTTCTTCTAGATTTTTTTTTTTTTGTTATTATTTTTTGTTTCTTCAATAAAGAAAAGAAAAGAAAAAGAAAGGAAACAGTTGAAAACGTGATGTATATATATTTATATATTTATATATATATATTAGAAATTGTATTCCTTAAGAAAAGAATATATTAAAATGATTAAATTTATTTTCTGTTTGTTTCTCACTCATCTATAGTCACTTTCAATTGAATTTCAAAATGGCCAGTTTCTCTAATTTATTATCATAATTATTTGTTTCATTATTTTTTTTTTTTTTTACTAAACTATAAATATTTTCAATTGATAAACAGATAAAATCTGAAATAAACACCAAAGTGAGTTAAAGTTTACTTAAATATATTTAACCAATCAGGTTTTCTCCAATTTTTATTCGAACAATTTGCACAGAACATTTTGGTACATAAAATTTGTACGAATAATAAAAAAATGTGACCTCTTTGGTTTTTTGTATAGAAAAAAAAAAAAACTTTAATTAAGTAAACTTAGTAATTTTCTATAATAATAAAATAATTGTTTTTAAACAAAATACACAAATATTTGAAAATTTATTTAAGAAAGAATAAAAAACATTTCTGGTTTTTTTTAATTTCGTAATTTATTATTATGAAATTTTTTAAAAAGAAATTAAAATCAATTTAATAAAAACAAAAAAAAAAACTTGTGAGTAAAAAGTAAATAAATAAATAAAAAAATCCATTCAATAATTTTTACTATTGTTAAAAATTATAAAAAAGAAAAAAAAAAACGAAAAAAAGTTCAATTGTTTAAAATATATTTCATAAAAAATTCCAAAAAAATAAAATAAAATAATAATAAAAAACAAAAAAAAAAAAAATTGTAGATAGTAATTTGTATTATACAAAAAAAAAACAAAAAACAAAAAAAAAATTACACAAAAAAAAAAAAATTACTTATTACACATGAAAATGTTAATCATTTCATATTATTATTAATGATAATATGTAAATTATATTATTATATTAAAAAAAAAATTGTAAATGTTTGTACTTTGTAAATAATATATTAATAATTGTATATATATTATTATTATTATTATTAATTATTAATTATTAAAATATAACATCGAATAAAAAACAGAACGTATTATAAATATATAAAAAAAAACAAAAAAAACAAAAAAAAAACAAAAATTTTAATGAAAACACAAAAATATACATCTATATATAATATGGAAAATTCAATGTTGTTTTTCTTTTCTTTTTTTTTTTATGTTTGCATTTCTATTTTCTATTTTATATTTAATTGAGTTTCTATAATTTTCACTTTTTGGAGAGAAAAAAAAAATCAACCCTTTGAGGTGCAAACCCGTACGTAACGCAGATGATGATCCACTTGTCTATATGTGAAAATTCAACGTTGTTTTTCTGTTGTTGTCATTGTTGTTGTTTTATTTCTTATATATTAAGTTTTTCTCTATATAATTCTTCTTCTTTTTTTCTTTTTTGCGAGGTCATGTACTAATTGTTTATTTGTAAGATCATATAATTTTATTTTTATCTTCTCAATATTTAAATGTTTTAAATGTTTTCAATGTTTTTAATTAATTAAAATCAATTTTGTGAAACTTAGTCTGTTCCAAATTTTATTAAATGCGTAAAAAATTTGTTTTTGTTAAGAGAATCGATGAGGGAATAACAAAAAAACGATTGATATAGAAAAAAAAGAGCTTTTTGTATAATATTATTTTTGCACACGACAAATGTCTATTAATCCATTTGAGTCAACACTTTATGCTTTTACTATATAGACAATATACATGGGATTTAATGGAAAATCACTAAACTTAATTTTTTTTTTTTTTTTGTTTTTGGTATTTGCGTTCATTTTATTTTACAACATTAAAAGTTGAAAGTTCATCGTATAGTTTGTATGGTGAAACAAAATTTTTTTTTTGTTCGATAAAATAAACTAAATTTTGTTAAATCTGTCCCAACTCTCGACGGAATAAATTAATAACAAAAAAAAGTGGTTTGGTTTAAATATTGTCTGAATGAAACTAATCGATGATGATAATTTTTTTTTTATAATTTCTTTAATTATGAAAAAGTTACAGTTAGAAGACATTTTGTATAAAGAATGTATAATTAACATTTTTACATCAGACATCTATAATCTATAATGTCAATGTCCAAATGTAATTAATTATTTTGTTCACTGAAATAAACAAAAAATAAAAAAAAAACACAGGATAAAAAACCTTAAAACATTTTCTTCAAAATAATTATGAATATAAATTTTTTTGTTTTTCTAAATTAGAATAAACATCACAAGAATTTTTTACCCCAATAATAGTTTTTATGAATTTTTTCTATCTTTCATTTAATGAAAAATATTCATAGTCAACGTCAACATATTGAAAATTTTAAAGGTAAGTCGAAAAGAATTTCTTAAATGGATAATATTGAAAATGTATTCTATTATTAATTTATCTTCACAACATTTTATTTATTATTAAATTTTTTATTATCATTTTTATCTGTTTTTCCTCTTTCTTTTTTTTTTCGATTATATTTTTCATCCTAAGGTATTTTTCCTGCTTCTTACTAATGTTGATATATAATACGTAACACATTAATAAAAAAAAAAGAAATTCTTTTTTAAAAGATCTTAAACCTAACAAAATTACATTATATAATTTCACATAATAATTCTTTTTAGATTAAAATTACAATAATAATATTTTTTTTTCTTTCTTTTCTTTCTTAATATTATTGTTGCTTTCCGAATGTCTTTTAAATTTTTATTGTATATATATACATTTATATACAATATAAATCAAATTCCAAAATATTTTACATTTCTCATATTCATTTAAAATTTTATTCTCGGATTATGTATATACGTTGTGAGAAAATGAAAGATTACAATTTTTTTTTTTCGGCTTTGTAATATCTAAATTATTTCTTATAATTTAAATTTTATTACAAATTCACTTACAAATTGTGAATCAGTATTTTTACACCGACCAAGGTGGCAACATGGCAACATGCTGACGTTTGGAGCGGGAGGTACCGAGTTCGAATCTCGACCGAGGCGGGATGGAATTTTTCATTCGGCTAATTATGTACTAAACATACATAAAGTAGTGGGCAATGATTAATAACATCTATGACCCTCCGGCCGGTGTGCAGGATAAGGTTTTAACCGAACGATTCTTCTTAGGAAATCTGCATGTTTTCCTAAGAGCTGGCAATGCGCCGAATCGAATTAAAAATGCATGTGCAGATGCTAGGTGGTTCAGAACCCACCTCAAAAATAGTAGGTCTCCTAGTTACTAATAACCTTAGTCGTTGATGTACTAGGTTAATAAAAAATTGAAATACAAATACAACAAATACAGTATTTTTACGATAAAATTTTAAAATATATATTTTTAATATAATAAAATGTCTACAATGAAAACAAAATATTTATATACAAAAAAAATTTAGTTATTTTCATAGTAAGATTTTAATATATTTAAAATCAATTCAAAATTGTCAATAAATAAGATAATATTTTTATATAGTAAGCTTAAGAGTGACGATATTTTATCAAATCAATTTGTGTATTAATGTGTTTTTAATGAATAATTTTAAAGTTTAAATTTAAAAAACAATCATGTTCGTAATCATGAAAACACATTTAGTATAACCAAATTAACTGTAATGAGCATAAAATTTAATAATAATAATGGACCGTATTAAAATTTCCATTTATGATTATCTTTGATCTACAACAAAGTTCATAAAAATTAGGATATTATAGATAACATATTTTTATGTATCATATTAAAAAATGTATGGAAAAAAAATTTTAACTGCAAAAAAAAAAATCCATTCAATTTTTTGTTACACTTAATCATTGCGTCATACAAAAAATGGTACAATAATCTAATCCAAAAAAAAAACCCTTATCAATAAATATTTGAAATTTTAATTTTAGTGCGGAATTTTTGCCCGGAAAATTAATTATTGAAAATTTAAAATTTTTGAATTTCAAAATTAAATTTATGGATTTTTATTAAAACTACAAAAATATTTGAGTTTCAAATTGTGTAGTTAAATTATTATATTTTTCTCAAGTATTATTTAAATTATAACATTATAAATAATTTTGTATATTTACATTGAACTATAAAATCCATAAAATCCAAAGCAATATAAATATTGAATGCTGCAAAACAAATAAATTTTTAAATTTATGAATTTTATCTATCAATTCTCGATTATTCTTTTTCAGCTTATAAAAAATTTAAGGAAAATAGAAGGAGCAACTATAATTCAGTACGTTGAAAAATAAGACAAAATGATTTTTTGTTTCTGAATTTTTAAACGTAATATTTTTTTTTTCTTTGAAGAATAAAAATTTTAGTTCTTCATTTTATATTACAGAACTCATGATAATTTATATTTGGCCCAATTTCACTTAGCTATTTATTCAGACAATAGTTTATTATAAAAGAGGATACGATTTTTTATATATTCCATATGCAAATTTTCATGACTACTTAATGACTTATAAAGTAAATTAAACTTATATTTATTTATAGTTTATGAATCACTAATTATTCTTAAAGTTAATAGTTTAAATTTGTTATGTAAACATTTCTTATTAAACATGACTTAAAAAACGATAGAAAAAAATTATCAATAAATTTAATACTTTAATACTCCCAAATTCTATGTTAAAAATAAGAAAAATTATAGGATAAGATTTGAAAAACTTTTCATCCGTTTTTTTTTTTTTTTGAAATCTTTAATTATAAGGTATGGTAATATAGAAATTTTAAATAACGAAAATAACATATTAAATCTTTACTACAATTGTTTTTGTAGATAAATCGGATTTGTGTTATTTTATGTCTCACCGACCCGATTGATTCTATTATATGTGTAAAATTTTCTTATCATCATTTTGCAGGTGTATATACTATATAATACCCTATACTTTTCCAGTCATATATACAGTACCAAACTGGAACCATATAAGAAACCACAATATATATAAGAAAATAAAAAAATATAGTATTGTAAAAATATAAAGAATATGTACCAAAAAAAAAGAAAAAAAAATGGCACATTGACGATATTTGTATAAATATATGATTTTCAAAAATAAGGAAAAAAAAAAAAGGAGAAAAATGTAACTGGGCGTCTCCAAAAGAAAAAAAAAATAAAGTCTTCGAGAAAGCTTCACATCAATAAAAGAAACATTTTATTTTATCGCTGACACTTTGATAGTGGTAATACAATATGAAATGTGAGAAATATAAAGAGGAAAAAAAATAAAGAAATAAAAGAAAGAAAAGAACAAAAAAAAGAAGTAAAAAAAAAAAGGAAGAATGATGAAAAATAAGAAGAAGTGAAGTTTCTTTTCTTTGAATAGAAACGGTTGTAGTGATTGGATGCTCCATATATTTTTTTTTTTTAGATTTCAAGAAAGGCAAAAATAAATCGAAAATTATAAATAATTTATGTATTAGGAAAGATATTTATTTAAAATTTTAAAATTTATAATGTTACTAAGAAATGAAATTGAAAAGGGGTGAATGCGGGAATATTTTTTTTTTTTTCACAAACTCAATACCTATAGAATAAATCATGCAAAATAAATTTTTAATTATTATTTTGTCATATAAAATATTTTTACTAATTTATGATTTCTTAAGAAAACCATGGGGAAAAATAAAGAGAAACCTAAAACTCCAGACGGAACGGTTATTGCTCAACTATATCTAAACTCATAAGTGAATTCATATGCCAATAAAGTATTCACAACGACTTAATATTTAAAACATTTTCAAGTTTTTTCACCGTGAAATATTCCCCATGAAATCAACAACAATGTTTTTTTTTTGTTTTTTTTTTAAAAAAAGAAAAACTTTAATATTTTTACAAAAAAAAAACGAAAAATAAGAAAAAGAATAAATAAACGTTTTTGATATAGAAAATAAAGAAGAATAATAAAGAGAAGAAGAAGTAGAAAATATTTTAACATTTGTCGGAAACTTTTTTTGGTCTTGTATCATCCAAAAAGATATGACAACATCATAAAATTATCATAATACACATGAAAATTCAGAGCAGGCAAAATGGAAATGCGCTTTTTTTCATATTCTTTTTCTTGTCTTTTTGTTTGTTTTCTGTTTATAACGATTCTGGCATTAACAATGTCTTAAATTATGTATTTTCTTCATTTTCTTCATATTTTCGTATTTTCTTTTCAAAAAAAAAAAATAACATAGAAAATTGCCTTTAAGTCTGGATGGCTTAGTTTATTTGTGTATATTTATGTGTGTATGTGTGCGTAGTATATGAAGTACCAAAAGAAAAAGGATGTTTCTTTCGTTTGTTTAAGTTAGACTTTTTTTTTTTTTGTATTTATATTTATACACACGTAGGTACTCTAAACAAAAATGAAATAATAATAATAATAATAATAATATTAATAAAAATAATAAAAAAAGAGAAAGTATTTCTATAGTCAGATTTTGTTCGTTCGTCTTTCAGTATAATATTTTTTTATGTGTGAAAGATTTTGATTTTTTATGGCAAAACAAATGTTTTGATTTTTCGACTGGTGATCATTATTTCAATAGGCATGTTTGTTTTATAAAAAAAAAATTTAAATACAAATTTTTATTATGAATGCGGCAATATTAATATGAATTATTATTATAATTATTAAAAGATTATTATTAAGTTACTTTATTTATCATTCTCATTCATTCTACAATATACCTAAAGTTCACACAAAAGTGTCACTAATTATTTACCACCCGACTATATATTTTTGAAATACCATTTGCTTAAGTACTTTAAAATTATAACGTATCGGTTTCTCTTATCTAGAGATAAGCTTTCATTACTTCGACTAAAGTCTTCACATTAAATTTGACAGATATTGTTTATACAATAAATCATATCAAAAATATTAAAGCTATGAAAAATAATAATAATTTCCAAAAATATTAATCAGTTAAATATTCTAAATGGAAATATAAACTCAATGTATAGATAAAGAAAATTATGTATAAAGAAAAATTCAATGTGTAATTCAAATTTTTCACTACATGGTTTCCACATCTTTGTAAAATTTAAATGAAGACAAAATAACTCAATATTAACCAAAAGTCTTTCTGTTTTTCTTCATTATTATACAAACAAAAAAATTATAAAATCGGGGATTTTATTATTATGAAAAAAAAAACAAAAAGAACAGGGAAATAGGTACAGCGAAAAAAACATCACAGAATAAAAAGGCAGATGACCTGAACCGAAGAAGAATAATTATATAAATTAACGTAAAAAATTTACGTATGTATTCCGGTAAAAAATTATAATTTCTTTTCAATGTGTATTTTTTTTTTTAGAATTACAAAGTCTCAAGGTATTATATTATTATATAATATACTAACAATTCCTTTTGTAGCCTTGACTTGATCCCCTTCTCAATAATTCATCTGAATAAAAAACAAAGCCACTTCATATTATACTTTCCTCTGTTTATATTCGTCCAGAATAAACGCAATTTATCAGCATTATGTTAGAAATTTTTGGGTATAGAATAAAATTCAGTATTCATCATTAGTCCATGCTATAATAATCACTACAAATTTAAATATAAAAAAACTCTATTTTAATATTATTCATCACATTTAAAATAATGAAAATATTATGAACGTAAATATGGGCATAAAACTTATAAGTTATAACTTATACCAGTTGCACCAATTTCATATAATAATGTTTTGTATTAGGAATGTTAATGATGACAACATCATAACACAATATAAATTATTTTATTCTTGTTTTAAATAATGAAGAAGTATTATTTAAATATTTATAAATGTAAAAACATATAAGTTAAAAATTATAATTTTTACAAATCTTTATTTCTCTTTGATTAAAAATATAATAATTGGAATCGCTTATATATGAAATAAATGTTCGTATGTATAAGTTTTTAAGTTACGATTTACATAATTAGTTGGTAAATTTTTTAGCAAATATACACATACGCACATGGTGTAATTAGATGTAAGATATATATGTTTGAATGGGCCATCAGAAGAGAAATATCTGCCTTTAAATAAATACACTTTTAAGATATAGGATCACTAAATCCCTTTTAGAAAACGTGATTTAAATTCAGAATAGTTTCCACGTTTGTTAGTTGTGTGAGAATGTTTAGATAGTGATGAGGTTAAGAGCGGATTGTGATATTTTAGACACTAAGGGTATGACCATATACAAATAAAACAATATACGAACTTGCCTTGAATATCTGCTTAAATTTATTTCTGTTAGCAATTAGAATTTAATAATTCACAAAAGGTATCATAGATTAACACCATTTTTGAGTGACTTCTGGTAGAAAATAGAATGACTTGTTGAATTTGTTCAAATGAAATGCAATGTTGTAATTAAATTTCCTTTCATATATGTTTCAACTTTTCGAATAACATATGATGAGACATATAATTAAATTTTTCCTATATGAAGTTAAAGATTTATATTTTTAATGTGCTACAATGTTTTTAAATTTGACTTTCCTAGAATCTATTATCATAAAAATTAAACAAATATTTCGTGGTTTTCCTGCTTTATAATTTATATAAAACATTCATCGAGAAAGTTTATTTATTAATTATGTTTTTATTTAATTAAAAATTAAATTTTACAGAATAAATTTGGTGAAATTATAGCATAATTTATATTTAATGAAACAAATCTCTTTAGTCAACGCTAATTTTTTTTGTTATACCAATATTATAGTAAATTTTTTTTTTAGAGATATTTACAAATAACGTAATATTGAGTATTGGTTATTATTTATTTAAAATTGGAAGTTTGTTTATGAAAGTGCTGAAAATCAATATCGAATGTTTGGTTCTTTTTTTTATTTCTTGTTTTTACAATAAATTATTGATTCAAAGTGCTTAATTTAATTATTTTATTCAGTGGTTAAAGAAATATTTTTGTAGATGATTAAACCAAAAGATTGAACTTTATTATTATTATTATTATTACTTCAGAATATTTTGGTTATTTTCTTTCTTGGGTTGACGATTTATAAAAAGGAATTTTTCAAATTTTCTCTGAATTAATTAATTCATAAGAAAATTATCATTATTATTTATTGCTTTTAAATACGATAAACAATCGATATAACTTTCTACTCTGAATACCAGGTACAATTTTGAGTCTACAATCCATTGAAAGCTTATATATTTTAAGTATTTGTTCTTATTATAATGTTTAACTTTCAATTTATAAAATTCACAAATTTTGTAAGTTTATTTTTTATTTTATTGAAAGCTTTAAAGTCTATTATTTTTGTGATGTTACAGTAAAGGTTACCATGAAATGCGATTATAGTTTTGTCATATAATAGCAAAAGCTATAAAATATTTTTTTTGACGTTGCAAAAATACATATCAAAAGCTCCTCCTTCACTTTTTTTTCTTTGTTCTTTCCGTCTATTTCATGAGGAAGTAACATTTTTTGTTGTGCGGTGTCTAATGTGATGTTAACATTTTTTTAAGAAAAAAAATATACAAACACAATAATGTTAATGTTTTCTTACAATAAAACATTTTTTGTTGCTTGATCTAGTTTTTTTTTTTGTTTCTATTTTTATTGTTTTGGTCCGTGTCACAAACACAAAAATGGTCAAACACCACGATTGTCATGTCTTAGAAAAATTTAACAAAAAAAAAAGAAAAAGGAAAAAGTGTATTTGTTTTGTTCGTCCAACCATTATTGGCATTATTAGTTTTTAAGAAACGTGATGTTAAGTCTTGTCTTACGCTTTGAGACAACAACCCAGTAAAACAAAAATGAATTCAATGAAGCAGAATTGCTAGTTTATATTGTTTGCACTTTGTTACGGATGAAAATTTGTTGGAAATATACTATTTGAGTTAAGTGTAGTCACAGTTTAGGAAATCAATAGAAAAACCGGAAAAAGAAATGAGAGAAAATATTTACGGTGTGATCACTCTTGTAGCGTGTGTGGGCTTGATGAAATTGATTTTTTTTTTTCAGTTTAATCATTTATAATAAGGGTTAAACGAATAATTAATTAAATTAGCTATACATTGGGTAAGTATTGAAATATCGATAAACTGAGTATATTCTAGTTTTAGTTGTAATTATTGTTATACATAATTTTCATTATATTTCAGAATTTTAATATGAATTAATGCAGAGCTGTATTTAAACTCCACTGGTATATAAAACCGGATACTCAATAAATTAAAAGAAAATATTAAAATATTTATATACTAAATTAAAATGTTTTCATAATTAAAATATTTATAGAAAAATTTTAAACTATGAATTATAAATCAAGTTATAATGAATTTATTTTTGATAGCTATTTAGTTCTATTGAACTTCGATTGTATTGTATTATTGGAAAAGATAGATTGATCCAATAAGACTAAAATTTATTAATGAATTGCTCTATAATATGATATATATGAAGTAGAAGTAATAATTAATATAGAGACAACCATATTTGGGAATTGCTACAAATTATTTGATTTGTTATATTATATTATGAATACATTTATCTCGATGATGCATTTGAAAATTTGTTACTAATAACAATAAATCATTTTCCTTGAATAATGGTAACATGAAACAATAATATGTTATGTTAAATTTTATTTTGACTTTATTGATTTTTATTAATTATAAATTCTATAAATACATTGATATATTCATACGTGGTAAAATATTTCATGCATTTTTAAAGCTTCCTTAGAAGCAGTTCAATATTCAAAAAACAGAGAATAATCATTTTTATTAATTAGTAAAATATGCATATGTGGTGAAATATTTATATATATATAAATCGATGTTATAACTTTAATTTATACTTACAATTCGTGCACCTTTAAATAAATGATTATGCTGAAAAAATTCACCCCTTTATTTAAACTACGACATACGTAAATGATTTGCTTGAGTTTTTATTGTTTTTTTTTTTTTTTCTTTCATTTAAATTTTACTTTTGTCGCTGAACTCAGCCCGATAATTACATTTTTTGTTCGAGTTAAGAAATACTGTATACGTATTAGAAACAAAAGTATTTTGACAAAATTTATTTTATCTGTTTTTTTCATGCAATTGAAGTTATTTATTGCATGGAATAAAAATGTACATAAATTATTTGTTATTGTATTTATTGTTTATAATTTAGTTTTATATATTTTCCAAAATTCAAAATGTTATTAAAATCGTTAAACTAATTTTTTTGTTACATTTTAATTTATTCAATAGTTCATAATAATAATTAAACTTTGGTTTTGTAAAAAGTTTTTTTAAATTATATAAAAATAATAAATACCGTGGCTATACATAACTGAAACCATAGTGTTTGGCAGAATTAAAACTACTAAGATAAGAAGGAAAAAATTGTATTCTTTTAATAAATAAAATTTTGTGCTTAGGTCCCTCGTTGTCTATATTTATTATTTATATTATTTTTGAAATGCGGATTTAATGCCCTAATTAATTTGACATGGCTTGGCACAAAAAAAAAACAACACTCTATTAAACCTAATAAATAATTAAAACATCATTAAACTATTGATATAAAATTTAACATTCATCAAGAGAACCAATCTGAGAGAACCTTTTATAAATAATTTTCTCGGGTTTTTATGATTAATTATATAAAATTTTCATCAAATATTACAAATTTTCTGTTGTATCATGCGAATACTAAATTTGAACTTATAAACAACAAAAAACAATAAAAACAAAATTTTATGTACTATAAGCAGTTTTGAGGTATTTTTGGAAACATCCATTTCACTGTTAAAATAACAACGTACTCTAACGCACAAGAGCCAAAAGCAAAAATATTTTCATCTTAATTTATTTTAATAATAAATAGTATACGAAATTACAAAATAGTTATTTTTTTAACAAAATTTCAAATCATATAAGAAATATACGAAAATATTACAATCAGAACAAATTGAGTTTTGAATTTTAATTTCTTTTTAAATTAGCTAAATTAAAGATCATAAATCAAATTAAAGTTACAAGTAATCAATTTCCTCATAGATTTTTGACTCTTTCTAAATTCATTTTTTTCTGTAGCAATAAGATTATAGCTCACAACCCATGAACATGAAACAAAACAAACAAAACAAAAATTTTCTTCTACATTAGATCTGACAAAAAAATATGTTTCATATCCTTCCTACTCCACGTCATTCAATTTATTGTATATTTTGTAAAGAAATTGCAAAACAAAACTTCGAAATTCTCTTTTATATAAGTAAAATCGGTTTATTATCTTGCATGACTATTTCATGTTCATTTTTTATAATAAATTAACTCACAAACACGAATTTCATCACCGGACATCATAAAATTTACCTTCTTTGTTTAATCGCGAAACATTAAAACCATAATTCACTTCAAGAGTAACTATAATGGAAATTTTGTGTAGACACATATAAATAAGTATACATATACCCAACTTTATAGAGTAACATATATATATATATATATATATAAATGTAATCCTTTAGTTATGAGTAGAACCCCTTCGATAATATTTAAATTTATCTTTCCTTAATTACACGTCTAAGCGTTAACCCTTTGTTCTAATTTAGATTGTTATTATAATCAACGAACGAGTTTAGCCATAGAGAAAATTTATATTAAAATTCATATAGATACAAAATATATAATGTTATAAAAATATGGACCTCTTAAGAGGTATTTTGAAGTTCATCTTCTCAAAAGAGGATATTTGATATATAAAGCTAAAGAATATATTATAATAACGAATTGAATTTGGACAATATTATTGTTTATATTTAATAGAATAAACGTAAATCAATAATTATATAAATAATATAAATATATAGATAGCTTTAAAATGAAATCCTCAAATATTATTGCATTGTATTGTTATTGATTAAAATTATGTAAATTTTATGAATTTTTACTGTACATTTTTTTTTTTTATAATATTTATTTATTTTTAAATAAGTGACAAAAACTATAATTAAATAGAATTTATTTTAGCGAATTTTATTTCGTAATTTATTTTATGCCTAAATTATAATCTAATGCTTTGCTTCCTGTTTGTTATAAACACATGGTGTCTTGGATGGATATATAAATATGGTAGAGAAATATAGCATTTATAGAAGACTCCACATAATATGCTTGGATGATTTGTCAGCCTTATTCAGTTCAGCAATTTCTACAACTTTAATTGTAAATTGGTATACTGTAATTTAACTTAAATGAAAATTAGTATGGGAAACATAATTCAAATAATTTTAATAAGATTAAAAATATGTACCTATAACTGAATGCATTCAATATGTTTAAGTTTATGTTATAATAAATGATATAAAAATTAATTATCATTAAACAAATAATTAATATTTTTAAATTAGATTCAATATTTAATCATAGAATAATTAATCATTAAAATGTTGTTGTTCCATAATTCATTTTTTACGTATATTAAATTTTTTTTAACATAAAACTTCTGTAACCAAAAAATATTAAATTTAGTAAATGCAATAAAAGAATTCAAAATTAATTTGAACAAGAAAGTAAACACGAATTATTTAGTTGAATTGAAAATATTATAATAAAAAAAAAATTGTTTTTTTTTTATTCTTTAGAATAAATAAATTATTCCATTTAAATCCTCAAAAATAATGTTAGTCATGGCTACATTGTTTTCAACATTTTATTTTGTTTTTATTCCCATTTTTTTTTTTTTTCTTTTTCTTTTTTTTTATATTTTTCTTTCATTTTTATACTTATATCTGAATACATATATTTTATACAAAGATTATTATTTTCACAAAGGGAAATTTTTTAAAGAAACCATTGTCATCATAGGATAAAAGGATTACGCGAATTTTTTTTGTATTATTCAGAAAAAAAAAGTGCTTTCTTACAAATTTCTTACATTTTTTTTTTTTTTTTTTGATGATTTTTAAAAATAAAAATTCTACTCTTTTTAATAATCTAAAGGAAGAAGAATAAAAAAAAAAAAAATACATAAATTGAATTCAACTAACCGTGAACGAGTTTGAATTTTATTTACATTCTTCATGAAAATAAAGTTAATTAAATACAGAGCATTGCATTATTATAATTTAAATTATTATAAAAGGGGCTTCATTCGAGAATTATTCCTGTACAAATATAATAATTGAGTTTTTTTTTTATTGTTGTTTTAAGAAAATAATTTAAATTCCCTACAAAGAGCATATGTAATTTCAAACTCAATGCATATTAAATTTAAGCATTATTAATTAATTTCTTTTTATAGATTGTATAAAATATAATTTTACAATTAATATAATTACAAAATATTCAGTGTTTCTTTGCAGTTCATGTTCTCATCGATTTTTCTTGTACCTTTTTTTTTTTTTCTTTCTCGAACACATAAATTATTTATCTTTATATATATGTCTTTCGATTTCATCACTTAGTTAATTTTGAAAGAGGTCAAAATGAAATAAAAAAATCAAAATCGATATTGTAAAGAAGAATAAGTGAAGTCACGCTTAGAAATATATAAATGTTCCAAATAATGTATATAAAACGGACGAAAATGGACGAAATATTCTGATAACGATAAGATTTTAAAATAAGATTCAATGTCCTGTGCAATCATTTGATAAAATATAGAAATTAATTTTAAATTATTCGACAGTGTTATAAATGAATGTTATTTTTTACTAACAAAAATCAATGCAATCTTTTCTTTTGATCGAAGAATGACAAGATGAACTAACTTTTGTCGATTTTTTTCTCGATAAGTTACTTATTTATATTTATATACTTTTATAATAAGTATTTTAAACCATAATTTCTATTCATATATTCAAATGTTTGTTTTGCGGTTTTCTCATTCATAGAAAGAAATATTGTTTAATTTGAATTTAATAGCGTGCCGTTTATGCATCTTATTTTCTTATATTCGTAATATGTGTGTAATACTGAGTAAAACATATCACACAGAATTGTAGATTTTTCGTACAGAAGTCGAAATTTATGGTCAGTACCAATTTATACTTGACACACATATTATATATGTTCATGTTTATTTGAACGTGTTATTAATCCAGTTGTCACATCACGCACAATAAAATAAAGATTATTCATTATACAATTATTTATTTATTTGTATATAATTTAAATATAATGCGTATGAAATTGGGGGTACGGAGGTATTGAATATAAGAATTTATATGTTATGCATGATTTAACTTATAATACTTCCTTAGATTCTACATTTCCATTTATATACGTAGTCTGAGCAAGTAAACATGAAGTCATAGGATTAAATATTGATTATATATGTTCTTCGTTTTTTTTTTTACTTATTCAAATATCTAAATGTCAAATTATCTTAATTTACACTTACCCCATTTTTTACATAAAAAAAATATGTCCAACATTTTTCTTTTTTCTGTATCAAACAGTTTCATCAGATTAAATAAGGATATTGTCTTATGTTTTTATCTTGTCAATATTTTTTATGTGCATTCAGAATATTATGTACATTTTCTTAAAATTTGTGTAAAATGTGTGATGTTTTTATTTCATTCATATAAAATCAATATTCCTTTTTTGTACTTCATCGAACTAGTAAATAAATGCTTGATATTGTAAAATGATGCAATTAAACTTTTTTTAATAGATTAAACTAAATATTCATTCATTAAAATATTGAAAATAAAAATTGACTTTAATTCAACGAAGGAATGGCAAAGTAAATTATTGTTCGTTGTATTTACAATCAATAATGTCCTCTCTTCATAAAGAAGATACAAAAACAAAACTTAAACAATAGAAAAAAGTAAAATATAGTTTATTTTTATTTCCTAACTTTTATAAAGTTTGTAGATCATTTGCTATATTGTAGAAAATATTAGATAGCACGTTTCAGAATATGTTACTTTATATATATAATACAATACAAGTGATGCACGTTTTTCTGTTAGAGTTTCACATAAGACTGACCATAGTTATTTTAAGGGCTAACTGTGCAGTACAGTTTATTAATATTCTTATAATAAAAACGTATATATTTTTTACTGGTTGACAAAATATTAATAAAAATCCATATATTGGATATATAAATATTTTAAATTTTGCTTTAGAGAATTTTTAAGATTTTATTTAAAGATATTTAGTTATTCTTCTTGGTTTGGGCATATACAAAACTAATGAAAAATTATTTATATAAAAATGTTGACAAAAACAAAGAAATTGAAATTTATATAAGAATTATATAATAATTTTATGATATCTTCAGATAAGAAAACTTGTATTTTTATACCTTATAACATCAAATCAAAATTCACACTTTTAGATAAGATGAATCTTTCATTTCAATTTATTATATTTTGATTTCAGTTCCAAAAAATGAATAAATAAATAAAATAAGTAAATGGTTCTGAGAAAACAATTTTAGATTCGTTTCTTATATTATTTCTATATAATATTGATTTATATATGGTATATACAAGTAAGGAACTGTATATAATAGAAATATTTGCCAAATATTCATACATTCTAAATATATAGAATTGTATTTTCCCATTAATGAAAAGATATGAAAAGTTATCGACAAATAATATCGAAATTGATAAAACTTTTGGAACTTGTCACGTTGGATTTTGCTGTTGAATGAGACTAGACACTAGACTGTATCATATACTCAATCAAATCAATCTAAATAATAATTAAGTTTCGGACTTGAAAAGCACCTATAAAAAAACAATGAATTCCACTTGTACATTGTTGAGAACTTTTAGTCTTAAAACTTTTAATATTAAAATTATAATCTGTTAAGAAAATTAAAAATTTTGTTTATACAATATTTCATTGAACTTTCAAAATAATCAATTTCATTTCGTTTTCTGCACTAAAATCATATAATTTACAATTTTCGAATTTTATAGGTAATTAAAAATTGTGAAAATATTTAAATATGTATTTCATAAGAACAGCTTTTGACAGAACACGCCCTAAAACATTTGAACTCTGAATTTGTTCTTTATAACGCAATAAAAATATACAGGATTTCTCTGTAAAGAAGCGGCGAGCACTAGAAAAAATATAAAGCAGCACTTGAAAGTTGTCATATTCAAACTAAAACAAATATAATATAAATAGTAAATGTTTAAATTATATTCTGATATTAAACTGTCATGTTGTATTTAGCAATATGTACCATTAGAAAAATGAGTTCATTTAATAAAATCTTGCTGAAATTAATAAACTTTGATATAATGACCCAAAAAAATTTTTACTACAGTATGTTATGTCTAGGCAATGAGACTTCGATGTTAGTATGTATGTAAATATGTATCGTAAATGAGAATATGTCCACCAATTTAACTAATAATATAACATATATACGAGGATATCATGTGGAGATATGACAAATTTCTATATAAAAACAATATTAATTCCAATTCGAATTTCAAATCAGAAATTTTTTTATTATTTTATGAAATATAAATTTTCAAAATTTCCTTATAATATTTTCATATAAATAAATATTTTTTTTTTGCATTTTTATTGTAGGGGGTAGATAGGTTTCAAAAGTTTAAGGCCTTGAACAATAAACCAGAAAAAATAATAAACGCAATATCATCTTCCGTTTGGTTTGTTAATTTTTGTATAAGAATAATGTATCGACTAACGACCTCCTCTTATCCAAACAAAAACCTAATAGTGAGGCAACAATGACGAGGCAACTAGAATATTATTGGTGCCTGCTGTTTAATTTTTTGTGCAAACATATTTTTTTTTTTATTCCTAATGGAAAAAAAAATAAACTTTAAAATTCATATTCACCAAAAATATCGAAAATGTAGAAAAATATTTTTTGTAAATGGAAAAAAAAAAACCACAAAATGTTTGCTACTTTAAATAATTCTAAGTGATGCTCATTTAGCCCAAATTTTACTAGAAGCCGTTGAAGTTAAAAAAATAGTGAAGCCAATTAATTTACATATTTTCATTTTTGAATTATAAATAAATATTTTTGTTATTATGGAAATTTAATAATATATATAAAAAAAATTGCTATCAATAATTAAATAAAACTTTTCCCTGTGTTTTGTTTAAACGTTATTCTGCTGATACTCATATATTCATATATTATTACGCACATTAAAATCGTATTATAGCCTTTCAACATTTCAAGAATCACACAAACAGTATGGATACATCATATATGTTCAACTGAACCGTAAAATTATTTTTGATTTGATGAGCTTTAATCCAAAACTTTACTTTTAAACATTCTCTTAAAATATCCATGTCCATCCCAAAACTATAAACTACTTTAAGACTAAATGATTATATTACATAAATGTAAAATGTTTTAATTCATCGGGTATGAACGAATGAGTTAACTTTTTGCAGTATTTAATTTCATAAAGTTCAATATGAAAAGTTCTCACAGACCCTCTAAAATAAAATAAATTTTAACACAAATGGTTTAGATTTTCCTGTATAATTGTTTTCATTTGACTAATCTGACCATCAATTTAAATAAGATATTTTATTCGATTACATTTTTGTATTAGTTTTTTTTCCGTAATTAAATAATAACTATTAAAACGGATTAGAAAAATTTTGAAGATCGGCGATTAGATAATACTTAATCAATGATATATATTATATTGATCAAATCAAATCAACATTAAATAGGAATGTTTTAATAAAAATGTTAAAAACAATTTAAATCACAACGTTCGCATAGGTATATTTATTTATAAATAATTAATGTAATGAAATTTCAATACATAAATAAATATAAGAAAATTTATACATAACATATAATCGTAATTCCAGCTTAGTTACGAAAAAGACTGTATATAATATATAAGAACACTTTCATTTAGTTATAGTTGATATTTTTATGCTATTTTCAGGTTAACAATTATCAATTATTTAAGAAAGAAAAACCTGAAAACTGAAAACTTTCTTACAAAAAAGGCAAACCTATCTTTTAAGAAAACTTTGTTATAAAAGTTTTTTTTTTTTGTTACTCCACAAAGTTAATTTGTTTTTGAACATTTGTTTGTTTTAATAATATTGAATTACGAGGGTTTAATTTTTTTAGGTTACTTCTAAATCACACAAACTACTATTAGTTTGTTCTGACAATTATACAATTTCATTTTGAAATAATTTTAAATATAAATCTTGGGTCATAATTCAAAATATTATTTTTATTAAGTTTACGGAACGCTAACATTAAACTCCTACCTTTACTAAAACTGATTGAAATGTAAATTTAACGGATAGAAAAATAACGTTTATTTACGATTGATTCAAAAGGAAAATATGGTAAAGCATTTGATGAGTGCATTCTTATCAAACTGCATCCTGTATTTGACATTTGCATAATTTGGAATTTTTTATCACATAGAATTTTATATGATTAAAATTTTATAGAAAAGTTTGAAGAATTTTCCAACGATGTAACTTTTGTCTTTGGTGGGTAATTTACTTGTATTACAAATGTTTTTTAGAATCCCTATGATGACAGAAGAGAGTGATATTATTGTTATGCTGATTATACAGTATAAACTTAACAACATAAATATATACGAAAGTTTTAAGCAAAGTTTGCTTTTTTTTTCTTTTTGTATTCAAGTTAAATGAGAAAATTTCACTAGGGATTCTAACTATTTAATATGGAATTTATCATTTTTAAATTATCAGCTATACACATATATCACATCACAATTGATGAATTCATGTTTTCATATTATAATGATTATGTGTTTTCTTTCATCATAACATTTTATATAAATACTATATCGATTAGTCGTTAATTTTTGAGATTCTTAATTATACTAAAATACATATATAGATTGAATGTGGGTACTTCCATAATTGTAAAGAAATATATCATATAATAAAAGCTAAATGTATAAAAGATTTTCTAATGAATTTTTTACATTTAACTTGAATTTTATTTTCAAAAAAAAAAACTCATTAACAATCAACATAAAATCAAAGATATTTGTGATGGATGAAAATTTCTCTATAATATTTAAGCTAATATTTAAAAATTTATGTATATACTTAAAAATTGGAATTCGTACAAAGTCATATGTCATGACCCAAATCGAAATAAAATTTAACCGGAATGGATTTTTTTTGCAAACCCAAACACGAATTGAACCGCATTAGTTTTACAAGTCGTCAGCGTTCCTGCATATAATTGAATATCACTGCAAGACCTAATTAATTTATAAAACACCTAATTATTTCTATTAAATTTTATATTACTTTAATTCAAGATACAAGATACAAAATCATTTTAAAAATATGCATTTTCTTTTTTCTTCATTTTTAAATTAATTTTTGTATTTTTTTAGTGAAGACAAAAAAGAAAAAAAAAGTTTTCTACTCCCTAAATGATTTACAAACTTCAGCATTTTAGATTAAAAACTAAATTATAATTTCTAGGACGAGTAAATTTTTTTTTTTGGGTCTTTTTTATAGAATCACCTTCAGGGACGATTTACTTTTGTATCTCTTTTTAAATAATATATTTTATTTATTTATGTATACATAATTTATATACATATACGCAAAATATGATGTGTACTCCCAAGATTATTTTAAATCAAAACACCGTCCAGAGACACACATTTAATTTATAAATTTGTTGGTGTTTTATTTTGATGATGTTGGAGAAAGTTCCATAAATTTATATGTTAGTTTATTTATAATGGCTGATTAATAAAGGTAGGTATAATATATACACACAATGTGTATATAGGTACATAGTCCTTATGTATAAAAAATTTTCTTTTGTCCTAAGCTTCTTTTTACTTAACATTTGAACTGTTTTATCTTGAGTATTGAGAAAATTGTTTTTGTTTTTTTTTGGAGCAACTGGATTATCGGAATTCTTTGGAGTTTATTATGTAAATTTGGTTAATCGGATCTTGACACAGGAATTTTTTTTTATGTTTCTCCGATTTTACGTTATATTTAGAAACAGAATGACAATAAAGTGAAATTACTGAAAGCTGTTTTTAAACATTTTTGTTTTGTTAAATATTTATAATTTTTATCAAATTCATCATTGAGAAACAGCAAGTAAATACAAAAGTATTTACGTTTTTGTATTAACATAAACATAATCAAAAATAAAATATGATTCTTTTCTTCAGACTAAAATCATTATTAAACTCGTATACTATAATTATTTTCAACTAGCAAAATTAACAATAATAAATTAAAAAACAATTAAGATAAAGAATAATACGAAACATGAATATTAAATGAATAAAAAAATGTTGAATAATCAACATAGTTACCTTGTTTAATTTATTATATTTTATGATAACAAAATTTCACAAAATTCTGTTGAACTGGTTCAACTTATTTTCATTTCAAGCACAGAAAAAGTAAAAAATAAATACTGGTAAAAATGTAACTAACTATTCATAGATACCTATAATATTAAAAATTCGTTTTGGTTTTAATTATTTTAACATGAGATTAATTAAAATAATTTGAAAATATATTCGATTATATTATATGAAGGGTAAACTGAACATAACAATATTAGACTTTAGGGAAACCAATAAATTTATAAATGCATTTCAATTTTTACATCCGCACATATAATTTATTATCTTATGAAAAATTAAATATAAATAAATAAAAATTAATCGGGAAATAATAAGAAAAAAATTAATTGGGCTTGGAAATTATTATATGTCAAAAGAGATTAATAGGTATGTGAAGCCACCACCAAACCAAATTCATTTAATACCTTTGAAAAAAGAAAACATTTTAATGATTGCACGAGTTGATTTAATGTATGCGCATCATCAAAATCAGTTGATCGGCTTCATACTTGTGAAATAAATTAAAAAATAAGTTAAAATTAAATTAAAATTTCCCTATTTCAATATTGAAATTATTAGTATAATTATTTTTTATTATTTATTTATTTTTAGACCGCTCCAATGGAATTTTGAAATATGCTAAAAAAAAATGGAATGCATAAGATTGAAAATGTAAAAATTATAAAAAAATTTCATACATACTAAAAAATTTTTGTTCTTTTCTTGTAATAATTCTTAGTTTTTGATTTAATATAAATTGTAATTAATTAATGTTATAATGTCAATTTAATCATATAATAAATTTCTTCAGATCTAACACATCAAAAGCATACAAATTTTACCCTCTCAATGGAAAATTCTTTAGCACAAGTTTTTTTTTTGCATTATGATTATTTTATAAACAAAAATATTTTCTATTCATCAAAGAGAAAGTGAGGACAAAGTAAAAAGCTTTTTCTCCAAGAGAATTTTTAAAAGAAAATTTTCAGCGAAGAATACGTTAAATTTTATAGATATTAATTTTTATAAAAGTAGAAATTAAAGATCTTAAATTAACTTTTGCGAAAGATAAGTATATATATCTAGTCAATAAATAAAACAAGACAACATAAAATAACTTACACAGAATAATGCTAGGCACTGTTTAGACTTTAAAGTCATGGTTCTCGAATACTAATGTAAAAGTAACAAAAGAATATTTTTGTGTTTATTGTCCTAAAATTGACTAAACAATGCAATAAGAAGTATAAGTGGGGATGGGTTTTCATACATTGAAAAATCTCCTATAATAATTTTAAAAAAATATGCGCAATAAACATCATGTGTTAATTTTTTTAATCCATAACTAAAATTTGAGCTTTTATTGAAACTTAATAAGTAAATTTTATAAAACTTTTTAACTAATTTATGAAACACAATATTACATTAGAAACTTTGTACTTTGTGATTATTTTAGAAATAATATATACAGTCAAGCATATCGTCTTTTATATTACAAAGCTAAAAAATTTTAAAGTATATATAACTTAAAGTGTAGGGGTAAAATCAGTGTATTTGTCTATACAAGAGGTGGACTATAGAAATTTGTCGAGAAGAATGAGATCAATATTTCAACAACGAAAGCGCTTTTAAAAATTTTTTATGACATCCAACTAAAAAAATTGCTATAATCCTTCGAAATATGCGGGAATAAATAATTTCACAATGGTTTAGTGTATGGTATAAATTTGCATTAATATATGACAATTTACTCTAAGAATAAGAAAGAAAGTTATTTTTTGCAATAGAGTTTTTCATCAAAGATTTTAATTTTCTTGAAATTTTGAATTTTATATTTCAGTTTGGAGCTTCTACACTTACAAATAAATAAATAATAAAACACTTTTGTTTTTAAAATATCGAATAAACAATATAACAAAATGTTCCCATACAAAATTTCTGTAAAATAAACAACATTCTGTTGAAATGACTTTGGGGAGTATACGATATTAAGATTCCCAAGTTGCATTCCTATCCAAATTGAATAAACTGGATTTATATCGTCTTTACGTCTCATATATAAAAACCCTGAGTTTCACATTAAATTTTTCAGTTTATTGGAATTTTAAATTTAAGTTTTGCATTTTTCTACTCGTTTTTTTTTTCTGAGAAAATAAAACTTCTAGAATCTAGAATGCAAACTCATAAAGCAATGACAAAAGAAAACTACAGTTCTATGAGTAGAACATAAATTTGTCCATAGCTAGACAAAATACCTTGAATTATTTCAGACATTTTAAATTATTTCTAAAAATCTTGTAATAATAATTTGTAATATTGTTACTCCATTTTAGGATTGTTAGATATTGAAAAGTTAATAAGAGAATATTCCTATAGAAAATTAGTTTACAATATTAATTTACTTATTTTTTTTTTTTTTGAAATCTAAACTATCAACATCTGCTACACTATAAATATTTTTTTTTATAAAAGATGAATAATACGAGAAAAAAATGTGTTTTTTATATTGTTTTATATATAATATACGTAGATCATATTTCATAATATATGAACAAATTTTACGTTGAGAAATTGATAGATGAATTCAAATTCGTTTCAAGTTTTTTGTTTTTTTTTTTTTTTTTGTTTTATATATGAAAAGAATTTCTGTTAAGACATTGAAGGATTGAGTGATTAAATATATTTTCTTTTTAGTAACACCAGTAATGTACTAGAAATGTGACTTCATTTAAAAAGGCATTCATTGAGAAGTAATTAAAACTTTTATCACATGTAAAAGTAAAAAATGTATCTTATCCCGCCCAAAACTAATTTCAAATACATGAACAAAAAATTAGAAAATATTTACATTAATTAAATATGCGAAATAGTAACATTTTTTTTAAGTAACGAATATAATTATAAAATATGTATGCTGTAGAATAAGTTATACTTGTAAATCTATACCTTCGCTTATATGAAATTTATAATAATGGCACCATAGATATATAAATAAACTTATAAAAAAAATTATTAAGGTAGGTTAACTAATCCGCTAATTACAATTCCAAAAATGGCACAGATATATTCTCTATAAACGAGTGAGTGAAACAAACCATAAAACCAATAAAAACAAATTGTCTTGATGAGGTAAGAATAAAAAAAAAAGGGAAATATTGTCTAATATTTTATGCCTTACTATAATAATACTAAATTCGTTGTTCGATTGGTTATAATACGATGACATTCACTAAGTCGGACATTAATCTAAGTAATTAATCTTTTTTATTACTAGAAGAATAAAAAGAAAAAAGAAGTCCATTGCAAATATAAGAATATCTTTCTTCTCTCTATTGTATGAAAAATATATATTGGTGGGATGACAAATCGATAGGATAATGTGAGGAATGAATTCGATTTTCTTATGTATATATTTCTTCTAGTGATTTTTTTTTTTGAAAATCATGATAAAAAAAATTTGTCAATAAAATGAATTTGTGTGTGGGTTATTCTTGCGTATTATTTTGATTTTTCCATCAAGATTTATATTTAATAATTATTAAAATTTTACAAAAGGTGTTTTTTTAAATATTTCAAGACAAACATTATTCTTAACTTGTTTGGATTATAATTTAACAAATATTTATATGTTATTGTATATTAACAGTAAACACGTCCAATTAACAAATTTCTTTTCATGTATGAGCTTGGTTGTATATTTTAATTTAAATCACATAATACCAAGTTTGCTAACGCATATAACGAGTGAACTAATATTCTTTATATAACCATGTTTCGTCTTTAGTATACTCATATTATATGCTCCAAACATGTCTCAAAAATACTCTAACAAGAAAACTACTTACATTTAACTAATTTTATATTCGTGTTATTTTATCTCAACGATTTTAATTATTCACAATTCACAAAAATTCTAAAAATAAAAATTAATCAAGAGACCAACAAATTTTTTAATGAAGATTATTTAAAAAGTTTTGATTTTCTTAAATATCCTCAATTTTACATTCAATTTTGAATACAAAATTCGACCGCATTGATTCATAAACCCATAAATAATTTATTCATTTAATTTTATTCTTAATTGCATTAAAATAAGTTTTTAGTACAGTAATTAATGTTTTAATAAAGTGTAATTTATTTTAAAAATTTCTTGATTAGTCTTTCTAGTAAGTATAGTTGAAGTTTAAGTAAGAACAAAATACCATTTAAAAGTAACGTTTAGGTTGTCAACTAATCACGGTCAAAGTTACTGTTTCTATATGTTATAAAAGAAAAACAACTTTTCATTGAAAACATTGAATTTAAAAGAAATAGAATTCAAGGTTTTACAAATTATTATTTTTGCCATATTTCATTTAATGGAATATAAATTTCGCGAAAGAAAAATAGAAATTTTCATTTCAAAATCGCATTTCTTGACATAAATTGTATATAAATTTAATTCACAAAGTTTTAAAGTTTGTTTTTACTCTTTTTTCTTTTCTTTTTTCTTTTCTTTTTTCTTTTCTTTTTTCTTTTCTTTTTTCTTTTCTTTTTTCTTTTATGTTTTATTTTATTTTTGAAAATAAAATAAATCCCTGGAAAGATTTTGTTTTTTACTTTCTCTCTCGCTCTCTGTCCCCTTTATCACTTTGTTTCTTTTTGTTTTTATGAGTTGTTTTTAAGATATTTATACAATAAAAATACTCATCTATCATTAGCTTGGAAGTGTTTAATAATCCGAATACTCTAATCCGTATATTCCGATAGCAAAAACCAGTCCTCCTTATTTCTATAAATTCAATAATCAGTTCGATTCCAAAAATATTTAAATGTATAAAAAAAAAAATAATAAGAAAAAATATATTATATAAGAATTCTTGCTATTTTGTATATTATAATCTACACATTATCTGATGAAAAAGACTCATTTATTTTAGATTATTTTATCATTAATGATGAAAATAATTTCGTTTTCCCTTTTGTTTATTTTTCTTTTTTAAGAAAAAACCCCAATTTAAATAAAACATTGTCCTATTTATTATTAGAGGTCAAGCGTGGACTTTTATATTTTATCTAAAAAAAAACGACAGATTAAATTTGATGTGATTATTCAAATGATTCTGACAGTTCCGTCTAATTGCATGATTTTGTGTTATATTTATATTATTTGATGAGATTTGTGTATAACTAAAAAAAAAAATAAAACTCGATAAAATTTATTACATCCAATTAAAAAAATATATTTTCTTTACAAAATTTTCATTAATTATTGAATTAAATTTACTTTTAATTACAAAATTCCAATAAATTTTTCTCAATACATAAAATTGTACAGTAGAATTATAAATAAATTTAATTAATTGATAAATTACAATACTGTAACACATTTAAAAATTCATTCAAAATAAAAAAAATTGAATGTAATTATTTTTTAAGATTTGTTAAAATATTTTATGAAGTTCCCTCTTATTTTTTTTTATTTTTTTAGATAAAATGAAAATTTATGAATTTTCCAAAAAAAAAACCCATTAATTTCATTCTCCTCTTTATTTTTTATAAATTCTTTTATTCAATATTCAATATTAATCAATTTATTCAATAAAATATGAATAATCATTTTCATTTTCATTTCCAGAAAATTCTCAATATTTTAAATTTTCCGAGTCCATAAATTGTATTCTACTTTGCTTAATAAAATAAAAAAAAGTACCCTAAGTTAAAAATTTGATCAATATTTTCAAAGTCAATATTTCGATAATATTCCCAAATGAACATTTGCTAGACTTTCCCTCTAACATATTTATAATACGATCTTTACAAGTTTTAAGAATTACTAATTTTGGTAGACTTAAAAATGTTACTTTTTTTTGACACTTCCTTTAGTTTGTAAAATAAATTATTCCAAACTTGCTTCAAAACCTGCAAAATCGACCAATTTATAAATACATATAATTGCGCAAACTCGTAACGAACCCGAAAATAAAGAAACTCGTATATCAACATGCGAAAAATAAACTGAAACTGCACTAACATTTCCTTATCCTTCCAAAGTCCAAACAACAGTCTATTACTATTTTATTGAACTAAACATTAAAGAAAAAATTAAGAAAAGGAAAATAGGAAAAAATATAGAAAAAAAAAAGGAAAACTTTGAGACTCATACCAGCATAGAAAATAAAATATTTTTAGTACATACAAATGTATAAAATCTCTGAGATTGTAAATATCGTATAACTAAAATGTTAAAGAGAGAAAATTTTTCAGTTTTCTTTAGTCAACATTCATAGAATATATTTTTTTTTTTTTTGTTTCTTTTTGTCAGAGACTTCTTCATACAACGCATACAAAATATATAATTTTATATTATTATTCAGTTCTGTCGCGACGTTGGTGAGACAATATTGTCGTCTTTCTCTATTGTGTATTTGTTGTTGTTTTGTGTTGTAAACTGTAATGAAAAAGAATAAAAAAATATTGAAAATGATTTATTCTAAAAACTAAGTTTCTTTAATTATTTGTGATGCTAAAAAGTTGCCAAAAGAAATAGTGAAAATAAAAAATTTTCATGTGAAGAAAAATATATCATTGTCGGCTTATTCAATAAAATATTTCCTCTATTTTATAAAAAATTGTTGGGTGTCAGATAATAATATAGAAAAAAACAAAAATGAAAACTATTAAGACATTCTTTTAGGTAATTGCTTAAATTATTAAATAAAATAAATATAGTTACGTTAATTGTTAAGTAAAATATGCACGATATATATTTTTTCTCAATATATTTATTATTTCTGTTATTGTTACGTAAACCAATTCGATTTTATTTTATTTATATTGAAAGTAGATAAAAAATGAAAACCACTTTTTTACAATTAAATTTTTTTTAATCAGAATGGATAATTAATACAATATTGTAATCGATGAAAATGTTATTGAAAACTATTATTGTTTTAGAATTATTCTATTCAAACATACGATTCTTCATCATAATATTTTTATAAATGTAAATATTGTATTTACATATTTTTAATGAAACGAATTTAAAATTAGAAATTTTAATTTAAAATCTTAATATAAAAAATATTACAAAATAACTAAAAGTTTTTTATTTTTTCACAGAATTTATACATTTTAGTGAATAGTGGAATTTTCACTTCTAAGGCTAAAAGAAAATAAAAATAAATATTATACCTACTAATTTAAAAATTTTATATTATTTTTTCAAGTCTATTTTTATAGTTACCTTTTTAGTTATTTTTCACAATATTTATAAAAAAAAATCATTATATTATTTCTTCTGATTTTTACAATTCAATATCAAACATTAGGGTTTGGTCACTCTATTCAAGCGTAGATTTGTATATAAGTTGTTGTCCATTATGGTATCATACTAAATCGACTATATTAGTATTGTAAAAAAATGGGCCTGCTATTTATTCATTTCATTACAAATATTTTTTATGAATTAAACATAAAAATGAACCATTATTACGTTCCGTTTTTCCCTAGAAGATAAGACAATTTAAAATGCTAATTTTTTACTATTTGATAATTAAGAAAATATGTAGGATACTTATTTAGAAACAACCTTTTTATATATGTAATGTGCTTTTAAATAGATGCATTAATCTTCGACCTACTTTGCATGGTTTGAATTATAATAATATAAAAGCATTATAATATGCAAACGTACACGTAAAAAAAGTTTATTTTGTTATACGCAAATATATTGGATTACCATTAGAATATTGTCAAAAAGAAAACACTTTTAATAAGTTTAATATTTATTATTCTTTTATATGAAATAAATCAATTGATTTTAATTTATGTTTTTCAATCAAAATTATTTATTTCTGTTACCAATTACTACTGTCATAGGAATTAATAGAAATAATAAGTTCTAATTTAATTTAATAATTATTTATAAGAATAATAAAACTAAAATTTCAACACAAATATTATTACTGAACTAGTAAAAAAAACATCAGTATCCAAGATTATTATAGCAAATATCCGTCTAAAAAACTTTTCTTCTTTGTGTCTTTAATTTATCACCGAAATTTTCTTCAAAATAATAAATTTAAGTGCCGAAGTATTTTACATAAATAGGTATATGAGACTTGTCCAAATATATAAAATATGTAAGAAAAAAAAAACAACAATGAAAAGAGGTTGGATTATGACACAACTAATGTGTCCTCTTGTATGATAAATGTGTCATAAAAAAGAAAAACTTTTTGCCCTTTTACAATAAAGAATGGGAAGATTTCGTGATAGATTTTTGGTGGGTTGTCGTTACTTATAGTTTTATTCCTTTCAATAAGATCAATATGAATGTAGAAATTTATATTATACAATCGTGTAATTTCATTTTTTACTACATATATATTTAAAAGTGAAAGCTTGTTGACTGAGAATAGGATATAATTTGATTTGTAGACGTTAGAAAGTATGAACATTTTTATCGCTTTGATAAAAACGGAACAAAATAATTCTTTATTTTGATGTTTATTACCTTAATGATTTGTATTAAAATTAAGTTTAAATTTTATCAGATAACCTTAGTAATATTTTGAACAAATTGACTTTTTAAAATTAAATATAATAATAATAATAATTTAGTACAATGGTCATTACATTAAATTATATAGTATGTAATTATGTTAATTTATTTTTAAAAATCCTTTAATTTTAAACGTATTCTATAAATCTATATTCTAAAATCTCTAATCAAATATTATTGTCCATTTTTACTAAATATTATTTATTTTTTGGATTTTTTATACAGATGGCATAATTTCAATTGGAAATTACACAAAAACACAAACTGATGTTTATAAAAGTGTAGAAATTCAAGTTATATATTAATTAAATATATAAATAAAACGTGAATAAATTTAAATTTTTCCATTTCCAAAAAATTAAATTCCATGAAAAAAAAAAACAAAATATATAATTACAAAGTTTACACAATTACACTTTCTGTTTCTTTCTTCTATATTTATAATAACTTGGGAGTTGAGTTGAATTTTAGTTAATACGATATGAAAAATGTTCAAACTTTTCATCTATTATATATATATTTATATATATAATATTCCGCGTCGTATCTCAGTAAAATAATAATCGTAAAAACAAGAAAAACAAAAATTAGGAAAAAAAAACAAAAAAAGAAAGAAAGAAAAATATTTTTAATGATCAACGTCGTATTTATTATATTATTTAAAAGTTCGAAAGCGTGTCCCATGCAAATATGATTATGCCCGGGCACATTTTTTTTGTATTTGATTAAACAAAATCCTTTGCTAATAAGAAATAATAACAAAATCGTTGGGGATTTTGTGTACTTATATTCTGTTCCTTTTGTTATTTCATTGTGTTTTTTTTTTTGTTTTTTTTTCTGTTAGCAAAAATTTATTTGGATTTTGGTAAAAGCTTTGATAATTAAATTTTACGTTTTTTTCTCTTTAATGGAAAAAAAAAAATTATTCCAATATTTGGATATCTTAATATTGAAATATTACAATTTTTTTATCATTTTTATGGCTTTTTCTAATCATTTTAATATTTGTCGCACCTTAAATGTTTGTATTGAACTATTTCGGTTTATCTAGTAAATATTAATTAGAATATAGAAAATATTATTTGAAGCTTTTTCAGAATTATAAATTGAATTTCTGAAATATCAAATTGGATAATCTAAAATTACAACAATCGTAAATTAACTATGACAATTGAGAATTTTGTTTACGAAAATATAACCAACAAACATTTCAAAAAAAAAAATTACATCAATAGATTTCAGTTTTTTATTTTAAATTGTAAAACCTTTCAATAAAAATATAACATTGTAAAAAATATATAATTTTATCATTTCTTATATATTTTTAAAATTGCCAATTTTATATTTTTTTATTCCTGAAAAATCGAAAAAAAAAAAAAGAAAAGAAATTTAACTTTATAAAAATCTTATGGGACTATAAAGTAGAAGAAAAATGGGATATAAAAAATATCTACTAAATTTCTAATACAGTAAATTACTCAAACTTAACATGCCATAAAAAAATAAGACACAGCAATAACTAAAAATATAATTTATCATTTATGGGGTTATAAATTATTATGGAAAAACAAAAAAAAAAATAAAACTATTTCCTTGTTTTAAATGAAATTAACTAAAAAAAAAAAAAAACCGATTTTCACATTTTCTTCTATTATATTATATTTTTTTTTTTTTTCCAGATTTACGAAGAAGAAAAAAAAGAAAATGCCGGAAGGGACTTAAATGGAAGTTTTTCAATTGTATAACGCTTGGAACCAAAATATAATATAATATATTTTATAGTGGAATGGATTAGAGTGTGACATTGACAAAAATAAAGTGGAAAGTAGGAAAAACAAAATAATTCTACGTTTGTCATTGATTTTTTTTTTTCTTTGTTTATATTACAAATTATTTTATTATTGTTTTGCTTGTAATTCAGCTTTCACTTTAAATTTTCGTAATTACACTGATTCAATGTATATACTTTTAAATACAAGAATTAAAATTAAAAAGTAACATAATAAAAATAAAATATAAAACTAAATAATAAGTGATTAATGAAAGTTTGAAATTAATAACAAAATGTGTAGTAAAGTTAAAGTTCAAAAAAGCAATAAAAAAAAAATATAGAAAGGTAAAAGTAACATTAATGGAGACAAAAATTATTTGTTGTTATGGAAAAGTGATTATGGAAATTATTTTACTATAAATATAAAAAAAAAAAAAGTACAATTATGGCAAAAGTGGATTATTGGAAATTTACGCCAGAAACAGTTTTATTTATTTTTAGTCTTATTGGTAAGTTAAAATATTTTCATAAAATTAATTTAATTCAATTGAAATATATTTTTAATTCTATTTAAGGATAATAGATATTATTTAATATTAATACATTCATAAAATGAAATAAATAATGATGCTTAACCAGAAGATATAAAAAAATTTCCACAGCATATACGAAAAGGTATAAAATTGAATTAATTTTCACAAAGATGTAAAACACATATTTAAATCTATTTTTTTTTGTTTTTACTATTTTTCCCAAAGCTTCAATTCATTTTCTAATAAATGAAAACAAAATTATGAAAAATATTTCCAACAAATGTACATTTATACAAAAAAATATTCGTTAATTTTTTTTTTTGCAATGGTCCAAAATAAAAGATAGAGAAAATTAAAATTTAGATTTAACACATGGTCATTAAACTAGGCAAAAAAACATTTGCTTGGGTAAAAATGATTATGTTTTTTTTTTCTTCTTCTTCTCTTTTTTTATTCTCAAATATACACCATCTTTAAATGTACCACATGACCAAACTATTATAATTTCCTAAAATTTCTGTATTTACATTATATAAGCTTAACCTTTTCATATTTAATGAACCATAAAAAACAAAAACCGAGACAAAAACAATCAAAATTCTTTAAATTTTATAATTTGTTTTTTACTCATGAAAATGAAATAATCCTTTACTCTGTACCATTTTTTTTTTTTTTTGTCTTCTCCAAAATATTAAAATTAAATACTTTTCATCATTGTATTTCGACACAAAACATTTTTCTTTCTTTTTTTTTCACACACGCTACACTAAGCACAATGAAAAAAGGTTAACCAATAGAGAGAAGAAAATATTACATGTATCGATTTTTGTTCATATGGTTTGTTGTTGTCAATTTTTTGTTTTTTTTTCGTCCTTATGTCGACCTTCTTTACTTCTATATTTCTTCATTTTGTTTAAAAAAAACTACCTAGGTATACTATATACAAAAAATAAAATATGTGCATATGTACTTATGTTAGTAAATATAAATATAAAAATAGAAATAAGAAAATGTTTAATCTTTTTGATTTATTTCATTTACAAACTTAATTATGACTTTCTTAGAGTGAAATCCGACTACTATTAAAAGAATTTGGAAATTATGGAAAACAAAAAAAACTTAAAAATAAAGATCGGAAAAAAGAAGTTTAGAAAGTTATAACTTATAAGTCATTTTATAATTTCTTATCGAGTATATCAAATATTTAGTACTGTTGATTAGAATGGTTATGATGTAGATAGAGTTTATCTCGGATAAAGAGTTAAACGATTAATCACTAAAATATTTGTGCCTATTAAGAGAGTGTAGGTTTTTCAACATTTGGTAAAAATAAATATATTATTATTCATTATAAATCTTCATTATACATCTAAGTCTGAGTCCAAATCAGTTTCAAATATGTCTGAAATGAGAAATTAATAACGTAGTTAATACTATTAATATTTGTAATTGTATTTGAAATAATTATAAAGTAAATTAAATTAAATTTATTCCTAAACTGTTCAAACCTTGAAATAATTTAATTATTTTGTAATTTATTAATTATAATACGTTATCAGATTAGTGATATAATAAGCGGAAACAAAACAATTCTAGTTTATAATTCAATTTTGATGGATAACTGGTATAAATGAAATAAATTCAAATAAAACATATCCATAATAAACTAAAACTAAATTATGTTAACATCATAATTATATATGTAGTTATTAATTAAATAATGTTAAATTTAATTTTTTAACTTTTTCCAAAAAAAATTAGAATTTTCTTAAAACATTGAGTACTGAGAAAATGACTTATTATCGTTATAAATTCAAATGAAGCATAATATATAATAGATAAGAGATAAGGGATAAGGGATAAGGGATAAGGGATAAATATAAAATTGAAGAAAATTTCAAACGATTATTTCAATCATATTTAAATTCATATATGTGTTCATTTCAACTGTATCTTATAATCAAATAAAAATTGTTTATCATATTAAGAAAATAAATTAAAAATTAAATGTTTAACAAAAAACCCAAACATTTATTATTTATATTTGTATTTCAAGTAGATGTTTTCGCATGGAATAAATAATTTCTCCTACAATACTGAACACTTCTCAAATTTCACAAACAGTTTCCGGAACATTAAAAAAAAAACAATAAAAATGTAATAAATCAAAAATATGACATCATATATTAATGTGCAATTCATCGCATTATGAAGTGAAAATATAAATAGAAAAGATTTTTTGGGGTTTCTCTGTTCGTCTTGTTTCTTTTTCGCGGCGAGTTTTTTTTTTTTTTTTTTCAAAATATCAATTCTTAAAAGTTTTAAACGTTAAATAAAAATGGTTTATCATAAAATTTGTATCTTATGTCAACATATGTGTTTGTTTGTTTGTATATGTGCTAAGATTAATTTATAAATAAACGCTTCTATCAACGCACCAACAAAAAGAAAAAATGTACCGAACGATGATGATAATGAATTCTGGAAAATAAATCATTTCCATCATGTTTTTTTTTTTCTTTTTCTTTTTATTTTTTTTTTTCTTTCGCTAAATTTTCTTCACACTAAGCGATGATAAAGCGAGATTTTTTTTTTTTTTGTTTTGCGCCTTTTATTTTATAAAAGAATAAATAAAAAGTAGAACAAGACAAAGAAGAAAGAATTAAAGAATTAAATTAAATAGATGAAGCGCCAATTTTTTTGATTAAAAGATAATATTTTTTATACTTAAATAAATTAATTAGACATAACTAAATAAACAAATGAGTTGACTGGCTTTGACAGATGTGGATGTGGGATGTGTCGCCATCATACTAAAAAACTAAACAGTTTTTTTTTTCTTTTTTAACTTTGTTATCGAGAACAGATTGAAGAGGAAGGAAAAAAAGAGAACATGTTCAAAAATTTGTCTTTGGGTACAGAAATAGAAAATACGCGTTTTTTATATTTTTATTTTTTTTTATTTTCTAAGAAGATCAAAAAAAATTGTTTCCTCATCAAATTAAAATTTATTATGATTTTGAATAGAAAATTTGATTGTTTGTGGATTGATTTGCACGGTGATATAGGTAATAGATAAGGAACTGTTGAAAGCAAAGATCATATTTGAGAATGAGCCCTCCCGAGATGATTTTTTTTTGAAACTTTAATTATAAATAATTTATTTCTATATAATCTCATGAAATATTTATTTATTTTACAATTTTATAAGAACAAAATGATTTCATTAAATATATCAAAGAAAGCAATGGCCTTTTAAATTCTAAATAACTATACATATTATTTTCTAAGAATAGAAAATAGTATTTCAAATTTCAACAAGTTTAATGCATTTCTCTAGTTCTCTTTATTTCAAAAGAATTTTGTATTTTGTGTTAATATTCACTTTTTTTGGTATTTTTTTGTTTTTGTTTTTATCTTCCTACACTAAGTTTAAACATGAAACTAATATATAAACTGTGTTTATTTTTTGATTAATAATGATGTATAAAATATATACTCAAGCTTAACAAAACTTTTAATTGGTTCTTTAATGTTTTTGTTTGTATTATTTATTATTGGTTTTTCTCTTAAAACTATTGTGATGGGTGGCACAATATTATAAGATGAATATTGCAAAGAATTATTGTTACAAAAATAATTCATACCTGATATAAATATAAACAAAAATCGTTTTTTTTTTATAATGCATGTTTTTTAATTCAGATTTCTATAAAAATTTCCATTTATAATTTCTATTTTCACGAGAAAATTGAGATCATGATGTTGTAGCCTCAGTAAAGGCATATTTACAATAAGTAATAGTCGCGTTTTTAAATTCAAATTTTCTACAAAGATAATCTCTGTACAAAAATTAATTCTGTATATAGTTATTACATATAGTTAAAATTTCCCAACTTAAAGATATAAAAAAATATTAAAGATGGTACATTTAATTTTGAGCTCCAAAATTACAAACACATACGAATTTTGTATACCTCTAGATTCTGGATATAGTTCTGTATGCCTACATACAGAATTATACAGAATTCATTTTTGTTTCGGAAATTATTCAGAGAAAATATCTCTGTATAGAATTTGAATTAAAAAACGCGACTTTTATCTTTACGTAGCAAATTATTAAATTATACAGAGAAATTTATACAGAATTTTTTCAGCGTTGTTTAATTAGAAATTATCTCTGTATACAATTTGAAATACAAAACACATAAAAATAAAAAAAATTCAATTTTATAGTATATTATTGTTTGTAATACTAATACCCTTAACTTTGATCAATACTTTTTTTTAAATTATTTTGAGTGATGTAAAAAAATAGAAAGAAAATGTAATAAATAATTTAAACCCGAATATCTTGACATAATTATGGAGGAAAAAGTACAATGAATTATAGATTTCTGTGTTATAAACTCATAATCTGAATATTAATCAATTCGTCATTTTGAAAAATCGAAAATTTCTAATAAATTTTGTATTTAGTTTTTCTTTTGTTCATTTCTATTTTTAGGGGCAAGAAAAAAGTATAATATAATAATTGTTGTAATCAATCGTTCTGGTATTTTGTCAATTTTTTTTTTCTTTCTATTTATTGTTCTAAATGAATTATAAGAACTTTGTTTCCTTTTTCTTTTATTATTAATTAATATTTATGTCAAATAATATTTTATTTCCGTGCCCTTCCCTGGGGTGGTTTACTAATGAAGAGGTTTAATTGCTTGTACAATTATTGTTATTCGAATGACGATTTATTATTCTTTCTTTTTTTTTTTTTTTGTGGATAATATATACTTGTGAGAAAACCTTCTGAGGTTAACACATTTTTCTTAGATTTTAGGATTTTTGTCATCATATTTTTATTTTTTTCCATATACATTTATGAAAAAAAAATTTAATAGAATAAAAATATTCCAAATACAACCAAAAAAAAAAACGACAAATAAATTATTTATACTTACTCCAATTTTATGATTTCTGACAAATTACAAAGATTTCTTTTATTTAATAGAAAATGTAGCAATGTCTGATGGTTGATATTCTTTTTTCTGTAATGTTTTGCAATAATAATACTCACAAGATTGACAAGTGTCTTCAGTTTTCTGATTTTTCTTCGTTTCTTTTTTAATATAATCTTCTATTTATCTGTAACCATTTCCTTCGCTCTCTCCAATATTCTTGTATTCGGTTTTTTGTTCTATTTTTATAATACTTCTCAGTCTGTCTGTCAAAAAGTCAGAAATAATAATAATAAATACCTACAACAACACATTCTTTATGGTTAATTTTCTTGTTGTTCGTCATTTAGTTTTTTTTTTATTATATCTCAGAAATTCTTCACGCATTATTTAAAGCTATAATGATATGGGGCCAAATTATCATTAACTGAATACTTATATTTATTATAATTATATAATTAAATTAAATATATTTAATTTAATAATCTATAATAGAGATATTATGAAAGATGCGCGTGGGTAAAGCACGTGCCTTAATCTGATACTTGTATTTTATGGATTTATGAGGTTATACATTTATGTGAAACACTAGTGGCTCACAACACAATAGGTATCATTTGAAAAATATATAAAAGTGAATGTAAAATCTCCACGATGTCTCCACTTCTTAAATGACTTTTATCTGAACTACAAAAACTGTAAAAAAAAAACAATGCGTGTTACACCTGCTCATTCACAAATATTTTAAGTCACCTTTATATTTTGTACAGTGTCTTTTTTGTCAACAGGAATTTAACATACGCCTAAAGTATTTTTTTCATTATTATTTTGTTTTTCGAAAACAACAGCAATACATACAATTTTCTTGTATGTTTTTTTTTTTTATTATTTCAAATATTAATAAATTAGACGATCTATTTTTGATATTTTGAATATTGTGGGATGCTTAAAATATATAACATTTAAAAAAGAATTCAGATCATACTTAAAAAACCTTACATAAATATAAATAATTATAATTTTGTATTGTAAAAACAAAATTGCGAAAATTTTTATTAAATTCTTTTTTTTTTTATTGAAATCTGTTTGGCTTTAAAATTCAAAGAAATTATACAAAAACGTTTTTTTATTTCTTTGAAAAATTTGAATGCGGGGTAATGTTTTTTGTATTAGAAATATTAAAGGGACAGGTTTTTGTTCTTTTTTCCTTCTCGAATCCTTGTCAATGTTGGTCGGTCAGTTTATTTCTTGTCTCCAAGCCTTCAACTTTTTTCCATACTTTTTTTTGTTTCCTTTTCCTTTTTCATTTGATTGAAAATTGAAAATGTCAAAAACATACAAGGACAACGGTCTAAGTTAAATAATAATAGCATTTTGAACTTCTCCACGCAAAGTCAGTTCGTGTTTTATTGGGTTGTTGTGGGGATTTTACAGCTAAATATAATAACCGAATATAAGTCCCAGCCGGATGTTAGGTTTATTTCTTTTTCCGTGTTTCCTCTATTTTGTTAAAATACAAATTTAATATATATGAACTATGCAAAATTCCACATAAAATATTGTAAATAAATTTTCAATTATACAACACAACATAATTCAATTAATATTCAATTTACTTTTTCCTGAAATTTAAGAAGTAGAAAATATTTGATTAATTTAATGTAGTTGACTTCAGGTAAATATATTTACGCATAAAATCGCTTAAACAGTAAATCTTCAAAAAAAAAAGCATTAAAAAACAAATAATTCTTTATTATATATAAACACAATATAAAGATTTTATTTTCCAATCAAAAAAAAAAATCCTTAATGAGAAACAAATAATCATATAATTTGATTTAATATATACTGACCGGTTATCGTTATTTTTTACGACAGTGCTTCCGATATTAAAAATTCGTTTAATGTTAACTAATAATAAAATTATAAGGAAATTGAACTTAATTTAAAAAAACAAATTAATATTCAACAAAAAAATTGATAAGAAAGAAACATTTTTGGTATTGACCAAAAATAATTATGTAAACATATTTTAGTTTATTAATAATTACCAACTGTGATTCATAGTGTGTGGAATATAAATTTTAATAGATCCTAATGATTAATAGTATAAACAAAACAGAAATCATATAGAAACTTTTAAAGATAACACTAGTGTCGAACATTATCTACAATCAAGAGTCTAGTTCCATATACATTACTTAGTTGCACAGAATATATATATAATTTTGGATTGTATTACCAGAAACTCTTTCATGTTTTTCTTTAGAAATAGTAACATATTTTCTAAAAACTTTTTAAATTTTTTAAATATAGATGTTTTGGATACATGTCCAATATGTTCTTGTTGTTTTAGTATTGCCGTTACAGTGAATGATTGATATGTTTTTATATCTAATGTGCAACTCATGGGTGAATATTGAAAGTGTAATAACAGATTATATGTGTATAAATATCTATTAAGATGAATATGTTATATATATGTATGTATTATCCTGACTAAAAGCCTTGAAGACTTGCTTGAATAAATCCAAAGAAAAATATAAAAATGATTGAAAGTCTTAGAAATATCAAAAATTTGTGTCAATTCTTTTTTCTTTTAAATTGAATTTTATTTTTTCTTCACTGATGGAAGAAAATATATAGAAACAATTCTGATAAGAATTGATATGAAAAATGAAAAACACTTTGACTAACTCAATAAAGTTTTAGTTATTTTACTAAAAAAAAGTCAGTATTCATTTTATCTGAACAGGTGCATTTGGTACATTTTCTATTTTTATTGTATTTTCATGTTTATATTTAGCAAGCAAAAACCAATATTCTACGAGATATTTGAAAGACTTAATATTTTAATAGCATACTTCAAAAAAAAAGAATACTTTATAATATCTCACATTATAACCGAAACAAATTTAATAATCAAACGAGAACAAATATAATCACTAATTTCATTTTTAACCAATAAATAAATCAATAACAGAACAAAATTTTGATGTTTTTTGCGCTTTAAGAATTTGAAAATGGACTAGAAATTAAATTCATTTGTGTATTTGTAAAGAAATATAAATGTTAAAAATAAACAATGAGATAATTTATTAAAGGGAAAATTGAATAATGAAAGCTGAAATATTGAAATATTAAAATGAAATATTTCAGAGAAAATTCAAATTTAAAAAATAAATAAAAAAAATTATAACGAAAATAAAAATGTAACGCATATTTGTTCTCCTTCCGACAGTATAAAAGGTCGCGCCCATTTCGCGAATATTTAAATTTTTTTTTTGTCAATGTGTGGATGTATACTTATAGTAAGTTTGTATACTTGTAGATTCTTCTTCTATTTTTTATTTTATTCCATTTTACTTTCGGTTTCTTTTTTAGCAAAAAATAAAAAATAATAATAAAAAATATTAAGAAAAAAATAAATTGACATTGTAAGGAGAATAACGAAATTGTTCCATTATTCTCAAATGGAAACACTTTCTTATACATATTTATTTTTCTTTTTTTTTTTGTTTTCCCTATATACTTTATACAAAAGCATGCAAAGTAGCAAAATTATATGATGATTTGTCCTCTCTCAAACCAAGGGTTTCAAATTATGTAAATCATGGCAATTTGTATCACACACATATATAGAACCTAGATTTGGATGAATATACAAAATGCTTTTAAGCAGTGCTGTAGCGATGGGTATACGCCGTTTACTTTAATTTCTCTATATATGTTCCGAATATTTTCCACTACAGCACTGATTTTATGTATGAAAAAAAGTATTCATCGAATTTAGTATTCGTCATAATATTTATGTATTCAAACTTTATTAAAACTACATAACTAAGATCCATATATAATCAAATATAAAGTAATTGTGAAAAAAATTTTATTAAAGTTTTTATGATTTTGGTATTGCTAAAGTCAATTAAAAACTGAAAAAAGTTAAATGCTCTATGAATACAATTTTTTACTTAAAATGTAGCACTGGTGCTGACAAATTAAAGTTTATATACAAATTAATTAACACAAATAAGTTTAGTAAAAACAATTAGTTTTGGCCTTAATGAAAAGTCTGTCTATAAACACAACATATATGTAAGTTTAAACCAAAAACAAGAAAACAAAGAAAAGGTCATTCTCATGTGAGTTGTGAAAATAGTTGTTTTTGTTTATTTAACATTGGGAATTATAATTGTTTAACTCTGAATATCAATGTGTGTGGCGATAGATTCACTCAATAACAGATACCTCAAGAGAGATCCGTGAATTTTTTTTTAACACAAATTTAGACCAAAGTATAATGTTCTAAACTTATTTTGATATTTTTGTTTTATTTCATTTATTTATTCCTTTATAAATATTACATATTATTCTTCGGATCAAATATGAGATTTAACAAAAAAGGAAATATTTGTTAGCATTGAAAAAAAGACAAATCTGGGAAATATAAAAAATATCTCAACGTGAAATTTCAGTCAACTTCATAATTTTCGAAGTAAATATTTCTACGAAATTATCAAACGACATAAATTTCATTGTAAAATGTAATCAACATAGGAAAGCAATTTGATTAACATCTTTTTGGTATTTTAAAAATTCTAAAGAATTTCCAAGAAATCAACGAATATTAAATATTATTTTCAAATTTTAAATCATCGTTTTTTTTAATGTAATATTCTATATTTTGTCCCTCTTTATGTCTGAAATGGTAATTTTATCATCTGTTGATAATAATACTAGAGTTTTACATGTGAACCAACGATTAGTATCCAGAGGCCAAAAGTAGGGTTATGAATTTTTTGCTTTGAGACTCAAAGCAATGATACAATATGTGAGAAAAAAGAGAAAACAAGGCAAAGTGATTTATTTTTACAGTTTAATCTTAGCAGAACTTGTACATGATACGCTCAAGAGTTTGTTTTTATTCTTCGTATAAAAGCATAATCTTCTTGTATATTATGTACTCCATTCTCACATATACTTATATATAACAAATGTTTTTGTTTCACATGAGTATATCACTTCAATGTAAATTACGAACAAATTGAGTTTTGTATGTCACTCATTTTTTTTTGTTACATGTTTGCTAAAAAAAAAATTACCAGAAAAACAAGATAGGAGGAAAAATAAGTTAAAATAAAAATCTGCTCAAAACCTTAATTTGAATGAAAGTTTGAGTAGCAAACAAAATATATAGTTAATATATTTGGCAGGTAAAGGAAATTTAGTAAAAGAGAAATTTGGAACAAAATTCATATGTGCAACAATGTTATACAATTTACTTCGGTTAAATTGAATGTTGAAAATTTTTGTCCAATAATGTTAAATGACCACTTTTTTTATTCATTTATACTTTACACAAGTATCCTTTAGAAGCATATTGTGATTAGTTTTTATTTACATTTTATTTTATTGTATTCTCTAGTATTAGTTTTAGTCTATGTCCTATCTGAACACTAATCATGGAAAAAACGGATTAATCGTAAACATTTTTTTTTTTGTTTTTAATTACCGTGAATAGTCTTTTAAACTAAAATTGTATTTTGTTAAACAATCGTAATTCATAATCAATAAGAAAATATGACATTTCTAGTTCAAATATAGGTGAACGTAAAGTTAAGTGTGATATTTAATATTATATAAATGTTACGTGTTATAGCATAACTGCTGTCAAATTTATAAACAAAATTAACAATAGAATTCAAATTTAAGTCAATCATAAACACACATATAACGTTAGATAAAACTAACATATTCGTGACTAAAAATATTATTTAATGCAAAATTAAATGTCATTAATTATATAACAACTCAAAGAAAATGTCGTATTAATCTACAATCGATTTTTCTTATTATGTTGCCATTTTAATATTAGATACCATTTTTTTTGTTCCTTTTTGCGCAAAACAACATTATGAAAAACTATTTTTCTTCTTTTTTATGTATAAAATTGTCATAAAAATCAGTAATATCATCATAAATAGTAACACAATGACACTTATAATATAAATTGGGTCACTTCACTCACGAAAGAACACAACATTTATTGATTTTACTAGAGAAAAAAAAAATGATGAGATCGAAACTGAAAATAGAAAAAAGGAATCTGCAGTTATAAATTATATATGATTTTCCAATGGGAAAATTTGATAGTAAGGAGAATCAGCAATTCCTTAGTTATGTCATTCATGTAAGCAAATTGTGTAAATTAACCTTAGAAAAAGTAAAATTGAGTGATCGGTGTCAATCATCTCAGTCGGACTTTTTTTTTTTATTATTTTTGAATTTTTTAACATTTTATGAGCACATTATTTGGTATCTTTAGTATCACCAGGATTTAATTAGTATAGAAATGTCCTTTTTTATTATCCTGCTGTGATGAAATTTTGGCAAAAATATTTTCTATATCATCTCCAAAGAACAAAATTTTATATAATAAAAAACTAGGTGATACTAAGTAGTACTAATTCACCCTAAATTTTTGCTAGACGACGTCGATGACGTGTTTCTATTATATGATAAAAGTTTCCGGCTGGGATGATGCTCATCCTAGCAGGATGTTAAAAAAGAAAATCTCCTAGGTAATACTAATTAAATCCTGTTGATAGTAAATATTGATCTCATATTAATATTAAAAAAATAAAAAAAAATCAGGCAACAAGATTATTGTTGCATATTTTTAAATATATGTAAAAAGTTAAACATTATACAATGAACTGAATATTTTATTTTTTTCTCTTTGAAATACTTACATTTTCTAAATATGAAAACAAAATTATATCTTTAATATAATCATTAAAAAATGGCCAATTAATATGGCCTTTTATCTAGGAATATTATTTCATTTATTTCGTAGAATTTTATCTTAAATTTCAGAAAAGAAAACCATCTCATATATTCGCACAAGTTACACCATTTTATTATGCATGTTATTTTTTACCATATTTTTGCATAATAATAATAATAATAATAATAAAATTAATTTTGTACATTTATATGCATTAATTACACATTTTCTTTTTTTTTCTTCCCCCATTTATAAAAAAATAAATATAAACACGTAAATGTTCTATTTCTGTTGTAATATTTTAGTACATATATTTATATATTAATTTTTATAATTTACTTAAAGCAAAATGTTTTTCTTTGAAAGGTCTACATACGCAACAAAAAAAATTAAAATGTTAAGAAAAGAATTTCTAAGTAATATAAATAATTAAAACACAAATGACTCTAAACCTTTCAAATATTGTACTTAGAACAAAATTTACTTTGTTACTATATTTATTTATTTTATTTTTTTTTTTCTTGATAAATAAACCAAAAATGAGAAAGTAAAAATAATATTATTATATTTCGTAATGTTGTATGTTATGTCTATAGATGTTTTTTTTTAGTTTATTTGATTTATGGCTTATTTTATACATTTTATATTTAGTAAAATTATAATGACGTCTTAGTTCTATACTTATATATGTCATGTAGGCATATAAATATGTTTTGGGTGGAATAATCAAATCAAAATATTAAGACATTTGTTAATCATTGTTTGTTTTACTTATATATAATAAATAAATGATAAGTATATAATGGAATTTTAGTTTTAATGGAAATGATTCATTAATATTTTAAAAGTAACAAAATTATAGATTCAAATTAGCTTTTTACAAAGCCAATTAAAATTTCTATTATTCATTATTTCAATATATTATTTCTGTTTATTATTTCATTATTTTTATATTATTTATAATTATAAGACATATAATTTAAAAGCTTTCCAATCGTGTGAAAAATGGTTTTAGTAAATAACCAATTATATAATTTTTCTATTTTTTTTTATGAAAAAATTTAGTATAAATAAAATATAACAAAACTCAATCAGAAATAATTAAAATTATTGAACAATTTAACAAAAATCCTATTCTTATGTTATATTCTATATTTGTCTTTCACATTCAATCATTTAAACATTATATTATACGTCTTATTGACCTCCACCTTTATCTACAATTTATCTATGCGACAAAATGCGGAAACATATAAAGCCATAATATTTTTGAGACTAGACGGATTAGACTATAAACCAATAATATATGAATAGATATCAATTAGCATTTTTTCTACGCCAATGCCAATTATAGTAAAATAGAAAAATGCAATAATTTTTGAAAGGCTTTGAGTATTATGTACGCCAAAAATGCATAAAATATCATACAAAGGTATTATTTTGAATAATTATATTTTTTAATTTAAAGTCTTTAAGTTTTTTGTAAGAAAAATTTTCATTATAATTTGAATATTGTCTCAAGAATGCATTATTATTATTATTGTGAATTTAAATTAAAGAACAAACAAGAAAAATCGTATGTGTATGACATAAAAAATGGCGTGGCACCTTTCTCAACTGTTATACTTATATCGTGATCAATTCAATTACATAAAGTTTAGTTTTAGTTTCTTTTAACGTGATTTTATATATTTTTTTAATAACACATTTGCTTCAACACACAACATTCAGCAAAACGAGTACAAATTAATTTTTATTTCTATTATCACCTTTTATTATCCTTTCACAACTCTTTACCTTTTTTAACAGAAAATTCACTTATTTTCGTTCTTAAATTATGTTTTAAATGATAATAAAAAAAAAAAAATAGAATGAAATGAAGAAATTATAAAATTTCACCCAGTCCCAACACTATTTTTGAGATTAACAAAAAAAAAATTAATATAAAAACAAAATCAATTGATCATTTTAAAATTTGAAGACATTTATTACAATTAATTATTATAATACAAGAATCTGAAAATGATTTAAAAATTATTTAAATATATTTACTTTTTCAACTCTCTTCCTATAATGTAATTTCCTATAACCAACTAACTAAATCAAATAAGAATTCTGAATTTGTTTTTATTTTTTAGAATATTTCTATTCAATGTAAAATAATCTAAAATATGTTAATGTACTTTATTTAAAAATCTGTTTTTTTTCTCATTATAATTTCCATTTTAATTACTTTTGTTCACGCTATAAACTATAAATGTGAATATTTTTATTGTAAAAACGAAAGTCATGTCAATCTACACAAGTTTAACAAAAAATCGGAAATGAAAACATATAAAGCTCAATAACATGTTTGAACTCGTAGAAAATTTGTTTGAAATAACTTAGGTCCAAGTGATAAGAAATCAGTAAATATTTGTTTATCAAATGTAGGAAAAAAATCTCGTTTTTTGTTGATAGAAAAACGATATTGACAGGAAAATTTCACTCTCGATTCTTAGCGAAATTCATATATGTGTGAATAGCCCTTCGTTTTTTTTTTTCCTAAAATAGATATTTTTTTTAAAGTTAACTTTTTTTTTATCCTCTTACCTCTTACAAAACAAATGAAATCATATTATGTCACTGTCAGTTATATTTTATAACTTTCTGATATTCTTATTGACTAGAGAAGTGTATGGTATACGTATAAGGTAGGGGAAAAAAAGTTTTCTATTGAATAAATGACATTGTTGACTATGGTTATTTTTTTATCAAAATCCAAAGAAATCAATATTAATAAAAGAGCAAATTACTCAAAAATTGATGTTGTTAAAAAAAAATGTTCATTATATATGTTCATGTTTGTTTGACAAAAAACAGATTTCTTTTCAAGACTAATATAGAAGAATATAAAAACAATATATTTTATAATTTAATTGAAACATATAAATGATAAAGAAATTATGTAAAATATGAATTTTTAAATTTAAATTGTATTATTTCATCGTCTAAATGTAAATTAGTTAACTGAAAAAAAAAAAAACATACCAAAAAAAAATTGTATTTTACATTTTATTTTTTATGTACAGACATTATTATACATATATTTTTCATAAAAATATCTCATACGGTAGTAATCAATGTCAATTTATTTATTCAAAACTTCCTAACCACCAACCCTCCTTATTTCTTTTTAAGCCCGAAAAACGAAAAATAAGATAACAGAAATGAGAGAAAAGGAAAAGAGAAAAGACCAAGGACAAACGACCTTAAGATATATAAATATATTGAAAAAGGGGACAAAAAAACAAACCAAGTAAAAAAAAAAATAATAAAGAAAAAAACCTCGATTCAGGTCCCAACAGATTTCTTTCCGAAGGACTATTATTTTCAATTTGTTCTATTCCCATTTTAATTTACACAAACATAAAAACGTAAGAGTCGCACCTGATCGACATTATTTTTTTCTTCTTAATAATTCAAGTATTCTTGGTTTTTACGTTATCTTATAAGTTATATTTTCTTTTTCTACACAAATCGTCATATTTACCATTAAAAATTCAATTTCATATATTTTCCATATTTAGTTCTTTTTAAGCTTTTAAATTTTTCAAGTCAACCATTCAATCGTATACATTCATATTGAATATATAAACAGATAAGAAATAATATATATTGGTCTGTCACTCATTTGGTAAAATTACATTTTCAGTTCAATGAATTATTTATTTTGCTGAAGAAAAGCTAAGTGATGATAAGGCGTCGTGTTGATGATGGGTTGTGACATATGAAATTGTAGAAAGGGCAAAATATATTTTATGAAATGACCGGAAAATAATTTCGAGACTTTTGCATTTATACATTAATATTTTAATCTATATCCACAATTTTCATTATTCACTTGTGAAAAAAGAAAACTCTTTGAGGCGAAACCGTAGGTAGACCCAATATAGAATCTCATTATTTGTTTCTAAAATTATGTTTTTATTTGTAACTTTTCCACGAATATTTTCTCTCAAATTAAGTATTTCTTAGGTTGTAAATTTGAAATAAATTTTCCTATAGAATATGAATTTCATATCTTCTTGAATTATTGATTCATTTTTTCTTACCTCATTTATATATAATTTACATACAATTTTTTTTTTGCAATACTTTAAAATAATATTTTATAGTTTCTTATTCTGTTTGGTTAATAATATAATTTTTTAGTGTAATAACATTAAAAAAAAGAGAAACCAAAGTTTCAATTTAGTTTAAACATTCCTCTAATCTGTCTTGGAATTACGACAAAACATACAAGTAATCATATACTCCCTTAGTATATTTTTAAACATACTATATACATATTTATAATAAATATCAACGAAAAATTGATATATAACAACCTTTAAATCATGATTTTTAATAGCATGTAATATGTCTTTTAACGATGTTAGCACCCTCATTTAGTAAAGAAGCAAATTATTCACATCAAAGATGTATTTATTCATTAACTCTAACATAATATAAATACATTCAAAAATCTGATACTCCAATTCTTTACGTATCTCTTTGTAACACCTTATATGTATAGTATGCTTAGATTAGTTATTTCTTACGTTTAGTATATAGACCAATAATCATTAATCAGTGTTTGAAAGCTTTAATCAGCAATAAATGAAAAAATAAACATGAAAATATAAATAAATTAATGAAAAATAATGATAACGAATTTAAAATACATAACATTTATTTAGCGAAATGATTCAATTATGTACAAAAACTGAAAAAAAACATATGATTTTTATTCAATGACATCGAAAAATTTAAATAAAATTTGAAAATCGAAAACTTTTAAAATGTAATTCATTTTAAAAATTATTCTATTATTTATTAATGATTCTTTTGTTTTGAAGAAAGAAAATTAAAAAAATTAACATTTTTTATATTAATTTTATATAAACAATTATACTTTTTTTTAATAGCTTTTAACATATTTTCTTTCTGTATTACTGTTATTATTATAAACATCTTATAGTACATTAAATACATCAATAAATAAGATTACATGACATTTTTTATTCCTCCAAATAAGAAATAATATATAAACATTATCCAAGGCGTATTAACCACTCAAAAACACATTAATAAAAAAAAAAAATTTCAGTAATTGTTGTGTCACAACCACGTTACAAAACACTTTATTATTGGTTGCGGTCATCTTGCAGGCAAACATTATATTGATTTTCGCTTATCAGTGTATAAACTAAGCTGGACCAAAAAGTAGGGATAACTCGAGTATAAGGAAACTTCAAACTCCATCCACATATCATAGATATTTATTTAGGTCTCACTTTTTATATATAAATATTGATTCCAAATAAAACCTACATAAAACTATTATGAAATGTTTAAGCGAAACAGAAAATCATAGAAATATTTAACTTTTCCACAAGGCAAACTAGTAAACAAATAAACGATAAATAATTTTACATAAATTCAATATTAGTACCTACTAAAAAAAAAGTTGAATTTGAAAAAAAAAAAATAACTTTTTAAGTTGCAATTTATTTTGTTTGGGCTATTTGAAATTTCTGTAAATGGAATATGAAATTATGTAACATATTTTGTTCATTGTATATTTATTCAAACAAAACTTAATTTCTTAATAATAAATAACAACAATACTTAAAATATTCTTTAGTAAATGGTGGATTATTTTAGCCCCAAGTGACCATTCTATTTGACTAAAAGTGCAAGAAATCGATATAAAATGGATAACATAGAAAATTTGTTATCCGGTTATCCTAAATCGAAAACTATAACTTATACCATTTGCAGTTGTTACATTGCTTGGAAGTTTGAAATATTTATATCGGCATTTCATTAAGTTTACAAAAATAAATTCTAGTCTATCATTTGTATGCACATTTTTTTAGTATGTATTGTCTATAGTTTCTCACTTGCGTTTCTCAGTTTTAATTTTTAAAAAAAAACAAACGACTAAGTTCAGTTATCAAACATATTGCGTGTATAAAATTCAAATTTTATTCCAGGTCTCGTCATCATGAACCTAACTTAAAAATAAATTAAAAAAAAAAAAATTTAAGTAAAAAATAACACGAAATATTTCAATTTGAAACATGAAGATAAACTGCATAGAATCATTATTATAAATGGTGTTATAATCACATCCCAGGAAATTTCATATTATATTTGAAAAACAAATACGTTTACCGGTTTATGGTTTAATTAGGTCTACATAAATATTGTTCAAAGTCATATCATTTTTACCTCTAAGACAGGAAAATAAAGTGATATAAACCTATTAAAATATAGTTATAAAATCGATCAAATTAATTGAAAGTTAATATATATAAAATAACCGATAGATAAATGTCTATATGTGAACATAGATGAATAGTTTTGTTTACACATTTTAATTTTAAAAATTTAATGTTGTTAATTGATAACAAACCTAATAAAAAAATAGATTGAACAATTATATATAATATTAAATTAAAACAAAAGGAAACTGCTGATTTGTAATAATATTAATTGTAATAAATTTTATAAAGCATTTGCTGTTAAAACTTGAGGAGGGTTTGTTAAATTTATTGTAATACATATACATAATATTGCATGTGAAATACAACAGGATATTGGGTTTTCCTGTTGTTGAGGTTCTTTCATAAACCAAATATCTATAAAAATATATATAACCAACATTACGCAGTTTACATAATATAAAAATGGTCATGCAATTGAAAAATTGTTATATGTTTCTTACAATGGTATCGCCTAAGTGATAGTGGTAATATGAACAGGTGCTAGAGTTAATTAGCTCTTTAAAGAAAAATGAATATTACGAAAATCGGAAGCTATTACGTACGAATGATTTTCCATATTTTCCATATCCGATTTAGTTTGTACTTTATCCAGATTTATCTGTAACATTTTTGGGCTCATTTGGCATACTGTATCTTAATTTGTTTATCAATATATCACTATTAATCAATGTAGATTTCATAATGGTCTGACGTGTGGCATAGATTTTGAATTTATCGTATCCAATAAATACATATTTATTTATTTATTCTACTTCTCTCATATTAAATTCTATTTTTATTAATTTTTTTTTTAATTTTATTGTAATTAAAAACACAAAATTAATTATGAATTTTAATATTTTTTATGAAGCCTAAGACATAATTATCTGTGTATTTATTATTCATTTTTACAACAATTATCTACATTATGAAAGGTCATTTTTCACTATTTTCTATTAGAATTTTGTTCTTCAATTACTGATCCAATTTATCCCTTCTATATATAAACCCCTTTTTGGATTTCCCTTGTGAATGCAATTTAAATTTTCTGCGGTTCTGTACAAAAATCTAAAGTAATACATAAAATCCGTTAGTATATAAAATAAATTCTAAATTCCATATAGTCTTCTTTATCGTCATGAGAACGTTGAGGTTAAATAAAAAATTTTGATTGAAACTTTCTTAGTAACAAGATTATAATGTAAAATATAAATGAAAAAGCAAAAATTATAAACAAAAATAACAACAATAATCAAAATCTAATTTGAGGCAAAATTTTGCTTCTACAAAAATTGCTAATTAAAATTCAACAAGAAAATATTTGTATATGAATATTTTTTATTATTTGATGTTTAATTTTACGCAAAATATAATCTCAAAAATTGCTTTTTGAATCTATATTTTAATAGTTGTAATAATTGGTCTCCGAAATTAAATTAAATTCATCGTAGTTTTTAAAAATGCATTAAAAGTTAATTAATCATAATTTAATTTCAACTTTTCGTTTTCATTTTACAGAACTATCAAATGGTGGATTCCAGAAACTAAATAATGGAGGTCATAATTCATTAATTGGACCAACAACAGTACATCCATTAAGCTCCTTGGTTCATCCAAAATGGAATGATCCATATTTTGATTTAGTTATGCCGACTAATGTGACTGCGTTAGTTGGGAAATCAGCATATTTAAGTTGTAGAGTTAAAAATCTTGGCAACAGAACTGTAAGTCTTCTATTTTTCATTTAATACTATTTTAAATTTTTTTATTTTTCACATCTTATTAACGTTTTAATAAAATCTTCCTAAAGAAAATGAAACGTTTCTGACATTCAATATAAAAATTTTAGATTCTCTAACCTTTTTTTAAGTAAGTTACCGTAGTTATCAGATTAGTAGATAAGTAAGATAAGAACAAGAAGACATGATATTTTTTCCGACATCATTATAAGAAGGCAGCTTTTTAAATCAAAACCATAGATAATTTTGAAAAGAACAAAATATAGGGGAAAAAATTCACACCTACATTTATAAAATACTATCAAATAAGAATGAGTATAGTTTCTTGCGACCTTGACGTTTTGTAAAATCCCTTGGTGTGATAAATATAACCCAAATCAATATACCTTTCTTGCTTTTTCAGATAGAATATATAAAGCTTACTAGTTATCCTTTTTTTTTTTCACTATAATATAAAAACGAAGGAAAAACTTTATAAATTTTGTATTGTTTAATGATTAAAGGTATCATGGATTCGTCATAGGGATATTCATATATTGACTGTAGCTACATATACATATACAACAGATTTACGTTTTCAAACTACGCATCACAAGGATACAGATGAATGGACATTGCATATAAAATGGGCACAACATCGTGATGGTGGAATGTATGAATGCCAAGTATCAACACAGCCAGTTAAAAGTTATTCAGTATTTTTAAATATTGTTGGTTAGTATATTATTTATAAAGTTTTAATATTTTACCATCATAAATCTGTATTAATGTATAATTTGGTTTTGCATACACTTTTGCATCATTAATTATTCTTAAAATAATTTAAATACTCTCAGTTTATACGGCGTATTGGTTGGTATAACATCTGAAAATTTAAATAAATTATTTTTTCTTAAAAGAAATTAGTGCCCATCGAACATAAAAAATGATTTTAAACATTAAAAAATTATTGTCAATTATTGTTATTATTTTTTTATTTTTATATTATTTGTGTTGAATTTTTAGATGATGGTGGTGATGATAGTGGATATTATGCGTCATCACATCGACACTACAATGATGAACAAAATTATAATTCTGATTCACGTCAATCATATCAACGTGATAATTATCAAATTCCGTCCCGTAATTATGATTCTAATTCAGGTGATATTTACGGACGAATGTATTCAGATAAAGTGACTGGTTTGTTTTATTATTCCATTTGACTGATCTAACATTTTGATTTAATATTACTGCTTTGGTTGTAATTGATTTTTTCATTTTCGTTATGTTTTTTTTTTTTGCTTATTTAAAAAATATTTCATAACAGATTTTATTTATTATTAATTCATTCGAATTATTGAATGAGTTACAATCGTGCAAAATACATGTGAAGAAAATTTAAGATTTTTTTTAAAATATAAATTTGACTCAAAAATAACTAATATATATTATTTTGACATAACCAAGAATGCGACTGATCACTTATCTAACATGACACTAACCACCCTCTATTATAAAAAATTACCATAAAATATAAGTAAACGCAAAAGCATATAACAACAAAATATATAAATAATTGTTTTCAACAAATGTGTAATTTGGTTTTAAAATTCACCAGCATAACAGAACCTGTCACAAAATAATTAATAAGAATACATAATTCATTGTAATAAGAGTTAAATTACGTTTGTTTTCACAATGCCAAATGCTACAAGAGAAATAATTATTTAAAAATAAATATTTTTTTCAGTACCTACAGCCACAATTCTAGGTGGACCTGATTTGTACGTAGACAAAGGCAGTACCATCAACATAACATGTACTATAAAGTTTAGTCCGGAACCCCCTGGTTATAACCATATTATTTGGCGTCATGAAGGAAGGGTAAGTTAAATAATAATAAATATATATAATAAGTGTAATATATATTACATCCATTATTTGTTGGTTTTTGTGTTTAACCAAAAACTGACCTTGACTCTATTAAAATATTAGTGTATATAAAAGTATATTAATGGTGGTTAAAATGATCAGTAATCAGTAATCTCTAATCAGAAAATTTTTTAAAAAATTTAATAATCTTTGAAATATTATAAAAGTGAATTGAAATATTGAGTTCTACAATGGAACTATTTTTGTTTGTTGGCTTTCATATATTAGAAAAAATTTATTCAGTATAGTCAAATAATGGAATGAGTAAATATTATTGTTCGATTAATTACTATTTTACAGAGAGGCATTTTATTAGGTTTATTAAATTTATATACTAATTTAACACAATCTTAATAATCTTGTTACTTATATATTGCAGGTAATTAATTATGAGTCCCCAAGAGGTGGTATAAAAATCGTCACTGAAAGAGGTGAATCTACCACATCATACTTGTTAATTGAAAATGCAGAAAAAACTGATACAGGAAAATATACATGTGCACCATCAAATACACCTGCTGCAAGTATAAAAGTTCATGTTTTGAATGGTAAGTGTCCAATTATAATAGCATAAGGGGTTTTAGTAGAGTAGTAAAAAAAAAAATCTTATTCATCTTTATTTCTTATATCCACTGGATATTTTTTATGTTAAAAAGGAAAGAATTTTAAGAAAAGATAAGAGTTTATTAAAATTTTACACTGAAAACTTTAATTAAAACTTTAATTAGTGAAAATAATTACATTGTAAATTAATTACATATTTTTGAAATAGGGGCTGTAAATATCCAATATTCGTTGATTATATTTACGTAATTTTTTAAAACAGAATTAATATTAAATACAATTGAAGAGGTTTACACTTTTCCCTGCATTCACCATTTTTGGAAAATATTTAAATAAATGAATGTATCAACAAAACAATGGTCTACTTAACAACCTACACAAATTCACAAACATAAAATTACTGTGTCATCCCTATTAAGTCATGCAAATTATTATATATCTTTGTAATTAAAATTCTAACTAAAAACGTGTCCATCATAATATTTTCTCTTTTTCACTTCGTGTATTGTGTGTTATGCTATTTATATACATATTTACACATCCATTTAACCTAAATATAATTTTATTATTTTTTATCATGAAACATTTATACAAATTTTATATGTATATTCTGTTTAAATGATTTCTAACATACAAAGGAGAATTCATAAAAAAATATAATTTTTATATCAATTTTAAATTACTTGCATTGAATAGAAACTATGGAAAATGAATTATTTGTTAACATCAAAGTATAATTGCTTTATTATATAAATTTAACAAGAATTTATACTACAATGATTTATAAATACAATATTTCCACCACAATTTATGATATTAGTTCACTGACTATAATGAACTGTTGTTAACAATAAATAGTATACTCAACCATCCACATAATTATAGAAATTTAATTTTTTTCTTTAGGAGAACGTCCAGAAGCAATGCAAACAGGATCATCTGGGCTTAGTTCAAGTTGTTCTAGTATATTAATTTTAATGATTTTATCTACAATTTATAGTCAATACACCACATTAATACCCAATTTTAATAATCAAAGACGGTGATAAAAAAATTATAATTAGTTTTACTCCCAAAACAAAAACTTTTTAAATCAAATTAAAATTAAATGGAAAAACATGAAGAAAAAAAAAACATTCTAATTAATTAAATAATATACGATTGAAATATTTTACTGTAATAAATTCTGTATGTATCAAAAATAATGAAGAAAATTGTAAATATTTATATATATAATAGTTACCAAATAAATGAATAAATAATAAACGAACATTTAAATTTATATATAAGAATTAAAAATTTGAATTTATTTTTTTCTTTGAATTGTTATTAGTTAGTCCCACATTTAAATCAAAGAAATAATTTAGAATTTTAAGTATAGTTATAGTTATATTAGTAACCTAACCTGATTCACTTTTTATTATATGTAGAACTTCTTTCAATGGGCTATCATAACATAGAGGAAAAAAAGAACCATTTTAATAAATTAACTGAAAAAAAAGTAGAAATGAAAAAGTACCATAATTTAACATTAAATTATATCTGAATGTGTGAGTAGGGGTTTTTTTTTTTTTAAAAAAAACAAAAACGAGAATAATAAAAACAATCATATAAAAATTATGATTTATACATCCTCAAGCAGCATTCTGTTTTATATTGTCCTAAAAAACAAGAAAATGAACAAACACAGAAAAAAAATGGCAAATCTCCAAGATATGGTGAATTTTTTCTATTTAATTTTTTTTTTAAAAGTGTTTTTACACACAATTTTTTTAATTACATTTTGTGTGACACAAACAACAACCACACAAAACAAAAATTTAAGGAACAAGAAAATTATAATATTTTGGTATAAATTTTTTAGTTTTCAGTTTATTTTTTTACGTAAATTAAAAAATTTGTAAGCATACCGTTAAACTAAAAAACATTTCATAATTTTTCTTCTAAACCAAAAAAAAAATACATTAAAAATTTGCATAAATATAAAAATTTATGGAAGCAAAAATAAATATTTTCTGTTTTTGGTTTGTTTTTCCACCAAAGATTTCTTTAAAACAACAAACAAAAATTAATTGCTTTTTTTTCCTTGTATTAATTTTTTTTTTTGATTAAACAAACGTTTAAACCGTGGCGTTTAAATACGTGGCTAATACAATACAACCTAAATGTTTAAGTAAATCTATATAGGGATTTTCTCATGTATTAATTCAATAAAACATATTTCTGTCATCCATTTACTGTAACTACATCTTCCGGTTCTATAAAATTGAACAACAAAGAAAATATAGAAAATGCAAATAACCAAATTCCAAACAAAAACATTCATCAATTATTGAATTCGATAGCAGAAACTTTTAATATAATTTTTACTTACATTTTGCTAAAATTAAAATATGTTATTTGGGTTAAGAATTTAAATTATTTTACTTATATTTCGGCTGCAACTTTAAACCCAAAATAAGTGCTAAAGAAACTACATTATTATTTAAATTTAAAGCATTTTATCTTTCTTAAATTAATCTGCCGCTTTCCTGTCTTGATATCGTCATATCTAGAAATTACGAAAAAAAAAAAAGAATAAAAAAAGGAAAAGAATGAAACTTTTAACGAACAAAATTCAAGTATAATAAACGAACCATTTCCTAAAAGGGGTGAAAGTGTCAAACACTTTCACATTCACTTTAAAGAAAAAGAATAAAAAGAGAAAGAAAATAGAAGATTAAGTAGAGGACAACAAGAAGAAGTTTTATGGATGAACTTTACGACATTTGAGAAAATATTCTTCCTGCCACACTTACACTACACCAACAGATGTGTTCTATGTATTAGGTGTAAATTCCAGTTGGGTGAGAGTCATAGAGTATCATATTTATACTTCTGATAAAGTATTATTCAATATAAACTGGACTAAACACAATAAGTTACAATCCCATTTTAAATTTATTTTTTTCACTTTATTAAGAAATATTCAGTTGATATAAATTTCTGCTTAAATAGTTGGGGTTTTCTTTTATGGATGAGAACCACATTTTTTCAATTCTACAAAATTATAGGTTAGATTGTGTTTGAATGTTATTAAAAATCAATTTAATATTTTTTTTTTTTTTGTCAACCACTTATGACTTTGAGTTGTGATTGGTCATTTTTTTTCATAGAAGGTATTTTGTTATTCAGGTCATGTCCTATTATCGTAGAATATATACATTTATATATAAAAATTCACACACGTGAAACCCGAAACTTTTCAAATAAAACATGACTTGAGTAAATTTTTTGTCTTCTGTGACATGTTAATATGTTCTTTTTTTAGTGTTTTTCTTTCCCATGCATAAGGACCTCTTGAATTTTTAGTCTAGACTTGTTTACCTAGGAAATCTGAGTAACAATTTTTAATTATTTACATACACATTTTGAAATTACTTTCCAAGAAAAAAAAATTAAAATTCAAGAAATATCAAAACGGATATAATACGGATGAAATCTTATTATGCTTGAAATTGTCTAAGATAAAAAAAAGCAAAATCATATACATCAATGCTTAATATTTGGAATATATTGAAATCGTACCAAAAACAATTCACATTTCATTTTATGTTCTTGGTAGATTTATGTGTGAAGTCTTGTGACTTTTCCTCTTTGCAACTTTTTCTTCTATTTTTCTCATTCAATTTTATCTACAAAAGGAAAATGTATATATTTATCAACTTATATGAAAAGATAGTCATTTTATACCATTTTAACTTTTTACCCTCTTTTACTGTGGGACCAAAAAAATTCGTCTTTGGAGGAGATGTTATTTTATTTTTATTGTTATAAAAAACAAAACTTGCACTGAAAGAAATGGCATGGTTATATTTCCTATTCTAATCTTCATAAAATATATAAAAATACATATATAAATAATAATAATAATTTAGAATCTATTACTAATCCTATCCATATGTGAAAATGTGTGTAATTATGTATATGAGAGAAATTTTATATAAATAATTAGAATTCAAAGAAAAATGACTAGAAAAAATGGTTTTAAATTAAAACTAAACAAACATTTTATATCTATACGCAATCATTTCGATACACAAAATAATAAAAATAAAGTAAAATATATTAAAATAAAATGAATTAATTAAATTCTATAAATTCCCACAGTGAAATTTTTGAGAAAAAAACTAAAACTTTAACTAAATCCAACCTATTGAGAAGTTTTCAATCTTCAATTTAAATTAAATTTAAAAAGTTTTTATTTGTGAATTTTATGTATATTGAAATATTTATTTGGGTTTAAGGATGATTTTGAACTTCTAATGTTATAATAAATCTTTCGAAGGTTGTCTAATTCAAATTTATGGATTAAGATTAGAACATAAACGAAAACTAGATTATGAGAGGCAGCACATTGCCCGATTTTATGCTGATGACTTACAAGTTAAAATAAACTTTAATATAAAATAAATTATCAAATGACAAAATAATTGTTCCCTTTTTTATATCATTTGAATGATATTTAATGTTTTTTGATGATTGAAGGTCAAAAATGATTATAATAATACTAAAATCGTCTCTGTAGCATTGGATTCAAATGAATATATTTATACCGTAAAATACACAAAAAAAAAGGGTTCATCGACATTTTTATTTAATGTATATATTTATATTGCTTTTATGAAATATTTTGAACTTTTTAACTTTTTCTACATAATACACCAAAAATCAATATTTTAAGACGAAAAATATAAACAACAAAAAGTTCCATTTTCTCGTAAATTTATATCTGCAAAATATTGTATTCTATATTTGGGTCAATATAATAAGTTTATAGCTTAACCAAAAATAACATCAAAACAGTATCGTTTTTCATTTATATGGCTTTATATGGCATATGATGAAAAAGAAAATGAAAAACAGTTTTGTTTGTCTACCGATACTATAAAATAAAAGGCAATAAATGCCCCATATTATTCGGTCTTACACGGTCACGGAAGAAATATAATTCAATATAGTTTAACCAATTCAATACATTAATAAAAAATAATACTATAGTTAGTCAAAGGGGCGAAAATTAACTATTTAATATTATTATTAATTTAAACAAAGTATTATTTCATAATATTGTTTTAATAACATAGGAAAAAAAGGTTATATCCATGTGTAAGATAATATATAATGTACCTGTTACTTTCCATAAATAAAAATCAAATACTCTCTTGAGAATTATAAGAATATTGTGCTGCATCGCACAATTTTATTGTCTTACGTCTTTCTCTTGTCTCTCTTTAGTTGATCAGTTTTTTATTGTTCTATATTTACCACAAAGAATAATATGTAAGACTTTTATCATATATCTTACCAAACAACACTAAAAAAGAATCTCATCAAAACAACCTTCAATAAGTCAGAATTAGAAAATAGTTAACAACATTAGAGTGAATAATCTAATACAAAAAAATCCTAATGTTTATATATACTTCTATTATTTGATGATCAAACACAATAACAATCTCAAATTGTTGCAATTTTTCTAGTTTTATACAATATATAAATCAAAATGGAGGTCAACAGTATATTAAATCGAAGAGAAATGACATGAACCATGTATATAAAAAATAAAGGTTACCCATTTTGTTATAAAATACAAATTAAATACAAACACTCTTCTTTAAGACATAAAAATCTCTTAATAATATATTGATCCCGACAGATTTATTCTTGAAAACAAAATCAATATTTATTATTTTATTAGTCTCCTTTTATATATAATATAACTAACGAACTATCCCCGATCTATGTTTGGGTTTCCCTTAAAATATATATAATACGGTTTCTGTACACTAATTTGGTCATAGGAGAATATATATGGAACGTGATTCTTTCAAAATGAATCGAATAAACAACAAAAATAAGAAACTAATATGGACTATATAAAAATATATAAAAAATATATAGATGTGATTGGCATTCAAATTGCTCCAATTTTTCTTCTTCTTTTTTTTTTCTTATTTTCTTTTCTTACCTTTTTTGAACTTACATTTGGTTTTACATATTCAAACAACAATCTCAATATTCGCACATATTTTATATTCATATTTTCTATTCTATTGATCTCAGTTGTAATACATAATAAATAGATATCTAATTAAATATTTCTCCTAATTATTAAAAATTTAAATGAATTACCACAAAAATATATCAATAGAAGAATCTTAATTTAAAATAGAAATCAGTATGTACATATGTTTGAATCTATGTTCACCTCTTTATTTCGCTCACTAAAAAAAAATATAAATCTTATTCTTGTCTTACAAAAAAAAAACGATTATAAAATTTAAAAATCTATTGAAATAAGAGAAACGTAATAAATAACGTAAGAATGGCATTCTTTCTGCGAATTATAAATGAATTAAAACAAGCCAAATCCCTTTTTAAAAATTCCAAACAAATCAGGAAGTGCGATAGGCAAGACCGTGCAGATAAAAGATCTTGGATTTATTTTGTATGAAAACTCAATTTTCCAGTCTTTGTTTTCTTACTTTTCATTTTCCCTTTTTCTGTTTTGTTGCTTTTCATTCTTCAGAATAAATAATGAATTTTACGATTGCAATCGTGGCATGAATCACGATTATTTATGAGCAAGAATACCCGAATTAGCTCAGTATAAGAATAGAAATTAAAGACTGTGCCTATACTGCCTACAAACTTTTATTATTAAACTGATTAAAAAGAATAACAAATAAGAAAAAAAAATTGGTTTTCTTTCGTTAATGGAAAATATTATGATTTTATGTTTGTCACATTCATTAAATTTTTCCAATTTTTTTAACATTTTATTTAAGTTAGATATAATATACCAGATATAAGCATATGTATATTATATGGTATAAAAATTATACCATGGAATGGTAAATAAAAGAAAAAAAAATATAAACTCATAAGTTTAACAACCGTCATTATCTATTATAGATGAATTGCATTGTCTCGTTTCGCTTAAAAACTGAACAATTATGTTTTTTATTAAATAAATTATTAATTATTATTTATTGTATGTCATTTCTGAAATCATATAAAATATAAAAAGTTCATATAAAATAAAATTTTTGCAAATAAAATAAAGGTGACAAAATTAACATGAAATAAAAAAGACAATCACGGAAATGAAATAACTGAAGCGCATATGAAAAAAAGAAAAAAATTCAATACCTTTGAAAGAATAAAACACAAATGTGACATTATTATGATGAAAGAATTTTATACAACAAAATTATGCGCATATACAGCGCAACATCAAAATTACCTCATCGTTGTCAAGTATGTCATAACATAACTTGTATAAATATATTATATAATAATTTAATAACAAATTGGTTAAAATTAAATAATTTAATATGAGAATTATTTAAAATTCTGTTTTTTTTTTTAAGTTTGAAGTTTGGAGTTGTATATCATTCTATTAATTCTTAGCTTCATTAATTCATTGATTCATGTTGATTTATTTCAATATAGAAAATATTACATAAAAATATTGAACTAAAATCAGCTATTCCAGCGTAACAAAATTTTATTCTATATAAGAGATTTACAACAAAAAGCATTTGAATTTAACTTGTATGTAAAAAAAGTAACATCAAAAATAATTATTTCTATAAATTTTCTATACTTATAATAGCAATACAAAAATACAAAGAAACCTTTTATACCTAACACAATAATACATAAAGTTACATTAAAAAACACAATTTGGGGTTTAAAGTCAAATTCATATTCAAATTTTTAGGGAGCTTTTTTTAATTCAACTCCGTCTATCTCTTTTCCACACTGTTTTTTTTTTTTTTTATGTATCTCGTTTCGTATTTTATTTATTTGTAAAAGTTTTTCTCTGTGAATACGATGAAAAGTTTAGATTAAAGAATTTATTTATAAAATATATTTACATGTTTCTTTTTACTCTCACATTTATCTAAATATAAGATTCAATAAACATCTCAATTATTGTTGTTTCAAAGAAATAATATAATAAATTACATTAAGAATATATAAAATTATAAATTATGTTACAAATACTTTCAGCAGATTTTTTTTTTTTGTCAGCAAATTGAAATTAAATGAAAATGATTTTAATTTTTAAGTAAAAACTTTATCATAGAAAATATTTTTGTTACGTTCGATATTTTATTCCTTTATAATGACTTATCAAAAATCAAACATTAAACGTTGGTTTGGTTAAGTTTTATTGAAATGGAAAAAAAAATATTAGAAATCGCTGCCATATTCTGGAATACAAAGTTATAATTAATTAAGTTAACACTGATAATTTTAAACTATGCTCATTAAATTAGACTTCTTATGGTGGAATTAATAATTTATCGCTTAAATTTTATGCCTTAAACTTAATACGCTTAGACAACAATAGCAATGATATTGGATAATTTTATGTGAGCATTTTATAAAAAAAATTTATATATGGAAAACACGCAAGTTTTTTTTTGAAACAAATGTTAAAATATTGATCAAATATTTTATGCTGCTAAATTTATAACTATGTTTTTAAATTTACTGTATATTAAAGATATTATAAAAGCTATAGAATCCGATGTAAATTTTATAAATAAAACTATAAAGTCACAAAGATTTTTACGATTAAAATAGTTTGATAAAATTGTTGCGCTAATTTTCATATAATCTTTCTGATATGTTTGATCCCATATTTATAAGCTTAAAAACTTTCATGATCTTTATGCCTATATATAGATATTTGTTAACGTAAGTTTAAGTGTTATGTGTATCTATCCATATATTTTCGAATTAATCTTTGATGGGTTGGCAAAACGCATGTATATAAATATTTTTAGTGATGTGATTTTTACACAATTAGTATTTATCTTCAACTAAGAGTTTTTAAAATCTTATATATTAACTTTTTGAAAAAATCTTATAAAAACTTAATTTCAGTGGTAAATACTTACCTTACTTAAACTGACATCTCCAAACTTTAAATAGTTTTAGGAATAAATGAATTGGCTGTTATAAATAATAAGTATCCATTTTATATTAATTTAAAATTACATTTTAGATTAAATTAAGTTTTAGTCAACTTATTGAAATATGTTTCAATAACATAATGTAACATATAATCGATAATACAAATACATTCACAATTTCACATTTTAGTACCGATATGAATGATGAAATTTTGATTGCCGAAATAGGTCAAGTAACTTTGATAAAAATCAAAGGCTGTTGTGTAGAGGTTAATTTTCAATCACTATAATGTAATATAAATGAACAAATGTTCAAACAATTTTTTACCGATTGCTTTCAATTTTGCCAATTTCAGAATAAAAAGAAAAAATTCGCTAGAGAATTTAGTCGTTTTTTTTTATATTTATTTTTTGATATTTTTCTCAGATTTTTATTTTTATTTTTATTTTTTATTTTTTTTTTTTTGCTTCAAAAGAAAAACAATCTAATCGAATCAGCTTATCTGTAATGTAAGAACGTATAAATTTCGAATTATCTCGTGTACAATATCTGCATATTATTTTTAACGATGTTAGAAATGTAAGAAACGTGTTTTTTTTTTGTTTTGCTGTTTTTCTGATAAGAAATTGAAAATTTATATTATTATAATTTATTTTTAAGCGCTATCAAATTTTTTATTATTACTATTTATTAATAATAATATTTATTAAAATTTATTATTAACAAAATTTTTAGTGGTTTTATACATTCATTTATGAAGAATTTTTGTTTTAACATCTAAAGAATTTTTACTCATTCATAATCATTACATAAGATATTTTTGTTGCGAAAAATAATGTAGATTAAGAACTGACAGTAAAAAAAAAATGTTTTTCCACTTTTCATTGTGGTGGTATCACGTTTAGTTCCTATATGCCAAATTGACGATATCGTAATGTAATAAAATGCTCAATAAATATTGACACAAGTATTTTATTTCGATCTATATAAATAAATTCACCCTTCTACAATGTTTTTATGTGGTGGTTCGTTACGTTGTTACTGTAATTGAACTGTTGATTTAATGGAAAATAATTTTAATTTTTAGGCTCACTTTATTTGTTTCACTTTATTAGAAGATGAATAGATTTTTATTAATAAAACGTAATATGCAAAACTTACGTTTAATAAAAATGTGTTTTTAATTATAAAAAAAAAAAGATTGTAATAAAAACCGATCAATATTTATTCAAACAATGTTAAAAATGAAAATATTATTTACCTATATATGTATCCAATCATCCATATCCCCTATACCAAGTATAAAAATGAATCTACATTGAAAAATCATTTGAATACATGTATCCTTTCATGCAATGTTCCACCACCCTCTTGATGTTATATACATTCAATAATAATATACAATACCTTATACGCGAAATGAACGATATATACACCGATTCAAGTTTTATAACGCATATAAATACGTTATTCGCAAAATATGTATATAATATTCCATATGAAATATTAAAGGTTTTACCATCATTATATATATTAATGTGACACAAACGAAAAGCTCAATGGAACAGACAATATTGCCAGATCAAATATTGAGCATCATATTTTTTATATTATTATTATATTTTTTTTATATATCAAAGAAAGCTTCACGCTGAATTGACTTTACTTTATACAGATATAAATATACTTTAGAATTCTGTTGTATGTTGATAATATTAATAAAAAATATTTATTTATTAGCAAATATAGAAATTAAATTAATTATAAATTTTCTAATATAATTTTTGATTTTGTTATGGTCAATAATTAACGGAAATAAATACAAAATCACAGATTTTATCAGTGTAACAATAGTTATAAAAATTTTTGTCAAAATATTATATGTTAGTGTCCCAGGTGTATCGTTACACAATATAAGGGATTTTTATGAAATATTTAGTAAATATCGTTAACCGAAGAAAAATGTATAAATACCTAGTACATTCTATATATATATCTACTAAATTATAACACTCTAAAAATTAAATAGAAAAAAAATCATTATATTTTGTTTTTTTAATTTTTTACTCAAAAACTTATAAAAAAAAAAATTCATAGATAAAAGAAAAAAAATTAAATTAATGTTTATAAAATTTTCGTTCTGTAATGACAAATTTCAATAATCAAATGTATATTTTTCAGTTAATATTAGACTGTTGTTTTTTTGTGTTATATCATCACTTTATCTATATTTATTTATATATATTCATATATTTTACAAAAAAAAAAAATTTCTATTAGAAATAGGACATAAAATAAGAGTGTTAAGTGCTAAAGGGACGCACATTTATAATACATGAATCAACTATAATAGCTTTGTGTTATAGAAGAAAAAGTAAAATAAAAGAAAAGGTTACATGAATATATCAAAACGGTCATTTTTTTTTTTTTTAAATTTTTACTTAATGTTTAATATAAAATGTTAAATATAAAGATGGAGGTTAGTATTTTTGCATTAGTGATAAGTTAGAGAAACAGAAGAGGTTAACAAATTAAATTAAGTAGTAAAATATGAAATTGTTGTTTCCGTTGAACGGATGTTTTGGAAAGGTTGAATTTCTTAGTAAAATCTTACATTCACCATATGGCAGAAGAACATGTTTAATTAACAGTTCAAATTTAATATAAACCAAACCCTGTAATTTTTCTTTTGGAATTGAAAAAGTTATACTATTGTTATATATCCATATTATTGTTATTTTATTATTCATTTTAAAATATATAATAAATATTAGTTAGTATATTGTCTATACTATGACGATAAACTTACCAAAACTTTAAATTAGAAAAAATTTATCTATATAATGAATATAAATTGTAACTATTTGTTTATAAAAAAAAAAGAAAAAAACTTAAAATTTTTTTGTTTAATTCAAAATTCAAATTAAAATTAAAATTTGGCACAATAAATTTATAAATTTGCTAGATTCTAAATCAAAGTACCTATCATAAATAAATACCTATATATATATACATAAATTATTATTCATATAAAATATTTAAATTCATCGTCTCAGAAATTATAAATTTTTAAGAAAGCCAATAAACCATGAAGAAATGATTTATCATTTGAAATTCAGTTATCGTCTGGGAAATGTAAATACACAGATAGCATTTTTACTTTTTCTCCCCTTTTTTTATTTATATATAAATATATATATTTTATTTATCAAATGAATAATGAGCAAGAAAAGAATACAAAAAAAAAAAACAAAAAAACAAAAGAAAAGAAAAGAAAAAGCAATTTTGAAATCATATAAATAAAGAAAATTAGGTTTTGGTTATTCCCTAAGATTTTTATTTGAAGAAAAAAAAAAAAAAAAAGAAACAATAGAAAAACGAAATACAAAATAATAACGACTATACTGAGCCATTTAACAATAAAATCATTAATTTTCTATAATTTAGGGTGTTTTCTGTACTTTATTGTTTATATTATTATGTTTTAATACTTATTTTAACAGACTTGTTACAATTGATTATAGTTTAGTTTAGACGATTCGTATAATGTTATAGAGTTGAAACAAAAGGTGAACAGCCTTCTTAAAGAAATTATAAAAATTATAAAATAAATTGTGTGTTGAATTTCATGTATCAAAAAAAAAAATCACAATTCTATAAATTATCGATTGATTTTGTTCCGAAAAATTTAATCTGAATTTTTTATATATTTTTTTTTTCTTCAATTTTTATATAAAAAAAAAAAAAAACACATAAAAAAAATTAAAATAAAAAGGATTACATTTTTCTATTATTGAAAAAGTTTTCCATATTTTCTTATTGAAAAAAAAAAAAAAAACAATCACCTTTTTATTTCATATAAAATTTGAGTAATGAAAAAAGTTTTACTATAAACTTTCATTTTATATTTATATTTTATCAGACAAAAAAAAAAAAAAATTCACCATAATTTTCCAATTTCAATCTCAGTTTTAATTCTAAGTTAGTCAGTCCTTTTTCTAGTCAGAATTTATATAAGTTCAATTCCATTTTCTTTTGTATTGGTTTTTATTTTTATTTTTATTTCTCATTATAATCATTTTTTTTATTTCTTTACAATCTTATATAAAGAAGGCCCAGTTTTGTATATGAAGTAAACAGGAAGTCTCAATAATTGAGACATTAAATATGTACATTTTCAGGTAAGCCGATTTTATCCCCCTCGTTTCATATTTAGTAGATGGTATAAGGAATGGACAAAAATATATTTACAATTTAAATCCTCTTAGAAATGACAAACAAGATTAAATAAAAAATATTTAAAAATTCTAAACAAAAATAAATGTTTTGTTAAAAAATATTTGCTAAAATTGTTTCTAAAAAAATTTCTTACAAATGTTTAATTTTTCTAATTTATAGACTGAAATAACTTTCGTTCATATTATTCGATACTAATATCAGTGAGCTTAATTAGTTTTGAAAAAAAATTAAATTTACTTCTGGATTTTTTTCTTTTTGTAAATCTTTTCTATATTTTACATTGTTTTTATATAAACTGTTTAAATAAAAACAAAGAAAAATTAATTTCTTATTAATACAATATGAAAAATTTGTACAATAAAATAATCTATCTAAATCTAAACTTGAAGAATTTATACGTATAAAGAAAAAAACAATATAATAAAAATAATAATCTTAAAAAAGAATCTTTCACAAAGTTTTCACATAATTTTGAAACTTATTCTATCACGATTATAAAGTGAATTCCATGTAACAAATAAATTAAATAGTATATAAAAAAAAGAAAAAATATTTACGAAAAGAAGCAAGAAGGAGAAAAAACCTTTTAACGCTACAAATTTGTAAGCTGCTTGAATGCCATCATTTACCTTCACTTTATATATACATATATATATATATATATAACTTCATATATATATATCTATATATGTATATGGTAGAAAATTGAAGGGTGTTAAACGAAATAAAATGCTAGACAATTCTAACATATACACACATTCATGTAATCTGGTTTGAGGTACAGTGCGGTGAAAATATATATATGTAAAAGTTATAAGTAATGACTTCGACTATTTATTGCAAGTTCAGAGGTAAAATCATTTGACAACATTTTTTTTTTTTGGTTTTGTTAAATTTTTTTTTTATATATATGATAATGGGTAATTCGTATAAATAGAAAGCTTTGATGTTAAATTTTTACAAACGTTTTTTTTCTTTTTTTTCTTCGAGTGAATATTTAGAAATTATATAACATTTCAAATTTAAAATATCAAATCATAAATTTATTTATGAAATTGTTACTATTCTGAATGACAACATACCAATACATATACACATATTCCATTATATAGTATATGTATAGATATATCGTTTATTCAAAATATATAATAAATCATTATTAAATTAAATAAATACGGCAATCAACTTTCAACACCAAAAATAAATGAAAATCTAATCTAATACATTAAAATTTTGAAGTTTAGAACCTAATTATAAACTCATCAGCTTTTACAATTTTGTTGCTGATTTACAAAACTATTTTAATAAATTTAAAATTATTTATTAAGAATATTTAATTTTTACTAAAATAGAAGTTATCAAACAAAAGCCACGATTTTAAAATAATAAATATTTTATAGGGCATATAAAATTTTTCAGTTATTAATTTTTATTCATTTCTAATTTTTTCTTATTTTTCGTGGGTACATTTAGACCCTGTAAAATTTTGGCCCTGTATATAAATAATTTATAGAGAGAAGTTTTGATTGATTAAAATAATTCGGAAAAAAATCAATAATAACACAAATATATTTGAGGATAGTGGTACTCATAAATAAATATAACATGTGACTGAAAGGGTGGAGTGGAAATTGTATACAATCAATACATATATAGAGTGTTTCCAATAAAACTTTATTCAAAAGACGAGTCCATAATATGTCCGTTTCTCATTCAAAGGTTCGTGAGTTAAAATCTCGGTGTGTAGATCTCAAGCTTTTATATTAGAATTGGAATATACAGGGTTTAAAAATTTAATATATTTTGTTATTATTTATTATTAAATTATTTTATATCATAAGAAAGAACAGACAAGTCACATTATAAAAATACAGCAAAATTTATTTGTGTTTACAAATGTAAAAAATTGAATTTTTTTTTATAAATAAATACCGAATTATTGATAACATTTTCTATTATGGTGAAAAAAAATTCTCATTTTTTTTTTATTTACAAAATTATTAAGAAATAGCATGAACATTTAACGTTTTCATGTAAATTTTTAAGGCATAGCTTCAGTGTATTTCTTCATTACCAACCTACTACTGAATACAATAAATATTTCACAAATCGACATAATACTAACCCGACAATTGAAACTTGAAAAATAAACCATAAATTCTTTATTATTTCCTAAGCGAATAGAAGGCCTATTGTTGTCATTTTATGGTTGAATCATATTTTTATGGTAATTTTATACATTTTTTTTTCTTCTTATTGTTCGCTTGTATATACAATGGGGCGTTCTGTTGTCAGAACGTGGTTTTGAACGGATAATAAGCCTATGTATATACATATATTGTAAAACTAACATTATATTTTATTACGTATAATTTTTTTTAAAGTAACAATAATGGATCTTACTAAAACTAAAGTATAAATATATATATATATATATATATATAATTTACTTGTGTCTGATGACACACGAAAAAAACTATTTTTATTTAAATTTCCCAAAAATTCAAATAAAGTTTGTTAGCAAAAATAAATTTTATTTAATAACTTTTCTAAATTTTTCAAATTCATTGTTATTTCTTACATATCCTTCCTTTGTAAATGAACAAGAAGTTTTGTATTAAATATAATTTGTATACAAAAAAAAAGTTGATCTGTATTAAAACAAAGCAAGTCAATTAATACAAAGGTAAAAATAAATTTGAAAGTTCATAATAAAACAGAAAAACTTTTGTAAATTACAATAAGCAAGAGTATATGTTTTTTTTTATTTACTTTAGCTTTTAACATATCCTTTTAATACAGCCGCATTTTTGCTTTTATTATCAATTGTCATATATGTATAGAATATTGTCAGAACCGGATAACCGTAATGTAAGTATACTTGATATGGATTAGTACTTTTCTTTAAGTATAAAAATTCATTACTTTTTTGATATTTTAATATAAGATTAAGTCATTGACTTATAAAGCTCTATATATTATTACTTTTATATTTATATATATGAAGATTTTATTTTTATGTACAATAATAATAATAGACTGGTATGAGTGTTTTAAGTATGACGCCTCCATTGATTGAAGTCCGCACGATATAATATAACATAAATCGAAAAAAAAATCCCACACTGTGGGTTGAAAATAAAATGAAATTTTTCCTTTTATTAAAGTTAATAATATACTTATATACCAATTTTTATTGACTATTTAATGTAATTGTCAGAATGTTTCTTATAGCTTACAAAGATATTATGTGAAATACTCGATATTGAAAGGTTTCATGTTAGTATAAAATGTTGAAAGCTGAGCCTGAAGCAGAAAACTAACATATATATATAAGATGATTATTATTATATTTCCTCTAAGGATAAAACATTTAACCCCTCTTATGCACACAAAGAAACACAATAATGTATATATATATACATACATACATATTATATTAATTATTATAACACAAAAAAAAAAATAATCAACATTCTCTAGTTTTCATTGAAAACATAATATTGGAAAGAATTAAAATTAATTTCTACGGTATTACATATTTATAGAAACAAAGTTGTGTGAAGCTTTTCTATAAGTACATAAGCAACATTATTTTACATTTGGAGAAGGCGACAATTTTATTGTGGACATTTACTTCTATACAATTTTATATATTTCTGTTGAGAAGAATAAGTAAAAATATATTTGTATATATACCGAGATGGTAAAATGTCAGAATTAAACACACCATTAATATGTAAATTAATCTAAAAAAAAAAAACATAAATAAAGAAAAGGAAGGAAGGAAGAATTAAAGAATACTCACAAGTAAAATTATATTATTATAATGAATTTAAAAGCTCAAAAAAAAAAGCGTTGAAAACTTAACATGAAATCGATATAAACAAACATAAAAAATTATTATTATTAATTAAAAAGGAATTCCCAAGAAAGAGATTTCTGTTGAAAATATAATTTAAAAATTAAAACTGTCGCGTCTAATTTGAGTCATTGCAAGCACGTCATAATTTTTATTTCTGGTGCAGAATAAATAAAATGTAGGTAGAAAAAAATACGGTTGAATGCGCGTGTCTTTAGCACGTTATTATTTTTTAATTTTATAATAAAATATTAAATTGTTTAAGGAAATTTTTAAGGTTAGGTTATAAAAAAAAATTATCGTCTACAGGTGAGTTTTATTAATCTTCTTATAAAGATGTGTGTGTGCGTTAATTTATTTTGTAGAAAAAAATACGTTTTAAAGAGAAAATAATATTGTTCTATTTGTATTTAAAAGAAATCATTAAGAACACAGTTTCATTTCTACTTAATATTATCTTGAAGTTATTTGTATAAATGATTTTATTCCATTTTAATTTATTTGAAATTGTTTTCCTTCAAAAGTTTTTTTTTATTTTTTACAGAAATTTAAACCATATTTTTTACAAGGCAAAAGCAATCTACAAACTAAAAATCAATTACGAAATTATACATAAACACCTTTTTGTCTTGAATTTTTAAAAGATATATAAAATTCTCTTTCTTTTTAGGATTACAGAATAACAAAGTCAAAGAGCAAAAGTTGACCTGTGTTTGTAAGAAAATAAAAACAAAAAGGATAAAAGAAAAATATAAGAGGAAAAACTGCTGTGTCATTTTATATGAATTGTCACATTGAATTGCTAGAAGGGATAGACATGCCATGTTAGAAATTCAGTGTTAATGTCTTATTGTATGAGCAAAATTAGATTCGTGATGAATTTCTTATGTAATCATTTTAGATTTTTGATCTTAGTTTAAGATAAAAATAACAATCGATTAAAATAAAAATCTTGTTTAAATTTTATCTGAATCCATTTATTATAGAGTTTCCTTCACATGCTTTATTTTTCCCCCATTTTTTTGTATTATTTTTAAATAATTTATGTAACAAAATTTTGCGTTGAATAAAATGTATTTTAACGAGTTTTAGATGCCTCTGTCAATTTCTGAATATGGAAACTCATTATCTTTTTAAAATCAATAAATTATTTATACAAAAACTCTTTATACTGAAACTCTTTGACTTTAACGTTCAAGAAAATCAGTAGCACTAATAAAATTTCACTTTTGTTCTCATATTTTTTGTTTATATACAAAATTATTTTATGTAAAGAAAATGAAAACAAAAAATATTCCAAAAAAAAGTTTTGTTTAATTAAATTATCACAATTTATCGTAAAAACAGATGTAGAAGGAAGGCAAAAAAAAATTTATTTGAAAAACAGAAATCAATTAAATTAATAATTAACAAAAATTGATCCCAAAAACTTACCAAAGCGAAATGATTGAAGAAAGAAATTTTCTTAGTTAAAAGGGTTTTACGTGATTTTAAATATTAATTTATGAAAAATTGAGTTTGGTTGCGAATTAACCCTAATTAGATGGGTTAAAAGCGTTGTGTAAAAAACAATGATTTTCATTTCTCGAAAAACTTCCTTGGCCAAGTTTTGTAATAGAAATCAAGCAATATTAAAACTTTAAATTTTCACCAACATCAATTAATGTTGGTTTTTTCTTGATAAATAAATTGTTGGTGATTTACCTACAAGAACAAAAACGGATTATGATTTGAACCCAATAAATTTCGAACTAATCATATCATAACACTCTCAATAATATTATTATAAATTAAAAATCCTGAAACTTTATGAAAGTTTAGTTAAATTTTAGTAAAAAATTGCTCAATGAATATTTAGAAATAAATAAAATTTAAATTTAAAAATAAAGAATCTTAGAATCCAATCAAAAATGAAGATCAAACAATTTGCTGAAGTTTTATTTTTACCAAATAAATTAAATTCTTTCAAATAATTTATATCTTGAAAAAAATCACGTTCTAACATTTTAAACAGAGAGTCAAAAGTTATACCATATATAAATATGTATACATAAAAAAGATACAGATGTACATACATATAATACATCTCGTGCAGTTAATTATGAAATTAATATAAATTACTACCCTTAGGTATATTCAACTTTATAATTATTTATACATGCAAATGATTTTACACTAATCTAAAGTGCATTATATTATATTAGAGTATTAATTTTTTGAATTTATATTTTGCAAAAAAAACCTTTATTATTTTAATTATATGCATATTGCATACATATAATTATTGTTTAAAGGAAATGGACATTTACTTTAAAATTTATGAAATTAATCATATTATAACGAACTCTACTCATTTATAAATTATATTTTAACAGAATTATTTTTTGTATTAGGTATTAAGAATTGGTGTTTAATGATTTACTTACGTTTTTTTTTAATAATGTAAAACTTTTTTCTATGTTAATTGTTTATGATTTCTATTTTTGCAATACACTTAGGATTATATTATAGAATATAGAACTACAATTGTTTAATTAGCAGGCAATTCTGTTTGTTAAAATTAACATTTATTGTCTCTTCTTAAATTTTGAAGACGTTAATTAAAGGACTAATTGTTTCAATTCCTAATTAGGTTGAATTGAAATAAACCAAACACATAAACCATAAAATAAAACTATCCAATTATTATTTATCTTATAAATGTATTTTATAAATTGAATATCAAAATTTCAACACGTCACAAGAAATTAAAAATAATTTAATTAATGTTTTATTAAACATAAAAATAATACTTTTTAATATTTCATTTTAGGACGAATTTTTTCTTTATTTAAGCGATACAAAATTTTTATATAATTTTAATCATCATAATTATTGTAAAAAATTAAATTCTTTTGTCATTAGAATTAAGGTAATTTCATATATAAAACTAATAAAATCAGATTTGATTTGTTGTGTATGCGTATGATTTATTTTATTGTGTTATCAGTTTGATTAATGATACATCCCTCAAGTGAAATGATCATCATGACACGTTAAACAGATAGTCATGTTAAACACGCTCGCGTTTTTGTTTTATTATAATGTAGTGTAGATATTACATACTAATAAAATAATAATATGACGAGAGAGAATATTTGAGGTTATGATATTGTAGTTTATTTCATTTTATTATATATATATATGATACATCACAAATTTCTTCTACTTCTTTCTATCTCTGAGGTTTTTCTTGTAATTTTTCTCACAAAACAATTTTGTTGTTGTTCAGTGAAAGTTATGTCATGAATTTATGTTATTCTATTTTATAACACAAAAAAAAATTGTTAATAAAAAAAGAATTTTAAAAAAAATATTATAGTTTTAGAATAATGGAACTGAAACAAAAGAACTATATATTTTTGAACGTAGTAATCTATCATTTCAACTCGTAGAATTTTAATTAAATAAACTAATAAAATTAATTTGATTGTATGTACTATTTTTTTAGATTTATACCTTTATACTATATTCGCGCAGCATGACCTTTTGTTCAGGCCACCATTCGTCATTGTCCACAACAATCAATGAATTCAATTATCATGTCTAGTCATTCCCTGAAATGAAACTTTTATATTCTATTCCATTCTGTTTACAATTTTTTAATATCCTTTATTTAATCAAAAAACCAAAATATAAAACGAATAATTTATTTCAAATAACAATAACTAAAAAACCAACAAACAATATAAAATCATCCAGACAAACATACCGATAAGTTTACTAGGTGTACTGATGTGCTTGTGTTTTTTTTTTTTGGTTAGACTTTAATTTTTGAGTCTGAAGCGAAAAAAAAATTGTCCTCTATGCTGATTTATTTTTCTTTATTTTATGATGGTTTTTATACTAAAAATTGTATACTGGTAATTTAAAAAAATATACTTCAATTATAAATTTTTCTGGGTCTCACTATCTCATTCAATTTATAATCACCAAATAGCTTTAATTATACATTCCAGAAATAATATAATAAATTGTATATATCACTTTCATCTTTCCCAATTCTGTATATTCGGAATTTTATACAAAAACTTCTATTGGAAAAATATTACACATCTGTTCGCTTTTTTTTGTATATTTAAAAGGCTGCACATAAAATTAAAAATAAAAACACAAAATGAAGAATAAATAGTTAATGATTTTACTTCTGTCGGCATAAAAGCATAAAAAGTTATCTTTTACATTTATTAACTCGAAACTATCAAGATTTCTTTCTTTTTTTTTACACATAAAACATTATGTATTTTTTCATGGTTTGTTGTATTTATTTAGTAATTTTGAATGAGTAAAATTTTGAAGTTAACATTTTTTTTTTTGGGTAGACCCTTTTTTAATTTCCCTCGGCCAACAAGACTGTATTATAGACTTTTCTGCTTTTATACCTTTTGATCTTTATTCAACCTTTTGTATTCGTGTGTATTTAAAATGTGCCTGATATTTTAAAAATTAAAATTATTAAGAAAGGGGCCAATTTCTTTGGTTAGAAATTGACTGTTTGTCAAGAGTTGGATACATATAATTTGTATGTTCTCGACGATACTAAATTATAAATTAATTAATAATATATAAGTAAATATTGGTTTTTCTATAATTATTTTAAGAAGTTATTTTTAAAGTTCTTCTTCTTAAATCTTTATGTTAAAACTTTTACACCAAATTTAATAAAAATATAAAAATCTGTATAACTGAACTTTTTCAGATTGTTAAGGGAATTTAATTCTTGACAATGAATTTAAAACTCCCCGAAAAGAAATGTAGGTAATTTGTTAGCCTTTTTGTAAAGTTTAAATTACTGAAATTGTATACAAAAGTCAAATGAAAACAGGTTAAATTATGATAAAGGATATAATATTACAGAGGAGGAATAAATACGATTAAAAAGTACTTGGCTTTCTTATGTACATTGACTGCCATGAATTTTATAAAAGTCAAATGAAATAATAAACTCCTCAGAAAATATATAGCAAGGAACAAATTCTAATATATATATTTCTGCATCTAACTTTCCTTGACCACCTTAACCACCAAATTACTAGATGGTTATACTCTATATTTTTATTATATTATTAAAAAATTTGTCTGTGAATCATTATTTTTAACGGACTTTATATAATAGATTTCAATATATTTTGTTCTTTTGGGATTCAATTTTAATTTCAGTAGTATAACTTCTGTTGATGTGCAGTGTTTCGGTGAGTTATTATAACAAAAATGAAATATTACATATAATATACCTTGTTTTAATTTTCCGCTTGTCATCTTTTATGATAACTTCATAAATTTTTTGTGATAAAACAAATCTATTTTATTTAAAAGACTTTTATAATATACTTGATAAAATAGAATTCAATATTTTTGTTCATTTAATCAACAGTAATTAATTGAAGGAAGGACGAGACTTTGTCTTTAAATAAATGTTTGTTTAAAAGTTTCTAATTCTTTGAATCAATATTTTGTAATATATATCCAAAGATTAAATTACTTAACGAGAAATAACCAGAATATGAAGAACCCAAGATCAAACGCCCAGCCTATATCTATTCAAAACCTGTAATAAGTTCGTTATATATTGTGCGTTATGAAACGTATAAATTGAATTGCATTTTATATAAAACTAGAAATCAAATGCAATTTCTATAAAACAAATTTGATGAGATGAAGATTGGGATCCGTAATTAATTACTCTAATTAGGGTTTTCCACTGTCTGTACAAAATACATATAAATAGGATTAGCTAAACATAATATTATATTATAATAGTTTCTAACAGGAGTTATAGTCAATCAAAATAAATACTTAAACTAACAGCCTATAACATATAATAAATTCGTTTTAGAAAATCTTCAAGATACTAAGCAAAATATCATGAGGAAATAATTCAGAAAGAACAACTTTTTCAAAGAACAAAGAAAGTTTTATTATGTATCTCAGTATAAAATAAAAGTCAACAAATTGTTATGGTCGATCAATCATCCATGGTATCGAAGAAAAGAAAGCCCCTCGAGCAAGAAAAAAAAAAGATCTTTTCTATTATTAACTATATTATTATTTTTCTCTATACTAATCCAATATTCGAAGGAAAGATATAGAAGAATCCTTTAAAAATCAAATTTAGATATATAATAAAAACTAAAATTAAATATAAAAAAACTATTTGGAAATTTTAAAGTTTATGGAATTTTCAAATTTAATGACATTCCATGACACAATCTTTAATTATTATTTTTTTCTACATTTATGGTTTATATATTTAATATATTAAATTTAATTCAAATATTTTCAAACTAACTAACTTTAATAATTAATAACTTGTCTCTTTAATAAACAATGAACATACGTAAATGATAATACAATAATCTATAAATTTCATTTTTTTTTTTTCATTTTATGAAAATATTGTAGAAGATTCAACCTATAGCTGACTCTATTTTCAAAATCTTAAAATTATTAATTACATATTAAATATTTATTTTTTTATACATTCCTTGTTATTAAAAAATAATGCAATAAAATTTCTCGTTAACTTGTTATATTTTACAGAAACTAAATTCTCTCGTACACACCACTCACACGTAAAAACTCTCACAATATATAATATTGAAAAATTACAAAATATTTTCAATTAGATATTTTTGTAAAAATATTTTCCCCTATCAGCAATTTTTTTCAATTAACTTGGTCGTTACATTTACACATGCATATACATATATACATATATTTATTTAGATAATTTGTTTTTTTTTTTTTATTTTAAAATGAAAATGAAAAGATAAAAGAAAAGTTTTTTTTTATAAAAAAAAAAAAATATAAATAAGAATATAACGAATACTCCTATGATGTGTAAATTACTTAAATAATTATATTGACGATGATCGTAAATGTTTAATTGTATGTAGCATTGAAGAAGAAAATATATTTAATTGAAAAAAAATTTTTTTAATTAATGAATTAAAAAAATACAAAAATTGAGTTTTTTTTTTTATAAATCTATAAAAGAATGAAGAAAAAATAAAATGTTTAAAATAAATGAAAATTGGAAGAATAGAAATTTTATTAGTATAATAAATTAGTACTTTATTGAATTTTCGTAGCTATAAAAATTTTTTATAAACGAACAGAATAAAAATTTTGATTAAATAAATTTTACTAGGATATGTTCGCTTTAAGAGTTCTTACTAAAAAGTTGATATGATTAAAGTATGGACCTACGTGCAAGAAAAGAATTCACAAAAAAAATAAAAACCATTGTGACAACCTCTGTAACTTATACAACAAGAGAACAATTGTCCTTTATAATTGGGTTAGTAATTAATGAAAAAAGGAATATGAAAAAAAACAGAAAGAACAACTCCCTAAAAACCGAAAGAAACTCAACAATTAATGACACCATTTATCCGAGTTATATCCATTTCAGAAGACAATGATTATTATATATTATATTATATTATATTATATTATATTATATTATATTATATTATATTATATTATATTATATTATATTATATTATATTATATTATATTATATTATATTATATTATATTATATTATATTATATTATATTATATTATATTATATTATATTATATTATATTATATTATATTATATTATATTATATTATATTATATTATATTATATTATATTATATTATATTATATTATATTATATTATATTATATTATATTATATTATATTATATTATATTATATTATATTATATTATATTATATTATATTATATTATATTATATTATATTATATTATATTATATTATATTATATTATATTATATTATATTATATTATATTATATTTATACACACATAGAGAGAAAAATATAAATACAATATAGAACTATAGAGAAACACAGACTCATCAATGATATCCGTTTATTAGTTATTCATATTAACTATAGATAAGACAATAATAAATAAATTTCATCATATAATTAAACTTGTTTGGTCAAGATGACTAAAATAACAAAATGAATGCTATTTAAGCATCGCCAAATAAATATTATGGAAAAAAATAAAAATTCATCGATTATAATAGGTAATTGATATGATGATGTTCAATATATTTAATCGATTAATATAATAATCATCATATACATTGACGATCCTTAATCGTATAAAATCCAAATATGAATGTTATATATCATCCATTTTATTCTCTAAACAAAAGAAATATGTATGACATAATCAGTTTAATGATAACAATAATAATATAACACACACACTATGTCTATAAACATATATACACATACTGAATAACACAGAGTACAAATACAGACAATATATATTCGTATTTCGCAAAAGCACAATAAGCGCAAACATCACACACAAAAAAAAACAATAATAAAAATGAGGTTAAAGAAAAGCAAAAAAAAAAAAAAATAGCAAAAAAGGAAGAAAATTCTTAACACCATGAGATACGTCATAAGTTTTACTTTACTCTTTGTTTTGGTATGATGTAAAAGAAACGACCCTTTTTACGAGCAATATGACGTGCTTATTTCAAAAGGAGAGAAACAGCACACCAGAAAAAATAATGGGAAGGTAGATTCGACTAGGTTTGGTAGGAGAGTAGAAATGAGAAAAACATAGAATAATATGAAAAACGGTGGATGTGATGTTAAGTTAACATCGTTTCTGTTGAGTCAACTTTTTTCCTAAAAGCAATCAAGGCAAAAGGATTTTCGTAACAAAATGAGTTCATTTTGTAAAGCCCATACATTTTTCTATTATTTCTAAGAGTTTGTTATACACATAATACAATCAATCAATATATTTATTATGGAAAATTTGAATGAACTTAAAGAGCGTATGTATTTGTATTACATATATAAAAATTGATACATGAAAATCTTAAACATGACCTTTTGTTTTTACTACCCAAAATAATGTCTGCTTATACATTAAAATATTTTTTTTTTCACTAAAGTTATTAGTGAAGTTTTTAATGAGTGAGTTGAATATTGAACCCTTAGAATTCAATTTTCATGGTGTTAATTAATTATAATAAATTAGAACAATATACCTATACGTATTTAAAATACATTTATTTTAAAAATATATCATATAAATGGAATAACATTTATTCCAATATACTATATTGTTCGGAATGCAAAATCCTTGAATGCATCATTAAATAAAATTTATAAACATATAAATTAAAAAATATGTAAAAATCTGGGCAGCATCTTCTGGACTTCGAGATTTTTTAGTATCATTTTTCTATTTCATAAAAACTGAATTTTTTCTTCATTATATATCAAAGTATATTTTTACATCTTCTATAATTAGTTACATAATAATGTAACTGGAATACCAAATATTTTCATTATTGTAATATTTTGTTATCACCAAAATAGGAAACATATACATACAACTTGTAAGATTAATAACGTACAGGAAAACCAAACATACCTCAAGATATTGTATTATATGTATATATATTTATTTTAATCTAGTATGAAGCTTTAAAGGACAAAGATATTGTCTTCGCTTACTAAATTTTGCACAATCAAGTATACATACAGGATCTTATTGATTAATGTTTGTTTGTGCATATGTTGTATATTTTATATTTATCCATTATATTATGGTAATTAGTTTAATACGGCATTGAATAATATCAAATCGTTAATTTGTCATAATTAATGCCTCGTAAATCTTCATTATAAGGAGGCCATATTTGCACATTCACTAAGTCTTTACCTTGTTATTAAAAAAGACTTCAAGAAATCTTGTTATGTGGATCAACTTTTACATTTTAAATATTTCATAATTACATCTTACCTTTTCTTTGACTTAAGATATGTTTGTTTATATAAGAGATCATATTCCCACTGTGTATTTAGTATTTAATTTTGTCCTATTTTAGTAATATTTATTAGTTTTTAATAACTATATTAGTTATTATAATTATTATTATTAGTTTGTACATTTGTAAATATTATTATGAAAAAAAATGTATGATGCATAGTTAGAATCAGATAAAAAAAGTGTTTTACTTTAGATATACGTGCAGGTATTCTTATTTTAATTCGAGTAATAATTTCTCACAGAAAAAGTGTTTTAAAATATTTACAAAATACATAATACTAATACTAATACATAATAATAGTTAAGAATTATTGTTCGCATTTTAAAAAATCATCTTCAACTCAGTAACAATTATTGCTAAGAATTTTTAAAAAAATACAATATACTCAAAGTTCAAAGAAAAAAAGAAGAACATTATATTTGCGACATACAAAATATTTTGATATACAATTCCACAAGAGTAATTTGAATAAAAAAAAAATCTTTAAAATAATACGAACAGAAAAATGACAACGTCATTGCCATAAAACAACAAACTTTGTTTCAATATTTTTAGCAAGAAATAACATGCGTAAAATATTTTCAGTTATTTTTAAGATTTTTAAATTTAGATTTATTTTATAATGATTTATTGTTTAGGATTGAATTTAAAACAAAAATTTAATGCTTCAAAAATAATTGCAAATTTTGTCGTATAATTGATTGATAAATTTAGATGTAAATTTTTTGTTTATTTTTAAAATTAAAAAAAAAAAAGTAAACATTTAATTATTCTCACACTTAACTATATACATATATAAATTTAATAATAAACAAGTGATTAACTAGGATGTATCTGTTGTGTTTGTTGTGTTGTGTTGTATGTTTCAAAAATCACTGCTTTAGTAAAACCAACAAGAACAAAATATAATATACCGTCGCCACATGAGACTTTTGATCATTTATCATTTGGATGTAAAAGGGAGAAAATATTCTCAATAGATTGGGATGGATAAAATATAGTAATGGGAATTTAGAAATTCTCCTTCACAGTTGATTGAATTTTATTCACGATTTTTTTAACAAATCTAATGACATTGGTTTTGGGTATTTTTAATTCCCAATCCTAATCAGAATATACCAATTGAGCCCCTGGCGAGCGAAAAATAACAGAAAAAAGGAATAGAAAATTTTCAAAATTTGATCGTATAGAATAAAGAATAAGAAGGATGAAAATCAAATAAAAGAAATGAAACTAACTGAAGGGAACTAACTATAGACTATATAGAATCAGTAAAAAGAAAATATACATATTTTACTTTGAGCCCTTTATTTTTTCAAAGAAAAAGGTGGACACATTTTATAAGGTTTTTTGTCTTGTAAATCTACACTTATAAATCTACAATAAGATTTTCCGTTCACTACTATTATTAAATAATATAAATTCGTATTGAATTAAAAGAAAAAAAGCAAATAAATTTTCCAATTTCTTCAACTGGATCATTGTCAGTCACCAAAATTGCTGACTATAAATTAATGATTTTATTTGTATATTTTTTTCTTAATTTATCAATTCTAATATATGATTTTTTTTATAAGAAAATTTATGCTGATTGGATTTTTGTTTTTCTTTCGATTTTTATAGATCCGATGGCTGAATTGTACAGGAGAAACGAACGAATATAAAAAAAAAAAATTTAATAAATGTTGATAATGAAAATAATAAATTATTTTTTGAGGGGTTGGGAAAATTGGCTTTTGTTTATATAGATGATTGATAATGAATTTTCTATAATCATTAATGTGTGAAAAGCACATTAATAATGTCGCATGTTCAGTATTTATAATCTTTTCAGGTTGATTAGTTGTGTTTTGTGGACCATAATTTTTTTTTTTTGCAAAAGGAAAATTATTTTAGGTCTAATTTAGAAATGGAAATAAAACTTATACGTTTATGATATTTGTATTAGATTAATTTGAAAATTTATAACTTAAAATCTAGATATTATTTTAGGAAGTTTTATCTGTTTTCAAAGACAGTTTTGTCATCCTTAACTTATAATTAGTATAATAATTAGAAATAAACCAAAAAACGAAAGTTTAATCTTATTTTGTGTATTGTTACTGTAATCTTTAATTAAAGGAAAAAATGCAATCATCATTTATAAACAGAAATATCTTGATATAAAGTAAGCATATACAAAGAAAATACTTTCTTTTTTTTTACTTGTGCAATTTTTATACAGTTATGTGTATCTACCACTAATTAATGTCTATATATTTTAATATTTTTTCGCTTTGAAAAAGAAAAATAAACAGAAAGAACTCATTTACATAGTAAATATGTTTTTTCTTTCTTCCCTTTTTTTTCCGTTTTATATTTGTGAGGATAATTTCAAAGGCAATTTAATGTCATGAGTCTATTCATTTTAGTTACAAGTATGCTTCAGAATTGCAATTAAATATTTTCAAATTTTAACTTTTTTATGCTGTAAAAACATGGTTTAAATTATTACGTTTATGTTTAAAATTTGGAATATTCCAAGATTCAGCATCAAAGCATTTTAGAATAAAATTATTAGATTCGCAAAAAAAAATTACGTGAATGTGTAAGAAACAATATTGCACTAAATTAAGCGTTAATTCAAAATGATTTGATTCATCAAATTTAAAGAGAGTTTTTCAAAAATATTTATACTAAAAAATGGGACAAAATTTTCATGTTCGAATTTTTTTTTTTTGGAATTTACAATTAACACCCAAAAAAATGTTGGAAATTTATAATTAATTATTGATTCAATTTGATTGGGAAAAAAGTTTCAATGACCATTACCCAATGCAAAAATTTATATGTATGTATCAGTATTTATATGAATGTGAAATTAATTACAAAAACCAGAAATAAAACGTAAACGTAAAACACAAAAAATCCATTATATACAAACCTAATGAACACACAAAACGTTTTTACCAGCCAGTGGTGAATGTTAAAAGATTAATTACTTCAATTGGTCGGAATTATATCTACATATTAGAACTATTTTAAAAAAAATAGAATTAAGCAAAAAAAAATAAAACATCATTTTATTATGTTTTTTACATATAAAACAATAATCGAAATATAAAATTTGAATTATCTGTGGAACTGTATAAAAAAAATAGTTAATTTGTATTAAACATTTATTATATTGATCATTAAATTTCTTTAGAAGTCGTGTAAATGAAATTAACATTTACTTACTTCTTACCATTAGGCTATATTAATCAGATGATTAATATTTTTCAATTTAAATTAAAGTTTTTTATTTAAGGAAAAATTGATTGACTGAAAAAACCTTCTATGCCATAACTGAGACTCGAGAACTCAGGACCTTTCACTATCCGGGTGACTGCTCTACCAACTGAGTGACAGTCGAAAGTTATCATTTCAATCAATTTCACCTTAATTTTAAATTCATTTTAATTTATTGTGTTAATTTTAATAAATTTTTTAATTATACACAATATAAATATGAAGTTTAAAGATTATATAAATATGTACTTAATAAATAAAGAATAATTAATAAACCAATTGAAAAAAAGTCGAATAAATTCATTAAAATTTTATAATTCATCATCTTTATAAAATCCAATGTCGGAAGTGATAAAAACAAAAATCAGTTAGAAATAGATAAAAAAAAAAATAAGAAATACACACAAAAGACGTGTGTCATAATATAAAATAATAAATAACACCCCATGTGGTGTTTCATATATGTACTAAAAAAGAAATTCACTCCATACGATCCGAATATCATTCATGCCTGACATCAATCAATGACCATATTTAAGGGAAACTCGGCGACCATTGTACCATCACCAATTATATATAATAGAAAAAAGTTTTTAATATTTACAAGCCATTTGTTTATTTTTGGCAAAAAATCACACGTGATTGATGTAAGATTCTTTTATGAAATAATAAGATTTTTCTCCAAAAAAAATATATACACATGTATAATTGTGCAACAAAAGCTTAACAAAAGTTTAACAAAATTTGTATCGTAAATTTATATGTATAAAAATAATAAATGTATTTATAAACAAACTTGAAAAATGGCTTCAAAAATCACAACTTAAAGTTATGAATTTACAAAATATTTATCGTGCATACGATATCGGCTCTTATCCCCTATTTTTATATATCGTCTACTTTTTCACGATCAAACACAAAATTATATTGTAAAATAGCACATATGTTTTCACAATAACAAATTGGACGATATTTTCAACCAGAATCCTTTTATCGATAACGTGTTGTCTCATCATTTATGCGTTTTTATTTTTTAAAATAAATAAATATAAGGATGTTATTTTCTTAACAATATTTCCTTTTTCATTCTTTAAAATTGAAAGTTCTAAATATGTACATAGATACGTTGATATACAAATCTTAACCATTACGCAACATAACAAGTTAACTTTTTTTTCTTACAAATAATCTCAGAATATGAAATTTCAAATTCATTTTAAGGTTAATGAAATCTTTAACTGTTAATGATATTAATCCGAAGGTTTAGTATAATAATATTAAAGTTATTGTAAGAATAAAATGAGTAAAATGTCAGAACTGCTTACCAATGTATACAATATGTAAGCTTTGCCATACATCTCTTAATCTTAATGATGACATATCGATTGTTGTAACTCCTAAAAAACTTTTCAATCAAAACCAAAATAATATTAGAATATACAGAAACAAAAAAAGCTGTTGCCCTAATTAAATTAAACTTGTCTAAAGTCAATTGATTGATGAGTACTTTCCTTACTTTTCTTACTAATTTATACCTTAATTTTTAAACGTAATAAAGTCATATTTTTGCTACAGAATAATTGTAATCAATGAAAAGATTCTAATTTTCTATGATAAAAGACAAAAATATAATAATAATTATTTCATATTTTTTATTTAAATAATAAATGAAAGTTTGTATGTCAACAAGAATCACAAATTACAAACTGATTGCCCGTATAATTAAAGCGAAACAACTAAAGAATCTAACAACTAAAGAATCTAACTTATAAACTAAAACTCAATGTATAATAATTTGTATTCCTGCTTTTTTTTCTTTCAGTAGCATAAAAATAAAGTTTAATTAAATTGAATTCTTTATACATACCTAAATTTTATTTTCTTCATCTTCGAATATTTTTTGTTGGTTCTTTCTTTTATTATTTTTATTACAAATATTATCACATCAATTTTATAAAAGAGGGCTTATTCTAAAAATGATTTTCTTATACGATATATATAAATATATTTGATTGGAATAGTTTTGGGAAGAAAAAACTAAAGAGATGCTTGTGAGTATGTTTGTATTATGTGACCTTTAGACGAAACTTATATAAAAGAAGGCAAAATGTATTAAAAGCTTTCTGAAAATTCTTTAGATAGTCTAATCTGAGTCTGAGTTTAAATAAGATTTTAGTTTGTTTGAAATTTTTGTATTAAATTTTTGGGAAATATATTTCGTAAAGATTTAATTTTATAAATATTCTTAAAGAAAAAGTTAACAAGTATTCATTTCCCCAAAGGATATAATCGCAATAGTTATAAATCCGTTTATAAAGCCCAGCATAAATTTATAAATACGTAAACATTTACATATAGAAAAGAAGAAAACCCTCTTCTAATAAATATCACAAATACTTTCGTTTTTAAAGGACTCAAATAAGTACTATAACAGATTAAATCTATTTTTTCTGGCATTATAAATTTTCATAATAACATGGAAAATATTACGACACACTACAATGCATGAAAATAGTTTTGTAAGTTCTTTTACAGATTTCATACACTCAATAGTACATAAATGATTTATAATAAGATTGCATTTTGTTTATCAGGAGTTTTAGAATTGTTGATATTCTAATAAAAAAATATATCTACGCTTAATGAATTAAACCCGATATATGTATTTTGACTAAAATCTTTGAGAAAGTATTGTTTTTTGTTTACCCTTTTCTTAATTCTACCTCAACCTACTTTTCGGTTATTTAAGCTTTTATCTTTGAGAATAAGATGTCATCCTCTTTCTTTTGATATATGAACTAGAGACAACAGAATCTTATGGGAACGACCTAGTAGAAGGTAAGTAAAGTAGGTAAACACACTTGGAATGTATTTTTTTTTCCGCAATGATACATCGGACTTTAAAAATGGAAAAAGAAAAACAAAAAAAAAAAATATAAGAGAGAAAAAAATTGGAAACGATTGAAAACGAAAATCGATTTAATGTTTTTGGATGTTACTACATACATACAAAGAAAATTCATGACCTAAATTTAAGAAAAACAATAACCAAAAAAAAAAAAACAACAAAAAGGTGAAGAAATGACATATTAGAAAAGAAAGGAAAATACACCCCAATTTGAATATTAATTTTTCTTAATTAAAAATTATTCTTTTAGAAAAAAATATTGATAGATATAATAAATATTAACTTTCAGTAAAGGAAAAAAAATTAATTAAGTGTTAGTATCGGTTTTTCATTTAATAGAGGAAAAATAATTTGATGAAATAAAATAAAATAAATTAAATGATTAAATTTCTAAATGACATTGGGAAAAATGATAAATATAATAAATAATTAACTAATATTTGATTTTACTATAAGAGGCAGGCATCTTTAATAAATACTGAATTTATTATTTTTATAGAAATGTAAATAGAATTATGCATTTTAAACGAATAAAATTCATTAACGATTTTGTAGCTTATCATATTTTTGTGCTTCTTTTCTTTTTGTAACATTTGAATTAAATTTTAAGAAAAATAATTAATTTGGTTGAAAATTTAAACAAATTAATTTATCCACCAATTTTGAAAAAAAAATGTATTTTGTTATACGAATTTGTGTTTATCAATAGATGGCATGATTTTTATTAATGTTATTACTAAGCGTGTATATTCTAAGCCTAAATTAAGGCGAACACAATTGTTTAGATATGAAATTTTAGAAATAATGATAATATTAAATATATAATTAAACATTGATATTTTTAATTATATTATTTATAGGCACTTTTTATATTATTCTATTCAATTTTATACATTTTTTATATATATTACTATGTAAATAATATTCTATATTATTTAAATATATTTACTTATATGTAAACTAAGAGAGAAATTGAACTTAAATTTTCATCAATTTCAAAATAATCGTCTCAATTTAACAAAAGTTTTTAATGTCTCAACTTAGCTTACTTTTTGTATACTCAACTAAATAATACTTATTAATAGTATATAAACTATTTAAGATTTAGTAGTTAGATAGATAAAGTGTGATAGATTTAACGATATCATGTCAAACTTAATTTAATCATTCCGTCGTCGTCGCGTATATAGTTAGTCAACAAAAAAAAAAAAACAATTATTCAATTCCGGTGGCAAATTTTTTCATTTCATTTATTCTAATTTTTATTTAATTCGATTAACAAAACAAATTTGTTTATAAATTAATAATAACTTTTATATTTTATTTTCAAAAGAGTGAGAGTAAAAGAGACAGATAATAAGGATGAAGGTGTATTTACTTAAGATTTTTTCCAGAAGATGACGACGACTATAAAAATGAAACAGGTCATTCGGATGATGGAAAACGATTTAAAATAAATTCATCTTTCTTTAACTCACTTATTTTGTATATTTTTATTTGTGAGTTGATTTATTATTTTGGTTTTTTTTTTTTTTCATATATAAATTAATATAAAACATTTGTTTCTTTTTTTTTTTTATTAATCAAACTTTTAGACAGTCTGAAAATGTCCATGGACTTTCATATTCAATATAAGAAGTTAATAAGTTAACATTTAACGTCTTTAAGAAAAGTAAGCTGTAATGAAAAAGTTTACACAATATTAAACTTTTAACACAAAAATTATGTAATTTTTTAATCTTAACTTTAAAACGGTTTTTATATCGTTCAATAAACTAAAATAAACAAACAAACAAACAAACAAACAAACAAACAAACAAACAAACAAACAAACAAACAAAACAAACAAAAAAAATGACCGCTACATGTTGACTTTTAAGAATTATATTATTTAATATAATTTTATTTTATTATTATATTTTTGATTTGATTTGATTTAGTTAAGTCGAAAATTTATTCACGCACGGTTTAGTTTATTTTTGTTTACTGACTTCTTTATTATTGTTCCTCGAACGAGATTTTTTTTTTATCAATTTTGTAAAAACTAATTTTTCACACAAAAGAAGAAAACCAAAAAAAAAAAAAAACAAAAAAGTTTTATACAATTTTTTTCCAATTTATTTTTTCTCTGTAAACATTATTAAATTTTTAAGAAAAGTAACTCATCAAATTATTTCAAGAAATTTCATTTGCAAATATATATTTAAAATATAAATTCAAATGAAGAGAAAAATGTGTAAGTGAAGAAGTAAATCGATGCAAAAAAAAAAAAATGTAAATAATTATTCGAGACGAATAAAAAAAAATATTTTTACCTAATGAAAAAAAAAAATAAATCTAAATGTAATCAATATAAAACTTAATAATAAAAAACAACAACAGTGTTTTATAATTTCAATTCTAAAATACAAACAAAAAAAACAAAAACAAAAACAAAACAAATTGAATGGGTTGAAAAGTTACAACACAACATACAATATTTTATTTTTTACTTTATAGATAAAAAGAAAAAAAAAATTTTTTGTGACATCTTATTAAATAAAATGATAATAAAATTAATAATAAAGAATTTAAATATAAATAAAATATCACACTAATAGCAATTAATTCCAATTAGAAATCTATATTCTCTGATGTTTTTGTTTTCAAAATAATAATAACAACAACAACAACAACAAAATGTAATATTTCATTACACGTACAAATTGCTTTATACAGAGGAATGAATATAAAAAAAAAATATATATATATAAAAAAGTTGGCTATTATAAGTAACTAAAGTGAAGTAGTGAAGTTTTGTTTGTTTGCTAGCCTCGATCTTTTTTTTTTTTGTTATAAAATTAATTTTTTGTTCTATTCTGATCTATCTGTGTTTTTTTTTTTTTTTATTATTTATTATTTTATTATTTATTATTTCTTTTGGTTTGTTTTTTTTTTTTTTTTTGCGAGTACCAAACAAATTCTCTGAATTTTATATTTTTTATTTTAATTTTGCTGTTTTATACAAATCTCTCTCACTGAATCTATTATTATTATTATTATTATTATTATTATTATTGTTAATAATATTATTATTATTATTATTATTAGTATAATTATATTTGAATATTATGAATATTTTCAATTTAAATATAATTTTAGTTGTATAGTGTTAAAGAAGTCACTTAAGTCAGTTATGTTTAAAGTCACTTTAGTCAGTTATGTTTAAAGGTTCAACAATAATAATAATAATAATAATAATAATAATAATAATAATAACAGAACAGAACAGAACAAGAACAAGTGCGTCATATTATTAATTAAATATTTTATTACATTTATATTTGTTGTGTGTAGTGGGGCATACAAAAAAAAACAAAAAAAATCAAAGTTTTCCTTAACAAAAAAAAAAAATAATTGAAAAGATAAAAAGAAAATAAATAAATATTTTGAATGTTCTTTCAATACTTACTTACAGTTTAGTATTATTCTAAGTATTTTGGATTAAATTTTATAATAACTAAAAAAAAAAAAAAAAGGTAATAAAAAAAAACACTTGAAAATTGATTTAATTTTATAATAAAAGAAAAAAAAAAATTATATAAAAACATTTTTATTGTAAATTTTCGTATTTCATTTTTTTTTTTTTTTTTTTTTTTTATAAATTTTTTTTAATTAAAATGCTAATTTTGTTGTGTTCAGTTCACACGCGACGCATGCGCGTCATTCAATTTATTTCGATTATTTTTTATTTTTTATAATAAACTTTGAAATAATCCAAAATGGAAGAAAATATTGTAGCCGCAATGAAATATTATGAAACAGGAAGAAAAAAAAACACACACACACACACACAGATGAATTCAGTTTTTTATTTAAAATCTAAATAGAAAAACGGATATTTTTGTTCATTTTGAACAAATCAAAAATAAGTAAATCCAATTTTTAAAAGAAAAGAAAAAAAAACAAAACATTTTTGAAATTCAATCTGTTGGTTAAAAACTTACAACAAAAACAAAAAGCTTATCAAATCTTACTATATACATTTACTATAAAAGTTTATTTGTTATTGGTCTTGGTCGAATAGTGAAAGAAACAAAAAAAAAAATTAATCATTCTTTTTTTCAATAGGATGAATCAGAAGATAAAATAAATATTATTGTTTCGCCATCCATCAATTAGAAACTTTTTAAAGGTCTCATTTATGAACTAATTGTTTGTGTTTGTGTAAATAGAAAAATTTACTTGGAAAAAATTTAGTTGATTTATTCTTTAAATTATTATTTTTATTTTTATTTACCAAAAAAAAAAAATAACTAATAAATTAAATATATTTAACAAATATTATCAGTAATCATTATAAATGAGTGAATCTTTTTCTTCTTCTTCTTCTTCTTCTTCTTCTTCTTCTTCTTCTATTTTAACCTCTTAAAGAAAAAAAACCTTTAAAAAAATGTGTTAATTATATTTCTTCTGTCAAAAGTAAATAAAACTTCTTTTTTTTTTTTTTCATCAGGATTTTGTTGGTTGTTTTTTTTTTTGAAATTATCTATTTACCTGAAACTATTCGTACAACTTTATTGGGAGTTTTTTATTATTTTTTTTTGTTATTTATTTTAATGGTGAATTTAGACCTGGATTTTTAACAGGGGCCACAAAAAAGAAAAAAAATAAGAAATATGAAAATGGAAAAAAAAAACGATCTACTGTTTTTTTTTTTTTGTTTTTTTTCGGTTGTTTTTTTAGTCCTTGAAATTAATGTGTGAGTTCCATTGAAGTTCATTACATAACAAATCAGACACATACCTAGGTAGATATTATTTTGATTAATAAGGTTAATGGTCTCTTATTTTTAGTTTTTAATTTTTTATTCACAAATTATATTAAAAAAATTGTTGAAAAGATTTTTCTTTAAAAAAATTATTTACAATAAACAAAAAATAATTTTTATTCAATTTTCATATTCAATAATACCTAAGTACCTAAGTTAAGTACTAAGTACTAAGTTAAGTAGGTACCTACGCTAAGATTTAATTAGTATAAAAAAATATGTAAAAGAAACTAAGAAAAAAAAATTGACAATCTAATAAATTTTGCTTTTAGGGGGTCAAAACTTAACAACAAAAATTAATTAACAAAAAAAATTTTTATGTAATTTGTTTGTTTATTTTATTTTATTTTAAAAAAGTCATCATCACAAAACTTTTGGCGGTATTTTTTTTTGTTTTTTTTTTTGTTAAAAATTTTAACAAAAAAAAAAAATTATTGATGCTCAAGGAAAACTGATGAGAAATATGTTTTATCACAATATCTATATTCTGCCATATATTTATTATTTGTTAAAAACCAAAAATATATATATATGAGTCACATCAGGTTGTTTGATTAAATTTTTATCATCATAACTTTTTAAAGTTTCTATTTTGTGTAAACAAAGATTTTCATTTTTATTTTTTATTTTTTTTTCTACTTTATACCTACAATGAATTTGCCCAGTAGATATTCATTAACAATTATTAATAATATGATTAATGTTTTTTATTCTTTTTTTTTTTTTGTTAAAGAAATTCAGAAAGAGAGAAAGTTAAATTGAGAGATAAATTGAAAAATATAGAATCAACCCATAACAGAAATTTTTTAATCTTTTTTTCTTTTTTTTTTACTATTTTGTACGAACTTTTAATCATCAATAATCCTTATAGAAATATTGTAAATTTACAGAAACATTTGTTTGTCTTTCAATAATTGTATGTGTATGTGTGTGTGTGTGTATACAAGGAACAATTTTTTGTTATCTTAACTAAATTTACGCTCTTGTCATATTCTGTTTTTTTTTTTTTTCTCGTATCAAAGTGTCATTATTGGTATTGGTTTAAAAATCTGTTCCTCTAATTAAATTACAAAAAGTGTGCACGCGCTTTCAAGATGGACAAGAAAGAAAAAAAAAAGTATTTGCTATTTATCAAAAGTAGAAACAATCAATACAATCAAATTCTCTGAAATTCAAAGAAAACAAACAAGTAGGTACATTTGTACTTGTATTGTCAAACAATAAATCAGAATCATATTTTTATGATTTAGATTTATATTCGATTTTTTGTTAACCTAGTACGTCAACCTACTTAGATTATTTAGTAACTAGGAGACCTACTATTTTTTGACGTGGGTTCTGAACCACCTTGCACATGCATTTTTAATTCGATTCGGCGCATTGCCAGCTCTTAAGAAAACATGCAGATTTCCTAAGAAGAAATGCCATGCTGCCACCTTGGTCGGTTTCAAAATCATATTGAAACGATTAAACAAAAATAAATTCAAGAAGGAAGATAAATCCATTTATTATTTTTATCATGGGGTTTTTTTTTTTATTTGATTTCAAATATCCAGATTATTTTTTTGTTTCAACCAAAAATAAGATGAGAAAAAAAAAATTTTTGTTCTTGTGATTTAAAAATCAATAAAAAAAAAATTGAAATGCAAAAATTAAAAAAAAGAAAAAAAAAACAGAATGTAGAATTTACAATTTAAATATTTTAATCCGAGCCGAACTGATGATACTTTTTTTTTTTGGGGAAATTTCCAAAGTTGTATCATAAGACATTAATTTAAAGTCTAATTTAATTGAATATTTTTAATACGTGACTAATCTTCAATTTATATTAAAAAAATTGTTTCGATTTTGGTTCGTTCTTCACTTCATATATTTACTGTAATAAAATTAAAGATTTTTTTTTTTGTATTTACGCCGAGATTTTATTTTGTTTTTTTTTTTATTAGATTTTTTTTATTACGTTTTATTGTTTTATTATTTGTTGAATGAAAATAAAATAAAACAACACGTGAGTTTTCTTTTCATTTAAACATTAAGTGACATCTGGCTACAGAAATATTAAGTTAAAAAATTTTCACACAGATTTGTTTTTTTTTTCTTTTCCAGATAACAAAAAAAAGAAAAAAAAAGCAATACATAAAAAAAAGTATTTATTTAATAATAAATTAATGTTTATTATTTTTTTTTTACTTTTATATGGAATGAATTAAACCTAATTAAAGTATAATAAAATTGTTTAAATAATTTCTAACTTAGACATACAAATACAGTAGTGTTGATAATGATAACAAAAAAAAAATAAGAATTTAAGATTTTCTTTTTGTTGTTGTTGTTGTTGTTCTGATTTAATCACGTGCTGAATGAATATTTGTGATAATTCTATAATCAATTATAATTTTATATCCTTAAGATCATTTTTTTTATTCTAACATATATTAACTAATTATATTCAGTTATCTCCATTTATAAATATTTATTGTACATAAAATTTACTTTTAATATTTCATAAGTAAACCAATCATATTGTTCAATTTTATTGGAAAATCACACAATAAAAGTTTTTTTTTTCTTTTGTACAATTTTGTTGAATAAATCACACAATAAAAAAAAATAAGAAAAATAATGGAAATATTGTTAGAAATCTTAAGAAAAATATAAAAAATTTAAATTTACGCAGAAAGTTTGTATATTTCACGATTAATTATTATTATTAAATCAACACAACAATTAAAATTTAATATATAAATTGTGATCTTGAGCAAACAAAACAATTATATATTACTCACTAATATTAATCTTTTCTTTAATTTTATAACAAAATGATAAGACGAAAAAAAAAAAATTATTATTATAAATAATTATTTTGACATTATTTTGACAGTATTACTGTTCAAATAATAATACAGTGGTGGAAGCTGTTTTATATATTTTCTTATTATTCTTCTTCTTCTTTTTCTTCTTCTTCTCTTTGTACTTGACTTCCATCAAGTGATTGTTTTATTGACTTTTTAAGATATCTCTTATATTTACTATTTAATATTAATGTCCACTTTTTCACACTAGGCCAACTTGGGACGAGACCAACTATTTTTAAGGTGGGCTCTGTATTTTGTTATTATTTGTTGAATAATCAATCACTAAGAAAATAATAATTGTATCAAGATTTCAAAAAAATTGTTAATTTTACAATTGTTAATTTTCAGTTAAATATATGCAAATGTAACTATATGTTGTTGTTTTGTTGTTCTTTAATATTTTCTTATTGACAGCAAATATTTTTTTTTTTTGTAAAGAATCCAGTTATGTCTATTCAAAATATAAGCAAAATATGAAAGAAAAACAAAACCTCGAAATGTTAAAACTGCTTGTGTTCATGAAAAAAATATTAACTAAATAAAAACACGTTTCAATTAAAAGGTTTTCTTTTATTAAATGTTTAATAAACTAAAACCGAGACTATTATAATAAGATGTTTTTTTTTTGGTGAAGGACGTAGCGATGATAAAATTTCTTTTTCTTTATACATTTTAAACCAAAAATATCTAGTTCATAGTCAGTTTTAACTGAACTTAAACCATATGAAGTGCTTGTAAATATTTTTGGGTGAAGTCTTGTTAAATCAGTATATTGTAAATAAATTATATAAGCAGAACAATCAGTATATTTTATATCGATAAAAATATGTAAATACAAATATAAACAAGTGGAGACGCCTTATCATTTCTTTATTTTAGAAAATTGAATTATTAATATTTGGTTTGTTCAGTATAAAAGAAAGATCAATAATTTATTGAATTGATAATAATTGTTTACATATATTTGTTTAAATGTTATCAACAAAAAAGTATTAAGACCAAAGGTGACAGTTAAATTCATTTTGTTAACTAAATATCAAAAAAATCTAACAACTACAATTTATGTTTAAATTAAGTCATTACAAGTAAAGAAAAAATACAAAATAAGAAAATTTCCATTACATTTTAATACACTCGAATATGAAATAAATCAAACAATATAATACAAAAGAAACTGTAACATATGGAACTTAATTAGATCATAACTTATTAAATTAAATAAAAAAAAAATTAAAATGAAGAAGTTAAAATGAAGAAACATAAATATAAATTAGTCAAAAATAATTTTATAACTACATCCCATTAACCTATCCTCAGATATTATAAATTGTGACGTACGTACTTCTGTTAAGAATTATTGTTTTGCTTAAATATTTACATTACTTTTTTTTTTTTTTTTTCTATTTAAGAAATTTTGTTATCTGTATCTGATTGTCTTGATATTAAAATTAAAAATTCTAGATCAACATGATCATTTACCTACTATATAAAAGGATGTATTTTTTAATTAAAATTCTTTAATAGATTTGTGAGCGTTACGCTACACAATCTGTTTTAGTGTACTTAATTTTTTTTTTGTGGTTTCGTTCTTTTCAATTATTTTAAAATTAAAATTGGGAGAAATAAAATTAGGTTAGTAATTTATAAATGTTTTAATTAAGTGATTATTTGTGATTTTTTAACAAATTTTTATTAAATGTTATATTTTGGGCACATTTTATTAATTATTAAACTAACACTGAGTGGAAATGTAAATGTACTTATATTTTTTGGGAATAACTAAATTAAAGTAAAGACAACAAACATAAAAATTACAAAGTGATGTTGTAGATATATTTCATCATTTATAAAATGACAAATTGCACTTTTTTTTTTTTTTTCATATATTTAATTCTATTTAGTATTTTTTGTTTTTCTTTAATAAACATTAAATGATAAGAATTATAGTAAAGTTTATATGAAACAGGTTTCTTGATTCGTTTTTTAATTTTAATTTTATTCAATACGTCAGCTCTTCGAACTAGACATAACCGAATCTGAGAAAAAAAAAATAACAAATTCAATTAATAATTTATTTTGCTTATTAGCATAAAAAGAAACAAAATATTTGTTTACATCCATTTGTTTGTGTATAAATCTCTCTATTAGTCATCATAATTATCAAACAATAATAATGACAGAAAATATGTTTAAATTTAATTAAATATTTAGTCCAAATTGACAACCATAATTACATAATAATAATATTGTTAAAAAAATAAAAGTTGGAAGAACGAAAAGAAAAATAAATGAAACAAAAAATAAAGTCAAACAAAATACAGAAAACCACTGAAACTTTAATTTCACGTGACTTAAAAAATTAAACGTGTTCATATTTCACACACAAACATACATATGCATATAAATACATACATATGCATACAGAGGTGGATTGTCATAGAAAATACATCATGGGCCAAAAAAAAAAAACCCACTAAAATAGTTCTGTGTCACGTAAAGGTTTTATATTAATGTTACAGATATTTCTATTAAAAACAAATTCACGTGCCTATATTTTTATAACAAATCAAAATAAAACGACATTTGTTATAAAATATTTTTGTTAGACATATTTAAGATACGCTTATCAAAAAAAATCTTGCATTTAGGTAAAGTTTTCTACCAGTAGGTACACATAATTTATCTGATCTGAGAAAAAAAACACCCATTTTTGTTGCTTGGGCCAAAAGAAAAAAAAAACCTAAAAATTTTCTTAACTCAAAAGTTGGCCATCCACTTCTGTGTTCGTGCACATTTAGATAGAAGGCATTAAGACTAATTTTTTTTTTTTTTAATTTGAACGACTTTTTTTTTATGAATAATTTAAAATGACTAATTTTTGGTTTCCAACTTAAAATTAATTTGATTGTTTGTTTTGTATAATAAAATAAAACAAAAAGAAAAGTTTTGTTTTTGTTTTTTATTCTTTTTCAACACATGCGTGAAATGCGATAAATTTTTGTGGTGTCTACTAACGACGAAATAAATATAAATGGCGTCTTTTGCACACTGGTTTTATAATTTTTATGTTAATTTAGACATTTTTTTTTTTAAGTTTTGGCATAAATGCACATATTTGATTTATCACAGAAATTGTATCCTAAAATATTATCTAATCTGAGGAAGAGAAAGAAAATTATAATTTCATTTATAACTATTTGGCACATCTAAAAGATAATAAATAATAACAGGGAAAAAATAGAAACCCCTAATTCATTTACTAACGACAAAGGGATTTGCTTCCTTTTTGGTTATCTATAGTTACATTTATTTATCTGTTATGAATCTTTATGATCTTGATATTTTTAAGTGTTAACAATTGATTGCAAATATTAGTGTGATGATGACCAATAATAGTCACATCTTATATTTAATTATCGAAAAAATTCAAAAACTTAGAATAAAAAGTTAACAAATAATGAATAATAATTATATCACACCACATATTTTGTTTAGACAAAAATAATTATTATTTAATTATTTTTAAGTAAAGATTATAAATGATATTAAGTAGCACTTATGTATATTTAATTAAACGAAACAAATGCTACCCTCTCTCTCTCTCTCTCTTATTCCATTTAATTCATGTCGCACATTATTGATTCATCATTATTTTGAAAAATTTATTAATTATCCTAATTTCTTTAGTTCTTAAAATCGTACAAATTTCGCACATTTTTTTTTTATTTAGTTTATTGGCTCTAAGAAACAACAACAATTTAATAATAACAATAATAATAAATGTAGAAAAAAAAAAGAAAGCCATACACACACAAAATTTTCGTGCAAACAGCAAAAGCAAAATACAATCACTTTGAGATTTCAGTAAAACTTAATCTCTTGAATGAGCAAGATCAATTTTAAGATTTAAACGTTTGTTTTTTTTATATAAATTTTAAAACTAATAAATATCGTTTTATTTTTTCCTTTTTTTTATATTTTATATTTTTTATTTTTTTTGTTTTTCTCAAATAACAAAAGAGTTCAATACAACAAAATAATAAAAAAAAATTAATAATTACCAAAAAGTGGAGTGAAAAAAAATTATGATCTATTAAAAAGAGTTTACAATCATCTTGAGACAACAATTTATTAAAAATTATTCTTATATAATCAACATTTATTTTCCTTACATTTTTTTAATGCAAATATAAATCCAAAAATTATTAAGTTTAATATAAAAAGTAAAAAAAAAAGTAAATTAAAGGAAAAAAAAGGAAAAAAACAAAAATCTTGATTAAAGAAATAAAAATTGTGAATGCTTTTAAAATTAAAATTAAAAATTAGTGATAAATATCAATGTACGTTTTTTATAATAATAATTAATAAAAGAAAAATTGAATATTTAACTAATAAAGTGAATTTTATAAAAACATCAATATTTTTAAATTTCTTTAGGATTTTTTGTGCAAATGTAAGTTTTACCATTTTTTTTGTTTTTTTTGTTTTCCCCTTTAAATTAATTTAAGTTTTAAAATGCTCTCTCTCTCTCTCTCTCTCTCTCTCTCTCATCCATCAATTCAATCAATTCAATCAATTGTAAATTTTTGATGTTGAACAAATACAAAAAAAAATATAATTCAAATTAAATAATTTATTATTTCATTAAGAAAAAAACAAAAAAAAAAGAAATTTGCATAATTTAAAAATTTAAAATAATAAAATTTAATAGTTGTTCAGTTGTGAGTTTAAAAAAAGAAACAACTTCCTTTCCTTATTATTATTATTATTTAAAAAAATTATATGTAAAATTTTTGAAATAAAATATTTATTAATTGACAATCAGGAAATTAGTTCAATAATATAAATAAATAAGTATTTAATAAAAATCTATCAATAATAACAACAACAATAACAATAACAATAACATACAACAACAATAACAACAACACTAAATAAATGTAAAAGGTTGATTTTGATCAAACAATTTTCGTATATTTAATTAGTTTGTCATTCAATGTCTTATATAAGTTAACAGAGATTAATAAACAGTATAATTTAATTTTGATATTTTTTATTGAATTTAAAATGCTCAATATTTTTTTTTGACCTTATTATAAAATTATATATTTATTTTTACCATATTAATTAATTATAAAGAATAAAAAATGTTCAGAAATAGAAAAAATATCTTTGATAAAGGATTTTAAATATTTGAAAATAATTAACAAAAAAATTTTACCATTTTTAATTTTGCAAATTTGAAAATATTTTTATTTATGGTAATTTATAAATTTTGATTTAAACAAAAATTCTTTATCTCAAAATTAATTAATTGATTGAACTGCACTTTTTTTTCATACCTTGAATTGAATTCCAAGATTTTTATTATATTTATTTTTTTTTTTTCTTTCTTTCTTTTTCAATTTGTCTTTGGCAATTTTGACCTTCTTTCTTAATTAATACTTTTATTAATACTTATTGCATTGTTGAAGAAAAAAAAAAAAAAAAATTGATGAATAAAAACAAATCCAATAATATCTAATCATTTTTATATTTTTTTACTGAATAATATTAAAAAAGTTTTGCTAGAATTAAATTAAAAAACATCAAAATGATAATTGAAACATTTACAAATTAAATGTTTAATTTAAAGATTTTTCTCTCTTCTGTAAAATTTGCGGCGCCAAAAATTTTCGTCATAGAACTCGTGCGTTTCAATTCGGCCTTTTACTTAGTTATTACTCAGAACCAATTAAATCTCTAATCATCGTGATATTGTTCCGTTTTTTTATTTTTTTCATGTACCTACAAATATTGTAAAATAAAACAAATAATTTCAACAAATAAAAAAATAATAATTTATATTAATTTAGTTATATGGTTCTGTTTAGACATTTAAAATTAAATTAGGGTTTCCTATTCTATTAAATTCTCTTCATAAACAACAACAACAACAACAACAATAAATTTATTAATAATTTTTACATTCTATATTGAAGATAATTTTTTCTATTTCTTCTTCTTATTATTCCTATTTATTATTTTTATCTTTTATGATGAACAAAATTACGATGACGAAATCACTTTTCAAATTATATTAAAAAAAAAAGTAAAAAATATTGTTTTAAATGAAAAATGTAGATGTAGATGTAGATGTAGAGTGATGTAGGATAGCATAAAAAATGAATCAACATGAATTTTTTTTGATAAGAATTAGGTAAAAAAATTAATATGCCAAAATCAAAAACAAAACACAAAATTGAGTTAATGCCAAAAAATTTACATAAATAATAACAATTGATTCTCTTAATAAAAATAACTTTTTATTAAGGATTCAAGATTTATTTTCAACAATTTTCTCTTTAATTTAAAAATGTATTTTTTTTTTTTATGAAAAATATTTAATTGTTTTTAATACTTTAGTTAATAATCATTTATAGCAATTAAATAGTTAATAGTTGATTAAATAGTTTTGCATAAACATTTAGTCAAATTCTTCAAAATTTGAAATTTTAATTATATTTAAAACTTGATAAAAAAAAGGATAAAACCAAATTAATCATAAACAATAATTTCTCTTTTTTTTTTTTATTTTTCAGTCAACCAATTTTAGCTGATATTAATTTAAAAACAAAAAAAAAAACACAATAAAAAAACAAATTATTTTAAATTAGTATTTAATTTTTTTCACATAAGAAAAAGCGAAAAAAATAAACTTCGTACACATAGAATGGTAGAAAGTGATCCTGATTCTAAAAATTTACAAAGTAAATATTTCTTTTTTTTTTTAATTTAATAATTTATTGTTAAAAAAATGTTTTTTTTTTTTTTTATTATTTAAGATTGTGATGTAAAAGACGATCGTCTAAAGAACGGTGTCGGATCAAAAGATCTAGAATTAAAAAATATTACAGCGCCAACGCCTGTTATATCCGTTTCACGATCAGTAACACCAACAAGTTTAGTCAGTTACAAGGAAAAAAATTTAAAAGACCCAGAAAGGGGTCATAATATTAAAGCCGATTTTGAAGAAGCAATCGAATTAGCTGGTTACGGAAGGTAATATATTTGTTAATTTATTCTGTAAATATAAACTCGAAAAATCATTTGTCTCTTTCTTTGAAATTTAGATTTCATTACATTCTACTAGGAATATGTGGGTTGGTAAGTACCAGCGAAGAGATGGACGTTATCTCGATGTCGTTCATATTACCAAGTGCTCAATGCGATCTTGGACTTAATACACAATCGAAAGGATGGCTAAATTCAATTATATTCATTGGTATGATGTTTGGTGCATACTTTTGGGGTAGTGTTGCTGATTCATTAGGCAGAAAAAAAGTATTAATTGTTATATCATTTATGAATGCTGTCTGTATTGTTGCATCGTCCTTTTCACAAAATTATGAACTTTTTATGATATTCAGATTTCTTAATGGAGCTGCGTAAGTTTTAATTTTTTTTATTTTATTATTATATTTTTTTTTTCTTTTTGGTAAATCTGCTAATTTGTAACATTATTCATATAATTATTAATATTATTATTTTTCTGATTCATCTTAACTAAAATCACACAAAAAAAAAAGAGAAAAAAAAATGATGTACCTACTTGCTAATTAAATGATAAAAGTGATAATGATAAATAATAAATAGAATGAGCAATCGGTTATTCCTGAATACCGAATTTATTATTATAAAATAAAACAAACTTTTTAGTTTTTATTTATTTTTCGTGATGGCAAAAAAACAATAATATTAAGATGAAAAAAAAAAATGGTTACTTAAAACATCTTATTATTAACATTTTTTTTTTTTTCGCATTCATTTACAACATCACAAAGAGAAAGTTTTCATATTCTATTTTCACAAATATTTTAAAATATTATTTCATTGATTTTTTATATATGGATTTTAAAGTTTGGGTGGCTCCTTTAATTCATTGTCTTATTTTTAGGCTTGGTGGCTCGGGTCCGGTCATATGGTCATATTTTGCTGAATTTCAACCAAAATCAAAACGTGGCTCTATGTTAAGTTTCATGGCCGCATTTTGGACAGTAGGAAACTTATTTGTGGCTGGACTAGCATGGCTAATTATACCAACAAGTAAATATTGCAATTAGAACAAATTTATTCAAAACCATTTTCTAAACTGTAATTTATTTGTTTTTTAGATATTGGAATTCATTCACCAGCATTTACCTATAACTCATGGCGTATATTTCTAATGATATGTGCCATACCCTCATTAGTTGTTGCATTATTATTATTTTATTTACCAGAAAGTCCTAAATTTCTTTTATCACAAGGAAGAATTGATGAAGCACTAAGTATATTTCGTGGTATATTTGTAACAAATACAGGGAAATCAAGTGATCTGTATCCAGTTAAAGAATTATTAATCGATGATAAATTACGCCAAGAATTAGAACAAACATCAAAACCATTGAAAGGAAAATATATGACAATGATGTCTGGTATTATGGATAATAGTAAACAATTATTTATGAAACCAATATTAAGATTTACAATAATATCAATAACAATTAATTTCACATTTCATATTGGATATTATGGTTTAATGATGTGGTTTCCAGAATTATTTAATAGATTTGACGAATTTTCAAGAACACATCCAGGTGTCACATCAGCATCTGTTTGTGAAGTTACAAAATATGTTGTAAATTCTGGTTCACATTCAGATTCTGGTGTTTGTTCAGCAACAATACCAAGTGCGGTATTTATGGAATCACTAATAACAGTTGCTGCTGCATTACCAGCTAATATTTTAGCTGTATTATTTATGGATCGTCTTGGTAGAAAGTTCTTTTTAGTTTTTAGTACGATATCAGCTGGAACTTGTTCTGCATGTATGTTTTTTGTATATAATAAACATCAAAATTTAATCGTATCAGCTGTATTTAGTGGTGTCATATCTTGCGGTAATGCCGCACTCGATTGTTTAATAACAGAAGTATTTCCAACAAATCTTAGGTAAAAATTTGCATTAATTTTTTTATTTTAAAAAATATAATTTTATTTAAGAAAATAGAATTAAAAAAAATGTTTCTTTTTAATTTGCAGAGCAACAGGTGTCGCAATTTCAATGGTAGCTGCTCGTCTCGGTGGTATTATTGGAAACGTTGTAATTGCAACTTTATTAGATTTGTATTGCCCAGCACCCACATTTATCGTAGCAATATTATTAGCTGGCGGTGGTTTAATGTGTTTCTTTTTACCAAACACAACACGTACAGCACTTTCTTAGTATTATTATATGTAATCTTAAATTTTTAATAATAAATTATCCACCCAATTTTCTCACTCCTTCTTTATCCTTCTCTCCACAACCAAATGTAAATATTAAATAAAAAAGTCCTTAATTTTCCTTTTAGTATTATGTTAAACTATGAAAAAGTAAAATTAAAAGAAATAGTAAAGGAAAACAATAACAAAATAAAAAATTAAAACAAAACAGGAATAAAAAATGTGATTTGAAAAATTAGATACGACTTCTGAGGAACTTTTACTGAAATTTTATGTAAAAAAAAATAAAACAATTATATTTTTTATTCTCGATTATAAATTCGGGATTTGCTTTACCAAAAAAATTTATTTATCCAATTTAAATGTTTCTTTAAAAAATTAATCTGATTTGCATATGCCGCCTAAAATTATAATTATTTATTATAATTCGAATTTAAATATTATTTTTTAAGTTTTAAATTTAAAATAAATATTATTTGTTTTTTTGTTATTAATAATTGTATTAAAATTACAACTAATTAATTTATATTTGTTATATTATAACAAATGAGAAAATATACAAATTCCACATAAATTCGTCTTCCCAGATTTTATTTCATTAAAGAAAAATAATATTTACCTCACTTTATTTATTGTTTTTGTTATGATTTTTTTTTAAGTATAATCAGTAAGTTGTTCAAAAGTATTTTATTTAGATCGAAATTTTATACTAATTATTAATACTATTATTACTGAATAAACTTGTTTTATTTAATCCTTGATTTTTTTTTATTTATTAAGAATAATAAAGATTCCTTTTTATTTCTATGCAAGAAACTTAATAAACCTTACTATTCTGATTATAAAAATTGCGAAGAGCCGAAAAGTATGCTATATAATTTGCACGATTATTAACAAATTTTTACTTTCCATTGATGTTGAATATAATAAATATGTTTAATTTATGTACCCAACATAAACCATAATAGAAAAATGAGATGAGTTAATGACTTCATTTGTAATTAGTTTGCCATTAAAAAAAGTTCCTGAAAAATCAATTTCTACAAAAACAAACTCACAATTTTTTTGTTCAAATAATTTTATTGAACTTTTGCTTAAATTTTTAGATACAAATGATTTATTCGCTTCTCATCATTTTTTCTTTTTGTCGCTGTAACTTCTTCTTAGATAACTTCTTTTTCGTTGGCTCCTCTTCAGCGGCTTTAGCAACAACTTCTTCTTTTTCTGTTAATATAACTTCAATATGACATGGTGATGACATATAGGGATTAATACGACCGTGAGCACGGTACGTACGACGACGTAAACATGGAGCACGATTAACCTAGAAATGCACATAGAAATATAAGCCTCTAAAAAAATTCTAACAATTTATTTACCATTATATGATCAACAACTAGTCTGTCAACATCTAAACCTTTATAATCGGCATTTGATTCAGCATTTCTTAAAAGTTGTAATAAGAATTCTGCAGATTTTTTTGGCCAACGTCCTTGTGTAGTTTTCCATGCTTTAGCTTGTGCACATCTACCAACACCACCATTAAAACGAAGGAAAGGCACACATTCCTTTTTATCCACTACATTTTTTAAAAAACGTTGGGCACGACGAAGTGGCATATGTTTAATAGCCTGTGCAGCTTCATGTGTATTCTATGAACAAAAAAATATTTACCATATAAACTGTTATTACACAAAACACTTCTTAGAACTTTGAATTTAAAAAACATGTTGTTACACTTCAAATAACTTCACTTTAAAGTTTTGCACAATATTTACCTTAAAATGTACTCTCAAATTGGAGCCACGGGATTTACAAGATTTTGTAGCATTATCAGGTTCACGAGCGTATCGTCCCATTTTTACTTACTGAAAATATAAAAAAATAAAGGTTATGTTTCAACTCATTCATTGTTATATTAATTTATAAAAAATAATGACAGATAATCTTAAAAATTATCTATAATTTTAATAATTAAAAAATTCTCTTATATAATTTTCTATAAGATACTTCTAAATTTATTCAAATTAATAAGATGAAACCAAATTTTTAAATATGTTTTCAACATACATACCTCTTTTGCTACGATTAAAACCGGAAAGAAAGATTTGACATTTCATTAAATGACGAAATATATATTTTCACTTGTATAATAAGTGACATCTATACAAAGTATGAATTATGAAAAAATTTCAATCGTTGGACCAATCTATTACGAATTTTATCGAACTAAACAAAGAAATATTTAAATTAATTTTATACAACAGATGGCATGAATGCAAAAAAAATTTATGTCACACCAAAACTTGAGTTTTAAAATATTTTAAAATATTTTTAATTTTGTTTATCAAATTTTTAAACAAACAAATCTCTATATTGTTATTCATTTTTATACTTACATTGATTTCTAAGTGATAGGTGAAACAAAGTAAAGCGTACTAATTTCTACACAATTATTTCAACTAAATTAAACGTGAAAAATCAATAAATTGAGATTACATAATTTAGTTTTTATTATGATTTGGAAAAACAATAACAAATCCAACTAATATTTCTGTCATTCTATTTGAGTTATGACTTTGAAATAACATTATAATGCTAACTTAAAATTGTGAGGAATACAAAAAGAATTTAAAAAGTTAATTAGTCAACACTTTTGAGTGAATCAATTTATTAATAATCATAACCAACTATGGAGAAAACTCCTAGGTATACATCCAATGAAAAAAGATTATTACTAAGGCTTATATCAAATCAGAAAGAGATTATTGAGAAGAAAAAAACCGATGCATTAACTAATAGATCGAAAGATTATGCATGGAAATTAATAACAAAACAATATAATTCATGTGTTAAATTTAAACGTACAGCCAAACAATTAAGGCAATTATATAAAAACATGAAATATGCAGCAAATGTAAATAGTACATCAACATCTAATATTACTGAAATGTTGGAAATTTTAAACATGCAAATATTAAATGATCCAAATATAAAGTCTGGAGAAAATGTTTTGGTAAGAATTTTAATTAAAATTTTATTTTTAATTGTAAAATCTAATAAGTTTTTTAAAACTTAAGGTCAGCCATATGCCATCAGAAAATGTTACAAGAGAAGAATATGTTATGAATATAATAAAGACTGAAATAACAGATGTTGAAGATGATGATGATGATGATGAAATTATCACTGATAATGATATTGATTATGCACAATATGCATTACCAATGTCAACAAATTTAATACAAATAGATGATAATACATCAACAAAAAGTAATACTTCCAGAATAATGCCAAATAATAATAATATAATAAATAATAAACCTAAATTAAATAATAATATTAGTAATAGAAAAGTTGATATAAATAATAAGGAAATATTAATGGAAATTGCTATTGAAGAAAGAAAAAAGAAAATTGAATTATTAGATACACAAATTAATTATTGGAAAATATTAACTGATAAAATTCAAGCAAACCAAAAAATTTGTTGTTGTAAATTGGACACATTTCATAATCATAATTAATTTAATTTTTATTTACGAAAAAAAAAAATAATACAGTAGCAAAAATTATTTATTAAATATTAATTCAATAGTATTAAGAATGTAAATTTACAAACCTAAAAAAGATAAATATTTGAATATAAATGTATGTAGTTAGCAAAGTAGAAAACCAAAAAAATTAGTTTATATTTACGACGGGCTTTTTTTGGATCGATGAGATTTTTGTTTTTTATGTTTTTTAGATTTATGCGAGTGATGACGATGTGATGTTTCTTGCCTATCGTGTGATCGCTTTTTTGAAGATTTACTTTTTTTACTATGCCGTCTTGATAGGCAAGAGCTTGATTTTGAAACGCTACGATATCTCTTTCTCTTGTATTTGTAGTTTTCATCGTCTATATCTCTAACATATTTATTTAAAGATGATTCTGGATGAGATATTGCTTGAATTCGTGCTTTGTCATGTAATAAAGTTTCTGACTTCTTTGATCTATTTGCAATATTTCCTTTACCAACAAATTGTATAAATGCTTCCATATGAGTCGAAATCAAATTCCTAACTTCTTCAGTATGTGAAAGAAGTTCTTTTGATACACGATATTTCATACGTCTTCGTTTCAAGTTACGTTTAAATGCCACAATTTCCGCAAATGTCATTACTTTTGATGAATGTCCCAAGTCGTCAACTCTTTAAAAAAAAAAGTTAAAATATGAAACTCGGATTTATAATTTTTAAAGAAAATAACCCACGGAATTGATATTTCTGGTTCAGGAAAATGTCCTGTGTGTAAGACATAATATTTATATAAGGCAAGTTTTTCGTCTTGTGAGAAATTTACAACCAAATCTGTGTATGACTGTGGAAGATTTCGGGAATTTAACTCATTGATTGGAACACCTATTTTGAAAAAAAAAAACAGATATTCTCTTAATAATATTATGATAAATAAAAGATTTTGTCAGCAATTAAAAAAAAGGATATAATATCCAGAGTAATCCATTATTCATAACTGAAATGCAAAATTCTTATGAAATCATAAAAAATTAAATTCCAATGTTATTCGTCTAAAACAAACCTAATTTCATCTCTGGATCATTCTGCATTGAGTTGTAAATAATTTCCGACTGCATATTTTTATCTACAAAATAAAAAGGTTACATAATTGATGGTAGTTATTGTCACTAGATATTTTACCTAGTTTGATTGCGGCAATATTTTTCCCCTCATAATAATGTGAAGTTTTTTCTAGAAGTTCAGCTTTTTTTCGTATTCCACTTTTATGTAATTCACATTTTTCAACATGAGCATGAAAATTTTTGTTAGAAATTTTATGATCTGAATTAAATGGACAAACTTTATAATTATTTTCCTGCAAATGTCATAAGTTGAAGTCGGGGCGAGAATTTATTTTATTTTGTTTTTGAAATATTATGGTTACCTTTGAGGACAAATTATTTTTATTCCAATTAAAATCATTTAGAATTTTGTCAAGCTTTAATTCCATTTCCGATATATATATATTTAAATTATTTATAGCTTCTACTCTTTCTTCCATTACTTAATTTAATTTATTTATAATAAAATATTGTAATAAATGTAAATAATGATAAAACAAAAACACTAAAAAATTATTTATTGTTAAAAAAATCGTAAATGCAAATTAACAATTAAGCAACAAATAAATATTTTCAGTTCTTTGTAAAAAATAAATATTTTCTATTTGTTGCGCTCAGTTTTTCAGGGGTACCAACGTTTCAGTAAATAAACATTTATATAAATATAAAATATGTTTAGGACATGAATAAATAAAAAAAAGCTTTATTTTTCGTTATTTTTCATTTTAATTTTTTCATCATATTAAATAAATTAAATATGACAAATAAGACAATAATTCCTTAATTACATTATTTTTTTTATATACAAGTTTTTTTTCCTTTTTATTAATATAATTTTTTCACTTCGATTTCGAAATCAAATCAAAAAAACATTATTGAACATAAAATTTATCATAAACATTTCTTTTTATTTTACCTTTCTTTTAAATAGAATTTTTCACTTAAAAATCTCAATTTAAACTCCAAAAAAATAAAGAAAATGATATTCGAATAATTTTTCTTTTTTACACTTACAACAAACATAACTAGGTATACTTATAATCCTTACAAAACAATAAAAACAAAAGATAATTTTTAATTAAAAATTTTTTAAATGTTTTAAGAATGTTTTCTTTTACTCTCTTCGTCAATTAAATAATTTTTTTTTTACTTTATTTTTTTTTTCTTTTTCTTATTCACAGTCTGATTAAAATACGAATAGGTCTATTAGGTAGGTTATCTAATGAAAATTATGAGCAATAAAAATTAATTAATTTGCACTGATATTAATTAATTGTATTTTACGTAAAATTATTAGATAAATAGTTTCTTTTATTTAATAATACTTATAGGAATTTTTAACCATCCTCTTTTGGGGGAGTAAACCAACCTAAAATTTAATTTATAATTATTAATTAATAAAATTTATATATTTTCATTCTTCATTTTACCATTTTTTTCATGTATTTGTACAAGAGACTTAAAACTCTGCTGAGCTCGGGCTAGACTATACTGACCCTGTGATATAACCTAAAAATACATTATATAAAATTGCATTTTACAAATTTATAAAAACTAATTCTTAAATAAATAAAAATTACCTTAGTTGCCCCAAATTGAATTCTAGCTTTGCCCTTGACTAGTGTAGCAGCTATTTGCATAATAACAGCTTCGACTGTATATGCCGAGCTCCAGCCTTGTTTGGTTAATAATTCCATACAAATAGCTCCACCTACTAATACATATCCACCTAATATTTTAAATCCAGAAAAATAAACTTATTAATAATCATTTATCAATATTTTAAAAATAATCTTAATGATTTATTTAACCCACACAAAAACACATTCATAAATTTAGTAGAAAAGTATTAATTTATGAATAATCAGTTAATCGTTTTAAGCTCAAATTATACCGTTTCAGATTTCAAATATTTGTCATTATGCAGAGGCAGAATTCCTTTTGACTTAACATAAATTTAAAAAAAAATTCCTCTTTGCAAACAAAATTTGATACAATGTGCCGTAAAACACATATGCATAATACTCCCTAATTATTATAAAAGAAAACTAAATAATTATAAATATTAATTAACCTGATATAACAGGATGTACAACTCGTACAAATGGTGGTTCAAACGGATAAGTTTCCTTAAACATTATATTTAATAATATGCTATCTTTTCCTTCTTTTTCTTTCAATAGAACTAAATCATTATGTAAAGGGCTATCAGGATCAACAGACATTAATCTAATATTCCATTCATATATTGAATCGTTAACAAGTTCTATTGAATACATATTATTTTTAAAAGAATCAGAACGATAAATGTCACGTAATTCTTTCATTAAACGATCAGTTGCTTGTACTGAACCTGACACGGAACCCTAAAAATAGAAATATAAACATATTTTTGTATTGAAATCTTTAATTTACATAAAAAAAAATTTGTTTTACCTTTAGATAATCCTGGCGTTGGCTTTGTCTTAATCTTTCTAATGTTGCTAAATGTTCAACTTCCATTTCATCTTTCTATTTTTTTTTTTTGTTTTATTCAAAAAATCAATATAAAAAAATTAAACTGTTATGTCAAAAGATCCTTTATTGTGATTTTTATTTTACCTTATTTGTACTGCGGCCATCATCCATTTCTAAAGGCAAATCTTCTTCAGCTTCACTATCTGGATCACTTTCACCTACAGCATCATCAATATCATCAGCATCTGATTCTATATCATCGTGATGATGATGATGTTGCACAACAGCTGGCGGTAATTGTAAAGGAAGAGTCAAATTGTCTAAATCAGGTGGTAATGGTACTGTATGTAATCTGCATAGTTCACGTAAAAGTATATCAACCTAGTATGTATAAAAAAAATTAAAATTATTTGTAAATTGTAAATTAAATGTTTTAAACAAATTTTAATTTTTTTTTTGTAAATATCATTATAAAAATAATAATGATTTCAAATGATCCATCTTCTAGACTCTAAGTCTGAAGAAACAAAATAAATTTCTGAAAATTGTTTTTTTTTTTTAAATTTAACAATTGCATTTTTATGTACCTATTCTTATCGAATTTACCTGATTTATAACATGATTATCACGACCATGTGTATTACTAAGAATTTGAACGGCATTGGTCACACTTGTTTCTTCACTTTCTGCAAACCAGACGGGCGGTGTTGATGGATAAGTTTCCTTAAAAAAATCATTTAAAGATAATTAATAATCATTAAATATAGAAGATTCTGATATTATTATAATTTGAGTAAGAAAATTGTTTTAAGACAAAAAAAACAATTTCGAATTTAAAATAACAATATTGCATAATAAAATAGAAAAGAAAACAGAATTATGACTCGTTTCAAAGAAAACTAAAGGTAGAAAGAGAATATAATTTTTTTTTTTTGAAAATGCACTCTTCTATTCAGTCATAATAATTCTAGGCTAGCAAACTGCTCTAAATTAAGAATAAATAAATTTCTTTCTCAATTTAAAAAAAAGAAAAATCTCTTTTTCTTTTATTCTGTATATTTATCTCTCGAACAGACATAATTTTTCATTCTATTTAGAATAACATACTAGATGTTTTTATAAATTAAATTTCGCATCATAATTTTTGTCAGAAAAGAGCAAAACAAAATGAACAATAATAATAAAAAAATCCTCAGAGGCTATATTTTTAAAGCGTCAATGTAATCAATAAGAAACCTACCATATATTATGATTTAAATAAAAAGAAAATAATTTTTAAATTTAATTTTAAAAAAGGACTTTACTAAAATTGCATTCGTAAATTAAAGTAATTTGCGAATGAATTAAATTGTTTTGTTTTGACTAAAATTTGTAAGTTATACAAAAACGTACTGAAGGAATAACTGTTTATGGTTAATATAAACTCATTTTTCATTATCAATTCCTCTACAGTTAAACAGTTATTTTAAATATATTAAAAAGTACAGATATTTTTTACATTCCTTCCTTTTGAGATTCAATAATGTAAAAGAATACTAAAAACTAAGTATATAAAATTACTGATAAACAATTATTTGATATTTAATGTTGAGTTTCACGATGATTTTTGCCGCATCCTTAAAAAAGAGCAAAATTACTTCATTTAAAAGTTTTGTAGATCATTTATTCAAAAGCAGGCGTAGTCCTTACTAATACTACTTAGTACTAAAGTTTCAATTATATAACTTATTATTGTTCTGTCAAAATATTGATCTAGGAAAAACGGAAGAAACAATAAAAAAAAAAGATGATGAATCATGAAATGCAGTTTTCTTTTAATTTAAGAACAAATTTCTTCTTCTTTGCCATGATTATTGATTCAAAAGTTTAACCCTGCTATTATTTATTTTTAGAATATTTTTCCCGCATCTTCTTTCTTAAAAAATATTTGAATATTGAAATCCTTATAAATGGACCAATATTTCAGAAATGCATAAGACTCATTTTGACGTTAAAGAAAATTGATTGAGAAATTAAATAAAAACAATCAATTAAATTTTTTTGTAGATATATAAAGTTTTATATTTAATTGTAGAAATATGTATGTTAAATTACATTAATTTTTACTTATTGAAAGAAACGATAATGTTAAAATACACCAATAATGAAATTCCCTATTTATACTCGCCTCTCTCCTAGGTAGTACACTTTGTCTTACAGGGTTAAAAAACACAAAAAATACAACTAAAAAAAATCACGAAACTAAAATCAATACAATTTATACCTACACACACTCTTCTCTCACTTATCAACACCTACATCTTCCTCTTTCACACATTCTCATTCTAAGACTATTAAATGTATTAATTTCATAAGAAAATTATAAATCAAAGTTAAATTATTTTTTTTAAACAAAAAAAAATATCTTTCCGATAAATAAAAATAAATATTAAAAAACAATGAACTTTTGAAAGAAATAAGAAATAAAAAAAAAACAAAGAAAAAATATTCCACAAAACAAAATTCGTTAACACTAACCCACAGTTGCATACATTCAAACCATTTGGATTGTGAAAGGGAGAGAGTGAGCGAGAATAGAGATAAAGAATCGCACAAACGCACTTTCAAAACTAAAAAAACATATGTTTTTTATTATCTTAAAAAAAAAGGAAAATGAAGAATAAAAACTTCTATAATCTAAGTATCCCAAAATAAATAGAAAATTTTTCTTATTATTTAAAGTTATCAGAAAGTAATGCACCTTTTAAAATAAACAATGGTGTTTGGTCATAAATAAAGATAATCACAAGAATTACTCATTAAATAAATTTTAAAAACACAAAAACCTGTAAAAGGGACCATCTCTATTTGTTGAAACTTTCTCTTTGACTTTTAGGTGACCCTATTATTTTCGTATTTTCTGCCAAATTCTTCATTAAATATAAATATAATCAAATTGATCAATAATTTTTTGTTTTTGAAGTTCCAAGTATAAATATAATGGCTCAAGAATTACAGTAAAACCTGCCTACTTGAATCACCATTGCCAATTTCAATCCCAATTTAATAATTATTGACGAATTTTCAGTTGATTGGAATAAGTACCAATATTAAATATTACATTTGTAATATTGATAGTGCTTACAAAATTCCTACAAAAAATCGAACAGTACAACAAAATATATACCTACTAAATTAAATAAACACCAAAAATATAAAGCTTTCAGGAAATATAAAAAAAAAAAGCTTAATTCAAAGCCAACAAAACAAAAACACTTTAAATAGTAAAAACCGGTCTAATGTTTGGGTATCGATTAGAAAAATTGTAAAATAAAGTTTGCATAAAGTTTGCATAAAAGTATCCAAATTATATAAAGATACAAAGTTAAATGCTCATATTAATTGGTATCGAGGAATAGAAATCTAACTTATTGAATACATTTAATTTCTTTAGAATTAAAAAAATGAAAATGTCAAAATACTTTAAGGTCATTGTTTCCAAACAAATTTTCCAGACAGTAACTTTAGTACCTACAATTTTAAATTTTTAATGCACACACTGGTGATATTTTTTACTTTAGTATTTTTAAGCCTCCTCTAGTTAATTTTAATCATTATTTATATTTATTATTTTTCTCTAGACTTGTCAATATTATAATCCAAATCTAAAATTTTTCTTTTGTTTCTGAACTCCTATTCCTGATTGAGAAAACTGAGAGAGAAATTATTGAATTTATTTAGTTTATGGTAAACGAGAAGAAGACAAGAGAAAAAGATAATAAAATGTAATATTTATAAAAAAAAAAGAACTGTCGTGTATTTTTTTCAATAGAGGAATAAACAGGAAGGAACAAATAAAATTATCCCATGAGTTAGTTATCTGTTGTCTCAAACGAAGAAATATACATTTTTACCTGCAAACTGCAACATGAAAAATAATTAAACGCAAACGAAAAATATTCCAGGGTTTTACACTCATCATAAATGTCAAAGATAATTTCAATAAATTTCTAGTTTTGTCAAAGTTTCGGTATTACATTCGGAGTAAAAAGAGAATAAAAAAATAAACAAAAAAAAATGTTTTTATAAACTTTGATAATAATAATAACATTACTTCATAATTTCATTTTCAATAAAAAAAAAACATTCTCTCCCTCTCCAAAAAAAAAAAAAATTTCAAACACTCTCACACGCACAGCAATTCTTTCGACTCCTGCCTTTTTTCTTGTATATAGTACATTTTTATCTATGATGTGTAGGTATGTATGTATATATTTTTTTTTATATTGAACTGAAAAATATTTTTATTTTGAGGAAAGAAAGAAATTTTATAAATTTTCAATCAAATAATATACAATAGAAATTTTTTTTTTTAAAAAAAAAGAACCATCTAAAGAATATAAAGGGCTATAATTATAATTTTGTTTTCATACTTTTAATTCTCTCACTCAGCCAAATTTTTTTTTTCATTTTGTTGTTGTTGCTCCTATATGTTTTTTTTTATCCAGAATTCAGTTTCTTAGGATTGTAGAATATTTAAAAAAAAAATACATCGACCTTATACATTTTTTTTAAAATATATTTTTGCAATAATGAAAAGAGAGAAGTAAACTTCAAATAATACAACAATCTCTGAAAAAAGACGACTGACTTCCTTTGTGTTTTTCCATCGCATATAATTTTATAAAAAAAAAAATGAAACCAAAGAGAAAAGAAAAATAATGAATATTTTTTTCTGTCGCACAGGTATCATAAAAAAAACAATATTTCAAAGAAAAAAAAGAAGATAGACTACGGCCAAAGTCAAGAAAAAAAAAAGGAAAATAGTAAAATTTGTATATTTTTTGTTCTATTATATAAAAAAAACAAGATGTAAAATATTTAAGTATTAAACTTACTGTTATATTTGCATGAATATCATATTTTTTTCCATTTTTACCAATAAATCTACACGTAAGCTCATCAACACTCGCATTTAATATTTGAAATCGTTCATGTGTTTTCGTAAATATTTGTTCTAAAGTTTTTATCTCTAATTTTAATGTATTTAAACACGCCATTATTTATTTATTAATAATATACACACACAACTAACTTTTATTAAATTGAATCACAATAAAATATTCACTAATTATTAATAATAAGATCATAAGTTTTAATTTTCTTTTTCTTTTCTTTACCTGAAAGTAAATGGTTTATTTAACAATTATTATTAAAAAAAAACACTTTTTTACTAAAAAAAAAAGACAATTCACTCCCGATGTAAAATATATTATTTTATTTAATAAATGGCCGTTTTACGGTATTGCCAGAAACAATTTTTATTACAATATGAGATTATTTTCCGAAAAATTATTGCAGTTTTATAAAAGCAAGCGCGTATTTTTAAAAAAGAATTTAATTATTCAAAAATTTATTTATTTTAAAACTCAAAATTAACAATAATGCAAATTAATTATTTTAGACAATGTATATATAATAATAGGAATTTCCTTCAATATTTTAAAAGTGGAAAATATGCTTAAAATCCTTGAACATATTTTGTTTTTTGAGAAGATTTCTTTTTCTGTTGAGATTGTGATCCAGGCATCAACATTGTGGCTATGTTTATATTATTCATTTGGTCACCTTGATATAATTCCGTTGGATCAGAAAACATTTGGCTGTCATAAATCCTTTCATTTTCTTCAATTTTGCTTTGAAGACTATTAAATTTATTTTCATCATCCATATTGTCTTTTGTTATTTCAAAAGTATTCACATTCAACCACTCTGTTATTCGTTCTTCTTGATTTCCAGTATCATTCAATTCATCATTTTCTTGAGTCTCAATTTCCCAAGCTGACAGCAAATCCGATGCTAAAAAATCGCCATAAGATTTTAGTTTTCTCAGAGGCTTCCGCCATTTTGGTCGACGCTTTATTTTAAGATGTTCATCAATAACTGTCTCTTCGGGATTAATTTCGTTGTTCTGTTTTTTATTTAATATAGAAACCAAAGGAGCCATATTAGTCATATCTGTTACATTAAAATGTTTTTTACTGTTTGTTAATTTATTTTGCCATTCTTCTAATTTATCAGGTATATCATTCATCCACATTTCATCTTCTGTACAAATTTGCTTAAATATATCGCCAGTTGTATTCTGTGAAAGTATAAAAATTTTGTCATGATTTTTATATAATGCTATTCCTGCTGTACAAAGATTAAAATGTTCCTGAAAGAAATTTGTTGGATCAATACATTTGTCCGATGTTTGAGCGAAATTATATGTATCTTTTATACTGTAAGGCTTATATGGCAAATGTTCTGAATAATAATTCATATTATCTGTGGTATTTGTGCAAATTCTAACATCACCTGATAATGGGCTTGATAATAAAATCAATTCAGAACAATCATTATACATTAAAGTTTTCAGTATAATTGGTGGTGATAATAATCCATGTGTAAATTTTGTAGTTGGATTGACATTAAAGTTCTCCTTAATATAACGTATATCTAAACCAAATAAATTATGATCCGTTCCGACGTATAATAAGTTACCAAAATCACTGATCCCAATACAGGAAATTTGTTCACAAATTTCAACTGAATTTTTAATGCATAAACTACTTTTAAGAATATTGGTATCAAATGGTAATCTTAAATCAAATAATCTCAAATCACATCTATCAGCATACATAAATATTTGTTTTTCGTAATTCGCTAAAGAACTCCAATTATCATTTGAATTGTGTGAATATAATTTCAAATCTCTAGAGTCAATTACAAATCCGCTATTGAGATCCCAAATGTTTATGATTTTCTCAGCATCAACTGAACAAAATATATTTTTAACATCAGTATAAAATGCACCACTTAAAAAAGGTACATCTGAAGTTAATTCTATAGATTTGTTTATAACAGAATCCATTATAGAAAATATTGAGATTATGTTTTTTTGTCTGGCGGCAAATTGCGAAGTTACATTAAATTTTCCATTTTCTTTAATTATTTCATAAATGTGATTTTTCATTTTAAGCGGGCTAATTTGAAACTTTTCAGATTCATTCAAATTATCACTGGCTGTGTATGAATCAATTCCTAAAAGAACAAATTTTATATTGGTATTTTTAAATTAAACATTAGTTTTTTTACTTATTGTATCCAAATCTGAATTAACTGTATGAATTAAAAATTGTTCATCTAATGTGTTGATTATTTCCATTGATCCCCCAGTAAAATAATAGTCATAACTTCCAGAAAAATATGGATCGACATCAGTTTCTAAGGCTCTCATAAACATAATAACCTCAGTGCTATAAAAATCATTTTCCTCATATTCCAAGAATTTTTTTTTCCTCTTATTTTTATTATATGCTTGTTTTAATTGCTTTAACTTTGTACTAAATTCCATCTTCTTCTTAACAAGCCGGAAGGCGATATCAATTTCGTTAACATCTTCATTATACTCATAATAAATTGGTAATGGATAAGAAATATTTAATGGAAATTTTTTATAATTTTCAATGGGTCTTTCTGATAAGTTTAAACCGTAATTTAAAAAATGTGGAAACTTATATAATAAATCATTGCGATGTCTGCCAGTTAACTTTACCAGATAATTTTGAATAGATTCCTAAAAACAAAAAAAAATTAACTATCTTTCCAATACTATACTTTTTTAATGGGTTTATGCACCTTTTTATTCATATTTTTCGTAATTTTGTTTGCAAGTTTAATTTTAAATTGACAGCTATTGAAATATTTATTTAAATTGTAGTAAAGCAACAATAATAATTATATTATTGTTTTATAGTATGGCCAGATTGATTTCTCGCTATAGTTTTTATCGTATTGCCAGAAATAAAAATAAAGCGAAACGTCATGCAAAATGATCAAAACTTCAAAAATTTCGCATATAAAAAAGGCCATACAATTAAAATAATTATTAATAAGTATTTGTTAATTTACTTGTTAAAATGCTAACCAGAATGGCCGGGTTTCGAAGTCGTTTAACGTCAAATTCATTAAAAATAAAAGATAAAATTAATTCAATTGAACTTCCTGAAAAATATAAAGGAACAATTGTTGAAAAATGGACAAAATATTGGAAGCAGTTGTATATAGATTATAATGAAGTAATTATTGATTTTGGAAGACAATGTAAAGAAAAACCAAAGAAAACATTATTTTATTCCATTTTATTGGGTTCTACATATTACTGTTGCAAGAATAATCCAGAGACATCAGACTTTTACGATCAATTGTTGGTTTACTCCAATGAAATGGCTCTCGTTCATGAATCATGTCATAATAAAACTTCATCAGACTACATTAAATATATTAATCGTTGCTCTAATGAAGGTACCATAAAACGATTTACCATTGGTGTTGCTTCGTTTCTGTGGATATCAGATTACAATAAATCTTTAAATCTTTATAAAGCAAATTGTCCTCATTTAAAACCACAATACACTAAATTACATGAAAGAGTTTTTGATGTTGGATTTTTAAATGTTTGGTGGAATTTAAAGAATAAATTAACTGATTTTGATATTAATATTGAAAATAATGTTGAAATGAAATAGTCAAATAATTGTATTTTAGAAAATAATAAATTGTTTAAAAAAAGGAATTTAATAATAAAATTATTTAAAAGATTTCATACTTTTAATTTTGAAACCATGGTGAAAATTTTCTCTTATTCCTTGTTATGAGTGTAAAATATGATAATAATAATATATATATATATATATATATAAAAACTCTTAATTCATACATAATATATACCATTTATTTACTTCAATTCATAACATATAGTAGGTACAGTAATTTTATTTCCTTTTTTTTCTTCATATCAATAGAAATAAATCTAAAGTTTTTTATTTAATTTTTTACAGGGGGAGAGATAGGACCAAAATTAATTCAAAAGCATTTCTTCTTTTTCATGTCCCAAAAAAAATATATATATATAGAAACTTTTTTTGATAGCAAAAAAAATAATTTTTGTTTCTATTGCCACTTTTACAGACATCCATAAATTTATTAAAAAAAAATTCCAATCAAATTTATGTTTTTTAAAAAATAAATAAAATTATTCTAACAAGGCAATTTTTTCTTTTTCAATTAAATTAATAAAAAGAAAAAAAACCCGCGCATTTTGCTCAAAATAACTTTTAAATTAATTTCTTAAGTTTTTTTTTTTTGTTTTTTAACATCAATCAAATTTTGTTATATGGATTAATATAATTATTTATTTTATGAAAACCTCTACACCTTCTTCAAACATTACATTAATTCATTATCTTTGAATGAGTGGTTTATGGAGACATTTACATATTTAAAAAAAAAGTATATTATAAATTATGATTAGTTTTCGTCAGTTTTTAATTTTATTTTTAAAAAAAGACCCGAGCAATCGGAAAACACAACAAATAATAATGTATGAAATTTAATTTTTTTTTTCTTTTTTTTTTTTTTTTTATTTTTAATATAAACAAATAAAAAATTAATATTAATTATTAAATAATAATATAGTTTCATATTACATTATATAATATTATATTCATTGTTATATTATTTTTGTATTTTTTTTAATTTTTTTTTTATTTTTTCATTACATCTACACATTACATTAAATAATCTTATTACCTTTCGTCATCATCTTCATTTTGTTGCTGCTGAAGTTCTTGCTGTTGATGTGTACTTAAAGTTATTAAGTCTGTATTATTTTCATCCTCTTCATCGACATTATTACGTTGTTGTTGTGGTTGTAATAACTCTTGATTTACATTATTACTATTATTATTAATATTATTATTAATATTATTATTAATATTATTATTATTATTAATATTATTATTATTATTATTATTATTATTATTATTATTATTATTATTAATATTATTATTATTATTATTAAAATTAATAAAATCTTGTTGATCCATTATTAAATTTGATTGTATTGGTATTTCATTTGAATTTGAATTTTCATCATTAAATATTGGTGTTACTGGTATTACAATATCATCATCAGATGATACCAAATTATTATCATTTTCATTGTTTTGTTCATTCAATGTAGCCGGTAATTGTGTTGTTAAATTAATGTTAACTTTATTATTATCCTGATCAAGATTATCTTGTTGATGCAATAATTCATCAGGTATATTATTACTAAAATCATTAAGATTTGTATTTTCATTTATTATATCCGTTACAATTTTTGCTTTACTTATTGGATTTTCTGAACCATTATCAAACATATTATATGTTAATTCTTGTTCAGTAACAATTGGCAATAATGGTGATATTTGTGATAATTGTGTTATTGAACTAATTGATGTCGATGACGTTGTATTATATAATGTATTTAATGTTAATTGATTTGTTTTAGAAGCAATAGCTGGATTTGTCACTGTTATTGGTAGCTCGAGTGATGACGGTACATTTGTTTGATGTGTTGATACACCAATATAGGATAAACTATCATCAATATTTTGTCCAATTAAACCAGTTTTTAATGATACATTCTTATTATTGTGTTTTTTTGTTGGTTGTTCTAATGCAGACATTATTGGTGGTTTATGTAGTACTGTTGTTGTTTCAGATACACGTGCTGGCCTATTTATTTCAAGTTCATTATGATGATGTAAGTGACGATGATGATGCGTTTGTGATTGTAGTAAAACATCACCAATTAAGGAATCCTGCTGAAATACTTCAGTACCGGCTAAGGCGACAGCTAAAATATCTTGATTTGCTGTTTGATTACAATTACCAACTAATTCTTGTGGTATAACTATTTGCTGTTGTTGTTGGTCATCCTCATTTATTAAATTTATATCTTGTTGACTAACCTCTAATGCAGATATTATATCTTGTGGTGTACCTTGCAATATTAATTGCTGTCCGTCAGGTGTTATTAATTCTGGCATTTGACCTGCAGCTAATGATAATAAACTTTGTTGATCTAATATTATTTGTTGACCATCACCTGTATTTATAATAAAACTTGTGCCAGAACCATCTTGTAATGTACTTAAATCTGTTAATAATTCATCACTAACTGGCTGCTGTTGCTGCTCAACAATTTGTTGTATTTGCTGATTATCAGCTGGTACTAAACGATTTGAAGCATCCAAATATAAAGGCTGATTATCAATTGGTATAAAATCTCCACTTTCTACTGTACATAAGTAAAATGAATTTGGTGGACCGCCAAAACTTTCACCAGGTAATGCTAATAATTGCGATTCTTGTATTGTCGTTGTATCTTGAATCGTTGATGGTACAGTTTGTAATTTTTGACTTGTTGATGCTAAATCATCTCGTTCTACATGTTCTTGTTGTATAATTGTAGATGATGATGCCGAAGGAGGTGAAAATGATAATGCTGATGACGCAGGTTGTCTATGAAGCTCTTCATCATTTTGTTGTTCATAATTTTCAATTGTGTTGCTCTGTATTAATGGCGGTGGTGGGGAAATAATTGTCTTTTTTTTTGGTGGTGTTATATTACGACCCTTTTTAGGTGATGTACGTATTATAGAACTGTCACTGATTGGAGTTAGAGGTGGCATTTCATTTGATTCATTGATATTATCTGTGCTACATAATTTATCTTTTGTAAAAGGTTTTTTAATTAACATTTCTTGTTGTATTTGTTTATAGCCACTTGTTGTTAAGACTCGACCATGTGGTTTATCTCTAATATAACCTAAACGTGTCATTTCTGCTAGCTTTTGCGTTGACATTCTTATAGAGTTTTTCATATCAATCGATTGAGTTGTATTATTTAAGTTTTTATTTTGTTTTTTAATTGTTTTTGGAATTTTTTGTTTTGGATGAAATAGAATTTTTTGTGATTGAACTTCAATTTTAGGAGCAGAGTGTGAACTTTTTATTTGATTACCTTGTTGATATTCAGCAGATTCTGATGAGATTGTAGATGATGAAGGTGTTGATGCTAATGATGTCATTATTGTGTTGTCAAATGTTTGCGTTGTTGTTACATTTGTTGATATATTGGATGTTATTAATGTTTGCGTATTTGTTGTAATTATTTGTCCTTTACTTGTTATTAAAATTTGACCACCAGAGCCAGTTTGAATTAATGGATTACTATTTGTAAATAATAATGTTTCGTTGGTTTGAGTTATTATAGTTGTTGATGGTGGCACTAATGTTTTTGAACTTAAAATATTTGTTTTTTCAGTTTTTTTCAGCACATTTATTATTGGTTTATCAATTTTTGTTTGTATTCCTATTGTTGTTGAAGATGATGGTATTATTTTTGTTGCAATATTAGTAATAGAAGTATCATTCGTAGTCCTGGTTATTATATTTGGAATAATCGTTAAATTATTAGAATTATCCAAATTTGTTGTTTCATTTTTAGATAATTTAGTTTTAGTAATAATTTGTGATAATCCACTTAATTTTTTTACATCAGATTGTAAAAGTTTAATTGGCGGTGCTTTGTTTATATTTGATTTTGAAATTTCGTCTTTATTTACATCTTGTCCAATGTTGTCCTCTTGGTTTTCAATATTTTTTGATAATGGCAATCTTGAAGATATTGTTATAGGAGATGATGATGATGACAATACAATTGGAATATTATTTAAATTTTCAGACATAATTGGATCATTTGACATTAATATAGGCATATTATTTATATCAAATATATCATCACTTTGTGTCGCAAACAATATTTCAGAATCAGAATCTAATGAACCATCTTTATTTATTGGCTTTTCTGTTGATGGTAATAATTGAATTATTTGGTCAGAATCTTCTGATTTCACTGATGAATGCTTTATTGGACTTAATGGTTTATTTATAACAAATGCTTTAATGTCATCTTCTAATGTGGTTTTACGTTTTTTAGGTGTGCGTGGCTCAAATTTGGTTTGCAATGGTGCATTATCTTCTTTAAATTTTAAAACAAATTTTTGTTTTGGTGGTAGTGGATTCGGTGAAGTTTCTGGAACTGGACAAATGTGAGGAATTGAAGAAATTTGTGTAACTGGGATATTTTGAGTGACTGGGGAATGTTTTGGTGTCAATATAGTTAATGGCATTTCAATTTTATATTCAATTGTCGGTGTTAGTCTTTCAATTTCTGATTGTTTTTCCTTTGTTGTTGTAATTGATTCATTTGAGATATTTGCAGATAAAAATTCTTTTGAAATTGATATTACTTCGTCTTGTGGTTTTGTTGTAACATCCTTAATTTTACTTTTCTCAGCCTCAGCATTTAATGCCGCTTGTAAATGACGTTTACGTGGAATATGAACAATATTTTCATGATCAATAACCGACTGACTTTTAGGTGAGGAAATGTAAGATTTTGAAATAATTAAATTGGTTGACGATGACGTTTTAATTACATTTTCTGATAAGTTAAGTAAACATTCTGCTGCTTTAATACTAGTATCAGACATTATTGGATCCTTTATTTCAATTCCATTCTCCGCTTCTTGGATCAATATTTTATCAGTTGGGTTTGTTATTAATGTTGTAGATGATAATGTTCTTTGTGGAATATTAATTAATGTTTCAGCAATTTGAAGATCCGATTCTGTTGGTATTTTAATGGTTTCCGATTCCAAATTGATGTCTACGTTTGTGTTTTCTGCTTTACTTTCAGTTACAGAAATGTTATCAATTTTCTCAAATTCTTCATCTTTCTTGACAATATTTTCATCTTCTTTTTTCAGAATTTCAATTTCATCAATTTTTTTAATATTATCATAATCACTTTGTTGAGGTGATACATTTAATTTCGTCTCTTCAATATCAATTTCTGTTTTAAAATCTGCTAAATTGTCTTTTTCTGTTAATTTATGACGATTACGTGATTTAAAAATACGTTTCCCACGTTCTTTTGGAGGCAATGTACGATCTTTCGTATCAATTTCTGTATCACATGAACGCTGTTGTGATATTTGTGCTATATTTGTAGTTAAATCTAATTGTTCTTTCATAATAATTTCACGAGATTTTGGAATTTCTGGTAATGATGGTAATAATGAAGTATTTAACAAATTATTAATATCTAAATGTATTTCTTTATCTTTATTATCAATATTTTCATCATTAGCATTACATTGCTCAACCAAAGATTGTTTTATTATTGTTGTATTATTTGATGTTAATGATTCATCGACATTTTTATTATCTGAATTGGTAAATATAGTTTTCCTTTGTCTTCGTCTTCTTGGTGATTTTGGTATATCTTCTTCATCTTCTTCTTGGAAATCAAAACAAGATGTCTCATTTAATGAATGTTTACGTTTATATTTAATTTTTAAATTTGATACATTGTCTGTTTTGACATCATTATTAATTTCTTCATTATTTATTGTTTCGTTAATAATTTGGGACTCCTCATTATGTTTATATGAATTCGCAGAAACTTCTTTTTCTTTTAGTTTATTTTCATTTTCTATATTAACGAGAACAGGACTCTCACTAATATTATCACCAACTTCATCATTAACTGTTTGTTTAATGTCTTCATATATATTTGAAATTTGATTAAGATCTTCTTTAATTATTGGAACGACATCGGGTAGTTTAATAGTTTCAACAATTGTTTCATTTATTCTTGGTTTCTTTTTTGGATATAATCGTAATTTCTTAACTGTTTTGTTTGGTTTCTCCTTTCCGTTCTCATTTTCTAAACTATCAATAACTGTTTCGTCATTGATTTCCAATAGCATTTCTTTTATCACTGGCGTAGATATTTCTCCTATGACTTTTAATACCTTGTCTTCTACATCTGCTTTTTCATCTTCTTCATGTTTCGTTTTAATTCCTTCACTTATGTCATTTAAAATTCCTTCTTCTTCTTCTTTGATTTCAATAACATCTTCTGTAATTTCAATTAGATCATGTTTCACGGTCTTATCCACATTTCCATTATCAAATATCTCATTTTCTTCTTTTATTTCTGTCTCATCTTGTTCTTCTTTGAATGCCTTTTCAATAACATTATTTTCGTTCATTGTAGTTTCGTCAATTTTATTTGTTGTTGTGTCATCAAATACAAAATCACGTTCACGGTCTTTTTTAGGAATATTACGATATTTAGTAACTGAAACTGTATTTGTTGTTGATGATGATGATGAACTGCCAGAATTATCATTTTTTTGTATGTTTTTATCTATATCTAATGTTAATAACTTAGTATTTGCTGCTGTTGAGTTAATTAAATTATTATCAATTTCATCAGTGAAATTTATGTTTGTTTTATTAATTATTTCATTTCTAGAATTTAAATTATTTTTTGCTAAATTAGTATCATTATCTGAATCAAAATCATCTTCACTCCAATCAGCTAATAATTTTGATTTCAATTCAGGATCAGTTTTATATTTTTTTACATTTGATTCATTTGAACTATCATCATCTGTAATATGTTGGTCATCGTAATCATCATCATTATTATCATCCACATCTGATTGACTCTTTAGGTTTTTCCTTATTTCTTTTGTTAATTTAACTGTTTTTGTTACTTTTTCTGTTTCTTGCGTAACTGTTGATGTTGGAATCGATTTATTTGGTCTACCTCGTTTTCTCGATTTTGTGGTTAACTCCGTAATTGGTATTAAATCATTAGAATCATCTGAATCCAATATTATATTTTCCGTTGTATTTACAATTTTTTTTATTGATGTACCTTTCTGCACTGTTTTTGGATCTGGTGAATTTATTTTTCGTTTGGCTGAAAAACACAAGAACAAAATAAATAAATAAGGAAAATAAATTTGTTTATTTAAAAAAATCTAAATTGAATGAAATTTTAAATTTAAATAAATGAAAATAATTAGAAAATCTTAATTAAGAATAATTTACCATTTGGTGTAACCCGTTGTTCATTATGAATTTTTGAATGTAATACAATAACATTTAAACGATTACTGGAAAATTGACATATATGACATACATATTGTGTACTTGGCGTACTACTTGAACCATATGATGTTGATGGTGTTGCTGGAGATGGTTGAGCTAATATTCTTATTTCATGATCGAATGACTAAAAAAATATTTTTAAACTTATATTGTTAAATGGACTGACAAGTTTCTTTAAATTTTAAAACCTTTCGTGCAGGAATTGGTGTTGATGGTAATGATTGTTTTCCTCGCTTAACTGGTGTACTATTTTTTCCTTTTCCTCCCTTTGGTTTTGCTTGTTTTTTATCGTTAAATATATCCGCCCATTTTGGTTTTCTACTTGTTGGTAAAAACTCCAAATGCGATATAATATTCGGATCACCACCAGTCAATTTTTCCGCTTTAGATACATCGCCTGGAAATTTTCCCATGTGCTTGCTGTTACTACGAGCTAGTTCTGCAATAAAAATTGTGTTATATTCTATTGATTTTCTAAAGTAATTATGTTTTTACCTAGGCCCTTTTTAATATAATCATGTTTCCTCGAATCATTGTAGTGACAAATGTTTTTAGAATTTTTAATATATTCACTAAAAGTACATAATAAGAGCTATTATACGAAAATATAATTTTTTATTGAAAACTTACAATTTGTCTTCTTCAAAAAATCGAGCAATTGCAATTGGTTTTATTCTTAAGGATGATAAAACACCATCCGGAAGTTGAGATTCAGAACATATTTCACCTGGCCACCAGAGAGTGCCTAACTTTACCCATACAATATCACCACTTTTGTAAGAATCTGGTTCAGTATTTGCCATTTTAAAATGTTTTACGCAATACTAAAAAATTGTACCTACTGATATTTGTTTGATAAAAATTTTAATATATAATCCGCAGAATGAAAATATTAATATTTGGTTATATTACATTATAATATTGAAAACATCTAATGCTCCGGTTCTGTCATAGTTTTTTTGTGGTTTGAAGATCAACTTTAGAGTTCTTATTATTTAAACGTCAAGATTTATACACAAAAATTTTAAATCTTCAATTATTTATTTGACATCATAACATTCACTTAAATATTAGATTTATTAGATGACACTTAGTATAATATTATTAGTAAGTTTGATTAACATTCAAGAAATATAATTGTTACAGTTTTTTAAAAACTAACACGCATTCGAATTTTAGCACAGAATTTTTTATTCTCATTTTAAATGGCGAATGGAGAAAGAAAAAAAGTTCTTAAGAGGACGCGACTCTTTTACAAACAATTATTTTAAACAATGAAGAACAGTAAAAATAATTTTTTTAAAAACAGTTTTTATTATGTATTGTTTTTAAAAATACGATATTTTTAATCAAATTACTTCTAAGAAATTAACACATTACTAAATTTGAAAATGAATTCACTGCTTTTTAATAAAAAAACAGCAGACATCTTTATTTATATGCTGGGAAAATTACAAAAAATATTGGGCAAAATGTCAATAGTCTTACCAGAACATAATTAATCGTGACTTAAAAAAGGCAAATTTGAATTTCACATTTTGTCCGACAGATGGGGTTTATTTGACTTTTGACAAGATAACATGACATTTTTTTGCAATAAAGATAGTAGCTTAGAATTTTTTAAATCTTTTTTAGTGTTTATGATTTATTATGATCATAATTAAAATTCAAAGGAACTAAAAAATAAAAAAAAAACTGATAAAAAATGATAATACAGAAAGTAAAAAGGCATAAATTGACCATATTAGATATGGTTATATAATGAAGTTGTATTCATGTAAAAACCCCAATTTGACGCTGTCAAACACAAAAACAGAAGAAGAAGAACTTTAGAAATATAATAATAATTTAATTACATCTTTTTCCTTGGGAAATATATAGTAAATTATGTCCTGCAATTATGCAGAAGGCTTATCAAACTATGAAAATAAGGGAATATTGGGTGTTCCAGAAGTAATTTAACTAAAGTTATGAAATTAATCACTTAAATTTACTAAAAAATAATTTTTCTTAGATTTTTGATGATGAAAATAAAGTGAATGAGAAAGTAGAAATACTAATAAAAATGATAAATTCATCGAAACATATTGTTTTTCACACAGGAGCTGGAATTTCTACAGCCAGTGGTATTCCTGATTTTAGGTTTGTTTTGCATTAAATTAAATTATATTATTTAGAAGTCAGGATTCCAATCTATAATTACGGATTACCTAATATATAGAGGTATTAATGGTGTGTGGACTTTAGAGAAAAAGGGCAAAAAACCTGCAACAGACATCAAGTTTGAAAATGCTATACCTACTAAAACTCATATGGCTTTAAAAGCTCTTGTTGAATCAAATGTTGTTCAGTATATTGTCAGTCAGAACATTGATGCATTGCATATGAAATCAGGATTACCGAGGGAAAATTTATCAGAACTTCATGGAAATATGTTTGTAGAACAATGCAATAAATGCAGACGGTAAATAATTAATAAAAAATTCTAGAGATAAAATGGTAAAAACCTAAAATTTGTACATATATAGCCAATATGTTCGAAATACAAGTACTCCAACAGTAGGGCAGAAGTTAACAGGCGGTGTCTGTAAAGGTGGAAAATCACGTCCTTGTCGTGGAGGTCAATTATTTGATACAATCTTGGATTGGGAACATGATTTGCCTGAAAAAGATCTTGATTTAGCTTTAATGCATTCAACTATAGCTGACTTAAATATATGTTTAGGAACAACTTTGCAAATTGTACCAAGTGGTAATTTACCACTAAAAAATAAAAAATATGGAGGTCGCTTAGTAATATGTAATTTACAACCAACGAAACAAGTAAGTTGTTAAATAAAATTGATTGTAAATTTATACATCAAATTTTCATGCATTTAAGGATAAAAAAGCGGACCTTATTATTTCGTCATATGTCGATGACATAATGTCTAAAGTAATGGATCGACTTGGCATTGAAATACCAACCTATTCAAGTGAATTTGATAAAACAAAACAATCAATTGAAAACATTGAATGGACATTATCATCTGATAATATTAAACGTATAGAAAAACTTTTCAATGCGAAAACGAAATTCAAAACAAAAAAACGAAAATCTATGAATGATGATAATAAGGCAATAAAGTTAGAAAAACCCAACGATAATGTTTAGATTTTAAAATTTGACATTTTCTTTGTTGGTCATTTCGTAAAAATTGCTTGTTTTGATACATTTTTAGATTATGTGCAAATATTCTTAATGCTTCTTTTTTTAATAAAATAATTGTTTTCATTTAAAATTTGTTTTATTTTTTAATTTGAATATTCTTCTTCTTCTTAATTTTGTATGATTTTTGTCAGATGGGTTATTAGTTTCCACTTATACAATTATAATTTAGAACATTTTATGTAAAAATACCTAATAATATTCAGAAAAATATTCTGATAAGCAAAAAAAAAATTATGAAACAAAAAAGAACATATACCCCATATTGATTTTAGGCAATTTTAAGAAAATCGGTTCTCTCATTGGTTTATTTATCACGTCACGTGGTTAGTCTCGCACAAATTGAAGAAATATAATTTAAAGCACACAACAAAAATTGAAATTTTTGCTACAATTGCTGTGAAAATAGCATTATAAAAAAAACAAAACATAAGCAAAACAATTGTGTCCTTAATAATAATAATAATCAACTTGGACCAATTTCAGATAAGAAATTGAGAAGAAGAAATAAATTTTATAATCCGGATTAATTTTTTTAAGAGAATTAATATAGTAATTTGTTTAATGAACTTCTCGTGGGTAATAATAATATTGTGGTAAAATGTTTTATATTCATTTAATATATAGGGCCAAATAATGAGCTGGGTTGTCAATTAATAGATTTAATTTTATTAATGTTAAGTAAAGCCATTAACAAAAGTGAAGAAAATGAAGGTTAAACGAGGACATAAAACATTAACAATCAAGGAAAAAGGAGACATTCTGATAAGTCTTGAAAAAGGTAAATTCGATCAAATAATTTTTAAAAATTTTTTAAAAATTATTTGATTTTATTTAAGGTGAACTTGGCAAAACGTTAGCTATAAAATATGGAATCGGGACTTCAACGATTTCAGAGATCAAAAGGAATAAGGAACGTATACTAAATTATATTTCAAGTAATGATTCTAGAGTGGACACGAGACGTACATTGAAGTCAGGTGATTTCCCTAAAGTTGAACAACATTTATATTCTTGGTTTATGGAAGAAAAAATTAAAAAAGAAAAAATAACTACAGATATGCTTATTGAAAAAGCTAAAAAAATTCATAATGAATCGCATGGATCAGAAAGTAGTTTCAAAGCGAGCAAAGGTGTGTTTTCTATATCTCAGTCAAATTTGTAATGTTTACTAATTTCTTTTTATTATTTTAGGCTGGATAGATAATTTTAAACGACGCTTTAATATAAAAATAACAAAAAAAAGTGGTGCACAAATAAAAGATGAAAAACAACCGGAAATAGTTGATCCATTCGAATGTCATATGTTATATGATGCTAAAGATAACAATACCAGAGATAGTAAAGAATTCGATGTAATCGAAAAACCTATTCCAAAAATTAAGCACGGGCATGCTGTTGAATGTTTCAACATATGTCTTCAGTATGTTTATGAAAATCAAGTTCCACTTTCTGATATATTATTATTAGGGAGATTACGAGATAAAGCATTTTATTTAAATGAGAGTGAAACAAAAGAAAAACAAACAAAAATTACAGATTTTTACAACTTTAATATATAAATTTATAATTTATTTTTATTGAATTGTAAATTAGAAATATAAAACAATAAAAAATAAACTTTTTTACACAATATTCTTTTATTTTGAATTGCAGTATAGGATTTTTTTTATGTTGTCAACTTGACAAACGTCACAAATGTCATGAAAACAAACAAATTTAGTTAAAAGAATGGATTTAGTTTGGATAAATATTAACGAAAAGTAAGAAATAAATAATTTACTTAAACATTAAATAATACTGTAAATTTTCTAGGCTGCTTAGTGGCATAAATTTAACTAATCAAATTTCTGATGAAGCATTTATATTACTTATTGAATATATCTCGAGATCATTAAATCATACAGATGATGATAAGAATGATTCATTGTTAGAAAAGATAAAATCTTCATGTCAATTGAGCAACCAAGAATTATCGTTTGCTTTAAAAACTGTATCTTTTATATTCAAACGAGCATCGAATTTTATTATGAAACCAACAAAGCTCCATTCCGACCTTAAAAATGTATTGAAAATAAATGATAACAAAACAGACTTATTTATGAAAACTTGGATAAATATGACAAAACCAATTTTAGATAATCTGGAAGTATCTACAGGCAAATCAAATGAATTGGGTAGCATTACATGGAAATTAGAAGTACAACTATCGTCAAGTGGAAAACAAAAAGAAAAAACAGCATTAGGACAAATAAATCTTCATACAAGCGATAAGAAAGTTATTAATTTTGAAATGAATCATGATGAATTATTAGGATTATTTGATCAATTAGAAAATATACAAACCGAATTAGATCTTTTGAAGAAATAAAGAGAAATTAATAGAAAATTGTTTTTTTATTACTTATGGATTTTCGTGGAATTAAAACCGAAAAAAAATATCAAAAAAATTATTAATTTAATTGATTATTCAATTGAAATTTATTCATTATTATTCAAATAAAATTTTACTTAAATATAAATGATACTAATAATATTTAATACTTTTCTTGCTGGTATGTTTTACATTTTTGGTATTTGTTGTTGTTTTATTTCTCTAATCAAGTGTCAATTCTTTTTACGCATTTTACTGTTATGTCACATAAAACATAATTAATCAGTTGGTTCTTAATTTTTTTATAGTGCTTTTGTATATTTTGTTTGTTTTGCGCTCAAAATATAGTAATTATTCAATTTATTTATAAATTATAATGACTGATCCTTTATAGATCATTTGGTTACTTTGCACATATTATAACAAAAGAAAACAATGGAAGAAGTTTATAGACCACGCGTTCAAATTTATACAAATGTAAATGAATTCTCAAAGTTTAAAGATGATATTTTACCAAACGGAAATCTTATAAACAAATTTCCTCAAAATCTAAAAGATATACAGCATGCAATGAATTTTAAAGGTACAGATAAAGAATTTGAAGATTTATGTGCTTCTATTAGTTTGGAAAAACATTTAACACAATGTGATGATATGAGAGTAGCAGTATTTGATCCATCTGTACATCAAGTAAGGAAAAAAACAATGGAAATACGGAAAAAAGCATTAAAGTTAAAATTAATGCAAGAATTATTTGATGAAAAACTTAAAAAAAATAGTGCAAAAAGAAAATTTTTGCGTTCATCATTAAAATATAGATACATTAAACATGAAGAAAATGTTGGTCCAATTGATTTAATACCATTCAATGATGTTATTATGAAAATAAGAATTTATGAACCATTTTTTTACAAACCTGGAAAACGTAATGATTTATTCCCGAAATTTTGTCAAGAATTTTATGTGCTTGGTAGTAATTGTTTAACAGAATTACGTGATAAAATTTATTGCCAGTGTAATTATGGACCATTTAATGATATTAGTGAAAACCCAAATCAAGAAAATATTAAACAAGAGAATTTAAGTTCAGGATTTTTTTTTATTACTGATACATTTTATAATGATACAAGAAATCCAAATAATATTGATTATTCTACTGTATTACTTGATTTTTGGAAAAAACAAAAAATGAATGGAGCATTAAAAACGAAAAAAATGGAAGAAACATATTTTAGAGAATTTTATTTTAATATTGGTTATCCGCAGGTAAATTTTTAATATTTTACAATTAGCAAACTAGCAAATTAAAGAATTATATTAACACACTTTAAATATAAAATGCCTTTTTGTTCAATGAATCAGATTTAATTAAATATTCTATAATTGCATATATGTTTGTTTCTTCAACAGGTTTATCAACATTTTGGTAATTGTGAACATTTATTAACAATTTCAAATGTACGTTTATTAAGTAAATCAGATTCATTAGAAAAAAATAATTATCCATTATTAAAACGTGTATCAATAAATCGACAAACAAATTGTGTAATTTGTGGTATTTATGGTGCCAGTTTTATTGTTACTAAAAGTTCTGTACATATACAAGATCCAGCATATTTATGTCAAAATTGTTTTGAATCGTATCATTATATTGATGGAAAAAAAATTGGCAAATTTGAAGCATATAGATTTTATGGGAATCGACCAATTAGTAACACAATTGTAAGAAACAATAATTTAGAATAAATAAATTAAATTGTGATTGCGAAAAAATAAAAAACATAATAATGAAATTACATAATCTCTTTTTATTTATAATTATTTTAATAAATACATACATTAAATCTACACAAACAAAATAAAATTTATATTAAGATTAAAAACTACAATAATCCATTTATAAAATAATAAAATATAGTTTTGTTGATTTAATCACCATTTACGTTTAAAAAAACTTTTTAATATAGAATACAACAAAAGACCGAGAGAGAGTTGGTCACACTTATGCCATACAGATATTATCAAATGGTTTTTCGAAATGATTTTATTTTAAGTTAAACTTTTGTTCGCTCTTTTTGCATTCGAAAAAAGCCAAAAAAAAATTTCGTTACATTTTTTTCCAACTTCTGTTAACTATTAATTTTTTATTATTGTACTTTGTTATAATAAAAAAGTTTTCATAAAGGGACAAAAAATCATCAATTTTCTAAATCATAATATGAAGTTTTGAAAAACCACCTGTGGCCCGTAATATTAAGTATGATTATTGGCGCATTTGACAGTTTGGTTTCGAGAGTTTAATAAGATTGTGTTTAAGTTATGCTTAAGATTTCAGGATATTTGACTATAGGTTTGCTTCTATTCCAGTAAAACATTTTTTTAATGCTTGGATAATTTCCAATAACCCAAAACTCTAAAACCCTTTCTCTATCGTTCTCATACTAAGAAAAATCAACCAATCTCGATGTTTAACATAAAAGTTATGTTTAATTAACAACTTTTTGGAATATAAATTTGACTAGACTAAAATAATAATAATAATCAATACTATATAGTAAAATCTTATCCATTATAACGAATAAATGATTGTTTTATAAACGGTGTTAAATTGAACTGATGTCATGTTACCTAAATGAATAGACATTTCTGATCTGATACCTCAAAAGGTAACTTCTATTCTAAGACTGAATACTAACATTTTCCTTCTAACTTTCCGGCATGTTTTTTAAAGTTTTTATTTTAATGGAAATTTATGTGTTAAAATAGTTTTAAACTAGTTTAATAATTCAATATGTATAGTTTTCAAAAATATTAGTGAATTGGAAAACTCGTGCACAGTCAAAATATTTATTTACAATCATCCTTGTACGTTTAATAAAATTTTACTATATATATATTTTTTAATACAAATATTTCTTATTAATTTATAATCATTTGTTCTAATCGATATAAATTATCACAAGATGGTGTTTTTAAACTTTGTGCTTGTGATATTTGTGACTTACTACCAAATGTGCGAGCACGTGCTAACATTGCTTCACGATAATTTCTTTCCCGATAACACGATTGTTTCATATTTGTTATATATTCTTCTTCAACAGAATTTTCAAGACGTTCTAATGAACCTTGATATTCATTTAGAAAACTCTCTTTAACATAATAAGGTATATTAAAATGAGACGTTTTTCTTTTGATTGGATATTTTCTGTAAAAAAAGAAAAGCAAATGTTAACGATATTCATATTTTTCTGTTTCGTGTGATTTTCATTTTATCATTTTAATGAAATAAATTAAAATATACAATAATTTTATTATTATTACGCTTTTAAACAATATTTACCAATTAATTGGTCGCAAGGAACTGTATAAATAAAAAATAAATAAACAAATATTACTTACGAACTAGGCTGCAGATTATAAATCGGATCCGATGTAAAAAATGATGACATCAAAGAGATAACAACCAGTACAAGAATAAGTCCGAATGCTAAACTTGGCTGTTGCTGCTTATAATTAGAGAAAAAAACCATATAAATTTAAAAAAATTTTAAAAATCAATATTAAATAAATTTAATACATTTCCCTCTGGTCGTTGATGATTATGATAACGTCTTTGACGATTATTAACATTTTGTTGTGGAAATCCACCGCCAAAGAAAATATTGAATAATTCTTCAGCAGTAATATCTGATTCAAAGCCACGTGAATATGCATATTCATAAGAGCCACCAGTTTGATGACTGTGAAAGCGATTATTAGCTGTAGATCTTTCATCAGTTCCATACATATCATAAGCTTTACGTTTCTCTGGATCTGTTAAAGTTGAAACAGCATTACCAACAGCCTGAAAATAATAAAAATTATAAATGCGATTAGTAACACATTTATGTTTTTAATAAAAATAAAAAACCTTAAATGCTTCAACGGACCCAGGGGCCTTATTTTTGTCTGGATGCAACAAAAGTGCAAGTTTTTTATAAGCTTTTTTAATATCAGTTTCAGTTGCTTCCTTAGTAAGACCCAAAACATCATAGTAATCTTTACATCGTTTTATTCGTTTAACAATCTCAAGTTGATCACTTGAATAATCTGGCTCGATATTTGCTTCAGGTTCTTTTTCTTTTTTTGTTGTTGGAGATACATGCCGTTTTCTGGTGTTGTTCGCCGTTGAGAAAGTAGAATAACTTTTTACTTTTGCAAGTAATTCTAAAATCGTAATTTTATTATATAATTTATTTGATATATAAGAAACTGAAGGATGCTTACGTTTGGCCCTTTGTGTAGGATATAAGTTTTCAGCTTTCTTTAAAAATTTTTCAGCCTTTTCGTAATTTTTTAAGTTCAATTCAAGTAATGCAATTTCAATACAACGTTCTGCCTCATCATGATTACTTTCCATAATATTCAATTTTTATTGACGTTAAATACTTAAGTATCGAAATAAGTCGTGTTTATTTTATTTATTAAAAATCACGGGAATTTTTTGGACTCCGTTTAGTTCAATGTTTACTTATATTAAAAAATTATAAAATCGTGTAAATGCAGATTAAACTTCACTAACACAATTTGTGTATCAACTTTTTATTATAGATCTGCTTAATTTAAATTTAAATTAAATAATTGATTTAAATTAAATAATTTTGAACAATTTTAATTAAAAATAATGTTAGCTGTCACTTTGAAGTTTCACAAAACGCTACAAGTAAATTTTTATCTCTGGCAAGAAAATACAGAATCCTGAGAAAGCAGTAAATATAAAACAAACGAAATTTTAACGTCAACAAATATATATATATACTAAAGCAAATATAATGTTGATATTCGAGTACAGCAAATAAATAAATATGAGTGAGACTGATGATGATGAAGTCCGAACTGAGGTAATATTACAAGTATAATTATTGTACGCTACATTAAATCTTAATGCAAAATTAATGTTTCATTTAACCTAACCTATATAACTCGAGTATCCTCAAATCTTAAGCAGAACTTATATTCAAAATCATTAAACTTTGACACCAAACTGTAAAAATGCGTCAATTAATATTAAGGGGCGTCAAAATTGTTAGAAAATCAAATTTTTATCTTCTGATACAGGTTTGCAGTACTTTTGGACATAACAGCGGAAGCACAGTTAACATGCGAATTGCTGAGTTAAATCATGGAAGAGTTGGAAAAATTATTAAAATGCACTTGAAAAATTTTATGTGCCATTTAAATTTAGTTATTGAGTTTAACAGTCGTGTTAACATTTTAGTTGGCAATAACGGCAGTGGTAAAAGTGCTGTATTAAGTGCATTAATTATAGGACTTGGAAAATCTGCAAATATTGCGAGTAGGAGTAGCAATATCAAACGTAATTATAATTGAATATATGTTCAAGTACAATAAATAAATAATTTTTGTGTAAATTCTAGAGCTTATAAGAAGGGGTGCTTCATCAGCTACAATTGAAATACATTTAAGTAATGTAGGTGAGGACAGTTTTGAGCCAGTAAAATATGGAAGAGTTATTATAATCAGTCGACACATTACAATCAGTGGTGCCTCAACATATAAAATCAAAAATTCCAATGGTGAAGTTGTATCTAAAGAGTTTTCAGCCTTACAAAATATTCTCGCATACATGAATATTCAAGTAGAGAATCCTATTTGTGTATTAAATCAAGAAGCATCTAGAACTTTCCTCAAAGAGTAAATATCTTTATAAGAAAAAATATTTTATTTTGATTTTTGTTTTATTTTACAGTACAGATGCCAAGAAACGATTTCAGCTATTTAGAAAGGGTACACTTATCGAATGTATTGTTGATGATTTGAATTCATGTACGTCAATGTATGAAGGATACACCATGCAATTAAAGAATTTGATAAAGGTTTACTAATTTTAATAAATTGAAAATTTTTTAATCTCTTTAAATATTACCAATATATTTATATTTTTTAGAGAAGTAAAATATCTCGCGATGAAGTATCCCTGTTAAAAGAAAAATATAAAAGTTTATTGTCCGCTGATTCTTTAAGAGATAATATTAAGGAGTTAGAACATGAATTGATATGGATAGAGATTATTGAAATAGAAAAAAATGCAAATAGAATGCGACAAGAAATAGACAAAAATAAAACAGAACTGAAGAAATTAGAAGATATTATTAATAATCGCGAAAGTATATCTCAAAGCTTAAAAACTAAATTAAGGTAATATTATAAGTAAAAACAAATAATTAAAACTGAAATAAAATAATTCACTAAATTATTTATTTATTTTTCTAACATAAAACTTAATATAATTTATATAGATCCATACATTCCGACGTAAATGCAAAACTAACTGAACATCAAGAATCCATTCGGAATTATGACACAGCCCGAAAAACATATTTAGAATTTAACACAGAATTTATCAATGCAAAACGCATGTATCTAAAAGTTAAAGACAAAATTGAACACCTTAAAAGGGATATAGCTCAATTAGAAACTCATATTTGTGAACAATCTGATTCATTTCAATGTAATGTTGATTTAAGAAAGAAAAATCAGGAAATTCTTCAGGAAAAAGAAACAGAAAAAGAAAATGGAATGTTAATAATACAAACTGCTAGACGTGATCTTGAACATATAAATAGTAATTACGAGAGAATACATAATATTATTGATACACTTCAGGCCAGACGTACTACTTCTCAACAACAAAATTGTATATAAATAATAATATCGTTGATATTTTGACAGATTTTATTGAATTTTTTTTCTAGCTCGAATAATAACACAACTTCGTCAAATTGATGTAAAAAAAAGTAATAGTCTTATGGTATATGGTAATCAAATGCCAAAATTTTTAGCAGCTATCGAAAATAAACGTGATTCATTCTCTGAGTTACCACGTGGTCCTATTGGTCGTTATGTTGAAGTAAATATTTATTTAATAATTTTATTAAAACAGTAAATGTTAATTGTAGAATTAATTTGAAGAATTTAATTAATTAATTAGAATTATTTTCTTTAATTTTAGGTTATTGATTCAGAATGGCAAGCAGTTGTTGAAAATGTTATTGGCGGTTTACTACAATCATTTTGTGTATCATCAACGAACGATTTAAAAGTGCTGAATACGATATGTAAAAAATTTCCTGATTTACCAAAATTTACAACAATTGTTAGTAAATTTGTACATAAAATTCATAATGTACAAAATGGTATGGTTAATCAAAAAAAAAATACAATCTCATTAATAAATTCAATTAAAGTATCTGATCCAATTGTTATGAATATACTTATTGATCAAGCGAAAATTGAAACAATACTATTAACAGAAAAAAGTCAATATGCACAACATTATACGAGTGATGTTTGTAATGTTCCTAGAAATTTATCAAAAATATTGGTTTTAAGCCCTTACGCAGAGTATTGTCCAGCACCAAACTATCGTTCTTATGGTATGAAATTAAAACCACCACGTTTCTTACAAACAAATATGGTTCAATATAAAAGGTACTTTTGTAATAACATTACTAAATACCATATTTACAATAAAGAATTTTAATTAATAGTTTTTATTTTTTAGACAATTGGAAGGGGAAGCTAATGCAATAAAGGAACAAATTCAGGAAGTTGAATTGGAATTGCGCACGAAACAGAATGAATTAAATCAGGTTAAATCACAAATATCAGATAAAAAAAAGAAGATTACAAATTTTGAAATTACTATCAATAATTTGATAAAATTAATTAATGATATTAAAAATTTTGAATATCCTGCCGAGAATGATGTTGAAACTCTGGTAAATAAATAAAACAATCAAAGAAATAATTTTTATTAATAAATTTTTTTAGAACAAAGAATTATCGGAATTACAATTGTCTTTGCACCAATATGAAGATAAAATTATTCAAGTTAGAGAAAATTATCGACAAAAAGAAATAGAAAAACAAGACTGTGAGGAAAAAACGAAAAATTTGAAAGTTATTTCAACAGAATTTGAAATAGAAATAGAGAATTTAAAGGTTTGTAGGTTTTTTGTATAAGCGAATTATTAAATATACTAGAAAGAATTGAATTGAAAAATAATAACATATTTTTATTTTATTTAAAGTGTGTTTTAAGTGAAACCAAAAATGAATTACAAATGGCGATAACAACATCAAGTCATTCAGAAACAGCATTAAAAAATATTAAAGCACAAATAAAAAAATTACTAACAGAACTGCAAGCAAAAACAAAAAAAATTAATGATTTATTATTGAGTGCTGGTGATAGAGTTACAACAGAACGTTCGTCAGAAGAAGTAAAAGAAGAGATTAATGCTGTTCTAAGTAAAATTAGAACTATTTGTTCAATTAATGACAATATTGATGAGGTTAGAGCGAAACTTGCAGAAAAACTTCTGGCGGAATCAGAGGGAGAAGCTTTAATTGATGTTACTACAAAAGCATTAACCGCTGTAAGTGATTGAATTCTTTTTTTCAACACATTTGCTATTTTTGAATTAGGAAATTTTCGATTAAATTAAAATATTTATAGTTCATGGAATGTTTGGATTCTGAAAAGCAAATTTCTCTTCTTAAAAAATTGCCGTATACCATCCTTTCACTTTCTTGGCATGAATGAAATTCATTAAATTCTTGTATAAATATAATCATTATAATTTTTTTTTATTTCAGCTTCGCGAAGCAAAACTTAGACGTTTTCAATGGGTTAAGAGATTTCAGCAGCATATGTCATTACGTATTAAGCAAAAATTTAATGTAAGTATTGTTTTATTTAACAATTCTATGGCTATAAAATTTTTAATTTAAATGTTGTTTTAGGCCGTAATGCGTCATCGTCACTATGTTGGTGAATTAAATATAAATTTCGCAACAAGCCAATTAGATATTAATGTAATTCCACATAATAACAACATTGAAAATGCTGTTTCAAATACAAAATCATTATCCGGTGGTGAACGTTCATTCTCAACATTAGCATTTTTATTAGCATTATGGTCATGTGTTAATAATCCGTTTTATTGTTTAGATGAATACGATGTATTCACAGACCAAATAAATCAACAAATAATGGCCAAATTATTGATAGATGAAGCGGAAAAAAAATCAGATCGTCAATTTTTATTTCTGACACCACAAAGTATGTCATTTATTCAGAAGTCACCAAATATTACATTCCATAGGTAAATATCATAAAAATATTATTATTAAGGAGAAAAACTTTAACTTTAATTTTTTTAAATATTTTTTCAGACTTGAGGATCCGATTTAAATATCAAATATATCACTCTTTTTGTTCCTATAATATGTCATTATAAATTAAATATACATATATGAAAAAGAATGTGTTTATGTAACTAAATATAAAATACAAAAAGATTTATTCTTCATAAAAATTCTCTGTTCCTTTTTATATGATAAATTTAATTTACCAAATTCGACAACGATCATCAGTTGGATACATTCCATTACCCCGTTTACAATTAAATGTACGACTAAATTCTGGTGAATTTGTTAAAACACCTCTTAAACGAAAACGACCAGGACAATGCGAATCTTCTAATGACCAACGGGATGAAACTGGTGTTGAAGTTTCACACCAGAGCTAAAACAAATTATTTGAAAATTAAAAAGTCAAAATTTTATTTATATTTCACTTGCATTTCCAAAAGACATAAAAAATAATTGATCTTGTGTGTAATTTTCTAAACCAGGTAATAAATTTTCTGGACCATATTTTTGTTTATATATTTGGTATGCATAATAAGCTTCACGTAATCCTATAATTAGTCTATAAAATGTATCATTCATTTATATATTATTTTTATTTATTTATTAACCTCCATTATCAGCAATATTTTCACCTAACGTGAGTTCTCCGTTTATCTATAATAATGTTTAAACGATTGAACAGTTAGTTAATTAATTTTTTGCATATTTAATTATAGAATTAGTGTTTAATTAACGATTGTGCTTAAAAATAAAATCAGTATTTGAATAACTAACAGGTAACATTAATATCATCACAAAAAATATGTAAGAAATTTACTTACATATTCAGATATTTCTGATAAATAATAACCAGCGTATTGATTTATAAAACATGTGGTTCTATTAACATACTCAGACACTGTTTTATTTGTCCACCACTGTCTGAGATTACCACTTTTATCAAACTGGCGGCCACTATCATCGAAACCATGGGTTAGTTCATGTCCTAAAATTGAACCTATTGCACCATAATTTAAAGATCTACAAAATTTATTAAATTATAATTCTAAAATAACTTCTAGATAATTAAGGGAACTCACTCCAATCCAAGATGATAAAATGGATATTGTAATATCGCCAATGGAATAGCTGCATCCAATAAAATTAAAAAGTTCTGTAATTCTTATATAATTTGTTTTATTTTATTATTTAGTTTTCAATACTTATAGCATTTGCTTGAAATGTGTGAAAGGCATTTACATTCGTTGGTGCTGTTGCCCAACCAAATACATTCTTTTCATGTAAAGTTGCTAATTTTTCAGCCATTCGCCATTTTAATACATTTATCATATTATCTAAATGTGTTGTCTCATTTATTTCCAACTTAAAGAAAAGATAATATTTTATAAGATTAGGTATGTAACGATACATCAAAGAACAAATAATTAGTTTTACTCCATAATAAAAATACTCTAATTTATCTTTTTCCAATATCCAATCAGGAAAACCAATTAAACTTGTCATAGCTGCTGATTTTTCAAGTGTTGATCTTTTTGTTTCACCATCCATCCAAGTCGTTTTTCTTACCAAATTATTGAATGATGTTCTGATATTTTCAATCATTATTTCAACTTTTGGTTTTGTTTCATTAAAAAAGTTTTTATCAGCAATACTGTAACTAACTGCCATACCTAATAATTGATTAACACCACCACTACAATATAATGATCTGGGTACTTCTGATTCGAGATTTGTAACCAATAATGAATATTCATTATGTAAATCTCGTAAATGTGATGTTGTATGTGTTATTAACTCTTCAACAACAGTCCACCATATAAATATTTCAATTTGTGATAGTGTTAAACGTGCTAAAAATTCTGTTAACATTTCTAAATATTTCAGATCTGCTTTACTTGTTAAAATTTTTTCAATTTGTAAATCAATTGTGACATTTGGTGTATTTTCAAACATTAATGTTAAATATTTTTCCCATATATACATTGGTGGTTTTGGCGAAATATAAATATTCGTTATATTTTGTAATTCTGTAACGTATAAATTTCTCAAATCACTTAACGTGTCTGCTTCCGGTGTTTTTGTTATATTTTCTGCATCTTGTGATAACTGGAAAACAAAGAAAATCTATTAAATTCAAATTTTTTAAATATAAATAAAAATGCGAAAATCACTTTTAGCGCATATTTTGCTATTTGAACAACTAATTTAGCACTTTTTAGTATTTCCGGTGCAAACTCTTCAATATTTATTTCTGGTTTTGAATGCAAAATCATTGCTGAAATAACTTCACCAATATAAGAATAATAATATTTAAGTATTTCACTTTCTTCTTCTATTTCTTCATTTAATGCTCTATTTTTCATTTCACGTAGAAAACGATCAATTTTTGGATTACTTAAAAAAGAAAAAGAATGAATAAGAAATAATTAACAATGGATAATTGAATAATGCAAATAAAACTAACAATGGTAATTCTGATTCTGTTTCTGGTGTACCAAGAGCAATCCGATTAATTGTTTGATTAATTGGATCTGGAAATATGTCAAATCCAATAAGCATATCAACACCGTATGATTTTTTAATACTGACAATACTACGAATCCAATCAAAATCATAATTTGTATAATCAGTTTGTGTAATGTTTAATATTGTAGGAAAATCTGGTAAATTATATTGTTTTAAATATTTAAAAACCGGTGTTAATCCCAGTTTATCCATTTTCTCTGTAAATTAACAAAAATCAAAAAAATTATTTTGATTTAATTAAAATATAACTAAATACCGGTGTTCATACATGCAGCATACATTTGTTTTGTTTGCTGAACTGGTAATGGTTCATCAACTGTTATATTATTTTTTAAAAATTCCCTTACTTTTCGTAATACTTTTTTTTGTTTTTCACTAAACCAATCAAGGGATGTTGATGAATCAGGTTTTGGATGTTCTTCTGCCCAATTACCACACGAAAATTGATAAAAATCATCACATGGATCAATAGTACGATCCATTGTTTGTAATAGATCAGATGCAGCACGCAAACATTCTTTGGTATCACAAATAGAATGACTACTAGAAGTCACTGGAATAGGATGAAAAACAGAATATAAAAGATAAATTATTGCATTTTAATTTTTTATGTAACAACATCAACTACTAAAAAGGTAACTAGGAGAACTCTGAACCACCACACACAACCTACCATTTAATTCGATTCGTATTTCAAGGTTTGTTAATGAAAAATTAATAAAAAAACTAAATAATTTATTTTTACAAAAAAAAAAAAAAAAGATAAAATTACATTTATAGAAAGAGGAAAATTGTAACGGATTAACTCCCAAATGGGTAATCAAATATAACGTTAATTTAAAATCAATTTTTTCATATAATTATGTATTAATATCTCTTTATAATACTCACTGCGACATGCAATTACTATAATTCCAATAAGAAGTAGAACAATGATAAAGATTAATATCGCAAATAATGTTTTATTTAAATATTTTCGACGAAATCTAATAAATGAGAGAAAGAAAAACGATAAAAATTATTACCTTTTTTTTGTTTATGATTTTAATCATTTTTATTATTTTATTGTGAGATTTTCTTTATACAATATTTGAATAATTGAATATTTCAAACAAGGATTATATTCAATGTCAAATGTGTTATTTTGAAGAGTTCTTTGTTCTTCACTCTTATTATATGAATTATCGTTATTAATTTTTATTTTGTCAATTCAAATAAACATTAGACGTTCATTGACTTTTTGATATTGAATATAATCTCTACCTATTCATTTAATTGAATTCTTACCGTGATTGCACACCAACAAGATAAGGATTTTCTATGTTATTTCTAGATGGCGCTGTTGGTGCTCCTAAATTAATATATAATTAAAAATCATCAACGAATTATAAACAATAATTCTGAATTTGTTATCATCTGTGGCATTGAAGATAATAATAATTGAATCTTTGTTTTGTTACATTATACTTTTTTTTTTGTTAAATAATTAATCGTTATTTCAATGTTATTAACTAAATTGTATTTTATATAAATTGATCAATTATAATTAAATGAATTCATTTTTATTACTACGTCATTACATTTACCTACTTATTATTTTTATAAAAAATGTTAATGTGAAGGTGAACATAACACGGTATGATCCTTTAAATAAGTTTCGTATCATTTTGAATCAACCATGGTGAAAATGAAGTTAAATAGTTAAAGCAGATCTAATTAATATAATTTTAATATAATTAAAGTTTATAGGACAATTCATAATCTATTTTTTTCAACAATCGAGTTCGTGTCTTTAAAAATCTTTATAATTTCTTGAATTCTCTTAAAAAAAAAAAAATCTAAATGTTTTAATTTCCTAGAAAATGTTTATTTTACTTAATCCTTAAAGAGGGAATATTTTCATCTGATTATATCTAAAGTTAAATCACAGCACATTTTCTAATTTTTGTTTATTTCCCCCCCAAACTTTAATTTCTAGTGGATTTATTGTGTTAAATTGTAAAAATAAATAAATTTTTCCCCTAAAACGTAAATTACTTGACTATGTTAAAATTCTAGTAACAACAATAAAATACAAAATTGACATATTCCCTATTTAAGTGGTATATTAATATTTAATTAATAAGTTTTATTTACATTAATGTCCCTAAATTGTGTGTCAAAAAAAATAATTATCACATATCCATAAGTTATCCCCCTTTTATATATATATATATATCCGGTTGAACTTAATTTACATAAAATTTCAAGTAAATACATTCAACAAGTAAAAATCGAAATTAATCAACCGTAAAAAGTTTATTCACCCATAATTATTAACCACGCAAACTTTAGTGTCATGTTGTAGGTTTTTAATATTATGGGGTTTGATTATCTCGATCATTGAAATCATGCAAACAAATGCAATTAGACAATATTTTTTGATTGTCATTTTTATTTTATCTAATTTAGTTAAACATACTCACGCGAATTATTTTCTCCAACCCCTGTTGTCCACACTTTTGAATCATCCATATTTTAATATCTGATCTATTGCTTGTACAATGTTAGTTGTTGAGTTTTTGATCTTAATAAATAATTCCCTTTTATCACTTTATCATCTTGATCTAAGGAACGTCTTATTCCAAATGATCATGACATTCTTTTACCCTGTTATCAGATTGAGAGTTATTTGTACATTAAAAATTAAAACTGAAAACTGAAAACAGCACAGTGGAAACATTAATTTTTTTTATTGATTAAAAAGGTGCAATTAGTTGAACGAACAAAGGAATAATGGTTGAAATTATATGGCGATGAATTAAATAGATAGAATCGCAGTTAAGTGAGGTTTTAATTAAAAAAATTAAATAATCGATCGTGTGCAGGAAAGGATTTTTATATCATAATGAACCTACACTCGTACTCCTTTGCTTTAATTTGAACAACATAAAGTTTAACGGTCAGAGTGGGGTATAAAGACAATGAATTTAATCAATTTTATTTGAATATTTAATGAAAATTTGTTTGAGTTTAATAAAAAATTTCTACAACAAAAATATGGGAAAATAATTTCAATCCAATAAATCGTTTATTTTTTAAAAATTCAAATTTTTCAAAAACTATTTAAATTTTTGAAATTTCTGATGCTTAACTTAAATTAGTCAAAATTTGGTTGGTATACCTACTCTTTATGTAAGACTCTTCTAGAATCTTAAAAACAAGATAATTAAGAGTCATTTAAAAGTTTTTTACCAGTATCACAAATTGAGTTCTAATTTTTATTCGTTAGTTTAAATTTGAAAATTATATATTGTGGAAAGAAAATACGTGTATAAAAAATATATATTATTCTATTGCCAAAAACCAAAATAGCTGGTTTGCTATAATCCTGTTGTCATCATTCACGTTGATCATGTCAAATAACTGATTTTTTTTACTCATTTATTCTAATTCTATAATCTAGGTTACAATTAAACTAAATGTAATTAATTAATGCACTGTTAAGTTAATTAATTAATTTGAATTTTTGAGTTCTATGAAGACGAATTTTTCTCAGATAATTAAGTTTATATAAAAGCAACACCTTTTAGTTTCTTAACTTTTTATAAAAATATCGCAGTACTTTTCAAGAACTAAGTTCTCATTTTCAGGACTATTTATTAAACTATATATGATCGATATTAAATGTTTAACATGAAATTATAAAATTATCAATGAAAAATTCACCTCAATTCGTATCATAAATCCTAAATTGGTCACTATAATAAAATCACAAAAAGTCTATTGAAAAAAGATCACAAAGAAACACTTTCTCATTCACTGCACTTTTAAATGTAGAAATTTTAAAATATAAACCGTGACCAATTAGAATTACCATAAAAAACACAGGCCACGATTCATCAGCGGTGTCTCAATCTAAAATGATAATGTCCTGACAGGAACTTTGTCTTTTTATAATATTTCTGAATCGATTTAAATTTATTGATTTCTTTTGGAATTCATATTTTTCTTTCTTTTTTTTTATTATTTTTTTTTATAATATTTTGTGTCCATTTTTATGAGTATATTCATATAATAATCATGCGATTATTATTATTATTGTTAATATTATATTCATATAGGTATATTTTTATGGAATGGTAAAAACACATTAGCCGGTTAAAAAACAGATTGACAAATGACAACACAACTAAAGCTGTCTATACATGTAAACATTTTTTGGTTTACTTTTAAACAATATGACCAACAAGAAATATCGAAAATTATAAACTTAATAAATATAAGTTCACGTTTAAAATTTATACAGTAACTAAATATATACACAAGAAGAAATATCTACTCTATAAGGTTCCATTAAACAAACATTGATCAACAGTGGGTTAATAATAATCACTTAAGAAAAAAAAATTGGATTCATTTTTTGATTGTAGGAATTTTTATGTTTACTTATGATTGTTTTCATAAAAAGGTTATAGGATGGGTATAGGAGTGATGATGTGTGATGGGTATAGGAGTTGGGTGATAATTACTAAAGTATTATAAAAAAAACACAAACTTCAAATAAAAATATAAAATATAATACAGACACACGTGTATTGAAAGCAAGCTTTTTTTATGAATTTCTAAATTGATATGAAGGGGTTAAGTAAAATTAAAGCTGTCATTAATATTTTGCTATTAATTGATAATTTATAATTAATCAATACAAAAAATGGTTTAGGTGTTTAGGATATATTTATAGGACTAATAAATAAGACAGAATGTACTCACCATATTGTTTGCGGTTCTATAATTTCATGAAAATAAAAATTATTTTATTTTTTCTTTTTTGTTTTAATTCCAAGAAAATTCCGTCAATATCTGACATTTCGAATGAAACAACTGAACAATTCATTGAAAATATAAAGAAACAAAAAAAAAAAAAAAGAAATAAAAACGATAAACAAAAATCAAATTTGTTGCCCATAACAACGAAAAAGCCAAATTTATGATTTTATGAATTTACATCGATTGGACAACCAAAGTTAAAAAATCAAAGTAAATTTGTCATTTTCTTTATAAAATAAATAAAAATTTGTTAAGATAACTTATTGTTATTGGTTGCATATAAAAAAAAGGGAAAAATTGTGTTAGCCCTTTTTTCCTTTAGAGATAAAAACAAGCAACCTTATAATTTTTACCCTACTAACCCAATAAACTACAATACCAATTCAAAGTAAACTGAATACACAAACATTTCTTAATTTGACACCAACCAAAATAATAAATAAAACCCTTCATACCTATAATATAATATGCATAATATGTTTGTTCTGAATTATATTAAATTCATTTCTGTAATTTCTCCTTGACATTGTGTTAATTATTCAGAACTATAAATATAACTTCTAAATATTGATTGCGTTTGTTGGAAATATTTTATTTATCGGGTGGTGAATAAAAGATTTATTTTGTGTATTTACTATTTGTTTTTTTTTTTTTAATTAAATAATTTAATAAATAACAAGAAACAGTGAAGAAATAGCTGGATTTTGGGTGAAGAATTTGACGATGTTTTTTTTGTTTGATTGTAAGGAGTCATTGTTTATTCCTAAATGCTTTACCATGGATGACCATAAGATCCATAAGCTGGAGCGGCGTATTTAACAACTGGTGCAGCGTAAGCTGGAGCGGCATATTTAACAATTGGTGCAGCGTAAGCTGGAGCGGCATATTTAACAATTGGTGCAGCGTAAGCTGGAGCGGCATATTTAACAATTGGTGCTGCAGCAACATGAGCTACTTGAACTGGAGCAGCTGCATAATTGACAATAGGTTGTGGATGTTGAACATGTACTTGGCTAAGAGTGGCATAGCTGGTGGCAGCTGGAGCAACGGCTTTAACAATTGGTGCTGGGGCAGCAACATAGGTAGGTGATACGTACGCAGGAGCAGGAGCAGCGTATTTAACAACTGGAGCATGGGCATAAACTGGAGCAGCTCCATATACTGGAGCAGCTCCATAAACTGGTCCTCCAAGATATCCTGGATTAGCGCTAACGGCAGCAAAGATTGCAAACAAGATCTACACAGATACATCACAATTATAAGCATAATATATTTTATATTTCATATCAAATACTTACCAAGAATTTCATGTTGAATTGATTTTTTTTGTATTTGTTGATTAGTTAATACTGAACTGAGAGTTGATACTGATTTTAGTTTGTAAAGTAACTCAACTTATATACAAAAGTGAATTGAATCTATTACTGTATAACTTAAGTGATTGTCCTAATCTGGATAATTTTATATATCTTTCACTAAATTAGTCCCCCTCTATTCTCCCTTCTTAACAAATTCTCATCAAACAAGTAATTTTTTTTTTTTTTCATTTGGTTTGTAACGTTTTTTTTTCTTATTCTTCAATGTTATATTAAATCACATGATGATTATTAAGTAATTAATAAAATTAAAGCAAGACAAGTAGGTGAATTTTAAAGTTAAATAATATTTTTGATTGAGTTTATTAAATAAGGATGCAGGGTGATAGAAATACTTACATGGTTATATGTATCGCGTTAATTATATCTACATAAATTATTCTTGTTTTGACTACATACATCAATAAAATATTCAATTTTTAAAATATTTCTTTGTAACGCCATTTTATAATTCGTTAAACATTGGATTCATCTTTTAAAATAATTTGAATTAATTAATAGAATTAATTAATTAATTAATTAATAGAACAATAAAGAAAAAAATTTAGATAAAAATAATAACTCTAGGGTATATAAAACTCAGGGTCATTTCAATGTCACTAAATGCTATTAAAATATATAAAAGGTTTTTAATTCATCATAAGTGGAAATCACCTGGAAATTTTATCCATATTAAAAAAACACATTTAATAAACTTATTAAATTCTATATGATTAATTGTGAAGGTAGTTACTAGGTATAATAATAATTGTTTATGTTATCTATAAATCGATAATTAACTAAATTAATTAATTATTATAGAGAGACAATTTTTATTATTTATTTTTTAATCAAACGTTTTTATTATATGAATCAAACACTGGTTAATTTACAAGCTAACCTAGTTACGCTTTTCTTTTTTACTTATGGAAAACGAATTCTTTTTCTTTACTCTTTAGATTATAAAAAAAAATGTATGTACAAAAAAGTGTATCCTATTCTATTAAAATTCAATTCAGCATCATATATGTAATATTAATAATGTTCAATGCCCCCATAAAAACCGTCTTTAAAAATTAAGAGAACATATAAGTTTATTTAGAAAATATTTCACTTGAAAAAATTATTAAGTTTCTGGTCTGAATAAAATATATTTGTATAATTTAACCATCAATTGAGCCAATTTTATTGTTTTTATTGAAACTATAAATAATCTTAAGATATAATTTTCAAACTGATAGTTAAATTTTTATTAAACTGTCATATTAAATATGGCTGACTCTTGATCCCATTGATGAAAAATATATGATTTGTATTTTGATTTATCGTTTGCCTTGTGCTGTTAATTACGTCGATGCGGCAATTAAAACTAAATATTTGTGTTATGTTAAAACAAATCGCACGAACAGTCTTAATTTAACAATAATCTAATACAAATACTAAATTATATGTATTATTATTATTATTATTTTTATATGTATCAACAAAGTAAGAGACCTTTCACTATTCTAGATCATTCATTCGTTTTTCTAAGACACAGCCGGTCATTTATTTTAAATTGTTGACATTGCAACGAAATTCTATTAATTTCTAACAATTTCATATTTGATATTGTAAAATAATTTAATAGAGTTAAATACACTGAATGAGGCATTAATCTTTGTCATACCATTTATTATTATTATTGTTATTGATATCAATTATTTATTTCTAAGTAAATAAAGAACATGGAATAAATTTTTCCTCCCGATTGTTCGGCTACTTTGGATTTAAATTTTCTAAAACTTAAAATAAACTAAAGTTTTAAAACATTAAATTAATTAATTAGTCATTAAAAATACAAAATTGTTTGCAATTGGTACGTGACTCAACGTTAAAATAAAATGCGGTGACTGTTAATTTTGAAAGTTTACATTATAATGTTTAGTTAGTTGTATGTAAATATTACGCATATAATCCCTTCGGGTATGAGTATACACTCAACATACCAACATTATTATTTGAAATGATTTCACTGTAAATGGTAAATTTTGTCCTGATTTAATTTAATAATTCAATAATTCTAATAATTTTCACTTCATTAATTAATTAATTAAATTAATCAAATTATAAGTAAAAGGTGTAAAATTTTATTATAAAATAAATAAAGATTAATTGATTGACAGTTTTTTTATTCAAAATTGTGTTCATCATTCACTATGTGTGTTATACTAATTATTTGTATAAAAAATATTTTATATTTACTAAAATGGATGGTTATTTCATAATATGAATATATTGAGATAATATTTGTACTCATGTGCATTTCTATATGTGCAGCATGAACAGACATTGTGCATTATAAAATGTATAATATGGCCAAATAAATGACCTCGCGGTGAACAAGATTTTACTCAAAAGATTTCAGTTTGCATTCGTTTATATTGGATTATTGAATTTCTTATTGATTTAAAATGAATATGCATTTCCATCCCTAAGCTTAAAACTATATTGTAATTACAATAAATTTATACCTACTCGGTGTAAACATAAATCTATTTAAGAATATCAAAACAAACAAAAAAAAAACAATTACATGAATCAGAACACGACCAAAATGTCATATAGAATTTTAATTTAATTATATTATCATTGCTTAACTGATGTGTTATGAGATCTATCTATATAAAAATTAAATGACATTTTAATTAATTGTGCTTAGCTATAGAAACATATGATTTCACATAAAATATCTGAGGACATTCCATATTCGTTAAAAAAGGTTTAAATTAATTGTAAAATGGACTGCAAAAAAAAACATTGGATTCGATTAAAAATTTCTGATCATATTTATAACCGTCCCACCTTGGACCCAGTTTAATATTTATGTAACAATTACGTAAAACAATTTTTTTTGATAATTAAAATAGTTTTTTTCTCATATTTATTATAAATGACAATTTATGTACTTTTTTTATTATTAAATGAATTTTGTTTTAATAAAAATGAATTTATTACGACGCTTGCTTGATATCCCAGATGTTGATTATTATTACGGTTTAGAAAAAACTGCAAAATCCAATTTGAAATCAATATTACTCTCAAATAGTTTCTTTTTCTTATGAATTATCATATTTATGAATTATCTGCTTTCAAAGTTTATTGACCCTCAATAAATAATTTTTATTAAAATGTTATTATTTTATATTGCCCCTGTTTCTACGTTTTACATGTAATTGATTTGTAACAGTAAATAATATCGCCTATTTACTAGTTAAAGCTTTTATTTATTACTACGCCGTATATTATACCAAACTATTAAGACTTAAAGCCTTATTAAAAATGTAAAGTTAGAAATTCATTCATTTCTAAATTCAGTGCAATATATGAACATCAATGAAAGTATGGTGGCAATCGACAGTTATTGGTAATTCTTCAATGATTATTAATTTCTAAGAATTCTAATTTAATTACAAAATATATTTTTTTTAAATGTTATGATGAAAGTACTTTTTATATAAGAAATCGGTAATTTTAAAAATGCACAAAAATGATGAAATTTTGTGCTAGATGGGTTTTTTCAATAAACTTTACGTGATTAACATTATTTTTGTTATATCTTTTGTTTTTGTATATGAAACTAAATTGTTTAGATTAAATATATTAACTAATCCGTTTATAATTCATTTTAAAACTGTATACATATTACATTGTTATTTTTTAACGTAAATTTGTATTTTAATTTATTGCAATAACATTTATTTATTTATTTTCACAAAAAATAAACATTTTTGACAATCAAAGAAAAAAAAAAAGATTTAAAAGAGAATCGTTGCCAAAAAGTCATATCACATGCCATATCAGAACATGATTTTATTTTGAATTTTTGAAAGAAAAAAATGTTACGTTGTATGTAAAGTGCAATTCCCATTTTCAACGATATACCAACACGTTTATTTTCTTTTTAATTTTATAAAACACTTTTATATTATTTGTATACGAGAACAAAGTGAAAGACAGAGATAAATATTAATAACTTTCGAAAGAGACATAAATACACTCTTTTTGTTTTCTTTTTAAAAAGTAAATATTTCAGTTGTTGTTGTTGTTGTTATTATTATTATTTTTCTTCATTGAGTTTTTCATAAAAACTGAAACTGTTTAAGACGGTTACCAAGACATCAGTCACAAACACACAAGTTCCTCAAAAATTTAAATAAAAAAATAAACAAAAAACAAAACGTTCCTAGACACAAAACACACACACACACACACACAAACACACATGCTTGTGTTAAATTTTGAAAACTATTTTTTAAACTTTTTATTTTTGTATAAAAAAAAAAGAAGTTATTTCATTTTGGTGTTATTTTTAAGTTCAAAATTTTATCAGTTGTCTTTCTGCATTTGTTGTTAAAAGACGTTTTTGTTTTTTTGCAGACATTTTTTAACAGTTTTTTTTTTATTGTTTTTGTTTTAATAAAAAGTTAATACAGTTTAAGAAAGTATGTTCTTTAATAAAGTTAACAACAGTCACTAATTCAAAATTAATTTATTCATTGAGAATAAAAATATTTTGAATTCCAACAATTCTTCCCTGGGTTTTTTTTTTTGCTTTTGAGTTTTGAGATTTTGTTTTTAGTTTTCTTAATTAAATAAATTGGAAAATAAAAAAAAAAAAATTAAAAATTAATTGAAACGAAAACAAGTGAATAAAAGTGAAAAGAAAAAAAAACAGAAAAATATAACAAAAATAAAAAAGTGATATTTCCTATATTCGTTCTTCTTCTTCTTCTTCTTCTTTCTTCTTCTTCTTCTTCTTCGTTTAGTTGTTTTCTTATAATAAAATAAAATTACGTTTTTATTTTCATTTTACTTTTCCTCATTCTCTGTAATAATTTTCGTTTTACTAAAAAAAGAAATAAAAATTGTGAAAATCTTATAAAATAATTGAGGAAAAATCGGTGACGTAATTCAGACAAAATTTCAATAATTGTCTCCACTTTATTTTTATTTTTGAAATTTTTTTTTTTTTGTTTATTTATTTGAAAATTCTTTAAAGAAAAACAAAAAAAAAAATACTGCCGTGAAAATTTATTGGTTTTCCATTTTTTTGACTGTTTTCCTTGGTTTTATTTTGTTTTGTTTTTGTTTTTTTTTTTTTTTGAAAGAGCAAAAAAATTGTTCTAATTCAAAATAATTATAATGAACGAATTTAATTCATTTACAATTTCTGTCTCACAAATATCAATCAATCTTCTTTAGTTTTAGACTTTTTCTTGCTAGTGTTGTTGTTTGTAATGACTTCTTTAATCTATGCTGAAGAAAGTGTGAAAATTGTTTATGTTTTTAGTTTCTGTCTTGTTTCGGTTTTATTCTTTTAAAATCTTATAAATAAATTATAAGACTCAATATTAACATAGTAAAAAAAATTTATAAAATTTACCCTTTTGCTAATAATTGGACAATAGAAAAAAAACAAACCAAAAAGTAACAAAAATAAATATAAAAAATCCGAACGATTTTTGTTTTGTTTTGGTTTTTTTTTGTTTGTTTTTTTTTTCTCATTGGTGAAAGTTTTTTTTTTTTTGTTAATTTTCTTTGAATTTGTTACAAAAAAAAAATAAATATTAATATAAATAAAAATAAAGTTAAAATAAATAAATAAAAGAAAAAATAAAACAAAGAAATAAATAAAGACAAAAAGTGATAAAGTTTTATTTTATTCGTATTTTATTATTTTGGACATTCAAAGTAAGTTTATAAATTTCAATTTTTTTTTTTTTCTTTAAAATTGAATATTGTAAATAGTTTGAATATGTATACGGTTGATGAGTGTGTGAATTACTAAGCCCCCACTCACTTGAGTTCATATCAAATCCACCAAAAAAAATGTGTTTTAGATTCCAATGAAATAGTAGATTCCGTGTCTATCTCTAGATAAGTTCATACCCAATATTGTATAACTAACTAAATGCATATATATAAATTTCTTATTCTCTTGTCATAAATCTAAAAATAAACAATTCATTTTAAAATATTTTAAAACACTTTAATTTACAAATTAATTAGAGTAGAACACTTGAAACGTACAAACTGTTCAAAATTTTTCTAATTTTATATACTTGTGTTTAAAAGGAATAAAAATAAATTAATTTGGCAACATCCTTACAAATTTTCACAGTATTTCCCAATGATATATTTTTATTTGTTCAAAATAAATTTTATATTTTTAAACATTTTTCATCTTTTTGCTTTTTAGCTTTTTTTTTTCTTCTGTTGACCCATCAAAAAACAATCAATTTATTTCTTATATAAGATCGACGAATGATGAAAAACGATGATTAAAAATAGAGAGAAAGATGTTTTGTAATAAATTTTTAACAAACAAACAATATAAAGAAACAACAACAGACCGATAGACAGCGCCATTAACAGCAAAGTAGATAAACTTCTTTTAATTTTTCCGGTCAATACAAAAAGACATTGATTTCTACAGACAACACACACACACACACACAAATTTTAACAAACCTATACACAATAAAAAAAAAAATGAAAACAACCAAAAAAAAAATTTTTAATTTAAAATCGAATGATTTTTTAATAATGAAAAATGAAAGAGAAATTTCTATTAGAGTAAAAGATTTTTCGGCAAAACACCCTGAGCCTAAAGCAAATTAAATACCGACAATTTTTGTTTTTGTATTTTATTATTTTTATTGCTGTTGGCTTTTTATGTTAATTATTATTAAATTAAAATGCGTATTTTTCTCGATTATTATTTAATTATTACAAAATTTTTATTTCTTCTATTATGAGCATAATTTATAATCTGCTACTGTGTATTGTGCATGTATGTACAATGTACCTACATTTAAATTTTCTTATGTATACAATTTGAATTAATTTAATCATTTTTATATTTTTCTTTCATAAACAGAATAGACTTTAACTAGATAATATTCACAAGTGCAATGTAAATAAATACTTTTGTCTAGTTTTCAGATTTTGTTGTATTATTATCAGGTGATGATTATTATCGTGATCCATGATTGTGCTTCATTAATATTATACAATTTACATCATACAAACGAAATTAGAACATATGAAATTCTGACACAATTGATCACTTGATCTTTATTATGACACAGAAGTATCGTTCAACTATTTTATTAAATTATCAATAAAATAAGAAACAAATCAGTCTAATAGGAAATAATTGTAATTAAATTAAAATTGATTAGTGAAAAAAAAAAATCTATTAGATTTTATCTATAGAAAATTGTTCAGAATTTTTGTTTAAATTAATATTTAGAATATTAAACAAAATAATTCTAAAACCGTCGATCAATTACGAGTTTACTTTCATCATCTCATCAACAAATAGATTTCCATCAAAAAAAAAACAAAAACAAAAAAATATACAATTTAAATATTTCTGATTTATAAAATTTTAGAAATTTTAAAATTAAAAATAAATTTGTGTTAAAAGTGAATAAGAAAGACAGTCATATGCGTTTATAGATATTTTCTGATTTTTTAAAATAAAATTTTAACTTAATAACATTTTTTAATTATTTAAATTTTTTACATATTTAAGTTAATTTGTAAATTTTTATGATAAAGTAAATATTTATTTAAAGATCTGACTGATTGACTCTGTACTGACACTGGCTACTTCTTACATTTCAATGTCTTTTTTTATTTATGTCAATAAGTCGGAATAAAAATATGAATACAGAATTTTTTAAGTGGTTTTCTTTAATGAATTCAATTTCATTAAAAACAACAATAATTTCAAACTGTTGTTAAAATTAATTAAAAAATGTTTCAATTATTTCTCGTTCTAATGAGATTAATAAAAGAGGATTAATTTATGTCAAAATATTTTAATTAATTATTTCTTCTTAAAAGTTTTATCACAATTTGCCTAACCAAAAAAATTTTTCTTTTCCACTTTTTATTTTCTTTTGACTAATAATTTTTTTTTTCATTATTCACAATTGTCTTTAGTTGTTGTTATTATTGTTTGCCAAGTCTAGACTTATGACCATCGAATTGTTGAAATTTCATTTTATTTTACAATTATTTAAAAGCCATAATTCGTGTGAAAAATTAAAATAAATTCAGTAGCATAGTAAAATTCGATTACAAAGAGATTTTTCTTTTTGTATTTTGTCACTGTGAAGATCATAATTTCTTCATTTAACTAAAAGAAAAAAATCCGAATTTTGTTTTATTGTTGACAGAAAAAAAAGACACCGACATTAATTTAAAAGATGAAAATAGAAGAAAAACTGCGTAACATTTTTGTTTTAAAATGCAATTAATATTCAATTTTTGTTTTTATTTTTAAAAAATTTTTTTTTTAAGATGTTGAACAATATGGTAATTATGATGAAGTTGAAGATAAACATGAAAAAGCAGTAGGAGGACGGTCCAAAGAACTAGATTATTTCACTTTCTTTTCATTTCATTTTACATAAGATTTTATGTTTGATAATATTTTTGTTTTTCAACTTTACTTTTTTGTTGTTGGCAATGTAAAAGTTTTCATATTTTTTTTTTGTCAACATAATCAAATTAATTGGAATTAAATAACGCCTCTGGTTTGGCCCATAATTTTACTGATGAATCTTGAACACGTCATGTTCTTAACTTCATGATTTGAGACTCTTTGTAAGGCCTGTTATTATTATTTACATCAATTATTATGTGGAGATAAATTAAATATTTAAAAAGAAATTATCAAAAATAATTGAAAGTTTTGTAAATAAAATATAAATAAATGTTCCACACTTTAATAATAGATTAATTTAATAATAGATTACACGATATGTTAGACGGGTTAGACTTAGAATTGCTAAAAGTTTTATTGTGTGTAGATTTATAACTTTTTGCTTTTCAATCAAAATTTCCTTTCTAGTTTTGTTTGAATCATTTGAAAATTAAGAATTCTAATTTCCTCATATATTAAAATTAATTAAGTTTCACGGAAATAAGATATGACGCAATGTGTAAAATATACAAGAGAAGAATAATTGCTCAGATTATTTTCCGATGAAATTTCGGGCACAAATTTGTTATGATTTTTTAAATTTAAATAAACAAAAAAAATATATACTAAAATCTAAACTTTTCTTGAACTTTCTAAAAATTAAAATTAAAAAATAGAGAAAAAGAAACACAACTCATAGTAGGTATATTGTTACACTAATAAAGTTAATTAAATATAAAATAAATGTTATATATATAGGAACATTTGTTTTCTTTCGCATTAAAGTGTAAATATTGAGGAAATTGAATGCTTCAACCATAAACAATAAATAATAATAACAATAAACAAATTATCTAATTATAATTTTTGTTATTATTAACCAAATAAAAAGGAACATTCTCTACATTTACTAACCATAGTCATAATATAACAATAAGTATAACTATACTTAATTATAATTACCTGTTTTTATTACTTAATAACTTACGACAAATAAATAATTATTTAAACGAATGAATGAATAAAAGTGTGTGTGTGTGTGTGTGTGTTCATTTTTGTTTGTATTTAAACGACAAAAAGTTAAGTAAATATTTTTAAATGACGTCATCAATGTTAATCTAAGAGTTAATAATAATAATTAATGTGTTCTTAGACATAGTCGATTGTTACTATAATCAATAAAAATATCTTATGATTGCGTTTATGATGGTTCACATATATAGAAATAAATTGTTACACAAAAGTACTTTTCCTTGTTTTTTTTTTTTTTTTGTTTTTAGAAAATTGAATAAAAATCATAATGAGTTCAACGGCTCTTTGCTTAATATATTCTCGTATTTATTTAACTTTTTATTATAATATTCTACAGATTTTTATAAAAATTTCACACAATAAACAACAGCAATAATAGTAAACATTGAGTGGTATATTTTCTGAACAATTTAAAAACTTTAAAAAACGTCATCGTTATAAAAAAACAAATTTTATTTTTATACGTCAGGAATTTTTCTATATTTATTTTGTGAAGAATTTTCATTATTTTATCGGAAAAAAATTGTTGGGAACCGATTCTTCTTTCAACACGTAAATAAAAATAGGTTTTGATTTTTGGATTTACAATTGGATAATTTTAGAGAAATATTTGCTAAAATTAAATACCGATACAACTTAAAAATCATTTTGTTATTATAAATATATTTTAATACGGATATAGTTTATATCAGCCAAATATTTTAAATTCTACGGTTGTTATTATTTGAAATTATTAATTAATTGTTAGTTAGATGTCAGTTCAGAAGGCCTTATTAAACAAAATTTCAATCAAATAACATGATTTTTAAATTTAGATCATTTCACTACGGATACTGTTGTTAAAAAGAAACCTTGAAATTGTCGTTTAATCCTTTTATTGTACAATTGCCGCAAGCCTTTTTTGATTCTGATTGATTCTTTTCAAATAAATAAAAATAGTGATAAAAGGATTGAAGGTTACCCCAAGGTCATTGAAAGTATTTTTTAAATTTCGTCGCCATCGTCACTATACAATCAATGCCTTTGTTTTTTACAAAGGCATTGATTGGACCAAAGTAATAACTTTTATTATTTCATAATGTACAAACAAAATAAAATAAATTCAGAAAAGAAAGAAGAAAAAAAAATTTAAGATTTCATAATTTTCGAAAATAATAATTTTTTGTTTATTAATTATTGAGGTTGTATTTGATGATGGTCTTCTCGTCTGCTGATGACTTTTTTTATTATTTTATGGCGTTAATGAATTTAGGCTTTAAATTTTAGCATCTATATAATAATAACAATTTTAAGAAATAAACAAAATTCATTTTGAGAACATAAATACAATTATGCGAAATTAAGATAAACATTTCAAATTACCAACAAATGTTTTTAATTCAAGTGAATGAATGGACGTTGATGATATAATATTTTGTGTTTACATTTTTTCCATTTTCTGTACTTTTTAAATCTTCCAAATTTTTTTTTTTTTTTTTATGAAATTCGCAATTAAAATCAAATTTTTGGTATTTTTGTTAAATAATTGTTGTTACATTATGTTATTAGTGTTATTATATATTCAAATTCATGATATAAATATGTCCTCATTATTCTATTATTCATTTGGTTGGTACTTTGCGGTATTTTGTAAAGAAGACTTACATTTTTTTTGTATTTGTTGTTTTGTATTTCGCCGCGCTTTCATGAACATTACTAGAAAATTATCGTTGTATTCGCTTCACAGAGTTATGAAAATGTTTTTTTTTTTTTTTTTTTTTTGTTTATCCGTTACCTACAATTTAATAATACTAACTAATTTACTTTTATTCCACCTTAACTTTTTCCGCTGGCAACAAATTTGTCTCTTCTCCTCTCCTCACACTAATCAACCGTCATCATTTATTCAAATATATTAATTAACATTTCATACTTTCTTCTATTCAAATTTATTTTATTTATTTTTTTTTTATTTTGATTTTCTTTTTTATTTTGTTTGTTTATTTTATTTTGGTCGTATAAAACTATCGTGAAATATTAGTTTAAAGTGTTAACCAATTCCTGTTTAATTTTTGTTTTTTTTTTTTTGAATTTGTTTCTTTATTATTGTTTGAAAGAAGGCGTTAATATTTAATTGGTTATGGTGGAACATATTTTTATACAATTATTATTAAATGTCATTTAATAAGGGTCAATCAAATGTCAAATTGTAATTAAATTATGTATTATATTTTAATTTTATTTTATTCTTAACGAAACAGTTACCACAAACAAATACTATTTTTCTTCTTTTCTTCTTTTCATTCTTTCATAATTTATCTAAAAAAAAAAAAAAGCAACAAAAAACATTTTGAATAAAAAAAATGTAGAAAGATTTTATAAAAGAAAAAAAAACAACAACCAACAAATGCATTGGCTAATTATCATAAAATTTTTTTTTTAACGATTAGGAATTTGGAATTTTTTTCGAGAAATAATTTTTTCATCTTTTCATCATAATTTTGTAATTGTATAGTTGTTATTATTGTTGTTGTTAATGTATCAGTAAAACAGCAATCAATAAAAATCAACATCATTAACATTCATAGATTCCTATTTATTGAGTAATCAAAATCAATTCATTTATTTGTGCTCAATATTGCGATATTTTCTTTCTTTTATTTTATTTTATTTATTATTTTATAAAAATAATAAAATATTATATATTAATTTTTGTATTTTTTATATTTTTCTTATTCAATAATTTTTCCGAAATGGAGATGAAATACTGAGGTAGATCTACGACACTGTTTTTATTTTTGATTATTTTTTTTCTTTTCAACTGAATTAAGTTTCCCATTTTTTATTTCGTGGAAATTTATAAATGAAATGTAAAATTTTAATACATAAAACAGATAAACAAAAAAAAAAAAAATTAAAATATTGTCTCCAATTATGTCTGCGAGTTTTTTCTTTTTGTTTTTTCTTTTTGTTTCTTCTTTTCTTTTGTTTATTAATTTTTATGCAATCATAATATTGTACTAATAATCATCAAGATTATATTTTTGGTGAAAACATAAGAGATACGATGTTAATTAATAAACATAAATATGGAGTTTTACTTCATTGTAACGTAAACCTGATGGTAGATTGTATAACAAAGAACACCAATGTAATCATTGTAACTATTTCTTTCACATCTGGTCATTACAATTATTGTGATTTCTAGGACAATTATTCTGAGTATTTAATAAATTCTAGTCATAATTTCAAGATAAAATCAATAATCTACTGTGTCTATTATGTAAGTTCAAACTTCAAATAATGGAAACAATTGATTGGATTCAATGGTAGATGTAAATCGTATTTTTACGTAATCTGATTTATACACGCGTAAAATACAAAATAAACCACAATAATAATTGCCACAAAATAATATTGAGATAAAGAAAATGAAAAACATATTTGATGGAAAACCCGGATTCGTTCAAAATTATTATAGTTGTTCGTATATATGTTAATGTATTATGTTTTTAAATTAAGTAATAAGTGTCAAAACTTAGTCCTTTATTTAAATCTCATGTAATCAAAATAGTTCTTTGATTAAGGTGGAATAGTTTCACAAGACCAACTACGGATGATAGACTATATTCTTTTTAATTAAAAGACAATACTTGTTAATTATTAAGTTAACCTCTATTAATCTTTTCCTTTAATTTTGACGACGTTGTTCGTATATTTTTAAAAGTAAACAAAATAATTAAATTTATTGACATTTGATTTTTGTATATATGAATTCAATGGTAGATGTAAATCGTATTTTTAAATAAATCACAATAATAATTGCCACAAAATAATATTGAGATAAAGAATATAAAAAACAAAAACATGTTTGATGATACAAATGGAAAACCAGGATTCGTTCAAAATTATTAAACTTATGATTAAAAGTTGTTCGTATATTTTTAAAAGTAAACAAAATAATAAAGTTTATTGACATTTGTTGTTTTTGTATGTATGAGTCAACTATCTACCTACGTATATACAATAATTTGAGTTGAGTATTTTTTTCTAATATAAACCGGATATACGGAAATACGATCAACTTATCCTAATTTAATATTTTAAATTGTTGATTGGTTTGTTTGAATTTATAAATGAAGGTTTATTTCAGCAAAAAATCTGTTTTAGACTATTGGAATATTGTCTAATATTTTTTATTTTTTTTTAAAAAATTGTAAACCGAAATTTAGATTAATCAATTTAAGCTTCCAATTGACTTTTCCCTTTAGTTTAAATTAATTTCGTATTAAAAATAATTCAATGTTTACGTAAATAGAGAAACGAATCAAGATTAAAGTTCACTTAAAGTCAACTTAATAAATACACCAATATTTTTATTAAAATTGATAATTAATGAAATCTGTTTGTTAACAAATTTTTTTCTTTAAAAAAAAATATTTTACATATTCATGGAATTTTTTTTTGTTATAGGAAATTATTTTTTATGTAATCAAAATATGTAAAGAAAAGAAAAAAAAAATGGCAATAAATAATGAAAAAAAAAAAAATAGAAATTTTAATAGTCTCTTCCTCCTTTTCATAAATAATACAAAGTGATTTATTCAATGTGACAATAAAAAGTTAATAATAAAAAAATACCTCCAAAAAAAAAAGATATAAAAGTTCCTGAATCTAATTTCAATTAAATCTTCTTTGTTTAATATTTTTGTAAATTCAAATTATTTAATCGTTTTCTTTATTATCAAAAGGAAAATAAACGTATACATTTTACCGTTATATTAAAATTAGTATCAATCAGACAAGACAGTGAGATAGAGATAGTCGAGAAAAATACAGAGATAAAAAGAAATTATTCTTTCATATGTTACAATTTTTTTGGTAAATTAAATTAAAATCAATCAACAACAATTAAAACAACAAAAATATATACAAATTAAAGCGATAATGATGATGCCAGTAAGAATCTCACATATTCGATGATGCCAGTGAGAATCTCCCATATATACGGACGAATATATTTTTAATATTTTTTATCAACAGTAGATTTTTTTTTTCTCTTGCGTTATTTATTTATTGTAGTTTTTTCTTTTTTTTTTTTTACAAAATAATAATAATAATAATAATAATAATAATCAACATACACAAAGGTGTTTGACCTACTGAAATCGAAATTCTTTTTTCTTTTCTTGTTTTATAAAATGCACGAATCATATAACATAAAATACTTAAGTCTGAAACTGTATTTAGTGTATTACTATTCATAATATGTGAATGTTTTTTTTTTTTTTATGTATGAAGGTTACTTTACACAGAGATAAATTTAAATATAAAACTTGTTTCGCGTAAATCTATGTCTTTACACGCATATAAGATTATGTTTTTTTTGATTTGCCTAGATGCAAAACAAAATAAATCTCTGATGCACGTTTTTTTTCTTCTTAGTTTTTGTTTGTTTATTTTTTTTTTTTTTTTGTGTTCTTCATTTTTCCTCTGTCAAAAGAAAAAGAAAAAAAAATAAAACAAAAAAGTTAAAACGTCAAAACAAGAGAAATTTTTCTTTCTGATTTCGCGCACTCTATAAACAAAAAATTTATACGGTCGAAAAAAAAATATAAATTTCGTCTTAAACTTCAATACAATATAATGAAGGTGACTCCGAATAAAATTGTGTATTTCAAGATTCAGATCAGTGAGAGGGATTCCTATCAGACAGTCTGAGTACTCGCTTTTGCAAAATACATTTTTTTTAATATATGCGGAAAGAATTTTAATTCAAATTTTTTTTTTTTTTTGTTATGCAAAATGAGATCACTTGAAAGATCACAATTTTTTTCATTTTAATGGGGATGACGAAAATAATTCTTTTTTTTTTTTCACATTAGGAAGACAAAATAATTTTAATTATGTTCTACTTTTTCTTTCTTAAATAAAACTGGAACAAAAGAACTCATCAGAATTTGGGCATTTTTTTGTTTTTTGATCAAATTAAAGAATTTTTGTTTATAGAAAAAAAAGTCACAGTCTAATTGCTATAAATTAATAAATTTGAGTTTTATAGATATAACTTGAATTCATTAAAAAATCTTAAATTTAAATTTTTCAAAAAACTTATTGCACCATCATCACTTTTTATTTCGAGTTGTTGGTTGTACAAGATGCAAAGTCATGGTTATTACATTGAAATGTTACGGATGAATAATAAAAAGAATTTCTTTAATTTTTAAACAAAAAGTAAAATGTTATTAATAATTAAATGGAACGAATTTTGTTTAATTTAATTGTATTTTTTGTATATGTGAATTAAGACATTAGAGACAGTAAATATTCGCGTGAAAATTTTCTATAGTAAAAATTGCCCTTGAATTGAAATATTGAACTGACAAATTTAAACTTTAAAATTAATTTGCATTAATCTGCATGGCATACTTTGTTTAACTTTTTGTAAAATGATATCAATTTTATATTGCCAGTGCAACAATAAAATCTATATAATTTGTTGATCAATATCTACTGACTATGTTGGCACAATTTTATGTTTACATAAAAACTTATATCGACTGAATTTTACATATAATTTTTAGAGAAATGAAAATTTTATAAAATTGCATTCAAACATATATGAGTTGTCTTGTGAATAAACCAATAAACCAATTAACCAAATTAATACTTGACAGATATCTCCGTATCTCATTAATATTTAATCGTTAAACGTATTAACTCATTTACCGGCATTCTAACAAGAAATATGAAAATATTACAGTGTAAATCCACCATTTTTTCTTTTGACATATAAACATTGTAATTGAACGTTCTCAATTGTACCTACATATTTTTAAACATATATGTGTATTTGTATACACAACCCGATCAGGTTGATGGTAATTATGAAAGTTGAATCGCAAAACTCGCAACTTGTTAAAAAAAAAAAGTTATAAAGAGAATAAAAAAAAAAAAATAACGAATTGCGTTACTTTTTTGTATTTTGTTGTTGTATGATTCAACGGATTTTCATTTCTTTAATTTTTTTTGCTTTTTGGCTTTGTTTGTTTTTTTTTTTTTTTGATGTCATTTCAAATAACAAACCAAACATTAAAAAAAAAAAAAAAATCATCAACAAATATTTGTGTGCATTCGAATTTTTTGTTGTTTTCTTTTTTTCTTTTAAAAAGACGTGACTTTATTATTATAATCCAAAATGTCTAGATTGTTTTGAATAATAAAATAAATAAATAAATAAAAAAAAAATGCCTAATGTGATTTTTAGTGTCTTCGTAGTTCACATATTTATTAATTAAATCCTACACAAACCATTGACTATTGTTATTTATAGATACCATTTAATATATTGAAGGGAAAGCAAAAAGAAAATTTTGTTTTTTTTGTTTGTGGAAAAACATAAATATTTGAATAAAAAAAAATATATTTTGACAGAGAGAAAACAATTAAAATATGTTTGCAATTGTTAACAAACAATACAGGAAGACACATTTTAATTAAATAAACAACATATTAAAATTTCACATTTATTTTATTATTGAATTTCTGAAAATTAATTTTTCTTTTATTTCTATTTTCACTTTTGAAGGTTTTATTTGAATTGTTTTAATAATAAAAAACATTAATCACCGATTCAAGCAAATAAAATTTAATCAATTTTTCCAAGTTATATTATTCTTACATAACTTTTATATTTTTTCCCAGAATCAATTCAATATTTTACAACTTTTTAAAGTGCAATTTAAAGTGCATTCAGAAAAACGGGAAAAACTTAAAATTTAGAAATAATACATAAGAGAGAATTAAGATAAAATAATATAACGAGCATACTTAATTAAAATAAAACGTATCAAACCCAATTCCAATTTAAAGTATTTTAAAAGTAAGATATTTTTTTAAAGGAAACCTTTAAATTTTACAAAAATTTCAATGAATTTTTTTTTAATTAAATTTACATAATTACCGTTTTTAATATTTATATATTTTCTGTTGCAGAATGAAATTTGCATTAGTAATATTGGCATCATTACACATATGTCTAGCTGGTGACATATTGATGATAACAATGGGTGGAACAAAATCCCATAAAATTCCTTTTTGGGAACTAGCGAGAGGATTAATACCGAGGTAATAAAAATTCCATTCAATTTTAGAGTATACACGTTTTTTTTTTTTCAAAAACAAGTAATTACCTCAATTTTTTTTAATGTACCTGCAAATGTACATGTTTTGTCAAATTGAAATTCTATAAATAAAATCAATAATAATTAATAAAAGAAATGATGATAATTATATTTTAATAAAAATAATAGTATATTTTCTAACCTTCAATAAAGTAATTTAAATAACAAAAAAAATATAGAAGCATTACCATTTTTATTCAAACAAACAAATCAAAATAATAATAAAAATTATCTCTTTTGTCCTAATGGTGTCGGTTTTATTGTTAATTATATTATTAAATATTAAATTTTTTCTTTATTGAAACTAATAATAATTACAAACGATCCTCAATGGGTTTTAATTATTTTATTATTGAAATTAATTAACTTTTTAGTCGATCATTGAACAAATAGCATTATTCCGTTTTTGTTTTATATTTTTATTATTATATGAAATAAATTAATGAAAGACGATTTTAAATGAGCTAAATGTACTTAGTGTGGTTCATGTATGTACACAAATATAACTAATTAGCAAGCCCCCAAAATTATGTGAAAATATTTATTTTATACAGATTTGTATCTTATTAGCTAATTTAAGTTTAATTTTAATATATTAGTTACGAATAGAAATGTATGAAAGTATTGAAATAATTAATTATCTATTACAAAAGATTTAGTTATTTTATGAACATCAAGACCTTGATTAATATCAACTTCATTGAAAATTTATATAATTTATTGATTAATTATTATCTTTATTTGTTGGTTATTGTGGCTTTGGAAAATAAATAGATTATAATATTTATTGAATAAATTGAAATTAAATTCATCTCAATGAGGGTCAGGGACATAATATCATCTTTATTGATTTATTTGTTTTTAAAAATAAAATTTAATTATCTGTTCCAGAGGACATAATATAACATTCTTAAATGGATTTCCTGCTGATTTTTCTTTAAATGGTCTTCAGGAAATAACACCTGGAGGATTAGTTGAATTTATTCAAAATTTTACAAACTGGGATTTACTTGGAGCACGGATGAGAGGTGAAATGCCAATTGCCGTTTGGGATGTTGTTCGATATCCTTATGAGGTAATAAATCTTGATATTTGCTCATTAATCCAACGTTTAATCATTTCATAATCACTCATTCGTAAATGTAGATTAAAACATAATTTTATGTAAAAATTAAAACAAAAACATGAATTAAAAAAAAATATAATTATATTTTCACTTTCGTTGATTTACTTTATAAAGCAATAAAATATTTAAAAATAAAAATATAAAACGTATTTGACACAATTTCAGTTACAATGTTTAAGAAAAATAAGTAATAATATTATATGATGCAATTAAGTAATCAGTGACGGATCTGTGAAATTTGCACATTTTAGATCCGCATAAAACATGAATATTTATTGTATTGTTTTTTTAATGTAATTATCAAAATAAAATCTGTAATTTTTTTTTTACAATAAGAATTGACGTTCAAGTGTACTCCAACCTAAAGATAAAGAATGAAATAACTTTAATTTCGTAAATATGAAAATAAAATGTAACATTTGGATTGTTTCTATATTTAGTTTTTAAGTTCACAATTCTACACTGTTTGACATACATTTTTATAAATTAAATAAATTTTCCAACATTTTATCCGTGCTATATTAATTATCAAGGCTTGTTGCTTATGTTTTTTAAGAAAATTTCTAAATTAAGAAGTAATTTTGTTTTAATGTGTCAAATATTTCAATAAGCAATTATGTTTTTTTGTTCCGATTTAAATCTGGTAACTGGTACTATATAATCGATGTATGTTTTAACCAGGTACACGATGTAAAAAGCGTGTAGGCTTTTAATCTAAAAACCCCAACAACAACAGATACATAAAATCACACTCCTTGAGCAAATCCTATTTTTATTTTTAAAACAACAAATATTAAATATTTTCCATGCAAAATAAAGTTTATTTCATTTTTCTGTTCAATAGGCTTGCAAAGCAATGATGGAAGATAGTGAAACACATGAGTTAATGAATAGAAAATTTGATCTTCTTATATTAGATGGGGCATATCCTGAGTGTGCATTAGGTTTAGTACATAAATATGGTGTACCATTTATGTACATAAATACAGTTGGATTTTATGTATTAACATTAAGTGTTGCTGGAAGTCCAGCACCATATTCAATGACACCATTATTTACACAAGCCTTCACTGACAATATGAATTTTATGGAACGTTTTGTTAATGCAATTTTAAATTCATTTGTTAAAATGTTAAGTATTGTAAGTATTATTAAGTTTTACATGTATTTAAATTATTTCAGATTTATATGCCTCATTAATGCAAACATATAAAGCGACAAATAATTGTGATAATTCAAATTGAAATTCTAAAAAAATTCGCAGTGTTTTGTTCATTAAATATTATTAAAATTATTCGTTTACGTGTTTTAATTATTTTCATAACTTCTATAATTAATTTTATAATTGTGTAATAATCAGATTTAATACAAACGCACAAAACTCAAATTTATGTAAACTAGTACAAACTTGTGTTTATTTTATATCTCTCGATCATATATGTCCAATTTCAAGGTGTTTATTTGTTTAAATTGAAAATTATAAAAATCTTGTTGGACTAAATACTAATTCTCTATTTTTTTAGTGAAAATTAAATAATTTGTTCTCAGAAATAAATAAATAACAAATTAAATTTATTTTAAATTATTCATTTTACAATATTCTGTCATAAAAGTAAAGAAAATAATGTCTGATTCTGAAAAATAATTAAAATTAATTTTTATTTTTCTTCCAGGTCACGGGTATGATAATTCATACAGTTTTAACAAAACATATTGGTGAAGATATGCCGCCAATTTATGAATTAGCGAAGAATGTTAGTTTTATATTACAAAATGGTCAAGCAAGTGTGTCATATCCACGTCCATATTTACCAAATGTAGCTGAAATTGCTTGTATTCATTGTAAACCAGCGGGTCCATTACCAAAAGATCTTGAAGATTTTGTTTCTGGTGCTGGTGAATCTGGTTTTATTTATGTTTCAATGGGTTCATCTGTGAAGGCAGCTAATATGCCAGAAAATTTACGTCAACTACTTGTACAGACATTTGCACAATTACCGTATAGAGTATTATGGAAATGGGAAGGTGGTTTATCTGGTATGCAAGATTTACCATCAAATGTTAAACTTGGACGTTGGTTACCACAACAAGATATTTTAGGTAAATTTGGATTTAGATTTTCATAACTAAAATTTTTAATGATTTCTTTGTGTTCAAAATAGGTCATCGAAAGTTACGTGCTTTTATAACACATGGAGGATTATTAAGTATGTTTGAAACCGTTTATCATGGGGTACCAATTGTCACTTTACCTGTGTTCTGTGATCATGATTCAAATTCAGCTAAAGCAGAGATTGATGGTTATGCATTTAAATTGTTACTTGAAACTTTAACAACAGAAAAATTAGTTAGAGCAATTACAAAAGTAATACATGATCCAAAATATAGAATAGCAGCCAGGTATGACATATTTTTATTAAGATTATTTATATTTGTTGTTAAATTATTCTTACTTTAATTCTTGTTAAATTTAATTTTTTTTTTTTCAAACAGAAAACGTCAAATTCTCCTGAAAGATCAAAGAACAACACCATTAGAAACTGCTGTTTACTGGACAGAATATGTATTACGACATAATGGAGCATATCATTTACAATCTCCATCTAGAAATTTAAGGTAATGTTTAAAAAGTGTTCAAGAATGAATATCTCGAATCTCTCAAATCAGTTTAAATTTTCTGTAATAAGGATGTTTTTTAGAATTTAACCGATTTTGTTGAAAAAAATCATTTTCCTTTTAATGTAATTAAATAAATAATACGATAAATAATTTTTTTTATATTTTCCAGTGCAATCCAATATTATTGTCTTGATGTCTTAGCAGTTATAATAATGGCAATAATTAGTTTAATTATTTTAATAAGGAAATTCATAATTAGACCAGAATTTTTTTTACATTCAAAAAAGGAAAAAGTTCATTGAATTGAATTCTGTAAAATTTAAATTTTTGTGGTTTCGTTCTTAGTAAATTCAATTGAAAGGAAAAAACAGAGTACAAAAAATTCATCAGCAACCACAACAAAAAAAGACATTTATGATAGAATTCTTTTGGTTTGTTTTTCTTTCTTTTATTTTTAGTGTAAATATTAATGTTTAATTTTTCTTGTTTAATTAAATTAATTTGTAAGTTATTGTTTTTTGTAGTTTTAGGTAGAAGGGAGAAATATTTTGTATATTATTTTCATTGTTATTATAACTCTGGTAAATTTTAATAGAATTAAAATAAATATTCCAATAAATTATTGTATTCTGTGTTTAATGAATGTTTACTTTTAAATAAGAAAATTCCTCAAGTTAGTTAAATTCATTTTTTTGGTTGAAATTTATTTCTTGACAGAAAAATTTAAAATTTTTATATAAACTTTATTCAAAAGTTTATAATTTCTAAGTAATGAAAAAATATTATAAAATTCAACCAGCTTTTTAATTTAATTATAAGACCAAATATAAACATCAATTATTTTAATTAAATAAATTTAATTAAAGATTTAGTTACCAAAAAAAAAAACAAACACAATTGCATAGTTAAAATAATAAAATTCTTAAGAACAAAAGATAAAAATAAGTTAAAAACAAAAGAAGAACAAGATGAGAGAATATAATATATAAGAATTTAAGATTAACTTAAAATGTTTGTGAAATGCGACAACATTAATTTTTTGTAATAATGGAATATTTAAGTTTAATTTTGTTATTATAAATTGAATGTGATTTTTATTTGTGTTATAAAAAATGAAATTATAATAATTATTTTGTAAAATAAAATATTTAAGAACTTTTATTTAATTTTAATTTATTTCCCAAAAAATTCTAACGAGAATTGTCTTATTAATATTTGAGTGAGACAACATTATTATGATGATTCAATTTAGATTCTAATTTCTGAGTATATTAACTATATTATTATTTACATTTGAAATTCGTTTTTCATATTTTAACATATCCCTAAGAAAAAGAGGAAAAATTACACCAAATATTCCATTTTTTTTTTTTTTTAATTAAAATATTTTTAACCTAAAAATGTTCGTTTTTCCATCAACAAAAATAAATTTAAGAAATTAGAAAATTATTCAGTTAATAATTTATGTAAATTTAGGGAAACAACTTTAATTTTTATTTATCAGCGTTAATTTTGATTTTAATTTAAAAGCCAAAATTATGAAGAAAATTATCAAATTTTTCCTTGATTTAAAAATTCTAATTTAAAAAAAAACATCCGTATCTAAACTGATAAATTTGAAAGACAACAAATGTTTTCTCAAATAATTTTCAAATAATGAACTATTAGTGTTGAACTAACTAACTTCTAAAAAAATGCAATACAAAAAATTCAATCATTGTTTTTCGTTTTACATTTTTTTTTACACAAATTATAGAGTCTGTTAATATTTTTTTTTTCACAAAAATGGGTGTGCATATTTAATTATCTCTGCAATTTTTTTATTAGTTACACCTTTAAATTTTCTACATACAAAATAACTTTTTATTTCTTTAAAAATATATTTATTATTTGAGGAAAGTGAATGAAAACAAATTCAAAAATATAAATTACATTGATTTTTGCTGCACTGAAAATATAAATATTATTTAGTAGAAAATTACAATAATTAATCATGTTTAAATTATAATTTTTACAAAAAAAAAATAGAACTACAAATAATTAAGAATTTTGCATGTCAAGATATAAGATTTTTTATTCATTCACTAAAATTTAATCCATTTAGAATTTATTATTATAAATTTTCCTTATTATGAGTTAATAAATCCAATAATAATAATTTTTATAAATTTATTGTTTTAGGTCAGTTGAGAAAGTGTACAAATGTTAAGGTTATGGTCAAACTAATCCGGTTATTTTATTTGGCATTAATTTATTAGAATAAATTAATTTAAAAAAAGTCATCAGGTCTAGCCGTATTACAGTACAGTACAATTTTAATAAATATCATTCGACAATAATGCACATATTCAATAAATAATTTAACAAAAATATTTTATAAACAATTTATTTTTAATAAAACCATTCTTTGTTCATAACGCAAAACCAGAAATTTGTATTTCATATTTATCAATTATTACGGTGATAATAATGCGAAACTTAATTAAACACGCAAATTTATAAAAAAAAAAACTTTTCTGTAAAGTTATAGAATTTTTGATATTCGATTTAGACTTTTGTATTAAAAATGTTCATTTAATGATGGTAGGTGGAAATTATAGGTGAATGATGATAAGAAACTCTTGGTGTATGCCAATTACTATGATGAACAATTTGGGTTGGAACGTGATGAACAACTGTATGTGCTGGAGCATGGTATACAGCCCTTACTGGTGATGAATATACTGTTTTAACAATTGATGGAGAAGCAATAGAGTGATGAACAATTTGTGCTGGTGCGTGATGAACAATTTGAGTGGGAGCATGATAAACTACAGGAGAATCAACAGTATGATGAACTGCTATGTGGTGAGAAAACAGACCACGTTTTGTTTTCATTGTATCCATTTTCCCATCATCAGCTGCCATCCCAGAGATGAATACGGCAAACAATAAAATCTAAAACATCAAACATGAACAAATAACTAATTACAGGAGAAATTCAATAAACTTACCACACACTTCATTTTATGTTATCCTTTTCTTTCTTTACATTAAAGAAATATTAAAAATTAACGCAACAAAATATTAACGACCACAAACAATTGACGTTAGTTATATAATGACGAACGGAGAACTGCAACAGTCTTTTATACTTTAGAAAATTTAGAAAAATCAGATCAACAAACGCTCGCAATAACACTCAAGATCAAATAAATGAATGATAGAAAAACAGCATCAGTTGTCTCTTTCATAATATATCGAATACATGTTTTAATTTGTTTTTCAATATAAAAATTCAAATTAAAAATAAATAATTAAAATTTGTAAGTATTAAAGTATTTTGTAATTTATAATTTACGCATTTAAGGCAGATATTTTTCATAAATAAAAATTCTAAAATTACAATTAAATATTTTGTGTTTCTGTTTAAGAACACCAAATGACTTAATAAAGTCATTTTGTTTCTAAATTAAAATTTGATTGTGTTTTGTAAACCCAAAATAATATAAAATTCAAGAAAATTTTGCACCATTTAAAAAATTTCTAGACACTTTTTTGCATAAGTATTAAAGAATATGTAAGTTTTGTGTGTTGCTGCCTATATATGGTCTGTCCACAGTAAAACATTTTTTTTATGCATTTTTTAAATATTAGATAATTTAGATTTGATTGGGCAATAGAATAAATATAAATCTATTGCGTTATATAATAATTAAATTAAATTTAGGTTTAATTAATTTATAAACTTTTTTTAAGGGCAAAATATACATATGTAGTTATAGGTTTTATTGTCGTCGTTTCTCTCACACCCAATTTTTTTCTGACCTTCAATAAAAATTTAATTTTAATTAAAGGTGAAGTTATAGTTTATTTAGTTTTATATCATTTCTTCTCGACTCTCTTCACTTCTGTCCAGAAGATGCAGGAAGATTTCATGGCATTTCAAATTTCAAATAAAAATCATATGTATGTATTTATTTTAAATCAAAAATTTTTTTTATTCTATTATAATTACAAACTAATATAATGACTTTCATTAAAACAGATATAACAAAACAATTGGAATAAAACTGTTTACGGTGTAAACATAAAACAATAATATCAAACAAAATAAAAATGTGAATTATTAAAGATGAAATTTGGGCACATATCCTCCATATTTTAAGTATTTTGCAGTTTGTCCAAAATGTGATCCGTATCCAATGGAATCACTCAAACTTGGTGCTTGAATTATTTTAATAGCAGATGCTGACAATGTGGGTGATGCTGATAATCCTGATAAACCATGTAGTCCTGAAGCGGCAGACCCATAACCACCTAAAATTGAGGAGCTTGAAGAAAGTTCAGCTAATGAGTATGAACGTCCGGCTGAAATAGTTGGTGCTGGAATATTTAATTGCTGTTGTACTGCTACTGGATAGGGTTGTAGTACAGTAACAGGAACAGTTCTTTAAAAAGAATGAAAAAAAAATTAAATATTTTCAGATGAAAAAGAAAAAAGAAAGTAAAATTTACTTTGTAATAGTGACTGGTACGGCAACTGGTTGAGGTACTGGAACTGGGCGATCAACGGCAACTGGATATGGTTTATAAACATGAACAGGGTAGGGTTGTGGTACTGGTACTGCTACTGGATGAGGAACTGCCACTCTAACTGGATATGGAACTGGTATTTGACGATTAACTGTTGTCAAAATATTACGAGTAATTGTTGGAGCCTGAGCATAAGTTTGAGAAGGAGCTGGCGCTGGATCAGCGGATATAATTGGGGCTTGAGCACCGCCTGAATTTTGAATTAATCCTCCTAGCCCACCATCTAGTGAAATACTTCCTAATCCTAGGCCAGATAATGAAATTCCAGAGGATAATCCACCAAATCCCCCTCCAAGTTCAAGACCTTCAAGTCCACTATGTGAAAGAGAACGCTTATGATGTCTAGTTTCTCCATTTACTGCATAGGTTGTTGCAAAAATTGCCAAATAAATCTTTAAAATAAATAAGTTAAGAAATTCAATTCAATTTCTTTGATTAATCTAATGTTTTTCTTACCACAAAAGAATTCATCTTTACAATTAAAGTGATGAGATTGATATGATTTAATATTTGAAAAATAATTTCTTTTTATACAAAATTTTCGTGAAGGAAAATCTTAATCTTAAGTTATTTCTGTATCATCTTGTTTTCTATAGATAAATCTATATCTGTCACATATAATTTTACTTTTCATATCTTTGTTTGTATAAACAAGTTGTTCAAATTTGAGTATGTTGAAAGACTGGATACGATTTTTAGTAAAAAAAGATTACCGCTGATGACATGTTGAAATTTTAAAATTTAGATGGACAAGTTGAATTAAGAAATTGTCTTCCTTATTTCTAAATAAATTTATTTCGATTTAATTTTTTTTTGTAAAAAATATTAAATTTGTGATAATTTTTATCCTGCCCAATTTAATACAAATAATTTATTTATGTACTAGAATCGTACTCTAATAAAAATGTAGGTACGTTAGTTTTCAATCATGATTCTACTCTTGTTCTTCTCAGCTTAATCTTTTATAAGAGTACAAACACCTCAAATGTACAATGACATTCCTACTGCTTATTTGGATTTCACTTTCTTCTTCTAATTCAATTTTTTTTCAATATGAATTTTACATAATAATAATAGACATTAAGAAGCGTTTAAAGGTAATTACTAATTACACTATCATCATTACTTTTTGTTGTATTAAATACATATTTAATCAATTAGGAAAAATTTTAAAAAAGTTATAAAAAAGCACTGAACATTTTGAGGATTATAACACAGAACGGAAGTGGAACTTTATAGCTTTTTTTCAATTGCAGTGAATTTTATTAGTTTGTCAGAAGAAGAATAAATTATAAATATTTATAATTAATAGTGTGATTTTCAGTAGAATCAGATTATTTGGGTATGATCAATAATTGTATATAGGCTGATAAATATTATATATGTATATAATTAATAATAAGAATAATAACTAGAAATACATGACAACATTAATCAAATTTCTGTTATTTCCCTTTTATATATGAAAATTAACAATTACATAATTTTAAATATGCATTCAAAGATGATTAAGCAAATTAATCTATCACTTCCACCATGAGTCTCATTTTTCCATTAATACAAAAAACAATAAGCACTTATTTTTTTTTATCCAGACTTTAAATGGGAAGAGAGGGAATAAAGGTGTTTGTCTTTATATAGTTGATAGAAAGTTTAAGAATTTACATTGCAAGTTCGAGTTTTGTTAAGTGTTGATTAAAATATTTACACAATGAAGTTATTGATGGTACGAAAATAAAATTGGAGTAAATTAAATTTTTGTAGTAAATTAGTATAAAAAATTATTACATCCATACAGATTTATTTCGTATTCTTGTTGGCTTTAATCTCTGCTGATCCAATAAGTCATAAACAAAAACGGGGAATTTTTGATTTGGGCCAAAATGCTATTAATTATCCACCTCCTCCTCCAAATAATGGATGGATATCAACAGGATTATTAGGATGGTTAGGATCAAAATTAGCAAATAAATTCGGTAATCCACCACCACCACCGATTGGATTTCTGCAACCACCGTTTGGTTTTCCAGCAGGTTTTCCATCACCATCCATTGGATTTCCAATTGTAAAACATATTGCTATCCCAGTTCAGGTAATTTTAATTGTATTAATGAAAGGTCTTTCAAAGTAAGTTTCCATCTTATCAATAAACTAATTATTCTATTTTGACATGTCTATAGGTACCAATTTCAGTTCCGATTCCCATAGATCGTCCAGTAGCCGTTTATGTTCCACATCCAGTTCCCGTTCCTGTTATTAAACACGTTGGAATTCCTGTACCGGTTCCTCATAAGCCTTTGCCATTTTATAAACCATTCTTCCCAAATGATCCATGGTTGATCTGCTAATAATTATATTTTATTATTTATAAGTGAAATTGTTTTAGATTTTATTTATAATAAATGTTAGGTTTAACAAGTACAACCATTCATTTTTATTTTTAAATTCTGTTTCCTAATGAAAAAATTTGTTCACTTTTCAAATATTTCTAATCAAGTTTTCATTAAGAAACATTATCGTTGTCATGGAAACAAACAAAATGAAAAACATTTTTGTAGAAAAATTCATTTGTTTTTTTTACAACATAATAAAATTTAATTTTTTGTGCAAGAAACAAATAAAATTTTGTTATGTCTGAAAAACTATACGAAATTCAAAATAATTTTTCCGAAGATTCTATGATTGAAGACAATAAATTAAATTTTAATTCAAAATTAAATTTAAATAAAGATTTTGTATTTGGCAACAAACAAAATTTCAATAGAAATAATTATGAATTATCAACGGAAAAATTAGAGCACCTAATTGATGAAATTGAAGTTTCTGAAAATGAATTGTTACCATGTCTTCGATATGATGACGAAGAGAATGGATATGATAATAATTACACGGATCAACGCACAAGTAAAAAATCGTATGTTTCTTTGAATAAAGCAGTTCCAACTTCAACGATTACTTCAGCTGAAGTCACTACTAATAAAGAAGATGATCGTAAGAAAACTTCACATTTTGTGAAGTATTCAAATCGTGATGGGAAAATAACAAAAAGTTGGGAATGCGGTATATGTAATAGAAGTTTTCAGCATCAGTACACATTGACCAGACACTTACCAACTCATACAAATATTAGAAATTTTGTTTGTAACGAATGTGGAAAAGCTTTTCGTCAACTTTCAACCTTGTCACAACATCGTGCAATTCATAAAACTGATCGACCATACGTTTGTGAAAATTGTAATAAATCATTTAATCGAATCTCCACATTAATATCACATAGAAAAACCCATTTGGAAGTTAAGCCATATCAGTGTCATATGTGCCAAAAAAGTTTTCATCAAAAAGGCAATTTAAGAAATCATATTTTTATTCATACAAACGAAAGACCATACAGATGTATATTCTGTAATAAGGGCTTTAATCAAATGTCGAATTTAGTTTGTCACAAATTAAAATCTCACGCAAATGAAGTGAGATCTACATGGCCTTGCAATCGTTGTAATATGTCGTTTAATAAAAGAAACCTTTTACGAGCCCACGAATTGGAGGAACATCAAATGCTTGATCGCCCAATAAAATCTTGTAAAAAAGCATCAATAACAAAAAAGCTAGACCAAAAAACAGTTGTCGCAGATAATGCAATTACAATCCCGCTAATTGAAACTGAAGCAATGAAATTTTCTAAAATCAAAAATGAAATTCCATTTGCTGTGCTACATTTTTTGGAAGGACCACCACTTCTTGTTCGAGTATTGGAACATGAATCAAACAGTATACTTCGTCCAGCCAAAAGAGAAGATTTTCATGCTTTAAAAGCAAATCGGAAAGACGAAAAAGATACAATATCCATTCCAATTGTGGCTTCTGTTCATCAATTATTAAGTTCAGAAGGTGTTCCTGAATTTATTGTTTCACAACCAAAAAATATTTATAAATTAATGAAAAATTTTATACAACAAATTGCAGAAATAAACTTTGAATATGAAAACAAAGAAAATGTACATTCTGCTGAGAACAATCAGTATTGTTTAAGTACCCAAAAGCAAGAGAAATCAGCAAGAACACTGATTACAAAACAAAATGAAAAAAAATCCGTAACAATCAAAACAGAACCAATTTGGGAAAATAGCAATCAAAATACTTTGGACAATAATTTTAATGTTAAGAAACATAATCCAAAAGCAATTGCTATAACTGAAGAAGAAAATTGGTGGAAAAATATTAATCAAGATACTGAGGAAAATAGTCATTTATCTAAAACGTTTCAAAATATTGCTACAAGTGCATTTTTGGCTTCAAAAACTATTAAAGAAGTAACGTATAATAAATTTAATATTTTTAAATACATTTATACTTAATCTTTTTAACAGGACGTATTTTTGGACAGTAAAAATGAAGAGGATTCTCCAGGTTTCGGGGTTTCATCAGAGTATTATTCATCGAGTCAACAGTCCCAAGCTCTAGAAAATCATGAAGTTTCAAATCTATTGAGTGCTATGCAGACAAATGGATTAGATCCTGACATTCAAACTATTAAAAAAGTCTTTACTGAAAATGGAATTTACTTTCCTGAATTCATATTATAATAATAAATGTTTTATGCATTCGTTGTTAAAATTGATTTATTTTAAATAAAATATTTGTCAGTTGTAATAAATCTAATTTTCTATTTTATTAAGTTCAGTTTTTCAATAGTTGTATTTTTCAGTTTTTTCTTTGCATTTTTGTGAAATTCAGTAAAGTGAGGATGCTAAATACAACCTATAGCAAAAAATCTGGCAATACTATCTGTTCAATGCAAAAATTTTTTCAGTTCAATGTTGTAAATAAAAAACATCCTAATTATATTTTCCATATTAATAATTAACTATAAATAAATAATAATAAAATGATATTTCTCAAATACTAATCTTGCAATTGTATTTATTAAAGTAATAATATTAGTGTATTTTTCAGTTCAGTGTGTAATTCATTATGACGTTTCATTATTTTTATACTTCAAATTAAAATAAATCAAATCAAAATATAATAAAAATAACTAAATATTCGATTATTTATAAAATGGGTGTTTCGGATTGGGATGGTGAGTGATTGATAATATAATAAAATATGTACGTATTATTTTATTTTTATTGTTTTTAGCTTCACGTAAGCAAGCGCGATATCTAGAGAATGATATTGACTTAAAACTAGTGGCTTTTAGTAAAATTGGATGTGGAAATAATACAATCAATGCGGATACATCGCCTTTATTAGGTGAACATGTATTTGATAATTTGTCTGTTGAAATTGAACAAATGTTGGATAAAGTGAGCCTTTAGATCATTTTAAAAATTTATTCTTTTAATGTTTTATTTTAAAGTTGTCTGGCATAAATGAAAAAATGTCAGAACTACCAGCATCTGGCACAGCTATGATTCACACAATTCAAAGACATACTGAAATTTTACAAGGATACCGACAAGAATTCAATAAAATTCGAGCCAATCATACAACTCGTATTGAACGAGAAGAACTATTAAGAGGCTCAGGTTTAAGTACGTCTTCATTAGCTGCAAATTCTGGATTATCTCGTCGGGATATGTATTTAAAAGAAGGCTCACATTTAAATAGGTAATTGTATTAATAGTTTTAATTATAGACATCATTTTTATAATAACAATTTTAATTTTAGTTCCCATAATTTAGTGAATGATCAAATAAGTATTGCTATGGAAACTAAAGAACATTTAACATCCCAAAGACATCACCTTAAACGACTTCAAACAAGATTCAATGACTTATCAAATCGTTTTCCTGTTATTTCGAGGTATTGTTTTCGTTTAAACTGTTTAGTTTTTACTGAAATCTTCATAAAATTAATTTTTATTTTTAGTTTGCTGCAAAGAATTAATATCCGAAAACGCAGAGATTCTTTGATCTTAGGTTTGGTAATAGCAATTTGTACAATATTATTAATTTTATATGCGTTCCATTGATAAACCGTTTTCAATATTATATATTTATAATTATTTATAGATAAATAATAGATTAAATATTATAATAAGGGTTGGATTTAATTGTGATTATAAGTTCAAACATTTTGTCCTGTTGTAAAGTTGAAAAGATATAAATTTTTAATAAATAGAATAAGAAAAATGTTGATTTTAATTATTTGCGTCAATTTCAAAGTATTGTTTTTTAATAATCTATTCAGCGAAAAATTTAATATTAAATTAATGTTTATTTTGGTTTGTTTTTACAATTTCCATTATAATCAAAGTTCGATGGTTCTTACAATTTGGAGACAATTTTTTTCACCACGGGTAATAATCAATGAGCCAATAGGAAAGATACGTCAAAAATACATATCTCGTGCTTGTGAAGAATAATTGTAATAGTGTGTGTTTGCTCTCGAAACTTCTACAAAAGTTTTGTTCAATTTTTTTTGTGAATTCAAAAAGTGTGTTAAAAATGGCAGCAATAAGTTTATTAAATCCAAAAGCTGAATTTGCTCGGGCTGCTCAAGCTTTGGCTATTAATATTTCTGCCGCAAAAGGTTTACAAGATGTTATGAAAACCAATCTTGGTCCAAAAGGAACAATGAAAATGTAAGGCACCAAAAAAAACCACATGCCCGGTTTTTGTTTATTTATTAATTAATGTAGTCTTTTTTTTGGTTTAAATGTGGATTTTTAGTTGTTCTCTACTGAAAACTAATTAATGAAAACATTTTTTCAGTCAAAATAACAATTTATATACAATTTTTGTAAAAATGAGTCAGTCTATAACATAACCTCAATATTTCTTCTGTTATTTAAAATATAGGCTTGTTTCTGGTGCTGGAGATATTAAAATAACTAAAGATGGTAATGTACTTCTTCATGAGATGCAAATTCAACATCCAACCGCATCATTGATTGCAAGAGCAAGTACCGCTCAAGACGATATGACTGGAGATGGAACTACATCAACAGTTTTATTAATTGGCGAATTACTTAAACAAGCTGATATTTATTTGAGTGAAGGCTTACATCCTCGTATTTTGACTGATGGATATGATCAGGCCAGAGCAAAAGCTGTTGAAATTTTAGATACAATGAAACATCCAATTGAACTTAACAGAAAAGTTTTAATGGATGTTGCGCGCACATCATTACGTACAAAAGTTCATTCCGAACTTACAACTGTTCTAACGGAGGTTTGTGTTGACGCAGTTCTTGCTATTAAACAAGGAGATAAACAAATTGATCTTCATATGGTTGAATTGATGGAAATGCAACACAAAAGTGAAACTGATACATCATTGGTTAAAGGTAAAAAATGAGTAATTGATTTATACTCTTCAGATTATTAATTTGTTTATAATTCAGGTATTGTTATGGATCATGGATCACGTCATCCAGATATGCCAAAAAGGGTTGAAAATGCTTACATTTTAACTTGCAATGTTTCATTAGAGTTTGAAAATTCTGAAGTTACGTCTGGATTCTTTTATAAAACGGCATCTGAACGTGAAAAGTTTGTTCTTGCCGAACGAGAATTTATTGATTTACGTGTTCAGAAAATAATTGAAGTTAAGAAAAAGTTATGTGACGGTACTAATAAGAAATTTGTTGTTATCAATCAAAAAGGTATTGATCCATTGTCTTTGGATAAATTGGCAAAAGAAGGTATAATGGCATTACGTCGTGCTAAACGTCGCAACATGGAACGTCTTGCATTAGCATGTGGTGGACTTGCGCTTAACTCATTGGATGATATTGAAGAATCCCAATTGGGCTATGCTGGTTTAGTTTATGAACATGTTTTAGGTGAAAATAAATTCACCTTTGTTGAACAATGTAAGAATCCATTATCTGTAACAATTCTTATGAAAGGACCAAATAAGCACACTTTAACTCAAATTAAGGATGCTGTTCATGATGGACTTCGTGCGATTAATAACGCAATTGAAGATAAATGCTTAGTGCCTGGTGCTGGTGCATTTGAGATTCGAGCTTATAATGAATTAATGAAATTTAAGGATACAGTTAAAGGAAAAACTCGTTTGGGAATTCAAGCTTATGCTGAATCTTTACTTGTCATCCCGAAAGTATTAGCAGTCAATTCTGGTTATGATGCACAAGATACAATTGTCAAACTTCAAGAAGAAGATAGACTCAATGCAGAACCTGTTGGATTAGATTTATCTACTGGTGAACCAATGAAACCAATAGATATGGGTGTCTTCGATAATTACGTTGTTAAACGTCAAATTCTTAATTCCTGCTCTGTTATTGCAAGTAATCTTCTTCTAGTTGATGAAATAATGAGGGCCGGTATGACAAGTTTAAAAGGATAAAATTCAATGATTTCATTGATACTTGAATCTTGTATTTTAATTATTACCTACCATATATGTTTGCTTTTAAATATCACAAGACGTCGCCGCCTTAATTTTTCTTCTTATATAAACTCACCAGCGCTAATATTTTGATTTGATTCAATTAATTAATTATTTTATAAATAAATAAAATTTCTAAAAATAAAGAGGGTTTTTGTTTCTTTTTTTTACGTTCATAAATATATTTTCTTCTACTAAATTCTAATATACATTGATCTGTTTATTTATTTCTTTTTTTCTATTAAAATATTTAACATATACACAAACACATTGTGGAAAACATATAAAAAAAAGTGCTATGGAAATGTTACACAAAAGTCTTCTTTACTTTTTTTCTAATTCAATTTGGAATATAATCCATAAACTTACTCCTTTTTTAGAATTGACTCAAAAACATTTTTAATTATATTACAACATTATATTGAAAGTAAGCTAAAGCTTTAATTCTTTAAAGAATGCAATAGTAAATTTTTTTAATCTTGACAATTATTTTTCTACTGTGATGACTTTAATGGAATTATAATTTATAAGCATTAACTTATTAATCGTCTCATTTAATCTAATTCTTATTATAATTTTTTTTTTCTACTTGTTTATTTTTAGACACAGAATTTTAAGTAACAAAAGTCTAAAATATTATAATTAGTAAATTATTAAAGGTATAATTCAATCTTAATCGAAAGTCACAGAAAAATGTTTTGAATAAAAAATTTGTAGTTTTTGTTTTAAAAAAATATATCAGTCACAAAATCAAGTGAATTAACCTTTAAAAATCAACAAAATGTTAGGTAACTAGTTTTTTTTTGTTTTTTTAATTTAATTTGGTCTTAACAAATTTGGACACATAAATTTATAAACATTCAACTAATATTTAAATAAATAAATAATAATACATTTTCTCTAAAACCATTTATTCGATTTTTTTACCAGACTCTTTTTGACGAGCTTCATTACGTTCTTTCATATCAACCGTTGATAACATTATACAAGCCATGTAACAGTGTACAAGAGAGATTAATGATTTTACCAGAGCAATAGGAGCTGATAAAATTGCAGCTAATTTGAATAAAGATATCCCAAGTACTAGAAAGAATAAAAGATATTGAATGTATAAGTTAATCAAAGTCAAACATATTTACATATTGGCCCTGTTGTAAAGTTAAGTAGATATAATGCAGCGTAGAACATTTCATTTCCAACACACATTGTTAAAAGTACGGGCTTTGTATAATAAAGTTTCATAATTGCATTTTCACTCCCGTCGACTGATTTGTGTGATGTTTTACCGATAAGAATGCTTGCATGTAAATATATCCAGTGGCAAGCTACATCGATTGCCATTGACAATTGAAACCAGAACATATATTTGGGATAGAAGTAACTAAGTGTTACCAGTAAACACATTGTTCCGCATCTATCTGTTAGCTGATCCAACATTGCTCCAAATTTAGTTGCTAATAGGAAACAAGTAATATATGAGATATTTCTAAGTAGTAAGTATCTATTCATAATTAATCATATTAAATTATTTTGATTTAAAAATTACATTGATTAAAATGCCGTGCTGCGTGTCCATCAAATGCATCCAATAAAACACTGATTATATAACAAACTGCTCCAATAACGTAATTTGATGCCATGAAGTAAAACGAAATAATTGCCAAAACAATTCGACCATATCCTGGAATTAAAAAATACCAAAAATGTATACAATGAAATTTTTGAAACGCAATAAGACGTGTTTTAAAAAAAATCCATACCAATAAGATTCGGCACAAATAGAAATATATTTTCTTCAGACATTTTTATCTGTTGGCACGCAAAAACACTCCTTATCTAATTCGAAATTAAAGAATGACTGTTTCTTTAATTTAATTGTCGATGAAATAAAAACTCCAAAATTATATGGCCTCTTCTTATTCTCTATTTATTATAAATTTACGATTTTAATTTTAGTACAGGTTCAAGGACATTTCATATTATCTTAAGTAAAAAAAATTGCAAATTTTTTTGTTTGGAATGAAGTTGTAGCTTCTGAAATATTTCTTATCAAATTTATGCAAAATATTAAATCATAAATAAAATTTTGCCAAATATACAACATGTCATATGTGAAATAACTTAAATTTGGTTAAATTGAAATAGTAATTTGTATATAAGATTTTTGTCTCAAATAATTTGTGAAATTTTATTTCATAATTTGTAATTCAAAAATAATAAAAACAATTTAGAATATTGTACTAAAAGTAAAAAAAAAACTAGTTTATTGATTATCCTCCCAGGTAGCGTTGTTGATCGATTCATTCAATTTCAGTTCAGTGGTTAGATAAGTAGAAAAACGATGGCCGTTTTCGTATTCGTCTTTGCATGAAAAAAAAGTTTTTTTCATAATAAATTTAGTGAATAGTGTTAAATTTAATGATAAAAACGTTTAAGTAAAACAATGTAGTTTATGTATGTGGGTAGTTGATATATAATAATGTATAAGAAAACAATAAATGAATGTGTAAAAACTAGTGTATAATTTTTTTTATATTATAATTAAGAGAAGAAAAAAAATTGACAGAAGAAGACAGAGTTCGATTAAGCGAGCAGCAGGTCTTTTCTGTCGATCGTACTAAAAAAAACGTCGATTCAAAAAAAAGATCCAAGATGGCTTCATCTCCAGAACTCGGTCAACCAAAAGCACCCGATAAAGTTGACTTAAAATTAAACAATTTTGATGTTAGTATTGAGTCTGGAATATATCGTGATAAAGCAACACAACAAAATTCTTCAACATCTGCTACTCAACAAGACAGCGAGGTAAATTATTATAATAGAAAAAAAGTCTTATTTGTCACCGCCCGTATTTTGAGTGCATGAAATTGCATATTTTTTTCTTTCTTGTAATAATAACTTATTTCTCACTCTTTCTCATTCAATATTTTGTTTAATTTTTATTAAATCATTATTCAAATTAAAAAAATGTAATTATAATAAAAGAAGTTATCGAATATCGAGAAAAAATTTCTTCAATAAAATAAGTAAGATGCAGAAAAAACAGAAAAAAGAACATCAATTAAATAATAATTCTACAGGTTCGTGTCAGAAAAAGAAGTAAAAAATATAATATAAAATAAAAATGGCTGGTCTCTAGGTTGATTTTCCGTTCAATGACGTCACAGGATTTGTATATTTCAGTCAGAGAAAAAATATATAAGAAAAATCTTTAATTATATTTTAAGAAAGAAAATAAAAAAAGAGGAAAAAACTATGGATTTTTAAAACGAAAAATTTTATTTTATGATTTTTTGATTTTCAAAAAAAAAAATGACGTTTTAGTGACGGGTGAGAGAAAGAGAAAAACAGAATGAGCAAAAAAGAGAGAAAAATGTTAAAAAATATTTAATGGAGGAGTTTTTTTATGTCAATTTTTTTTTTGTTCGACGAATTTTAACAACTTTCTGTCGAAAAAACAATTAAAAAATAGGGGAAGTTTGACCTTTAATAATGAGAATTATTTTAAGAAAACCCCTTAGTTTATTTAATTCTAATTAAATAAAATTTATTACTTTTAGGTTAAAATTAAGTTCTATGTTTCTTAATTTTTTTTTCACAGAAAAAGTCAATATTGTTTATTGTTATATCCCAAAGGGGCGTTTTTGGATTAAAGGCTCTTTTTCTTAGGTTGCTAATATTTTTCATTTCTGTTCTTGAATTTTGTTTAAAAAAATATCTGGCTTTCTTTTTCAGCTGAAAAAGATTAACATGTTCGTTAAAATGTTCAATTAAACATAATATATTATTAATAATTATTTATAACATATTAATTATTTTTTTAACAAAGCAAAAATATAAATTTTTTGAAAAAAAAGTGATAAAACAAATTATCACGACAGAATGTAGGAGGGAAAAATAAGGATCTTATCACAGTTTTGTTGGTTGGTTTTGGGAAAAAAACCTTACAATTTTTAAATATTTTTTAACATTTTTGCTTAACTTCCAAATAAAAAAAAAAAGATAAAATTTTCATTTTAAATTTGAAAAACTAAAAAAAGTTAGGAGATAAAATTTCTCTATTTTTAATTAATGTAATCAGTAAAATAACAAAAACAAAAAAAATCTGCTTCCGAAAAAAAATTACACGAATTTCCACGGTATTTTCGCAACATACTTACGCTTCATACATTAGAATAATTTTGCAATTCCCGAAGTCAATCAGCTGACTCCTAAAATAATAAAAAAATGCAAAGAAAATGTATGTTTTCTTGTTTAAATCCAGCAGCCAATTTGCCTTGAATTTTTCCTTTCGTTTCATTTTTTCTATTTTTTAGTTTTTTTTAGGTAATTATTGTGTCACAATCAGTAAATCGTAACGTAAAAAATGTTAGTTATAATCCATTGCGTGTGATTCTGACCAACAAAATAAAGAGAAAAAAAACTAAAATAACAAAACTATGTGAAAGGAGGTAACATATTTCTGGTAGTTGTGATTTTATTCATTTGATTTCTCTTTGTTTTTTTTAGGTACAAAAATAGATTTTTTACCTTCGAGATGAATCCGTCACAGTCTTGAATTTAATTTTTATCCAGACCAGTATAAAATTAATTAAGTACTTTGTTTTTGGTGACTGATTTTTATTATTACTGAAATTTTGACATCAATTAAGATTCTTTCGTATCCCTTTATTTTTTTCTTTATTAAAATTATTGTAAACAAAAATATAGTTTGTTCGTCATAAGATCAGATCAGTAATTCTCTTATTTGGAACAATTTCTTTTCTTAATCTAAGAAACAAATAATAAATATTCTTCCTTTTTCTGTCAAATTAAATTCCGGAAAAAAAATTTGCTAGTCGCCATTTTTTATTGTTATTTTTTCAAAAAAAAATAGTTTTTTTTTGTTTATTATGTTTGCGTGACTGCATCTGTGCTTGTATATGTGTCTGTTTTTTCGTTTAGACATGGCCATATTACCTGTGCAATTTAAAAATGTTTAAGTGTGTGTGTGTAACAGTAAAATTTTATTTTACTCAATAATGCGAAATAAAAACAAAAAAATGCAAAAAAAAAACATACGTAAGTAAAACATAATATTGCGTGTATTTGTATTTATTTGTACTTGTGTATGAGATGTTCTGTGTGTGTGTTTGAATAGAACTAAATTCAATAATCATATTTTTCATGTAATTCCTTAGTAAAAAATAATAAACAACTGAAAATCCCTCTTCTTCAATCTAGTCAGTCAGTGGTGGTGTCTTTGGTTTCCCTAATTGGGCTCGTGTGGTTTTTTTTCTTTTGTAGATTAATTAAACAAATTAATTGATTAAATATTAATAAAGAACGGTTTAATTTGGTTTTTGTTTTCTTATTTTTGCTTCGATTTAAAAAAAGTATAAGTAAGTTTTTTTTTTTACACAAAAGCAAAAGATTAAGCTTTTTCAATGAATAATAAATTATATATAAGCACGTGTTTTTAACTTTTCCATTGCCTTCTTCTTTTTTTTTTTGCTTTGTAAAAAAATTCTAGATTTAAGATTTAATTTAGTTGTTTTTTAATAAAAACGAGAAAAAATCAAATTTAACGCTCAATTTTTACTTCTTTATAAAATAAAAATTATCTCTATTAAAGCGCAGTTTTGTGGAAGTGTTGGTATATTTAAAAATGAAAATTATTATTCACTAGTTTCCGAAGTGCATAGACCTTTATTTTTTTTTCATTCTTTTTTTACTTGAATTTTAGTTTATTCTATCGTGCCTTGATTGTGTTTAAACGCTGTTAAATTTCTCATTTAGAGGGTGTTTTCTTATAAGAAGTTGTTGGGTGGTATAAAATATTTAGGTCTAATATTTAATCCATGAACCACGATCGTTTTTAATTATTTTGTTTTTCAAATTATTTCAATTTATTCATTAATTTAATATTTCAAAATGTGTTTTCTTTTTATCCCTCTGGCTGAATAAATTTTAATTTTAAATTCTTTATTATTAATGTGTTTATTTTTTTCAGAATCTGGGCAGCTGGGATGATGGCAAATTAAAAGCTTTACTCGACGAGGCAATCACATATAAAACTCCACGAGATCGTGAGAATAAAAGTAAAATATTTAAGGTAAAAAGCAAAAAAATTACTGTGTTATTGATTTAATTTATGAAATTTGCTGTTATTTACTTTATAGGAACTTCTTCATAATGTAGAAACCGAAGATCAGGAACCAGATTTTTCATTTTATCGTACAACATCACGTACACAACGTGGTACAAATCGTCATCATACACAAGGTGGTTCATTACAAGATTTAGCTGAAACAGATACACATGATTTAGATGATGATTTTTATCATGTTGGAAATACAAAAAAACATAATCATTTACGATCAAATAAGTATTCATCAGTATCATCAAGACAACGTGAAGGTGGAAGTTTACCAACCAATGTAAATGTAACAACATGTTTTTTATGTCCATATGAACAACCATTTTTAAACGAAGTTAATAAACGAACAAATAATAATATTATTAATAATAATAACAATAATAATAAAAAAAACGATAGAACAATATCATTATCATCAGCAATAACAAATCAAGATATTATTAAAGATGAATCATTAATTGATGGTAAATTAGATCATACTGTTATTGATATTGATGATATTGATTCTGAAGAAACACAACATTTATTAGCACATGATTCTTTAGCACAGGTTTGTTATTTTTATATATTTATACAATTTTTTTTTGATTGTAGTTGCTATCAAAAACGGGTGTTTTGGTCGTAATATCACTTCAACATCATAAATAAGAAAATAAAAGTCAGTTAAAGCTTTTGAGGGTTTCATTATTTTTTTTTTTAGTTATTATGTTTGGTTATTTGTATAATTCTTTATTAACAATTTCTAACCTAAAAATTTTCTTATTCACTTTCTCTTTTGATTATTCTACTGAATTTGTAATTTTATACGGGATTATCGGGGGCTTTTAATTTGGTAAAGACGTTGTTTTCTCGTTAAAAGGTAAAAACAAAAAGAAATATTATATTAATGTTACAAAAATCGATGTAATGATCTTTTTTTAAAATAAAATCGAATATAAGAATGAAAAAAAAAACTTGATCAATAAAATTAAATCCAATATGTTTGTTGGTTGACACATTTAAGCTTTTTAAATATGTTATGGAGTGAAATATACGAAACACGGATCTATATTTCATGAGTATATTTATTTTGCAGCCATATTGAAGTAAATTGTGTTGATTTTAAACACGAATCTTTCTTCTTCTTTTAAAAATCATTCAGAAACTGGAATTGCTGTAAATTGTTTATTTTTCTGTTAATTTCGTTATTGTTAATAATTCCAAAGAGAAAAATTGACAAATCATTTCTAAAATAAAAATATTCAAGATTGGATTACAAATATTTCTTTTAAACCAAAATACAATCGATAACACTTAAAATAAGTTAATAATAAAGAATAATAAAATAAATTTAATTTATTTACTTTTTTTTCAGTCAATAAATGAACCGCTGTGCGGTGAAGATGGTTCAGAATTAAATTCATTAAAAAAAATACCACGTGTACCAGTTAACTTTACAAGTCATGCAAAATTAGAAATATCATTTGGTGAACCATCATCATCACGTAATAATATTGATAATATTAATAATAAAAATAATGATTCATATACACTAATTGATAATAATTGTAATAATAATATAAATAATAATAATAAAAATGTTGATAATACACCATTACAATTAAATGCATCATATAGTTCTGTTAAAAGTATTGTTGATACAAAAACTGATATGTTACGGTCTGTACCAGTTATTATGTCAAATAGTACATTACAAAATGCTAAATATGTTGCAACAACTAATTTAGCACCAATCTTAACACAAGTAAGTATACTGTAATGAAGAGATTAAATATTTAAAAATTCTTTTTAGAAGATAATTAAAATCAGTAATAAATTTTTGAAATGTTAGACTTGATAGATTGAGAAGAACATAATTTATAATGAGGAATAATTTCATACTCCCACAAATAACTTTTAAAAGAATTTTTAAATGTAAAATATTTTTACCTTAAATACTCTAATTCCAATTTTTTAACTTTTTTTTTTAGAAATTATTGGATGAAAATGGTAATTCTGTTCAATCATTTAATTCAAGTATACCAGCATCAAGTCAACAACAAACAAGTAAAATAAAAACAAAGAAAACATCAAAATCTGAACGTAACACTGTTATTGTTGATTATAGTAAAAAAGAAGGTTTTCGTGGTACTGATGCTATTGAATCATTAGTACGTTATATTGAAAAAAGTGAAACAAATAAAACAAGTAATAATAATAAAAATGGTAATATTATAAAAGTTGGTGGTGGTGGCGGAACAAACAAAAACAATAATAATATATTAAGTAATGATAAAACAAATAATAATAATAACAAAAAAAATAAAACAACAAAAAAAGATAATGGTAAATTAAAAAAATGTAATTCATTAGAGGAATTAAGTAGTTGTAGTAAATTAAAAGAAATATCTGATAATAATCAGATACAATCCACAGCAACAACTAATAATATACAATCACAAGAGAATGAGGTTATATTAAGATCCAAACCAATAATAACTGCGACCATACCATCATCATCAATAAATACAAATGTAACAGCAACTACAACGGCATCTAAAAAGATAACCGATCAAAATCGCAATCAAAAAGCTCAACAAAAACGTACCGAACGTCGCTCATGGGGTACTGAAGAGCTTAGCTATTTAGGTGAAACGAAAATAATTGTTACAAATAGTAAAGATGATGATGATAATAATTTACAACGTAAAGATGATGACAAACATGTTAAAAAAGAATTAGTTATGAAGGATAAAGAAATGAATTCATTAATAACAAGGAAAAAAGATGAACAACTATTATCAGTCATATCAATTGAATCAATCCCAACTGGTAATGAAACAGCTGAATTTTTATTGGTTACAAAAAAGAAGAAAACAAAAAAACGTAATCTCTTTAATGAGCATGATCATCGTAATAACAAAACATCAAATACAACAAATTATAATCGTGTACAAAATAATAATTCTAGTAGTTCAAATAATCAAAATTCAAATAATCACAATAATTCAACAAATCAACGTACAAAATATCAATCAAGTAATTTCACCAATGATCGTGATATTTATTTAAATTCATTTAATACAAATAATGATAATCGCAGGAAATCAACATCATCTGTGCCACCATCAGAGCATTCTGATTCAAGTGATGTTGATTCTGTACATTCATTACCAATTGAAACAACAACAACAACATTATTATCATCATCGTCTGGTGGTTCATCTTCATCATCATCTGGTTCATCTACAACACAATCAGCACGTCATTCATTACAAAAACAGCAAACAAAAGTATCTGGTGGCACACCACAAGCATCATATGCTGATATTGCTAAAATTGCTAATAATATTGAAAAATTAACAAATAATAATAGTAATAATGCGTTTGATAAATGGCCAACTGTTAATAAAAACAGTAATGATAGCTCACCAGATAGTTCAAGTACAACCAGTAATAAAAGTCAATCATCAACAAAAACAATTAAATCTAATGATTATGATGTGTTACAACAACCACATACACAACAACCCACTATAAATAATTATGATCACAATGATATAACATTCGGTACAATAACTAAACAGCAACAGCAGCAGCAGCAACAACCCCAACAATTATCCTATTCACAAAGTTTATCTGAAGATAAACTGATAACCACCATACCTAATCATCATAATCATAATATGGATTCGCGTAAATCACATTATAAACAAACAACAATTAATACAAATACAAATGATGGGCATACAATCAATAATCATCAACAAATAAATAGTAACAATAATAATAAAACATTATTAAATAATGATGGTTTTAGCAAAAATTTATTAAAAAAATCAAAAAGTGTTGAACATGATAATTATACTGTATCAAATGATCATTATCCAGCATTAGAAAAAACAATAAAAAAATATAATCCAAATGATATAAAATGTAATAAACAAATAGTTAAATTAACAGCTGTACAACAACCAATTATAGTAAAAACAATTGATGTTATAACAACAATTAGTACTGGTATCCCATCAACAGTTAATTCATTAACAGTAATACCATCATCAATATTACCATCATCCTCAACAATATTATCATCATCAACAACATCAAATATAACAAAAAAACAATTAAAACAATTACAATCATGTATACTAGATACACAAACAGGAGTATTAGGTACAACAAACACACCACCAACAATAATAACAACCACAACAACAGTAGATACAACAATAAATTCAACACCAAAAAAGAGTCATTTTAATGATAATGAATTAACAGCAATATTACAAAAAACAAATGATATAAATAATCCAGATATTGTTAATAATAAACAAATAATAATAAAGCAACGTAATCTAAATAATAATAATAATAATAAAAAAGATAATATAAATAATAATCGTAATAATTTATTAAATTCAAATAATAATAATTTAAATAATAATATAAATATAAAACGTCCAGCTGTTATTATATTAAATGATAATGATAAAACAATTAATGATATAACATTTGGTTTTGAAATAAATAAATCATTATTATTTGAAGATGATGATAATCTTATAAATAATGATAATAGTAATTGTATATTAACAACACCAGTAACAACAGAAACTACACAAATTGCAACAACATTATATGATAATGATAATAATAATGAACAAACACAATATAATAATAATATAAAAAATTTAACAATTAACAATATAAATAATAGTGATATATCAACAATATCTGATTCTGATTATATAACATCATCTGTAAATAATAGTGACTGTTTATCCGATTCATTTGATAATAATAATATTATATTATCTGATGGTATTTGTGTTGATGGACAAATAAGTCAAACATCAAAGAGAAAATTAACAAATGAATTTGGTGATAAGCAACATCTTCAACAACCACAGAAGTCATCATTGATAACAACAATAACAACTGTAACATCAACAATATCAACAATACCAGTGGTAACAACAGCATCATCATCATCATCATCATCTTTATCATCATCAAAAACTTCATCATCATCATTGTCTAGTGATATTATTGTTATAAACGATATTAATATAAATAATAATAGAATTAATTGTAATAATTTTAATAATAATAATAAAGACATTAAAGAATTATCAATAACATCAACTGCAGCAGCAACAACAGCAACATCAAAAACGACCACAACAACAAATACACTAACAACAACTGTTAATAAAAAGAAAAATTTAAATAAGGAATTGAATATACATTATCTGGCACCAACTGTTGTTGATACAGTTTTATCTGAAGATCATGATAAAATTGTTGCTTTTATTGGAAGAGGTTAGTTTTTCTTTTTTCTTATAATTATTTCCTTTCTCATATTTTTACTCACGTACATTGTTTAAAAAAAAAATTGATGCATTCAGAATTTTCCTTTGATAATTTTAAAAATTTCATTAAAATTTTAACTTTAATCGTTCAATTAACTGATAAAGAAAATAATGTTTAAAATAAAGTAGGTTTCCTAGCTTGAATTTAAAATTCATAAAGGAAAGTAAAACAACGTTTTACTTGTTTATTTGATCGTTTTTTTATGCCATTAATTAAACTTTCCGTTTCGTTTATTTTTTTTTTATTGAATTTTTTTTTTTTCATTTAATTTTACGTTTTATTTTTGTTATTTGGATTTCTCATTTCTATAAAAATTAGGGTGACGTAATACATTTCTGTACTTTGCCTGTTGTGTTGTCAATGTTTGAAGACAAATTATAGAATTATAAAGATGACAAAAAAAAAACTAATCTTATTTTGTTTGTTTCTTTTTTTAAGCATGGGAGGATATAATGGCTGAATCAAATGGTGGAACAAAATACTACAATGAACAATAATATCAGCTTATAATTAGATCTCATCAAAGTCAACATCAAAACAGCAACAACAACAACAACAAAAACAGTAGCAACAACAACAACCATAAACATCAAAACCTCCATCCTTTTTTTCATCATAAATCAAAGTCTAATATTATCAATTTAGTTAAATTAATTAAATTAAATTAAAAAACAAAAAAAAAAAAATAAAAATTCAAAAAAAAATATATAAAAATGAAAAAATTTAAAAAAAAGTGCGCGATTATTTTTCCCTTTCTTTTTCTCTGTTCGTTTTTTTGTGCTTTATTTTTTACCTTTTCAATTTAATTTAATTTTTTTGTCCCATTTAGGAATAAAATAAAATTACTTCTATTTAATACGGGAAAATAGATAATTTTGCATTTTTTGTTGTTGTTTTATTTTTTTTCAATTAAGTCACAAAGAATGATTTTTTTTGGATAAAGAAAATTAATTATCCAAATAATTTTTTTTTTCCTAAAAAACTAAAACACATCTTTAGATAGACCATTTTTTAAAAAGAAGAAGAAGAATAATTAGAGGAGCAAATTATTTAAATAATAAATAAATAAAAAAATCGCTAAATGAAAATTTAATTAAATAAAAAAGAAAAAAAAAAACAATTTTGAATGAAAATAAAAATAAAATTAAAACAAAAAACAAATAATTAAAATATTAATTCACAAGCAAAAAACGGATATTCCAAGAGACTTGGTTTCAAAAGAAGAGGAAGTAAATAAATGTAGGGGAAAGAAATTAGTAGAAGAATTAAAAGAAAAAAAAATTAAAAATATTATATTAAAAAAATGTGTGCATGTGTTTAGGTGCGTATGTATGAGTCAATTGCGCGTGTGTTCTACGTTTCGTGTTCGTTTCGTGATGGTTCGGTCATTAAAAAAAAAAGATTTAAATAAAAGAAAAAAAATATTGCAAAGGGTCACATGAAATTTAATGAATTTTTTTTTATTATTTAAAAGAAAGAACAAAAATTGATATGTAAAAAAACAAAGAAAAAAATTTGGTTAAAAAACATTTTAAATCAAAGAAAGGAGAATTTTTTTTCTGAACACTGTTGTTGTAATTAATATAAATTAATTAATATTATAGATTTAATAATTGAATTTAGTTTTTTAAATAAAGAAAAAATAATAATAAAATAATTATAATCAAAGTGAAAAAAAAAAAATGAAAAAGAAGAAGAAGAAGAAGAAGAAGAAGAAAATGGGGAAAAAAAAAATTTATAAAAAAAAAATGGACACAAATTTTTTTTTGAATAATTATAAAAACAAAAAAAAAACAATGGAATAATTAAAGAAACACGAGATATTACTATTATTATTAATTATTGATTAATCATTATTATTTTCTTTATTTTTCTCTTTCTGTTATTTAATATTTTAAATTAAATTTTAAAAGCAACACAAACAATAAAAAATGTTAATAATTTGAAATATTTCAAAGAGGACTGAATCCGTACTTTGAGAGTGTAATTATATATAGAAAAGAATAGGGGGGGTATTATTTGGGTTTATGGGTCGAAATAAAACGATGAAAGGGGGAGAACACAATAATTTACAAAAAAAAAAAAAAATAATAAAAATTAAATCAATTAAGACATTAAATGTTGGATACAAATAAAACAACAGGTTTCGAAATTAGTTTCTTATATATTTTTGTTTCTTTTCCTATTTTAATGTCTTAATCTGTATTTTTCTTCTTCTCTCATAGACGGCTTATTTTTGATTTATATGATGTCGAAAGTTTCGGATCATCCAATTATCTCTTATTGGATTTTGTCCGTTTTTATTATTTAGAGAAAAAAAAACAAACAATGTATTAATTAGAAATTATAAAATATAAAAATAACAAATAAGAGAAGTTGTAACGAAACAAAGTAATAATCAAACGCTTTAAAATTGTGTTAAAGAAATCCCTCTTTCAACAAAATAATTAATAATAATTATAGAAAGAAATTTTTGCTGTTGTTTCCCCTCTACTTTGAAAATAAATATATAATTGATTAATGAGAATTCATTAATATTTAATAATTAAATAAGAAATTGATATCACATAAATATCCTTTTCTTTTTGAATTTATTTATTTTTATTATTATTTAGGAAGAAGAAGAAGAAGAAAAATACACAATAGGAAGCGTCATTTATTTTTATTTTATAAATTTTTGTTTGTTCTCTTGTCCTTTTTTTCCATTCTTTGTTTCTTTTCTCCCGTTTTTTTTTTTTTTATTAGCTTTTCATGTGAATAATCTGTGTTCCAATGTAAAAATATTAAAAAATTTATTTATGTAGAAAAGAAAATGAACTTAAGAAGAGAAGAATAAGAAAACATAAATGGAAATAAATGAAATAAATAAATAAAAATTATAAAAAAGTAAAAAAACAAAAAAAAAAATAATAAATATTTAATAAATAAACATAAAAAAAAGAACAAAATATTGAAAACGTGACCAATATATTTATATAAATCAAAATCGAAATCGGATAGAACTTTGATAAAACAAAAGAAAAAATATCATTAAAGCCAGAAAAAAAAAATATAAAAATAAAAATAAAAAAAAATATTAAAAAAAAAGAAAATTTCCCATGAAATATGAGATAAAAGGAGAATATAGAGAAAATTTTCTGTACACTAAATGGAAATTCTTTGGGGGGTGAGGTAAAAAAAAAAAAAAAGAAGGACGACGCTCATATAAATTCAAATAATTTTTCATTAATTTATTTTTAATTTAATTTTATAGTTAATTGTTAAATTAATCAAAAATAAAATCAAGAATACAAAATAAAAATTAAATTGTACGATTGCGCCAATCACACGACAAATGCATACACACACACACACACACCCATCCTTACAAACACCTTTCTATATCCACATTTTTTGTCTATTATTTTTTAATCTCCCCATTTTCTTATCCAGGTTTTGGATATTATGTGAGAAGTACTTCCATTGAATATCATTTTTAAATCATTTTTTTCTTCTTCTACTTCTTGTGATTGGAATAACAGAAAAATTGTTTTAATTTTATGAAATGTAAAATTTTTGCTAAAACAGATTTAAAAGGAAAAACAAGAAATAAAACAACAAAAGAAAAAAAAAACGTCCTCCTTTTTTTTTTACTTTTTTTTTTTTTGTTTTATGTAAATTTTCCCCTCAATTTTCTTGGATTTATGTATTTTATGAGTAAACTGAAATTTTTGTCAATGAAAATTGATGGAAATATTATTGTTAAAAAAAAAAAAAGAATTAAATGAAAAAATGTACGATTTCAATGTTTTTTTTAATTTTTCTTTCAAATTTCTTTGTGTACTTTTTTTTTTTATTTCTTATTTTTAATTTCAAAGGGGTGGAGAATAAAGACACGTTTTTTTTTTTTTTTTTTTTTCAAAAAATAATAAATTATTACACTGTCCTAGTCAGTCCCTTTTGAACGGAATAAAAGTCACAAAACTGAAGAGAAATTCATTAAAAACGTCATCTTTTCATTTGTTTATTTTTTTTTCTCTCTCTCTCTCTTTACTTTTTGTGTTTCCGTTTTTTTGAAATAACATTTAATATTTTTAAATGTTGAATTATTAACACAAAACAATAAAATTAAATTAAAATTAAAAGAATGAAGAAAGCAACTCAAACAATTTATCCCAACAAAAAGATAAATGAATGAATGAATGAATGAATCATAACCCAAAATATTTTTATTTTTTAATCATTAATAATTATTATTTAATAAAAGATAAGAAAAAAAAAAGTAAGAAGAAGAAGAAGATCTTTATTTTTTTTTTTTATAAAAGATATTTAATGAGATGTATGTGGGATCATCTTAAAAATATTTCGATAAATGTAAAAAAAAAAAAAACAAAACAAAAATTAAAATTAAAATAAAAAAAAAACTATATAAAAAAAATAAATAATAAAGAAAAAAAAAACATGAAAGAATAAAAAAATTAAAAATAAATAATATTAAATATAAAAACAAAAAAGAAAAAAAAAAAAAGAAAATTAAAATAAAAATTACTAAGTCATATATAATATAAATATTTAAAAAGAAAAAGTAAAATAAAAAAAAAAAAGAATTTAATTAGAAAAGAAAGGAGACAAAGAAAACAAAACAAAAAAACTGGCAAATTTTATTCGATGCCATTTTGAAAGAAAACAGAATTATATAATTGAAAAACCAATCAAAATGTCGGTTGTACCATAATTTTTTGTGCAACGTCATTTATTAATTCCTAAACGTCAAAAATTTGAAATAATAACATAATGACGTTACTACAGTAAATTTAAATTGACGAATGAATGGAGATAAATAAATTTAAACCATAAAAAAAAAAAGTACTGCCAGATAGTAATATTTATTGTAGTCCTATACTAACGTTATGTACAAAAATTTTTTTTGTTTTTTTTTTTCAAAATGGTATCGTTTATTGTAACAACATTTATAAAAATGTGTGGCTACGTTTGTGCTTTTTTTTTATCCCCTTTCTTTTTTGTTTTTATTTTTTAAAAAAATTATAAAAAAAAAAAAAATAAATTAAATTTAGGCTTCTGCGCTTTTTAAGAACAGAAAATGAAACAAAAATGATAAAAAAAAAAAAAACAATATAAAAAAAAGAAAGAAATTCGTGAAAACTTTAAAAAAAAACAAATAAAAAAAAAACATAAATTTAAAGAAAAGAAAATACAAAAAAAAAAAAAAAAAACTAGAATTTTAAGAAACTAAATTTAAATCATAAAAACAAAACCAAGAAATAAAAGAAGAAAGATAAAAAAAAAAAATCAAATATGCCTTGTGGCCAATATTATTGTTATATAATTATTGGGCTGAGATAATTATTTAATGTAAAACTAAAATTATTAAAAAATAAAATTAAATTAAATAAAAAACAAAACAAAAACAATGAACTCCATAATCTGTGAGGGGGGAAAAAGAAAATAAAATCATAACAAGGAGTTAGGGGAAAGTTGGAAAGGGGAGGATTAAATTTGAATTTTTGCAAAATCAAAAAAAAAAAAAAAAACTTATTAAAATTAATGATTAAATTAAAAAAACCCTCTTCCCTTCTCCAGCTGCTTTTATTTTTGAAACTTAAAAAAAAAAAAAACACGGTTACACAGCTTGAAGAGTTTAAGAATGAAATAAGAGAGGTGAGATGGATACTTGCACTATAAATATTTCTTTGATTGTATTTGAACTAATTCGTTAATTGTTATTTATTTTCAAAAGAACTAAACCGACACCAAATATTTTATGATTGTGCTGAAAAACGTCGTTAATTGTTATTTCTTTTTTTTTTTTTGTTTTTAAATTAGACAAATTTATACTCAATTTATTATTTATAACTTTATCGAAGACAATGAGGTCTTTAAACTCTTAATCCTTTGTGTGTTTTATTTCTTTTTTTTTTTGTCAATCACACAATCATTAAAATCAAACAGAATTTAAATATGAAGTTCTGTGTCACAAAAAAAAATTCAAGTGAAAGAAAGTTTTGAAATTAAGTAAAATTTGTTTTTTTTTACAATTAGAAAAAAAAAAAAAAACTGTCGCTTATCTTTAATTTTTAACTTACAAACTTTTATTTTCAATCAATCCATTTTATACTCTTCTTGCTGGTTGGGTCGCGTTAGCGTTGTTAATTTTTTTCTTAAATTTTTTCCTCTTTATAAAAAACAAAAAAAAAAACAAAACGATTTAAATAAAAATAACAAATCGAAAAATTGAAAAGATTTTTCTTTCAATTTTTTCTAGACTTTTTTTTCTTTTTTTTTTTTTTTTTTGATGAAATTAAACAAAAGTTTTGTTTTCAAAAGAAGAAAAAAAAAAATTACTGAATAAATAAAAAAAAAAAAAAAATGATTAAAATGTAAAATGAAAATCAAACAAAATGAAAAGTGTATTTATTATTTCTTTAAATATATTTCAATGGTTAAATGAAAAATATAATGAAAAAAAAAAAAATGTGTTTGTATTTTCTAATTTCCTCTTCTAAGTTGTGTGTGTAAAATTTTAGATAAGCCGACGACGATTTATAACTGATTAGAAAAAAATTCAAAGAAAACTTATAAGCTCACTTGTGAAAAGATGAAAAAGAATGAGGGGGTATGTTTCAACTTCAGTGATTAATCTTAATAATTATTAAAAAGTTTTTTTGTTTGGCAAACATTTTTAACGTGATGATAAATATTTGAACGTTTAGATGGAGACGCCAAGTCAATACTCATCGAGTTTTAGCGGAGGCGCCATGTTTTTTTTTATGGGAAAATATTGATTCGTTTTGAAAATGGTTGAATTGTCAAAAAATATTAACTATTTGCTTTTTTCATAATTAATTTATTTATTTATTTACAAAAATAAAAAAAAATGTAAGTCTGTCTAAAATAATTACAAAAAAAATTGTCTTAAAAATACACTTAAATAAAAACTAAATGCAATCCTATATCACGTAATTAATACAAAAAATTTCATACAAAAAATACACTACACTTAAGTGCACATACATACACACACACACTCACACGCATAATGTCTAAATAGTTTTCAATCACTCGCCTTCAAGTCATAGTATCTCATATTTGCATGTGCATTTGTGTTACGTTTCTAAACCAAATTTATTTCTAGGTTGTGTTCCGGTCACATCAACTTTGAATGTACTTGAACATTGTGAATCAGCTACACTACGTCCGTCACCTTCATCACGTCTACTTAATTCAGAAAATGGACTGCTACCACGTTTTGATAAATTTGTATCCGTTGATGACATTGTTACAATATTAGCAGCGGCCTTCATTTTATTTTGTCTTTCTAAAATATCGGCTGTTGTTAAGTCACTTGCTTTTAAAATATTTGTTGTAACATTACAAAGCCACGGTTTTGATGTTGGCTTTTTTGTAACTAATGGTGGTGCTGTTTTTGTTGTATTCGTTGTATTATTACATCCACAAATAATATCTGATGTTGCATTACAACGTTCACAAGGGCCACCTGTTGTATTTGATGTTGCATTTAAATCAAGATCCGTTACTGAATCAGCTAAATTAACATTACCTTCTCCTTCATCGTAATTTTTACTCAGTAACAATTTTGATAATGGAGGTGCTAAGCCAAGTCCTAAATTACGTTCATGATAAACATCTGAAATTGTTGGTGTCATTTCACGGTTCATATGGCGTAAAATTGAATCCTGAATATTTTTACTGTGATTGATTGTTTTTAAATCTTTAGCAGCAGTTGTTTTAATAAGGACAAGATCTTTTTTCGTTTCCATTAATTGATTGACTTCTGAATCAGTTGGGGAGAAATAAAGATTACTTGCATTTAAATTAAGTGTTCCTTCGTCATCGGGAAGTGTCAGTGCCTTCCGAGAATTTGTATTGCTTCCTTGTGTTGAATTCACCGGATTTGCAGAAATTTCAGTTCTAACACTTAATCGATCCATTAAAATTTGATCAGAGATTTTCCTTGCCATAATATGTTGTTGGGGTTTGATTTTTGGTCGACCACGAATACTATTCATACTCATACTGGGAAGATCAAAACCTCTTTCGAATTCTGAATCTGAACTAGTTGATTCAAGTCCATTGGTGCCTCGGGTATTAGGTGTGTGTCCAGTCAAATTATTATAAACTGGTGCCAATGGAGCTAGTGGTCTTAAACTATCGACAAGTGGCATTGTTTGACGCGACGGTGGTAATGGCGGAAGTGCTTGAGATTGATGTGCTCGTCTTAATACAGTCGCATGCCCAGAACCTTCCCAATCAGTCGTGGAACTTGCCGAACTTGAACTATCCGGACGATGTGAAGTTTGTGCGAGTAAATTTGTCATATCTGCTAAAGAATTATCTGATAGGAATCCAGCTGCTCCCAGATTTCCATTGCTAGAATATAAATTCCTGATTCGTGTCTGATGTGCTAAAGCAAGTGAAACATTTGGGTCAACATTTTGTATTGTAACGGGAGGACTAGGTGTAAAAGCAGCATCACTTTCACCACCACCTCCAGGTCTAGATACTTTCACTGGTCCTCTTAGACTTGAATAACCAAGACCCTTTTTGGTCAGCGTCTGAGATACATAACCATCAGATAGTTCACTATCGGTGGTATTTGCTAAACTTGTATCCATTAATTGTGATGAACTTGGTGGCGTATCCAAATCATTTCGTCCTCCATCTGGTTCTCCTCTTCGTCGTACATATGAATGAAATGCACCTCCTGTACTTAAAAGTGGTGCTCGTCGAATGGGCAAGGGTGGCCGATGAAGACTCATACTTATTTGTGACTTAATCGTTGCCACAGGAGATACACTTCGTGTAGGTGCTGTTTGTGATGGACCTGGTGCAGGACTTGCTGTTGTACATTGACTCTCTGATCGACCATCTTCATTTATTGATTCTGAACTGCTACTTGAGTCCAATCCAAGGCTTTTTGGTGCTTCTTGAGTATCTGAAACAATTAAAATGAAAAATTTAGTTTGTTGTTAAAGTTAATGAATTTCTGGACTACCAAAGAGAGCCAATAACGCTTGCAAAACGAATTGACAGTTCCTTCTATTCGCTTGTTTTCCTGTACGAAGTGTCACTTGATCCTGACCAACTTCCATTAAATCAAATCCTAGTGATGCAAGAAGTTCATGACATCCTGAGACTCTCCACAATCTATGAATTAGTTATTAAATTAAATCATGTTTGAAATTTATTTGTGGAAAAATAAAACAAAGATTTTACCTAACACTCAGTGGAATTTCGATACTTGTTTCTATTTCAGGTACACCTTTTGGTGGAAATTGAGAAACAACATTTCTAATAACAGAAATAATATCATCAGCAATTTCAGCACTACTAACTAATTTTGATAAGGCATGAATTGTTGTTGGGGATAATGCTAAAAGTGCTTGTAAGCTAGCAGAACATTGTGATAAACGATCTTCGGGATCTGATTGTGGAAAAAACACAGATGATGGTATACCATTTGCGGCTGGTTCAAATCTAAATCCAACTGCCATTAATAAATCACGCCAACCAATAACAGGGCCAGCTTTATTTTCAATACTTTTTTGTGTAGTATACATTGCATTCTTTTGTCCTCTATGAATACGTTGTAAACTTTTTTCAACTAGATGAAGACACACACGTAATGCATCACGACATTTATCTGGTGTTCTCATTAATTCACATAATGCAGCGCCAATTATAGCTACTTTATTAGACAAACGAACATTTCCACCAATTAATAAAAATCCAGCCCAATTTGCTGGATGAGCAAAATGTTTTGTATGTTGTACAGTCTGCATGGCTTCAGCTAGAGCTCTGATAATGAAATTTTAAAAAGAAACATTAAAATTGGAAATATTCGTTTATAATATAAAATTTTACCTAGCTGCACGAGCTCCTTGTAGTAATGCCGAATAGAATGCTCTCAACAATATTTTTGCTGCTGTTTCAGGAACTGGCCATAATGATATTAATACTGCACCAGCTCCAGCATACAACCAACTTCCAGCAAGATTGGCCACTCCTGCACCACTTATTGGTTCTATTGAATGATATGAACTAAGAACAACTAATTTTGCCGTTAATTTCATTGCCAATAAATCGGCAGCACTCAAAATAAAATCAGATAAGGGTGGAATTTCACAATTACTTGTTGATAAATCACTTGCATCTTCATCATTGTCCATTTCATTACCGGAATTAGGATAGAAACGTTTTTGTGATTGTGATTCAAGAACATCACCAGGACTTAATACAACAGCACCAAGTTTCCAACTTAAATTGGCAGCAAAATGTAGACATTCTGCTGTTGGAAGTTCTGATGTAACTGCTTCTTTTGTTGCATTTGAACCAACAAGTACCTTTGCATGTAACATATCAGCAACCATTGCCGCTTCTTGAAGTGATGCTGGTGATTCAGTCCAGCCCCATGTTTCTGATAGAGATGATGGAATTCGAGGACCACCCACAACAAGGGCACTATTTAAACTATCTGCTAGAAAATTAGAATGTCAAAAAACAAAGCTTTAGAGATATTTTTTAAAATTACGCACCTTGATCACGATTTTTTGCACGACTCTTTTGTTTCAATGTTTGTAATGATGGAATTGTTAATAACGAACATCTTTCTGATAAATACTCTCCCTCGTCATGGCCACTTCGAAGTACAGCAAATGGAACCAAATAAAGCTCATTTTCTAAGACAAGAATCAATTCACGGCGTCCAATTCGAGCAGCTAATAATGATAGAAAAAATTAGTAAATTTGATCCTAGGAGTCATTAACAAAATCTTACTTGTTGCACTCGTTGGAAGTAAATCTTCAAAAGGTGCCAGCAAAAGATTGTACAAAGCATGAAGGCAACTAGGTCCTTGCCACGGTGGAATAACTTGAGCACGTCTTGAACGTGTTGATCCTTGTAGACTTCCAATTGATCGAGTGGATCCTTGTAAACTAGCAACAGATCCTCCTACACTTCCTAAGCTGAATAATGAACTAAGGGAATAATTACTAGAATTCATTAGATGATTGCGATTAACCATTCGTAGAAATCCAGCTCTTTCATTTGTAAAGTCATCTAGAAGATTTTCAGATGATGATTTCCAGCCACTGCCATCTCCTTCTTGAAGAACATTACCAGAGTTAACACCGAGACTGTCACGAACCATATTTATATATCGTTCTAAAAGACTAATTGAATCATCGATTTTAATAAGCGCATTTCCTTGAATTTGTAAAGTTGTTTCATTGATTTTTGTAGTATGAAATCGAACCACCCGTTTTTGTGGTTGAAGAAACCAAGCATATAATTCATCTCCGGCCAAACTAAAGTAAATCACGTTTGTTTTTGTTTTATTTACAGTCTCAAAGATTGTTTCACTGCATGTAATAATGGTTTTTCTTGGATTCGTTCCATTTGTATCCACACTTGTACGGGCACGACATTTTTCTGCTGCGACTAGAGCCTCTTCTGTTCGTCCCAATGCAACTAAAATTTGTTGTAAACTATGATAACAAGCCGTTTGAAGCTCAAATAATGCTGTTTTTGCTTCAGGTGACCGTTGATCAAATCTAACAGATTCAAGAATTTGTGCTGCTGTTTCTAATTGTGAGCGAGCATTCTCATTATCTCCAGATGCGCGAAGCGTTAGACCTAATCGATGACGTATTTTTGCCTCCTCTTCCGATTTATTTAAAGATTGAGTGATTGCTAATCCTTGACTTAAAAAGTTGATGGCTTGCGGAATTTGATTCATTGTGTGTAGAACACGTCCAAGGGCTCCACATGCTGTAGCTTTTGTTAGTCGATCAGTTGTTAATGATAATTGCTTTTCTAAATATCTCACTGCTTCTGGATAATTCTCTAGAGATTCATAAACCGACCCCAGATTGCCACATGCACGTGCTTTTAATCCTGTTAATCCAATATTTTCACATAAGTCCAAATCAATTTTATGTAGCCTTAATGAACTCTCAAAATCACCCATCATTTGGAATACAACCCCAAGACTAGCTGTCGAGTCTGATGTTGCAACTTGATCACCCAATTCTCTAGCAATATCTCTTTGATGTTCTAAACAATTTACTGCTTGTTCATGATTACCCAGAGCACTATGAATATTACCTAAATCACCGTATGCAGCTGCTTTTGCTTCAAGATTTCCAAGTTCATGAGCGACTACAAGCCGCTTTTCAAGACAAACTAAGGCTTCTTGAAGATTACCTAAAGCTCGATGGCTATGACCCAATCCACGGTATGCACGTTCTTGATCACGATGACTTTGCAAAGCGGTCGCTAATTGAAGGTGTCTTTCGTGACATTTTATCGCTTCTTCAAAATCTCCTAATGCATCATAACAATCACCTAAATGTCCTAATGCTCTGGCGCGGTCATGTTGAGCTGTTGAACTGCTGACTTGTTCTAACGTCCCAAGTTGTTGTTCCAGATATCCTAAAAAAGATTTTGTAATTCAAAAAAAAAAATTAATCCAAAAGACTATATAAACTTACCGATAGCGTCTTCATAATGTCCCATGTTAAGTCTAGCAATTCCCAAGTTTCCAAAAGCTTGGGCCTCAATAGCAGAATCTTGAAGTTCTTGTGCCCGTTCCAATTGTTCTTGATAACATTTAACAGCATGCGTATAATTACCAAGTGCCATATGTACAGCACCAAGATGCCCATGCGCTCGACATTCACCTAATAATTCACTCATTTCTTGTCTTAATGTTAACTCTTGTGTGTGATATCCAAGGGCTTTATCAAATTTTTTAAGAAGTCTATGTGCTAATCCTAGTGCACCACATGCAGCTGCTTCCATTGTTCGTTCTCGTGTTTGTCGTGCCAGGCCCAACTGTCGATGATACATTTTAACAGCTTCCTCAATATCGCCCATTCTAATAAGAACATCACCAATATTCCCGAGAGCACGAAATTTTCCAGGAAGATGATTTGTCATATGGGCAACGGCTAAAAAATATTTTTGGCATTCAAGAGCAGCTGTTGTATTGCCCAAAGCCAAGTGTGCTAATCCTAGATTACAGTATGCACGCCCCATATTCATTTTGTCTTGTAGATCCTTAGCAAGTGCTAAATCTTGATCATAATACCGTACTGCTTCCCGATAATTCCCTAAACAATAATGGGCGTAACCTAAAAAATGACACGCTTTTGCTTCAGCCGCTACATCACCTAATTCTTGTGAAAGCATTAAATATTGCTCATAAAATGGAACTGCTTGAGCAAATTCTTGCCGAGAACTAAGACAATTTCCTAGATTAAGTAAAGCACAAGCTTCGCCTGCTGTATCCTTGAGTTCACGTGCAATATTTAAATGTGCACGATAATGCATAAGCGCCATATCGTGAGCTCCTAGTGCTTGATATGCTACTGCTAAATTTCCATGAGTTGAGGCTTCTGCACTTCGATCATGCACTTCTTTACTGATTGTTAATTCTTGTTTATGATATTTGATTGCAGCCTCGTACAGACCAGCCGCCGAGTATGCATTCCCAATATTTCCGTATGCGCGTCCCATTCCAGCTTTATCTTGCAATTGTCTTGCTATCGTTAAATGTGCCTGATGAAGCTTTAATGCTGCATCATGTTCTCCTAATAATTGATATACAATTCCTAGATTTGAACATGCTCTTCCCTCTCCTACTTTGTCTCGGGCTGCTAATGCCATTTCTAATTGTTTCTCATGCCAACGTTTTGCTTGCACAAAATCTCCACCACATCTTGCTGCATGTCCTAAACCTGCATAAGCACGTGCTTCTATAGCACGATCTCCTAATTGCTGTGCTATTCTAAGGACTTGCTCGTGGTAAGTAATTGCTTGTGCAAAGTTTCGACGATAGTGGTGACTGGAACCCAAATTACTGTACGCTCGTGCCTCTTCAACTTGATTGTTTAGTTTTCTTGCCAATCTTAAATGTTGCATGTGACAATCAACAGCAGAATCAAATTCACCCATTGCAAGATAGACTGCACCAACATTACCAATTTCACGTGCTTCTTGAAGTCGGTCGCCCATCTGTTTTACTAATTGCACACATTGCTTGTGTGACGCTAACGCATTAGGATAATCGCCGATTGCTGTATAAACGTGACCAAGTGATGTCAAGGCGGCAGCAGCTGCTTGAGTATCTTTGCATTTCATCGCTAGAACAAGTTGATACCGATGTGCTGTTAAAGCTTCTTTATACGATCCTTGACTAAAATATGCACTTCCTAAATTTCCATGTGCTCGACATTCACCTGCTGTATCGCCTAAACTCTTTGCAACAGCTAAATCCTGTTGCATATACCCAATAGCTTTATCTAATTGATTCAATGCCCAATGTGCCGAACTAAGTGCACTAAAAACAGAACCACGAAGTTTCAATGAACACGATCCTATGCGTAATGCTGCTTCTAAAACGGTCACAGCAGAATGATATAGACCAGCTTGAAGTAGCTCCTGGCCAACTACAGAGATTACCACAAATGGGGACTGATCAAGCTTCATTGCTCTTAATTGTTGAAATGTTGGTTCTAAAGCATGTCGCAAGGGACTTTTTATGGATGCTTCTAAAAGACCAGCATGAAGTTGCTTATTATTTGGATCTTGCGCCAGTCCTAGAATGAAGAGTAAAACGTTAAAAACTATTATTAAAAATTTGAATTTTCTGATCTTTATACCTGAACTAAATGCTGCCAAAGCTTCCCCATATCGTCCAAGACATTGTAACGCAACTCCTTGACGAAAATATGCTTTTGGCCATTGTGGACATAATTCTCTAGCTTTGGTTGCATCCTGAAGTGCTAATGCAAATTGTCCTTGCTTTAATCGGGCTGCTGAGCGATTACTATAAAGTATATGATTCCCAGGATCCAATGATAATGCATCTGTATAAAGTGCAACTGCTGTTTGAAAGTCACCATTTTGACAAGCAGAATTTGATTGTCGTACTTTTTCAAGGAACAATGTTCGATTTGCAGCTGACAATTCTGGAGTGCCCTCAGGTTCATTCTGAAAATAGAAATAAAAATTGTTATATATTTCTTTTTAGAAGTGGAAATTAAAAAAGTGTAAAATATATAAATCAACTGCCATAAATAATCTACATTTAGCTAAAAAAAATAATAAATATGTATAGGCACTTAAAGGTCACACAATAATGTTGTAACCATAAAATTCAAATACCTTGAAATTAGGCTGATTAATTTTTTTTTAAAGTGTAAAGCGGAGCGTAATTTTTGAATGTATAGATAAAAGAAAAAAATGTGCGTGCACGAAATTCTTTATCAATTTTCACGATTTTTTTTTCTCTATTAAAAATTTTTTCGTGACGAACTGCCAAATAGAAAAAAGAACCATTTAATTCATTAGAGATTAGACAAATATTAGAACAAAAAACTAAACTGTTTTTTTTTTCACTGTATTCCTGTCTCTTTCACAAAAGCAGAGATAGTTAACAAACATTCATTACCACAAATATTATTACATTTTATTGCTGTTTTCGTTTATTTGTGTTTTTGTTTCTATTTTTTTTTTTTTTTGCTAAGATAAATTTGATTGGAATGCAGACTGAAAATCGATATGACGTTTCATATTATATTATTATAAATTCTTTACTCTCTTTCTCTTTTATCTTCCTTCTTCTCACTCGGTTCCCTTTGCGTTGGATTTCTTTCCGTTTGCTGCCTATAATTATTGTTACTGACTTATTTTTGTTTCTTTTTTTTTACCTTTTGCTTACTTATTATTATTTTTTTTTATTTAAAAAGAAAAAAAAAACAAAAAAGAATACAAAAGAGATCAATTCCGATGATAAATTGTATTGGATTAAAAGAAGCAAAAGGTGAAGAAGGAATAATATAAAACACATTTTTTTTTTGCTGATCTTAAAAATCTGTATTTAATCCGTATAATATTTCAGTAGGAATATATGTATTATTTGTATATGTGTGTGTGTGTGTGTGTGTGTGTGTAAGTTCCTGTACCACACTCTTCTATAATATATTTATTTCACAATTTATTATATTTTTATTACTATTAGTAGGTATGTACCTAGTTACAAAATAAAATTAACAGTTGAGCAAAAGAGCGTTAAGTTAATTTATGATCATGAGTATAGAATTTTTTTTAATACTGTTTTAGGTAGTGTATGGAGATGACACCCGCTAGTTAACAATTATTTAAATAGGTGATTTATTTGTTTTTCTTCTTCTTTTATTTTTATTTTGACTACCGCAAGTATTTCCATATAATATGTACAGTAAAATCCTGTCTAAGTGACCCATGTATTATGGGACCATCTCTTGAAATAAATTTGTAAGACATTTTCATGTTCTATATTATACAGGTTTTGGTACTGTAATTTGATTTATTGTTTGTATATATCACGTTTTATCTTTTGTTTAAAAATTAAAAATGTTTGACAGTTTTTTATGTGCCGACCATTTTGAATTTAATTTTTTCAAATAAATTTTATTGATGAAACATTAGACGAAACATCTATTTATGGTCAATCAAAATTCAATCAATTGATTGTATCGATTAATAGACGTTTTGTAGGTACACCGTTTTAAGAAGAAGTAAAAAAAGTTATTAAAAAAAATAACAAAAACATATTTGAATAATCATCAAATAAAAAACAGAACAACAACAAGCAACGACAAACAAAAAAACAAAAAAAAACAGATTCCAAAAAATATCAAGTTAACCTAATTAAAAATAAAAAAAAATATCATAATCATGATCATCATCATTATCATTATTATTATCACAAACAATATACATAATACAAAATCTTTGTGTGTTCCATCCAATCATATTAATATATATGTCTTCTCTCTTCTATTTATCGCGATGTTTCACGCTCTTCTCCCTCTTGTTCTTTAACAATTTTTTAACTTAAATTTTTCAATTTTTTACCTATAAATTCTCCAATCGATTATTAGAAAATAATTTACTATCTTGAAATAAGAGAAATAAACGATATAATATTAGATTGGAAATAAGGAATGAATATTTATGTTATAACTTCTGCCGTGATATTGTCTTTTCTTGTATTTTTATTCCAATATTGACTGTTTTATTATGCAAATTATTTTGTCTCTAATGAAATCAACTTAAAAGGTACACAACATAAAAGTTGATACCTATTAGATATAGTTTTCTGTATTTCAACAAAATACCTACTATAATGAGTTTTACACTAACACATATACACTTACCTATATATGTTATATGCTTATAATCAAACACCAGTTCCGCACCTAGGTTTTATATTCAGGTAAAGATATTATTCACTTTTAATTTGATAATCAAAATCAATTCTTTTATAATTGAATCAACTGATGGAACTTTAAAGATGTGTTAGAAAATAGTCTACATATTTCTGTCTTTAAAGATGATAGTAAGAACAATAATAATATGTTAGAGAGTAAGATATTTCATCGAAATGTGGATCTGCTCTATACTGGGATTATTTAATATTATTTGAAGAACAAACAGCAACAACAATACTAAAACATAAGAGTTCTGAAGAAGACGAAAAGAGAAACAAAAGATATAGAGAAAGACAAAGACAGAAAGATAAGATCATAAGATGTAATTTAAAGTGAAAAGAATGCTTAAATAATGTTTTTTTTCCCTCTTGTTTTGTTTTGGATGCTTATGGTAGGTAACCTTATGACCTTTTCACGCCTATATATATCTAATATGGTATGACGTGCGATAGCGATGGTCATATTAAAGTAAGTTAAGTAAAGGAAGGAATTAAAGTTATGCATACTTAAAAAGATAAAGATGAGACAAAAAGAAAAATGGAAAAAAATCAAAATGAATTTTTGGAATTCCAGTAAAAAAAAAAAAAAAGTTACATGACGAAGACGGACAGATGCGGATAGACGGACATATATTAGACGGATTGATAAATAATTTGACCTTGGAATAACCTCTTCTTTTTCTACGTGCACGCACTTTAATGTTTTTTTTTCGTTGTTATTTCTCTTCTCTCCTTCTACCTCTTTATTACATCTCTTTTTCTATCAAATCAACTTCTCATCGTCTCTATAAAAGAGAAGATTTAAAACTCTTCTTCTTCTATAATTATAATTACTCCTGACATTATTAAAATTCCAAACCGTGTTTAACAACAAAAACACATACATACATGCACACAGCATGCAAACGTGTAAGAGGATTATACGGATCACTTAGAAGTTTTTCTATTGTTAAGGTTTGTGTGTGTGTTTTGTTATAAAAGAAAAAGAAGAAGAAGAAGATGGCTAATAAACGCATCGGGTATAAAATAGAAAAATTAAAAAAAAGATTGATAAAAAGGGACTATGATTTCTTCTTATATCAAACTGTGCCAAATTAACATACCAGTTAACAAACATATCACTTAATTTATCCTTTAATCGATCTTCTTCTTTATTACTATTTCTCCTTATTTAACATTGTTTTCCTTTATAGATATCTTCTTTTTATTTTCTTGTGAGACTGTATGTGTAAGTTTTCTCTGTTCTTCCTCCTTTTTTGTTTTTGTTGTTATTTATTATTTCATTTTGTTGCGAAAGGAATTAGTGTAAAAAAAAAAACCAAAAACAAACACAAAACATCTGTAGGAAAAATATAAATTGGTTCTGCTATTTTGGACTACCGAATTGTTTCTCTATTAAGCCCTCTTTTGTAGCATTTTGCAATTTATTTTTTCTTTTTTATAAAAAAAAAAAAAACACAACCAAAATATAAAGAAATCACTATGCGCACGATTAAAGAACAGGAAGCCAACACAAAACAACACGACCTAACACAAAAACGTTATCCTTTTGACTTTTAAGTTTTGTTATTGTTGTTATTGTTGTTATTGTTATACTGGTTGCTGTTGTTGTAAGAAAATTGAAATTGTGAAACTGTACAGACGGTATACCAATTAATCCATTTGGTTAGTTGAAGAAGACGCCAATTAAGAAAGAAAGAACGAACGAACGAACGAACAGTAAAACATAAATCATTTTATTGGTTACAAATTTTTCACTGTTCCATTCTAATTGTATTTTCGTGTGTTTTTTTCTCATCTCGTGCATTTATTTTTCTCCATTATTTTCCTTTTTATTCTGGATCTTAAGAATATTTTGTTTTGTTATCTCCATAGAATATGAATTGATTTAAACACGAGTAAAATATGGATATATTTCTCCAATCGTTCAATCATGTTGAAGTAAACCGCAGAACATTTTTATTTGAAATCGACGATATCGAGGTGCGCTCTATATTTAGTCAGCATCATGCATGTAAAATTCTAAATTAAAATATAAAGTTCAATTCTAATTAATTAAAATTGTGATCAGAACTCAAATTCTTTATAAAACTTTTCAAAAAAATTTAAAAAGCAATTTAATTCCCCTGATGTTTTTTTATTATAATTAAAAATTTATCGAGATTTTCCTTTACATTTGACAAACCAAAATTATTGCCTTTTCTTAATGAATATATTCCCAAAACCAAAAAAAAATAGAAAAATTGTTTGAATAATAAATGAGAAATGCGATGGTTGAAATTCTAAAACTTTATTGGAAAGGAAGGAAATAAATAAAAGACAAAACTATTATGTTGATTAATAATCAAATCAGTTGAATAATTAATACCTATTTAGTTTCATGCCCGGTTTTACTAAATCAATAATTGGGATCCCAATTTTATTTTTTTTTTGTCTTTTTTTTTTTTAAGAAAATATTCTTGAATTGGCGATTTTTCTTTTATTCGTATATAGCAAACGGCTTAAATTAATAAAACATCAACTAGACTATAATCATTTAAGATTTTTGAAAAGACTCTGCTAATAACAAAAAGTTGTATTTAAAGCTTAATGTTTATGTTTATGCTTATGTTTATCAAATTTAAAATTCTTGAAATTAATTTTTAATAGAAATTTATATTTTTTTGGTTGTTGTTGTTGTTGTAATTTATTGTACTTTATTAGGCCTTCGTCTTATAACATTTTTTTTTAAAGATATGATTTTATTTGATTGGTGTCAATGAACGAGATTGATTAAAACTCTTTTCTTTTTGTTTTTATTTTTCTAATTAACAGAAAAGTGTTAAAGAATGAATCTAAGTTATGGTATTTCTGTTTATTTATTGTGGTTTTGTTGTGCACGGGATTTGTTTTTAATTTTATCAATTAATTTAGAAAGTTTTAGTTTTTTCATAATTCATAAATATTGTTAGGTGTTTCTTACAATTTTTCTATTCAAGTTTTTGGTTGTGATTAAAACGTGAATCGATAAATTTAATTAAAAGAATTAAATAATTAGTTTCTCTTATCAATTTTCTTGTATCTTTGATTTATGTAATTAATTTTGCTTAGAAAACATCCTACAATATTCCTGGTGATAATTTATAATTTTTCTTCCATTTTCATTCCATTTTACTTGTAAAATAAATTCTTCTTCTTTTGATTCTATAATTGAATGTAACTGCTATTGAATCTATTTACTATAACTTACATATATCTTTGATGAAAAATAAATTGTTGAACCGGTAAATTTTAGATAATAATTTTTAATTGAAAAATTTATTAAGAAAAGAAAAAAGAATTTATTTTTTTTTAATGTAAATCCAATAATTTTACTCTCTTTCTCTCGCTGTCTCTTTTATATTTTAAAGTTTAAACAAATAATAATCTTTGTTCACATTTGGCCAATCTTTTTAATCCAAAATACGATAATATCAATTAGCGGTAAAAATTCTCTAGAAATCATCACTCTCTGGAATGTGAGTCTCTCTCTATCGTTCTCTAAGTGTGTTTTGTCTAGCAGTGGATTTGTTGTTGTGTTGAACGTGCGTGTGTGTGTGTGTAAAACTTCATTACATTTTATTTTTGATCAAATAAAAAATTGAAAATTCTTCTACATTTAATCTATCATCCTCATCATTATCATCAACATCGTCATCATTTATTTATTAGCATCATCCAAAAAAAATTATTATTTTATTCAACCCCTGCCTCACACATTTCATCTCATCTCATCACATCAGGTCGTGTGGTTTTCTTTTGTCCCAAATAAAAGAAGAAAACGTAACAATAACAACAACAACAACAACAAAACTAACTCAACAACTCTTGTTGATGAGCGTTTGATGACACAACATATTTGAACTTATTACACGCAATAACAACAACAAATCAAACATCAATAATGAATAAGTTGAAGGACTAATAATAACAAACAACAACAACGAATATAATAATAAAGAATGAAAGAGAAAGAAAAACAATCAATTGATGTACTAATATGAAATGAAGTAAGTTGCAATCAAAACTATTTCACGATTTTTATAAATTAAGCGAAAAAAAGAAGAAGAACAACAACAAATCAAATAAAAAAAAATGGAGTCCCGCCAATGAAAAAGATTTTTATCAGCCGATTAATTACAACTTTAGAAAAAAAAAACCAAATAATAATAATAATTTCTACCTTCTTCTTTCTACCCATTTTACTCATCTCTTCAAATCTTGTTCTTTTCTTTCTTCTGTTTTTTTTTTGTTTTCTCTCTTCTTGATTTTTTTTTCTTTTTTTAATATTTGAATTCCATTTGATTATTAAAGTAAAAGGCGGTAAAAAAGAATTCTCTTCTTATTTTTTGTTTTCCTTATTCTCAAACTACTTCGTTCTCTCCCTCTCTTTATTTTAGTTTGTGTGTGCTCACTCATTCTATACCATTTCTTCTGTATATTTTTGTAAAAATTAATTAACAAATTTATATTTAAACTAATCGATATTACCATCATCAAAATGTTGAGTTTGTTTCTTATATTGTATGTTCATTTTTTTCTTGTTTGAAAAGAGGAAACGCATAATAGATTATAACTTCAATAACAACAACAAAAATACTTGATTTTAAGATTTTAATTAGACAAACAAAAAACAGAAGAAGAGGAAGATGAAGAGAAATTGGATTCTGTAGGAGATAAAAAAGAAACAAAAAAAAAAATAGTCAGATGACCTTGAAATTATTATTATAATATATATAAAGAATTAAAATCATTGAAGAATTGGCAGACACTAAAATATACTGTGACAGACTAGAAATTATAGCCGTTAAATTTAAATTTATAAATTTATTAATATTAACAAAAAAAAAATTACGAAAGACCAACAACAACAATAATAAAATCAATTTCAAAATGATCACTGCTTAAGAGAATACAAATAAAAAGGAAGAAAAAAAAATGTAAGAGAATAATTCAATCAAGAACAAAAACAAAATCAATATAAAAATAAAATGTCAGTTCAATTAACAAGTGTAATCAATTAACATAATAAAAAATACCACCCACAAATTAATGTGGTTGTTATGGTTGTTGTTGGTGTATTTTGTTTTACTTTAATTTTTCCTTTTTTGGGGTTCGTCGCTTTAATATTTAAGTAGTCTTTTGTTTTTTCTGAATTAAAAATTCTTGTTGCTGTTTGTTGTACTTCTCTATTCAGAAAAACAAAAATGCAAAATTATTTGTACCGTTAAATTAAAACATTTAAAAAAAAAAACAACAACAAACATGGAACAACATATCAACATTTATGTGTTGCATTGCTTGTCTCATATGTAAGTCTGTCTTGTACAAAAAATGGCATCTATAAATTGTTAATTAAAAATTAACCTTTTTTTGTTGTTTTTTTGAATTTTCATTTATTTCTATGTTAAAAAAACCTCTGTGTTTTTTTTTCCTATCAGTAATAAATTTCTGTTCATAATTTATGACGTCACAGGAAAATTTTTTGTAATATGAATCTATGAATATTAGTGAAAGTTTCTTCTCTGTTTCTTAGTCATTTGTTAAGATTTAACAAATTTTCAGTGATAATAATAATTCTTCATTCTTAAATAAAAAAAAAAAAAAAAAACACACAAAAAAATTTAAACAAAAGATTAGAAAACGAATTTCAAACAAACAAACAAACAAATAAACAAAATAATAAGCGCTTTTTTAGGTTTAGAAAAATTTTATTTCACAGAGAATTGTGACCAATGACCATCCTTAATTTTTTCTTCTCTTCTTTCATCTTCATTTTTTTTTTTTTTGTAAGTTTTCTTTTTTTTTTTTATTTGTTCGGATTAAAAACACAAGAAATTATGACATTCTTTTTTCTCATCTCATATCTTTGTCTCTCTAATCCTCCCACATCTTTTTTTATTGTTAAAATGAAGAGAGTTAAAAAAAATGTCATAAAAAATGACAAATTTCAGAAAATCAAACAAAACAAAACAACAACAACAACAACAACAAAATAAATCTTGATTAAAGATGATGTGATTTCATCATATAAAAGTCTATATGATCTGTGATATGACATTTATTTCTGATTCGTCTCTTTCTCTTTCTTCTTTTGTTATTTTTTTGTTTTATATTTGTTTATATTTTTGTCTAATTCTGTATTTCTTTTTCTGATATTTTTTACTATGAAGATTAATAAAATAGAGAATAGACGACGAACGCAATAAGAAGTAATCACAATAATCAATTGTGTTATGATAAAATAGAAAATTAACGTAATCAAATTAAATTAAATAATACAATCTTTTGACAATACCAACTTAAATATAAAAAAGTAAAATGGGGGTTTGTGTCTTTACTTACCTCAGAAAAATCTCTTTGTGACATCATATAGACAAACAAATTTTGTAATCCCCTTTTTGTCTTTCTGATTCTTTTCTGCTTTATTTATTTATCACATCATTAATTTATTTTTTTTAATTCGCACTTAAACAAATTAATTTAAACAGAATACATTTTCTGTTGTTTGTCTCTGTATCTCCTTTATTTCAAATATTCACTTTTTTTTTACTATTAACAAATTAAAAATTATTAAAAAACTGTCACATAACTTTTTGTTTTATTTTTTCTTAAACTAACATTGGAACAAAAAAAGAAGAAAATATTAGCAACAAAAATATTACAACAACAAAAAAAGAGGATCTTTAAAAGGAATATATTAAAGAGAATAAAATATTTCCCGCAAGATTTCATCCGGTAAAATTTCATTCTTTTCGTTTGGTTTTTTATTTTTTCCCCCTCTTTTTTTTGTCAATATTTCTTAAACATTTAAAGAAGAAAAACATGAAAAAATGGTAGAGAGAAGAGAGAAGAGAGAAAGATGAAGTGGAGAAGAAGAATATTCAAACATCTTTGTTCTGTCATTTATAGACTGTCAACGAGAATAATTTAGTTTTATCAGTTCGAAATGTCAATATTTGAATTTATTTCGGTTTGTGGAGTTTTCTTCTTCTGTCTTTTCGTCTCATTCTTTAATTTAAAGAATTTGATGATGACAAAAAAAAAATAGAAATACAGAAATCCTTCCACCAAGCTCCCTTTTTAGCCCATTTACACAACAAGACCAAAATCATTATTTAAGTCGGAATGAAATTATTAGTTTCTGTTTTTTACCTGCGCGCGCACATTTTCTGTTTTTGCCTTTTTGTTTTATTTTTTTTTTGACGGTTCGACTTTGAACTTTTTTTTCCCCCATTTTTTTTTTTAATGGAAGGAATTTAATTGGAATCAAATAAAAGACAATAAACAAGAGGAAAAAAAAAGAACCATTGAAGAAAATAATTGAGAGGATAAACTTCGTCTTTTGTTTTTTCTTTATTTTTAGAAGTCAAAATGTCAAATCAACAGATAAAGACAAAGATACAACAAAACAAAAAAAAAAAAAGAATAGAAATCACAATCAAAAGTCAAATCACAAAAAAAAAAGTGTATATTTGTATTGACAAAAGAAACACTAAAAATAACAACAAAAAAAAACAGAGAAATTAAAAATAAAAGAACTTCCGGTTTCTCGTAAATAAGAAGAAGAAGAAGGCTAACTCTGGACACATAAACGCAGATCCAATTAAAAGTCAATTTAAACTAACAAAATAGAAACAAATAATCACGATTTGAGGGGCGACGGAATAATATTTTTATTTTTTTTTTTATATTTCCCTGTCATTCCTCTTCCTCGTGCTACTCTCTTTAAAATGTTTCCCATAACTTTTTTTTTTTTATGTTTATTTCGGTTTTTAACGGTCGAAAGGAAACATAGCGTACATCAAGCAAACAGTAGAATTTTTTTTAATGTTCTGTTTCTTCTTCTTCTTCTACTTGTGTTCCTTTAACTAACACTAAAAATAACAACAACAACAACAACACCAAAAAATAAGAAAAATTGAAAAGAAAGAAAAAACGTGAGTTGGATTAATAAGTAATAATTATTATTATTGAGAGATTTTAATCGGGTAAGGATTTTGGGTTTTTCTTTGTTTTATTGCCTTCTTTTCAACGGATCTTTAAGATAAAAACCAAAATAACAAAAATCATATTCAAAAAAAAAAAAAAAACAACAACAAACGAATCAAAAAAAAGAAGTTAAGCGGAAGAAGAGTAGAGAATAAATTGTGAGGTTAATTCTCTGCTATTGCGTTTGTTTGGAATTATGGGAAAAATCATATGCAATAAAAAAAAAATTTTACAAAACGAAGAAGAAGAAGAAGAAGCGAAAAGATTAAGAAGTGACCTCTCACATTGAAAATTTCTGCACTCTTCAAAGAAGAACCTTTTTTACTTTTTTATTTTATGTGTAAAAAAAAAAAAACTCCTCCTCTCCTTCCTCCTTCAACCGCAATAACACCAACATCAACAAACAGCAAATAAATATGAGTATTTTTTTGGCCATGTAAAAAAAAACGATGAAATTTGAAAGATAAAAAAACAACAAAAATTTTGTTTTTTAAAGACTTTTTCTTCTTCTTTTTCTAAAAGACGGTGCGAAAAAAAATTCATATTTTTTTAAAGGTTTTGTTTTTTTTTTTTTGTTTTTAAAAGAGAGGATGATTTTTTTTTCGGGAAGTCACAGGGGTTAAAACGTGATCAACACAACACAACAACAGCAACAATATATTTACTGAAGAACATAAAAGGAAAAACAAATTATAGTAATTGGAATTGGAATCTTCAAAAAAAAAGAATAATAAAAGCAAAATATGAAAAACCAATTTTTGGTTTTTATTCATAATGTTTTCTTATCATACGAAGAAACAGCATATTAAGAAAGAAATGAAAAGGAAGAAAAAATATAAAGAATTAAAAGAAGAAGAAAGTTGAATTAAACAAGAAGAAGAAGAAGAAGAAGAAGAAGAAGAAGAAGAAGAAGAAGAAGAAGAAGAAGAAGAAGAAGAAAGTTAAATTGTACAAAAATTTTGTTGTTGTTATTTGCGCGTTCATCAAGAATTTCCTTGTGAGTTTATTTTTTTTTTTTTGTTTTGTTTTAGTTGTTTTTGTTGTTGTTCTTTTTTTGTATAAAAAATGTAATATTATTCTTCTTCTTATTTGTAACTTTAAATCATACACACGCACACCAACAACTCATATGTGGTCACATACATTCATTCTGTGTATATGACGATTTCATGTAAAAACAAAAAAAAAATTACATTAAAGAGTGAAAGAGAAAGACAATAATGAGTAAGAAGAAGAAAAAAAAATTGAATTAAAAATAATTACACAAATACAAGCGTATAGAGAAAATATAAAAATGAAACAGAAACGACAGCAAAAACAAAATAAAAAACAAAAAAAAAAAATAAATAAAAACCACAAACATAAAATAGAAAAAGAGTAAAAGAGATAGATAGATTTAGATTGAAGTTTTTTTTTTTTTTCTTTCTTTTTTTGTATATTTTTGTTTCCATCTTGGAATTTTTGATTTTTCTTTTTTTTTTATTTATTACAAAATTCTCTCTTTTGGATTTCAGAGAGTGAGAAAAGTAAAAACAGAATCCGAACAGAAAAGAATTATTATTTTTTTTTCAAGTTTTTGAATTTTCAATGAATTTTAATAAATCGTTTAAATTCAATTTAATTTCTTAAAATAAAAATCCTGGCCAAAAGATACAAATCTTTAACAAATAAAACGTTTTGTATTAAAAGAAATTAATTCGCCATATTTTTTTTTCATTCTCTGCTTCTCTTCCAATTCTCTCTCTTGTTTTTGATTTTGCTCAACAAAAAAACTGGTTTGAAAAATGGTTGATTTGTGTTTTAAAAGATTTTCTTTTACACAATCATGGGAAAAGATTATATAGAAGTAAAACGTTGAAATTTTTTACAAGATAACAAAAAAAAAATGCATTAAATTCTTATCTAATTTACCATGAAAATTGAAAAATTATTCCACTTATCGGAAAGTCAAGGAGAGAACAAATTCCACCCACATTAAACAAAAATTAAAAAATTAAGGTTCGTGTCGGCATTCAACTCTTTCGTTTTAGTAGTTTTTAAATATATAGTTTCAATAATAACAACCATAATAGCAACAACACAAAAGATTTAAATATGTAATTAAATTAAACTAATTAAAACAAACCAATTTTTTATTAAACATAAGAATGATTTTTTCTTATATTGATTTTAGATTTTTTCAACTTTTTTCTTCACAAAAATGGTAAAAAAAACACAGAAAAAAAAACACTTTTTAAATCACCTGCATTAAAATTTTTTAGACGGGTTCACGTTAATGCAAAAATGAGAAGGAAAAAAACACAACACGATTGCACACAGCACATATACATATAAACAGCACACAGTAATACACACACAAAAGATTACAATCACGCACGTTTTATATTACGAATTTCATTATTTTCACTAATAGTGAAAATTTTTGTTAATTTTATTCACAGAAATTTGTTATTTAACTTTATACACAAAATCAATTCAGTTAAACAAAAGAGAAAAATAAGGAAAAAAATGAGGTTTTATAAATGATATTTTTTGTGCTTCGTGTTCAGACCTCTTTTACAACAACTTTTGTGGTCAACTGACTTAAGAAAAATATCTTTCTTGTATCCAACATATTTTAAAATTCTGTGTGTATTGGTGAGTTGAAGCAAAGACGAAAGAATTTACCTGAACTTTTTCTTATAACCATCTCTTTCACACAAATACATTTTTGTTATTATTTATTGGATAAAATTTATCTTTTTAGAAGCTCTCTTCAATTTTATGAATTTGATTGAATTATCTTTTAAAGCTTTGAATTTCTACTGAAGAACTTCGAAAAATGTAGAAAATGTGGATGAAAGCAAATATACATTAATACATTTTTGTAATATGAATTAAATTCTGCCATCTTGAAAGAAAAAGATCGTTTGTTTTTTTTTTATCATCAAAATAGAATTTTGTTTGTTTTATTATATTCTTATAATTTATTGTAAATTAATTAAGCAAAAAAGAAAAAGAAAAAATAAGTGTTTTTTTTTTGGTTTACTTTAATGAAACTAAATAGGTGTACAAATTTTTGTTTCATTGTGTAACTAATTTTATGTAATTCTCTGAGACACAAACCAGTTGTGTTTTTACTAAATTTATATATTTTTCTCTAATTTTATTTAATTATTTTTTTTCAGTTTTTTTTTTAGACTCTTTGCTATTTATTTTTATTGGCAAGGCATATGATATGATGGTGTATGTTTTGTGCGACTAAAAAAATTTAATCTATTTTAAGTTGACAAATTTTTTTTGTATCTTTTTCAAACAAATGAAATAAATAACAATATTTCTGTTTTATGTTTTTTCTTAAATAAATATAAATTATAAATTCGCTTACTATGAATAATATATTTTTTCCATTTATAATAATCCATTGTTGTTTCTTATAATAAATTTTTAACGAAAAACCGTTTGTCTTTTTCTGAATAATGGATTCGTTTTAGTTAACGCAAGCAACTGAAAAAAAACCCGAGCTTTTCAGTATTTTTTTTATTTAATACACTAAAGAGATTCTGATCTGCTAGTCAGACTCATTTTTTCTTCAATTTAATTTAATTTTTACACTTTAAAGCAAAATCCAATCAAAAAAAAATGGCAGATGATATAACAAAAAAAAAAGAGTTATATCATATGCCATATCACGTGTCACAAAATATAATTTTCTTTGGAGTTTTGAGTGTTTTTCATTAATTTATTAATCTCTTTCTTCATAAATGATATTTTCTTTTAAATTTATTTTTTTCTTAACTCGACAAAAAAATTTCTAATTGTTTTTAGTTTTTATTTTCTCTTTTATTCATCTTCTCCTTTTTATCCTGTATTTTCTTAGTATTTTCTCTTTTATAATTATTATTTATTTTATGTATTTATCGGCTAAGGTTATTTATATATAAAGCGTGAAGTTCTGTTCTTGGTGCATTCTCAAAGAGGGCAGCACGATTTTGTCCTTCACCCTTCTTAACCCAATGTCCATATACACGAAACGCACAGCCATCAATTTCCTTAAATAAATAAATTGTTAAAACACAAAAAAAAAAAAGGAAAAATTATAAATAACTTACTTTTCTAAGTATTTTTATTCTATAAGGATCCCTAAGTGCATCTTCAGCACGTAATGGTTCAACAGTGAATCTAAGCCTCTTTATTCTAACCATTGCTCTTATAACAAGAATTGCATATAAAAATTTTTTTCTAGCATTAAATTGACTTTGCTTCCTCATCTGAAAATATTTTTTTCAATAAATAATTTTTACATAATCACTAATTAGTTATGTTTCACAAAAAAAAAGAGACAATATTGGAAAATTTTCCAAAAGAAAAATAAATTGTGAGAAAAAAAATAAAATACAAAACATAAAACAAAAGAATATAAAAATTAAAAAAAAAAAAGGAAAAGCCAAAAAATATTAAAAGAGAGCAAACCACACTGAAAGAAAGAAAGATTTTTGTGGGCGAGACAAACAGACACAATTATTATTGTGACAATTATGATAGAATATTGGTTGTCCGTTACACAAAAAACAATAAATAAAAACCAGACAAATAAATAAAAAATGAAGAATAAAAAAAGTGATTAAAATCAAATTTGTGAAACGAATATGAGGACAACACAATTGGACAGAGCGGATAATTATTTTCATGTTAGTACTTAGTAAATAATAAGAAAAAGATAATTAATCGCTGTTTTTGATCCGAAAATTAATTAATTCTTTAGTCAATTTCAGAAGCATTGTTTTTTTATGTATAATCAGACGAATTATGGATTCGATGATTTTATGTAGTTTTCTTATCCCGTTTAATTTCTTTGAAAATTTTTAAAATACTAATAAAAAAAATTCCCATTCCTTCCCTGGTAGTTAGTGTATCATGCTAATTAATAAAAAAAATATTCAATCGAGCATTTTATTTCAATTTGTTAGTCGTTAATTGAGAATCTCTTCTTCTTCTTTTTTTTTTTGTTGTAGTTTCAAACTTCATTCAAGGCTAATCAATATTCAAACAATTCAACCCAATTCAGAGACGAACTTTAAAAAATAATATAAGTAACCAATTTTTTGAAAAACCCAATTTAAACAAATAAAATAAAAACAAAACAAATGAAATTAATTAAATTTAAAAAAAAAATCGCAGAATAGCGACTAAAATATAATATCATCCACAGGAAAATAATAAAACAGAAACAAAAACAAAGGGAATCGTTTTTTTTTCTTAATAAAAAAAATTTGAAAATTAAAAAAAAAAAATTCACTCTTCTGTTTTTGTAAAAGAAAAATTACTTTTGTTTTTCTTTTGTGTTCAAAAACGACAAAACAACAACAATAACATATGATCGTTTACCAGAGCCATTTCCGATATACGACTGAATCGTCTTGATCTAGTTGATAGTGTACGTTTCAATGTCCCAATGTCTTGTTCGAAAAGCTAAAATTAAAAATAATAATAGTGGGTTGTGGGTGCAAGGGGAAACAAAAAAAATGATAGAATAAAAAAAAAACAAAAAAAAAAAAAACTTAATAAGAAAAATATGATTCTTGGATATTTTTCTTAAATTCAAAAAATAGAAAAAAAAATAGAATTCTTGAAACTAAAGAAATAGAGAGAAAGAAAACCAAAACAAAACTTACGACTGTATTGAAGAAAGGATGCTTTAAGATTTCCCTTACAGTTATCCGTTTAGCTGGATCAACAACCAAACATTTTCTAATAAGATCTTTTGGATCTTCTGTAAAAACCAAACAAAAAAAAAACAGAAAATAAAGTCAAAAAAGCGATTACAACAAAAAAATAATTGAAATATTTCAAAATAATCTTAAGGAATGAAAAAAGAAATCACCAGAAATATCAGCCCACTCAGGTGATGTAAAACTATATTTTGCCTCCATTATATTTCTTAGCATAACCATTTGTTTACGATGCCAAAATGGAGGACAACCGACTAGTAGAGTGTACATAATAACACCACAAGCCCAACTAAAAGAATAGTCATTCATAAACTTTAAAAAATGAATTTGATCGATTGATTTAAATTCACTTACATATCCACTTCTTTTGAATATCCTGGTGAATCTTCAAACATGCTTACCTTTAATGTCTCTGGTGCTAAATAACCGGGTGTACCGCATAAATCTATATTAAAGGATTATTGTCAATTCCATCAGTGATTTTATTTTTTTAAACTTACCAAATAATTTTTGTCCCTCTGGTAAATATTTAGCAAAACCAAAATCAGTTATTTTAACATTCAAATTATCATCTAAGAGAATATTCTCAGGTTTTAAGTCTCTGTGTACAATATTCCGTGAATGTATATAATCTACACCTTCAAACACTTGCCTTTAAAATATTAAAACAAATAATTAATTTTCGTTTTGTTTTAAATTGATAACTTTTAAATATTTACCTCATTATGTATCTAGTCTTTTTTTCTGATAATGTAACAACTGATGTTAAATAGTCAAATAATTCACCATGACGACATAATTCAAATACAATAAACATAAAAGCATCTGACTCGAATACATCTTGAAGTTCAACTGTAAAAAGAAAATATTTAAAGTTTTACTTATATTCGAAACAGCGTTCAGTACATGAAATTCTTTTTGGTAATTTCTATATTCAGATTTAAGAAATTTAAAACTTAATAAGGTTGCGGGTCAAGTATATTAGGAAGAGTTTACAAGACAAAAAAGTGTAAACAGTTTGAATTACATAAAATTACCTATGTATTTGTGTCCCATAACTTGACGAATAATTGCAATTTCTTGTCTTGTCGCTTCAAGCATTTGATGTGATGAAATATCTGAATTACCATCAGCACCTAAATCAATAATTTTTGCAGCAAATTCAATTCCAGTTTCTTTTTCAATACATCGTCGTACAGTTGAACTTATCCCCCTAAAAGTAAATTAAAAATCATGTATATTTAGATTATGACTAAATAATTTTCCTCAACAAAAAAAGAAAGGAAAATAAATAAAGAAAAAGAAGAAGAAAAGATTACGATCATAATTTCAGTTGTCTCAGTTTAATAATTTATAAATATCACAAATGACAAAATAAAGACAGAATTAATATGACGCAATCAATATAAATCTCATTTATTTGTAGTTGAACACTTTTTTCCCTTTTCCACACTTTTTCTATTTTCTAAAAAATCTTGTTCATTTTTAATGTTTTCTCATTTTTTGTAAACAAAACAAAAACAAAAAATAATTGAATTATGACAGGAAATGTAAACAAAATGTAAGAGAATTTTAGATTCACGTGGAGTAGTGTGTTTGAAGATGATTTTATTTTTTTTTTTCAGAAGAGCTGAAATAATCATATAAAGTTTCCTATCGTCAACAAATTTTGCTGAATTTTTGAATTTCTTCTTTCATTTCCAGTATTTTCTTCTCTTTCTTCGAACAAAATATACAATTTCAAAGCCATAAATTAAATAAATTGCAATGAATGAAACAAGCACACAGATAGAGAGAAAAACAAAAAATTCAATTGTTTTCTTTATAGTTTAAATATTTTTGTTTTCAAAAAATTTATAAATAAAAATGTTAAAAGAAAATTAAAAAATTGTAACTACCTCCAATTATTATTATTTTGCTTTTATTTTTTTGTCAAAAGTAATTTAATTTAAATTAGCGCATGTGCGTGTTTTTTTTTTCTTTCAGTGTGCTTGTTTCTATTTCCGCAAAAATAAAAAAAATAAAGAAAAATCAGTAATAAATAAATAAATGAAATGTCAAATTATTTTCTTAGTCAAGAATACAAAATTAGATTTTTCTTTCTTTTCAAAAAAAAATTTATAGTCTTTTTTTACCTGCCCAGTATTTCTTTAGGTTCGTATTTAGCATAAAATCCTTTTGCGGCATCTAAAAGGATTATGAAAATGTTAGAAAAATAGATTTCGTTGGTTATCAGATGAGAGAAACATACCTTTGTCAGGTAAAAGATCATCTTCCTCATCTTTTGCCATTTTTTTATCTATATTTCTTGTATGTGAACTCCTTTTATTAGTCTACACAATTTCGTTAGTTCAATGTCAGAAAGAGGTTAACTAATCAATATTAATACAATTGTTATTATTACAATTAAATTGTACAATTATAAATAAATTTGGAAACAATTATTATTAATTATTACTTTGTAATAATTTTTATTCCATAAAACACTTCACTTCTTAACTAAAATTTACTTTTATTTCACACAAAAAAATAATAAGAAAATTTCACTTTTTTCTTGTCTCACTCACTGAACTTAAATCGTATGTATTATAATAAATTTTCAGACATAGATTCTGATATTTATCACTTTTGTAAAAACTTATTTTTAGTTCTCCTTTGTTTAGACTTTCTTTTGTTCCAATTTAAGAAAGGCTACGACTTTTTTATCGTTACATTTTTTATAATATAATCTTTTTTGTTAATTATATTAATCTTATCAATCATAATGCTTTCATATTATTTCGTACAATAACCTTAATTTAATTTCAGTACTATCTTTTTGTAATGTTCGGATTTTCTGATGGCGAGTTTCTTTATCAAAATCAACCATCAAATAATAATCTTTTACATACATATACATATTTCCAGAGAAAAGTTTTTGAAATTCTGAAACCATCATCAAATCTTGCTAAATCAAGGACAGTAATTTTTGCTGGTAGGATTTAAAAAAACGAATGAAACTTCAAAATCTATCAAGGATATATTTTCTTATTGTTCTTTTTGTTTGATGTATACAAAATATATAATTATAATTATAATGACAATTTGTTTTCATAATTAAAAGGAATAGAGATTATAATAATTAATAATATGAATTTAATTATAAAAGATATTTAGTAAAGAAAGTAAAAAAACGATCAATTTAAATGCATTTTGTTTTCGATTTATACACTTTGAGCTAAAACACGTTTTTCTTTTTTCATTTTGTATTAAAAAAATATATTACTCATATTTTTTTCTAATTATTTAAGTACAATATATGATTAATTATACTCAATAAATGTGTTTATTGTTTAAACATAAACATTTAAAGTAAAAATAAAAAGTGAAATAAGGAGAGTATAAAATTAAAGAAAAGGAATTACAATAATTTTTGTATTAATTCAAAATAAACTTATTTTCTAATGAATTTGTTGTGTAATTTTATTAATTTAAAATTGGCACCTTTACACAATCACGTTTTTTAATAAAAGGTCGGAGAGAAAAGAAAATAACTAAAACGGGATTGACGCAACAAACGTACATTTAAAAATACACACAAAATTATATCAAGAATTTCTGAATTTCTTCTTATAAATGGCCAAATTCTTAATTACAATAGAAATTTACAATTTAGATAATAAAGTAATTATTTTTTTGTTTTTTCTTTTATTTTTAAATGAGATTTCTTTGGAATATAAAATGTCTTATTTCCGTCTTAAGAATAATACTTTTGATAATAAAAAAAATTAATTAATTGTGAATAGGAATTACAATTTGTGTTTTTCTTATTTTCGTGAATAATAATTAATATAATTGAAAGAAAATATTAAGGCTTTTCACAAAAAATGGCATAAACGCAATAAATTAAACCGATTTGATATAGTAAATAATCGATTTTTAATCGATTATTGTTGCGCTTGCATTTTAGCCTGCATTTGGGCTAACATATCTTGCATTCTACGTAATTCAGCTTCTTTTTCAAGTAAAATTCGATCCTTATCATTTGATACAATTGTATTCTGTTCTTGTTCTTGACGTGTAGTACCATTCTGTTTTAATCCTTTTGCTAATCTTTCAGAACGATAATTTTCGTAGTGAACTTCTTGAGTTACTTCTTGTAAATCTTGCATATGAGTTCTTAAAAAAACAAATAAATATGATTAATAATTAAAAGAAACATTAACTATTTTCTAATCTTACATTAACATCGTTCGTAATTTAATAAAATCGCAATGTTCTGGATTTTCAACTTCAACAACTCCCCATGGATATAAACGTCCACGTACTTTTCTACCTTTAACTTCAAGTAATGTATTTGCACCACAAACAGCAAATGGTACAGCCTCCTTTAGTTGGCGAACTTGTTCTTTATAATCTTCATCTTCATCACTATCACAATCAGGCAGTGGATATATTTTAATACCATTCTCTTCTATTTCCTGCATTATTCTACCTTTTAAACGTAGAATCTCTTTTTTTGTTAAACAATCAGCTTTTGCAATAACTGGAACAATGTTTACTTTAGAATGTAATTTTTTCATGAATTCGATATCCAGTGGTTTCATTCTGAAATAAAATAAAATGGAAAAATTAAAAATTCTCATATCACGTCAGTTTTAAATTTTTGTTAAGAAGTAAATAATCTTGTGGAAGTAAATAAATGAGTTGATTTTACATGTCTAAAAAATTCATGAAGGGCTTCTTCTGTCTGTTTGTTCTTAAGACGAGTTAAGTATTAAATATAATTTCAAATGTTATTCAATATTTAAAATAAAGAAGTGCTGTTGTGTTGATTTTTATTTTTCCTATATTTTAAAAGAAAGGATAAAACAAATATTCAAATGTATGAAAATTGTCGTCGTAAAGATATTAATTAAAAAAAGCTAATCATGTGAGAGAAAATGAGACAACAATACGATGGTATAAAAACAAACTTTAAAATTATGTTTTGTAGCTTTTCATTCAAATTGAAAACTGTACAGAATTCAAATTAGTGGAAAATGTACGTCATTTAAGAAAAGAATATTTCGATCGACGTTACAACAGAATTTTCTGTTTGTTTATTTTTCTAAAAGAAAAAGATAAAATATTTTTACAAAAACAATTTTGAATATTTGAGGTGAGATGACTAAATATAAATATAACTACGCTCTTTATTATTATTTTTTTATCACTAAATATCAGTAAATCCGGATATCCGAATTTAGATTATTCACGGGGAAAAAATTTAGAAACGTAGAAAAACGTTGATGAACTCAAAAAAAAAAGTGTAGTTTAGATTTAAGTTTTAGTTCGTTAAAGTTAAGTTATGAACAAAAATTTCAATCCCGTAACACACACTTTTTGGATCGAAAGGCAAAACTATTTTTTTTGGAATAGTTTCTATGAATTAATTTAAAATCGGATAAAATTATAAAAGATTTGCGAACAATTTTGTTTTTATTATTGTCTCACAAAACAGCTAGAGAACCTTCACATACAAATTAATTGAATAAATAATTTGTAAGTGAAATTAATATTTTTAACCTTTAAAATGCTTTATAACTTTAATTGTTATTAATATCATTCAAACAGTAAGCAATTTAATGTTTATCACAATTAAAATATAAACAAAAATTGATAGTTAAGGCGCTACACAGTCCAATCCTAATAATTTGTTCTTATTAAAAAATTCACGAGATAATTTAGATTTTATTTGTTTTCATATAAAAAATAAACAAAGATGATTGAATCTTTCCAATTAAAAAACCATTTTTTTTTCTAAGCAATTTTGTATTCAAAAATAAAAAAAAAATACGCTGATTCAAATTATCGCGACTAAATTAATTAGAAATTTGCTCTTAACCTTAACACTGAATTATTTCTTTTTTGGGTAGACCGTGAAGTAGATTTCTCACGACTAGACTTTTATGAAAAATTTTCTTTATTAATTGGTTTATCCTTTTGTTGATGGCCAATCTCGTTTGGCATTTACTTTTCTTAAACACTGAGACTAAATTGAAAATCATCGATTTACCTTAAGAAGAATTTAATTTGAAGAGAATCATGCAATTAAATAAATAAAAATTAAGAAATCTTACCCATGTCCAAATGGTGATATAAAATAAAAACAACAATGAATACGATTATCAACAATATTTCTTCGATTTAAACCACTTTCATCACGTAGAAATCTCTCATATTGTTCATCAATATATTCTAATATTGAACTGAAACTATCAGAATTATCAATAGCATCACCAAAACCGGGTGTATCAACAACAGTTAATCTTAACTTAACACCACGTTCTTCTATTTCAACAGTTGATGCATCTAATTTAACTGTTTGTTTTTGTTTTTCAATTGCATCTGGAATTATCCTTTCTGGATATAAATCTGTTAAAAATAAACTATTGACAAGTGTTGATTTGCCTAAACCAGATTCACCAACAACCATCAGTGTAAATTCAAACCCTTTTTTTACAGATTTTCTATGTACTTGATTTGGTAAATTAGCAAAACCAACATAACCGGGTGTTTCGAGGCTAGAAAACTGTAAAAGAAAAAAAAGTTAAGTTGTTGTTTATTATAATTATTTTTGGTTGGATGAGTTTACTGGACTGATACACTGAAAGAGTAAAACAATGTAATTAAATATGCGACACAACAGACGGACTCAAGAAAACGAACGAATGATTGTACGAGTTGAATTCTAATTTTTTTTTATAAAAAAAACTAAAATGAAAAAATGATAAAATGAAAAATTTGAATTGGGGCAAAAATAAAAAATAACTGGGTCTCTGAACTGATGACTAGATGCCGATTATTGATTACTTTTTTTCTATCTTCATAATTAAAGGAGAATACACAGGAAGCGTGCACTTTTTTTCCATATAATATAAAAAACGCATTCCTTGTCTCGGAAGAAACCAATTTATAATTCAAAAAGCTTTTTGTTTGAATTCTGAATTGTTTTTTTTTTTGGTTATGCCAATTTTCCAAAAAGAACAAAAATTCGATTAAATAGAAATAAATCAATGTCAATAAAAAAATTTGTATTTTTTAATTTGGAATTACATGAATTACGTGTAACAAGATTTTCGTTTCAGTTTCTCTATCTCTCTCTTTCCCATTTTCGCCTTAAAAGAATTACAAATTTTGAGTCATATATTCAGGTCATACAATCTAAATATCTCTATTTAACTTCTGTATTTTTGTGAAGCATGTAAGAGGACGCAAATACTAAACAATTAAAGAGTCAAAACACTGGGGGTACAATAAAAAAAGAAACAAAAGAATGAAAAAAAAAAACTAATAATAGTACGTATCATAAACAATTTATAATTTGTTGTATTTGTCTTAATTATAACAAAAAAATGTTTATAGTTTAATGTCTAAACAGAAACAGAGCGGCATAGGAAAGAAAGGGAGAGCAAATGAAAAATTCTCATCATTATTTCTTTGAATTAAATATATTCCATATGGTTCATATTTTTTATAGTTAATTTTCCATGGAAAAACTAACACAAATTTTCTTTTCTTATGTCAAAAAAAAAAACAAAACACTTTGGTATTTGAATTATTTTCCAATTTAAAACAAAAGAAACAATAGAAAGAGAAGCAGAAAAACACAAAAGCTATAGAGAGAGACAGAACAGCAATAAATGAAACAAAATGACCAAATGAAAAGTGGATTGGTTTTATTGTTGGAATGTATGAAGAAGGGGAAAATTTTTTCGGGAAGAGAGGAAAGAAAGTTGAATTTTTGTATGATTCATAATTCTAAAGTGTTGGTTTTTATTTCAGGAATCTTTTTTTACTACTTGCTTGGGTTCTTGTTTACTGAAATTATTCTAATATAAACGACACACCCTGTTGTTTAACATTTAGCATTTGAGTGATTTTTATTATTTTTTTTTACCATAAAAAGAAAAAGGCTATTTGATAGTACAATGAGAAAAAAAATATTTATATTAAAGACTAAAATAATAATGAATAATATTCTTACACTTTTTACACTATCTGACGACATTTTTTTGAGTTATATGTAAATTCAATTCTTTACAAAGAGAGCACAGTACACATACACACACAATTAAGTATAATGGCAAAAAAAAAAATATAATAAAATAAAAAACTACAGCCGCTAAACAAAATTTTCTCTCTCTTAAATTCTTTAAAGAAATAAACGAGAAATATTTAAAATAAATCAAAAATGACAAAAAAACACGAACAGAAATGAAAGAAAAAAAAACAACAAAACCAAGAAAAAAAATTCACTTTATTTTAATTCGAAAGAAAACAATTTACAAACATCTAAACGCATTCAATTATTGCTGACGAGTTATTAAGCTTGTATTGGCTTCTGATAACAATTTTTTTTTTGATAATAATTTCGTTATTTATTTATTATTTTATTTCACAAATTGATTACTTAAATGCTTGCTTCTTGTTTGACATAAAAAACTAAACAAAAAAAAATAAAACGAAGTGGAGATTTTAAACTCCAAGTAAGCATTTGTGGTGAATGTTCTTTGTGGTGGTGAATTGTAGTACAAAAAAATATTTGTGGTGAATGTGTTGTCATTTTGATTCATTGTACTAAATTTTTTAGTTCATACTTTTTTTTTATCGAAACAAAAAGAGAGATTTTAGTTCATTTATTTTGCGGCATTTTATTTCATTTTCAGTCCAGTGTTTTTTTATGAGGCATGTTGTCAACTTCAAGTCTATTATTGAAAATGACGTCATTACTAGTAGAGTTGTGACGTCATTTTCTGTTATATCCAATGAACAAATGAGCAAAATTATTTTAATAATGCAATTATAAATTCAGAGAATAAATCACCTAGAATTATTAAATTAAATAAAAAAAAAATTAATAAATTATGAAACTTGCTATGTGTGTTAACAGGAGAACGAGAAAAACAATAGAATAAAATGAAAATGGTGGAGAAGCAGAAGACCAGCAAGGTCATTGACTTTTATATAAACAAAAAAAAAAACTTATTTTGCATTGCAAGAGTAAGTCTTTATATGTGTATGTTTGTGTTTATAAAATCATATTATTAATTTTCTCTTCTGATAAAAATGTTTTTCATCTACGTTTTAGGTTTTACTTCAATAAACCGATTTAAAAAAAATTTTAAAATATTTACATTAAATTTCCTTAAATAAAATTCACCCTTAGAATTTTCCAATAATCTTTTTCTTCGTTTATCATTTCTAAAATTTCCTTCTTTGAATTATCGCAAATAAAAATGAGATGGAATAATAAAAAGAAAGAAATACTAAATATGAACATCGTGTATTTTCGTAGAACGAACGAATTAATTCGTATATAAAATGTTTTTAAACTCAAATTTCTCTACAAAATAAACTCGTAAAAAATGCAATAAAAAAATTGTTTTGAATTTCAATTTAACGCAGTTCATTTTTCTTCTCAGACTTTTTTTTTTTGTTTTTTTCTAGAGAGAGAAGACTACAAATTTTAACATGGTAACATTCGTAAAGTTAACTTCGTAGTGAAAAGCTCGGCGACTTTTTTTTCCTTCGAATAAAAAAAAAAGAAAAATTAAAAACTAAGAGAAACAAAAAAAAAAATAAAAAACAAAATACAAAACAAATTTTTACTTAATTTTTTTTTTAAATATTTTTGTATTTTTATTTTTTATTAATAAAAACGTAATATTAGCAAAAAAACATTAAATGTGAGTTTTTTTTTAAAAAAAAAACACTAAAAAAAAATATTTAATTTATAAAAACAGATAAATTTTCTTTTATTTTACTTTTCTGACAATTTTTTTTTTGTTTTTCTTTTTTGGGTAAAACCTAAAGGAAGGAATAAAAAAAGGACAAATAATAATAAATAAAAAAACAACAACAAATTATATGAAATAAAAAAGTGTTTTCTCTATTTATTTTTTTGTGTATTGATTTTAACTACATGTGTGTATATAAAAACGATGTGTAAAGAAGTGTTTACAATACATACGTAAAAAGAGAGAATAAATAAAGAGTGGGAAAGAGAGAGAGAGAGAGAGAGAGAGAAGTGTTTGTGTTTTATTTTTTTTGTTGTTAACAATTTTGTCTTGTTTTTATGTTTTTTTTACAAACTAAAAGAACACAACCCAAAAAAAAAAACAACAAAAATACATCAACAACAGAAAAATTACAACAACAATTTAATAATCGATGCGGTTACAATAAAAAGTTGTATTTTTCCAAAGCTGTAACTTTATTAGTGTGTAAGTTGGAAAGAGCAAAAGTTATTTTGTGTGCTTTTTATAGTTTTTAATTTTTTATTTTTTATTTTATTTTTGTTAGGTTAATATTTATTTTTAACAAAAACAAAAAAAATAAAAGAAATTAAAACAACAACAACAACAACAAAAACCGATAAGTTGATTTCCATTAAAATAATCGAATAAAAATAACAAAAATAAAAAAAAATAAAAAATAGAGAGAAAGAGAAAGAGAGAAATTCCCACAGAAACAAATTAACGGAATGTAAGTTTGATACAACACAAATATATACACAGCACGCAATTATATTATTTTTTTTTTGTGATTTGTTGTTGTTGTTGTGTTGTTGATATTATTTATTATTATTTCTTACTTAACATTTTTATGAACTGACGAAAAAAAAAACACATTTTTTTTTTCGTTTTGAGTAAAAAAAAAAAAGAAGAAGAAGAAGAAGAAAGAAAATGTGTAGAATTTTTTTTTTTTTTGCTCGTCAGTTTTTTACTCTCTTGCCTGATGCTTTTAGGCAACAGTTGTTGGGAAATCTGTCAATCAAAAAGACTTAAACTCCAACAATACGAACAACAATTGGTAAGAAAAAAATAGATCGAATTTTTTCCGCAAAAAAAAATAAACTGAAAATAAAAATAACGACAGAAAAAGAAATCGAAGGGTTTTGTCTTCTTTTAAATTTTCTCTTTTTTTTTTTCTTTTTCTTCGTTTAAGTGAATTTTTTTTTTAATGGTTTTTCGATTTTTGATTTAAAAAATAATTTCCCTTCCACATTATAAAATTTCTTCTTTGTTTGACAAGATTTATCTTTTGACCTTGTGTTTTTCTGTCCTTTTACCTTTAATTCTCCTTCTCTGTCTTTCTTTCGTCTTTCATATTTTTTTTTGTTTCGCCTTTTTTTCCTTTGGAATAATTTATAATATTAATTGCGGGTTCTCTTTAAAGTTGTTCACATTAGAAATTTTGAGGGTACAAATAATTTATTAAATGAACAAAAACAAAAAAAAAACAACAACAAACAATATAAAACAAAACTAAACAATCAAAAATAAAAAGAAAAATGTTGGAAAATTTTTTTGGTAAAAAAAAATATTAAAGTGAATCATGCAATTTTCCCGAAAAAAAAACAAACAAAAACAACAAGAATAAAAATTTCTTTTGCAATTAAATTGATTTAATTTGTGTCGCTTGAAATAACCAAAAAAAAAAAAAAAATAAAACGAAGGAAAGCGAAAAAGAAAAGCCAACATTTTTCTTTCATTGTTTATTTGTATATTTGCTTTTTTTATTTTTCTTGTACGTTTTAGTTCAAACCAAATGTTCTTCGCTGAATTTAGGTCATTTAATGTTCCAAAAAAAAGAAAAAAAAAGAAACAAACAAAAAATATACAAAAACAACAAACACAATAGCAACAACAAAAAAATGCTCACTATATCTGACCGACCTTATTAAATAAATTAAAATATCAATGATTTCACTTAGAATAAATAAATATTGACGAAGTAGAAGAGGGGAGGAAATAATGAATTTGTTGTTTTAAAGACGGCGTACGTTTCTTATTCTTTATGGTGGAGGCGCCTTGTATTTTTTTTAAAAGTAAAAGCAAAAACAACAAACAAATCAAATTCTGTGGAGGCGCCTTGTATTTTGTAGTCTCTCTCTCTCTCTCTTTCTCTCAACAACAACTTTTTATTCTTCTTCTTCTACTTTTTCTCTAATTTTTTTATCTTCAATTCTTTTTAAATTCAATTTCGTTTGATTTTGTTTGAAAAAAAAAATGCAAACAAAAAAAGAAACCCGCAAACAAAAATTCCTTTTGTTTTTCATCTTCTTCTTTTTTTCAAGAGAAAGAGTGAGAGAGGGTGAGAGATGAATCAATTAATAATAAAATGTAAAATGAAAGATGGAAAAATTGAAAAATGTGTTAAAAACGATTATCAATCATTTGTGAATAATTTTTGTGTGTATTTATCTTCGTTTTTTTTTTTCATTTTTTTTTTTTTTTTTGAGAAAACCCAAAAACAAAAAAGGACAATAAACAACAGAAAAAATGTTTTTTTTCTTTTACTTCAATAAATTTTAACTTTTTTCTTTAATTAAAAAAAAAAAAAACAGTTTTTTTCTTCTTCAATGAATTAACAAAAAAAGAAAGAAAGAAAGATGAATAAGAAGAAGAAATGAATTTTTGCACAAACAAGAGAATGAACGAAAATTATCATATAAAAGTCGTCTTGTAAAAATAATCAATGCGTAGCAACAAAAAAAAAAAAAAAAACAGAAAACGGAAATCAAATAAAACAACAACAACAAAAAGTAAAAAAAAAAAAAACAGAAAAATCAATTTTGATTTTTTTTTTTTGCTTCATTTTTCAAATTTAAAAAAAAATTAAGAAAAGAAGAAGAAAAGTTATAAATACATTTGTTGTTGGTGTATTTTTAGAAACTACAAAAAAAAACAATAATAACAACAACAACAACAACGAAACGCAAAAACAACAAAAATGTGCGTTTTAAAAAATTAAAGCAAACAAAATATTTTTGTGTACGTTTTTTTTTTTTCTGTTTTCATTAATCGGAAAAGAATTTACAGTAAAAAAAAATCCACATTTGGACATGATCGGAAAGAGCAAGAGAGAATGAGAGAGAGAGAGAACAAAATAAGGGAAAAACCAAACAATAAAAAATATTTGTATAAAAAAACAACAATTCGGTTAATAATAAAATCGTGATTATGTATAATGAGGATATATGTAGAGTGAAGTTGGTGTTGGGCAACTGGGCTATAGAAGAATAGATGGTGGGGGCGCCAGAAATGTACGCAGTGAGAAGGGTGATGTGTAGACTGAAATGAATGAATTGGAGTTGGGGAACTGAAGCAATAGCAGCAACAGTGGGATGATGTGTGTAGGGTGTTGGTTTATAAAAAGAATAGTGTTGGGTTGATGGTATGGAAATATATTTAGTAGCGAGGTGTGCATATATATAAAGTGGGTGAAGGTCTAGACCACATTAAGAAAGGGTGTGTGTGCCAGTTGTGTTTGTTTTTATTTTGTTTTTTTTTATTGTTTTTCCCCATCCCATCTCATTTGAATTAAGCAACCAAGAAAAAGCAAAACGCAAACACATACAGAATATTTTTATTTTTAATTCTGTTTGATTATTATTTTTTCTCTCATATAACACAAAATTAGACTTATGACTTTTGTAATTGTCCGACCATATTATTGTGTGTGTGTGTGTGTATGTGTGTGATGTGTGTTGAGGTTTATTTAAATAATTTAACATTCTAACCTAAAATATACTCTACGCTTAATAATTGCACTGATTTGACTGTTGAAATGATCAAATAAAAAATTTTATAGTGTTTCATCAACATAATCAGAAATCCTAAAATTTTTTTTCTTCTCTTCGTTTTGTTATTGTTGTTGTTATCTTGTTCAAATCAAAGATTCAATACTCAGGAATTCTTTAATAAAGAAACGGGTTTTTTTTTTATTATTTATTACGTTTTTGGGATCAAAGAAAAAGCAAGATATTGATAGAGAAAGGATAAATCAATCAAATCATCATTTTCTTGATTCTAACAATAATAAACAGGCTAACATATTTCTGTGAATTATCACGTAGTCAGTCAATTTGATTATTTCTTTTTTTCTTTAGAAATCAATACAGTAATAAAATTGTCTTGCTTAGAAGAAAACGTTTTTAACCATCCCAATTAAGTGACCATAACAGAACAATAATTTTGTAGATTTTTTGAGACGATAATTTTTTTTTTTTTTAAATGGCCAACTATTTTTTAATTGTGATAAATAAGGTGACCGTCAAATTATTTAATAAAGGTTCTAACTATTCGTAGTGAACGATAATACATCAGAAATGCAACTATAATATTTTTTATAACAAAAAAACTTCTAGATTCTATAGAAAATATAAATTCTAGTTAAAAGTCTAAAAATGGTCAGAACATAAAAATATATTTTCTCATCAATTATTTTTGGAAAATGAATTGAAATTATTATAAATATTCTCTCTTTGTTTTGATTATTGTTGAATCTTTCTGAAAATATTTTTCTAGAATTTTTCAAATTTTTTGTTTTTTACTTTTTCACTCAATTTTAATTGTTAAAATTTTTGTTTTTTTTCTTCTTTTAAATTTTTCCAAATATCAAATTCAATTCATTTTTCTTTCACCCAATTTATTTTAATTATTTATTTTAATGGAAAATATGTAATAATAAAGTCAATTATTTGTGCGTGCATGTGTGTATGTGTATGTGCTGTGATTGTGTGTAAGCATGTTTGTATTGTTTGTATAAAAAATGAATGTGTGCATGTGTTGTGGAGAGGAGTGAAATGATGAATAAATCAAAATATTTATTGTATACAATAAACATAAAAAAAAAAAAAAAAAAATTGAAGGATGATTTATTAATTTATGATTTTTGTTATATTAAGTTAAGTTATTATGATGGAACCAATTTAAATAATGAATTATATGCGAAGTGGGAGAGAGGGAGACCGAGAAATTTAGTTTACTTTACACGGAAAGGGAACAAATTACAATATACTAAAGAGACATACAAAATTTTTGATTGTCTAATATTTTTGTTTAATATTTTATTGCTTTCATCATTGTTGTTGGCACACTTTTGGTTAAAGTTTTGAAACTTTTCATGTATGACCAGTACTTTTTTTTGGAAAACAGTAAAGACATATCAATGACCAAAGTAAATGTATAGTGTTCGCCTTATAGTGTTTGCCTTGAATATCTAGAAAGACAGAGAGAGAGAGTGAGAAAAAGTGATAATTGTTTACAGATGTTATGAAAAAATAGAAGATTATCTGTTTGTCTGTCTCAAATAAAATAGGCTTTAAAATTTTAAATTTACAGAAAGTTATACACAAAGGTCATCATCAAAAATGGTTTCTGTGGAGTAAATTTATTGATTCTATTCGAAATTCCCATTTCAGAGTCTTACAGAAAAATTAAATGAAAATAATCTCTTCTTCCATTAATTCCTTTTAATGAAGGCACTGTCTGGTCAACATTTGGATGAATATGTTGACCATCCACTTATAAAGGTTCCACTGGTTAGTCCATCCATTCTTAGGGAGCTTTTACTGAATAATTTTAGTTATCTAACAATAATAATTAAAAGTTTAACGTTACAAAAACATACAATTATCGAGAAAATTATCAATTCTGAATAAAAAAATATTTCCATATACAGAAAACTAACGTCAAGTTTTTCTCTCTCTCTCTGTTTCATTTTAGAAAAAACAACAACAATGAGACGGGCCATGTCATATAAAAGATACTCTGCTGTATAATAAACTAATCAAATTTACTTTATTGATGAAAACCGATGACGAACGCAGATCGATTACTTTAATAAAGTCTCTCTGCCTCTCTTTCTCTCTCTCTCTCTTTCTCTCTCTCTCTCTCTTTTATTACCTCTCTTTCTTTGTTTTCTTTATTCTGTTTTATTTTGTTTATTTTTTTTATATTTTTTATAATTAAATTTTTCTACAAAATTAAAATTTTGGAATAAAAAAAAATTCTGTTATTCTGTAAAAACAAAAAAATTCTACTGGAATTTTTTTCAACATGAGAATTTTTCGGTACTTCTGATAAAAAGAGGAGTGGGCATTATAATACCCTATAAAACTCATAATTGGATAATTGGTGAAAGAGACGGAATAACATTATTTTAATTTAAAATTACATATGTATGTATTAGTAATTCTATTCATGCGGATATTTATTTAAAGAATACATCTAATGAACGTTTACAAATTCAAGTTCATATTTTCTATTTGTCTTAATTTATTTTGTCGGTTTTCTGACATTTTTTTTTTGTTCGACTTTGTTTTTTTTTTTTTGCTCTTTTCATTATTTTTTTTTATGTTTTTCTATGATGACATTTTGTTGTTTGTTTACAAATTTAAGAACGACAGACTAATCGGTTTCCGTTACAATTGATTTTGATGAATTTTGATTTGATGCTCGTTTTAGTATCCGTTACCAAAAACTAATCTCATCTTCATTTCATTTTATCTACCTTTTGACAATTTAAATTCTTAAAGAATACAACAAAAATACAGCAAAAAAAAAACGGTTAGAACGGTTTGTTGTTGTTTTTATCAGAATAAAAGAAAAACGAAACCTAAGACAAAGATAAATAATAATGAAAATTTAATTTGAAAATGGAATTTTTTTTTCTAGTGTAAAAAAAAAATAAAATAAAATAAAAAGAGAATGTATGTTAGAGCGGAAAGAGAGGATCTATAATTTTTTAAGTTAATTAACCTAATTTGCTTTTTCGTTTTTTTTTGTTTTTTTTTTTTTTTTTTTACTTGAAACGAATAATTATACCATTCTTCGCTTTTAGGATTTTTATTTTCCTCTTTGTTCTTTTTGATTCGTTTTAATTCACGTTACTGTTCTTGATTCATGCCCTTGTTTGTTGTTGTTGTTGTTGTTGTTGTTATTCTATATTCTTATATTTTTGTTTTATTTTCACGTTCATATATAATTAAAGTCAACTTAAATCATCATCATTTGTCTTATTTTCTGTTAATTATAAAGGACAATTAGATGATAAAGGTAAAATGAATATAAAGAAAAGAAAATTAGAATCGACTAAGATTGAGAAGGAGATGGCAGGAGAGTTATATACACATGTCTCTTTTATACATATACATAAACGTCAAGTGGGGAGAAAGATATTTGTGTAGTTTTTTAAAGGAAGAAAATAAGAAGAGTTAATTATGTATGGTTGAATGAACTTTACTGTTTAATCGAAACTTGTTCTACTATATAATATTGATTTTATAAATTATTCGATCAATTGATAATGTCTACTATTATAACAAGAACAAATAAAAAAGTTATTTTGCCTTTTTTGTTTTACAGTTTCAAACACAAATTTAACAATAAAATTCTTCTGTTGTTTTTATTTTAACTTCTTAACACAAAAAAAAAAAATAGAAACGAAAAGAAAGTAGGAAAATATAACAAACACAAAATAAGAACAAAAGAAAAAGGGGGAAAAATGTTTTTTTCCAACTTTTATTGTGAAGTTTCAGTTTATTATTTTCATTCGATTTTCGAATTGTTAAAATGAATAAAAATTTACATTTTTTTCTTTAAAACGTGAACATTTATTTGTTATCTTTTCTTTCTAGTTCATTTTTATTCATTTGACCTTTTAACTTAAACTTTTGATAATTAGTTATAAAATTGTTACGAAAATGACGTCAAGTCATTTTTTGTCTTTTTTTTTGTCTTCTATTTATTTATTTTTATTTGTTTATTTTGTTTGGATTAAAAACATTTTCTAGTTTTTGTTTATTATTAATTCTGTTCATTAATATTTACAGAAGTTAAATGCGTAAAAATCGTTTTATTGAAAGTATTGAAATTGAATTGGGATGTTGGTTAAGTAAAAATGGATAAAACTGTGTCACTGTGGGTGACATTGCTTTAATTTTTTGTCACAAAATTTTTTATTGAAACATCAAACTGTGTAATCTAAATGCGATCGATCCCTATTGGACTCTTACTATTATTATTTGCTTTACCCATAAAAAAACTATAGCTTAAATATTTTTATCCATTTGAAATAAAATTAAATTGATGGAATTTTACATGCTATAGGGAATTTCAATAAGTGTAAAATCTGAATAACCTTTGAACAATTCATGCAAATTTTGTAAAATAATTGTGCAAATATTATGCAATATTTGTGAAGTATTTCATGTGATCTGTGACATTTTAAATTTGTTTAATAATTATTTGCGTTTGAACGTTGGGGTAATTGTTAAAATAACTATATTCAAATTGAGAGACGACGTAATAGAATAAATTAAAATGTATTACCAAAAAAAAAAAAAAGTTTGCACTGGTTTCTCCGCATGCTTAAAAAAATTTATAATAATATCTAACCCATTAAAACCCATTATTATTATTTAAACCACCTTTTTTTTTTGTAATTTTCCACTTATTTCATCACGTCATGTCACTGTCATTAATAATGTTCGTTGTTAACACGTACTTACACATATACTTATATCTTTGTTTTTGTGATGAGCTGATGTCATAACATATTTTACAATGTTTTGATAACGACAAATTATAATCATTATTACATATAGAAAAATCGATAAAACAAAAACATAAAGAAAAAATAACGCGCCAAAAGAACAACAACAACAATCAACATCAATAATAAAAAAAATAAAGTATAAAAAAAAATTATGATACACGATGTCAAATGCCAAATATTCTCAGGTGTGATGACGACATAAACACAAAAACAAAACAATAAAAAATGGAAGAAAACAACGTTCCATTTTTCAACAACAATAACAACAACAGCAACAACAATATAAACAAAAAATAAATAAAACGAAAATACTGCAACAGCTGACTGTGAAAACTCAAATTCTCAAAAAGAAAAAAAGAAAAACGAAAAGTGCGTCTTTCACACATTTTTAGAATTTTTAGTCATAGAAAATATTCTAAATCGTGTTTTATTACAATTTTTTTTTTGTAATTCATAAAGAAGAAAAACTATAGAAAAACTTTTTTTTCACGTGCTTCATTGTTTTTCTATTTTTATATTTTATTAATTTTCCCAAGAATATAAAACTGATTTTTAATGAAGATTTATTTCCTAATTTTTCCTATGTACAAACTGTGAAAGTTTATTCAAAACGATTCGAACTTTTTTTTTTTTTTTTAGGAAAATTGGAGTTTACCAGCAAGTTTGGAAAATCCGGTTTCATTTAAAGTCAAAACAAAAAAAAAAGTACAAAATGCTACAATGTTATAAAAATTCTTGGCAAACGACTTTAAAGTACTTAAGTCGGATATATTATTATTTGTTCCTGTTGTTGCTACCGAGATATCTGAATTTATCTCAAATAAGCCAACGACCTATTATTTACCTTTGAATATTTTTCTTACACTTTAAGACCATGAACTTCGAGTGGAACTATCACCCTTTAAGACTTTGACCAGTATTCAAAACGTTTGCAATTCGTTAAATTATAAAACAAATATTATTGCATGCACGTGAAAAAAAAGAAGGAAAAACTTATAAAAAAATGGAAACAAAGGAATTTAATTTTGGAATTTTAAAAATGAAAGATAAAGTTTTCCATTTTTCTTTTGTTTTGTATACGAGATATTTTTTTATTTCAATTTAAATTTTTGCACAGAAAAAAAAAAACGTAGTAAAATTTTTGGTTGAAATAAAACTGAAAACACAATTGAATTTTTGTTTCTTGTTATTGTGTTGTAGTGTTTTTTTTTTCAACGAAGTTGATTAATGTGAAAATTCACTTCTACTATACGTACAAAAATAAAAGGAAAGTGTTTTTATTTGACAGAATGTTATTAATATTAATTGGGAACAAAGTATGTATTATACAAATGACACCGAGGGTGAGAGTGTCGCAAAGGAACGTCATAAATATAAATACATTTTTATGCGTTAAAGGAATAGTTTCAATAAAACACTTTCTTTCATTTTTCTTTTTGACAAAACTTATTTACGTTGGAACAATGCAACAAATAGAAATTTTTTGATACTTTAATGTCAGAAACATTTACTTAGAAATCTTAATCTTCAATCATATTCTGTGTAGTATGTTAACCCATTTCGATAAATATTTTCATAGGTCACAGGCAAAATGAATTAAAACGTCAATTAATGAAATATTATTAAAACTCAGTTTCACATGTGATGATATGAGAAATTATAAAGAATGACGCACAATCAGTACCAACAGATGAAAGGTTAAAATTCTCATTAAATTGATACATTTGTATTTCTTGTTATTAATTTTGGCATCACAAAAACAGATTTTATATTACGAAGAAAACTCAAACAACTGTTCTGATATAATTTTCACTGTCAGATTTGTCACAAAATCTCTTGTCACAGATTTATACACAACATTTTAATCCTATATAGAATTTTCCTTACATTTTCTTTCATACGAGAAAATCTATGTTTTTATTTCTTTTCATATCTTAATTCTACATAAGATTTTAATGTTACAAAATCAACATTTGATAAATGTAACACCTGATGGAATGTTTTTTTTCTCCCCTATTCCCATTTACTTCTAAACCTTCCCACTTATTCGACTTTTATCTCCTTATATAAAGATTATAAAATTAAACTTGTTGATTTTTCATTTTCAATTTAATAAAACGGAAATGATTTTTCCTTTTTTTTTTATGTTACACTTTGTTGTTCTTCTTCTGTTTATATTTTTATGTTCCTTCCTTTTTGTTCTATTGGTGTGGTACGTTGTTCCTGTTTATTATTATTGTTTTTCTTTTTCTTTATGTGATTGTTATTTTTCTTTGTAGATCAGGATGTTTTGGTTTTGATGATAAAAGTTTAATAGCAAATTGTAATTGTCGTTGTTGTTGTCTTGAATATCTAATTAAAATGATGAATGTTACAGGATTAACAATTTCCTACAAAAAAGCTAATAATATTTGAAAATTCATTCTGTCGTATTTTCTCTGGTTTAATTGCTCAATAAAAAAAACGATATTAATTGTTTTTCTTTTACGAATCAAAAAAATTTATTTTCAAATTTTTCTTTTTCTTTATTTTCAATACAAAAATATTTTTAAATATTGACGTATTTTCTCTCTCCCTCTTTCTCTTTTCCTCTTTCTCACTGTCATCTCTCTCATTGATTTTTCAATTCTGTAATGAACCAAATAAAAAAAATAATAAACGAAACATTAAACGCAAATTATGTTTTTCTTTTTTAAAACAAAACAAAAAAAAATACAAATAAAATACAGCAAAGAAAAAAAAGCGCGCGGCATTTATTGTTTTGTTTATTTATGAAAAATAAAAAAAAAAAAAATGTAAAAGAAACAAATAAAAAGAAAATGTTTATTTATAAAAAAAAAAAATAACAAAATCGAATTTTTTTATGAACTAAAAAGAAAAACTCACACACACACATACATATACACAAAATTTAAAACGTATTTTTTCTGCGTCCTCTGATTTCAATCGGATAAATTTTTTTTTTATTCTTAAAAGATTTTCGGATAAATTAAGTGAAACAGTTATAAAAGATGCGTAAATTCTTTCAATCAGAAACAGACACAAGCATGGATAGAGATAAAGAAAATATGTTAATACTTTTATATTATTTATGTTAGACAAAATTCATCTCTTTACTTTTCATTTTTTTTTTTTTTATTTCAAACTCAATTTTATTATCGATATCATCATCTCACATATGATGATTTACATTTAAACATCACACACACACACACACACACATGAATAGACACACACGCTTATAGACTTGTACATAAATTTCAGATATTTGAATGCGTCTTATTTTATTCAACAAGTAAAATCGATTCTTAAAAAGAAAAAATGACATCTTATCTCTCTAATCTTTCTTCTCTACTTATTTGCACACATACACACACACACACATATGCAAGATGGAAAAAAATATATATTAAGAAAAAAGTGGGAAATTGATGAAGAAAAAATAGACGAGAAAAAAAAGGGGGGGGGGGGGGGGAGGATTATGTGTATTAAATTATCTACATAAAACAACAACAGCATTATTCAGACAAATCCCTATAGATGGATGGTTGATACACAAACATTGACGGATTAGTAAATATATAAAAAATTAAGTTCCTTATTAGCGAAAGGACACTGTCATGAGAAGTCTCGGGATAAAGTATATTCCAATTGTTTTTCGTTGAACTTAATTTGATGTTTAATTTAAGAGTATTGAGTTGGACGAAATTCTTAATTTATTAAGATGAAAGTAAATAATTAGCAGTAGAAGGTTGTTGGGCATAAGTTCTCATAAAATTTAGATGTGTATTATATTGACTTCCAAAATCAATTGAATTCATGGATCTGTGAAATTCTAGATTTTAAATTTTAGACAGACTGATTTTATTTACAAATTCTTCTATGAACACAAAAGAGAAAAAAATGTTAAATATTCACATCAGATTGCGGTTGGAAAAATTTCTGTTTTGTATTTTTTCTCCTTTTGAAAAGTTATAAAAGAAATACAAACACACAAAAAAAAAATTCTCATAATTAAAAGTTTTTTTCTTTTACTTTTTTTTTTTTTAAAAAAAAAGAAGAAAATGATAACAAAAACATTTTTTGACATTAATAAGAAACAGAGAATACCGATTTTCTATCTATACATAACGCACGTGTGCACAACAGTACACACATACATAACAGTTATACATACACAGACAGAGATATATTTTATCAAATCAATCCAGATTTTCAATTTTGTTCAAATAAAGTTTATGCGAAAAATCGAAGCTTTTTTATTTAATTCGTAGAAAAAATTTTATGATGCTGACACAATTTTTTCTTACTTTATTCATTTTATAGAGAGAGAGAGAGAGCTTTTTTTCTCTCTTCCTCTAATTCTATGGTGAATTCGTTTTTCGTGTTTTTCTTCCTTGTTTTTTTTTTTTTGCCAAAAAAAGGTAATACATATTTCTGTATTTGAAATTATTAAATTTCCAATGAAATGTTGTTAACATTGTTGTTGTATAGAAATATAATAAAAACAGGAGGAAAAACAGAGAACGAATAATAAAAATGAAGTTTTTTATCTTCATTCCTTCTAATTTTGTGTTTCCATAAAAAATTAAAAACAAAAAAAAATTATTATTGGAATGAGAGAAATTTACATTTTCTTCTTTTTGGTTTGTTGTTGGATTTAATAAAATAAACAAATAATCGTGTTTATTCTAATTTATTTAAATAATTATTTTGATTATCTGGATTTTTATTAGATGTTCGATTAACCGGACTTTAAATTTAATTTAGAAATTTCTATTAAATATTTTTTTTTTGTAGTTTTCACAATGAAAGCACAAAAATATGTATTCCTATATTTAGAATTGAATCTAAAACCAAATTATAAATATACTTTTATTAATTTTAATAAAAATTTCGTCATAAAAAGAAAATTGTTTCTTTTATTTTAAAGCATAAAAATAAAACAGGACCTTCTCCTGTCTTATTTTTTTTTTATTTGTGTTTTCTTTTCTCGTTTTATTCAACATTCAACATCACGGAAAATATTATTATAAATATTTAATTACATCAAAAAAAAAAAATAATGGGAGAAAAATTGTCCAATTTTCTTTTATGATTTTAACCTTGAATTTTTTGTTTTGTATTTTTGTCGAGAAAATAACAAGAATTGTATTTAAAATTACTAAAATGAAAAAAAAAAAGAAGGAAAACAATTACATTATTAAATATTTAAAATTTTCCTCTTAAAATAAAAATAAAAATTGCATTTAAATTGAACAAAAGTTTTATATCTGAATTTTTACATGCTCTTGAATTTTTTATTTAAAAAAAAAAAACGAAAACAACAAAAAAAAAACTTTTTAACGTTAAAAATTTAAAATAAAATTGGCAACAGTGTTTACTGGAAACGAAAAAAAAAACTATTCCCTTTTATAATATTAAATTTTAATAAGAAATTTAATATTCTTCTCAATATGTACACTACACATATACACGCAGCATATATACACACACACACACACACATGCACATGTATATATGTGCACATATTATATCACATAAACATATTTACAATGTACTACACTCCTTTTTCGTTCACATATTCTTCCCATAAAAATATTTTTCCTGTTCAATTTTGCATGAAAAGCTTTTCATATAAAATATAAAAAAAAAAATAATAATTACTTCCGCTTTTCCTTTATTTTCTTCTTATTTTTTTTTTTTGTGTACAAAAAAATAAACGTGATAGAAAGATTTTTCTTTTTGTGTTTATTTTGTTTTGTTTTGTTTGTATCTGTTTTATAGTTCCGATTTTTATGGCACATTGAAAAAAATTATACAACTTTTAATAGCTACTGACGCCGCCACAAAATTCAAATCAATTTCCTTCATCTAATTTTTTTTTTTTTTTGGTTTGTGAGTTTATTCAACTTTTGAGTAAGGAAAAATAAAAGATAATCTTTAATTTCCTTCTCTTCACTCTATTCCGACCTATTTCGTACACATTTTTTAACGGTTTTAATTTTCATGTTTTTTTGCTTTATAAAAAAAACTCACGTTTCATACGAACAAAAAAAAAAAAAAAAATAACTGAAATAAAAGAAATTCAAAACCGAAAATCCGAATTAATCTGTGCTGGAAAGAAATTTTACCAATTTTCTTTATTTTTGTTTTTCTTTTTGTTTTTGTTGTTATTCTTAATAAAAAAAAAAAATTCTCCACTTGTGTCAAAATAATATAATTTTCTTTGAATTTCAATGGAGAGAAACAAAAAAAAAAAACGTCTAAGCAAAAATTCATATTTTCAAGATTTTTTATTTTTTTATATTTTATTTCGTTGAGTTTCCTTTTCTTTGACTTTGGAAGTTTATTAAAATCATAAATAAATATAGACTTGAAAATTGGAATACATACGTATAAATATATAAAACGTAAAACTCACGTGTTTATAGGGGGGAGGGATGGAGAATTATGTTTTATACATGAAAACATATTGATGGGTTTTTTTTTTTGTATTTTATTTTTATCTGTCTTTATCTAAATATCTTTCTATCGCATTCACTCTTTAATTAAAAAATTACTGTCAGTTGAGTTGTGCTGCCTTAAGAAAGTAAAATCTTTTTTCTTTTTTTTTTTTTTTGTGTGTGTGTGTATATGCTTACGGGTAAATTATAGACAGATTCATCCTCTTCTTTTGTGCCATCATCATAATATATCAAAAAGATGTGTTGTGCAAAATAAATAATAATAAAGTATATCTTTTCGTGTAGATGACAGTATGTGTGTGTGTGTGTGTATTTTAATATAAGCATCGCATATAAATTTAGAATTTATTCAAAAATTATGTAACCCAATATTACATAGTTTTTTTTTTTAGTTTTTGACCCTTTGACAATATTGGCTGGATAGACAAAAATAGATAAATGAAATCCATAAAAATTTCAGTTTAATATTTCATCAATATTTTTTTTTTGTAAAATTGTCAATTTCAACTATCAATATTTTAAATTTTTATATCCACTTCACCTTTGTTGTTATATTTTATTTTATTTATTATAAATATAAATTTTATATTTATCTGGAAGTGAATTGGGGCTCACAACACACAACAAGTTGGAGAAAAATCCAAAAAATAAATAATTACTCGAATTCATTTATTTTAAGTGATAATTTTGTGTTTCACAAACAATTTAAGTTTAGTTTAGTTAAACTTCAGAGGAAAAGAGGAAAGAGGAGAATACAGGAGATAAAGGTAGAATTAAACGGGTTTGTTAAAGTTGTTTGTGAAACTTGATATATAATTATGGGGAATATTCTAATAATCTTTATAAACAAAATCAAAAATTATTTCCTTTAAAGAATTTTTTTACTTTTCCGTTTTTTCTTCTTAATAAAAAGAAAAACATGAATTATTTTCGTAATGGGGGGTTCAAAAAACAATTTAAAATTTACATAAACATAAAAAGCAACGAACATTTTTTTTTTGTTCATATTTAATATAAATAAAAGTACAATCAATCATACAACAAAACAAACCCAAAAACTCCATCCCCGTCATTTAAGAAAAAACAAAACAAAAAAAAAAAAACCAAAAGAAAATAAAAAATACGAAATACACAGCACAAACTCCCTTGCTATAAAAGTGACAATAACAATTCAAAATCAAATATTAAATATTATGATACCATAAAAAAAAAAAAATGTAAAACGAATTTTCCCTTATTATTATATTTCTGAATGTTTTACATTTTTTAATACAAGATCGTCTACTAGCCCAACAATAAGGGTATATTCAAAATGAATCATTATTATTTTCTTTCCTCTAGAAATTGTCATAAAACGATTTCTTTACTTAACCACAATTTTTACCCAATTTTGATGATGTGAAGTCAAAAAAATCAAAATATTAAGGAATAAATCGGATTTATTTCTGTGAAGTATATTTTTTGGAGACTTTTGAAATAATTATGAATAAATAAGTTTACAAATAATATGAAAATATTTTGAAGTTAAGACTTGCATGTAATATTTATGCTTGAGGGTTATTTGAGATTTTACCAATCTGTAAATAATTTAAAAAAAACTCTCAAGTTCAACGTAAAATCATATCAGATTATTCTACTCTCATATTTAACTTTTTAATTTTAAATGAATTAAGAAAATTTTGAAATTATATCGCATGTGTAACAAAAATTTGACTATACCCTTATTCTATGTACGTATACCTTCAATGTAACTTATTGATATTATACAATAATAGTAAACATTTTTGATGATCTAAAGACAAAAACAAAAAAAAAAAAAATAGACAGCAGTTTACAAAAAAAAGTAGGGAACCAAAACCATCAATAAAACAATGAATATTGTTGAGACGTCTGTGTAAGAGGATGAGTGATTGGGTGAAGCCAGAAAAAAAAAATATACAATACATAAAAATGTTAAGCGGGACATGATTATGAGATTATTTGGGGTGGTTGCTATATGAATGGATCGTAGGATGAGTTTCATAGACAGGAGTTGGCAGGGTTTTAGTGTTGAATATTTTTGTTCCTTGTTATATTATTGGTATTATTTCGGTATTACAATGATGAGGATGTTTTTTTTTTTAGATCCTAATTGATTGATTGCGGTAATAAAATCATACTAACAGATGATGATGTATTGAAACAATTTTCTCTGTGGTTTTATATCAATCATTACAGCAATTATATTTAATTGTGTATACCTATCTCCATTGTCATTAAATTTTATTACTTCTTGTATCACACATTGAAGATTTATTGAAATTCAATTATGTATGTAAAATGAAAATTTTCCAAATCAATTGAATTTAATCAATAAATGCTATTTAAATAAGTATGACGGATATTATAATAATTGTTGTCGTTACACAATTGAAATTGTTTATAATACAATTTTATTGTAAATATTGATGTTACTTCCTACAAGAATGTCTACAAATATATAAAGTAGTCATGTATATGTATTTATTTCTCTGTTCAATAACATTTTGTTAGTTACATAAAATTAATCATAAAGTAATAAAAAGAACTAAATAAACGAATTGAATTTACGTAAAAACATTTTTTTTTTTATCAATTTGTTTTGTTTGTTTTGTATTTTCAATATAAATATATTGAAAGATTGACAAACAAATAAAATTTACTTAACGTAATATAAATTACGTAACATTCCATTTATTTATATCAATTCTATCTACATATATATATTTTTTTATAATTAATTAAAATCAATTCAATTCAATTGATTTAAAAGACTGAAATGAAAAAAAAAAAATAATTTGACCCAGAGCATTAATGTGTACATAAATTTGTTTTATATATTTTTTATTGAAAATAAAGATGAATATTTTTTTCTTGTCTTAAAAACGTTTTTACCAAACGTACACGTGACTCGTTATAAAACGGATATAAATTTTGTCTTATTTTTCCCTTCCGATTTATAGGATGTTAGAATTTGACGTTTAAAAAAAAAATAGAAAACGTGCGGTTCACTACTGTTTATATCTATTTCCTAATTACAATTCTGTCAGGGCCGGTGAACAAACGACATAACAATAAAAAAAAAAATATTTTGTACATACATTTTCCATCCTTTTATTTCCTTCCACCATAAAACTTCTCTTCATACAAAATTTACCTTTCTTCTTCTTATTATTCTCTGCTATTTAGCCATCATGCTTTGTTGTTGTTGTTGTTGCTTTTTTCGCGGTTGACTTTATTTAATTTGGCATGAATCGACTATGAGAATTGTATTTATTAGTGGAGGTGGGCTGATGGGTTAATATGAATGAGGGATGATTTTAAGGTGAAACCATAAACATTTTATTTTTGTTGTATTTTTTGACTTGCTGATGTGGTTTGAGTTGTCCATTATAAAAAATGGTTCAATAAAATATTAGTTAAATTTATATGTATATTCAAAATTTATTCTTTTTATATTTTTTACAAAAAAAAAACAGAATGAATAATAATCATTTGTATTTCAACCGTACCTATTTTTCTGTCCGTTTTCTTTCAATTTTATTACAATGAAAATTTTACTAACTTTTTTAACTTTGGGGGAAAAAATACAAACGAAAAACAAAAAAGGTAAAAAAAATCATAAATTAACTTTGATCAGAATCAAAATACACGATGACACGATAAAATGAATAAAAAATATTCATAAAACAATAAGCGTTCTCGGGGATTGGAAATTGTAAAAGAAAAGTTAATACAGGATTTATTTTACCTTTCATAGAAATCCATCTTTTCTTTCTCATTCCATTTATTTATTTTTTTTTCTTGTTCCATTTTCTAATATTCTTTCCATACGTTTTGAATTCAATTTCTAATTTATTATTTGCATTTAAAATTCGATAAATTGGAAAAGCTTAAAGGAAAAATCATAAAAAAAAAAAAAAAAGAAACGATGAGAAAAAAAAGAAGTAAAAAATAGAAAGTAAAAAGAAGAAGAAGAAGAAGAAGAAGAAGAAGAAGAAGCAGAAAATGGTAAAACCATAAAAAAAAATACGAATAAATATGAGAAACTAAAAAAAAAAAATTATTTTGGAATGAAAAATTTATGGGGAAAAATAAAGAATGAAAAACGTCAATCACAATCATAGGATTTATATTTATAGTTTTTCTTTTCTTTTCTTTTCTTTTTTCATGTTAAAGTTTAGGGTGGTGGCGAAATATTATTATAATTTTTTTTTTTTTTTTTGATTTTATTAAATTTTCTTTCCTATCAGAATTAGGCAGAACGTTGACGGAAAAGCATACGCTAAATTTAGAATATTTGTAACCAAATTCGTTTATTTATTTTTTTTTCGTTAATCTCTTACGGGTTGTCCATTTTTTCTTTCTTTAATTATTATTGTTTTGTGTGCGAATAAATTGGTTCCTTTTTTATCATTTCGGAATAACTAAATTTTAAATAATAAAAAATGTTTTCACTCAATGGTCGTAGTTTGAATATTGGTGAACGTGTACAAAGTGCAAATCCACGTATAAAATCACCAAAAAAAATATTGAAAAAAATTTATACACCAGAAATAAATCAATTGGATGTTGAACATGTTATCGCTAATCATTATTTAGATTATAAAAGGGAAATTGAAACATTAAAATTACAACAGAAAAATTATAATCCTACAAAAAAAATTAAACGTTATCGTAATGTTAAAAGTGTACCAATACAACGTGAAGTTTTACAAATTCCAAAGTTTACATTTCCAAGGTGAAATTTTAATTTAATTTTTTTATTTTTCTTTTTTTTTACATCAGTTTTGTTTAGTTGAAGGTTAATTATAATTTTTTTTTTCTTTTGTCCTGTTTTACTGTGTTGTTGTTGATTTATTTTTTCCTAACCATTTTTACTTTATGGAAAGAAAACAAAAAAAAAAACACGAGTCGCGTGTCATAATCAGACTGCAGAGGAAATAATATGGAACAAAAAAAAATTATAATAAAAATAAAATTGAAGTTAGATAAAAGTTAAATAAAATGCGATATTACTAAAAGTAGTAAATATTGAGTAGAGCTAAAGGTAAACGTAAAACTGTTAAACTAATAAAAAGTTAAGTATTATAAGAAAGAGTGAAAGAGAGGCAACGATAAGAAAATAATTTAAGACAGAGACAATAAATTATTACTTAACCTTCGTGAAAAGGAAACATAAAAAAAGTTCAAAGTAATAAAAATAAAAAGTCATATTTAATAACTTTCCATCAAAGTTAGCATAAAAGTTAGTGTAAAAGTTAGAAACGAAAATAAATGAATAATAAAAAGAAAAATGTAATCATTACAGAGTTGAAAGAAAGAAAAATCATAAATAATTCTTTTCAAAAGTAAAATTCGTGTTGAAAAGAAATTAAAAAAAAAATAACAACAACAAAAATATTAATAAAAGAAAAATCATAATAAAAAAAAAATTGTAAAGAAAATTGAAAAAAAAGAAATCATTTTTTTTAAAGAAATTTATTGTAATAACAACTAAGAAATAAAAACAACAATAACAATAACAAAAATAATAAATAATTTAACAAATTTTGTTAAAATTTTACATTTTTTTTTCTTTTTTTTTCACAGATTTACTGAAAACTTTTCATGGCGTGGACGACAAACATTATGTAAACTAATAGACAATAATAACGAGAATAAACAATTTTTTAAATTAAATGAAATAAATGAGACAACAACAATAAATGATATAAAAAAATTATTTAAAAAATATGATAATTTAATAAAACAAAATAAATTTAATTTAATTAAATTAACACAACAACAACAACAACAGCAACAACAGAAGGATCAACAGAAGCAACAACAAGGAAAACAACAAATTAATAATCATCAATTTGTTGGCAATAACTATCATCGTGGTAAAGAACGTTATAATAATTTTAATAATAATTATAATTACAACAATATAACATCAAATACAAATAATTATAAACAAATAACAATAAATGAATTATTATTAAATAATAATAATGTTGTTGTTGATGATGATGATGATGATGATGACAAAAATAACAATGAAAACATAGAATGGTTTACAAAATTGGCTTCTGAATGTTATATTGAAGGGTTTCAATTGCATTTAAATTATTTACACGAATGTATAAGACGTACAAAAATTGTTAAAGAAAATTTTCTAAATAAAACAAACTTTATAAAAACAATTCATAGTCAGAATAATAATAATCGTAATCGTAATCGTAAATGTAATTTAATTAATAATAATTTTAATAAAATTAAACAAAATAAATTAATTACTAATAATAATAATAACAACAACAACAACAACAACAACAACAATAATAATAATAAAATTAATTCTAACAATATAAATATAACAAATGATTATTTAAATGGTGATAATTTATCGTATAATATTCGTGTAAATATAAATAATAATAATACAACAACAACAACTGATGATATAAATTTTAATAATAAGAAAAAAATTTTTACACGTAAAAATATAATAAAAGAAATAAATTTAAATGATATTATGAGTAGTTGTAATACAACAAATAACAATAATAATAATATTAATAATAATAATCTATTTAATACTAATAACAATCAACAACAACAACAACAACAATTAACTGATATTATAAATAATTTAAATAAATTAAAATTAAATAGAAAACATTTATTAAATTCACCACCAAAAATTATCTTAACAGATTTAACAACAACAAATGATTTTGATGATATTGATTTAACAACAACAACAAACACAATAACTGCATCCTCATCCGAATTTGAATTAAACAAAACAAATTCATTGTTACTAACAGACGATTATAATTGTAGTGATAATCAAGAAGAATTATATCAAATGTTTTGTATTGATAATTGTGAAAGACAATTATCACAAGAAGAATTAGAGGAAGAAGAAGAAGAAGAAAACGAGAAAAACGACAAAGTGGAAGACATAGAAGTGGATGTAAAAGAAGTGAAAAATAAAGTGATAGAAGATAATCAACAAAATAATAAACGTTATTCTTTAAAAATACCAAGTGAAAAATATTATCGTGGAGAGTCAAGGCCACCGTAAAAAAAAAAGAAAGAAAGAAACAAACAAACATAAAGAAAAACGAAAGAAAAAATTAAGAAAAGAAAAGTGAAAAGGACCATTTTCTTTTTCATTATATAATTTTCGGGATTTTCCATCAAAAGAAATTAAAAAGTAAAAAAAAGAAAAAAAAAATTTTTGTTCATCCAAAAGAAAAAATTAAATATTCTGCTTTTTTTTTTAAATATTTTTTGCACTTTTAAATTTTTCAATTAATTTAATTTTTTAATTACAACAACAAAAAAAAAAAACAAGAAGAAGAAGGAAACAAAAGATAAAAAAGATTAGAAAAAAAAAAATGGTTTTAACAATGGAAGTGGAACAGCCAACAACACAAGGACAAATTTGTGATACACAAAATATTGGTGGTATCAGTCATCAACGTTCAATTGATATACAATTACCATCAGCTAAATCTAATGTTGATGTTGAATTAGCTAAAAGAACAATGAAATTAGATTTAACAACAACAACAAGTGGAAAATTAACAAATCGTCAAAAAAGTAAAGAAGATGATGAAAAACAATCTGATGTTAAATCACCAAGATCACCACTTTCAGGTAAATTATTTTCATTCATTATTAAAATTCTTTAATGATTAAATTTTTTATAAACTCCGAGCATAGATAGTTTTAATCGTGTCACACAATCTTACAATATATCAGCCTAATTCTAATTAATTAATTAATTTCATTTAATATTTAGGTACAGGAAGAATTGTAACACATCAATCATCGATAACATCACAAATAGATATTGTTGATAATGATCGTAAAGCGCTACGTGATGCATTATATCAGGGTATATTTTCACGTCATCGTCGTACAATATTTGCGTTTGGAAGTTTTTTACGTATGTTACGTAGAAATTCACAATATAATACAATCAGAAGTTCATCAGAAGATGAAGGACGATAATTATATTCACTTATTCCTTTTTTTATTGTTTTCTTCAAATTTTTCTTTTTTTTTATTGTTGTTGTTACAAATTTTCCATACATTTTATTTTCTGTTAATTTTAAAATTAATAAACAACAAAAAACAGAAAAAACAAAAACCATAAAAATATTATTATTAAATAATTTAGATAGAAAAGTAAATCAATAAAGAATAAAAAAAAAATAAAATTCATTAAAAAATGTAAAAGTTAAATTAGTTTTTTTAAAAAAACAAAAAAAAAGAAAAAAATATGAAAAAAAAATTGTAGATTTTTAGGGAATTTAATAAGAAATTTATAAATGAAAAAAAAAAGAAGAATAATGAAAATAATGACTAAATTTTAAATTTATTCGTTTGTATTTTTTTTTTATTTTTGGTTTTCAAAACAAAAAAAAAATTATCATTAATTCAACCAGATATAACACGAGGATTTATTAAATTATAAATAAAAGCGAAACTTCTAGAATTCTAGACTAATTTTATGTATTATATTTTTTTTTTCTCCCAAATTTGTCACAAGATTTTCCTTTTAATTTTCCTTTTTAATTTTATTTTAATTAAAAACCATTTTTAATGTGACCAATTTAATTAGTTTTTTTTAACGAAAAAAAAAGAAAACCAAAATAATTTTTTTTTCAATTTTACAAACAAGAAAACGTTTTCATTTATATCCAATTTTTTTCTTCAAATTCTTTTTACAGAAATTTAGAAAAAAAAAATTAACACAAAAATTTCAAATTTTCCAATTAGAAAATATTTTAAAGAAGAAGAAGAAGAAAAAGAAGAATAAAAAAAGGTAAGAAAAGTATAAAGTTTGTAGCAAGCAATTCAATTACGGTAAATAAAAAAAGAAACCCCTTTATTATTTTAATGGTTGACAGTCAACCATTTCACCAAATAGAATGTAATATTTATTCCAGAATATACTAACGACCATTTTTCTTTCAACTCCCAAACCCTTTACAGTCAACAAAAACAGAAAAAAAAAGGAGGATTTTTTACCTTCTTGTTTGTACAATTTTTTTGGAATCTCCAGAGAATATTTATATAAAAAAATATTGTTATTACAAAGTTAAGTTAAAAGGTAGGATAAAAATAAGAAATAGGATTAAAGAATGGAGCTTTTATACCTTAAAAATTAACTTTTTTTTTTTTTTTTTTATTTGGCTGGGTTTACAAACCGTTGTGTTAAATTTAATTTAACAAAAAAAAAAAAAAAAATTGAAAAATTCATTTTTTTTTTTCTCTTTTCACTTTAAATTTTTGATTTTTCTCTCTCTCACTTTTACAATTTTAATAAAAATAAATTAATAAAAATTTGTATTTTATTACTGGATCATCAGAAACAGGGTTTTTTATAAAAATAAAAATTAATTAAAAAAAATAAAAATAAATAAATAAAATTAAAAAAATAAAGAAAAAATTTATAAAATGTAAATAACAAAAGAATAGAAAAGAAACGAAATGGAAAACAAATTAATAAAAAAAATAAATAAAAATAAAAAAAACAAAAATAAAAAAAAAATTCTGTTTCAAAAAAATATTTTCTCTTTATTCCAGCATGAAATTTAAAATCAAATAAAAAATGAAAAATGGAAACAACTTATAAATTTTTATAAACAGTCCTAGACTAGGACTCCTAGTTGTCCTTTTGTTTTAAAAAGAAAATGAGGACAACAAACAATTTTTTTCATAATTTTTTACCATATAATTTTTTTTTTTTGTTTTGTGTTAATTAATTTAATTAATTAAAAAGGTTTCATCCATGAAATAGAAGAATTAATTAAACAAAAACAAAAACAAAAACAAAGATTCACATAAATAATAAAAATGGGAAAAAAAATTTTCATTTATGAAATGAGAACAAAAAATAAATAAATAAAATGTCAAAAAAAAAAACAAAAACAAAAAGGAGAAAATTTTTAATTGTAAAAAGGGGACCACATAGAAAACCAAACATAATTTCTTTATCATTTTATCTCTCTCTCTCTCTCACACACACACACACACTTTTCCCGTTTTCTGTTAATTTTTTAATCCTTTCACGTGTTTATATTTTTTCTTTTTTTTACCTTCCTTCCTGACTAAACCAAACTAAACTAAAAAGCCTTAAATTTAATAAAATGAAAAAGAGAAAAAAGAGAAAAAAAGAGAAAATGGAAAAAATGCTAAAACCGCCGCCAGACAAAAACAAAACAAAAACAAAAAAAAAAACAAATAATGAAAAAAAAATTTTTAAAGAGAGAATTAAAAAAAAAGAAGAAAAAGAAAAATAAAAATTAGAGAACAGAAAAATGAGCTTCACCTTTTTTTTTTTAGTACATTCATAAGTCTACAAAAAAACAAACAAACAAATAATAATTAAATATAAACATAAATAAATTAAATAAAAACTCAATCATTTTAATTGTAGAATAAAAAAAACAACAAACAAACAAACAAATATAGGAAGAATTTTTTATAGAAAAAAAAAAACAAAAACTGAATTCATTTGGAAATTTCTATAAATGGAACAGCAAAAAACAAAAAGTAAAAATTTTCAGTGATACTTTAGAAATCGGATATGAAATTTATACGCGTAGAAAATATTTAATATTGTGTAGAGTTTACTTACACACTGTAGACTTTTAATGAAAAAAAAAAAAAAAAATTAATTATAAATAATTAAGAATTTATTAAGTTTCAAAAAGCTTTCTAACATTACAACAAAAATAAAAGTTATAATAGAAAATTAGAATTTTTAAATGAAAAACAACAAAAAATAAACAAATAATTGTCGTTTTTCCAGTGGATTAACAATAAATTATTAAAACAGCATTGAAAGTGCTGCCACCAATCGAAAAAAAGTCAAAGGAAAAATGACAAATGTAATGAAATAATTTTGTTTAGAATCATACATAAAAAAAAAAACAAAACCAATAGAATTAAATTATATTTGTATATTTGAAAATGGGAAATTAAAAAGATAAATAAAAAATATTATCTGATAGAAAATCTGTAATCATTATTACTGTTTATTATTTTACAAAACGTTTCTTCTTATAAAGTCTACTGAATATTTATTTTTTCTTTCTTGACCTCTACCCCCCCCACTCACACACACTTTCTCATTCTTTCTCATTCTTTTTGAATAAAAAATAGTAATAATAAAATGTCCCTACACAAAAAGAAGTCAAAACCTCTTGAGAAAAATAAGAATGAAAGAATGTAAAAAGAAGGAAAGGAAAACTTGTGTGACACAATCAAAACAAATCTCTGTACAAAAATCGTTGTTATCAACATCTTAAGAAAGAAGAAGAAAGAAAAGAAAAAAATGAATATACATTTTATTTTTTAAGTTTCATATTTTCCATTATATTCTTTTACTCTTTATTTTTCTGTCTCTCTCTCTCTCTTTCTCACTCACTCTTTCGTACTTATTCGGGGGGATTTTTTTTTGTAAGAAAAGGATTTGTTTTTTATGATGAGAAACAATTATTTTAATGATTTGAAAATTTATTTTGTATATAAACAATAATTACAAAAAGAAAATAATAAGAATATTGTTGTTGTTGTTGTTGTTGTTGGTCTATATAGGAAATAGACAAATTTTAACTACAATAATAACAACAACAACAAAACATTGTAAAATTTCCGATCATTTTTTACAATCATTAAAAGTGAAGAGAGAAAATAGAAATTTTTTTTTATGATTTTAAGAGGAAGTTAACAAACATTGTTTGATTATTTAAGAGGAGAAGAAAAGAAAAATTAGTAGAAAAAACTAAAAAATAATTCAAACGTGAAATAAAAATTCTAATTAGAAAAAAAAAAAAAAAATTGGCGAATAAAAAGGAAGAAAAAAAAAAATGTGAAAATAATTTTAATGTTAAAATATATAGAAATTGACTAACTAAAAAATATTTGTACATGTTATTTATATACGATTAATTAATAAAAAGGAAAATTAAAAAAAGAAAAACTTAAAAAAAAAATGTGTTTTTTTTTTAATTTGTGTGTCGTCATCAATCAGTTGACACAATTTTTTAAGTGATGTGATTGCTATAATTGAATAAAATTCATCAAAATACTGCAGAAGGTAGTTGATTAGAAATTTAAAAGTATTATTAAAAAATGTGTGTGAATATTGAGGAAATATGGAAAATTTAATAGTTTTTGTTAAACCCGGACAAAAACCATTTTAATTCAATAAATTTGTTTTATTAGTTTGAATCGCGTTTTATTTTTGCCACGTGACACATATACGATTGGTTTTTATTTGAAATTGAGTTTCCATCTGCCTCCAATCTTCGTCAATAAATATTTTATTTTTTTACTTGAAAAAAAGAACGTCAATAAATGTGGCAGCATGGTTTCCATTAAATCGATGTTTAAGACAGTTGATTTATTCTTTTATTTTCTTAAATGAAAATCCTTTTGAGTTTTTTTTTTCTTTTATGAAATTCCTCTGTGACTTTTATTGGTACTAAAATGAAAGAAAGTGTAATTATGTAAAATGTAACATAAAATTTGACTCACTTTAAAAAAATTATGAAGTCATTAAAACACGGTAATATTGAAGAAAATTTAAAGTTGGCTACTAATGAATATCACCAAGATACGACAAGACAACACAACATCAGAAATATGAACAAATTTTATTAAAATTAAATTGAATTTTTATGCAAAATATTTTACAAAAAAAAAAAGAAGAAAAATTGTAAGTTCCACTAATTTATTTCCTTTATATAAATATTTTATTTTAACTGTAGCCCTTCTGTTCGAATCAACAGACGTTTTGGGTTATATAGTCTGTAGACTAGAGAATTTAAATATCTTCCCAGTATTTTGTTATTAAAAAAAAAATCGTTTAATTTTTTACTTTCATTTAAAAACAAGAAAAAAATATTTTTTTAAGAAAATAAGAAAATTTAAAATAATGTTTTTTTTTGTTCAAATATATTTGACCTACATTAATTTAAATACACACAAACACATACACGCATTTCTCTACACACATAAATATCTCCAAATAACATAAATATGTCTACACATAGGAGACGTAATTAAAAACGTTATGTGGATGTTTTTTTCATTTAAATACAAAAACAAAGTTAAATTGTAAAAAAAAAAACAAAAAAAATTTTTTTTAGTCTTTTGTGATATGACGTAGATAATGAATGAAGGTCATTTTTCATATTTTATTTGGACGCTTATTATTGTTGTTGTTATTATTTCAGTCTCTTTTATATAATAATACAAAAAGTCCATTATCAAATTAGGAGAGAAAAAAAAAAAGAAATAAAAACTTTAATTGGTTTAAGTTGTTAAGTAGTTCAAAACAAAAAAAGAAGAAGAAGAAGAAGATTTAAATAAATAAATAAAGAAAAAAAGTGGATACGTTCTTTAACTCTTCTGGTATGTTGGCTGATGTTTTATTTAAGCTAATAAATAATATGTAATATTAAACAACGATGAGGTTTGAACTCGTGACTCTATAATTCCAAAGAGTCGAGCATGTGACCATTTTAGTTAATGAAAGAAAAGTCAAGAACGTAACAACACGAGTCCTATGAATTAATTTATTATGAAATGTGGATAAGATAATTGATTCCTTCACTGTAGGGTTTCCTTCTCCTGACCATTTATATCATGCTGGCAATAAAATGATTTGGAATAAGACTCTATTAAAATAGGATAAAATTTGATTGATTTGCTAATGTCTACTCTAAAAAAAAAACAACGTGAATTAGTAAAGTCAACAAAGACTTTTTTTTTCTTTTTGATGATTTTGCAAAAAATAAAAAATGAAATAAATTTTCTAAATTGTTTAAATTTATTTAATTAAATTAAATTTCTATAAAACATTTTTAATTATTTAATATTTAATTAAATACAAATTATACAGACAGACACTTATGTTTTTTTTTTCTCATATTTTTTTTTTGTTTTCTTAACAAACTTTTTTATATTTGCTTTTTTTTTTCTGTTTTCTTAAAAAAAAAAAATAAGATAAAGAAATTAAATATTTTTTTTTATATCAATTCAAATACAATTTTTCTCACTTCATTATTTGCTATTCGTCTTCTTCTTCTTCTTCTTAATTTGTTATTTTTGTTTTTATCAAAATAGAGAAAAGAAAAGAAAAAAAAAAACAAACGAATTAAAGACAAATAATTAAATGTAATTAAATGTAATCTTATTAAATGAAAACTGTTATTGTTGTACATTTACTTAGTGTGAAAAAAAAAATGTGATAAATTTTTTGTTTTATTTGTTGCTACGTATTTTCTTACTCTACTTCTTGATTATTCTCTTAATTCCTTGCAATTTCATAGGAAAAAAAAAAAATTAATGAATAAAAGACGACGTAGAAAAATAAGAAGAATAAAATGTGAAGAAGGTCAAAATGTTACGACAATTTAAAATGCGTGAACATAAAAATAAAAATTATAAATTAAAGTTGACTGTAATTATTATTTTGTCTTTCTTCTCTTTTCTTTTTCTTCTTTTTTTTTTCTTATTATTTATTTAACTTTTATTTTTTATTGTAATTCATTATCATTTATTATTTATTATTTTTGTTTAAGAAAAATGTTAATTAAATAAATTTAGTTGAGAAAAAAAAAACACAAAAATCTGTCTTGTCCCCCCACTTCTGTTTCAATCTTCTGCATTGTTTTTTTTTTAATCAGCTGATTCTAATTTTTGTACTTTTGGTCTTTTTTTGACGTAAGCTTTAATATAAAAATCAGTAAATAAAGCAAACATAAAGACATTCTGGATTACAGTAATAAAAAGAATTGATGTTGGATAAGTACATGATTTACGGAATATTGGAATTCCAAAGTGAAAGATTAATATCAGAAATTGAACCTGAAATGAGAACAAAAATTTGAATTGGAATTTTAGATTTTGTATTTTGTTAATATTTCAGTGATATTTTCCCAGTAAAATTTCAGAATTATTTTCATTGGAATATAATTAGAAGGGACAATTGGAAAAGGGATGTAAAACCGAATAAAAATAATTTAAGAGTCACTTAAGCCTATTGTGAAACCCATCATAAGGATAATAAAAAGAGGGAAATTTTAATCAATTTTGGTGAATATTTTTGAGTCACCGCAAAATTTATTCAACTGGATTTCAATTATTTCACATTAAATTATTCAAAAAGCATTTTACCATAAGGATTTAATTAAATTAAAATTAAAATGAAAAACACAATGTAAAGGATATCTTTTAGACACGAAGACTCGATATTCATAATTATTCTAATAAAAATCAACAGACTTAAATATTTTCATCTCGATATCAACAGATGCGACAATAAATTTATAAAATAGCGAATATAAATCGTTTGTGGGATGAGAATGCAACAATTTAGATTTTAAGATTTTCATTTAAAAAAAAAATGCGATTCAGTGTAACATGCTGATGTCACAATCTAAATTTTGACTTTATAGTCTTACTTGCATTTAACCAACACAAATTTGGATGACTTTTTTAAATAGAAATTTCTTAAAATATTTTACTGATAAAATATAACAATAAATTTACCAATTGAACTTGTGTTATATGTTTTTTCCACCATATTGAACGTTTTAGCTCAGGTTTAAATGAGGTTAAAAAATAATAACTATACATTATTACATGAACATATGCATTTATCAGACCAAGTAATGTCCCATGACTTCCTGTAAATATATAAATTTTACAAAATAATTCATAATTTTATTTATTCAATATTTTTGATTTGTTTTTTTCATTCATTCATTCGTTTCTTTCTTTCTTTCTTTCTTTCTTTCTTTCTTTCTTTCTTTCTTTCTTTCTTTCTTTCTTTCTTTCTTTCTTTCTTTCTTTCTTTTTTCCTACATTTATTTATAATTTTTTTGTTATTAAATTGAATTTATAAATTCGCAAAATTGTGCTGAATAATGACAAATGCAATTTCAGGTTTTTTGATACGAAATTTAATAATGAAAAAAAAAAAACATTATTTACTTTATTTAAACAACAAAGAAAAAATAAATAAAAAGCACAATAATTTCTTTTAAGGTCATTCAACTTTTGTGTGCGTTTTGTTTTTTCTTACTCTGTCTAAAGGTGAACAATTAAATTTTTTTATACAAATAATAAAAAGTTTTTGCAAACAGTTTTGTTCAATTAGTAAAAATATTGATTGATGAATCTTATAGGATTTAATTATTTCTTGTTAGCAGAGGATTTTTCATAGAAATTCATTAAATGAGATTTAGTAAGTTAAAGAAAATTATGTTCAATAAAATAATGACATCATTAAATTGCTGGATTTAAGTATATGGACAACTGGTGAATGTGAACCGTGTATTGCGTAACTGATTCTACAGAGTTTATATGATCTAATTGTACGAAAATTTATTAGTCTGTAGTAGCTGATGTAATAAATCTAAATCCCAAAAAAAATAAAGAAACAATTCAAGTGGGATCAAATGGTTAGTTTCAGTATTTTTTGTTTGAAACATTCCGGCGTCAGTAAGCACGCAACACAATTGATAAAACGAAAGAATGTGAAAAAAAAAAACTAAAAAAATAATTACTTAAATAATATTTACCAATTAAGAATTTACCAAAAATATATAAAGCAAAGACCATTCCAGAATGATGATAAACATGTAAAAATGTTATTTGATTATTTTTTTTTCTTAAAACAAAAAATACCTAAAAAAAAAAAAAAACAGAAAATAGGGAAACAAATTTATTTTCAATTTACTTAAATGTAAAAGTCAACAAAATTAAATGTTGATTTTGTAACTGTTCTTGTAAATCCACCAAAGACTGTAAATCATTTTGGCAATGATTCTATTCCTTTACCTGATGCATAGAATATGTAAAAAAAAATTAACTTACCGTATCAAGAAGATCAAATATTTTAACCATATAATAAAAATATGTGATAAATATTAATTTTCTCATTGTTGGTGTATTTGTATTATGTGACACTAATTGACATGTTAAACTAAAATCCTTTTGCAAATATGACCAATAAAAACCCTAGAATTTATTCAATAAATTCATTATAATTTAATTAAAAATTTATTTATTTCATATGAAATTCATTTATTACTCACACATGTACCAATAATTAAATTTACTATAATTTGTGTTAAATTATACAACATAATTACACCTTTTAATTCATATGGTTGACGATTTTTCATAAATTTTGGTCCCCATTCCATAACAAAATATAAATAAATTATTATAATTCCAAAAACTGGTAATGGTGATTTAAGCAATGGATAATGTTCAACTCTTGGATCTTATTTATTTAAATATGGAATAGAGAGTATAAGTATTTTTTATTAATTTTAATTTATTAATTTTTAAGAAAAATTTAATTTTGTACAAAACCTTTATGCTCGTTGAATAAATATTGATAATAATTGTATAAAGATTGTATGACCAACGCCATTATTTTCGTTATTTTTTTATTAAAATTTCACAATTAAAATTTTCTACTTTTTTTATATAAAACAAAAAAAAAAGAAGAATCTTATTTTGATTTAAGAAACAAATCCAATGTGAACACACAAAAAATACACTTTTTTTTTTCTCTGTGGTTTCTGAAGAGAAAAATTAAAACAAGGTAAAACAAATTAAATTATTTTCCACATAACTTTTATTATTACAACAATATTTTATATTTGCGACTGTTTCAAAAATCTTTAACTTAACAAATGGAAAAGAAAATATATTTTAATTATTAGAAAATTCAATGAGTTAATAAAAAAAAAAAAAAATAAATTAATATATAAGAATAATTTATTCGATGCAATTCCTCTGCAGTTATTTATTTTTCTGTAATTAATTAAACCTGGCGTTTCCTTTTGATTTATAAAATATTTTTCATGTTGTTGTTGTTACTGTTGTATTTTATTTTGCATTTACTTTTATTTTTATTGAATAATAAAAAAAAATAATATAATAATTATAATAATTATAACAAAGAATATTAAATTAAAAATTAAATGGCAAAAATGTATAGAATAAGAATAAAATATTATAAGGAAAAAAAATACTTCTACTATTTGTATTTTTTTTTTTTTTCGTTTATAAATTTTTAAATTCAATTGAAGTTGTGACGTTTGTAAGAAAATTTGATTTAGCAAACAATAACAACAATAACAAAAAATGAAAATTATCGGGGAAAGAAACAAGAAAAAGGTCAATAAACAAGAAATGAAAGTGAATAAAAATTTATACGACTCGCTACCTTAATATTTTAATTGTTTGTTTATATTTTTATTGTATTTAAATAATTTTCTGTTTTATTATGACAGGAAAACAAAAATAAAATCAAATAAAATAAAACCATTTTTTTTTTCAAAATTTATAATTAACAAATGCAATTTATTGAAAAAAAAATTAACAATTTAATTAAATAATTATTCCGATTTTATTATTTATTAATTAAATAGTCCTCTTTCATTTCATTAATTATATTTAATTTAATTAAAAGTTTTTATGCTGAATATTTTTATTAAAGTAATTGAAATCAATTTTCATTGTTTCCTTATTAAAGTTCTTATGTTCAAACCTTGGTGTGGTAGAAAAAATGTGTTGAATTTCGTTAAAATCGTTTATTTATTTGTGTCTTGCAGCTGTAATTCAATTAATTATTAAGATAGGACGATATTTTGGTAGGTAAATCATTTGAAAATTATTGATTGTTGCTAGATAAAAATAGATTTCCCTTAATTCTTCTTCGTATTACGTATTTCATTCTAACATTACCTTGGTTCAGTTATAGTTGATGAAATCATGTTGATTACAGACAGCAGTTGGAATAATCGCAAATTATCACAAAATTCACTTGACTTTCAAATACAGCAATAACAAATGAAATAAATGAACATAACGAAAATGAAGAAAATAAAATTAACACAAATAAATTTTGTATATTCAGTTTTGTTTTTATTTAATTAAATTATACATATGTATGTGTATTGATGATGTCTGCAAACCAATTACCAATTTTATTAAAATTCGACTTAATAAAACTTAATTCAAAATAAGTTCCAATGTTTATATGTGATGACGGATAGACGGTTAAAAATTAATCTAAAAGCATCCGATTATTTATTAAGCATCGATGATTAATTAAAATACAAAACTAAAATAATTGTTGTATTGAATATACCAAATGATTATTATCGGATTAAACTGAAAGTGTGTCTAGGTGTTAATTCCCATTTATATATTTTTCATTTTTTTCACATAACTTTTATAGTAAAAATTAAGAAATAATATAAACATAAGACTATTTAATAAAATTACAGTAAAATGAATTGATTTTGGATAATCACAACCAATTATAAGTCCACATATCGAATGTAATGTAATTAATATAAATTGTATTAATTGTAATTGTGTTAAATATTTTTTCCATACTGATTTTTTTATTTCCTTTTTAATTGTACTTATAAAATAATATGTATACATAAAAATATGTACAATACAATTAATTATCGCTAACAATGAATATTGTCCGCCTAAAATTGAAAATATTTTCTTAAATTATTCTTCTTTTCTTCTAATTCTCTTTGTTTTTATTTATTCGGGTTTTATTTTTATTTAATTACCTGGTATATATGTTGCTGAAAAATACATTGAGATAAACATAACTATATGATGGTAAATATGTAAAAATGTTATATGTGATGTTTTCAAACATAATACAAAAAAAATCTGAAAATTTAAAAAAATTTAAATTAATTTTTATAAAAAATTTTAATTGGGAAATGAGAAATTATAAATTATATAGTTTTGTCTTAAAAATTATTCTTAATTGAATTCTTCACGTTAATCTACAAATAAAATGAGAGAATATTAAATGACTTTTTTAAACGTGACAAAATTAATGAATTTTTATTTTATTATTTTTTTAAAAACGAAAAAAAATAATTTTATTTAATTAATTTTTAACAATTTAACTTTCTAGCAATTAGTAATTAGTAGAAATTAAAAGATTGAACTTACCGTATCAAATAAATCTAGAATTTTTAATAGAAAATATAAATAATTTATATAAATTATTTCTTTTGCCCTTTTATCATTAGAAAAATTGATTGGTTGACATTTTATATCAAAATCATTTTGCCAATATGAATAATATATTCCCTAGAAATAAACACATACAAAATTAACAAATATGTTTGCGATCAAATTTTAAAGTTTACTCTTGTTGCAATCAAATAAGAAATATCTAGTTACAGTTTATTTTTCGATTCTAAGTTTTATGGAACAAAATAATTTCACACAATTTTTTTCTGTATTTTATTTTTTGTCAATTTCTTAAATTTTTGTATTGATTGATGTAATCTGAATGTTGCATTCAAGAGTAGTAAAAAAAAAATAACTTTATACTTACAATTGTAACAATAACTAAATTGGCAATCACTTGTACAAGATTATAAATAATTATAATATTTTTAATATTTAGTGGTTTTTTTAATAATTTTGGTCCAAAATAAATTATACTTAAATACAGGAACAAAATGAAAAATGCAACTTTATTCGATCCAAGTAAAGGATAAATATTATCTTTTGAATAATCTGCAAGACACACACACACAAAATATAAAATAAACATAAAGTAATTTGTTTTTTTTGGGTTCATTAAATAATTAACACATAATTATTTTATGCAATCTATTTAAACACTTAAAATTTATTTTAAACTCACCATATTTAAGATCAATATCACTATAAATTCTTAAGAAAATATTCACACCTAATTTTACAACAGCAGCCATAATTTTATTTTAATTCAATTATTTTCATTTGATTTAACATTTATAAAAATGTATCTTCTGAACAAATAAAAACTAATAACTAAAATGATGTCTTTGTTTAAACTTATTAATGAACAAAATGAAAATTTCCTTTTGCGTTATTCTTGTATTTATAAGGAGAATATTTTTATTTTTTTTTTTTTGGGTCATTTAAAATTATTAGTCAATTTTATTGAATAATTATTTATATATAATTTAAATAATTCATATTCAATTGTTTAACTATTTTCATAAATAATATTTATTTTTACTTACTTAGTTCCAAACTAACCTAATTTTTTTTTTCATTTGTACTTAAAGTAATTTTTATTTATTTTGTTTTTATAAATAAAAATGAACAAACTTTAATTCTTTATTTATACCTTTTGATAAAAGTTAATTTAATTCATCTAAATCTTCTAAAAGATTATAGAAATAAATTAACTAAATTAATTAAATTAAAGACACAAATTATTATTGAAAAATTTCAATCATTTATATAATTTTTTGTGATACAATTCTAAAAAGCAAATAAAATAATAAAAGAAAATATATTTATTATAAATGTAAGAAAAACTTTTTTTAAAAACCAAAAAAAAAAAAAAAAAACAAATGAAATTTAATAGAAATCAATTAATTTTTATGTCAATCACGCCAACAGCAATATAGCGAATAATTCAACACGTGATATAGCATGTGTTTGATTATTTATTATTTTATTATTATATTTATGATGGAGGATGACTAACGTCAAAATATATCAACAGTATAATTTATCACATGCTCATCATGCGTAGCATTTATATATCTTTATCATTGCCTGTACACATTACACGTATTACAAGACGCAACAAGTTATTTACAATTTAAGATTATAAAAGATATTTTTCTTTATTATTTTGAATTTATGAATAAAAATTTTATTTTAATTTTAATTTAAAGTAAAATCTTGAAATTAAAAAAATAAAATCACTATAAGAAAGATTTTTGTAAAAGGAATTAAATTATAAAAGAAAATAAATGAATGTTTGAAGGAATGACACTTACCACATAAGGTATGTCGTATATTCAAATTTATAAAATGTTCTGTTTGGATTTAGGGACTTTAGAGATTTTGATTATTTATTATAAAGGTTCAATATGAAAATATAAAATACAAAATTCATTCAATATGATTCAGTTCAGTTATCAGTCTTTCGATTGTGACTGATAAACAACCTCTTTACCTTTATCAAATTGTAAACAACAATTTTAAAATATTTTATTCAGGATATTAATATAAAATATCATAACCTAAAACTGCTTTCTATGTCTGACCTAACTCAAGGGGTGACTAGAATGAATTTTCTTTTTGTATTTTTATTTAAGAAAATAAAAAAATTTAAATTCAAAAAAAGAATAAAATATTTATGTACTTTTTCTTTTTCTTTATTATCATTCTAATTTTTTGTTAATAGTTTTTTTAGATTTATAATAAGTACGAATATAAAAATCAATAAATAATATTAGCATAAAGAAATTTTGTGTACCTGCAATAAATGTAACAAATTTAGGATATAGACATTTTTTTCCAGCAAAGATTGGACGTAAAAAGTGAACCACCAATATTGCAAATTGTAACTGTAAAATAAAAATAATACAAAAATTCATACGAGAAAAATTTCATTAGATTATGAAAATAATTAAGAAAAATGTTATACAAACCAGTTGAACTTGTGTTATATATTTTTTCCACCATACTGAACGTTTAAATTCTGGTTTAATAATTGTTAATAAATAATAACTGTACATTATTACATGAACAAATGTATTAATCATTCCAAGTAATGAGACATGTCCACCTAGTAAAAGACAAAACATTTTTTTTATTTGATTAAAGTAATGCCCAGTGTCACAAAAACTTAAAATTAAGACTATGCAATATTTTCACAAAAAACTTTTTAAATATTTTTTCCTCCCTCTATTTATATTTCTCTTTTCTTCCCTTTCAGTTAAGTATCACTTAAAATTATTATGAAACTCGACATAAGAGAGTAAAATCATAAAATTTTCATTTTATTTTATTGATTTGTAAATTTCTTACCTGGATAATATTTTGCACAAATATAAGTGCCAATACTAATACCGCAATGATGATAAACATGAAGAAATGTTATTTGATTAAATTTTTTACGTAAAACAAAAAATATTGTGTCAGTAAAATCGAGAAGTTTTAATAAAAAATAACAATAAAATAAGAGTAAATGTGTTCTTCCTTCTTCATCATCATTATAATTTGGTAAATGACAAGACCAATCAAATTTCTGTTTAAACACCAACTCATATGTTCCCTAATTATTAAAAAAAAAACAAAGATACAAATTAATTCATTTAGAAAATGTTTCTTTTTTGCAAATATAATTTAATATTTTTATTAATGGCAAATATTTGTATTATGGCAAAATGCAAAAAGACGAGACAACTAAATGAAAATGATGTACTTTTTTCTGTTTTTATAATTCTACTAACGAAGGACTCTCTTAATTCTATTTACTGTTTTGCATAGTACTTAGACTGTACTCGAAAGTTTCATTAAACTTGATAGTTCGACTTACGGTGAATTGAGCTAATTCTAAATACATTGAACATTCCGGATACAGCTGTAGAAAAATTCTTTCTGTAAAAATATCGTATTCTCTTCTAATTTATCAATTAATAAGTTACGATATTCCTACTTCAATTTTCTTATATTATTTGTCTATACGTTAAATTCAAAATAGAGACAAAAAAATCTTACCCAAGTTCCTAAAGCAAAATTTGTAACAACTTGTACAGCATTATAAATTGTAATTGTGTTTTTCAATTCAAATGGTTTCCGATTGGCCATTAATTTTGGGCCCAAAATTTTTACAAAATATAGATAAAACAAAACAATCCCCAGTAGTGGTAATGGTGAAGTCATCAATGGGTAATTCTTAAGACGAGGATCTAAGATTTTGTATTGTTTGTAGTAAATTTGATAAATTGAAAATTATAATTTTTCTTTCAAAAAATTAATAATAGAAAAATGTCTGTTAAAGCCACTTTCAGACGAAAAACTTTGAAGGCATTTAAAGTAATTGATTCATTTATTTTGCATACAATTGCTTTTATCCAAAATTTCTTGTCTGATAAACAACTTTACAGAAAATAAATTTATTCTTCTTGTAATTTTAAATGTAAAAATTTAAATATTTGTTTTATTGTAATACAGAATAATTTTTATTGTATTTAAAAATTACGCACCTTCCATATCCACTGAAATGTACTTATACAAATTATACGTTGATTGAAGTAGACGAGTCATATTTTTATCCAACAATTAACAATTCTCCTTTTAATTCTTGTTTTTATATTTCTTCTTTTTTTTTTGGCACCAAAAAAATTAATTTTTTAAAAACAGAAAATTATAAAAAAATATTTCACTTTTTCAAAATAAAATTTTAACGAATTTTATTTTTTGTTTTTTTTTTTTATTAACGAAAATTTAATTTATTGAAAACATTTTTCGTGTTTTTTTGCAGGGAAACACACGCACACATAAATACAACACAAATCTCGTGAGAATTTTCTTGTTGTGCTTTTTTTTTTTTGTTTTGTTGATTTGACTGAAGTTTCTTTTTTACGTAAATAAATTTGGTAAATAAGACACGTTTATAACTTCATCAAGTTTATCAATAAACTGATAGAAAAAATCAAATAAAATTGGTGTAACAAACGTATTTATATAATAAAATTTATTTAAGAATAATTTATAAATCAAAGACAAAAAAACAAAAAAAAAAACAATTAAAACAAAAAAAAAAAAAGAGCATCCGTTTTTTTCTGTCTTTTGTTGGTATTTTGATTTATTTCGAGATCAACGGTCACCGACTTTTATTTATTCTTAGATGTTGTACATTTTTGTTGTTGCTTTCATTATATTGATTTCTAATTCTTTTTTTTTTTTTTGTTTATTTTATTTTATTTTCAAAATTTCTTCAAATATAGGTAAAACTAACTAACTATATTTCCTATATTGTGTGTTTCTTGTTTACCTTGAATAACAAAAAAATAAGACAGAAAGAAAGAAACAAAAATAAAGTATAACAAATTGGATAAACGCGTGTACAAAATGTATTGACAAAATTCTATATAGGAAATATTTATTCTTTGCAAAAATTCAATTCTCAATGACAATATCAATTATGTGCGTGTATGTGTTTGTATGTGTGTGTGTGCATGTGTTTAGAAAATTATAAAATATAAATAAATAAATTCATTAAAATTTGTAAGTAAAAATAAAGTAAAATTAAAGTTGTGAATTTAGTAAAAATTGAAAAGTTGATTTTTGGGCCATTGATTTTTTAGATTCAAAGTTCATTAAATTAATAATCTTTCATTGATAGAAAATTAATTATAAATTATCATAAAATGAATTTAGTGCAAATTTAAACATTTCAAATGAAAATGAAAACGAAAAGGAAAAGTGTTTAAAGAAATTTATTGGACTTACCCAAAAATTTCATGTTCAAGGTCAACGTTCAATGACCATTTAAAATTATTTTCTCTGATCCTGATTAGAAATTGTGTTTTAAAAATGGTTAAAAAATCGAAAGGTTTCCATTTCTGAAAATGTTAATTAAAATTCTTAAAAAAAAATAACAAATTAACATTTTCGAACAACTTCCAGAAATGTTTCTCTAAATGTTTCTTTAAATATTTTAAATAATAATTTTTCATAGGGAAGAATTAAAATAAATTATTTGAAATTAAGTAACGTACATATGTTGATTCTATTCCAACAACAAATAATTCCAAGTAAACCCAAGAAATAAACTCATCAGTTTCGTTTACTAAATTCAACCATTCCAAAATAAATTCACAAAGAAGTTTTAGTCTATTAATTAATTAAGGAATTTCTAATTTTTGGAGCATCGTAATATTAAAAATTGAATACCAAAATTCTGTCAAATACCTTTTGTCTTGCGCACCAAGTTGATCAAAATAATTGTAAATTTTTTCTTTAATTTTATTTAATTTTTTTTTTATTTTTAAATTTCCATATTTTTATTTTTATTTTTATTTTGTGTTTCATCTTTATTTTTTTTATTTTTGTCACAGAGATATAATTTTTCTTAACGTTTAAATATATTTTGTAAATCTTTCATTTACTTTTATTTTATATAAATTGTTTTTTCTTCTTCTTATTTTTTTTTTTTAATAATAATTTAATTAAATTTATTTTTAAGTATTGGTAATTTTCTTGTATTTAGAGAAAACATATTTGCCATCATCTTTTGTTATTTTATTTTCTATTAATTATTTTTAATTAATTTTTCTTTCTCCATTTAATTTATTTACTTTCATTTTCTGTGTGTTTTTATTGGATTATTTACTGCACGTAAATATTTAACTTTTAATTATTATTCTTTTCTTCTTCATCTTCTTCATCTTCTTCATCTTCTTCATCTTCTTCTTCTTCTTTTTCTTCTTCGTCTTCTTCTTGTTTCTTTTTCTCTAATCAGTTAATTTTTTTTTTGTTATATTTTTTTTTTTCATTTTGTCTTAATTAAACTTTTATAATTTTGTACTAGACATAAATAAAGGATATATAGGTTAATTATACATCATCATCATGACAATTATCATCATCATGACAATTATCATCATCATCATCATCATTAATAGTAATTATTATAATTCAAGTAAAACATTTATAAATATAAATTTTATGTTTTTTGTTTTTTTTTTTTTTGTTAAATAAAGAATTTTTTTTTGTAATTTTTGTTTTGTCTTGTTTTGTTTGTGTTGTGTGTTATTTGTTTTTTTTGTTTGTCTTTTAAAATTTTTTAAATTTTCTACTAATTAAAGATTTTTTTTTATAATTTCATTAAATAATTTATAACTTTTTTTTTAAATATTTATAATTTTTCTTCACTTTTTTTTTTTTTGTTTTTTTATTTTTTTTTTGTGATATAATTTTTTAATTTAATTTATTTTCAAATATAATTTAATAAAATAGTTTATAATAATATATTTTTTAATAATTTTATATAATTTAATAATTTAAATTTAAATTTAATATTTTCATTAAATATTTTCATTTATTCATTTTCACATCAGATTCTTTGAATTTAAAAAAGTTCTTCGATTTAAAAAAAATAAAAAGTCATCACGACTTATTTTTTATGTCTGTTGATTGTAATATTTTTTTTTTTTTTTTAATTGGATTTTCTACTAAAATTAATTGGGTGTTTTTTTTTTTTTTTTGCTCATCGTTTTAGATTAATTCATTGTAACATTTTCTTTTTTGTTGTTTTGTTTTTGTTTTTGTTTTTTTTTTCATTTTCCTTTAAAGTGAAATTCTTGTTTATTTTTAAGTTTTAAATAAAATAAATTTAAATTCCATTATTCTGTTCTCTCTTCCACTTTTTTTTTGTTTGTATTAAAAAATATATAATTATTTTAATCTTATTTTTATCCTAGACACAATTTCTTCTTTTATATCGAAGACAAATATTTTCATTTATGATTTTCTTTTTTAATTTTTTCTTTTTTAATTCAGATAATAAAATAAATAATAATAAACGTTTCTTCTTCATTTTCAAATATTGTTCTTGTTGTTGTTGTTGTTGTTGTTCTTGTTGCCCTTTTATAATTAATTTTGAACTAAAATGTAAAATTTATAACAAAAGTTCTCCTTCATTCGATTAAATATATTTTTACTTTAAATTTATTCAACATAACATTGTTTGTAATTTTTTATTACTTCTTCTTCTTCTTCTTCTTTAAATAAATTAATTAAGTTTTAATTTTAATTGTATTTATTTTTTTTGCTTTTTAATGAATAATTCTTATAATTTTGACATTTAACACTAATTAACATACAATAAAGTTTGATGAAATTTTGTTTTTTTTTTTCATTTGTTTTTATATTTAATTATTATTATTTTTTTTTTATTCTTAATTTTAACTTATATAGAATGGGCATATTCATATGTATGTGTATGTGTATGTGTATGTATGTGTATGTGTGTGTGTGTGTGTGTGCATGTATGGTGTGGAAGCATTATTCATTTTAGAGGTTTGGTAAAAGAAGAGCAACGACAATTTTTTTTTTTCACAATTTACAGATTTTTTTTTTTTTTCTCAACAATTTAAATTTATCAAATAATTCATCAAATTTTCATTTTAACCCATTTTTTTTTTTTTTTTCATTTTCTTTTAATAAAATCTTTTACAAGGTAACAGTGACATATTTTATTTATTTATTTAAGTTTTCTTTTATAATTTTTCATTTAAATTTTCATCTTCTTAATCAAATTTTATTTACAAATAAATTATACAAATATAAAGATTATAATTTTCCATTTTCATAATATTTTTTTTTATTCTTTGTTTGCTTGTTTTTTTTATTTAATTAAATAAATTTTATAGAAGGAAGTAACCTACTGATATAATTATTTATTTGTTTCTCATTTTTTTCTTTTTCATTCTAAATATTTTTTTTTTATCCTTGTGTCACAAAACACACATTCTCCTATTCAAATTTTTATCTCTTTCAGAAAGTAATGATGACATTGAAAGAAAGACCTGAACTTTAGCTCTTTCTTAACAGACTACTAATAAAGTGTCCATAAAACTTGTTATTTAATTTTTAAAGATAAAAGTCATAATATATTGATAATTTAATTCAATTTAATTGAATAATAAAATTAATTTACTTATTTTCTATAATTGTTTGTAGTTGTAATACTAAACTACGTGCCAGTCTAAGAACAGATACTGTATTATGTCTTTCAGCCATTTCTAGAAAAAAAAAGAAGAAAATTATAGAGTTTATTCTTATTATATTGTTTGGGAAAATTGGTCTTTATGATGCAGTGAGGAAGTAGAAATTAATGCAAAGAAAATTTAAATCAGTTTCTAACTTAAATGAAGGACAGTAAAAAACCTTCACTTTAGAATATAATTAGTTTGTTGATCTTTTTCTCGATTAAACAATGACGAAAAATAAAGGAACAACTTAATGAAGACAATTTGTAAAGAAATAAATAAATAAAATAAAAGAATAAATAAAAGTTTTCAGACTTTATAAATTGTAACAATTTTACTAAAATAATATTGTTTACAAATCATAAAGTTAAACTTACCATTGAAAAATTTAATAACATCAGTAAAATCCATACTATTTGATAATATAATATCCCTGTATGTTTCAAGTAATGCTAATGCAAGAAATAGTACAAAATGACTAGATGCAACATGCTTAGCTGCCCATATTACTTCCCATGTTGCAAATACATCAGCATAAATTAATTCACGTTTAAAATCCAAAAGGAACCAACGATAACAAAAATAGAAATGTGTATAATCACCGTGTGCATGCATTAAATCATACATTTCAGAGTCAAGAATTTGTATTAATGATCTGTAATGAAAAAAAAATCTTATTTAATTTAAAATTCTTTGAAGTCCAAAAAAAAACAGATCAACCTCATATTTGCAAAATGCATATCCATGGCACCTCCATTTGGAAAATTCTCAATCATACGTTCCATTAAACGACAGAAACATCCATAACTAAGTGATTCATCATCAAAAATTACCAATAATGGCGCTACCAAATCACACATACCCTGCATGTAACCAACTTCCAAATGTTCCCAGACATACCTGAAAAATGAAAAAAAAAAAAATTCAGTACATTTAAAACAATTCAAATATAGTTTAACTTACGTGCAGATAACATTACGTAATTTATCCAGATTTTCATTCGCAAAGTACCAATAGTTACGATCACATCTTTGAACGTCCTTTTCAATCCGATGCAAATTTAAACCAAATGTCTCAAGAAGTTCACTCTAAATAATTAAACGGAACAAAAGGCTTCATTTTTAAAAATTCAAAACCCAACTGAAAATAAATCTTACACTATAAATTCCTCCATTTGAAGAAGCTGGAGATACACAAGCTGATCTTGGTTCCTGTAATGCATCCAATGATGAATGGCCCACTTCTTCCGCTACAGTTGATAATGAGGAATTTCCTTTGTTATCATCAATAATTCCAACATCCAGATTCATTGTTCCAACATCAATAGATGCATCTGTTATAATAACAGCATGACATTTTTCAGATGGAGGTGATTCAAGCATTTTACCGTTATTATCAGGAAAATCGCCATCATTTGCAACAGTAACATATGATGAAGTTGATGGTGAACTTTTATTACTTGATAATTCTTTTTCACCATTTTCACCAAAACAATTTTCTTTAATATTTAATTCAAGTTCCGGAATATTTCCTAATTCCTGTATATTTTGTTGTGAAACAGTTGGTGTAATTAATGAATCAACATCTTGTGATAAATCACTTGTTTCCTTATTGTTTTCATCTTTTTGTTTTTTAGATTCATCATGAGTATCATCATCATAACCATCTTGATCTGATATGTCTGAGTAGCCATTTTCTTCAAAAACATCATTCTCAATATCACCATCAACATCAACACCTTTAATTTTATCACCACTTCCACTTTCTGAACTTAATTTTGCAACTGCATGTGCTGTCTTTTCTTTATCTCGTTGTCTAACAATTGCTTCAACTGCCAACCATTCACTCATTGTTGTCTCATAATAAATTTTACTTGCTTCATCTAAATCAGAACGCTCCTCAATCGTTGATCCAAAACTATAATGTCCCAAAAGATAGGGCCATACTTCTTTTCTGATATCATGCTGAACACCACCATAATACACTAATCTGTACACTTCAACTTCATCAGCAACTACACCGTCTGTATGGAGACTTTTCCATCGTTCAATTGTTAATCCATCATCTGCACCGGCTGAAATAATATTTTTAATGAAAAAGAATTATTGGAAATCTATAAAACTTTACTGTCTGGTGTGATCCTTCCATTAACAAGACCGGATAAATGAGTTCTAACTGTTGATAAGTGTCTACAATAAGCGAGCCAACCATAAAATGCCCGTGATATGATTTGTCTTCTCATTGTCGAACAAACAAGAGCAATACTTGCAGATTGATTTGTTTGTACCTTTTTTTTATAAAACAAATCGAAAAGTTGATAGAATTTTAATTCTACGCTTCTATGAGATCATATCGGAAAGGCAAACCTGAGGGCTATCCGGTGGATTAGTACCATCAATCGAGAAACTTTTACTAGAACAATCACTGCTTTCATTGGTTGAGCAGCTACTTAATTGTGTGCGTGGTCTAGGACTGGTTCTGTTTATTTCCATTAGTGGATGGCTTGCAACTATAATATTAATAATTGTTTTGATTTTAAAATTAAATTTTTCTTTGTCAATTTTCCTTTTAAATTAGAAAAGAGAAAAGAAAGGAATAATAAAAAAATATGAAAAAACATACGAAATTCTTCATGATTGCTTTTATTAACAACTCTGAACACATAATCAATTGGTGTCTCATCAGTTGATTCAAGAACAGATGGCAATGGACGTCGACGATTTTTCGGGGGCCATGGAAATATGCGTCCAATATGCAAGCCACGTGTTGACCAAAGTGGAGGGTCCAGTTGACCATGAGGGAGGAGCCCTAATTAAAAGAAAAAAGACGAAAACAGTATTCAATTGTACTTCAGTGAACTTGAGAGACATTCTGTAGTGTTCTTGTGTTGCAGTTAAAAGAAATAAAATTTACCTGTTTCAAGACAACTTAAAAAGGCTGCCATATGTCCTCCCTCGGGAAAATGAATAGGAGGTCGTTGTACGCCATCTTGCCCAACTAAAATAATTGTACCACCAGTATCACTACCACGTGTTTGATGACAATGAACATAAACAATTTCATCCACATTTATATTTAATGCGTATGCCCAAAATGAACTTTTATCAGAACCATCTGAGTCTGTATAGCCATTCATAAGTTGATTTGGGGTCCATTTAATTGTTAATGATTGCACATTTTGATGAAGACTTAAGTAACCGGGCATTGGTTCGTTGACATCCTTCTGCAAAGAGAAATAATTTTCATCGACTTTCTTCGTTCCTTTAGTTGTCCAGCAACACACCGGCAATACTAAGACATTATTTTTTCCATATAATAATGTTGCCTTTGAATTTTGATGTAATGATTCAACATAATCCTTAGCTGCTGATGCTGATGAATTTGATTTACTTCCATCATCTGAGCTTGTATGTAAACTACGCTTGAAATTTAATATTGGTCGTCGGCATGTCGGTGGTGTTGGTTGTCCAGAACTAATTCTGTGTCGTTGTACAAGTTCATCAGCAGGTGGATCTGTCCAAAAATGATCAGGTGTTTTTGCACGTGAATACTCTAACGCACATGGTCCAACTAATAACGAACTTAATATTGAACCATAATCTGGATCCGCTACTAATGAATCTTTATCATAATAACGATTTGCATTTGATACGAGATGATCAATAATTCGGGACAATTTTTTTTCATAAAGTGCTAAACGAATCCACAGATACCTAACAAGAAAAAACGTAATTTTTGTTTTTGTTTAAAAAGACATATGATAAGAAATTTATAGATAAAGCCTAAATAATGGATATGGTCGGAATTAGTAAAATTGAAGAAATCAATAGCATTTAAGTGATTTTAATGAAAAATAAAAGACAAAGCTACATAAAATATATATTGTATTGACCCAAAAAGTCTCACACAATTTAAATTTTTTATGAATACCAACAGTATTCTAAATAAAGTCTTACTTAATTGTAGGAGCTGTTGTAGGTGCTGTCGTTGTCGATAATGAATTGCTGCTAGTTTTTTTTAAAATTGGTGGTTTATTAGTACTATCACTACTAGATGATGACCGTTTAGTTGGATCACTATTTTCTATATCCAATACTCTTTTACTAATTGTATTTGCATCTGGGCAATGCTAAAAAATACCATAAATTAAAGAAAGTTTATTAAGAAAACAAAGGAAAAAAAACCTTTGCCACTTTATGTAATAATGCAGTTGTGGAAGATGTCTTGAATAATCCTAATGCACGTCTTCTTAAGCCTTGACTTAGACATGCTCTAAAAATATAAGTAAATAAATATTAAATGAATTTCCATTAATTTTAAATAAAACTTACTCAACAGAACCGCAAAGAGTTATTATACAGCCGGATTCTAATTAATTTAAAAACAAAATTATTTCGATATTAATAATAAATTAATAAATAAATTAATATTTCTATCAAAAAATAAAATAATTTAATAATTAAAAGTTTATATTATTAAAAATTGGATCCAAATTTATAGTACCAAATTATATTAAGTTAATAAAGTTGGTTAACGGAGTTAATTTTATTTTAATAACTTTTTTTAGAAAATAAAATTTACCTTCGTGTATAAATTTTTTTGTAACCGCCTCTTCCATCACCTGTTTAACTTCTTTTTTAACGATTGCTATCAGTTTTTCTTTAAAATCTGTTCCATCTGTGAAAAATGAGAAACAGAGAGAGAAAAGAGAAAGAGATGAAAATAAAAAGAGAAATACAAGAAGTTTGAAAAAAAAAAAACAAGGGAGAAAAAAAAACAGATTTAATGTGAAGGTCAACTAACTACACTTAAATTCAGGCACTTTTTTTTATTTACTTTTTGTATTAGGCGTCTCCATCGTTTTTTTTTTTTTTTTTTAAATTCTTTAAAAAAAACACACACACACAAAGAAAATTTAATTTTGTAAAACGAAAAACAAGAAGAAGATTAAAATGAATAGAAATCTTACACATATGTCACATAAGAAAATTATTCACAAACTCATACATATTTATTATTAATTAATGATGATAATGATGATGATAGTATTTAGTAAATTTTGGAATAATTAAAAGGGCAAAATATTTTTTATTGCTTCAATTAGACAAAAAAAAAACATACCTGTCGACATGTTGCTTTTTTTTCTTCGAAACTTTGAATATATTGTAAGAAAATCCCAAAAAAAACAGAAAACTTTATTCCGTTTTTATTTAATAAATTATTTTTAGGAAAAACAAATAAAAACAAAATTATATTTGACAAAAAAAAAACAAAATATTAATTAATTTATAATTAAAGCATAGGGAAAAAAAACGAAAATTGTTCGCACTTTAATTGGATTTTTTTTTTCTTTCTTCTTGAAATAACACACAATAAAATATTTATTAATTATAACAAACCGGATGTGGATAAATATGATAAGAAAATAGTAAAGTGAAACAATTTACATAATTAAATTTAAATTTGTAAAGGTAATCAAAAGTGTTCTTTACTCTAATTTCTTTTTCCTCTTTAATAAAAATAATAAAAAATTAAAATTCTGTTTTTCTTTTTTTTTCCTTTGCGTCGTAGTTGTAGTCTCGCTCGGATGTTACTAAAAACCGACACAGACGAAATAAATAAAATTTGTGAAACTTCTAAAAAATCGATAATGTTTTGTATCCAGTATTTTTTTTTCTTTCTCTCTCCCTCTATATTTAATTTAATATATATATGCGGGAAAAAATTTTATATTGGGTTTACAATTTTTGATTTGTGTAATAGATGAAAAATCGTTCAATAAAATAGATTGAATATTCTATAGTGTAAACGCATTACGATATACAGACAGGATAACCAAATTTTGTATTGATAAGAAATATAAATGATGTTGTTGAAAAAAAAATAATGAGTTTAGAATCCTTATAAGAATAAATTATACATATATACATTTGCATGGAATAAATTAACAGATGTTAAATAAAAATCGGGTCTAATTAGAATATAATTGCCAATTACAATCACGTTTTTTATAATACATATATATTTTATTGATCTGTAAATTTAATTAATAAAACAAGAATATTTTGTTTTTCACTTTTCCTATAATATATCTAAAACATTATCCTTAATACAGAAAAATTTATCTATGTCTCATATAATAATCAATAACCGTTGAAAAAGCTGCAAATCCAGCAGCCCCAATTAGGCCTATAAAAAAAATTGTATTTATTAAACAGAAATATTTTAAAAGAATATTTAAAATATTTACCAGCTTTTACTCCTGCTCTTAAACCAATTAGACCGCCTGTTATACCACCAGCGTATGTTCCATTCTTCCAGTCGGACACTCCTCGATTCTTTTGTTGTTTTTTATAATGAAAGAAAAAATAAAAACAATGACCTTTTCTAGACTTTGAAATTTTAATTGAAACGTACAGATTCAATTGTACATTCGACAGCTGAAAATACAAAACCAATTAATGCAAAATTTTTTGCATACGAATGTGTTGTTGTTCTCATCTCGCGAAACACTTCTCTTGCTGATTGTTGTTTTTCTAGTCCAGGTGAGGCAATGTTTGGATTTACAGATGAACTAAATAATCCAATAGCAGCACCCAAACCGTATCCTTAAAGGCAAAAAGAAAATATTTATTGATTTAAAATTTTTTGGAAGATTCAGACAAGAGGCTGAATTGTCTGTGGGAACTATGAGTTATTATATTTGGAATTCGGAATTCCAATTTAAAATTAATGATTACCTAATACACATGCCATAAACGATTTAAACCCACAACTATCGAAAACTCTTTCCACCATTTTTTCTTCATTTGTTTTTATTTTAACAGGGCCAAATGTTTGTGGAATAATTATATTTTCGCGATATCTGAAAGGAAACAAAGTTAGGTTATGTTAAGTGCTAATGAAAACTACTGTTTATAAATTTAAATATTACTTGATTAATTACGAAATTTAAATATACCTATATATATTGCCGACAAAGTGTTTTGCAAGATCATCCATTTCAGGATTTTCAAAAAAAACGTTCTTTGGCTTTTCATGTAACGATGGCTTGGAAGCAGCAGGATTCATAGGAAAGTTATTCATCTTTTTATATTCTGTTCCTACAATTTTTTTATTATTAACCAAGAATTTTTATTGAAAAATAAAGTTTAGTCAATGGTCAGAACATTCTCTCGTTTCTTCTAAAGTGGCATCAAATTCGGGCCGGTGAAAATAATTAAACACAAAGTTAATTGAATTTTTATGAAACAAGTAAATAATAAAATACTATTTCATTTATTATAAATAAATAATAATTACTCGATTAAGGAATTTCTTAAAATTTAGGAAATGCCTTGTAAAAACACGCAAAAATCAATCAAATTATTAATCAGCTGTTTGACGAAATGTCAAAATTTTCTATTTGCTCTATTTTCTCATTCGCCTATACTATTTTTATATATTGGAGCCAGTTTTACACGATATTAACCTTCAAAAAGTCAAAAACAAATGTCGTAAAAATTCTATTTGAGAAAAAAAAATATATTTTTTTAATTTATTAAATTTTTAATTATAATAATTCCATAAAGCATTTCAATAATAGTGAATTATTTACAAAATAACAGAAGACTATTTAAAAAAATGTCATTAGTTTCAAAGATTAAGAAAATTCCAAGTTTGTTGACAATTTCGTCACGGTAAATATTTTTTCTATATTTATAAAAATATGAAAATACAAAATGTCGAATCATATAATACTTATTATATAAATTTTTATAATATTTTTAGGGCTCTATCTACTACTCCAGCTGCATTTAATTCGGAATCAACATCATGGTTTAATAAATTGCTCGTTAGAAAAATTGAACCGACAAAAGAATCGCATTCTCGGATGCTTAGCGATAAAGAAATTATTTACGCTCTGAGTACTCATAATATAAGACCAGACTCTGTTGAGAATTATTTAAAAAACTAGTAAGAACTTACTTTGCTTTTAAATATATCGTTTTATTAAGTCTTTTAAATTTTTATAGTAAACAAACAGTTCAATTAATCAACAATAAAAAAGATCATCTTGCATGTGAGCTTATTGCTTCTTGGACTGTTCAAGTGGGTGATATGGATCAATGTCTTCATTTATGGCGTTACACTGGCGGTTTCGAGATGATTGATAAAGCTAAAGATGAGCTTTGGGCCGATGAAGTAAATCATTTCATAAGAAATTATTTTTGCTAAAAATTTAATTATTAATTAACTACTTCAATTTTCTAGGATTATCTTAGCTTATTGAAGGAACGCGGAACTTTTCTAAGATCCAGACATTTGCAATATTTATTAGCATTTAGCTATTGGCCATTAATTCATAGTCGAGAAACCAAACATATTTATGAGATGAGGTATAACCATTTGAATATTATTTAATTTTTTATAGTTTGAAATTTAATTATTATTAGATCATATCGATTGAAGCCAGGTACCATGATTGAATGGGGACAAAATTGGCAACGTGCTATTAAATACAGACAAAATAATGATGAATCTTTTGCTGGATTCTTTTCACAAATAGGACGACTTTACAATGTTCATCATATTTGGTGTAAATTTTCATTAAAATATTATCAACTATTGGGTATAACTATTTCCTTATAACTTTTTAGGCTATGAATCACTTCAGGCACGTAAAGAAACAAGAGAACAAGCGTGGATGAAACCAGGATGGGATGAGTGTGTTGCATATACTGTACCACTTATAAAAGACATGCATTGTCGTATTTTGGTACCAACCGAATTTTCGCCAACTCGTTAAATTTTGGCTAGTAGTTTATTACAGAGCATTTTTATAATAATAATTTAACAAAAATAAAAAAAATTGGAATGGATTGAATTAATAATTGGCTTTTTGTGTTAAAAAATTGTAGAAAATCTATGTAGGCACAAAATGTGTGTTATTTGTGATTGCGGATTAAAATAATAAATAAAGTTGAAATTAAAAATTCAATTCTTTTATTCTTTTACAGAAATTTTGTAACTTTAAAATTTTATTTTGAAAAAAAACTCGTTAGTTCCAATTCCAATGTTTGTCTATTTTACCTTATTAGTGTTACAAGCGCAATGTTTATATTTATTGTATACTGTCAAATTTATCAGCTGATTGTCATTGTCAAATGTCAAATTAAAAAAAGCGATAATTTTTATTATAAGCGATAGTCTTATATATACATATATATTATTTTTTAAATTGGGCGTATTATTAACAAAAAAAAAAGAATGTTTCCTCATTTAACTGGATCTCGCGTAAATATAGCCCTTTTACAAGAAGCCGCAAGTAAAGAATTACTTGAACTTTTGGAAAGAACAGAAGGAACAAAGGTTTGTATTTGGCAGAAGATAAATTTTTTGTACTTTAAAGTAATTTATGTACTTTGCAGGCTATTATCTGGGATGAGTCATTGGCAGGGCCGGTTGGACTTATCGCTAAATATACGTTTCTAAAAGAGCATAATGTAACAAAAATGTTCCCTTTAAAGGAAGGAGCACTTCCTAAAATCGATGTTAAAAGTGTTATTTACATAACAAGACCTACATTACAATTAATGGACTATATAGCTGATAATATTCATCATGAAGACCAAAAGCGAAAGGGTAATTAGTTTTGATTATTGATTTGTATTTCATTTTAATTCAAGTAATTTTCATATCATTTTTGTTATTTTTAGCAATAAGAAAAGATTTTTATCTTTATTTCGTACCAAGGCGTTCTGAGTTATGTGAATTACATTTAAAAATGAAAGGAGTTTACGGCAGTTTCACCCAAGTGGGTGAATTTAAATGTAATTTTTTTCCAGTTGATAATGATTTATTATCAATGGAATTAAAAGATTGTTATCGTGAATTATATATTGATGGTGATCCAACATGTTTATATCAATCCGCACAAGCTTTAATATCATTACAAAAATTATATGGTCGTATACCAAAAATTTATGGTAAAGGTAAATATGCTGAAAAAGTCTGGGAATTAACGAAGAATTTAGGTAAAGAAGATATTTCATTGTTAAATTCTGAAAAAGGTTCAATTGATCAATTAGTTATATTAGATCGCTCAATTGATTTAATGAGTGTACTTGCAACTCAATTAACCTATGAAGGTTTAATTGGTAAGTTTTTTTTGTTTACTATTACGCTTAAATAAATTCTCTACTATTACTTTTTGCATTTCTCTCAATATTTTATAATTATTTAATTAATACAGTTTTAAATTTTCATTTAAATTTAACTAAATCTACTATTTTTGAAATAGTGAATTATCCAATATTTGTTTTTAAAGCCGACTGAGCAAACTACTAATTATTTTTGTCTCTTTATTTTTATGTTTAGATGAATGTTTTGGTATATTTAGTACCACAGCACATTTTCCAGCCGAAAAATTCTTATCGTCAACAGATAAAGAGAATTTACAGGGAATGCCATCAAATGATAAAAAACAAATTATATTAAATTCTGGTGAAGATTTATATACAGAATTACGTGATAAAAATTTTAATGAAGTTTGGGAAATTTTAAGAAAAATAATCACTTGATATTAAATTAAATTAAATGTATGTTTCAGGTTGGAATAATTTTGGCACGTGTTGTAAAAGCTGTTGAAAGACAATTTGGTGAAAAACATGTTGAAAAATCAATACAAGAATTAAAACATTTTGTTGAACGTTTACCAAATATATTAGCAAATCGTCAATCAGCATTTATACATACAACAATTGCTGAAATGATTAAAGAGAAAACTGATTCAACTAATTTCATTGATGAATTATCTTGTGAACAAGAATTTTTATTATGTTCAGATGTTGATAAAATTTGTATATTTATTGAAGATTTAATAGCAACAAAAGCACCTCTTACAACTGTGCTTCGGCTTATCTGTATGCAATGTATTGCTGGATCAGGATTAAAACCAAAAGTAAAGAGATAATTTTGTTTTTTTTTAAAGTGTGAAATTTAAAAATTTATTTCTTCTTTTAGTTATTGGATTTTTATAAAAAGGAATTAGTACATGTTTATGGTATTGAAACACTCTTAACAATTGGTAATTTAGAACGTGCCGGTTTATTGAAAATACAAACAGGAAGTAGAACATATGCAGTATTAAGAAAAACATTAAATTTAACAGTTGAAACACCAACAGAAATATCACCAATTGATATCAGTTATGTACATAGTATTTATGCACCATTGTCAATACGTATTGTACAACAATTATTAAAACCGAATGGTTGGCAAGGGCTAAATGAAGTTTTATCATGTTTACCTGGTAAATTTTTTGAAGACTATCAAAATTCCACAAATGGCATTGGCGATAGACGTGGTTCATTAACGAGTGAATTATCACAATCAGACATACCACGTGTTATTTTAGTTTTTTTTCTTGGTGGTTGTACATTTGCTGAAATATCAGCATTACGTTTTTTAACAAAACAAGAAGAAAATAATGTTGAATTTATAATTGCAACAACAAAATTAATTAATAAAAATTCATTTTTAGATGGATTTATTGAAAATACTAAAACATAAAATTCTATAACATTCTATTTAATTCATAAGAAAACTGAATACACATAATAAATTATAATTTCTAATTATTTTCTTTGTAATTTTTTTTTTTTTTTGAATAAATTTTCTAAATTTAGGAAAGTTATATGGATTTTGGTAGCAATACCAAAATTAAAGTAACTAAAATAATTACATTTTTAATAAATAATAATTAAAAATATTAACATTAAGTAAAGTGTTTTTTAAATTAAATTTGAATTTATAATTTCATAATGATTAAAACCAGTAAGATCAGTGTTTTTTAGGCTTTTTGTTTTTCAGTTCAGTTTTTTGGGCTTCTTTTGCGGTTTTAGCAAAGATTCAAAATTATCATAGCTTTTTGTCTAAAATATTTTTGAAGTATCATTTAAATTAGGCGCGCGATATTTTTTTTTTTTGCGTTCTGTGGGAAAAGTTATATTTCGAAATTCGAATCGAATTTCATTTCAATCAAAAATAAAATCACCATTTTGGATTGAAGAAAGGTTGACGAAAAAAGACTAAAAATGAAATAAATAAAAGAAAAAATGTTATTAATTAGTGATAAACGTTTTTGTTAGTTAATTTAATAAAGTTAAAATAGTGTGAATGGTGTAAAATTTCAATTATTTGATTCAATAGTTTATTGTGTGTGTAAATGTGTGTTTCCAATTTCAATCAAAAAAGTAAAATCGCCATTTTTTCTGAAGAAAAAAAAGAGAAAAAAATGAAATAATTTTTTTTTCAATCAAAAAATAAATCATAATTTTTCCAACAAAATGATAAACATAAGATATCAATATTTGTGTAATTATAAAATTGTTTTAAATTAATTAAGTGTTTTTTCAATAAAAAAAAAATAATAGAAATTTATCAGGTGAAAAAAATTTAAAGTTTTTTTTTATGTTTTTTCTGCCTTTTTTTTAGCGAAAAAATTGTCTGTGGGTTTTTTTTCTTACTTCACTTTAGTTGCGTGAATGTGTAAGTGCATGTGTGTGTGTGTGTAGGTACTTACTTACTACTCTAAATGTAGTATAATTTAAATAAAATATAATTAATAATGAATATATTATTTTTGTGTGAAAAATTTCTTTAATCGACTTTTCTTTTAATTGTTTAAACAATATTTTTTCTAAAACAGAAAAGAAAAAGAAATGAGAGGTGTAAGAGAATGATTGAGAAAGGGAGGAAAATAGTGAAAACCCTAAAGAAAATAATAAAAAAGTGTAAATTAAAATGTAAAAATTAGAAAATCTTTTTTTATTGAATTGAAAATAACATTTGGGAAAAGAAATAACTGTGTGGCTGCGAGTGTGTGCATGTGTGTGTGATTTCAGATAATTTTTGAATGCGTCACTTTTTGTCTGTGTTTTAAATTATTATTTTTTTTTTTTAAATTTTCAAGAGTATGTTTACAAAATAATTGAATAAAATTATCTTCGCCTGAAATATTACACATTTTTGTTTTTAATCTAAAAAAAGTGTGAATCTTTTTTTGACAATGAATAAAACAAAAAAAAAATGTTCCAATTAAAATCTGAATAAATTAAAAACTTTAATTTTTGTGTTTTTTAGTCGTTCTTTTCTGTTTTTTTTAACGACACCGCGCCCTGTAACAATGCAACCGAAAAATAGGGACAGAAAGAAAAAATTACTGTTCTTTCATTTCTAAATAAAAAAAAATTAAAATTATATTAAAAATAAATATTTTTAACTTATTCATTATTTTGGGGGGTTTTTCTGCCACATTTCCATATAAAAACTTGTGAAAAACATAAAAAAAGAGAAAAAAAAATTAAAATGAGAAAGAAAAAAATTAGTTTAGTCTAGACACAAACCAATCTGTCAAAAAAAAAATTAAAAAAAGATCTGTCAAATTACAAAAACTTGATAACTCCTGGTGGTAGTTTATTGAACTTGTATTGGAATTCTTTTTTTTTCTTTTATCCTTTTTATCCATTCATATTTCATATGCACTTATACACGCATACACACACTCACGCATCATAAAAAAAGATTATGATCAGACGTATTTTCATATTGTATTTTTCCTTGTTATATTCTTTTTATCAAAAAAAAAAAACAATTTCAATAACTTTTTCTAAAACTTAAAATATTTTTCTTATCCGATAAGAAATTTAAAAGATTTCATAATAAAAAATAAATGAAACATTCTTTTGTTTTTTTTTCTGATAAAAATAAATCACATTAATTAATTGGGTTTTCATTTATGTAATTTTAATGTGTTTTTTATTTTATTTTTTTAGGTAACAGACTTCAATTGAATCGAAAGAAATGCCTTAAATAAAATATTTTTGTGAAAAGAAACAAAATAAAGGGGGAATTAAGTGTGAAATTGGGAGAGAAAGGATTCAAAAGCAAAAATAAAAGAAAGAGACTCAAATTAGTTGGGAGGAGTCAACAGCAACAACCACAGAAAGGACAATAAAACAGTATTTTTATTATCAAAAATATAAATAAAATAAATCAAAATGCCGGCAATTAGACCAGGAAGTTTAAAAGATCCAGAAATAGCCGACTTATTTAATAAACATGATCCGGAAAAAATCTTTGATGATTTACGTGAAATTGGTCACGGTTCATTTGGAGCGGTTTATTATGCAAGATGTAATTTAACAAAAGAAATTGTTGCTATTAAAAAAATGTCTTATGTTGGTAAACAAAGTGCTGAAAAATGGCAGGATATTTTAAAGGAAATTAGGTAAATAATCTTTGTTGATTTTTTTCTTTAGTTTGATTTAATCCGATTTTGATCAGGAACAAAAATTATTCACACATATTTTTCTTTTCTCGAGTGTTGTTCAGTATTTCCATTTGAAATTACCAATTAATAACACTTGAATTATGTAATTATGTCAAAAATACTTCGTAAATTACTTATTTTCATAAGAAAATTATTTCAACTGCATGAGGTGGGTCAATGGCCGAAACGTTGATTCATTGATTTTCAAAAATGTTATTTTGATTTTATTGTATTTTCATTCCCTTTTATTTCTAAAAAAATTCCTTATTTTATATTTAATCTTTCTTTGAAAATTTAAATATGATTTTTTTGTTAGAATTTTGTAATTTACGTCAAAAGTCACAATATTTACCACAATATGGTTAACTCGCAACTCTTAAACCGGTTGATTTATAATTTTCCAAAAATTTTCATGCATTGGTTTAATTTTAGGAAATATACAATTATTTTGAGCGTTAAACTTTTATTACTTCATTTACTATAATTGTTTTATATTTTTCTCTACTAAAAGATTAAATTATTCTCACGTGTGTCATTAAAAATACAGTAACCTCCCGTCCATAATGAAATAAAAAAACTTTTGTAATCAAAAATATTTTTATCAACTTTATAAAATGTTTAGCTCCTAAGCAAATTTTTGTTTGTTCCTCTGGCTTTGGTTGGTATATCACAATTATGTCCTGATATCAAATTTTATTTCTGTTCATATTTAATATTTCTATATCTTGATTTCTGTGTGTGATTTTATTTTAAAATATATTTCAATTTTTTTGTTGCAATTTGCCACGCCTTTTTTTTTAAATAACTTGTAAATAGATGAATACAATCTATTATCATTTTCGTGTTTTTTTCAATTTCTTTCCTATCTTCTGGCAATATGCAGATTTAGACTGAATTGTTTTAATAATTTTCTTTTTTTTTAATCTAGATTTTTACGTCAACTTGATCATGCAAATACGATAGAATATAAAGGTTGTTATTTACGTGAAAGTACAGCATGGCTTGTTATGGAATATTGTGTGGGTTCAGCATCAGATATAATTGAAGTACATAAACGTCCATTACGTGAAGAAGAAATATCAGCTATATGTGATGGTGTTTTACATGGACTCAGTTATTTACATAGTCTTGGACGTATTCATAGGTTTGTTTTAAAAATATTAATAACGAAACTAAATATAAAATAATAAAAACACCAATATATTTCATCATGAAAATGATTTTTAAGAAGCAAAGTAAATTAATGAACAAACCTTAAAAAAATATTTAGCCGAACAGGAAATGCTTGTCAAAAAGAATTTATTCCAAAGTTTTCAAAAAACAAGAAAAAATCGATAAAACGAACGGAAAAGTAGAGAAAAACAAAAAAAAAAATTAACATTGTTGTTAGAATTTTTTGATCAACGTGAAAATTTTATTTTATTTTCAAATTAAATTATTTATTTCTTTATTTTCTTTTTGTTTTCCATTCCAAATAGAGACATAAAAGCTGGTAATATATTATTAACAGAATTGGGTATAGTAAAATTAGCTGATTTCGGTAGTGCTGCTATAAAATGTCCAGCAAATAGTTTTGTGGGTACACCATATTGGATGGCACCAGAAGTAATATTAGCAATGGATGAAGGACAATATGATGGTAAAGTTGATGTATGGTCATTGGGTATAACATGTATTGAATTAGCTGAACGTAAACCACCATATTTTAATATGAATGCAATGTCAGCATTATATCATATTGCACAAAACGATGCACCAACATTATTAATAAAATCACAAGAATGGAGTGATATATTTCGTAATTTTGTTGAATCATGTTTAAGAAAATCACCATTAGATCGTCCAACATCTTCACGTTTATTATCACATTTATTTGTCACACGTCCACGTACAACAAATGTATTAATTGAATTAATTGTACGTACAAAAGCAGCTGTACGTGAATTAGATAATTTAAATTATAGAAAAATGAAAAAAATATTAATGATTGAATCATGTGAAACAGAAAGTACAATATGTGATACAGATACAGATATACAAGATGAGCAAACTGGTGGTGATAGTAGTAAAAGTAATAGTATTACGTCAGAACATTCATTACATTCTGTTGGTATATCAGCTGCAAGTAGTCAAAGTTCATCAAGTAATTCAATACCACCCGGTATAAATCAACAACAGCAACAACATCAACAAGGTCAAGGTGCTATATCACGTAATTCTTCGCGTCATCGTACACCTGGTGGTGGTGGTGGTGGTAGCAGTGGTGGATTGGTACAAGGAATGATACAACATAATATGGTTAATAATCAACATCAACAACATCAACAGCAGCAACAACAACAGCAGCAGCAGCAACAACAACAACAGCAACATCAACAACATCCATTTACAAATTTACAAAATTCGTCATCAACAAGTCAAATTGGTTTACCAAGTAGTCATCAACAGCAACAGCAACATCATCATCATAATCATGCAACTCATCAGGCAATGGCAAATGCTGTATCTGAACATGGCCCTAATAATTTTGCAACAATTCGTACAACCAGTATTGTAACAAAACAACAAAAAGAACATATGCAAGAGGAAATGCATGAGCAAATGTCCGGTTATAAAAGGATGAGACGTGAACATCAATCGGCATTACTTAAATTAGAAGAAAAATGTAAAATTGAAATGGAAGGGCATAAAAATGGATTGGACAAAGAATATGAATTATTATTACATAATTTCCAAAGAGATATTGAAAGACTTGAGGTAATTAAATTAATTTCAAGTTACTTTATATATTTAAGATTTTCACAAAATTATAGGATGGTTAAATTCTTATTGAAGTTTTAATTTAATTTATTATTAATTGAACTTTATTTTTAATTAGAAGTTTGATAGTAATTTCTTGTATTTTTTTTATTAAATGATAAAATCCATTACAAATGTGACCAACCCATTTCGATCCAAGTAATTAACTGGAAAAATATACCTTTTTCATTACATGATCAAAAAAGACGAGTAGACAATTAATTAAAAAAATTGCTGTCTCATTAAGAAAAAAAATAATTTAAATTGTATTTTTCTAATTTAGATAAAACATCATCAAGAAATCGATCGACGTACAAAACAAAATAATGCTGGTGAAAAAAAATTACACAAAGATATTGCAACAAAACAGGATGGTGACAGAAAAGCATTTGATATGCATAGAAAAAAAGAATATAAAGCAAATAAAGAAAGATGGAAACGTGAATTATCTATGGATGAGTCAACACCAAAACGACAACGGGATGCAACATTGCAGTAAGATAGAAAATTATGAAAAATAAAGTTTTAATATGCAATTGAAAATTGAAAATTTTTTTAGATCACAAAAAGAAAATCTTAAAATGGCAGAAGCACAAGAGGAACAACGTCTATTAAGAGGGCAAAAAAGTTATATAGATTTAGAAATGCGTAAATTTAAAAGAAAACGTATGTTAATGTTGCACGATTTAGAAAATCAATTATTACGTGATGAATTAAGTAAAAAACAACTACAATTAGAACAAGCACATGGTATGTTATTAAGACATCATGAAAAAACACAAGAATTAGAGTATCGACAACAAAAAGCCGTACATAATTTAAGAGAAGATCAATTAACAAAACAACATACGACTGAATTGCAAAATCAAAAAGACTATATGGAAAGAGCTGAAAAGGAACTTTTAAGAAAACATGCATTGGAATTAAAGCAACAACCGAAAAGCTTAAAAGTGAGAACTTTTTTTTATTTTTAACTTTTACCATTTTTTAACATTTAACTAACTTTCAATAACTTTCTTAACTTTTAATCATTATTTTCATTAACAACTCTGATATTTCTAACGTTGGTTAACTTTATTAAATTTCAGCAAAAAGAATTACAAATACGGAAACAATTTCGTGAAACATGTAAAACCCAGACAAAGCAATATAAGGCACTTAAAGCTCAAATTTTGGCAAGTACACCAAAAGATGAGCAAAAAGCTGTGATAAAAAGATTAAAAGAAGAACAACATCGTAAATTAACATTACTTGGTGATCAGGTATAGTTTTCTTATTTTTTTTTGTAATTAAAATTAATTAATTTGTTTTTTATGATCTTTTTTAGTATGAACAAAGTATTGCTGATATGTTACAAAAGCAAAGTCTTCGATTAGATGAAAGTCAAGAAATTGAATGTCAAAATTTAAAAGATCGTTTACAATATGAATTAGAAATTTTGATGGCATATCAAAGTAAAAATAGAATGCAAGCACAAGCACAACGTGATCGTGAACGAAAAGAATTGGAAGATCGTGTTAGTGTAAGACGTGCACTATTAGAAAGCAAGGTAAATTATTATTTAAATCGATAAAAATAAAATCAAAAAAAAATTACTTGTTGTTTTGTTTGTAGATGGAAGCTGAATTACAACAGTTTAATCAGGAACGTGCAGAACGTATTAGAATACTTCATGAAAGACATGAAAAAGAGATGGAAAGTTTTGACGAAGAATCAGCTAGATTGGGACTAAGGTAAAAGTGAAGAAATCATTTTATAACTTTTCAAATTTTAATCGAATATAATTTTAGTGCACTTGCACTTGAGGAAGCATCTAAAGAAAGTTTTGCCGATGAAGAAGGTAGTTTATCTGGTTCAATGCTTAGTCTGGCACACAGTAATAGTTCAACCAGTTTTCCAGCCGGTTCACTATAGCATAACAATTATAATATAATGGACACATTATCAAGTCGTCGTTCAATGTGAATAATTTAATTAAAAATTAAAACAAAAAAAAAATTAATTAAAAAAAAAAATAAAAATGAAAAAAAAAAGGAAAAAAAGAAAATATTTAAATTAATTTTAAAATTAATCAAGTAAAAAAATCTAAAAAAAAAAACGTAAAAAATTTAAAAAAAAAGAGGAAAAAAAGTAAATTACAAAAAAAAATAAAAATAAAAATGGAAATAGATGAGAGAAATAATTAATTCATATTTCTTTTAACAAAAACAAAAAAAAAAAAAAAACATTAATTAAACAAAAATAAAAAATAATAATAATAATAAATAAAATAATAAATAATAAAATAATAAATAATTAAAATAAATAAATAATTAAACAAGAAAAAAAAAAAAAATACATAAAATAATAAAAATAATATTACATAAAAATAATAATTAAGAAGAAAAAAGGAAAAGGAAAAGAAAAGAGAAAAAAAAAAAAAAATAGTACTATTTGCTGTAATAATTTAAGAATGAAAGGAAGAAACAAGTTTTTTTTTTTTTGTTTTTGTTTTGTTTTTGAAAAAAAAAAAAAAAACTTTAATCTTAATAATGTTTTTGTTGTTTTTATTTAATTAATTTTTTTGTTTTTTTTTGTTTTTTTTTTTTTATGTTTAGATAAACGAATTTTTTTTTTAATGTTTTATTTAATTTTTAAAAGACTAAAAACAATATAAATTAAAAGAATGAAAGAAAGAAACCGTCTTGGAATGTTTTTTTTTTTTTTTTTAAGGAATAGAAGAATTAGATTGTTGTGTGTGGATGATTGGATATTTACAAATAAATAGTCGACTTTTGTCTGATGTCACAACATTTTCTAATGCTTGATTTTGTTAGAAGTTTAATGGAAAATCTTTTGTATATTGAAATCAATTAAACGAACAAATTATCATGTATACATGTTGTGTTTAATCGTTATTAGATGACGAATAATATTATCCGTTCTTTAATGAATCAAGTGTATCTTCTATAGAATAATAGATACGAATGAATGGTGTTCCTTCGTTTGGATACCATCGTTATGTTGAATTTACGCATAATAACATAAAAACAAAATTTACAAATTGTATTCTAATCAATTGGAAATATTCGTTAAAAGATTTGTATATTTAGGGATTTTTATGAAGTCAAGTTAAAAACATTTCTGATTGGTTGGAAGAACAAAAAAAGAAAAAAAAAATTGTTATTACGTAAATTCAGTTTTTTAGTAAAAAAAGAAAAAAAAAAATAAATAAAATTATCTGTTGTAAATTTCCATTAAAGCAAAAATAAAATAAAATAATAAAAAAAAAAGAAATGGATTAAAATTAGAAACAAAAAAAATAATAATAAATTATTGAAACTTTTATTTTTTAATTATTAAAATTCATAATAACTAAATATTTAAAAACAAAAAAAAAAAAAAGAAACAAGAAAATATTTGCAAAAAATTTTTTTATCAAATCAAAAGAAAAAAAAAAAACAAAATAGAAAAAGTCATTTTTATTAATTTTTAGTCTGCCGAATTATTAAATTTTAAAGAAAAAGTTAAAAAAGTAAGAAAATAATGAATTAAAAAATACCAAATAAAAAACATAAATAAATTAAAAATAAAAGAGAAAATTAAAAAAAAAAATGTAATATCAAATTAAACCTAGTTGACTGTTTTTTTTAAAAAGAAAAAGGAAAAAAGTAAAATTTTTTATTAAAATTTTGAAAACTAAAAACTAAAAAAATAGAGAAAATAAATAATAATAAAAATTTAACACAAAAACAGAAATTTTTAAACTCGGATAACGCGAATCGAGCCAGAAACAAAATAAATGAAACCAATTTTTTTTTCTTGTTTTTTTATTTTCTATTTTCTATTTTTTTTTTTGTTGTTTTTTTTTGTTTTTCTTCTTTAAACGTCATTTTACCTTCCTCTTCCTTTTTCTCTTATTTTCTGTTCTTTTTTTTTCTTCTTCTTTTGTGTTTATCTCGAATTTGCTAATGAAAATAAAAAAAAAATTGGTTTACAAAATTAAAGCAAAACAAAATAAAAAAAAAAAAAATACTCAAGTTAAAAAAAGCCAAAAACAAAAAAAAAAACAAATAGAAAACAAAAAAATAAAAGTATTTCTCTCTCTCTCTCTCTCCTCTCTCTCTCGCATACACTCATTTAAACTCTCTAATAAAATAATTTTTTAAGCAAATACAAAAAGAAAAGCAAGAAAATTGAAAAACATTTTTCTAACAAAAAATGGAAAATCGTTTCCACTCGGGATTATTTTTTTTTTCTTCCATTTTATTTTTTTGATTCTTCCATTTTTTATTTTTCTTCAAAAAAACAAATTAATGAAAATTTTTTTCTAAAAACAACAACAACAACAACACCAACATAAAAAAACAAAACATAAAGAAAGAAAATTGTTACATTGAAAGAAAACAGAAAAGAAGAAAAGAAAAAATAAAAAAAAAAAATAACACGTTTTTTTTGATTTATGATAAATTGTAAGAATTTCGTTTTTTTTTCTAAATACACAAATCAAAAACAAATAAATAAATAAAAAAAAATAAATTCAAAACAAGAATAAAAAAAAATATGGAACAAAATTTCGTCATTTTTAATGTACGAATTTTTTTTTTTTTGTTATTGATGAAAATTGCCAAAATTTTTTTTTTTTTTCTTTTTTATGATCAACAAGTGGAAATGACCAAATTACATCATTTTTTAAATTGATAAAATATTATTTGGAATTGTTAACCAGTTCACACGTTATCATCATACATTTTAGCCAAAAGTTTATTATCCATTTTTTGGAACAACAATATTTACGTCACTTATCTTTTATCAGATAAATTTTATTCTTGAATTGGGTCAACGTTTAATCTAATTGCTCTTTATCCATAATTCCATTTGATTTTATTTTATTTCAATTTTAAATCAATATTTAAATTTTAGTGATTTCCTCCGGATAAAATAAAACAACGAATTTATACAATTGAAACTCTTTTCACATTTTATTATTAATATTTTCATTGATTTTTTTTGAATGATCGAACATTTTTAATTTTCATCAAAAACACATTCGTATAAACAATTTTTTGATTAAGAAAGCATACCGATGTAACTCCTTTTTTTCTGTTTGTTTGTTCACCATTCTAAATCCTGTTTTAAAATCTCAAATCTCAACACACAATTTTTTTAAACTAATATTTAATTATTGGCATTAAATTTAAGTAAAAAATTTATAGAAAAAAAAAAACAAAAAATTTAAAAACAAAAATTAATAAATAAAAACCAATACAAATTACACACAAACATACATACATACATACATCCCTTTTTCCATATGCATTTAATTTTAGTCAAAAATAAAAAAAAAAAAATAAAACGAATTTTGCGATTCTATAAAATAAAAATTTTTGATCAGTTTTAATTTTCTGATTTTTTTTTTTTTTTTGTACTTCAAACTTTTTCCTTTGCATTTTGTTTTATACATTTTTTTTTTTTTTTGGTATAATTGACATAAATTTTATTTATTTTTGTAATTTAGCTCAAAGAAAAAATTAAAAAGAACATATTTGTTGATAATAAATTAATATTAATATTTAAAACAAATGAAATTTAATCCTAAAAGATCAAAAAAATAATTCTTTTTTTTTTTTGTTTTGTTTTTATTTCTCTTTTTTTCCATTAGCTAATTAATAATTATGAATTAAACAATTTGTTACCTTTCCAATTTTTTTCTTTAAATTATCAATTTTTGTTGTTGTTACAATTTATGTTCTCTTAAGTTGTCACAGATTTTTCACTGGATTTTTCATTGGATGAAAACTGGACAGGAGTCTTAAGAGAATTAAAAATTTATCTTTTAATTTTAATTAGAAGTAATAAAAATTACTTTTGATTAAATTCTTTACTATTTTCTCTCTCTCTCTCTCTTTCTTTTGCTGTTTCAACTCATCGCTATTAACTTATTTACTTTATTTTTGTTGTTTTCTTAGGTTTTTGGTATTTTCATTTGAAAGAGAAATTATTTAGGTTCAGAGTGGGATTAATGGGTTTAGTTTAGATTAATAAAAGGCATTCAATTTTACTAAAGATTATAATAAAAATTAAATCAATTCTTCTAATTAAGTTCTCATTAGCATTAAAAGCATTATTCTGCCTCTGTTCATATCCATGCTTTAAAAAAGTTCAGTTAATTTTTAACTTTGTTTTATACTTGATCTTTTCCGTCTTTCTTTAATTTTCTTTACGATTTTATTTAAAAAAGGTAAATTTGAGTTTCATACGAATTAAGCGTAAGAAAATTTACTTAGTAGAATATTCCGGAAAGAAAAAACTCTAAACTAAAAGTTACTAAAAAAAAAAATTCTAAAATAAGCCTGTCATTAAAATAAAGTAGAATTAAGAAATTTAAAAGAGAAAAAGGAAGAGAGAGAGAGAGAAAAGGAAACGATTAGAGAAGAAAAAAGGGATTAGGCGCGATTAACCATTTTTGTTCATTAAATAAACTAGAATTTAAAAAAAAAAACGACAAAACGTAATTTTAATAACTACAAGAGAGAAAGAGAGAGATAGAAAATAAAAATTAATGCTTAATCTTCCTCTTTTTATTTTATTCTCTCTTTCATTTAATTGTTACTTGCTGAAGACGTTTTTCTTAGAAAAACTTAATTAAAAACATTTATACGTAAACCTACATTTTGTTTTGCTAAATATTCACAAACAATACAGACACACACACACACACACAATCATACTCATTTTAACAATTTAAATTTAAAATATAAATTTAAGGATAATAATTTTCAAGAAAGATTAAATCAGTGAAAATTTTTTAAAAATAAAAATAAAGAAAAAAAATTTCAATCAATGGAGAACGCTTAACATTTTCTCTTTAATTGTACAATATTGGACACTTCAAACTAAAAACGCATTCGAAAAAAAATAAAAAACAAAATGAATGATCCTAAATTTTTAATCTATTCACAAAGCGCTGAATATTTCCAAACACTGAACATTTATTGTTGCTATTGACAATATTTATTTCTAATTGGATTTTCCAAAAATATTTTTCATTGAAATTCAGCTTTTACAAAAAAAAAAAAAAAAAAATGTTTTAAAAAATTTATTGCAAATAAAGTAAAAATAAAAATAAAATAAACCAAAATAATTTTAAATAAAAAAAAAGTCAAAAATCAGTTATAACGAACTTCCATTAAATGAAAAACAAACACACACACACATATTCAAACAAAATTATTCGTTATAGCTGAAAATGAAAATAGGTAGAATTCGTTTTTATTCCTAAAACAAAAAAAAAGATAAAAAAAGAATAAAGAAAATTTGACTGTTCCAATTAAAAAATAATTATTAATAATATTTTTAATTAAAATATCTTCTTTTTCTACCTTCTTCTTCTTCTTTTAACTCTATTTGTTTTTGTTTTATTTTATATTTTTATTCTATTTTCTATTAGAAATATTTTAGTCAAAAAAAATTAAAAAAAATGTTTATAAAATGAAAGAAAAAAGAAAATGTAATTTATGTTTTTAAATAATGAAAAATAAACAAAAGGAAAAATTAAACTTAACATTATTTTATACTTATACTTAAATTCCATCGAATATTTAAATTTAATTTATATTTAGATATTCATGAGACAATTCCAGTTTTGTATTCACAAAATATTCTGCACAATGGGTACAAACACAAATTTACTGCAGTCAACTTTTCTCATCTGTATGGTTATGTTAATAAGATCTAAAGGTTTCTCAATTAATCTCATTTGCACGAAAGAGATTATTTTTCCATTGTTCCATATTGTGGAAAGAAAAACTTCTTTTTTTTTTTTTTGTTCCAATTTTCTTTATTTCTATTATGTATTTTTTCCCCCAATTTTAATTTTTTTATATATTATATTCATATAATTAATATTCATCGATACATTTTATTCATATACATATTACGAGTTATTATATTATTTTAAAGAAGCTTTTGTTTTTTTTTATACATTTTTATTCTTTGTTTGTCTCAAACTATAATTTTTTTTTATATTCTAATAATAATAACAACAATAAATAGTAATTCTTTAGTTTTGATCTAAATTTTTTTAACAAATTAATTAACAAGAAATTCAATTATCTGTTTTTTCAATTAATTGAAAAATGAATAAAAATGAATATAATTTTTTTTTTTTGTTAATGTTTTAATGAATTATTTAAAATAAATAATTAATAAAGCTTTTTTCTTTTGACTATGAAGGACTGATTTATAAATTAAAAACAGGAATATAAAACAGAAGTTTTTCTATAGGTTTCTTTAATGTGAAATTCCCGAAATTTTAAAAGTAAACTATTTTTATAAATGACTGATGAAATGACTGAATAAAATATACTAAATTCAATAATAATTAATGTTGTGAGATTTAAAATTCGTTTAGCAAAAACTTTTTCATTTTATAAATCAGCCTTACGGTTTAATAAGACATAAAATAATAGTAAAGAAAAAGTAGAACAATATAATTTTTTTAATATTAAAGAATTATTGGGAGAGATGGGTTTTACTAATTTTATCATCCATCCATAACTAGCTACGAAATACAATAATCAATAAATTTGGTTAAGATCAAAACAAATATGGGTGAGTGATTAGGGGTATTTTCATTTAAGAGGAATAAATTTCCATTCCAATCACATACACACACAACACACACACTGAATACATATACAACGTAACACGTATGGCAAATCAATTGATTCTTTTGTTTTGATCAATTAATTTTAATGTAATTTGTTTCAAAAATATCCAATTCATTCGTTATATAATTCGCTTTATTTCGTAACAATTTAATTTGTTTTTGATTTGATTCTAAAATTTGTAAAGATGTTTCAATTTGTTTTAATTCTCCTGTCATATCCATTGTTGCTGTGTCAATAAGACGGCAGAGACGCGCAAATGTACTTGAAAGTTCTCTGTAGAAGAATAAAGAGATTGTTAGACAAACATTTTATTAAAAAGAATAAAATAAAACTTACTGTTGGACTTGATGACTACAATTAGATGATGTAAAATCAACAATAAGTCTTAACTTTTCTGTGACATGCTTAACATATTGGGTTTTGAATGTACGTTCTTTAGCACTATTTGTCCATGCTAATCTTTCATATAAATAAACACAACTATATAATGCACCAATGCCAACTAATACACGCCATCCAATTGTTTTCATTAATAATCCTGTTATAATGAGACCACCAACTGTACCTTGCGAACCAATTGATGCAACTGCAATTTTTGATATAACTGATAGTTGTTCTTGTGTTATAACATTTGATGGCATCAATGCAATTGATGAATTTAAATCATTTTCAGTTGGTGATAATAACTGATTCATTTGTGAAATACTTGTTTGACGATGTATTAATTTATTTTTATTTTGGTCTTTTATTTTCATTTTACCAGTAAAACGTTGAACCATTGCTGTGATACCCCATGAAAAACTAAATTCCAAATTTTCATGAAAATCACGACATAAATTTTGACAATTTAATGAATATAACATTTCAAATGGTTGTTGTCTTGTTATTATTTGATTTGTTTGTGTTATTAATTTTTCTGTTGGTAATAACGCATGCATACGTTCTGTCATTTCATGTTGTGCTGATTCAATATTCATCGCTAATGCTGATGATAAACGTGCACGTAAATTTAAACCAAGACCATTTTCAACATGTGCATTTATTTCTTTTTTATAAACATTTAATACTAATGGATCTGTATGAAATGGTAAATTAAATTCATCAACTAATACACCAAGACGATAAATTTCTTCATTTAATGCTTTCGATACCTTTTGTTCAACTTCTTCAACCATATTATTTATTTTCATTTTCATTTCTCTTGTAACAGTCATTAATTTTGTTTCTGTTTCATTTATACGTGTTGTCAATATATTCTTTAATTCAATTTTCTTATTACGTATATCATTTGCACGATCATATATATTATCAAGCATAAGACGCATATCGCTAGAAATAAACAAAAGATGACAAATTAAACGAAAGAATACTTAAAAAATTCTATTATTATGAACAATGTCGGAAGCATCAAAAATAAATTATTAAAAAATAATGATTTTACAGTGTTTTTATCGTATTTATTTTAACTATCAAATAATATCGTAATAAATATTGATTTGTAACTGTAAATGTAAAAGAATATGTACAACAGTGATGTAATAAAACTTAATCAAGTCTTTTTATTTTAACACTTTTGAATCGATTAATCCTATTTTTAAATTTTTACTGACAAAAAAAATGGTATCATCAACCAAATTAAAATATATTTGCACGTGATTACATTCAATTGTTTTGTTGATTTAATTTTCTTGATGAAAATGAATTAATTTTTTTTACAAATTATTATTAGAATCGAAACAAAATTAGACTTAATAGATGTTTTCAACAGTTATCTCTTGTATGAAAATGTAGTTAGGTTAGTTTGGACAGAAATCGATAATTTAAAATGGGTTTGATTTAATTACTTAAAATTACCTTGCAATACTTTTTCCACGTGAACTGTGCTGTTCAAATTTTGTTTTAACGGCACTTTTTGATATACATTCCTCAAATTTACGTTCAAAATCTTGAAATTCAAAATAACGATTTTGGAAACCATCTGCTAACGCGCCAGTATGTGCTGGATGCCCAGCTGCCTCCTGCATACGCCCTTGCAATGTTTCACGTGCTGATACAAAAAATACTCGTTCTTCTGCCTCCTTCAATGTGCAAACTTTTAATTCTTTTACAAGAAAATCAACACAACGTTCTTGATGTTGTGCTTTTACCTATTTTTAGTGTTTTGAAGGAAGAAATAAAACAAGAAAAAAGAAAATTTAGAACTGATTTAAAAAAAGAAACAAAGTTTAAAAGCAAAATAACAAAAATAATTTGCGATTTAGCGATTTGTAATTTTTTTTTGTTATATTTTCTTTAACTTCTTCCAAAAAAATTGGCATTTAAAAAGCAGGACTACATTTTACTGAGAGCTTACCTTCTCTAAATCATCCTTCTGTTAGCAAAAAAATTTAATTATTTGTTTTGATTTTGATTTTAGGTTAGAAAAATTAACAAAAGGAAATACAGTGTTATAAGATATTTTTGGAATGAATTCAGAGATATAAATTATTCATTATAAAAAAGAAACCATGGTACAAATCCACTAACTTATTTATCGTTGTTATTGAACAACAATAAAATTTTAACTTAACTTTTCGATAAAAATCTTAATAGAAATGATTATTCTGTTCTTAATTTTTAGTTTCGGAATTCTAAACTAATTTGTACGTCTCTACATCTCTTGAATTAGGAAAATGGAAGAATAAAAATGAAGGTTGTTTAGTTCACTTACAATAAATTCCCAAATCAAAACTCAAATTATTTTCTACTGAAAAAAAAGGAAACTTACAGATTCTTGAAATTCAGGTTCACTGGCTGATGCGTCCCATCTGTTATTTAAAACGAATATGTTTGGTTTCGATAATCTTGTTGAAACTTCATGAAAAAATGATTTTTCCTATATTAAAAATTAATAAAATCGCAATGTGAAAATGTCTGAAAAGTGAATTATTGAAAAATACAAACCGCAAGTGTCATTGTTGATTCAGCATTTAATACTAAGACAAATACATCAGCATTTAGACAATGATTATCAATCCAATCATCTAAATTAGGGGATACATCAACACCAGGTGAATCAACAAATACAACATCATCTCTTAATAAACTGCACCGTTCTCTTGGCCAATATATTCGTACTAACGAACTTTCACATAATTTTTCTAAGCATAATGCGTTAGCTAATTGTTTTATTGACTAAAATAAACAGAAACATAAAATAAAGAAAAAAATTGAAAGCATAGACTAAACTTACAGTAACATTTAATTTTTCATCAGAACCTTCTTTAACCAAATATGCTTCTTGTCCATCAATACCTTCAACTTGACAAAAGCAATTTGTTGTATGGCCAATGCCACTTGGTAATATTTTTTCTCTTAGCATTGCATTTATAACAGAACTTTTACCATTTGATGTACGTCCAAAAAATGCAACTTTCATATGATCTCTTGACAACACTTGTCTTATACCAGTCACTTTTTGTACATAACCACGAAATATATCACCTTCACATTTATCAACAATTTCAACTTCTTTCGGAAGGCCTACAAATATATAAATTAAACTTAGTATATCTGATAGAATGGCTTCAGAATTATTTTACCATCAATAAATCTTGTTGTCTCAATAACATACTCTTCAATTTCACCAAAAATATCATTAACTTTTTTCTTAGCTCTTACAAATATCTGTAGTGGTGAAACATCATTCGATGCATTATGAAGTAAGCGTGTTGTTGATGAATCAGTCGTTAATTGATCATAAGAACCATTACCAGTTACCATTGATAGTGTACGATTTAAATATGCAGCCATTATTTTATAGAATTAATGTTTGATTTGTTTTGTTTTTTTTTATTTATCACAATTTTATATTTTCACAGTATTAAAAAAATGTCACGAGGCAAATATATAACAGATAGATGAAAATGGAAAATTTCGTTTTTAAATGAAAGTTTTTATTCTTGGATTTTTAAATTATTATTTTTTTTTGTATTTAATTACAACAACAATAATATATATAAACAATTAATAATATTATAGTTTTAGGTTAGCTGCCCTAAAATATTATATTATATAGTTTTTTTTTTAAATAAAAAAGAAGTGTGATAAAACAAAAGCAAAAAACTTAAAATGACTTCCAAGAAAACAATGATGATGAAATAAAGTAAAACTGAAAATAAAAGTAAAATAAAAACATAAAATTATAAATCAATTACTAAACTGTGCAATTATTGCTAATTAAAATTAAGAAATACAAATTAAAAGATCAAATAAAAAAGCAATAGTCAACACTACGTCTTAAATAAATAAAATTAAGAAAAAATTAAAGAATCATTGAATCGAAGTAATTTTTTTCTTTTTTGACAGATTAAATTTTTTAAGGTTATAAACTTTAAATAAATTTTTAACTCAAACCTTCTTATTAACAGACATTTTAATGTAATTTTGATTATGTGTTATTAATATACTTTCTAATCACTGTATTTTATATTAATATTTATATTATGAAGGAAGTAGTTTTATTATTTTATTCTATTTTATAAGAACTTTGAAAAAAAACTATGATGTAACAGCGAACAGTGTTGCCAATTAACTAATATGAAATTTGATTCGAAATCGAAATTCGACGGCCATTTTAAATTATCATAGTTAATTTGTGGCAAATGAAAATTTCTCAAAAAAACTGCTATAATAATTTCATATGAGCATTTTAACTGTTTTTTGAGTTGCATTTGTTTTAATTAAGAATTTTTCAACTTAAAATCAACGACATTAAAGTATTAAAATAGTAAAAACGATTAATGTATAAGAATTACATAACAAATAAGATTAATAATACAATTATATAGGTTGGGTTAGAAATTAAATATTGACTATTTTTTGATTTCAACCTACATAAGCCTAGAATATTAAAAGTGGTGTTATTATTATTGCTTCAAGTTACTTCGTGTTATAAAACGAGAATCATAATAATGGATAGAAATTTATTTGATATTAAAATTCGGACTGAAAAAAATGACTGCGAGCATCAATTTTGTCCAATTTGCAAAAATGCTCTTGAAAATATAAGAACGAAGCCAACTGAAGACAATGCAATGGAGCGCACAAATCAAAAAATTAAGATATTGCAGTATCCTGCCAAAATTTCTAAAAGACGTATAGCTGTTGATACAAAAGCTTTTTCCGACAAATAAAAAGTAAAACCATTTCATTGCATTTCACCAATTAAAAAATGATAAAAGAAAACAAAACACGTTTGTTATCTTTTAACAAGTTAATTTCAAACCATCTCATAAATATTTATTTAATTAGGACCAAAATCGCAACAATAATAACATTTAAAACAATAACAATAATAATGACAATGAAAATAATACGAAATAGTGAAGTAAGAAAATTTCAATTTGATTCAGAAAAAACCTCATAAATGTGATACTTGTTGTAAGCAGTAAGTAAATATATTTTATTAAGTTATTTAATGAATGATATTTTTATTGTTGTGCATAACATGTGTTATGTTATTATTGGGAATTAGGAAAAAAAAGTTTCTTTATCGAAAAATATACCTTTAATATTTAAATTTCTGATAATCCATTATATTCTCGTAATTATCAAAATTTGTATTTCAATTTAGGTTTTTACATTTTAATATTTTTTTTAAGATTGAGTATTAGTTTTTCTTCTTTATGAAAAAATTCTTGAATAAAAACCCCAATTCAATATTTGCTTCTTTAGGTGTTTTTTAAATCCTTTTGTTTATTTCTTTTATTGCATCTAAATCAAAATGATCGATTTAGTTATAATAAAAGCACAGTGACAATATAAGTCCGAGAAGAAAATAAAAGAAATGAAAAGAAAATCAATTCGATAAAATATAGAAATTCAATTAAAAGCGATTACATATTTTTTCTCTCAATTCGAGAATTTTTCTCACCAGAAGAATTTAAAAGAAGAAAATACGAAAAAAAGGTAGAAGGAGTTTTTTTTAAATAAAAATAAACAAAATAAAATCGAGAATAAAAAATATATTCTAAGCTTTTGCCAGGAGAAGAAATGACAACAACAAGAAGTGAAAATGGATAAAAAAATTGAAAAATAAAATCTAAAAGTTTAATGTCGTTTTCTTTGTACTTTCTATTGTATGTCTTTGTGTTTGCAGGAGGTGTATATATATTTATATGTGGTCTCTTAACTTCTTGTTTGTCAGTTGGATTGAAAGATTTTCCTTTTTTTTTTCGTTTTCTTCCAATTCAGAAAAAAACTATATTATTCACATAAAAGTTTCTTTTGCATGTTTTCTTTTTCATTTTCTTCTTTTGTGTGAAAATTCTTTAGTATTGTCGAAAGAGACAAAACTTATATTTTGTTTTTATTGTAGGTATTTGTGTTTGACCGAAATCCAATCTTTCTCTTCTCATTGTTTTTTTTTGTTGTATCGAAGAGGTATGAGTTGACTTGATGAACTTTCATGTTTACGTTATTTTTGTTGTTATTGTATTTCATTATATATTTTCATTTTGTATTTTATCCTTGAGTTTTCTTTTTCTTTTTTATGATCCATAGGATCAAAGGAATAAATTTAAACAATTCAATTTTCTATCTAATTAGCAGGTTTTTCAAACATAATACCTGTATTATATTTTAGAAAATTTATATTCTTGAAATTGTTTATTTTTCTTTTGTTTTAATATTTAATTTATTTATATAAGGTACATTTAGTAAAGTAAATAAAATTGAATCTATCTCAAAAAGTATCTAATAGGTAAAAAAAAAAATATATTGTATTTTTTTTGCTTCTGTTTCTTTTAAGTTTTTTTTTTCATAAGATGAAAAATAAAATTTTTGGTAGGTGAGTATTTTTTTTTCTTCCTTCCTCAAAATAAGAAAATAAAGGAAAATATAGATGAGTAAAAGATGAAAAATGTTTATTTATTAAGGAAGGAGGAATTTTTTGATTGATGTTTTTATTTTCATATCTCGTTCTCTGTTTTTGGGAAGATTTTTGGTTTTTCTTTTTTTTTATTTATTTGAATTGAAAGAAAAAAGAAAATAAAAACAAAACTTTAATTTTTCTCTCTATTTGACATTTTTAAAGATTGATGTTTAACTTTTCTATTTTCTATTTCGATAAAAATCATGAAAGGATAAATTCAGTTAAATAATATCTTTTATCTTTTGTCTGTTTAATGTGATGTAGGTACTTTATTTTAGATCTTAAATTTGTTGTGTTTGATAAAGACACTTTTTCTTCACCTCTTAAAACGAAAAGATTCTTTAAATTTTCGATTTTAAATTAAAGATGATAAGTCTCTTGGTATTTTCATTAAAATTAATTTTTGTTCAGGGAACAACATTGATCATTTTTTATTGCCCAATACGATATTTGATTTCTTATAGTGGATATTTTCAAATTTCACACATTTATTTCATATTTTAGTTTGAAGTGAGCTGCTCATTAATAAACAATTATACACGAATATAAAATTGTGTATACAATAATTATGCGAGTGAAAGAAATAGAAATCCGTATTGTATATTTTGATTGATCGAGACAAACATAAAGAAAGAAAAATGTTTGTTGTGTGTTCTACTACGCGAGGCTGTTGTAACTTTTTATCTACCAGTTTTTATTGTATAAAAGAAACTTTTGTGCGGCATCAACATTTATACACATATTATTTTATACGTGGAAGTAGTAAATTTATATGTGGAAATTGTAAATATCAATTTTCACATTCATTTGTTTTATTAAAACATTTACGAGATAAAAAATGTAAAAAAGATTCAGCATTAAATAAGAAATTTGAATGCAAAAAATGTAATAGACATTTTTCGCGTATTTATGAATTAAGAACACACAAAAAAAATAAACCAAATTGTATTCCCAAAAAATACGATAGTAGATGTATCGAAAGAAGGTTTATTTATAAAAATTTTAGAGAAGGAATAAAAATTGGTTGTTTTTTTTGTAAAAAAAATCCCAATAAAAATAATTATATTCGTCATGAAAACAATTGTCCATTGAAAAAATCAAACAAAAATAAAAATATAGAAAATAAAAATTTATCTGAAAATTCTATAGAAAAACAAAAAGAATTAAAAGAAAATAAAAATTTATCGGATGACGAAAATGACTTTTTTGGTTTTTCTGATGAAGAAATAATGAATATTAATATTCAAGAAGAAAATTGTATAGAAAAACTAAATGAAAAAATAGTAGAAGAAGAAAAAGATTCTGAAGAATTTTTTGATATTGAAAATATGGAGATTATTATTTCTGAAAATATAGAAATTATAGAAAATATTGAAGAACAAATTGACGAAGAAAATTTAAGAGAAAATATTTCAGAAAATGAAGAAAAACTTTTTGCAGTTTATAAAATAATAGAAAAAAAAGAGAAATTGTGGAAATGTAATATTTGTGAAAAAAGCTTTTCAGGAAAATTTATTTTACAATGCCATCAAAAAACTCATAACAAAATACAAAAAGAAAAAGAAAAAGATTGCAAAATATGCAAGAAAATATTTAAAACACATAGTAATTTAAAGGAACATATTAAAAATATTCACGAAGAAGAAAATGTAAAATGCGAAAAATGCAATAAAGAATTTAAAAATAAAAAAATATTATCGCAACACTTAAAAACACATTTAGAAAAATTATTTCAATGTGAACAATGCAATAATAAATACAAAAGATTGGAACATTTAAAAAGACATATAAAAGTTCATTTAAAATAAATTAAATTCAAAATAAAAGAAATGAATTAAATTCTTTAAGTTTTATTAAAATGTTAAGTTTAAAAAAATATTATTAATAATAATTAAAGGTTAAGATTTTATTTATTTATAATGAAATCTTAACTTTTAATTATTATTAATTAAAAATATTTAAATAAAATATTTATGGAGTACGATTTAGACTCACCTCCTCGTTGGTGTACTCTGGGTAACGCTAAGAAGTCTAATTAAATTAATTAATTAATATTTGTTTAATTAATTAATTAATTTTTGTTTATTTTACTTTTATTTTTTTTTAATTTTGTTTTTAGTTTTCTTGCTTTTTTTTTAAACAGATTGAAAATAAATAAACCTGAAAAACTATTGAAAAAAGCAGAGACACAAATTGGGATACCTGAAAAAATATTGAAAAAAGCAGAGACACAAATTGGGATACCTGAAAAACTATTGAAAAAAGCAGAGACACAAATTGGGATACCTGAAAAAATATTGAAAAAAGCAGAGACACAAATTGGGATACCTGAAAAACTATTGAAAAAAGCAGAGACACATTTTAATGGTACAACCAGGACAAATTATATCTAATTGGAAATGTGTCTAATTGGAAAAATGATCTTTAAGACAAAATAAATATATATTCTTTATTTTCATTTGTTTTTATTAAATAATTTAGTTTTTCTTCCTTTTTTTTCATTTTCACTTCAAACAAAAAATATATTTTTTCATACAAAAAAAAATAAAATAACACAAAAAAAATTTCAAATTGGTAAAAAAATAATAAAATCAAAAAAACTCAAAATAAAAAATAGAATTAAATATTGGTAACCACATATTTTTTAATCTGAGTTTCTATAAAGTATATTTATGTATGTATTGTATATTTCTATGTATTGGTAACTTCAAATAAAATAAATTAAAATTTGGTAAATAAAAAAAAAAAGAATCTATTTTTTAAGGGTTTGAAATAAATTTCCATTTTCTCTTTTCTCCTTTTTGCGCTTTTAACATTTTTTTCTTTCTTTGCGGTTGAATTATTTTGAACAAAAAAAAAAGTAGTTAATGATTTAATGTCTGCAATGTACATTTTGTGGTTCATCACATGTTAAAGTATTTTCATCAAATAACTTATCTTCACCGCATGAAATTAAACGTGGATGTCCTTCGACACATGTAATAAGACGATGACAATCACCTGGTACTGGAAAACGTGGGAATGGCCAAAATCTTGCTGCTGGTGAATTTGATGCTACTTTTGCTGGACATTTAAAACCAACAACAGCTAAAATTGAGGAAGAAATTATTAGAAAAATTATATAAAAATGACAAATGGAAGATTATGCACTTTTTGTTTATGTAATTCTTATAAAAGAAATGCAAATTGGTCTAATTTAGTTTGTTATGCAAAACAAACAGAGATAATTTTACATTTGCATAATTTCGTTTCTTTTCTTTTGTAATTAATTCTCTAAAATAAATCAGATTGAAATCTTTTTTGAATCGCGACAACAAAACATTAAAAAAAAAAAATATTTGGCAAATTTGGCAAATTCGTCTTAGAAACTTTAAAACGAAAAAAATCTTAAATCACTTCGTGTAATAAAAATTTAGAATTTAACCCATAGAATTATATTGTCGTTGGAAAATATTTTACCTTCTGGATTGCATGTTTCTAAGAGTTGATCAGGCCAGTTACATCCATGAATGCGTTCATCATAAGCTAGTCCAGGTTCACAAAGTTGTTGATGTGGTTCACCATAAGCGCACTTAATATAACTGGTTGAACATTCAGGACTGTCTGGATAGATTCCAAATTGATATTCACAGCCGGGACTTGAGATTGGTGTTGCTTTAAATTTGAAAAACAAAAAGAATAATTTTTTTAAATGAGATTTCTTAGATAGAAGAAAACGCAATAAACTTACGATCAAATTTCCTAATTCCACAATCAACGGCCCAATTATAATTACAATGATTATGTGCAGCACCTTTACCATCAAAAAGTAAACCATTCTCACAGGTTTCAACTGTTAATGTACCATTTGTACAAAGAAAGAATTGGTCACAAAATTCCGGATTGGCATAAGACTATAAAAAAAAAATTGTTATTACTCTGAAGTGAATGTAAACATTTATTTTTATTTTTTTAATTATTAAAAATGTCACACACAAACACAAAATTGTTCTGCTTCACCTATTCTGTTTTTTTTTTTTTGTTTTTTTCATTTATTATTTTCTTAAGATAATTATCTTTTTTAAATTGGATCTGAATTTTTAATTATGTGAATGTTTCATATCTGATTAATCTTAATAGATTTTTTTCGTGTAGTTTGACAATCTTTCCAATAGAATTATATTTTATTGAATACATATTTTCAAAAACAGAACTGCCTAATCCTAACTGAAATCAGTCGCCATATTAAACAGTTTTTATCTTTGGGTGTGCGACGATAAAATTGAATAAAAATTCATAGAATAATTCTTATTTTTTAATATAATTTATTCAATAATAGTAAAAAAATCCTATTTAAATTTCTCTAGTACATATTATTTTTTTTTTTCTTAATTTATAAAATATTAAATACAAACAACAAACAAAAAAAAAAAAACAAGAAAAATAAAAAAAATGGACAAATTGCATATTTTATTTTGCTTGCAAAATATTTCATCCATTAAAAAAATAAGAAAAAAAATTCAAGAGTCCTTGTTGTAATCGTTTCTTTATTAATTTTATTATTATTTTTAAAAATCCTTTTATTCAACCATATTTCTATTTCTTTGTTTTTCTTTTCTCATTTCTTTTGAAAAGTATAAAAAGTAATAAATTTTTTTTTTCTCTAGAAATAAAATTTATCATCTTTTTAAAAAGAAAACAAGTAGATGATGTGAGGTGAAGTAGAAGAAAATAGAAAGTAGAAAGTAGAAAAATGAAGAAAATTATAAGGACATCATAAATATATCTTCTTCATCTTCACTATTGTACTTTAATTCAACTTTTTTTTTTGTTTTGGGTTTCTGTGCTTTTCTTCTTCTTTCTTCCTCTTCCTCTTCTATTTTTTTTCCTCCTGTTTTTCATCTATAAATAAAATTTTCTTTCTTTGTTTTTTTTTTCTTCATTTTATTTCTTCTTCTTTTTTCTTTAAGTTGTAACTTCATTCTTTAAACAGCTGCTGCTGCTCGTTTACTTGAACCCGACGATGTCAATGTATTTTGTGTTGTTGCCTGAAAATACAAAAAAAAAAAGAAGAAAAATAGAAAATAGAAAAAACTTGAATTTAATTTAACAAAAAAAAAGCACACACAAACAGACAGACATACACACAGATGAGGTTTATATAGAGTTAAGTTTAAAAAACATTCTTAAATAATCAACTTAAAAAAAAAAAGTTTTGTTTTCTTTTTTGTGTGTGTATTTTTTTTCCACGTTTCCTCTTGAACGAATTTTCTTATAAAAGTTTAAAAGAGAAAAAATAAATAAATAGGATATAGGATATGTGTGTATATTTTGCTTCAAGACTTTTAAACATTATATTTGTTCTGTTTGACTTGACTTAAATATTTTTTTTCTTTTTTAAAGGGTAAAAAGAAATATACGAGAGTTTGTAGAAAGACGGAAAAAAATATTTATGTATATGTGCTTTTCTATTTTTAAAGGTTTTGACCTGACCTATGACAATACAAATATTCTGAACGTATATTTTCTCTCGCATTCACGTTTCTCTCTTTTCTAATAAAAGAATATTATAATAATACATTTTTTTCTTTCTTGTTTTTGTTTTATGAATATAGACAGAAGCTAAAATAAAAAAGATCTTAATTATGTATTCAGATCACATATTCTATTTTGCCTCTAGGCCGTTTATTGATGTAAATTTTTTTTTTCGGTGGTGGGGGTGTAAAATACAACAACAGTAAAAGTTGAAAACTTTTTTTTTGTTCGTGTTATCTTCTGTCTAAAAAAAAAAAACCCGCACACTCGCGTTCTTCAATCGTGAAGGACGCGATGAGAAAAAGTTTCCTTCAAAAAAAAAAATACATAAAAATATTCCATAAAAGTTTTTAAGGTGAAAAAAAAAAAATTTGAGTTGAAATTGGGATGAATTGTTGGTGGCTTTAAAGTAGGGGGGTTTAGGTCACAGTAATTACACTTGCATTCAATCTGGCTCTCTCATAAACTGCATTTTCTTCTCTTCTCCGTAGGGAAAAGTTTATTCTGCTCCGAGAAACGGTGGAAAAAATTTATTTATTGCATTAGAAGATGAAAAACAAAAACGAAAAAGAACTTTTTTTCCGGATGGAAAATTTTAACATAATTTATTCTTTTTCTTTTAAACCAAAAAAAGACGAACTGGAGTTTGATGTTTTTATCAAGAGATGAGGCCAAATAAAGGCAATCCATTATTTAAGTAACAAATGCATTTTCGCTTTTATTTTAATTATTTTAACAAATAATGAAAACGAATAAATAAGCATTTATTAATAATGAGGTAACGTAGTAAATAGGAATTATTTTACTGATACAAATTAAATAATCAAAAAAAATATAGACATTTTAGGGTGAAAAAACAAAAAATAAAAAATTTCAACAAGCAGGAAAACGTGACTTTATTATAATTTTTTTTTCCGTTTTATTATTTCCATAATTTTTTGTTTTGTAAAAAAAAAAAACCTTAAATAACAAATTTCATCAATTAATAATGCATTAACACAAAATAATAAAAATAATTTATTTAGAGCACGCATGTTAATAAATTTATAATAAACGCAGCCTAGGTAGTTAGTTTTATTAGTTTACAATCGCACTTGAAATGTCGCGATTTTTTTTTTTTTTTGTTGTTTCTGTTGTGCGTGCTTAAATAATTATTCTATTCACAATTGTTTTTCTTCCCCACACTAATAATTCGTTTTTTTTTATTAGTTTAAATTAAACCTTGTCTGACAATTTGTTGATGGTTTTTTATGTACAAGTACAGTTTAGTGTAATATTGATGCGAATTTTATAACTAATAAAAATGAATTTTTTTTTTGTTATTTAATTTAACACTTTAATGCATTTATTACGTTAATAGCCTGATTTGATTTTTCTGAAATTATATGTAGGATTTTTGCAATCCATTTTTCATTCATTGATTGAATCCCTTAACCTTCGTAATCTTGAACGAGCAAAAACTTTTCATTTTTTTCCATTGATAAACTTTTCAAAAAATAATAAATCAGTGATTTTGTCTCCCACATGTGTTACATTTTGCGGACATTCGATTTGAGCTTATGGGTAGAAAATCATAAAATCCATTGAAATTCTTTCAATCCGTATAAATATAGACAATTTTTTTTATCAATACTCAATGTTTCTCCTAACCCACTTAAATCTCCTTCTTAAGCTAAGAGACCATTTTAAAGAAATTATGAAACAATATAAATATTGAGACTGAAGATGTTTCAATTTGCATTATAGTGTTAAATTTGTTTTTTTTTTCATTTCCCATGTCAAGGCTGTTGTCCATGCTTTTCTCTCTCTCTCTCTGTTTTTGTGCAATGTAAGGTGAATTATATATTTTTTTAAACGATTATTAAGAAGAAAAAAAAACATATTATAGAAACGTGCCTCTCTGTCAATTATTTGTTTTTAAATTATTATGTGTACTTACGATGGCGCCCATTACTGTCTGTGACTTAATTTTAACTAAATTATGTAAGTTTTTGATGAAAGAAATAAAAAGAAATAAAAATTATTTTAATATCGATATTGATTGTGATTATAATCAGATCATGGATTAATTTTTAATTTATACCAAAAATTCTTTCTCTTTTCAGAAAATAATAAAAAAAATAAGAAATAAGAAAATGTAAAAAATAAAAATACAACAAAACAATTCAATCATCTTACTATAAAAATTTTTTTTTGTTGCCTTCTTCTTCACTTTCATAATGAAATTTTTGTTACAATAAACAAAAAAAAATTAAAATTTTATAATTAAACTTTATTAAAATTACAAAACAAATAATAACACAATAAATCTACTCGACTGTTACAATTCATTTTTTTTCTTTCTTTCATTGCGTATTTTATCGTGCTCCACTTTTGCTTTTATTTCTTTTTTTTTTCTTTTTCTTTTTATAACTTTTTTAAAGAATTTTTGTTGCTTTTTTATTCTATTACTTCTTGTTGCTTTTGGTAGTTGTTAGCTGTTGTTATTCTCTGTTACTGTTTTCTATATAAACAACAACAATAATAACTTATCAATCAAACAATTATTACATTATATTTTTAAATCAATAATCCATCATCCATTTATAGAAGTATTGATTAATTCATTTAACGCTCAATGAACCCCTAAGAGGAAAAAAAAAACTAAACAAAGTTCAGAATGCAAGTAAAGTTTATTTTATACAAAAATGAATAAGAAGATATTACTATTTTTATTGTATTTGTGTGCTTATGTATATGGGTGTGTGTGTGTACATTAAAAGAAGGAAACGAAATTAATTAAAATCAAATTTATTTTCTGTTTCAAATTATGTTTTTTACCATAAAAATTAATTATATGAAATTATTGGAAATACTTTATTATTGGAAAAAAAAAATCAATTTCCTTGACTCACATTAACGTTTTTAATAATTGTTATTATACATACTAACAAAGCACTACTACTATTAATTTTTTTTTTTTGACCCAATAATGAAAATATTTAATTGATTTTTAACGTTTTTAATTTGATTTGATTGAAATTAAAACGGATATTTTTTTTTTGCTATCACACGTTATTACCTTTAGACTCTAGAATATATATATTTATATTGGTCGTCGTATGTCGTGTCATTAAACAATTATTTTATTTTAAGAACAAAAAGTTAATAGAAATAGAAAAAAAAAACAATATAGAAAAATTGTATTAAAATTTAAGTTAATACGTTTTTCTTTTTCTTCACAGATTAGAAATTAATTTTGGATAAAAAATTTTTCGCTCTTTAATTTTTTTTTGTGTTCTTTTTGATAACAAACCATAATAATAAACCCTTAAAATTATCTTAAATTAATAATAGTAATATAATTTATAAGGTATGTTTGAATAAAATATTTGTCGTATAAGATTTATTAAAATGATCTCCCCTTTACATTTTAAAGCTATAAAGGATTATTATAGAGAATTTATCTAAATATTTCTCTACTTTTTCATGAAAATATAATAAATGAAAGCTTTTTGATTTTCCTTAAAAATTCAACTTAAATAGACAAAAAAATTTTTTTTTTTTTACTTTGGTGTATGTAAAATATCACAAATTTTTCACTGACAAATAAAAAACCAAAGAACTCGCGAAATTTAGTTCTTGTTTGTTGTAAACTTGTAAGAAAAATGTGAAAAATGTTTAAAGATTGGTTTGAAAAATATGCTGCTGTTAGAAGAAGAACGAAAAGAAAAAAAATAAAAGTATAAAATCCAAAATGATCGATTGTGTAAATAATTGTCTTTGATGGAATTTTCTCTTATCAACCAAAAAGAGAATAACAATAACAACAACAAAAATAATAAAAAAAAAACTATTAAGAACCGCAAACTAAAAAATAAAAGAAAAAAAAATATATACCAAAATGACGATATACAAGAAAAAAAATTAAAATCAAACAGAAATTCATATCACGTTTAAACAAAACGCGTACAATTTCAGGATTAAATTGATGTAATTAAATTTGTGGTTTTTCTTTTTTTTTTCTGTCGTTTGTTGTTAAATTAGGTATCAATTTAAATTCAATTTTAAGCGAAATTCTCAAAAAAAAAAAAAAAAAACCAAAATTACATAAACAGAAAAATCAATTTTGCACAATTTTGGAATTTTAAATTATAGATTTTTGAAGAACTAAGTAAATACCTCAAAAAAAAAAAAAAAACAGAGACAAAACATTTTTTTTTCTATACGAAGTTAAAAAAAAAATTTGTAAAATTGACCATCAGAATATTATACAGCAAAACACGGACACAAACCGTTATTTTTATATGAAAATCACGATTTTATTACAAAAAAAATAAACACAAAATTATTTACTTAATGTAAATTTTTTTGTGTTTTATTGCATAATTTTTTGATTGAGTTTTATAAATTTTCTTTGGTTTTTATTTTTCCTTACATACAGTTGTTGTTATTTTTGTTGTATGTGTGACTATGTGTGCGTGTATTAAATAGTAGTATTAAAAAGTATCAAATTTTTAAATACAAAAAGATCAAAAGAGGAGAAAGAAAGAGAGAGAGATAAGACTTATAAAATAATCACGAATTAAAGGAGGTAAGGAAGGTAAAACCCCGCAAACAAATTTATCCATTATAATTGTATTTATTATTATTTATTGTAAATTTTTTTAAATGACTGAAGGCTAAAGAATTATTGAAGTAAAAGACAAAACAAAAAAAAAAAACCAATTATATTTTTCTATTGACGTTTAAAGATCTTTTAAGATTTTCAACATCAGTGCATTGTTCATTATTAAAAAAAAAAGGAAAAAAAAAAAAAACACAAAAAACTATAAAGAAAATTGTATAATCAGACAATCAGAAGTATTCGTTTGACTTAAAATGATAAATTAGTGTATAAATTTGTTTTATATTAAAAAATGACGGCATCGAATCATCATCACCATCATCACTCAGAATTTCATTAATGTTTCACGATTTTTCAATCAAAATTCTTCAACAAAACTCTCATTCCATAAAAAAGTCTATGAATAAATAAATCAATCTTTTTTCTTTTCATAAAAAAACCAAAAAAACAAAAAAAAAAAAAAATTTAAATTAAATTATTCAAGCGATTATTATTTATTTCGTGTTGTAAATAATTAATATATTTCTAATTATGTAATTGAATAAATTAAATATTAAACGAATAAATGCATGCCAATGATTTTTATCAATATTTAAAAATAATTTATTTTTATTTTAAGTTAATTCAATTTCTACTTGTTTTTTTTTATTTATTTTTTATACCTAAATATTATTCAATTCAATCATCGGGAAGAGACTAATAAAATTATAATTATAATTATCGAGCACGGGTCTCCAGTTTTAATGAATTAATTTTGATGCTTTTTTTCAAATTTATTATTGTCAATTTTTGATGTCAACAAATAAATAAATTATCATGCTGATTAACGTTAATAGAATTAAATTTAATTAATTCATTCAAACTTTCATTATTTTAAATTTAAATTTGGACAATTTACGAGTTCAAGAAACGAGTTCAAAAATTGAGATTAGCTGAAAAATCAAGCATTATGTGTTTTACTTATTTTTTTAATAATAATTTGCAACAAAATTGTTAAAAGATAAAGATTTACTTAGAATTGGGCTCATAGTCAAAAACAATCAAATTGTTATTTTTATTTCTATTTTTTTCTTTTGTATATGAATTGTTAGAATGCGGGGAAAATTCTAAATGCTACATTCTCTAGACTCTAAAATGAAAAGACATAAAATGAAATTCTACAATTTAACTTAACCATTTAAAAATTTAGATAGTTTTGGTGCCAAAATAAAAAAAAACTTACAGTAAAATACAATTTAGGAAAAAAAAAAACTAGAATTATTACAATTATTTACAATGGTAAATTTTTTGATAGAAACGAATGACACCAATTTATCTATTGTGACGAGACGTAAAGACGAGACTTTAAAAATCAGTGAATAAATAAATTTAGATAAATAGTGACGTCACATTAGCATAAGATTGAGATACAATAAAATAACTAATGTTCATCATAATTAATGATTTTTCTATTACATATTCGCAGTTTGTATTTTGTAGCAAAAAAATAAATAGAATTGTAATTATATGTTTTTGTTTCTTTAAACAAAAATATAGGTTCGTCTACGTTTATTTGACTTTCATTTTTTTTTTCTTTTTGTTTCAATTTTGATTCTGAAATACATTTTTTTAAAGATTAAGATTATTGTTGACTGAAAATTAGAAATATAAAATAAAGTGAGTGTCTTATTGAATATTAGAATGTTTTCGGGCTATTAAATATACTGTAATAAAATGACTCATTAAGTCACATTGATCCGGAATATGTAAGTGAGATCTACATCGGACTTTAACCTTCATTTCATAGAATTAGTTGTTTAGTTATATTTTTGTTTTCTTGTTGTGTTGAGTTGAGTAGAGAGTAGAATGGTTTAAATTAAATTGAAATAAAAGATCAATCTGTTTTTTCTCTTCTTCTTCTGTTTTTTTTTTGTTTATTGTTGGCTTGATTGCATCGTTTTTTATGTGCATTTTTATGAAGATTCAATTTAGAAAAATAAAGAGTTTAAAAGAAATCACTTTATTATTTTTTTATATCGATTCTTAAAACTTTCTCTCTATTTATAAGTGAAGTGTATGTAATGTAACTCTTTAATAATAATCATCATAATAATAAAACTCTTTCATTTTATTATAAATTTAGTCGTTTTATACATTTTTATTTTTGGTGTTACTTTATTTGTTCCAATTTTGATCTTAAGCAAACTTACAATTCATTTTCTAAAATATTCAAAAATCATGTATAATTTTCATAATCATCTTTTTATAAGTAAAATAATTTTTTCGCTTCCTCAATTTAATAATAGAAGAAAAAGGCACCTTTTGAACAACAACAAATTTTTTTTTTTTTTCTGTTTCTTTTTGCAATAAATTGTAAATTGTAGCTCCTGCATCAATGATTTCTGGGCATAAAATCGCGTAGGCAAATAAAATGAGGAAATAATTTTTCAAAACTACTTTTTCATTATTTTTGTTTTATTCTTTTTTTTTGCATATCATCAACCAAATGAATTTCTTAGTGCTAATACTAAAACACTTCTTCGTGTACAAAGATAACTGAAGAGTGGTAGGCAACAATATATAAAGATAAATAGACAAGACAACAGAGACAGATAAAAAGATGTGTATTTAGTTAAGACGATCTTTTTTTTTAACTTTTTCTTCGTTTTTTTTCTGATATAACATATTTAATATTTTTAGTGAATAAAGTTTTAGAAATAGCAACAACAACAAAATAATGAATGATAGAAAAAACGTAGAAGTTTTTCCTTTCATTTAAATTCCATTATAAAATATGTATACAAAAGAAAAATCATCGTGTCGCCATTAAACGAAAATAAGCGAAAAAAAAAATAAGCAAAAGAAGAAGAAGAAGAAGAAGAAGAAAAAAAAAATCAAACTTTCTTTGCGCAAAAGGTCAAATTGTTAAGAGTTAGAGTTTACCAAAAAGACTGGATATATAATAATAATAATAATCGGTGAGAGTTTCATTATACAATTAATCTTAGTCTTTTCTTAAGTGTCAAAAAATAAAAATCTTTTGATGTCGTCTTCATCTTCTTTTTTTTTTGCCTTCTTCTTATTTCTCTTGTTTTTTTTAATGGACAATCGATGGTAAAAAATCCTCACAATACAAAAAAAAAAAAAAACAAAACAAAAAGGATTTTTAAACGTTTTAAAAATAAATAAAACGGAAAACTGTCAAATAACTTCATTAATTTGTTTTTGTTCAAAATTTTTTTCTTCTCTTGTTTGCACGGATTAAACAAAAATGTAAAAATAAATAAAATAAAAATAATTTAAGAAAAAGATAAACTGCAACAAAAGAATAAATTATTGAATTTCTTTGATAATCGAACAAGAGTCACGTGCATTATTTTTATTGATTTGAAACGTAATTTATAACATAATTAAAGAATTTTATTCACAATCAACAAATTACTAAGGTCAGGAAGTTCGTACTAAGTGTCAGGAAGTTCGTTTGACGGTGATTTTATTATTGTTCAATAATAAAATAAAAAAAGCAGGTCAATTGAGTTCATTAACATAACATATTACGTCATTACATAATTTATTAAAAAAAATCCAATATCGAATTTATTGTTTCATTTAAACGAAACGAATTTAATTGAACCAAATTTCGTAACTTCTTTAATGCATTAATGTTGTTGTTTTTTCGGTACAATTTTTATGTTTTTCATAATAAGAATTTAATTTTTTGTTCATCATAACTTTTTAATTACAGAATGATTATGAAAAGTTTTTTAGGGTTGTGTTGATGCTAGGTAAAAAATTGAGAAAGATTTTATATAAGATACAATAAAATAATAAGACAATATTTTAGTTCAAACAACAACACAAAAAATTTCGATTGCATTATAATTATGTCCGCATTTTGTATAATAAGATCATCAAAAAGTATGAACTATATAATTCAGTAACAATAAGACAATCAAACTCTGTAAGAAGAATAAACTTCAAAGTTAAAAGCTATTTTGTAAACTGAAAATATATAGAGAAAGAAAAAGAAGAAAGAATTGGTATAATGAGTTAATTATATAATTAGACTTTTAATTGGAAGAACAAACAAAACAACAACTTTTTATTTATTAATAAGACTCTGTTGAAACACAGTGAATATTTTTTTTTTCTTGTTGTTCTTCATTTTCATTTTATGATGATTTAATCAATCGAATCAGAAGAAGCGTAGATACAGAATTATAATAAATAACTTTACACGTTATTTTGATACACCTAATTTATATAATTTTAAGTAGCATGAGATGTTCTCAAGTGATTCAGTTTCTATTATAAAAATTATAATTTATATTATTAAGTAGCTTTTCTTTGAGTATTGTGTTTGAGTTCGATGTTCGATTGAAACAACTCAATCGTTTCTACATTTCGTTTTATAAGTATCAGATTAAATATATATTTTTTTAATTGTTTTATTCTTCTATTTTTAATCTAATTTGAGGTTTTTTTTTAAGAGCATTATTAAGTAATTGCGGGAATTCTAAAAATTTAAGATAAATTTTATGTGATTGGAATTTTTGTTCTTAGAAATATCCATTACTCATTTTTCACTATCTTTATATATTAATCTGGGGCTTGGCAGTCACCTATTTTAAAAAGTATTTTAAAACGTAAGCAATAATTTTACACCGAATATGAATCACAAAATTCAACTTGGAAATTTTTTTTTATTTTATAAACCAACAAACACAACTACAGGTTCTGACAAATAGTTTTAATTTAAAAAATTTAACTTATTTTTATTAACTTAATTTATTAACTGAAACCACAAAATAAACACAAATAAACAAATTATTTATTAAAGTTGTAAACGCCCGCGATTGTTGATAAATGAAAAATACAACACCATAATAATAAAGAAAAGAAAAGAAAAGAAAAGAAAAGAATAACGGATTTTTACAACTTAGATTAAGTTAAAGACTATAGTCTACTAAACAAACGTCATAAATCATGTGATATGCGCACGTACTCATTAACTAAGGACCAGCCCAAAAACAGATTCTTCTTATAAAAATATTTAATCATTCCTGTCTTCAGACCACAGAAGAAAAATATGTTCGGTAAAAATTCTGATTAATTATAAATAATTTTTACGTACACTTTTTTTTTAAAACTTTTAATCCGCAGCAGTTCTGAACACATTCCAAAAATAATACAACAACAATGAGGGGAAAAACATAAAAAAGAATGCTGCGGCGCATGCACAACTCTAGATCAGATCAATTTTATTAACAGAATATCGTAGTTTTTTTAAGATGAAAATTTTAATTGAATTCTTTACCTACTCTCAAGTTCTTCTATTTTTTTTATATTTTTCGTTTCTATAAAAGATAAACAAAATTAAAGAATGCCGCCACATATCGTGTTATTCTTTCTTTTTGTTTTATTGTTTCGTTTTTAAAACAATGGCCAATGTCAACGTGTTACAATAATAATATAAATATAAAATTTATTGTCTCTTTATTTTTATTGGGAACAATTTTTCTTTTTCTTTTTTTTAATTTTAAAGATTGGATGCAGAATACATCCAACTATAGATAAAATAAAAATATAAACGACAAGTCACGACCCAACAAAACAATTGTTTATATATTTGGGAGGTTAAACTTTTGTATTATGTAACTTGATAACACAAAACATACAATAAAAAAATGAAAAAAATTATTTTCAAAATTTTTACGGATCTCCCATTTTTGTTCTAATTTAAAAAAGAAAAATTTAATATTTGAAATTAAATAGAATTATATTTTTCAATCTTCTACAAATAATATGAAAAGTATAAATATTGGTAAAAGCTTAAACAAAGTTTAATAATCCAATTGTTGGATGGCAGTGAAGTCAAAGTATTAGGTAATTCGGAACAAATTGATAACGAATAAAATTAATGTCAATCAATATAAAATAACATTCAATTTGACGTTGGACAAAAAATAAAATGAGTCCACATTTTTATTTTGGTTGACTTAATCAAATACAACAAAATAAATATTATTCTTTTTTTTTTTTTTTTGATTGAACAAAATTAAATGTATTTTCTATTTAACAATCTAAATTCATTTCAGGGATTTTATATTTAATACACAGTGTCAATTTCAAATCATAAATTTTTTGACATGACATCATATATAAAAATATTCTTTTATTTCATTTATTTTTCATTATATTAGTGTGATGACCTATAAATATAATACTGTAATGTAAATGTAAATGTAAATGTCCACATAAAAATTTATCTAGATAAATTATAATTACGAATGAACCATAAGAGTTAATGAACTTTTCGTATAAATAAAACAAAAAGAGGAAACAATTCGTTTCAGGATTATTTTTAGTTGTAATTTTTTTTTTGAACTAAACCAACACAAAACCGGTATATTATTTCTAAATTTATATTTTTAAATGCGGATTAAAATAGATAAATCAATCAAACTGCGAAGAAAGAAAAAATATATCAAAATAAGAAGAAGAATAAAACAAGAACAACCAACAAACAAACATAACAAACAAATGAAGAAGAAAAAACTAATGAAGGCCAAATAAAAACAAAAACAAGAAAAAATGTGAACACGGTTTTTTTTTTATTCACAATCTCTTCATTTTATGTCAATCAAAATCAATTGACATTCATTATCAACATTTTAGAAGACTTTGATAATTTAAAAGATTTCATTTCTTTTATTTCCCCATTTTATTTTTATTTAATAATAATTAGACGAAATTAAGAGTTTTTTTTTTATGGAACGAGAGAGATTATTCGCGTTTTTTATCAATTAAAAAATATAAACATAACCTAAATTTGTTTTTTATTTAGCTTTTGTCTTTTAATTTAATTTGTTATTGTGTTTATTTGTTTTTAGCTAACTGACACAGCTTGTTACGATTTTTACTTTTTGTTTTTCGCTTATAAATTGTACACGTCATTTATTTTCTTTTGTTTCTGTATGTTTTGGAGTAAAAAACTAAAGGAAAGAGAGTGAAAAAAAAAAAAAATGAAACATGACCTTTTCATTTTTCATAATAAATTTTAAAACTGGATTTTAGTTGAGACGTCATCTTTAACTTACTTTGATTTTCATTTTAATATTCTGTCGATTTTCATTTTATAAAATAATAACATTGCGATTATGAATTTTCTTTAACATTATTTTACGTAGTATGATGCGTGATGCCGTGCCAATAATATAAGAAAGATATAATAAAAACAAAAAGAAAAACAGCATAACACAACAAAAAAAAAACTTAGAGATAGAAATGGAAAAACAAGAAAATATGAAAAGAAAAGAAAAGAAAAGAAATTGAGGAAACAAGAAATACCAGTTGAGGTATATACAAGTACCTATATATTCGAAGATGTTATGTCGTGATCTATTTTACTTTTTTTTTCTTTTCTTTTCTTTTCTTTTCTTTTCTTTTCTTTACTTTTTTTTTTTTTTGTTAAAAAACTTATTTTTTTGTGCGAAAAAAAAAAGCATTTTTATCTGGCGAAAATACAGAAAAATAAATGGAAATCTTGTACGATGGAAGATTGGGAACGAGTTTTAGGTTATTCTTCTTTTTTTTTGTATTTTTTTGTATTTTTACGTTATTTCTTCTTTTTTTTTTGCGATGACCCAGAATTTTATGTAGACTTTTTTCTTTATGCAATGGAAAAACTGGAAAGGAGAAAAAAGATTTGTGTGCGAAAGAAAGTTGGGTTTTTATGTATTTATAAATTCGTATCTATTTTTCTCTACATACCTTATTGCCTAGGTATATTTTATATATTGTATGATTATATCGAATAGTTTAGTCATGTAGAAGATGACAAAAAAAAAGGTACCATTATACGTATATTGAACCAACAGTTCACAATATTCTTAAATCAATTTTGCTAGAATTTCAATAACATTATTTTTAGTTAAAAATTCTCACTTAAAGTAGACAACAAATTCTCTACTGAAATATTTTCCTCATTATCCAATTTTTTTGTTTAAAACATCAATTTAGTGATTATAAAATTTTGTTCAAATTTATGAAGTTACAATAGAAATTAAAGTTATAGAAATTTTGTGTTGAATACAAAGATTAAAACAAATTAAATCACAAAGTGACGTTTGTGAAATTACCTAGAAGAATGTGAACAGTTATAAAAAAAAAGTTAAAGTTTTTTTTTTGTTATAAAAATTGTGAACCATGCGTGTACAATGCATAAAAAAAGTATAATAATTTGAGTAAAAAAAAGAACACAAACAACAAAAAAGCGACAATAGATTTTTTTTTTTTGATACATATACCCAGTTTTTTTTATTATTATTACATCAAAGATAGACGTCTCGTCCATTTAGATAAACATCATTAAATTACCTTTCATCCCTCAATCACTGATATTTCAACTATCAACAAAAAATGAAACAAAGACAAAATAAATAAAGAACCAGACACATATGATCTCTTAAAAAATTTCCATAAAATCTATTTTTCTATTTTTAGTAAATGATGAAATCTCATAATCATAATCTCATCGTACATAATAATATTAATAATATTAATTTAGACATCCTTTTTTCCCTTGAAATTTATGAAATAATTATTTGTTTATCCTAAGTTTATTTGATAGCTGATAGAATGATAGCTATGTAGATGTCTAAATTTAATATAAATGTATAAATATATATTACGTTATATACGTACATATTGTTACTTGCTACTTGTACATATGTAGATACTAAATTACATTTAGTGTAAATATAAACGTCATTATATGTCAAAATCATGTTGGATTTGGGTGCTTTATTTTTCTCGTATTTTTTTTTGTTTGTTTGTTTATTTTTATTTGTGTATTTATTATCGGATCGGAAGAAGCCAATTTTTAGAGCTGACAACATATATTTGACATGCTTTATTTTGTATTTTGTTGTCTTTTTATATTGTTGTTGTTATTATTTTAAAATATCAAAAGGATCATGATATTGAAGTTTATATAATCTCTCTCTCTCTCTATCTCTTTAAACTCGGAATATTATTTACATATAAAAAGTTTACTTATATAGAAAAAAAAAACACACTAATATTATTATGTATAAATGTGGAAGCTATGATAAGAAAAGTGGGTTAGTTTTCCTATACATTTATTTATATGTATATCAAGACCAAAAGACATGAGGTCAATAACATTACGATCGATAAAGTAAATCTCTTTTCTATTTTTATTTTGGGGAGGAATTATTTAAAGACGATAACACACAATATAATATTCTATAGATTTGAACAATAAATCATTTTTTTTTGAAAAGACCACAAAAATGACATTACTGCGCTATTTTATATAAATACATAAATATTTAAATACAAAAATTTTTAACTCATCGTATTTTATGTGTGTATATTATATATCCATTATATACATCAGAGATTTAAGACAACATTTAACTATTATATAGAAATAGATAAACTGTAAAGAAAAGTAACATGATTTTCTTGCAAAATCATCATTATTATTCACATGAAAATTATCAGAAATTTTTAACGCTCTAAAGTCTATTACTAACGATATAACTTTTTTTCTTCTTCATCTTTCTAAATCTTAATCGGCCAATAAATAAATACATATACCCACAAATTCATGTAAGATGTAACGAAAAAAGAAAAATAAACACAAAACAATTTTTTTTTATTATAAAATATTTAATGTCTATGTTTAAGTTTTTTCATTTTTTTTTTCCTCTTTCAATTCTTAAAAAAGACATTATTATTATTATTATTTACATTTTACGTACATTTTATAATTTTCTCTTCTATATATTTATTTGATATAGTAAAACTTGTATTGTTGGACCAACATTTCTTTTATGTTGTCCAAACCGACAGATGGCTCATCAAAATCTTTTGTCTGATGTGATTGGTCCTAATTAAACAAGTTTTATATTTTATTGCATTATTGTCTTCGTTTCACAACTATCTCGTGTAAATCGAACCTCAGATTGAGTCACATTTAACTCTTTTGATACACTTTCATATAATTGGTTAATTTTTTTCATTGGATCTAATTTATTTGTATAGTCAATGGTCCTTTTAAATAGGTTTCTATACATAATTTTTTTTACAATTACAATCGATTATTAGACGTAATGCTTTTTTGTCTCTCCCTTCTTTTATATTAACCTAATTTGTTTTGTTTTGTGTTACTTTAGTCAATCTTCTCTTCTTCTTATTATGTATTACGGAGCGTATTGGTATTTATTATAAAAATGTCAATTTTTTTTATAAAAATCATCTAACACTTTATAATAATAATAATTTATAATCCAACAAACAAACAAAAAAAAAAAAAACAAACCATAAATTAAAACCTCAATTTATACAAAAAAAAAAGTTAAAGAAAAAAAAAAAACAAATTTCAAAAGTAACTTAAGTAGATAAATTTAATTTTACACTCTCGTAATTTTTATTGTTCTGTTAAAAAACAATAATAATAAAAGAAAAAATTGCGATGCAAGTTTTTCCACACTAAGAAAAACGGTGAAGATTTTTTTTTTCCAAAAACAAAACATGAACAAAAAAATCAACAAAGAAGAAAATTATTTTAAGTTAAATTTAATTAAAGTTAGATTGGCTTGACTATGATGCATCTAACCTAATTTTAACGGTTTAGTAAATCTCTTGTACTAGTTTCCTATAAATTTTATTTTTTTTTTTTGATATATTTCTTTTTTTCTATATTTGCTTCTTGTTAGTCTTATTATTTACATTTTAATTAATTTTCTATTAATTGTTCATGTTTAACATTTTGTTACAATAAACTAATGTAAATTAAATAATACGACTAAATAATATGTATAATGTATTTGATATAATAGAATAGAAGGATTTATTATAATTGCAATAGAATTAGATGGATAGATTTGAATACTGATATTTGGTTAATAGAGATATAGACACATACGAACAGACAAAGTGAGAAATACATTAGAATTTAGTGAGTTAGATAAAGATTGACCGATTTTGCAAATTTTCAATTTTCAAATTCAAATTTTGCATTGTATAATATTATAATAGATATTAATAATGATGATGAGGAAATGTTAAGGGAGGCGTAATATTTTGTAATAAAGAAAAAATTTGTATTTTTAGGTTTGGTCTATCATACTGTAGAGAGCTAAATATTATATACCACAATGATTTTGATTTGTTACCATGACACATCGTATTATAATTTTCATGATCACAATGTTCATGATGATAATAATGATGATGACGATGATGATGGTGTGATGATGATGATGATGAGATTAATATGTCCTTTTTGGATTAAATATTATGTTTGATTTAATTGAAAATATATTCTTGGAATATTGATTGATTATTGGAGAGATGTTTTTTTTATACAAAAATAAAATTCCAAGAAAAGAAAATAAAAAAAATCCAAATGAGTATTAATCGCACGGTTAATCGAAAACAGATTATTTTTACTTTAAAAATATAAAAAAATAGAAAAAATTAAATCTACATTTCAAAATATTACACGATTTTACTTAAATTAAGAAACAACAACAACCAACAACAAAATTATAAGTTTATGCTAAAAACATAAAATACCAATTTGAATTGCATTTTCGTAACACATAATAATAATAATAATAATGTTTATTGTAATTTTTCTATTTTGCGATATTTTTTTTTGTGTTTTTCATTTATAATTTTTTATTTTTGTTTTTTTTTTTTACAACATTTAAAAAACCGCGCACGATATTTTCACTTATGCCATCATAGTTTGCAATTATAAAATAAAGAAAAATAAACAAAAAAAAAGTGAAAAAAAGTCGCACCGTTTAAAAGTCAACAAACAATCAACAAATACACTGCAAGAGATGGGTGAAAAAGAAAAGTCGCGCGAGATTTATTTAAATAACTTATGGCAATTATTTGATGAAAATTGTGTCTGTTCATCTTTTTTTTCTTCTTCTTCTTTTTTTCTTATTTTTATAGTTTGCAGGGAAAGTTTTTTTTTACTTTATAGTTGATTATGCATTTTATAACATTAATTATATTTTTATGTTGTTGGCGTTTTATTTTTATTTTGTTGGTATTTATAAAGTTGGGTGTACTGAGCTGTGTTTTGTGATAATTTTATAAACAAAAATCAGTTAAAACTAAAACCAATTTCGTGTATAAATTTTCACTTTTTCTGTTTTTTCTGATTTTTTTTAAAAAGTTTGGTTCCGTTATTCGAAAAAAAAAGTAATTATTTAATTGAATTCAAACATGATTGTTTGGCTAAACTAAACATGAAATTAAAAACAAACCAATTTGTTATAATTCTCATATAACAAACTTCCAAACTCAAATAAAAGATATGCAAAGATAAAAATCTTATATAAAAATTGGAAATGGGATTACCTTTTTTGCCGGAGAAATGGAAATAGAAGAAAAAAGCAGAAACACTAAATTTCCGTATCCAATTTCAACTGAATTTGATATACTTTGATGTTGTTAAGACTTCTTCAGTCTTCTAAAGAGATACTTCCTATACAAAAAGTTTTATATTATTTCGATTGGAGGAAGTTAAAAGTTTGGATATTCTTCGTTTTACAGATATTTTCTTCAGTTTTTTTTTAAAATTAAACAGAAAAAAAAATAAAAATATAAAACAGAACACTTTTTACAATTTTACCAATTTTATTTTTGTAAGAAGCAAGAATTAGTTTCGGAAATTTGCATTAACCCTGAATATTTACAAAACAAGCAAAATTATTATTGGCCTTATTGGAAAATAATTAAATTATTTAAATAATAAATTTTAGTGTGGTGTAGATAATTTAAATTTTTGCAAATTCAACTTCCTACTGCAAATATATGTCCGGCTCTGGTATTCATCAAAAAAAAAAATGTATATTTTGAAATTACCGAAGACAAAGTATTTTGTCCTTCTGATTACGTAAAAACAAAAAAAAATACTATCTGTTATATAGTGAATGTTATTTAAGGAGGTACATTTTACAATTAACATAAAAAAAAATAGGTCTTTAATTGTGCTAGTTAAGTGACCTTCTTCTTATTCTTTTTATATTTTGTCTTCAAACTGAAAACAACTCCCACTTGAAATTTAAGTTCACCCCGGCAACTTTTTTTTTTTGTCACAAATTAAATAAAAAGAAAATTAAAATTAATCTTATTGCAACATTTTCAATTATATAATCACTGGTTCGCATAGTAAATGCGCGCACGAGATGGTAATCGGATCCTCCAACATTTTTACATTTGTTTTTTTTTTACAAAGAAATAAAAATAAATGAATAATAAAATTATACGAACGTTTTTCTTCGTTTTATCTTTATTATTTTTTAAATCATTTTGAACTCAATTGAATTATTTAATGTCTTTAATAAACGATAAGATTATTATATTTGGTTGTTTTTTTTTTTTTTACCAAGGATTGATACGATTAGACATTACTCTCTATCCTTATTCAAATTCGCATGAATTCTACTAAGCTAATGGAATCCAAACATTTTTTACTGTGACGCCGGGTTTTGAGCTCAATCGGATTATTACACGTTCGTATAAACATAATAATATTTTTATTTGACGATTATGGATATATTTCTTAATTTAAATATTTTTATTAATTTATTGCTTTTGTCTGCTTCTTTTTCTTTTAATATTTTTTTGGTGAAATTTCTGCGTGTATCTCGCTAGATTTTTGTTTTATGTTTTTTTTTTTTTGTTTTGCTTCTTTTCGATTTTATTTTAATAAATTAATATATTTTGGCTTGGCTGTTCGGCCTTGATGCACATGATAACTTTTATTGTATATTTATTGAATTTTTATTATTATGTTTTTAAAATGATACATAAGAGAATTTAAAAGAGGCAGATTAAAATGCTGTTGACATATGCATTTTATGAAGATAGATTTTTTTTTATTTTGGTAACAAAATATAAATTCTTAATTTTATTATTGAATAAAAATGCCAAAATGAACAAATAAGAAAATAAATAAGATCCAAAATAGCAACAACAAAATATCCCGGAAGAGATGCAAAAAAGAACAAATACAATTAATCGAATACACGAAAGAAACATCTTTTGTCTTTCTTATATATTATTTATCATTTGCTATAAGAAAAAAATGAAAACAAGAAAAATAATATAAAAAAAGAAAATATGTATTTATATCACTGTCTAATCTGACGTCGACGTCACACCTGGAACCGCATTTTGTACTTTATGTCTTAAGAATTTAAGATGGATTTAATAAGAAGATGAATAGGCAAACTCCACTTGTACTTCTGTTTAGTAGAGAAAAACCTATATATACACGTATAACATATATATATAAGAAAGACGACAACGACCTAGTTTATCGCTTTTTATCTCCCTCTTTACATTTACGTCCTATTTAAAATTGTCTTGGAATTTCTTCCAGTCTCTTCCTACTCAAAATCCTCTCTATTTTCCTACCTAAAATAAACATCAAGTATACACACCAAAATCCATCACACCCTATATTCAATTAATTCTAGGTAAAATCTTCAAAGAATGGATTTTATAATGATACTTTAATTGTGTTTCAAAACTACGTCCACGAACTTCTCTATATTTTGTGTTGCGAATTAAAATTAATTTAATAAACCAAAAATAAAATAAAAATATTGAGGAGAGTGTAAACGAAAAAAAAAAGAAGACCAACAACATTCAATTGAATATTAATTCGTCATTTTAATAACTTTATAATATATTTTAATTTTATATAAATTGGCTTTTAATCTCTTTTTAAATAGATGAAATTTATGTAAAAAAAAAAATTGAAAAGTATAAAAGAGAAAGATATAGTGACAAGGTCGTATACTTTTAATTTTTTTTAATTTTGTAAATTATTCCGAAAAAATAAAAAACAAACAACAAAAAAACGGAAAACGGAAAATTTGTATATATATACGCGATTATGTGTCATAATCATCCCTCTTTTCTTTTATAGAAACAACAACATCGTACTATAAAATAAAATAAATATGTACAACTTTTATTTTCTTTGTATATTTATAAATAATGTTTTGACTTTGACACGTTAAATATATAAGAGAATAAACATATTATAAGAAGGAAATACATATACGTAACGTACATTTCATTATTAACAAGAAAACAGTCAATTATGTTGCCATAATAAAAAAAATTTATAGTAACACAAAAATGTACAACCTTCGTCTATGTAATTAGTTGTTGTTTTTGTATTTCAAATGTTGAATGCTTAATCAACATCTTTTAATCTATATTGAAATAAAAAATATATTATTTGTTATATTTTCCACTTTCATCATCTTAACCATTTTTAGAGTAATCAAAATTTTTATTCTTATTTGCTTTTTTTCTGTATATCTAAATAAATAACCTTATCAATTCGTAAATGAAAATAATATCGTCCTATAAGTATATATGCAAATACCAAAAATCATTCCAATTCTTGTTTATTCTTTAAATAGCAATAGTTAGCAGCTCAGTGTGGATAACACGTCTGACTTTTGATCATAGAGTTCATGAGTTCAAACCTCATAAGAATGTAAACTACTTAAATGAAAGAATTTAACAAAAAAAAAACTAAAATATACATAAATACAATTTTGGGAAGAACAAAAAAATATGTATAAAGACAAGACAAGACAAGACAAAAAAAAATCTTAGTCACGCATCTTCACCCGAATCTTCATCTTTTATATTATTATAATTTTACATAATTAAGTGGTTTGAAATAATCATCCTCATCATAATCATCATCATCAGCATTATTATTATCATTATCAACATCATCATCATTCTCGCATCATTGACATTAAAATTGTCTCCTTGGCCCCTTATTGTTCTCGTTTTGTCATCTTATGTACCATCGTCGTCATCTTTTTTCATCACTTAATTATTTTGTGTGTTATTTTTACTCATCTATTTTATATTAAAATAAAAAAAATTTAAAATAGAAAATTCAGCGTAAAGAATAATTAAGTTTTTGGTGCTTTTTTTTTCTTCTAAATTTTTTTTCTCTTCATTTTCAGCAACTTTAGCAAAAATTATGTAATAAAGATTTTCTGTTGTTGCTTTTCTTAATTGTTTGTTAAAATCTTATTCTTATGTCATACCTGTGTAGTATGTGAAATACATAAAACACAGAAAATATGAAACAAAAAACTGTATCATCGTGTCATTCATCGTGTCTTCTTCATCAAAGTGTTTTTCTTTTCTTTTTTTTAATTAATTTCAATTATGTAGATTTTTTTATGTTATATTTTTGTTTCGTTTTTTTATTTTGGTTAAAATTATTAAAACTTGGTTATTGTGTCGAGATTCCCATTTATATGTAAAGAAAAAAAAGTGTAAGAAAGTGTTTGTCATGTCATGTAAGATTATGTGGTGATTTTTTAGGTATAAACACATGTGTGTGTGTGTGTTTGCATGTGTATATTTAGTAGAGAAAATCCCCTGTCATCAAACAAATTATGTATACCTACTCAAATAAAATTCATATCGATAAATATTGCACTAAAGAGACTATAAAAGGCCAATGACCTATTTTTTTTTTCTTTTTGGTGACATTCTTTTTAGACATTGAATATAAACCATAATTTTTCAACCCTTAAAATACCTGCCTTCTGCTTTACCATATCATATTTTACTACCACACTAGTATTTTCTTCTTCTCCTTCTTTCTTCCATTATTTTTTCTTTTATAATCCTCTTAAAGTTTTGCACCAGTTTTCATTTTTGCCTTTTGCCTTTTGCAGTTTTTTTTTTCTAACATTTTTATAATTTATAGAGAAAAATATTGTATAAATTTGGAGATCCTTTATTTCTTTTTTTCCCTCTCTCTGGACTTTTAATCTCATTCTTCTCTCTCTATACATGTGATGATTATTATTACTAAAAAGGATTTTGTTTATTTTGATAATGATAACAAAGTTATTGCAATCCTTGTATTAATTATATAAAATTTTTAGTGCGGTGATGGTGTTATAAGTTTAGATTTTAGAAAATTTTGACGTTATAATAAGGGTATAATGTTTTCATAGAATGTATTTTCTCTCTACTTAATTTTTTGTTGTATTTTTCACAAAAAACAAAAAAAAAAATGGTGAATTAATAACTGCTTATCCACAATGATGAGAGTTATATTAATAATTTTTTTTTTCTAAATTTGTGCTTTCTTGCTACATTTGTAAATTTTGTTTTGACTTTTGTAATTTCTACAAAAGAAATAGTAAACCTACCAATTTTTTTTTGGTACATTTAAGAAATGTTGGAAAGAAAGGCACAACCTTCATTGTGAATAATGATTAACAGGGCTCATATGGCAGATACCTTGTTGTATATAGTCTATGCACTCTCTGCTGATGCTGTCTCTGATTTTAGAGTGTAAACTAAAGACAAGGATTTGTATTTTGATAATTGTTTCTATGACTATAATTCATAAAGCGCAAATTAGGCTTAATACTAAGTACATAATTCATATCATTTATATTTTGATTATAATTATAATATTTTAAACACGTTTTATAATTTATGGAGACCATTTTTTATTTGTCATTTGAGATTTTATAATAAAATAAAATAATAATTTGACAATTTCTTAAGTGACTTTAACACCAATAAATTCCATGTACCATGATTTCTGATTGTAACTCAATTTAGTATTGGAACATAAAAACGACTAACAGACCAATGAAATATTCGCTTATTTTCATATAAATATTATCTTACAAAACTTATGAGCAAGAAGTTTATATATTTAAAAAGTTTTATAATAAACTTTACCAAAAGAAAGAGATAGGAAGCGATAATAAGGTGAGAGAGAAGTTCAGTATGAAAGAGAAAGAGAGATGGTTCATAAATCGTAATAAAACCAATAAAAATATTATTTACAACAAAAGCAAGGCTTACAGGTTTCGGTTTTTTTTCATGTTTCTTTTTCTTCGTCTTATTTATGAGACAGCATATTAGTAATTTGTAAATAGAGTAAAAGGGAAAGAAAGAAAGGTATTTTTCTACTGATTATGCTGAGAAGAATACATTGACAGAAAAAAAGCCGCACATGCACATGCATTCTCAACAGAAAATATAAACATACAAAGATCTTACGTATATACAGACGTGAAGTAAGGAAACAGATGCAGTTTTAACTTTTTTTTTTCTGTGTGGCTTTTTTCTTTTGCAAAAGTGATAGCAGACTAACAACCTTGTGACTGTGGAATATAGTTATATTGAATAATAAATAAGAAAAAACAGAAAAAAAACTAGATTACAAATAATTTTATGGTAATTTATAACAAATTAAAAAACAAATGATTTTATGGTAAATTAATTATGATAAATTAAATTAAAGGAAAAAACAAATATCAAATGAATAAATTTCGATGGCATTCTTAAATAATTATGTAATTAAAAATGTCTTAATAAGAAAAACTGTCACATCAAAAGGGTCGAATCCGACCAACAGAACAAAATAGAAATTATACAGAAATGAAACGTTAGAATAACGGTCCATTTTGATCTTTGATTAAAAAAACAAAAATTATGTTTTTGTGTAAATATTTGTTTGTTTGCTTTGTATGGCTTGGTGTGGTCAAAAATGGTCTATTTTATCTTAATTATAGAAATGAACTTTGACTCTGAAATTTCAACAGTATTAATTGTAGTAGTAAATAATATGTACATATACTCACAATAATCACAAATAATCAAACGTTTAATGTAACGAATACGATAAGAGGAAGCTGTGTCTATTCCATATAAAATGTGTTAATTATAATGTGAATACGAATACTGTTTGACCACCCACCACAACCCAATAAATCACCTTCAACAAACTGTTTGCAAACTACAGTATTGAAAGTTTTTTTCTTTTTATTTTATTCTTGTAGTATTGTTACCACTACTACATCAATAGAGTAAAGTGAATTACACAGAAATAAAAAAAAAACAAGTCGAAGAGTAAAAGGTAAGATATTATTACTTCGATTCAAAATTATTCAAGTTTTTATATGAGTACCGAGTACGAGTTCCATTCCATTTCATTCCAAATCCAAAAATACAAGACTGAAGTCAATTCCTTACAAAAAAAAAACTTCTTTTTTAAGTTTTTTTTTCTTTAGTTTTGAGAGTCTCAAAAAAAGATCGACTTTGTACTTTTGAATTTTTATTAAACCAACAACATTTTTATTTCATTTTTGATTTAAATAAAGTCTAAAGTTGAAAAGAGAAAGAAATAAAAATGTTGGTTCATTTTAGTTCGATTTCGAGTTTTATATTCAACGTGATTCAGAAAATTTTCAGTCAAGTTTTTTTCTGTTAGCAGCAGTGTGTTTGTATTGTTTTTTTCAGTTGTTCGTCGACGTTCAGAAAGTACGGACGTGTTTGTTTGAAAATTTTTTCGAATTTATTTACTTTGATTTATTCAATTTATTCAAAGTAAAGAAAAAGTTTAAAGTAAAATAAAACAAAAATTTTAAAAATTTAATAAGAATTTTTCACGTGTGAGTTTTTTATTTATTTAACTGTTGTTGTTGTGTTACATTACCTTTGTCATTGTCATTTTGTCACTCTCACTCTCTTGTTCATCGTTTTTTTTTTATTTAACAAAAAAAGAATTAAATAAATAAATAAAATATTTAAATTAAATAAAATATTTAAAAATTTAAATTGAAACGAAAAAAAAAAAACGTAAAATCGTTTTGTGTGTGTGTGTGTTTATTTTCTGTGGAGGGTGTATGTGTGTTACCTGTGCAGATGTGTGTGTGCTACTGTGTTTATTTATTGTGATTTACCAATAATCTTATTAAATTATCAATAAAATAAAAAAATATCAAAAAATTATTATAAAGAATAGAAAAAAGAAAAAGAGAAAAAATAAGAAAAGAAGAAGAAGTGAAGTTATGTGATTTTATATTCGTATTTTTTTTGTGTATTTTTTTGTTTGTAATAATTATGACGTCAAAATTCAATCATCTGCAATGATAAGGAATTTATTGCTTTAAAGAAGTAAAAAAAAAAAAAGAAGAAAAGAAGAAGAATTTCCATTGAATTAGAAGAATAAGAAGAAATAAGGAAAACGTATAAAAGAAAACTTGACGTTATAAACAATTTAAAAATATAAATTCTTTTGAATAAATAAGGAACAGAAAATACAAAAGGTAAAAAAAAAAATCATTTTTTATAAAAACAAATTTTCATTTAACGCATTTCTGTTTTTTTTTTTTTGGTTTGTCTTAAATTATATTTTTTTTTTTTACTTGTGAACCGGTTTTTGATTCCTGCAAAAAAACAAAACAACAACACAGAAACTCTTTTCTTAGCTTTTTTTTTTTTTAAATTTGACATTAAATTTGACATTTTTTTTTGTTATTTTCTGTTATTGTTGTTGCTGTTTAAAGCAATTTCTTAGAGACAAAAATCTTGTTCTCAATTTTTTGTTGTTGTTGTGTTTTTTTAATAAAATAATAAAAAAAAAGTTATTTAATAAAAAAAGAAAAAAAAATTAACCCGAAGAGTTTGTTTTTTTTTCTGCTGATGATGACACATTTATTTAGATTGAGTGTAATTATTATACTTAGATTATTCTTCGTCTTATAAAATGTAGGATTTTTTTTTTATTATTATTAATTTTCTTGTTAAATAAATATGTTTGTTGGTGTTTTGACTTTTTGATGGCAATTTTGTATAGAGACATAGACACACTGTGATAAGTTTCGGTAAAATTAAATTATTTTTATTAATAATAGAAAAAAAAATTCAAAAAAACAAAAATAATAAATTACTGAGATTTTGACATCGTGATCTCTATTTATGTCAATATTAATTTTTTTGTTTTGGCAAAATAAAATAAATTTTATTCCCCAAAAATTACCTATTTGAAAAACTCCTCTTTTTCTCTGTATAGAAATTCCTTAAGTATTTAATAATTTCTTTTTCAACAACAAGAAAATGCTAATTTCAATTTAATCCGTTAAATAGGTATGTCCGAAAGTAACTTAGTAGTAACAGCTGAGGGAGTAATCATAGCAATTTAAAAATCACAATATAAATTTAATTATTATCAAATTGAAATTAGTTGAATTTAGTTAAATTTAGTTTGAAATCAATTGAGAATTGGGTGAATGGAAATCAATTGATTGAAATGTTTTCTATTTTTTAATCCCTTCTCTCGGTAGCCGACCAAAGACCTAACCCTCTAATTAACTCATTTACCTAATTAGACTGTTGATCCTAATTAAATTTAATAAATAAGTGAAAGACAATTAAATGCCTTAAACTTTTAGGTTATAATTTTTACTTTTTTTATTTACTTTTTATTTCATTTTTTTTCGATATTTTATCTTTTTTTTTTTTTAGCTTTTTCTTCAATTTTTGGTTTGAGAAAAATTAGCATAAATATTTTAAGATTATTTTCTTCATGTTTTGTATTTTTTTGTGACACCAATTTTGACATAGCATTTTCGATTGACAGTTTTTTCGTCAATTCGTCAATTTTTTGATGGATTTTTTTTTTATTTCTTAATTTTTGTAATTTTCACTTCTTTCTCTCTCTCTATGTTAGTATTTTTTTATTCTCTAAAAAATTTTTACTTATGGATAATTTTTTTTATTTATGTCAGCACTAATTTTTTTTGTCTGTTTTTTTTTTTTTATTTTATTTTGATCTGAAACGCGTTTTTTCTCTTACATTTTATTTTTAATAAAAAAGAAAAATATATGAATCATGAGAGAAAGAGAAAAAAAGTAAAAACTAAAGCAAAAAAAAAAAAAAAATTAAACATAAAATATGAATGTGAGTTTACCTTCCATTTCGTGTTGTTTGTGCTAAATTCAACTTAAATTACCATAAGTCAAACTAACCCACAATTTCTCATTCTTTAATGAAAGAAACACACTTCACATCATTTTCTCCAGTTCCATTATCCTTCCCACAATATTTAAGTTTTCCCAAAAAATTTTTCCCAAAACACACACATTCAGAATATACACACATATTTCGAGTCACATATTATAAAAGTCATTGGAATGTTTGAAACACAATTTATTATCGTGGATTGCTAAAATGTTAAAATTTTATACCCATCGCGATTTCTCACTCTAAATCTTTTGCCTATCCCTCTTTCTCTGTTTGATGATTGGGGTGGATTGGATTGTTTTGTTGATGAAGAGAAAGAGAAAGAAAGAGAATCTGATGGGAAAAGTTAAGGTGGGTGAAATAGGAACAAAAATAATGTAATCTCTAACCGTATTAAGTACTATAGTCAAAAAATAGCCAAAAGCTATTTTATAAAATATAATAATATTCACCTACAATAATTTTTGTTTTTTGGGTGGGTGAAAAAAGAATCATTTTTAAAAGGTGTCATCTTTACATTTCTTACCTTATTCTTTATTTTGTTAGAATACATTTTTTTTTTCATTATTATTATCTTTATCATTTTTTACTTTTTTCGTTTATTTTAAAAAGTAGAAAAAAAAATGAAGAGGAAAAAAAAAACAGAAAAAGTTGAGAAGTAAAGTTTTTGAATGAGAAAAATGAAATAAAAATGGGAATAAATAAATCACTTATCAAAATAAAAATAAAAAAACTCAAATTCGAAATGAAAATAAAATAAAGAAAAAAAAAAAATAGGGACAAGACGAATCAAAAAAAAAATTGAAAATGACGTGATAGGAAATGATAATTAAGGGATTATATTTTTTAATGTCGCGAGAAAAGAAGAAAGAAAAACAATGGAAAAGCCAACAAAAATACAAAAGGGACAATTTTGTTTATTTTTTTTTGGAATAATATTCTATTCGATCATCCGGTCGTTAAGTGGTTAACATGAAGTGTAAACAAATATGGTTGTTTCTTTAAATGTGTGTGTGTGGATATATTTGTCATGTTGTGACATTTCTATATGCGTGTGTGTGTGTGTTCGTTCGTATATTTTATGTTCCTTTTTTGAAAAGCTGAAAGGTAAACGTAACGCGAATGAATGATTAAATTTTACCATAAATAGGATGAGAGGAAAGTTTTGAGGCAGCTAGCGCCTTTGAGAATTTATTTTGAACAGGGTTTTCTGTGGTCTTTGTATATCTTTCTCTTTCTTAATAAATGGAGGGCTTAAAGTTTGTCTTGACTAAATTTATTGTGTGTGTAAGTGTGTGTTTTTATATGATGTAATGTTAGGTGATGTGGATGACGAAAGGTGTAATTGATGATTGATGCTGGGTGAAAATAAAAGGTAGAATAATTCCATTAGTCACTTGTTGCCTCCAAAAAAAAGACAAAAAAAAACTAAAATAAATAAATGGTCCCGAACAACAACAATAACAATAACAACTAAAACAAAAACCCCTAACCAAAACCACCTAAACCTCTTCACAATCATTTTCTTCTGTCCTTTAAGTCGGGTTATTCTCTTTATTTATCCTTGTTTTTTACCCTTTTTTTACCATCTCTTATTTTTATATAAAATAAATCACATCGTATTAATCGAAAGCTTCGTCCTGGTTGAGTGACGTGAATGAAAGATGAGATGGTGTATGACTATTTTGTCCCCATCTTCTATTTCCTTTTATTCATCTTTCGCGAACTCGAACTCTCTCGAACTATGAATTCACGGGAGGTAACGTAAAATAAAATATAAAAAATGCAAGAGAAAATAGAAGAGTGAAACACGTGTTCCATCACATCACAGATTTATTTTATGTACCCATACACACCCAATATCTCATTCATTTTATTATGTTTTATCGTCATCATTACTAATGATCATCATCATCTCTTTAGCTCTTTATATATAATAGCTGGACACGTTTTATTGTGTTTAGGACTAAAAAAATGCGAATGAGAAACATTTAAAATGTTAACAAAAATATGAAATAAATAAATGAGGCAAGGCAAACGAAGAGATGGATTAAAAAACAAAAAGAAAAATTAATGACAAAACGAGTCATTTTTGACAGTTTTTTTTTTAATAATCTGCCTTTTTTTCTATCTTGTTTTACTTTGTTTTGAATGTTGTGTTTTTTTTTTTGACAATAGTCAAAAAAACATAGAAAAATGAACGATAAAAATCAAATGATAATGAATCTTTAAGTTGGCAACTTAAATTTAAATCGTCAAATTAGAACTGTGCGCACAAGCGCAAAAGTTCTCATGATAACCTTTGAATTTTTTTTCATTTGTTAAAATGTAATTAATGACTATAGGTGGGGGAACAGAAGGTAATCCTTCAGTTCTATTAACAAATGACCCCCAGAAATATCTTTTAGTCTCTCATGTAATCTTCAAGTCAAAATTGTGTTAAGTGGTAATAAGGAGAAGCATAAAACGCCACTATTTCTTCTTTTATTTGTCTGGAAACATTAACTCATCTATTTCATGTGTGTAGTATTTGTGTCTGTATGTAAAGTTTGTTAAATAAAAAACGAAAGAAATCAAAAATAAAAGTCTTTTTATTATAATCTTTTCATACGTTCAATCAATTGGATTGGTGAAAAAACAAAAAAAAAAGTGGAAAGAAAACAAAATATTAAGGAAAAAAATGAAGAAAAGAAAAAAGGGGCTGATTTAGAAAAGAATAGAAACGATGATGACTGGAATGTGTGGAAGTGGAACAAGTTGTATCAATGGTACCAAAAAAAACTTAAATAGGGGATTTTTTTTTTTTGGATTGTTTAAAAATTATTTTCATCATCATCATCGTCATCACGATGATCATCATAAATAATTATAACAATTGAACAATGATGTTATAGATTATATTATATAGGTGATGATGACGTGTATAGGTTCCCGAGATACACACACACACACACACACACACTAATAGACATTCCACACAATATAAAAGACTTTATTATTATTATTTATAAACGCTTCGTTTTTTTTTTACTTGAATTGAACAATATTTTTACTTTTTCATTTCATTTCATTTCGGATCGTCTTCTTCTGTTTTATATGAAAAAGGCAATAAGTAAGAGTAAGGTAGTTCAAACTACAACAACAATTTTTTTTATTATTATTTAAAATTATTGTATTGTGAAAGTAAAAGCAAAAGTAAAACGTAAAAATAATTTACTTAAGTAAATAAAATAAAGTTTTATATACTGAATTTGTGAAAGAAGAAAACAGAAAAAAATTCAAGAGGTGAAAAAAAAATAACAAACATAACAGAGAAGACTCACAAATAACAACTACAACAAGAAACACAAAATATAATTTAATTAGATTTTTGCATTATTTATTTTTATTAAAATGAAAAAAAAAAAAAAAAACGAAATGAAAATAATGAGAGTGAAGGCCGACCGATATTTTGATGAGAAAGTAACTTTACCTACAATAATTTGGTTAAATGCAATTTTTTTTACTTTTTTCTTCTTGATTTTTTTTTTATGTAAATCAAAAAACTAAATAAAATTTAAAGTAATCTGTTGATTGATTTATTAAAATTAATTTCATTCTTTTAATTTCATCCATTTCATAAATAACGATAAATTGTTTTTTTTTAGAATGTTAACCTTTATAAAAATTCAAATTTTGAAGTATTAAATTAAGACATAAATAGTAAATTAATGGACCCATCATATATCATGATCTTCATCTTAATCTAAAATTTATGAATAAGTACTGTGCTTCAAGGATCAAAAATTAGCAGCAGCTAATCACTTACTTAAGTCATAAATAAAACCGATTTAAAATCAATTCAATATATTTATGTAATTGGACTTAATGACAGTCATCCATATAAATATTTTTGTCTTTTATTTCAACGGTTATGTCTCCAGATAAGAAGATAATAACTAAGCAAATAAAGTAGGATAATAATCTGTGTCGATGAACCCTATTTACCTACTTTCATCAGTTAATGTAGAAAATTAATTTTAAACATTGAGATTGGTCGTCGTTTTTGTATTTGTAATATGGTAGTGATTGGAGACAGTTTGTTTTTTACAAAAGATGCAGTGTTAATTATTGTGAAAATATTTTAAATCTTACTAATAAGCCAATAAAAAAAAAGAAAAGGAGAAAAAAAAAACACAATGTAAGAAAAGTATAATTAAAATGCTAAAAAACCGTATAATGAAAATTATCTTATGCAATTTATAAATATTTATAAAATTTAATGCTTTGTTGCATTTTAACAGTTTTTTTTTTAAATTTTATTAATCTGTATTATTAAGGTGACAATGACGACAAGTACTGACAAACAATTTTATAATTAGATCGATTATAACAATGTGGAGACAATCGCAAAATATCATCATAAATGTATAAAAATAACTATACGTATAATCGCATCCATTGAAAATGATTCTATTCTTACATTATTAAATGATACGATCAGGCCCATTACTAATCTCATTTGTTAAAACCAAATAAAAAATAGTCACACCTTGCATTGTTTGGTTACGCTTCGTTTCATTTAAACTTATTATTGTGGAAGGTACCCATTTTTTCTTTTTGTATTTTACTGAAGACATTAACGACGAAATAGGAGTTGGTGAAATATCGGACTTTCAGTTATACTTAGATGAATTCACAATATTGTTTTAAGTTCAAATTTGTTTTTTTGCATTTTGAAATAAATTTTTTTACTCCTAATATTGTCTGACTTTCTCTGTATCCTCGTACTACGGTATGTCTCTTCCATGTTATTTCTGTTTCGTTGACAGAAACTGACAATCAATCACAACGGACAACAAAATATTTGCACATATTTCATTTTTTAAGTCTTTTTGTCTGCCTGTCTGCCTTTAGTGTTTTGCGTCTGTTTTGTGTTGCCGCAAAAATATAATCGTTTATTGCATCGGATGTTGTGGATTTTCCTTTGTGGGTTTTTAGACTACAAATAAAGTTAAATTGTTATTTGGTATGATCTCCTTGAGTCTTTGAGAGAAATGAAAAGAATTGTTTAAAAAAACCGTAATATTGTGACATTGTTAAAGTATACATAAGTACATTACACCACTTACGGTAGAAATAAAAGTGAGTCTGGCATAAGTTGTAGAGTAGATATGAAAAGCATGATTTTATTCTTATTTCATATATGTATTCGGTAGAAGAAAAGAATCTCTTGTAAATTTTTCAAAAACTCTTAAATTTTCTATGAAATGAAAATCCTTCATTTAGTGTTGAGAAAAATGTGAGGAAAAAACAGTCTAATAATTTTTTATATTTTTATCCCTCTTTTGATGTTTCTGAAGAAGATGAAGCCGCATGACAAAAAAAAAAGAAAATATAAAGTAAAAGAATTAATAGTAACCACAACAACAACAAATACTGAACTCATTTACCTTGCCTTCTCATTGGAAGGGTTTCTGTTTTGTAATTGTTGTTGTTCTTGATATTCTTTTGTTAGTTAGTTCACCATCGAACACAATGTTTAAATGCGAATGACGGGCAAATGAAAACGAAGAATAAGAAGAAGGAAGACGACGATATATAAAAGGGCAAACGCGCGGTTTGGTACTGTGGCTGAACAAAAAATAAATGAAAAGGTATTGAAGAAAGATGGGAAAAAAGCAAAATGAGAGATGAAGAAGAGAAAAATAAAAAAGGTTTTTGATATTCGGTTTGGAATTTTTTTTCTTTGGTTTGGTTTTTCTTCACTCTTTGCAGACAGGCAGGTATAGCTTACCTATAAAAGACATGAGAAATCTTTTGTATAAAGAAGAAATTTATTTTATTTTCGATTTTTCCTTATATAAATTTGTTGTTGTTATTTATATGTATATTTTTTTATCGCTGTTTTTTTCTCTCTTTCTTGTGGTACGTTTTTGGATTGATGACGGGACATGGAAGAGAAAAAAATATATATGTGTGTGTGTTCGTTGTGATGTGAGATTCTACTTTTAGTAAAAAAAAAAAAAAATAGAAAAAAGAGGTACACACACACACACATAGAGTATAGTAAATGTATTTCACATTCTTTTCACAGGTTTTATATGGAAAAGTAGAAAATATAAGGGATAAAAATATAGGTGGATATGGAAGTAGTATAATAGTCAAGTGTGTATATTGAAAGTAAAGAAAAAAAGGAAAGTAAAAAAAAAAGAAAGAAAGGAAGAAAAAAGTATAAGAAGAAAAATAAAAAAAGAAGAAAGAATGATGAGGGTATAATTAGGAAGATGATGGCAATAATGTTTTAGATGTTTCACTGATTACAATGTTTGTTGTTGTTATTGTTTTTGTTGTTGTTGTTATATATATCTTACGTGTATTATTTTTTCTCACAAAAATTTTATATGAAGGTAAAACGTTTTTTTCATTTTTTTTTCGTTTATAAAAAGAAAAGAAAATTGTGTCTATTTATTTCAAGTGTAAATCTCAAATACATTCATCATTTACTTTAGGTTGATATAGTATACTTATGCATGTAGTTATATGTATTCTTTGTGAGTGTTTTTATGTGTTAGATAATACTATACACATATAAGTATAATGTTAAAGGTACTTATGAACTTAAAATTCCAACAACAACCGATAACACCAAGAAAAATTCAAACAAAAATAAACACCGAAAAGAGAAAATTTTGCCAATTGATAAAAAATTCATCTTTATTTTCTTCTTCACATATTCGAACAAGTATAGGTAAGAGTATAATAAAATACTGGATATCAAGAGTATAAGAAGGTATAATCTTTTATCATCTTGAAAGAAGAAGAAGAAAAAAAAAACAGAATCAAGATCTTAATATTACAGTAAAAATAAAAGAAAACGATAAAAGACACACCTGTTGCGTTAATAGTAGTAGATATACTACGTTTATTTATTTTATATAAGTAAACCAAATTCAACAAGAAATTGAAATAAACAAAAACAACAACAAACAAAAAAAAAATGATAATATATAGATTTATTATGTAAAATTGGTTGCGTTTAGCCTTTTAAAAAAACACGTCTTTTTTTTTTTTTGTTTTTTTCTTTGATAAAAGTTGACTTTTTTTTTCGTTTTGTTTTGTTGTTTTTTTTTTTAACATAAATTACATATTATGTATTTACGTTAAGTTTATGTTTTAGTTATTTTTTTTTTGTTATGGTTGAAGCTAAACATAAGTATAATAAAAGAGGAATTTAAAAAGAATGTTGTGTTTTATTTTCGATGGTTTTGTTATTTTTCTATTTTTCTATTTTGCTGTTTTTTTTTTTTTTCAAATAGCATAAATTACTGTTTTCGATGATGCAGCTACACCGTCGCTTCAATCGATTCTTTAAGTATAACAGGCTGGAATATTTTAAGTTAAAGGAATATATTTGAATATAAGTTTTTTTTTATAAGAGATTTGTGTGTGAAGGTCTTGGGGTGGATTTTTTTTTTTTTTCGAAAGATCATCATAAAATCTCTAGGAAATTGATAATTTGCATCGCCGCCGGGTATTTCTGAATTTACATTAAAAGTTATAAAAATCAATAACTATAGTAGCGTCACAGTGTTAAATATTTGAACTTGAATCTCATTTGATAGAATTTACGAGCATAATTTAATAAATAAAAAGTTAAAAAAATCTTCAAGTATTTCTCAATTAATATCTTGGTGGCTCTTCTCCTTCTCTATTGATGATTCTTCTTTTTCTTATTTTTTTTTATTGTTGTTTTCCATGACAATAATCTACATAAATATTTAAAATTCTTCAAAATTAAAAAAAAAACTCTTTAACGATGATGTCGTTGTTGTTGTTTGATCAGTCATAAAAAAAAAACTCGTAACTTTAATAAAAACATATAAAAATAATAAACAATTAGTGAATAAAAACACAAGAAAAATATGAAAATGAAAAAGAAAACTGATGAAAAAAAAACTATAAAAACTTCAAGAAATTCTTCAAGGACCGTCAATTCTATTTAATTGAAGGCTGAGATTATTAGGCTATGATATAATTATATAAAACCTACTACGATAATCTAATCTCTATGATAATAAAACCAAAACTTTTTCTTTTTTAACTAGTGGTCGAATGGCCACTTAGGAGAGGTTATTTTTCTGTCGTTATTTGTGCGTTTTACAGTCTTACAGTTTTTAATTTTTCCTTAAGTTTTTATTTGTGGTGATAATAAGGCGTTTAAATTTAAATTAATAATTTTTTTTTATAATCATTATTTTAAATCTTATATACTTTTCTTATCTTACTTTCGTAACTTCATGTAACTTAAAAATAAAAACACCATATTTATATTTTTATGGTTGGTTACTTTTTTTTTTTTTTGTTTGTTTTTTGTCTACAAACAAAATAATAATCGCATAAAAAATTACTTTTGTGTTCAATATTTTAATTGGATATAATTGAAAGGAATGTTTACTATTTTTGTTGTTATAGTTGTAGTTTTTTGTTGTTGATTTTATTTCTTATAAGATTTTTGTCACAATTATTTAAATTTATTACCTACTTTCGATGTAGTAACTTATGTTACTATGTAGTGGTAGTAAATTGTCTCTAGAAATGTTAATATTTTATATAATTTTTGCAATGTGAATTCTACCGATAAGTCACGTTGGTTTAACTTAAAATTAAGTCGCTTTTATGTTTTGTTGTTAAAAAAAAAAAGATACAGAACAAAAAAAAGAAGTTAAGTAAGAAAAGTTTTTTTTTTTTGTAAATTATTTTAAACTCGATTTTTAAGTAGCTAAATAATTTGTTGAACATGAAAGAAAAAATAAAAAAAGCCGAGAAGATAGCAACGACAGTGTTAAAGTAATAGAGAGAGAAAGGCATATGATTGCGTTCAATCATCTGTTCATAATTCTTGTTTATATAAACCGTTACAGTTTTAATGAAAATATTAAAAGTAATAAAAATAAAAATACCGATTAAATTTTTTTGTTTTTAATTAATTCAAATATAAAATGAAAAATAGAGAAAGAAAAAATAAGCTAAAAAATACACACAACTGCGAAATGTGTATATATAGAATAGGCCCATACACACAACAGCACACAGTAGACGCAACAAACACAGATGCAGACGTACGAAAATAAACTGGCAGACGCAGCAAGATACAATTGTAAACACTGACAGACAGATCAAAACAATGAAACAAATCAATCGCAATCGCGATCTTTTTTTATTGTTGTTGTTATTATTTTTAACTTCTTTATTTATTTTTTTTTACGTTTTTCTAAGATGAAAGTGAAATAAATCATAAATTATGATTTTAGTTTTCGTACTCCTTCATATTCTATCACCATCATCATCTTTCATTTAATTTGTTTTGTTGTCTTTTGTTTTTTTTTTATTTTTTTTTTTTCTTAATTAATTTATGTATACTTTATTTCAATTTAAGATAAAATAGATGTGTGATCACTACTAGACTAAGAATGGGAAAAAAAGTTGTTAAAAAAAGAAAAATTAATTTTTTTTTTATAAAATATGTGAGATTCTTTCATTTTCCATTTACTTTTAAGTTTTAAGTTTTTCATGATAATTATAATGATGAAAGATGAAAGATGAATAATGTCAAAATATATTATTTGTCATCCTCATATAAGAAAATTAAGACTAAGACGAAGGAAAAAAACCATTGATCATTTATTTTTTTAGTACATAAAGTTTTTCCCTATTTTTTCTGCCTTTCCAAATATTCTTAAATTGTAATTTGATCTCTTTTAATCTTTCTTTCTCCGTTCATATTTTAAATTTGTTTTTACTTTATGTTTGCTTTTTTTTTTTTTTTTACTTCCTTCATGTTTTTTGGTGTTAATTTCATTTGAAATTATAACGATCGTGTTACAACAGAAACATAAAGTTTATTTTATTTTAAATGCTTTTTGGGTACTCGTTGAACCGATTCAAAAGTGGTGTCAATCCCCTCATCTCATAGTTTTTTTTATTTAAGAATGTCTTAAGTTATTTAGATTTTTATATAAACGTGATACTCAACTCGTTACCACCTACAAATACCGTAAATGCTACAATGACATCACATAAGTCTAAGTATTTTTTTTTTGTCATAAAATTAATGTGAACAATAGACAATTACTTAAAGTCTTAATTTAGTTTTTTGTGTCTTAATTCATAGGTAATTGTGATATCTGATTATTGTATAATTTTGATCCCAGTCTTTTGATATTTTTTTTTGTGCGTGCTTATTATTTAAGTAGGATTGAAAAATATGTTAGCAATGCTCTCCCTTCATATTATGTTTAAAATATTTTATTTCCCTTATGTTTATTTATTTGTTTTCAGTTACAAAATACATGAAATTCTAAGAAATTGAAAAATCAAAAACTCATCTCATATTTCATAATATAGAAAATGATTCAGTCTGGTATAACTGAATCTTTATAGTATGAAGGCATGTGTTAACGATTAAAATATTATGCCCTTCTTCGTCATCTTTGTTTATTTTATTTGTATATATTTTTATATTATAAATTGTATATAAAACCGGCATGCTTACATTGTTTAAGTAAGATTTTTGAAATTTTGTGATGTATGCCTGTACAATATCTTTTTATGTGTATATTTAGAATGTATGACATTTATTACAAAACTCTTGCTGATTGATAAGAATTTTAATTTTACTGACTATACGGTAACATTTTTTCTAATTCATTTTGTTGCTTTGAATTATTTTTAATGTATGTCTACCTAAAACAATAAAATAAAAGAAAATGTTCAAAATTAGACTGCATTTTAAATGTCTTTATTAAAAAATGTTTACATTACGTCGGACTATTCTCGGCTTTTGATATTCTAGGAGATATTTTTTTGCATGCATCCAATTACTTTCGCAGAAATATATTTGTTCAAAGTGTCAAAATATTTTTGAATGACTCAACATGGAGTTAAACGAAGAAAGTGACCATTTTCATAATAATCTTAAAAAAGAAAAACATAATTTTCTTTTAAGTTTTTCTTATTAATTTGCAGCTGCACAAGTAGATCACGCACAAGATAAATAATATGTCTCTTTGTGCGAGACAAAACTCATGTTTAGCACATTAACAATTTTTGAATAATTATTTATCTTTTTCTGTTGTTCTATCTCTCTCGCTCTTTTTCTAATAATTTTTCAAAATTAACGAAAATGAAAATGTTTTTTTTTATTATTATTTAAAAGAAAAAGAAAACTTTGCACTAGATTTCACGTACTGGTTAGTAATGGGTTATTAAAAACTCATTAGATCAAGTGAGTGCATTAGTATGTGTATCTGTATATATATGAAATGTGTATATGTGTACAAAAAGTGTTAATAATTTAATTTATTTCAAATTATTTTTTTCTTTCTTTTTTTTTTCATTTTTTTTTTTTTCGGAATTTCCATTGAATTTTAATTTTTTCTTGGCATTTTTCATAATAAACAGAAAAATATTAATAATAATAATTATTTAGTCTATTTTACACATTTAATAAAAGTTGGGTCACCCGGAGACAAAATTGTTTTTGTTTATTTTTTTTTTGATTTACTACACACATTTTTATGGGTCATTCATATTTATATTGTCTTTAAAGAGTCTTAATAGAAACAAAAATCCCAGAGAATGTTGTAAGTGGTTTAAAGTTATTTTATTTCATAGAAAATGAATGCCAAAAAATAAAAAGTGTACGAATGAAGTATAGAAAATAATAGAAGAGGAAAGAAATTCATAGAAGCATGTCGAAATATATTTTTCTTTTCGTTTTTTTTTTTTTGTTTATTTTTCTTTTCTGCTTGCGAATTTTTTTTTTTTTTGGCGCGTCGCATGTGATAGATTTAATACGTTTTTGTGTTTTTTCTGTTTCTTTTGCTCGAATAAATTCACTTTGTCGAATCAATTATTTCTTTCATCGAAAAGACTAAAAAACATTAAAATATTTGATGTGGAAATAAAAAAAGTAAATAAATTATGTCTCTCTCGTCTCTTTTTCTCTTCTCATTTCTCTCGGATTTTTTTTTTTTTTGTTTCAGTTGAAGTTATACTTTATTGAACAAGGAACTGTAAACCTAATCCCAAAATATTTTTTTCTTTTACACAATCAATTTAGCAATGCCACATATTTTGTACTCGTATAAATGTACGAACGTAGTTAAGGTACATAGGTCCGTTTAAAACAAACAATATTTTCTTCTTATTTGTTTTTTGCAAGTTTTCATGGGTACTTTGACCTTCAATTATTATAAATTGCCTACAGCATAATTTGCTTTTTGATTATTTTGCGTTTGACGCATTTATTTATTGAAATGAACAAAAACATAAATAAATAGAGAGAGAAAGAGAAATAAATGTTTCACTTTTTTTGTGTTTTTAGAAAATCAACTTTCACGATATTCTTACCATATATTTAATAAAATATAATAACTGAAATGTCATATAAACTATATATTAGAAATTACCCACGATTATCCACCCACTCACCGGCATCTACCTCCAAATCTTTATATTTGATTGAAACTCATAAAAACCATTATGATTATTTCTAATAAGAATTGACTAGAACCCCGCGATATATATTGCATTATATTCCCTTTTGATATTTATAAGCGTTTTTTGTAAAGTTATTTAGTTCAGTGGTTTGTAAAAGTTATGTTAATTGATAACAAGGTAATTTTTCAATTTCCCCATTTTTTAATTTGATTATATGATGATTATAGAAGTGAAACAAGTAAAAATTGTCTATATAGAAAATAATTGGTAAAAGTCGTTGTTTTTATTATTTTTTATATTGAAAGAATAATTTAATTACATATTTTGTTTGATGGTTCTTCGAAAATATTGCCAAACAAAAGGATAAAAGTTGAAAGTAAAAAGTAAAATAAGCAAAGATAAAAAGTTTAGATTTTTGAAAATTTTGTTTAATTAACTTAAAGAACCAATTATTTTTCTTTGGTACTTTATTTAAGTAATTAAATTTTTAATATTAATTAGTTAGATTACGTATGTTCAAGTGTTAAAATAAATTGAGAAAATACTTCAATAATAATATTTTCAATTAACTAAATAATTTAGTTGTTACAAGGATTTAATCGATACAATCGATTTGAAAACGAGTAGCCGTTCGAATAATTGATTTAATAGATTAAGTGAAAATTGCACACAAATTGCACAGTATTTTTCCTTCTTCTATATACAATTTTAACCCTCTTGTTTTGTATCGATGAAACAAATAATTGAAAATCGAAAGAAGGAAAAAAAACGAATAAAGGAAAATGGGAAAAATATCTTTGTAATGAAAAACAAAAAAAAAACTCTTTCATTACTCTTGCACTGACACGAAACCTTAACTCTTCCCCTTATTTTGTTGTTGTTGTTTTTAAAGGTATATGGCTCCATTTATATCCTATAACCTATTATTTTATATTTTTGAAAAACATTAATTCCTCTGTTTTATAAACCGGAACTTAAAATATGTGCATTTGACATTAGTCTCTCTCCCTCTTGTACTCAGTTTGATACTTTTTAATATTGTTGTTACGAAAAGACATACTGACTGCAGTAATTATATGCAAAATAACAGGCATACACACACATATCCCACACACACATAGAACACACATTTATGAAACGGGTATAATAAAACAAAATTAATTAGGTAAATTTTAAAGAAGAGAGAGACGAAAATTTGTAAGTAAAAGTACATTATAAAACAATAGCCAAAATGAATTAAAAAACAAAACAACAAAAAAAACGACGAAGAAGAAGAAGTTTTAGTGTAAATTTCAGTTTGAGTAAATTTTATTATATTGTTCGATGTTGTTGTTGAGAAGTAAGGAGTAATGTGTAAAGGGTGGTATAATGTGTAGTGATGGTGTTATATGGTGGTTAAATGGGTTGATATATATATATATATATATATATATCTATAGAATGCCTTCCTTTCCTACATATCTGTTTGATATAGTTTTTGCCTCGTGTATAGATTGGTTACATGTTTTTGGTATATTTTGTTTTATAGTTTAGTTTTGGTTTTGTAATTGATTTATATTACAAACACACAAAAACTGGAATAGAGTTTTAAGCAAGGGAATAATAATTATGGTAATGGTATAGGGGAAAATAATGAAGAGAGAAAAGAGGAGCTTTTTTTTCTTGTTATTATTCTTGTTGTTTGTTGTTGTTGTTGTAGGGTAATGTCAGGATGTTTAGATTTAAAAGGACGCATTGACGCATTTTATGGTTTTTCGTATATAATTATTGTTCGTTCGTTTTATTTTGTTCGTCTGTGTCTTTCCCCTTTTTTGTTGTTTTTGGGGTGTTTTTTTTTGTTGGTGCGGAAAAATGACCGATAATTAATGTTGTTGTTGGGTGTTGTCGTCTTTGTTGAATAGTCTACCTCCCAGTAAAAAAAAAAGAATTTTATAAATTAAGACCTTTTTTTGAAGCAAACTTCTTCTTTCTAATGTTTTCAGCTTTGTTAAACTCAAACCAGACTTATACACAAACACACACACTCTATTCCTTGTCCTTAAATAACTAAGTAAATATTTTATTCTCTTGAATTTTTGTCCCTATTTTTGACATTCAATATTAATATTTTTTACGGGTCATTTCAATTTGATCTTAACCCTACTTCACTGTGATATTATTAAATACAAATAATAATTGACACCTAAAGACTGTTATAAAATTTCAATATTTAATTCATGGAGATTATTATTTTTTTGTTTTCTGTTCTTTTAGCTTTAACGATTAATTATTATTTATTAAGTATCCTAAGTAAGTAATTAAGTATTGTAAATTACAGTTACCTACTTATTCGAAAGATAATTTTAAATAATAATATATAAATTTTAATTTTACTGCAATAACAAAATAACAATACCAAAAAACAATGCAATAGCAACATAAAACAAGTTCAAATTGAAACAAGTTTTACTAATTGGTTAAATTTATGTTATTATATGACGAGTTTTTTGGTGGCATTGGTGGGGTAATTGAGGGGGTAGTTGCGGCGAGATTTTTTTTTCCTTTTTTTTTTTTTTACTTTTTCTTGAAGTGAATGTATAGACGTCGAATGGTCGCCAAGTTTATTTTTTCCATTATTTCTTAAATGCTGTTTGTTGCTGCAATTTCTGTTTAACTTTTCTTTTAACTTTTTTTTTTTTTTTTTTCTTTTTTAGATAATAACATTCGTTTGAATGGACTCAATTTTTGCACTGCAATTATTTATTGTACAGTTTTTTTTACAAAATTTAACGAAGGAAAATTTTATAATGTTGTTCCTTATGGGTTTAGTTTAGTTGGTTTAATAAAGGTTAAAAAAGATGAATGTGTTCAGTCTAGTGTGAAGTAGTAGATTAATGTTAAGTGTGGTTTATATACTATGTGTATGTGTCGAGTAATATTGTTTTTTAACACCTTTGCTATAAGGAAATGATTAGAATGAACCGTTTTTTATATATCTACATACAACTTTTTTTTCTCGTTTTCTCTTTTTTTTTAAATGTTAAAACTTTGAACATTCCTACTAGATTACGCAATTTACATGACCTATAATGACATAATAAAAATAATTGTGCGTGTGTGTGTTTACGTTTCATCAAAACATTAAATAGATTTAAATAAGAAAGATGAATTGACCGTTACACGAAAGGAGTTTTAGTTTTGTAAAGAAAAAAAATAGAAATGTAAGATGACTGAACAGAAAATTTTTTCGATAAAAAAAATCAAAGAAGAAGAATAAGTTAAAATGATTTTTGCAAACACACATTTCATCTTTCTTTTAAAATATTCTTCGTCTTCAACATCTAAATAAAAAAATTATTAAAATTAATATTATATTATTTTTCTGATGTTGTAAGCAGAAATTTTAAGTTTTATTTTATAGAGTTTGAAAGTAGATGATTAAATTGACCCAATTAGTGTTGAACTAAGCAAAAATTTAAATTGTTTTGTGTTTGAGTTGAATTGAATTTTAGGACTGATTCAGAATGGGGTGATAGTGGGTTTTGGTTAGATGATAAAAAACTCAATTCAAAAAACATAAATAATAAATAAAGTAAGTCGAGTAAATACATAATAATAATGATGATGATGATACGCGCTATACAAAAAGGAGTCAATGTTCGATTTTAAAAATTCATTCATTTGTACACACAAAAAAAAAAGAACAAAATAGAAGAAAAATGATGAAATTTTCTTTTTTCAATTTGTGATTTTCTTTGTTATTGTTGTTGTCACTTTTTTCTTTTTATACGAAATATATATATTTTTAATGTGTACCTATACAAAAGCGATTCAATGATATTTCCTCATTTTAATGGTCAATTTATAAAAATAATAATAATAATAAGAATAATGATAGAAATGTATAAATTCGATCGAAATTCAAGAAATAAAAAGTATTGTTAAGAAAAATACTTATAAATGTTTATTATTTTGTTGGTATATATAAAAAAAAATGAAGTTTTATACTTGTATTGTTTATATATAGTAGAGATACAGTGAAGGTACATACTTTATTCTTATTCTTATATACGTCAACTAATACATATACAATATTTTTCATTTCCTTCCTCTTACAATTTAATTTGCATAAATTTATTTGTAAATATTTTATTTAGATATTTTTCTTTTTGCTTAATAATATATTTTTTTTATTTAAGTATTTTCTTTCTTTCTTTTATTTTTTTGGTGGAATATTTTCGCGACTTGGTTTCATCTTCTTTTATCTCTTCTTCTGTAAATATTAAAACTCCATACCTCCTCCTCCTAACACTCATATTTTTATATATTTATTGATGAAGTAAAAGAAGAAGTTTTTTTTTCTTTTGTGTTGTCTTGGGTTTGGATTAAAAAAAATAGTCTTTTTTTTCTTCTTAGATTTTGGTTTGAAAGGGAAAGTTAAGGTTACTTTTCTTCATCTTCTTGTTTTTGTTGTTCTTATATCGTTTTTATCTTGTTATCGTATTCGTTTTCTTTCCTTGTTTCTTTGTCAGAATTAAGAAACACAACAGAAGACAAAAAAAAATCAAATTTGTTTCAACTTTTTTTTTTTAAAAAAACTTGCTTTTATAAACGACAAAAAAAATGTAGTTAATCCATACAATAAATTACGCTAATGTGATTAGAAAATTTGTCTTTTGTAGTGTTTGGTTATTCTTCTTTTCTATTAGACATACACACACACACCACATAAAATATTGTTTAGGTAGGAGCGATGTGCGCGCGCGTTTTTAATCCAATATGACACAAAAAGGTAATTTGTTAAGCGAGGTGTCCATTTCATGTCATCCGTTTGTAACCGTTTACTTCTTTTGAAGATTTTGAACAAAATAAAATAAGATTAATCGTTTCAATTTTTTATAATCTCTTCTCTTTTCTATTAAACAATTTTTTTTCTTTCTTTCTATTTATACTTCTTTTTCCTATTTTTTTTTTGCTCTTTAAAGTCAATTTCACTTTAAAGATGAACACGATATGAATTAGGAAATAATTTGAAAGAAAATTGATGCTAGTAAATAAATCATAAATATTAGTTTTATTCACTTATCCGGTTATGTAAAGACTATTCAATAATTTATCCGTGCACTTTTAAATTTTTTATTCATTTTGTGATTAAGTAAACAATCACCACTTATAGAATAGAAAGGAACCTTTCATTTTAATCCGTTTTTGTACAATCAATTTCCTGATGTGAATTTTATTGAGTTTCTTTTTTGCATTAAAACAGTTATGACGAGTACAATCGGCCATCCGATATTCCATCATAAAAGAAAGAACAGATTTTTATTTTGATTTGATTGATTCTCTTCATGATTGACTTGAAAATTAAAATGCGATAATGCTGTTAAAGAGAGAGAAGAAGAAATATATATGAGAGAAAGAAAAGAAATAAAGCAAAGAAGTTCTAAATTTTTTAACAAGTTAAGACATATTTGATTGAGGTTTTAAATGTTTTTAAGTAATATAAAATCCCTAAATAAAATATCGTTTCATCCTTTTTCACTTTATTAAGTCGTGTCGTGTCATAAGTCAAAATCATTTATTATTGATCGATCAATCATATTATTGAATTATTATTAAGTTATTTTCAATATACTCTTAGTCTGATGTAAGTTTATTAACAGAAAAAAAAATTGTAATAAAAAAGACATCATTGACCTCTCATGCGCTTACATATTTTCTCTCTCTCATCATCATATATACACAGGAAATCCCACGCCCGTTACGTACGAAAATAATACAAATTAAATATTTGTTGTTGTTGTCGTACTTTTATACATAATTCTTTTTTTTAGTTGCTGTTGTTGTATTTTGTATTTTTACATTAGTTACAGTCTATGTAATTTGATTCATTAAAATCAATCAATACCATCAGACATGAAAAAAAGACACAGAGAGAAGAAAACTCAGCAGATATACAAAAGGGGCAAAAACCCCAATTTTTTTAGTTTTAATTGACGTCACTAATTTATTTCTATAGGATGAGAAATAATTCAAAAATTTAAAAACGGTAGAAATAAATTTTTTTTTTTAAATATTTTTTTTATTCAAAGTAAAGTAAAGTAAATAAAACTACATACTTTACTTTACTATAGAAGACTATTAATTTGAGTTCAATGTACTAACGATTGGTGATGGTCCACTCACAAAGTTAAGTCAGTCGATAAAATCAGCAAAAAAAACAGAAAAAAAAATTAAAATAATAAAAGAAAAGAAGAATAAATAATCAAAGAATTTGAACAACGCGATATTATGATCTGCCAGAACAAATTGAATTTGATACGACGTAACAAGTTTAAATATACCCGAGGCTTTTCGCTCTTGTGCATCCAGAGTAAAGTAATAATATAAATAACATTACTTCTTATATTCTTACTCACGGTCAAGGTAGAAAAAATTTGAAATTGGTTACTTGCTATACCGAACACTCTTTACCACTCTTCATCTATATATGAATAGTGAACCATGTGTATTATTTTGGCCATTTTCAAACCGTGTTTGCTTTATTTTTTGCCTTTTTTATTGTAGCCACAGTTTGTTGTTGTTGCTGGTACTGTTGTCTGCAGATCAGTGACATTTACTTAGTAGTTTTAGTATTGCCGGAGGCAATGTTAATTTATTTTTATAATTTCATCTAAAGTGAATGTCGATCGCATTTGATTGCTTTTAACAAAAGTTGAACGAAAATATGTGACAAATTAATTTTTTACATATTTTTACAACAAATTTCTTCTGGTACGATACAAATCAAACGTTAGATTCTGTGATTTTTATTTTGTTAAGAAGAGAGAGAGATAGTAAGAAAAAAAAAAGAAAAAAAAAGACGAAGAGGAAAAATATGCATCACCCATAAGAACCTGATTTCTGGTTAGGTACCTATAGCATATATGAATGTGGACAAACAAACGGACATTATATGTGTACATATTTATGCAGAAGGTGTTTGAACCTTTCGATTTATTCCCTTCATGTCATCTTTTTTTTCTTTATTTAAAATCTTGTATTTTGTTTGGCTTCCACTAATGGTTATTTGTTGCACTGCATTGAATGGAATGCGTCGTTGTTTTTTTCTATCATTCTTTTATTTCTTTTGAATATTTATTTATTTCTTTATTTATTATTTATATAAATAAATACATAAAAAAACTATCTACTTAAGTATATAAACGCTCAGATATTACATACAAGAATATATGAGAGAGGTATAATATATCGTATTGACAACCTCGACCCCCTGTTGTTATAACAAATGGTACTCTCCTGAAGCACTTGAAATTTTTTATTTTCTAGTTTTTTTTCACTCTTTTTTGTTTTGTTTTTTTTTTTATTGTGGTTTTTTTGAACGTGTATAAATGAAGAAAATTTTGAACTAGACCTAAAATCTATATTATATAAAATACGAATTAAATAAATAATTTACACAGAAATAAAGACATATTTACATCTTTGCAAACATATTTGTCTGTATGTAAGTACATGATGCGAATGGTCATTTTATTTCATTTATGTACTTTTGAAAATAAAATACTAGAAAAGATTCAACGAGGTAATTAACATTGGTAAAATGCAGTTTTAAAGAAAAACAGTTTGGAATGGGGAAATAAATCTGGTTTTTATTTCGTAGATTGTTAGTTTTATTTTTCTTTCTATCAAGTCATGTGTGACTAGAATAATCATGACTTTCAGAAATTTCTATTTATTATGTTTGTCGATCAAGGACATATACAAATATGCTCCTCCAATAATTATATTTTTACTGTACAATAAACGTAATGTAAAACGGATGTTTAATTTCCTTTTCATAATTTTTATGTAGAATCATAGAAACTATTAAAATCATTAATTGAAAAAAAAAGAAGATGCATCATTAAATATTATACATAATTTGTTACCTGTATTATAAGTACTAACAATTAGAATTCAATTTGCCGGTCAGTCAACGTTTCTTTATACTTAATCATCATCATAATCTTTTTCATTTACAATAATATTCTTTTAATAATTTATTATTTATTGCATCGTATTCTAAATATGTATAGGAAATTAACAAGGATAAATTACAATATCAATCAGTTACAGTCTTTTAAATATAATAATTCTTTCTTTCTTTCGTTCTAATTACTTTCCAATAGTTTTTTTTCTTTTTTTAATTTATAATATAAATCAAGTCGGTGTACTTTTATGAGATCAAATAAATTCATCATTATTTTAATAAGTGAAAAACTGAAATCATTTATAAAGTAAAATGATTCAATTCAATACAAAAATTCAGTAGTTTTTTTTCCATTGTATTCTATATTTTTGGACAAAAGTAAATATTTAATAAGTGTTTTGTTATATAAAACGCGAACAAGTAGTTATGAGCTAATAAATTATTAGTACAAATAGTTCATTGTTTCTTGATATCGATTAATTGATAGAGACAAGTAGAATTGATAATTGTTGAAAATATCGATGTATCCGGTTCTTCAATTTTCTCTTCACTACTGACAACTGATTAAGAATAACCCAAAACTCAAACATAGCGCTTTTCTGTTTTTATGAAAACGTAATTTACTAGAACATAAAAAATAAGTCAACACAAAAATATAGTTAATTATTTTCTACATGTTTATTGGATTATTAAACGGAATTTTGTTATACTCCAGTTGCCGTAATTCTAACTGAAGATGTCAAGAAAATTATAAAACTTTTCCAATTTAATTTTTTTTTATTTCTATTTCACATTTTGATTTATGCACATTTTTATTTGTGCGCTCTAAAATTAAGTAAATTGATTTTACCCTCTATATTTTGATTGATTGATTTCAATTTAAGTAAATAAATTGTGTATGAGTTTTTTTTTTTTTGCTTTTAAAATGTAAAAATATTATTCAATTTATCTGAATAATGAAAGAAAAAAAAGGCAAATATAAAATCAAACTTTAAAACTCTTAAATTTCGTTTTTATTCTACGCATTCACAAAAAAGACGTATAATAGATAGCAGCAGATAAGTTGACGCAATCTAAATTTAGACTTTGACATTTTAAATAAAGTTAACTGACCAGAACAGCAAAAAAAGATACTTCGAGATAGATATGCTGGCTGGTTTGTTTTTATGTTTGTTTGTTAACTTTATTTTTATTTCTATAAATTAATTAATAGTATTATGGATATGTAATAATTTTAAAAGAGAGAGAGACGAGAAAAAAAACCTATCCGATGGCCATCTTTTAAAATATGAAAGATGATAATTGCCAACAAATAAAGAAAAAATAAAAAAAGAAATACATTCTAACTTTTATGAACGGATTGGATAGACGGGGATCACAAAAAAAAAATGTTAAGAAAAAAATATGAAAACGAAACACATTTTATAATTTCAACTTAATTCAAGTAATTAATTAATTTTGCAATAACGAAAAACAACCGACAGACCTATCATACGCAATTTATTTATTTAAATCTAAATGTCATTTGTTGTATCTGCTTGTTGTAAATACAATTAAGTAGTTTTCATTTACTTATTTATGTTTTATAAATTATAATTAAATGTACACAATTCCAATCCCAAATGTGTTATTCTTATTAAAAATTATTATAAAGTGGCATGATGACACATTCTTAATAATATTATTTATTGTTAGTTATTATATTATTTTGTGTTTGGTCTTTATAATTTGTATGTTTACTTAAACGTATGCTCATTTTTAATTATATCAATCACAATACTAATATTGACAGAAATAATTGGTTTGCTATTATAATCTCATAAAATAAATGATCATCTAATGATCTAATGTCTCCTGTTGTTGTTTGTCTTCTCTTTATAAATTGATTTTACTAATTAGTCGTATACGATTCTAATTTCCCAGTAACATGAATCTTTATTATTATTAAAAGAATTTTGCATCAATTTGCGGGTCAATTACCTTTTACATTTTATATTCTCATCGTAAACACGCATCCTCAATTCATTCCATCTTTCGCGTATTTTATTTTTTATCCCACAACAGATGCCCTGATTCAATATTATATTATTTTTCATTTATATTTCTTATGGTTTTGCTTTTTATATCTGTATTGATTCGTTTTGTATATATAAAGTACTTAAATATTTTACGGAATTAAAATTATTAAATAAGATTATTATTCAAAAAAAAAGTCATAATAAATAAATTTCTTATCTCAAAATTTGTAAAGTGGGGAAGAAAATGTATTAAAAACATTCAAAGAAGTGACTTATCTGAGTTTGCTTATCGACCATAAAGAAAGAAAAAAAATTGTATATACTTAATATGAAATTATGTACATTATACAAATAAAAGGTCAAAATATATGAGAAGAGTAAGAATAAAGGAGAAAGAGAGAAAGATAGAGTAGAAAAAAAGTAAGCAACAATACACAAAATATTATTTGATTGATGATATGACTGTGACATGACACATAATATAACAATATAACATAACAAACATATATACTCCACTAGTTTTTATTTATTGTATTTATTATATTATGTATGATTTTTCTAAGAGATTTTCTTTTGTAGGGTCAAAATATTAGAATATTAAACGAACTGTCTAAATCAATCATTATAATAAAATGAAACAAAAAACATTCGAAGGGTTGAGGTAAACTTTTTTTTCGCTGGTCAAATGTTTCCTCTAATATTTATTTTATTGAAGCAAATAAAACACGATGTTAACAAAATTATTTATAAATTAATTTTCTCTCTCTGTTTATAATTTTCTTTCTGTTTCTGTTTCTAATAAAATAATTTAAATTTTATTAACTCTGAATATTTGTTTATTTTTTTTTATTAACTCATTTGTTTACATTTCTAATTTGTATAAACAAAACTATACAAGAGACATTAAGAATCGTACCGAACCTAAACTAAATAGACTAGACTAGACACTAAATTTTTGTTTATCCCCTTTTATTTTATATTTCTTCTTAAACTTGAGATTATAAAAAATGAAATAAATTATGCGTCGAATTTTTGAGATCAACATTTTCACTATAACTTATCATCTCAATATACCCAATATATCCGAGATATTCTCACGATTAACTGTGATTTATAAGTTTCCCATGATTCAACCATCTGGATAATTTCTTTTTAGTATTTTTTCTTGTTCTTTGTTTGTCGATGAAATTATTGAACATTTCTTTAAAAATTTATCTTTTTTTAAGTTTTTTTATGTTCAACTTCTTTTTTTAGGAAGAAGAAAACGAGGAAAAAAAAAATTGATATCATTCATTTTGTGTAAATCGAAAAAATCTTAATAAAAAATCCAGTTTTTTTGTTTCTTTTTTTTTTTTGTTTAATTCTTATTTTATCGCCGCTGTTCCAGTAAAAAGATTCAAGTTTTAGGAATTCATTCAATATTTTTATGATGATTTTTAAATGCACACGTGTTTTTTCTGTTTCTCAGTTTTTTTTTTACCATTTCCTCTTTCGTATTTTTGACCATAATTTAAAATCGTTTTTTTTTTGCTTCTTCTCTTTCTTCTTTAACTTTTTGTTTTTTTTTTTTTTTTTGGTTCTGTTTCTTTAGAAATAAGTAAGTAATTCTTATCCATAAAAAAATATTCTTAAATCGAAATTCAATCGTAAAGAAAGAAAAAGATAATTATGTAAGTAATAAAAAATGAATAAAAATAAATTGGAATACTGAAATAAATTTAATAATTAATCAACCTTATACAAGGTTAATCAATGTACATGTTTTCTTTCTGTGCATGTCAACGCATTTGACTTCCCTTCTTTACATTTTACCTTTTTAGCATATATTCTCTTTCTGTGTATGTGTATGTGTGTGTGTGTGTGTTTTATATGAAGTCATTACGACTGTTTTGCCAGATTTTGTGTGTTGTGTGTTATGAATACGTTTACGTTATATTAATAATGTACATGACCCGCAAGACAATTGTTTTCGATAATTTCAAGGTTTAATTCAGTCAGTCAGTTCCATTTTTTATTTTATATCCAAATGTAAATTATTTTTTCTTACTTTGTGCAAATATAAATTGCTGTTTTTAACAATGTTTTATTTTTATTTGTTTATTCTGTATTCTAAAAATTACAATAAAACATTTATGGTCTACGTTTTCTACTATTAAGTTAAAAATTAAACAATTATTAAATCAAATAACAATGCACAATACAAGAAATATAATCCTTAAAACGAAACATTTAGGAGGAACATAAAAGAGAACCAAATGCTCATATGAATAATTTTTAAATAGAGACAAATGTAATAGGCGACTAAAAGTTTTGTAAAACCTGACCAGTTGTATACATTTATTATTATTTTGATTCGAATTGTTAATTAAGTATTTGTCGCCAACTATCGTCATACAATTTAATAATAAAAAAACAAAATTAAATTATTATTTATTACACAACTTTGACTTTTTTTTTATTAGGAAATTTTAAATAGGAAACAGAATCATCATAATATTTAACTAGTTCGTAGTTAATTTAAGGCCGGAGAATTTTGTAATTATTCTTTTAAGAAATCAGAATCATAAAAAAAATTAAATGAGAAATAATTTAAAAGCATAAATATAAATTATTGGATCGAAAGTTTTTGTATTAAAAAAAAACCTGTACTACGGATTGTTTTTTTTTTTTAATTTAAATATGAAACAGCTGATAATTTTCTAAACTACAGGGGGTGCAAATTACAAATTCTTTTTAATAATTCTGTATTTCTGTTTTCTTTTTGATTTTTTTTATAAAGCAATATATTAAATCTGTTTCAATTTTATTGTAATCGTCTATACTTAATTACCTCAGATCCAGATGACTTAGTTACAACAGAGTCTTCCACTCGACTTTACGAGTAAGAATATTGTTACAAAATAGTGATTGTAAGGTGCACTTTACATTAATTACAGTTACACATTTAATAATTGAGCTTTTGACACAGATTCTAATAATCAAATTATTAATTATAGAATGTTTGGCCTGTTTAACAAAAAAATCTTTGGTCATACAAATTCAAAGTGAGTACTTCAAACTAACTCATACAATTTATTCAAACACAGATTGACATACGCAATATAAAAAAATGTCTTCAATCATTATTAATTCAATTCAATCTATGAATATCAATCAGTTAATTTTAAAACTGACAAAATGGGATTTTTTTTTTCTTTTTTTTTGCGCTGTGTGGGGGGAAATACACAAAATAAAAAAGTATGCCCAAATTCATTAAACGGCCTCCATCACTTCCCTAAATATTTAACGACTTAACACATTTAATAAAATGTGATTTTTTTTTCTCCCCGCATTTTCACGTAAATAAGTAATTTACATAATAAAAAAACCCAACAATACACATTTTACCAGACATTTTTTATTTTTGTTGAGCTTCATTTAATTGTGTGAAAAGTGGTTTTATTTTAAAAAATAGGAAAATGAAAAATAAATGAGGAAATGGACTGAAAAAAGAAAATTTAAATATAAAAAATGCAATTTTATTTTATTATTGATAAAATTGAAAAGCAATTTAAAATTTTGTGAAATACTTTTTTTTATTACCTTATACTATAGTTGTTGGTGGTTTTGGTTTGGGTAGATGCTAGTTGGGCTTTAGAGTTTAGATTGGGTTTTTTTTTTGTTGTTGCTTGTTATAGAGAGATGAATTGAGAAATAATATGATTTTAATGGTAGTGTTGACTTTGAGTTCGCGAGCATGATCAATATTGAAACATTTTTTTTTTGTTTTTTTTTTTAATTGGACTTTTGCCTTTGATATATTCCACTTTTACAATGAGTTCTATTAATATTGGATTTTTTTTTATTTGTAATTTTTCACAATAAAATTGAATATTTTTTCGAATTTTGAATTTTTATGAGAGAACGTGGAATTTCATAAATGAAAAGATAAAAAGAGAAATTCAAACGCAGGATGTTTTAATTAAATGTAGTTGACATAGGATAAGTGGGAGGAGTATTGATGTTCTTATTTAAAAACATGGGTAAATTTTAAAAATTTGGAAGGCATGATCTTCACCAGCAGCACCATCATTATCATCATCATCATTTATGGTAATCGGTGCACGTGTTTGGTATTCCACTATCGTGAAACAAAATCAAAATAATTTATATTCCTTCTTGTTTTTTTCTTTCGAGTGAAAAATAATATTCTCGCACATCCTTTGTTGTATTTATTAAAACAAAAAGGAAAATAATTTATATAATAAATGGAGGCAGTATGTTGGTGTTCGTGTGCAAAAAAAAAATTGTTTGCTAATTGAAGAAGAAAAATAAAAATTATGAAATTTGAATAACAAAACAGGCAACACACAACTTCCTTTTATAATTTAGACAAGAAAAATTGTATAAAATGCATCCGTTTATTATTTTTTTATTGTTGCCTTAGCTTGGTTTTATATATCCGCCCTAGCCCTCGTTAATTCATAGTGTCCCATAAGATTGGATCGCATGTTGCCCCCATTATTATAAAAATTAATTTAACCTACAAAAGAAAATTAACCTAACAAAAAAAACATCGGGCACAACGTACAGTGTGACACGATCTGTGAATTTTTCTATCTATGAAGACACTTTCACATAAACGAATTTAATTTTTTTTCTTCGCAAATATTGAACTGAGATTCTACTGAAAATCGATGAACGATGGCAAAATTTAAGTAATTCAATCGGAAATTCATTTATTGTTTTTATGATTGATGAAAAATGTCTTACTGTAACTTCTCTTTTCTCTTTCAAATATTTTAACATTCAACATTCGATTCTTTATTATGTTTTTTTTTTCTTATTATCAAATGACGCGCATGTGACTTTTCATAAAATTCTTTTACATTCACAATATTCATAATTCCAAATAATTGATGAAGTCACGTTAATATTTCTCTTTTTATTGTTGTTGTTGTTGTTGTTGTTGTTGTTGTTGTTATTTTTGTTACGTTTTACTGTAGGTTTAAACTTTAAAGTTTAAACAGTATTTTAGTAAATATTTAGTTGTTTTTTTTTTTATCATTTGGTTTTAAAGAAATAAAACCAAAAGAAAACATTCTTTATAATTGTAAATATTTGATATGAGTTTTACGTGTACATTTTCAATTTAATGAGAATACATAAAAAGTTATATCACAAGTTTTTTCCATGTTTTTTTTTGTTGTTTTTTTGTTTTTTTGTTTTTTTTTTATAAATTTCCATCAATGAAATTTGATAGCAACAATATTGATGTTGTTGTATAAGAAATAATACAGTATTTTTTTTCTCTTTTCTATTGAAGCAAATGAAAGAAAAATTGAAACAAAAAAAAAAACATTAAATAGAAGAACGAATGGGTATGTATGTCGTCGCTTATTTTATGAAAAACAATTTTTAAGACGTGACAATAGATGCGTGTCGTCTGTACATAATCAACAATTATTATGATTTATATAGATAATAATTGAAGTTTATTTTGATTTATTTGTTTCAAATCTATTATTATATTTTAATAGGTCTGAATATAATAAAAAAAAAACAGAAGAAGAAGAATATTTTATGGACCTCACACACGCCACTCCCGTTTTTGTTATTGTAAACTGTGGAGAGAGTATTTTTGTTTTCTTTTTTATTTTCCTTTTTTTTTTTCTTGTTGTCGTTTTTTTTTCTTAACGCACGTTATAAGTGTTTATTATTATTATTATTATTATGATTATTGTTATTATAGTTATTATGATTACTACTATCATCTATATAATAAACACAATAATATTATTTTCTAACCGATGCGAACAAGTATGAAGGTTTTAGTGTTGATTAAAACATGCGTATAGGATGTGAAGGTTTTTTATTTTTTATTATTATTATTTTTAGTTCAAGAAAACATATAAAGAATTAAGAATCGTGTGCGTTTGGAAAAAATAATATATAATGAAAAGGAATTGCAGAGAAATTATAGCCAAGAGAAACGTATCATTTTTTTTCTTATTAAGAAAAAAATGCAATTGCGTTGGGAATAAAACATGATGAATAATCTGCATTTTATAAGAATTAAATAATGATGAGGGCAAAAAAGAAACAACGACAAGATAAAGAGGAATAAAATGAGTGTGAAATGAGGAATGAGGGGGTGGGGGAATAATATTATTATTATTATTAACTGACTTTAAGAAATGTTTGTTAGAAAGAAATTAATAGGATATAATAGGGCGTTGCTATTTTAATTTATTATTTTACAAGTTCTTGTAAATTGTAATAAATGCAAAAGAATGAAGAAGAAGAGCTTGGGTGTTTTGTGAAATTAGAGATAAAAAAAGAAGATGGTGGGGAAAAAAATAAAGAATGTTTTTCATCATTCGTTGTGTGTGTGTGTTTTTTTTTAATTGATTTTTATGCCCTGAAGATATTCTACGGAGTCGTACACACACCTAACTCTTTTTTTTTGGTTTTTGACACATAAGATTTATTTCTTTTACTTCTTACATTTTCGTTTTGCATCATATAAATTTATATTTATATTCTTTTAAATTGCATTCCCGTTTGGTTGTTAAAAAAAATACATTTATATTTATTTCACAAAAATATAACTCACTTTTTTTTTCTTGTTTTTCTTTTACGTTGAAAAAAAATGTGAATGAACCTTTAAAAAAATTTTAATTGCACTTTTAAAAAGTTTGGACATTCAATTGCATGTCCTTAGATAATTTTCGAAATGATTTTTCTTGTTTTGTATGATTTTTTATCTAACTACGTCTGTGTGTAAGTGTTTATTTTATATGTATAAGTAAGTGTGTGTGTTTAATACATTTAGCTATCGTGTAGAGAGAGTTATATTTATATAAATATAATATTGGATCACATAAAACACAAAAGTGATAATCATTTTCATACCTTTTCTTGTTTGTTATATCAACAGAAAAAATACAAGAGAAAAAGAAAGAATGAAAAAAAAATTATTGACAAGAGTGGAAAAATTAGGAAAAACCAACAGAAAAAAAACCTTAGGTAGAAAATATATAAAAGAAGAAAACGACGCAATATTTTTGTTGATTTATTTCATATTTATTTATTATTTTTTCTTTCTACTTTTTTCTTTTTTGGTTAAAGAACCAAAACAAATGTTTAGGTTTGCTGATATGAATAACCATCAGCATCATACAGGGCTGTATTTTAACCTTCTATATTACCTATACAACGGTTTAACTTTTGGAATTAAATGATAGTATAGTCAAACAAGTAAAATATTACAACAAAATAAAAGAAAATAATTTTCTTTTTACCCTTATCATATCATTTATCTACAATAAATAGTATAAAAGTCTAATACAATTAGCATGATGGTCCAATTATACGAGTTTTAATAAGACAGGTTTTCAGTATGTATGAGTTAATTTTGAGGTAATCAATAAAGGTTTTTGTCAAAAGTTAGAGTAACTTATTAGAATTGTGAGAGAGAGGTTGATTTAAGAGGTTTCTTAATTGTCTTGTTTATAATATGCTCTATATGTCTGCTGCTTTATTGATGTTGCGTATTTATACTTAAATTAATTTTGTTACAATCTAAGTAGAAAATAATTTATTCAAGGCATGAACAAATAATTAATTTAGTCATCATCGCTAGATATGAACTAACAAAAATCTATAAATAAACTAATTGTACTTTTAGTTTTCCTGTAATAATGACTTTGTTTTATTATGAAAAGTTTGAGGTTTTTATTCTGTTTGAATTTTAGTTTTGTAACTTAATTTTGATCTTTTGTTAATTTAGTAGAATATTGTTGAGTATTTTATTTTACGTAGATACATGGACGAAAGTATCTTTACTCTTTTTTTAATTATTAAAAAATACTGACAATGTTTTTCTATGAATATTTTTTATGTGTCTTGTACAATTGGACAATTAAAATCATAATATTTGTTCACTCGTGTGAAATTATTAATTATGATTAATTGTTGTAGTCTTTTTTAATCTCAAATAAATTTAATGTTAATTAGTTCAACGTAGTCGGTGTACCATGATCAACTCATCATCATATCAAAATTACTCAATAATACACACATTTATAGGATGAAAGACATTAAATTTCTATTAATGGCAAAACTTATGGTCTGTTGAAGGTCATTTTATAATTATAAACAATAAAGTTCAATCAATAAAAAATAGTAAAAGTTATAAGGACAATTTGTGTAAATTAATTGTGAAATTTAAAAAAAAATCTCTTTTCCAATAAGTAAAATCAGAAAGTTAACTAAAATGGGTAATTTTACAAATACACAATTTTGTAAATAACTTGATTAAGACTTTATACCGCTGAGAGAACTTAGTGAAAAACTATTCATGCCCATATGTTTTATTTATGTGTAATTCCCCTTAGTAACCATAAGTCCACTTTTCAATTGAATTTCTACCCATTCAACTTGATTGCTTTTTTTTTCAACAGAAACAAAAATGGAAAGAAACAAAAAGAAATTATATTTAAGTATGGTTATGTTTTGTGATTGAAAATTGAAAAACGAATCGTTTGAAAATGCTTTTTTTTTGTCCAAATTAAAGTGGCTGCTGAGCTCTCTACGGCTATTATTCCATTTACGTACTGAAATAAAATGAAAATAATGAACGAAGAAAAATCAAGGTTTTGTTTGATGAGATAAAATGGAATAATGCGAATGATATTTTTTTTTTGAATTTTAGAAAACTCGTTTATCTTAAACTACTTACAAAAAAAATATGAGCGAATGAAATTTTCAAGTTTAATAATATTATAAGAAATTTTATATAATAAAATTTGCGTTTATATTTTCTGCATTGAGGTTTATGTTTGATATTTGTATTTATTTAAGCTGATTCTACACGATTATGTTTTTTTTCAATTTTCTGGTATTATACAAATTCTTGCTTTGCATTCAATAAAATAAAATAATGTCGGTTCAAGGGGAAAAATTCTGCATGATATGTAATAAAGTAATTTTTACCGGATATAAACATTTATATTGTGAGCCTCGTCATTTTTTCTAAACGCAAAATTAAACAAGTTATTTTAAAGTTTATAAAATATTGACATCCAAATTTTTTTTACACATCGATGGAACATGACATGTCAATGCTAATCTGTGTTTGCTTGAATTAAATGATTAATATTTTTGAGAATTTTTATTTAATCCTTAAAATTTTCTTCATCTCTTAAAAACTAAACTCTCTCTTCTTGTTGTGTTTTTGTTTTTGTTAGAAAGTCAATTATAAATGTTTTGAATCCCAGCTTAACGCAAATATACAATCAAAGAAAATCTGTATAAATATTGTGTGCAATGAATTTTATAATCTTATAAAACTAAAATGGAATAAATGTGTTTCATAAATAATTGTATCAAAAGCAAAAATCATAGTGCAAAACTTAACTTTATTGAAATACACATGTACTAAGAGTGAAAGATATTATTATATTGCATTGTAGATGGAAAATAGTAAACCTAGAGAAATTTTATTATGTTCGTATCTCATAAAAACAGTTCTTAAGTAAATGGAAATCTATCCGTAGACATTTTATTGAATTTGAAGTATAATACTACAGATTTTGATTTTGATTTAATTCGAGAATGGTTTAAATCAAATATAAATATTTCACTCAATTTGAACAGTAAGTAATAATAAATAAAACGATCGTTTTTCATGTGATATTCAAAACATGATTTGTTGAATATGACGAATTTCTATAATTGTATCTAATTTTTTTTTATCAAATATTGATATAAAGAGGAAGATGAAAAAACGGTATCGATTTATCTTGGTCAGAATGACTTATTATTAACATTGACCTTCGAGTAAAAAGCGTTAGAGAGAAATCAGATACTTATAGTTTTTTTATTTAATAGCGAACCTCATATTTTTTTATAATTTGTGTTTCTGATTCGCAAGCATTTGCGCTTTTTATTGTATTTTGAAAATGTGTTTTTTTTTTTTTTACTGTTTGCGTATCTTTTCTATACGATTAAATGCATGCATATGGTGCATCCGGTTATTTTATCTATATTTTTACAATTTTTCAAATCTTGTCTAAATACGCGGTCAAAACTAAATTGCAATATCCATAATAATACATTCATTATTAATGTAGAAAAAAATATTAATAAATATTATTTTAGTGAAACTCACATATAATTTCTATGTTTCTCTTTCTCTCTCTAATCGTTGCACATCAAATAACCTAAATTTATTGTTTATGGTATATATTTATAGATAATAATTATAATTATAAAAAGAATTTAACAGCAGCCAACAGCAACAACAACGATTATTTCCTATAAAAAAATAATAATAGAGAAATAAAAAATTCAATATGTTGTTTTTTTTTGTCTATTTTTTTTAATTAAATGCGATCGAATAACTGAAATTTTTAAATTTCCAATTTTTCAAATAGTTACGTTTTTCTTCTTCTTGATTTTCTTAATTAACCCGCGCCGCCGCTTAATTATTAAAAAGCAAAATACTAGAAAAAATGGTCAGATGGTCAGATTGAAGATGACAGACTGGTTAGACAATTTGAACGGAATTATGAATATATAAAATCTAATTAACTTTTTTTCTATTTGAGATAATCATTTTAAATTATTTCTTCTTCTTTGTCTTCTTTGAATTTAATTTACGGTTAGATAATTTAGTTTTTTTTTGTTGTTGTTTTCAATCTACTTTTTATAGTTCAGTTAGACAGGGTTCGTTCACATTCTTTAAATTAAATTGGTCAACTCAATCAAATAATATTTCTTAATAGATTTAATGGACATAATAGCAATAAAAAGGCAAATGATTCTTCCTTTTACATTTTAAATAACTCTGTAATTCCGGACATTAAAAAAAAAAGAATACGAAGAAGAATAACAGTGAAGAAAGATGGCGTCATACATACCACAACAAAAATAATTTGTTTGTGTCAAATCGTGTCGTATTAATCGCACTAATCAAACGATCTAATCATAATCATAGTTCACTTAGTTCAATGTTATTGTGGTGTTTTCTTTTTTACTTATTATTTTGTTAAAAATAAAAATATCCGGTATCATCATCGCCATCACCATCGAAATCATCATCTTTATTTCTTCATTAAAAAAATAATCATCTTCAAATATTTCATTTGTTTTGTTTCTTCTTAATGACGTCGTCCTATTATTTAAACTAAGTATTTTTTTATAATAAGTAAATATTGAAAACGAAAAATCATTCTGTAGAACCATTTTCACAAAACAAAACCAGCAAAAAAAGAATAACGAAGAACCAACAAACAAAATATAAGAAAGAATATAAAAGAAACAGCACAAGAATCCCTAGAAACGATTTCGCATGTAAGTCTTTTGTTTAGATAAGAGGAAATTGATTTGTTGTTGCTACGAGTTCTATTGGTTGTTGTTTTTGTTAAATTTAATGAATTATTAAAACATCGCACAAAAATCTAATATGTATAATAAATGCAGACAGCTTAGTTTGAATCTCTCTTCGAGTCTCAAGAAAATAAAGACAATTGTCTTTAATAAGAGAAAAATAAAGACAAAGTATCCAATAGAAGACAGACAGATAAATAAATTGATTGGAATTTTGACTTGATTAAATATAAAAAACAGAAAATAAACCATATATAAAAATTGAACACATTTTTATTTATTTATTATTTTAATCGGAAATTGGCAAAAAACAAAAAATCACATAAAACATTGTTTTATCAAAATAATAATTTGTTATTGTGTGGAGACAATCATTACAAGGACAAATTTAAACTGATGACGATAATGAAAAAAGAAGCATCATGCGGAACTAGGCATAAAAATTGTGTTTATTACGTTGAGATCATTATAAAAATAATTGAGGGTTTCTTACAATCAACAACAACTACAACAACAATAATAAATTGGTAGATTATTAATAAATTTTTTTTTCAACGAATAAGAAGAAGAAAAACAATTATTGTTGTGGTAGAAAAAAAATTCCTATCAAGGTTATTTTAGTGTGTGTTGTTTTTTTTTTTGTATGAAGGTGAATCATCTATTAGTGATATAAAGAAGATGACCATCATCATGAATAATAAGAAATACATTTTTTTTAATCAATCCCAATCTTAACCGTCATGTATTTTAATCGTGTTTGATTGATTATTATACAAAGAAAACGTCAATATTCCTGATTTAAAACAGTGGAATTTTTAAACAATTCCTGTTTAATGTTAATGTTAATACAAACTGAAAAACTATTATGTGATTGGGGAAATACTGCCCTATGGTTTCTACCACTATTAATAAATTTCATTGACGAAGAATTTTCAAGTTCAATTGAACAAAACAATAGATCAACTATTATATAATTTCTTTGAAGAAGAGGAAGTCCTCTTCCGTGTTTTGATGATTAAGTAATTATCTGATTTACTCAGCATTGCTGGCCGATGAGACAATTTTTATTTATTGTATTGGTGGTACCATAATTAATCTTTTAGTGGCACCAACTGAAGTGTTACCATATAGAAAAAAACAAAATATTGCTTGAACGCTTACCTACCAAATGAGATACATATAGCCAAAAATTGTTTTTTTCTATTCCTGAACATAAAAAAATATTGTTCTTTCGTTGATTTTTTTATTAATCAAATAACGTTGAACGTTTTCGGTTCGTCGTTTTATTTTGGCTTGTTTATTTGTTCTTCTTCTAAAGTTGCGTGTTTTTGTTTATTTAGTTGATGTAATCGAAATGCATTTTTTTTTAGTCGCGGTTGTTGGTTGTTTGATTATATCAAAATGTGTGATCTTATTTAATTTAAAAATAGATTAAGATTAGATGAATTTCTTAATAATTTTTAATATTGTGAATAAAATTATGCTTAAATTTTTTTCTTTAATGAGGGAATGTTTTTTTGATAATTTTTTATCAGTTTTGAAATTTGTTCTGTGTTTTTAATTATTTTGGATTGTTGAAGTTGTTTTAGTTGTTTTTGTGCTGTGTAAATAATTTGATTAAAATTCATTTAGTTTTTTTCTGTATCGTCACTTTATTAGACCGATTGAAGCTAAAGGTCAGTACTTATTATTATTTCCCTCTTCTTCCTTATTTATATTTTATCCATTGAAATTGTGGTTACATTGAGCATAATAATTCAACTGTGTCAATTAAATTTATTATTATTCAATTAAGTTGAGTAAAAGGTAATTTCTGTTGACATTTTTTTCTTTTTGCGGTCGATTGAATTTTCACTTTTAATTTATAAACGTCCTTTTTCATATCTTACATCTTGAACCAATATAGTGCTGTCAGTGTCATTAAAATTTCTACTGTCATTCGTCAATCTGTGCATTTATAATTTTTAACCTTTTAATTATTTATTATTTATTTTCTAATTTTAAAATAATTTTGGGTGTATTTTTTTTTTTGATTCAGTTTATTATATTTAGATTTTTCCGCCTTTCTCTCTATTTTTATTTTTTTTGGTTTTTCTTTTGTTTTTAAAATCATCGAAAAAACAATAAATTTATTTGTGAATCCAATCCTGGATAACAGCAACGCATGCTTTCGATCGATAGAAGCAGAGAAATAAAATATAATTACGATGAGTTTTTTATGATTTTTTTTTCTCTCTTTTATTATTTTTTTTGTTTTTTTTTTTTTTTTATAAAATCCATTTGGAATTTATTATTATTCACGATTTTATTTGAATTTATCATGTACAAACGGTTCAACAATTTGATTTTTTTTTATATTTTAATTTAAAAAAAGAACGTTTCTGGCTAAAAGTGTCAAAGGCCAAATAAAAAAAAAAGAGGTAAGAAAGGTGGCCACCACAGTCGTCTCGACCGTGGTTTTATAAAGATAAACAGAGGCATTATGGGAATAGAAGTGTGGATTAAATGTAATTATGTGTGTGTGTGCGTTTTATGACCTTGTTGAATTTAATTTTTCTTTATCTGTTCCGATACCATAAGAGAATAAAATTATAATTGAATTACCCGATGTTTTTGCGGATGAGATAAATTGATTTGAAAATTATTATAAATGAAATGTAAACATTTTGACAAATGTTGTATGTAAGAGTGCTTTTTATTTTTATAACATTTTTGTTTAATTTAACCTCGTCTTAAATCTTAACACCCAATCTTAAATTGATTAATTTTTGTTTCTTGAAAGAAACAAATTTTTTTAATCAAAATTTAATTTGTATTTTTTTTCTTTTAATCTACCAATTTGGAAAAGTTAATTTTTTCATTTTATTAATTACATTTTTCTTGAAAAGCAATATAAAAGACTCACGAATTTAATGTAAAATTAAACCAGGGTACATTGCCCACTTTATAACTCTGATAAATTTGAGATGTGAATTATGTTGCTATGAGAAGTTTCATAATAAAAAAATTACAATTTTCCATTTTTTCTCTCTCTAACATACGAGCAAAGATACAAATTTTCATAATGTCACCCTCTTCGATTCAAAATTCTGAGATTTTCTCAAATAATTTTGGAGAGTTGATTTTTTGTAGAAAACATTTTCATTCTCTTGGTCCCTATCAAAGGTTTATCCATATTTATTAGTAAAAAATCGTATTGGAGATAAAATTCATTTCATCTGTATCATACGAAGATTATTGATGAAATTTAAAAACAAGGCGTTTCCTCCGGTTCAAGTTTAAATTATAGTTGAATTTTATTTAATATTTTGGCTTGTAGGTCTATAATTTTATACCCCTTGTTTCTCTGAAAATAATTATTTTTATCCTGTATTCAGTTTGAAATTTTTGTTTTTTTGTTTTTCAAAATAATAAAATGAGAAAAGTGCGTTGTTATGAGTCTGGGCATAAAAGCTTAAAATCAAAAGTAAGCCTTGGGCGATTCTGTTTTATAGATCGGGTACATAAATTTTATAGTTTTGAATATGATTAAAAGTAGGTCTATAGGTTCGTAATTCTTTTGCTGTTTTTTTATTCTTTTTCAAAATTTTAACAATAACATTGTTCGAAATTATCATATTTTTCCTATTAAATAATAACAGAGACACACACACATACATTTATATACAATAAGCGATCAACTATAAACACTCTCCTCAGCACCATCATCATCTCATATTATAGAAACTGATTTTTATTGTTGTGTTTTTTTTTTTGTTCTGATTTAACTATACTGAAGTCTGTTATTTTGTTTTCTGTGTGTGTATTTTTTTTTTCTTCTTCTTATTTTCTTTTCTTTTATTTTCATTTTCTTCTTCGTTTTATTTTTTTCTTTCAAATAAAAATAAACGAACGAAAGTAAAATGAGGTTACATCATTTTTATTGTCGACTTCTCATATATATAAAATTTCAGTTGGTTTTGGTTGCATGATGATGATGATAACTACGATGATATATATATATATATATATATGTGTGATGAGGTGAACAGAGAGATAGAGGTGGAGAAAGGTTACATTGTTATTTTTTTTTTCTATATTTTTTAAATATAAAAAATTGAAATAAAATAAAATTAAAGCAAACAAAAGGAAATTAAATTTGCTATTTTTAATTACATATATTTTTCTTCTAACTTCTTCTTCTTCTTCATCATCTTTTTAATAAGCCAAGAATAGTTTTATAGTTTAGTTTAATGAGTGTCTCTATGTGTGTCTGTTTTTGTGTTTTCTTGTTGTATTTTGTATTTACCACTCTGTTGGGGATCTTCTTACATGTTGTGTCATTAAAATTTGAATTTGTCATTTTTATCTTCTTTGTATCTTTTAAGTCTTATCTTTTGCAAAGGAAAAAAATTGAAGTGAAGAGACAAAAAAAAAAGACAAAACAAACGCTAAAAAAATAAGAGAAAAAGAAGAGACAGAAAAAATGAAAGGAAAAAGCAAAGTCTTGACTGACATGACGTCTAGACTCTTGACTTGATTCATTTGATGTCATTAAAATAAAGTCAAGAAGAAAAGGGGGATATGAAATGAAACACAAAAAAAAATGGAAAGAAAAGAAAACAAAAGCTTCGTTTAATTAAAGAAGTTTAACTCTTCATCTTCGTTGTTATGTTTGAGTTTGGTTTATTTTATAACAAGAAAAAAAACTGCGTTAACTAAATCGATTAATCGACAGAGAATCAAAGAAGAAACTGTAAAAAAATTTGTAAAATTAATTATAAGATTTTTATCTCTAAATTATAGAAGGTCACTGAACAAGTTATAATTGTGTATTTGCTTACGCTACACGTTTATGTTGATTTTTTGTATAATTACCGGAAATTTGTTTTAAGTGTCTCTTCTTTTATTTTTCTTTTAACAAACTTTTAACGATAGAGTTTACATAAAAATTTTGTGTACTCGTCCCTGTTATTTTTGTTCGTTCGTTTCTCATTCATTTATTCATTTGCGTTATTAAAACAATGTATTATTATGATTCTTAATATTATTATTATTATAATAAATGATTACAAGGTCGTTCATAAATCTCATCTTTAAATAATATAAAAAACAGCAAACCTAACAAACAATTTAATATTTATTTGACTGAACTTATATTTTTTAACTTTCTATTTAATTAAAAAATTGAAAATGTTAATTTATGTCCATTTTTTGTTGTTTATTTTCAGAAAGCAGAATAGTTAAGCAAGCACACATTATAAAGAGTAACAACAATTCAGCATTTAAAATTAAAGGAGGCGAATAAAAGTCAAACGAACGACGATCGACGATCATCTCAAAATACGGTTACTCGAATAAAACGTATTTAAGATGATAAGTCAAAAATTAATATTAAAACTTTTATTTGCATTGGGTATTTGGTCCTTTTTATTAATTGGTTTATTTAAATTACATGACTATCATGTAATACAATTAGAACATCCTCAAGGTCTTAAAAATGGACGTCTTTTATTACAAAAAGAGAATCGTTATTTTGAAGCGACATCAACAACAACAGATCGTTTATTACCGGCTGATGTGCTCATCGATAATCGACAAGGTAAAGTATAGTTTTTTTTTCTTTTTCTCTTATCGTTTCACATTTTTTATGATTATCTTCAACTATAATTTGTTTGTTGGCTTAGAGCTGTCTTTGTGTGTGTGTGAGAGCTTTTTCTCTTATGTAATTTACATTTTTTTAACTATGATTATTTTGCTTCTTTTTTTCTTTATGACTTCATTTTATTTTTTTAATAAAAAGTAAAGAATCTTTCATGAACATCACAACTATTAATCAAAATAAATAAAATTATAAAATGAAGAAGAAAAAAAATTACTGAAGAAAAATAATCAATTACAATGTACGTGGTAACTCCTCCTGTCCCTGTGCCCCTTTGCAACTTCCAAACGATTTTAATATTTTATTAGTTACATTAAAATAGAAGATAAAATAATTATACCGGCCGTGTCATTGCTAATGACTTGAAATTGGTTTTATGTACGCGATCATCTTTATATTTTTATGTTTTTATTTTTGTTGTTTAAATTTTCTTTTTGTTTTTATAAAAAATAATGTAAGATTCTAATTATGATTTCCCCTCTAACCATTTTTTGTTACTTTTATCATTTATATATGCAAATTTTTCTATAATATAAATAAAAAAAATATGTAAAAGAAAAACTAGTCAGACACTTTTAGTCGTTGATTAACGTTGATTATAATGATTTTAATTAAAGATAAATTTCTACGTGACTGACACATCACATTTTTTATGAATTATAATCATGCGTTATAATCGAATGAAAATTATTCATAAGTCACACAAAATTTTTATTTTATAATTTTACAAATTGAATTAAGTCAAAGACATTTGACCTGCTTGTCTTCGTCCATCGTTATTGTTTTCATTCTTAAACTTTGTTTTTTTTTTTTTTTGGTATTTTGTTTATTTTTTGTTATTATCATCTTTGTTAATCTTTACGCGCTGGCTAACTGACCATGAATATTATTATTATTCCTTTTTTTTTTATTCCGCCAAAAGTTGACTTGCAAAAAATTACCGAAAAAAAAAATAAACAACAAGAATTTAACATTCTTCATTCGGTTATTCTTTTTATATTTTTTTGTTCTTCTTTCTTGTGGTTTTATGTTTTGTGATTTGTTGTTGTTATTCCATTATGGTGTGATGTTTTTGCGTTGCTTTAGAGTTTTTAGGAAGATGTAGAAGTTCTTATGGATGTCATCGTATCCAGAGATTGATTTTCAGATATTAAATTTGATTTTTTGCTCATTTATTTTTTTTTTTTTTTGTGTTTTCTACACTTTACGTTCCGCAATTTAAATAAAGGATGTATATATTTTTTTTCTGTTTTATGCTTTGCTGTTGTTGTTTGTTGTTGTTTTTTTTTGTAGAACTTTTATAAATTCTGATGTCATAAACGTTTGTTTTTTTTTTTGTTTATTCAACTTTAAGCGTAATTTAATATTCTTTTAGAAGAATAATAGGCAAAAAAAAAATAATATAAATTAGTTATCATCTGAAAGATTCGTCATCATCAAAAACATTATCAGATTACCAGAATTTATTCACTTTTTTATTCTTAATAAATTTTCTTTGAAACTGTATTTAACTTAATCGTAACTTTTCATAACTTTTACTAATTTTTTTACTAACTTTTATTATAAAAATAAAGGAAAATTATCCTTTATGCAAAAATATTAAATTCGAGGAAAAATATAGAGCAAAAATATAAAAAATGAAAAACACAGCAACAACAAAAATCAAAATGTAAATTCTTTGTAAATGGAAGGAAGAGTAACGAACCCCAATTGTGCCAGACTATAAGAAAAATTTCTTGTATTAAATGTTTCATAAAAGATGTACAAGAACATGTTTTTGCTATTGTTGGACATTATACATCTTTTGATTTATCTTATTAAATTTTATAATTATGCAACATAAAACGCAAAATAAAAAAATTAAAAAAACCGGTATAATTTTAATTATCGCACGAGCTCATGCTTTTGTTGTTGTTTCTTTTTTATGTAAAGTCCAGAAACCGAATCCAAAAACATACAAATCTTGATTGATATTATTCATCTTATAAATTATCTGTAACTGTAACAGACTCATCATCATTCGAGTATGAGTTTTTTTTGTTGTTTTTACCAACAACTTAATTATTTTCCATTTTGTAGTTTTGTAGTTAAGTTCCAAGAACAACAACATAAAATACACGAAAGAAACAAAACGAACGATAAAATATAAAATTAACGTGTTCCAATTAATAGGATTTTACACTTTAAAAGATTCTTCACACGAATTTATTTTTTATGTAAATATTTTTAAAAATTAAAAAAAAAAACTCAATTCTCTCTATCGTCTGTTTCGACCAAATAAAATTCTTTCTTTTTCTTTTTATTCATAACTTTCTGTCTTATCTTTGTTCTTCAATTAAGTGTTTAGTTTTTTTTTTGTCTTTTTATTTTATTGAATTTTCTTGTTGAAGCTTAATTAAGTTTTAGATGCTTTAACGCTTTAAGTGAAAATTTTTGACGTTAGCATAATTTAATCACCGTCCTAAAGTGTCTTTATTCTTCTCCTTCTTCATCTATTCTTTCGTCCTTTTTATCCTTACGAAATATTGTTTAAGTTTTTTTTTTGTCAAAGTTGTTTTGTTATGTGCCCTTCTGTAACTTTGTTTAATGGTTGTGTTGTATTGTTGTTATATTGATGAGAATTATATTAGAAATGATAAAAATGAGGATGATTATTATTACATATTATTTTATTTCACTTTCTTTTCTCTTTTTTTTGTTGTTGTTCCTTTCTATTCTTTTCTTAAATTAATTATATTTTAATGAGTAATCAAACTGACATCATCTGTATAATAGATGCATTTTTGACAAGGCCAAATGAGAGTGAGAGTTATTTTTTTTATTCTATTTATTTTTTTTTGTTTGTTTGTCATTTTTGTGGGTATATTTTTATAACTGTTTGTATTTTCTATATGGCTCGTTTTTTCTATAGCATTGTCTGTTTCTGTTATTGTGACTGTCTTCTTTATGAAGATTTATTATGGACAAGCACAATAACAGTAACTAAATAAAAAGAAAAAATATATATATTTATTATTGAGGTTAAATAATTAAAATTTATTTATTGTTTTTTTTTTTCTTTTCTTGTTTTTTAAAAAATTCTAGGAATTGATGATGATGAGTTGGTGCGAGATGTTGAGTCACGTTTTCCATCATTACCAATTGCCTACTGGAGTAAACAAAAAAATGTACCACCCAAAAAATCATCAACTTGTGCAAAATTCCCATCAATATTTGAATTAGAATTTAATAATATTTATTGGCAAACAATGCGTACAACAAATGGTACATTTCAATTATTTGGAGCTTATTATGATATTAGAAAACAATCAAAATTAGGACCAGCTGTTAGAATACTTGGTATGATTAATCGTATTGAACCAAAAGTTAAAACATTTTGTCAATTTTGGTTTGATGGACAAAAAGAACCATTTATTGTTAAAACATTTGAATATAAATATGTTTGGGTACATAAATGGGGTAATTATAAACAAGGAATATATCAACCATATTTAATAAGTTGTCAAATTCCAAAGCCATTCCATAAAGTTGTACCAGCTTCTGTTTCATTGGTAGAAAAAGAATGTGATACAGCAACAAATAATTTACGTGTTATTTATAATCGTCCACCAGATGATGAGAAAAAAGGATTTGCCGTTTGTGTAAAAGGACTTGATTTTCTCTATGATGACCTTTCTGTAAGATTAGTTGAATGGATTGAATTATTAGGAATATTGGGAGCTGAGAAAATTTATTTTTATGAACTTCAAGTGCATCCAAATATATCGAAAGTACTTAAATATTATGAAGGTGAAGGAAAAGTTCAGGTAACTCCATTAACATTACCAGGTGGTCAACCTAATGTTCCTGGTTTTCAACACATGTATCTGACTAAAAAAACCAATCATAAACGTCAAAATGAATTGATTCCATACAATGATTGTCTTTACAAAAATATGTACATGTACGATTTTATCGCACTTTTAGATATTGATGAAGTGATTATGCCGAAAAATGATGATCGAACATGGCACGACCTCATGAAACGTATTTTACCAAAATCAAAAAAGATTAAAAATGAAACGTATCCAAGTTATAATGTTAGAAATGTGTACTTCTTAGATGAACATCAACATGATCATGGATGGACAAAAGAAGTACCAAAATATATGCATATGCTTCAACATGTTCACAGAGCACAGAACTTTACAAAACCAAATCAATACATTAAATGTTTCCATAATCCTGAACGTGTACTTGCTTTACACAATCATTTTCCATTAGCATGTCTTGGTGGTGCCTGTTTCTCATATCCAGTTGATCCAGAAGATGCGCAGTTACAACATTATCGTGCGGATTGTGTTAAAACATTGAAAAAAAGTTGTGAAGATTTTAAAGAAAATCAAATAAAAGATACAACCATATGGAAATATAAAGACGAATTAATTCAACGTTCTGTTAAAGTTCTTGATAATTTAGGTTTCTTTAAAAGTCCAATTAAAAAAGATGTGGAACGGTGATTTTGGTTTTTTTAAAAAGGAAATCAACAAGGTGGAAATAAAAGAAATGAAATGAAAATTGAAATCTCGTAAGTTTTCTTTTTAAAATGAAAAAAAAAATGATATTCTTAATTTGTGTGCGTGCGTGTGTGTGTGTGTGTTGTTGTTCCTTCGGGTTCTCTCGCGAATTTGGTAAATTATGAATAATTTTTATTTGTTTTGTTTTAATTTTTTAATTTTTTTTTTTTTTTGATAATTATTTGTGTCTCTATTATTAAGTATAAGAATTAAAAGAAGAAAGAAAAGAAAAACACTTACTATTTTTTTTAATAAGGACCACAAAAAAATAAATAAAATAAACTTGTGGGAAATTAATTTCCACTCACAAGAGAAAAAAAAAAAGAAAGAAAATTAAGAATAAACAAAATAAAAAATAAACAGAAAAAGAAAAAAAAAAATGAAAAAAGTGATATATTTTATAGTTAATTTAATTAAAAAAAAAAAAAACAAGAAGAAAATTTAAAAAAAAAAAAAAAATTTAAGTAGCGAGAAGAAAAAGAAGAAGAAAAATAATTTTGGTTTTAATTTTGTTTTTCCTAAAATTAAAAAAAAAAAAAACAAATGAAATTTTTTCCTTTTATCTTAAATAATTTTTAATAGAAAGAATAGAGAAGGATAGAGAATGAGAAAGAGAGACAAAACGAATGGGGTTTTGTAAACAAAATAAAGAATTTTGTTGTCTAAAAGAAAATTGAATAAAATAAAATAAAATGAATATGTATTTTTGTGCCTTCTATTTGTAATTTATATAAGCAATTAATCCGCTCAATTATTTAATTAATATTAAAAAAATATGCGAGATTATGTCGAAAGGTTATTTTTATCGTTATATTGTCACGATTTCCCCAAATTCTTTCCTTTTTATATTTTCTGTTTTATAAAGTGCGTTTTCTGTAAGACGATTTAAATTAACCTTCGACAAGAAGTCTCAAATTGCTGTAAAGTGAAACTTTAACAACAGACAATTTGATTTTTTTTTGTGTGTTTTTCTTTGTGTTTCTCTTCTCTCAAAAAAGTTAAAGAATAAACGGGAGGATTTTGTAAAAGATAAATGATGTAAGACTGAGGTGTGACCTCACCTTCATCATATACTCCGTTCTTAACTTTATAATCGTCTCTAGAATTTAAATAAAAATATAAATGAAAAAAAAAAAAGATAAAACATAAATAAAAAAAAAAACATAATCCAAACTTACTTAAATAATCGTTAAAAATAAATAAGAATTAAAGAAAAAAGAAAAAAAAAAAAAAATTCAGTCATGAAAATAATTATTTTTTATTTTACATTTAATTAATTAATTAATTTAATTAAAAAAAAAAAAAAACAATTTATTATTTATTAGAATTTTATTCTAATTTTTTGTCACAAGAAAAGAGGAAGAAGAAAAAAAAACGAATAGTAACAAAAAGGAAAAAAAAAACGAAAAAAAACAAAATGGCGTTTCTCAACAAAACGTCAAATAAAAAAAAAAAAATTACAAGAACAAAAGATTTTTTATTTTAAAAATTTAAATTTAAAAGAAAAAACAAAATTTGTAAAAAATAAAAGACTGAATTAATTAAGTAATTATTTGATTCGAAGAATTTACTTTATTTATTTAATTTCCTTTTTTTTCTAATTTAATATTATTATTATTATTATTAGTATTGTAATAAATAAAAATGTCAAATTGAGCCTATATTATTATAATGTAATTAATTAAAATGAAAAATATTCCTGAATTTTCTATCTCTTATTTTCTATTTTTTTTTTTCTTGCTGTTTTTCAATAATTAACAAAAATAATTAAATTATGAATATTTGATTTTGTCTCCTATAGATTTACATCCTATTATTCCAGAATATAAATGTATAATTTTTAATAGGGAAGAAAATCCTACAAGATAAAAAAAAAAATAAATAAGAAAAAGAAAACAATAAAATAGAAAAAAAAAAATAATAAAAATTAAATAATATAAGTTAATAAAGAAGAAGAAGAAGAAGAAGAAAAGAAAAAGAAAGAAAGCAATTATTATTATTATTTTTGAAAAAATTTCAATTAAAATAATAATTAATAATTAAAAATAAAGAAAAATGGATATAAATAAATAAATAGTCATGTTAAAACTTTTGACATTTTTGTGTTTTTAATTTTTTTATGAAATAATTTTACAAATGACCGCTAGATTTAGATCAATTTAAATTCTAGATCAATCGTGAAGTGCATCAATAATTTGAAAACTAAAGAATAAATAGTAACAATCTGTAAATAATATTATAGATTTGTTTATTTTATTTGGTTGCCATTTTGTCAAGGTAAGAAGAAATTTTATGTATTGAAATGAATTTTTATTATCGCATATAAAAGTGGTTTTGATTGATTTTTATAAATGGAAACTTTCACTTTGGTTAGGAGAAGTGAATCTTTTTATTTTTTTTTTCCAAAAAAAACAATTAAAATAGAATTGATAATGATCAACGACATTAATATTGATCGTGATGATGATGATGTCTATGATGCTGATTTATTTAATCGATTGGTGTTAATAATTGAGGCTATGTAGATATATTTGTTGTTGCTATTTATGCAAATTTAAATGTTTTAATTTTAAATGAAATTTTTCTGTTTATTATATAATAAAAAAATTGTAAAAAAGTGAAGCAAAATGATTATATTCCCGCATATTTACGATGACAACTTTATTTTGATTTATATGGTGTAGGTAAATTTTCTGTTATTATTATTTTATTATTGTAAATTTTAGAATAAATTGTTTATCTGACAGAAGTTATAGAAGTGGGTAACAGATTTTGATACAGCATATGTATGACCTTTGACATATCTAATTTACTTCAAAACACACAAAAAGTGTAAATAAACAGAAATCTATTTTTGTCGCATTATAATGGAATTTTTTATTTGTATCCGTTTCATTTAACACTAACTCGTGTCTTAATATCATTTTATAATCTAATATGCTGTCTAAAATCCTATTAAAAAGAATAAAAACATTTCCTTGTCTTCAAACATTTTTTTTTTGCTGTTCTCTTTTTTTCTTACGAAAATATAAATAAACAAAAAAAAAAAAACGGAAAAAGTCATTAACATAGCACACGATTTGGATTTTTATTAAATGAAAACGATTTATATATGAATCATAATCTAATAAAAAAAAGTTAAAGAAGAAAATAAAAAAACGAGACAAACGAGCATATTTATATAGATGAGATCAGATTTAGAGATGTGACCAGTTGCAATAAAAAAAAAACACCGGCGAGAAGAAGAAATAAAACGGAAAAAGAAAAAGGGAAATTTATTTGTAAATATCACCACGTTCATCATGAACAAAATATTGTTGGGTGAATGTGTTAATCGAAATGATCAAAAAGATTTAAATATTTTTTTTTTACAGCGAAAAAAAAAAACAAAATCAAGTTTATTCATAAGTCTGAAACAGATGATGACAGTTTTATAGACGAATTATTTTGTTGAAAATTTAAATGTCCACAAAAAAAAAAAAACACGGCCAACAAATATGTAGAATAATAAAACGCTTGTTATTTGTATATAGAAAATGGGTGGAAGGAAAGGAGATGAATGACATTATAAATTTAAATTGATTTTTGTTTCTTCGAATTTTTAATAAAAATTGAGATTTTGAATTTTATAATATTGAAAACCTAACGACAAACAAACTACAACGATTATGATAAATTATTCATTGATATATTCTTTCAACTTTGACACCATTTTCGATTTATCTTCTTTTTTTTTTTTTGTGGATTGAATGCAACTGATTATATTATATTATTCAATTGTCAGGAAAGTTTTTTCGTTTGCAAATTTCACTTTTCTTTATTTTGTTGCTTTTTTAACAAAACAAATAATAATAATATATTTTTCAATTTAAAGTTCGTGATCGTATAATTGCTCGTTTATTTTAACAGTCATTTCTACTTCTCGTCAATTTCATATATTCTTGATTTGCAGAATTTTGTTTTTATGGGAATTTTTTCTTTTCTTGTTGCTTTTGGAAAAAATCCAACAGAAATTTTAATTTGTATTTAAATGTTACAAATCGTATTTTAAAAATAATAAAATGTTAATATGTTAGAGAAATAAAAAATAAAACTACAAAAAATGAATGAAAAAAAAAAATCTTACATAATAATTCTTGTGTTGCATGATAAATGTGTTTGAGGACATAAATTAAATATTTTTTTAAACAATGACATTTGTTCGTTTTTTACCAATTCATATTATTTGTATGGTGTAAAATGCAAGTTTAAAGTTCACCGGAGTTTCTCTTTTTAACTATATAATAAATTAACTTTAAAAGAAACTGAATTTTAAATAATTTCCGTTTTTTTTTGTAAGAATAAAATATATTTTAGTTCATTGGCGATAGAAAAAATATGTGAACTTTAATATTTCTCTGCTGTTGAAATTAGCTGAGATATGATGTTAAACCATCACTGCCATCTCTTAATGAAAAGTTGTACTGTTATCAAAGGCTTTTTTAATCCATAAAAAACAAAACAAAGATACAATCTACCAGTTAACAAAAAAATTAAATAATAGATAAGTTTAATATTTATTTGTACAAACAAATTAGTTAACAAATTAGTTAACAAATTATGCCGATAATTTTTTATATTAATTTACTATTTACAATTGCATTCTATTTCGATTATCAATAATCCACCATTATCTATTACCAAATAAATTTTTAGAAATTGATTAAAAAAATTCAATTATTTTATAGATTTAATAATTATTTATTTTTACATCCTATGAAATTTATAATTTCCGCTATATAAGATAGCCAATAAAATGTAGAATCCCATTAATTTTCCATCCATTTTTCACGTGTTTCATTTTGCACTGTTATTATTTTTAGTGGAAATTCTTAAGAGTCTTCGGATAACTTGGAAAGTTATAAAGTAACTGAACTTCATAGAGAGATTGACTGATTATTTTATTAAATATTTTCAATAAGGGACAATGCGAAGTAAGAAAAAAAAACCCCATATAAACTGTATTAAATATCAGCATGGATTAAATTCGTTAATTCCTATTATATATTATATTAATTTTTCTTATCTAAATTCAAATACAAATATATGTAATAATAATAATAAAAATACAAACAATTAACAATAAACAAATAATCCTGATGACAACATAAAATTTTTGAAAAACAATAATTATAAACGGAAAAACTATTTTTTTAGTAAAATAAAAATATTATAAACACAAACGGATTTAGTACAATTTTTTTTTTTTACAGTCTTATCAGTTTGAAGAGAAGAACGAAAGAAAAACACAAAAGGGCAGGTAAAATCATAAATTCTATTATATATATTACAGGTATTTTTTTTTTTTATTTAGACTACTAAGTGATAGAATTCAATCTTATCAATAACGAATAATAATTGCGTTAGTTGGACTAAATACCGGGTTATCTTCGATATCATATTTTTGTTTTTTTAATCACAAAAAAATTAATCACAATTTTTTTTTTACCTAAACTATTTTTGGAATATTATTAATTCAAATTGGGCTGTCTGATGTGCGGTTTTTGTTTTGTAACAAAAATTTTTTTTATTATTTTATAATTTTGTAATGAATCGAACGGATTCAATTTTTTGTGTTTTAAAGTGAATTTAAAATTAGTTTTGTTAAAAAGTATTGTGAACTTTTAAATTTCTTTGTTGTAATTGAATGAATAATAAAAAAAAAAACGTTGAAATGAAATTCAGAGCATATATTTTTATTGGCTTGATAATTTTAATAATTTGGTCAATATTAATATTTAGTTGTTTTAAAATACGTGGAGGAGTAGAGTTAAAGGGAAATTTTCCAATAAAACATCATCATGAAAAACAAGTGATGGATATTGAACAAAGTGAGAATTAAATTATTATTCCGTTTTATTTAAATTAAAATTCCGTTTTATTTAAATTAATTAAATTAAAAATGTTGCAGTTATAATGTCAAATTTTCTTACAATTAACAAAAAAAAAAAAATGTATATTGAGTTATTTTTTTTTTCTATTAATTTTTATCTACTAATCATTGTTTTGTTCGAGTTATTCATTATTCATTTTTATATCGGCAGCGGTAACAATTATAGAAAAAATAAAAACTGATTTATTGAAATTTCATTTTAGAAAACAAATTTTCTGATCCAAATGATTAACAAAAAAAAAAAAACGTTAGATGATGATAAAATTTCTTTATTTGTCATGTTTTTTCAATAATCTTATAATTGATTTTATTTTTCATTTTCTTTTAAAGTTGTTCGAGGTATTGAAGCACACTCATCAGTTCCAATTGTTTATTGGCAACAAAATAAAAAATATACACCAAGAAATTCATCAATATGTGCAAAATTACCATCAATTTATGGCTTGAAATTTAAAAATATTTATTGGCAAACATTAGAAACAAAAAATGGTACCATTGAAATGTTTGGTGCTTACTTAGATATTCGCAAAAGTTCTCCGATTGGACCATCAATAAGAATAATGGCCATGATTGATCGAATACAACCAAAAGTAGAAACATTTTGTCAAATATGGTTTGATAAAGTAAAATCACCCGTTTTTGTAAAAACATTAGAATATAAATATATTTGGTATGATAAATGGGGTGGAAATTATGATAAACACCTACAACCATATTTAATTTCTTGTGTACTACCAGAAAATTTTAATACAAAAATACCAGCAGCTGTGTCTTTAGTAGAGAAACAATGTGATAATGCAACAAATATTTTACGTGTTAATTATAATATTCCACCAGATAATGAGAAAAAACCATTTGCTGTTTGTGTAAAAGGACTGGATTATCTGTATGATGATATAACTGAAAGATTAGTTGAGTGGATTGAATTATTAGGAATATTGGGTGCTGAGAAAATTTATTTTTATGAACTGCAAGTACATTCAAATATATCAAAAGCGCTTAAATACTATGAAGATGAAGGGAAAATTCAGGTAACTCCACAAACATTGACTGGAAATCTACCAAATATTCCTGGATTTCAGAATATGTATCTTTCTACACATGAAACAGATAAACGTCAAAATGAAATAATTCCATATAATGATTGCTTCTATAAAAATATGTACAAATACGAATATATTGCACTTTTGGATATTGATGAAGTTATTATGCCAAAAAATGATGATATGACATGGCATGATTTAATGGATCATGTTATTCCTGATTCTATAAAAAACAATAAAAATAAAGTTTTTAGCAGTTATTGTTTTAGAAATGTTTATTTTTTAGATGAATTTGAACATGCACATGGTTGGGTAAAAGATATACCAGAAAATATGCATATGTTGCAGCACATTAATAGATTTAAAAATCATTCAAATGCTGGAATGTACACAAAATGTTTTCATAATACAGAACTAATACTTGGATTACATAACCATTTTCCATTTTCTTGTATTGGACGTTCATGTAATGCTTTTACAGTTGATGTAAATAATTCGCAGCTTAATCACTATCGTTCTACTTGTGTTGCTGAATTGTCAAAGGCATGCGAAGAATTTAAAAAGTATAAAATAGAAGATAAAACGATCTGGAAATATAAAGATGAATTAATTTTACGGACAATGAAAGTTCTTGAGAAATTAGGATATTAAAATTGTAGTTCTTTATTAGGATAATTATTTTTAAATTATTAAATTATTTTAGAAATTTAATTTAAGTATTTTTGTCGCTTGCCATCTATCGTTGAAAAGTTTAAGAACAATTTAATTGCAGCTTTCGATGTAAAGGTGTAAAACTTAGCTAATGAAAACTATTGGTGAAAATGGAGAAAAGCCTCCTAACTGTTTTTCTTCGAGTGTTAATATTTTCGCATATTTTTAGCCAACCAAAAATAATATTTAGAGAATTCTTATATTTTAAACGATACGTTTCTTTAAAACCAAAATAAAAAAAAAAAAACAGATTTTAAAATTTTGACAAAATTAAAAATAAAATCCAAATAATAAATTTTTTTCTAAAATCTTTTAAATGTTTTAAATTTGTTCTTTTTTTGTTTTTTTATTATTTTTTATACAAATTATTTTCAAAAATTTATTTCTAAATTTTCTTATAGAAAACTATAAACTTTTTTTTAATTATATACACATTTTGTACAGATGATTTTTTATATTAAAGAAAAAAATATCAAACAAAAATAAAAAAGAAAAAAGAAAAAAAAAAACAGAATTTCGTGGTCAATAATTTTTTTGTATAGAATTTCATGAATTATTTTACGCTGAATATTGTAATTCTATTTTAATTTAATCACTGTTGAATAATTTTAGAAATAATTAACATTGTTGTTCCAAAACAATTATCCAAAACTAAATTAAAATAATTTCTTTTGTTTTGTGTTGATTTATAAATAATGAATAATAATAAAATTCTAATAAACCACATGAAAGTTTACTCCCATTTTATAATGATTATTTCAAAAAATATAAAAAATTTGTGATAAATTGTAAGTAGAAATTTACTTTCTCAACATTTAAAATTACATTAAAAAAAAAATAAATAAATGGAATTTCAAAGATATATAAAAATTGTCGTATTAAGTAAATATTTGAAAAATATTTCTTAAAATTTATAAATTTTCCTCACATACTTGTTTTTGATGTAGAAGACGTTTTTGACTATTTGTATAATATCCAATACTAGCACTTAACCCTCCAGATTCAAAGCCACTACTTGCTGTTGACAATTCAGAAGTGACACACGGCAGTGAATAGAAACAGTTTACTATCTACAACAAAAACAATAACAACATTTAAATCATATAAATTTTTGGTTTAAACAAAAGACAATTTAAAATTAACATGACACACCAATGTCATACATAATATGAACAGGATAAATTTTTGTATGTTTTTGGTGTGTCCTATTAAATTGTTTTTCTGTTTTTTTTTTTGTTTAAATAAATGATTTAATATACTTTTTCTTTAAATGATGCTGTAGTTAACGTATATAGTAGAGGGTTTAATGCTGAATTTACTGGCAGAACAAAAATTGCTAACCATGCGTACAAAGATGGTGATATTTTAACACCTGCAAAAAAAATATTTATATAAAAATATTTGTTAGATTAATTAATTTAAATAAATTTAATATCACTTTACATTGCTGTGGAACTCGTTAATAAATATTATATATAAAACCGAAAATTCTAACGATGGAGGTGAAAAAATAATTTAAATTCACTTTATAATTTTAGTGAAACCATTAAGTAATTAAATAGAAAATATAGAAAACATAAAAGCTTTAATTAATTCAATGAATGAATTACAAAATATTTTTCTCATTGAATAATAAAACGTAACGAAGATTTAAAACAAGACAATTTTATTTTTTGTAAATTCAGAATATTTAATATTGCGAAATATTTTCATTAAACTTCCAGCGTTTATCTCATATAAATTTCATAAAAAAATCCTTCAAATCCTTCGACGATATGTTCACAGTTATGTATCCTAAATATTATTTGTCTAAAACAAAAAAAATTTATAATGTAAGGGGTGTAGAGAAGGGACGAAAGAAAATATACGTAATAAACTTTCATTTTTGTTTTTAAGAAAAAATTTACAAATATTCTCATCTTCCTTTTCTTATCCCTTTTAAGACCTTTTATTTTATTCATTGTTTAAGGTTACATTTTCAAACGAATAATCCTTTTCCTTAAATATTATTAATAATAACTGTTTATAAATAAATAATGTCTAGACAAAAAAAACAGAAGAATATTTAAAGTCTTGTTCCACTTATTTTACATCGAAAAAAGATTCAATCACAAATTTTTTCCATAAAAATCAAAATTTCCTGATAGGAAAAATAGGAAATTAAAATATGACAAAAACACAAAAAGCTATATAAATATTCTTCACTCACCTGCAAGTGCTGTTAATTTAACAATGATAACAGGCAACCAACATGCACAATCAGTTATGATAATAATGGCAAATCTATTTTGGGAATAATAAATGAAAAACAGAAAAATTTCCTTTTGATTATATATTTTTTTTCTTTTTGTTATTTTGTATGGGGGTTTTTTTTTTTTGCTTTATTATTACCTTCGGGCAACGACATTTTCTCTTCCAGTCATTGTACTTCGAATTGCTTCACCAGAGTAACGAATTGCTTTCAACATTCTTAAATATAAGAAAACAATGAAAAGTAAAGCAATTGTATTGATTACAATAAAGACAGCAGATGAATATTCCCAACCCTGATAACAAAAAAATAAAAAAATATTGTTTACCTTAAATAACATTTCCTTATTATTAGTTTATTATACCTTCAATAAAAAACAAACGAATTAGTTATGAAATGTACATTTTTAAAGGCGTAGTTTATTTTATTTTCTTAATTTGTGGGAAAATAACAAATGGTCGATTATCAGAGCTTTTATAATTTTACTTTTAGTTTCTTTTTTTTTGATAAATATACAAGATACAAGATACTTTTGATTTTATATACACGGTAGAAATAATGGTTTCGATTCTATTATAATCGTTGAGTTTCTTTGTTTAAACCATCAAGATTTACTTAAATTAAAATCAACAATAACAATTTTCATATTTCCTTAAAGAAAAATTAAAGAACACAAAAGTATGTTGTTTCAAAAACAATAACATGATACGCAACTTCCTATTACATTTTTTGTCTATACAAAACTACTTTAAGCTCTCTGTTTACTGTAAAGAAATTTGAATTCTTTCTATCTTGAATTTGATTCTTTGAACATCTTAAAATAAGAAAAATATTTTTCTTTTGTTGTCAGATGGATATCAGAGAATATAAAAGATTTTTTCTTTTTGTTAGAATTCTATCGTGTATATTTCGTATAACTATTTCGTTTGTATTTTGTTTAAAAGGTTTTATTATTATTCAGATCTCAAGTTACTTACCTTTGCGTATGCATCATGTATATGTAACGAAAGGCAAACACCATTGTTACCTAAATATATATTTAAAAGTAAAATTAAAAATTCTGTAGGTTTATGTTTTAGTGTAATTGAATAAAAAAATTACCATAAAAATGTGGGCCAAAATAATTTGTTTTTGATAATGGTGCAAATGATATTGCAAATGAACAACCCCATAATGGACATAAACGAAATAATGCTCTGAAAATATAATAAAAAGAAAAGGGGAAAGAAAAAAGAAAATTACAAAAGAGAAAATCAGTAAACATTAAAGAGAAGAAGGGATGGATGGATGGGTGGATGGATGGTATACACTTATATTCGAGTGAATATTTATATGCGTATTTGTTTTGCTATAGTGTTAAAAAACTGTTGAATATTGATGGTGATATTTTATTATTAAAACATAATTAAATTACCTTGATTTACTTGGTAAACGTGATTGTAGTGGTCTTGATACCGATATAAATCGATCCCATGTAATTAATAATAATAACATTGTTGACGATTGACAACTCATTGTACTTAAAAAACCTTTGAAATTAAAATAAATTTATGAATATTATTATTAATTATTTTCAATTTATATCGTCTTCGTTATTTTATTGAATATTATTTACAGTAGAGTAGAGTATTTCGTTTGTGGGAAAATTGTTTAATTTAACAAATATGCTTTTATAAATTGATGGAGAAAAAAAAACAAACGATGAAAAATTAACGATAAAATAAACATGAAAAACGATTAAATTTTGAATTGATTTTAAAACAAATTCAAGAGATGATCTATTTATTATATTTTTTAACAAATCAAATTTTTGTTTTATTTAATTTTCGATTTGAGTTTACCAGATGCTCAATTGGCTTCATAAAAATTCTTTCCATTAGAAATAAATCTTTAAATCATAAAATAATGAAAGAATTTAAAAGATTTTCTTCTTTTAAATTAAAATAATAATTTTTAAGTGCTAATTCTCATGATGTAAATAAACACTTTCTTAAATATATATCTTCATCATCTGGCAACACTGTAGCTCAATTAAATTGGCCTTCCAAAATAATGGCCATTTAAATTCTCCTGCATAAAATTTTCCTATTATAACTTTTAGACCATCTTCAAAAAATGGTGCCGTTAATATCCCCCATATAAAGTTATTATTATTATTATTTATGATGTTTCGTAGAATTAAATGAGGGTTTGGTTTTTATCCTCTAACATTTCCATGCTATACATGAATTCTTAGAATTTAATCCAAAAGAAAAATAACGGTAAGAAATAAATAGAAAAACAAGCAGAGACAAACATAAAATAAAAAGTGAAACAATGAAAGTATTTTTGCAAAATACTTTAAAGTAATAAATTCAATAACAAACAAGACAAAAATAGAAGAAAAAACAGATGAATTTAATCTTGTTAAAGGAATTTACGAATCAGCTGATAAATCGATTTTATTTGTTGAAGGACATTTTTATCTTTTGTTAAGATTGACATTGTGTTTTAATGGGAGATAAAAAATGCCGCAAAAAAAAAACGAAAACGAATGAAGACTGGACTTGGGTACTAATTATTTCTCAATCAATTTTAATCAACTTTTTTTATATCTTACCACAAAGAGCACAGACAGCACTATATCGCCATCCTTCTTCATGAATTAAATATTCATCCCTTTTGTTAGCAGATAAAAGAAAAAAGAAACGAAGGAATTTTAAAAATGTCAAAATCTATGTTAAGAACGAAGGAATTTATAATGAGACAAAAAAATTTTTATACCTGAATATAATATCAGCTGAAGCAATCAAAGCCAAATAGACTCCCATTAAAAAGTCACTTATTGCCAAATTTCTTAAATAAAGTGAATGTGTTACATGCCCTTGACTTTCACGTTTTCTAGTTAAACGTCGTCCAAATAATACAATTAAATTTCCAATTAATGCAATAGCCGCCATCACCCATACACTAAAATTACAAAATGTTAAAACCAATTAGAAAAATTACTAACATAATTTAATTAAAAGTAAAGTAATGTTGATCACTCGTCAATTTCTAAGTCATCAGTCAAATCTGAGTTAGTGTGATGTTTGATATGAATACAAGAGGGACAACAAAAATTCTAAAAGGATTAGTTATAATTTTCATGGGATCAACGAATTCTACGTGTTTATCTTTATATTTCGACGTAGAAATACCCAAGTATCAGCTGCTTTCATTCAGAAAAAAAAAATTGGACAGTGAAATTGATAAAAAAAACCCACTAAATTTGGAATGTACGATGGAATGTTTGGTTTGTTTAAAAGTCAAGTATTTGATAAAAAATTCCAATTCTCCTTCTATTTTTTTCTGCATAAAAAAATATTTTAAAATTCCTTCTTAAATTTTGCTTTTATTTTTTATTTGATGACGGACATTGGGTTCACTTTTCCTCCCACCGTCATCGTCATCGTCTCGCATTCACAGATGTTGACCAAAAAAAAAAAATAAAAACACGCAAACAACAAAAATAAAACTAACAAAAAAGGAAAACAATTTGTTGGGCGTTTATGGGAGGAAGTCGAGGAAGAACAAGAGAGGTGAATAACACAAGTGTGGGGGAGTTGATTTGGATTTTTTTTTTGTTTTCTTTAAATGGAAAATAAATTGAAAAAAAAAGAGAACAAAATAAATTTTCATGGCTTTAAACGATAAACAAGAGTTTAATTTACACTTCAACGTTAAAATGTCACAATTTATATTTTTTCTTTTTATTCTTCTCCTTCTTTCTTCTCCTCCCACCAATCATTTATATTCGTTTAGCACTTGAAAACTTTTGATATGTTTTCTTCTTTCTTCTTATTTTTTTGTTTTCTTTTGCTATTTTTATTTGATTTTTTTCTCTTTTTCTCTCTTTTTGCTTTACTTTTCTAAGTTTTCGATGACCTTAATAACAGCTTTTTGTATAAAGCCAAAAAAAAAAAAAAACAACAACAACAACATCATTTAATGGAGGCTGAGCAATTTTATTTATATTTTTCTTGTTTTTCTTTATTGTCGCAGACACCGGATTGGCAGGCATAGTTAATTAATATTTGGAATTCTATTTCATTTATAGAGAATTCAGGATTCAATATTCAATATTCTTCGTTTATCTAGGTAAATTATTTTCTATTTGTAAAACTATGTTCATTCAAGTCAACATCAATTCATCCATACTTTTATAAAAACATCTTGATGAGAAAAGTGTAATTGAAGTTGGAAATAGGAATTTATATACAAAAGTAACAAAAAAAAAAAAGAAACAGAAAACGAAGTTTAATTCTGTATCGTAAAATGTATTTTGTAACGATTATTTTGTAAAAACTATTTTGTATTTAAATGTTTTGTAATTATTTTAAACTACTTTTCGACATTTTTAGTATTTGTCTGCCTTTTTTTTTGTACCATTTTATTGAAGTTTTGTCGTTTTTTTTTTTATTACAAATAATCAAAAGCACCAAAATGATGTTGAAATAATTTCTTTTAGTTAATTGAATATCAAATGAAGTTGAAATTTTACGAACAAAAATCATCAAGATGTTGTCCTTGAAAAATATATACAGTCCTTACAGTCTCCATTAATTAATGTATACACAAAATTTGTTTACATTAATAAAATTTTTTATTTTAGAAATTAAACAAAATGAAAATTAAAGAAAATAAATTGAAAAAAGTTGAAGACATTACATGAGAAAAAAATGATGTACATTAATGAAGATATATAGAAATCCATATATGATCCTGTCGTATCACTTCCTATAATAATAACAACACATTTTGGACAACACAGTAGGAGGTTTCATTTATCTTATATAACAATTTGTTATGTATTGTTAATTATTAATTAATTTTACTGTCAATAAATACATACAATATATCTCATACTCATCCATTATTGATTCTATTTTACTAACATTATATATGAAGTCGTCAGTTACTTTCAATACAGTATGAATAAGGCCGATTAATTTTGTTCAACAAGAACAAATGTTAAATTACATTTTCAAATTGTATACACAATTTATTAGTATCAATAATCTTTATTTTTTCAATTGTTTTTGATGAAATTTATTAATGATTCATTAATTTATTAATTTTTTTAAATCATAAGACTAAATTGATTTAATTACTTTTTATTTGTGTGATGAAATTTCAATGATTTCTTGCCATCATATTCATATCACTTAATTAGTAAGTATGAAGCAATTAAAACACTAAAGATTAAAGAAAAATTTAACCAAGTCACAATTGTTCCTACAGTCCATGAAAAAACAACAAATATATTTTTTTTTTTTGTATTTATATAATTTTAAATTTTACCTTGTTCGTAGTACAGGATTATCTAATAAATTTTTAACACTTGAGATACCATCGCCTCGGGGCTCACACACACGAACATTTAATGCTGCACGACATAAATGAAATGATGAAAAATATCTGTAAACAAAAAAGAAAAAAAAAGAAAAGAAAATAGAAAAATCAAATCAACAGAAAAAAGATTTTTTCAGATTAATGAAAATGAAAATAACGTTAAATAAATAAAATAAATGGGGCAGTGATGCCGTCTGTGCTTCAGCCAAAAAAAAAAAAATAATAATAATAATTCATAAGTTTTGATGTCGAGATTGTGTAAACTAATGTTTTGCTATAAAATTGATGAGAAAATTATGGTAAATAATCGGTTTTCTGCTTCTGTGTATTTTTTCTTTGTATATAATGAATTTTTTGGATTCTCTATCCAACATCCAAAGATATAAAAAAAAGGTCATCAATAAATTTGATGCGGGGAAAATTCGTGTTTTTTTTTTTTAGGTGTCTATAATTTTTTATTATCATTTAATTTGTTGAGAGAGAAAAAAAAAAAACAGAACGATATAAGAAAAAATTTTTTTTGTTAACGACCCACATGAATTTCTCCTTCTCTCTCTATTAAAAAAAAATGATATTCCTGGAAAAAGGGAAACTTTTAAATAAAGAGAATTTAAAACGTGCCTCTGACAGGAAGTTTTTTATATTATTACTTGGAACTTAATAAGAATTTTATTTTGTTTTTTTTTGTTGTGTGTTAAACAGTAAGAAAGAAAAAGAAAACAACGTGACGAATAAATGACATACCAAATTTTTTATTTTTTGTTTCTTTCGTGTACTTTTTAATTGACAACCTTTAAAGTTAAGGGTGTCGTATAGTATAAGAAAAAAAAAATACAAGAACAGCAAAAGAATTAAAGTTAAAGAAACAAGAATAAAAGAAAATGAGAAGAAAAACGTATGAATAAATCTGCTTTTATTATTGTTTTGTTGTTGTGTTTATATAATTAGTGTTGTTACCCAACATTACTTTCTTTATATATTTTGTATAATGGAAATTAGTGTATTATTTTGCACGATATCAATGTCAATGTCAGTCAAATTTTAATTGATGATATACTGGGTTAATACACAACATCAGAATTTGATGTTCAAAAATAAAACAAAGAAAAGAGTTCAGAGGTTAAGAAACCAAATATTTTTCAGAAAAAGGTCATAAGGTTTTCTTTTCTATTTTCTATTTTGATTTTCTTTTCTGTTAGCAAAAGATGAAAATTTAATAATCAAAATAAATCAGATGTGAAATTAAGGAAATTTTAAATTAATCTTTCGAAAATTAATTTATATTCAGATTTGATTCTAGAAAATTAACTTAATCTTATAAAATAAAAAAAAATAAATTGAATATTTCTAGCATATTATTACATACTATGTTCTTGATGTTAAATACGTGATATTTTCTAATCTTAACATAATTTATTTAATACGATTTAGGTAAAATCCTTCTAGATATTTTATCTAGGATAAATATTCAATGGCCTAGAAAATGATAACATTATAAATAGATTTGAGAAACTGGTTCAAGATAAAGCTGATATCTAAATTTGAACTTCTAATAATTCGAACAATAATTAAGATTTCTTGTTCAGTTAAAATTATTTTTATTTATACAAATAAACATTTTGATATTAGTGAGAGAAAATACGTGAACGATACTTTATCTTAAATTATAAATTCTAATTTTATTTAAATACGAAAAAGGATTCTGCCTACTTAACTTTTAATGATTTTTTAATTAAAAAACTTAATTAATTCAAAGGGTAAAAATAATGTTTGATTTTAATTTTAATCTACCAAATTTAGGATGTATTCCTTTATTGATTAAAATATTTGTTAAAAATTGATTGTTTTGAATAATTAAAAATTTGTTAGAATCATTTGTTAATCATTAATGAAGACTGTGAATTGTATTTACTGAATGTAATATAATAAAATGATTGAAAGGCTTTCGCAGTAAATTAAATAATGTTCACTTACATATGTTGTAAATTTGTTGTATTTTGTAGAACTCTACTGTCTAATGTTTGAAATTCATTTCCAGTCAAATATCTGCGTATAAGAAAAAAGTAGCTAAGAATGTTTTGTTTTCTTTTGTTTATAAATAGCAAAATGTACATAATAATATAATTTAATTTATAAATAAGGGAAAGCTTTTTTCCTTCATTCATTTTTGGTTTTAATATACTTACAAAGATGTTAAACTATTTAATCCATTAAAACCATTCAATTGTATTACACTAATCTTGTTCTCGTTCAATTTCCTGATGGCAAAGAAAAAGGAGACAATGTATCTATTTTTATTTTGTTGAATGAAAATAAAGGAATATGTAAAGGCTTAAGACAAAACGGAAACAGCCAAAAGGCATATATGTTATTGTAATACTTACAGACCCAGAAGATTTGGTAGACGACTGAATGTGTCATTTTGGATTTCTTTTAGAAGATTCCCGGATAAAAATCTTTAAAAAAAATAATAATAGATAAAATGGAATGACAGAAGAAAAAACAAAAATGTTAATTTAATTTTGGTTCAAATAAAAACAAATTCATATAAAATTATTATTGAACAAAATGAACATAAAAAGTGATCATTAAATGTTCGCAATAAATTTGAACTCTAATCCTTAAGTTTGAGATTGTTTAATAAGATTTTAGTTTATCAAATTCCTGATGACAGATTGTCAATATTGTGCTCTAAAATATATTGAATATTGTTTTTATCTGAAGTCAAAAATTCTAAATAGAAATTTCTCAGAACTTCAATATGCTTTATATGAAGTTGATTTTGTTATTTTGTTACTTTTTCTCTCTATACAAAAATCTATTTCTTTGGTTGACCCCTTTTGGTTTAATTCAATTTAATTTCGTATATTTTTCTTTTCTGTTATTATTATATTCTATTGAATATAAAAATGCACCTTGGAGGATTTTTTTTCTTCCCAATACAGAAAAAAAACCATTCTCATTTATCTATTTTATTTTCTTCTTTAACCATGAAATAAAGAAAGAGTAAAATACTTTCTGTAGGTTGAAAGAAGAATTCGTTTTTTTTTCTTACTTTTATTTTGTTGAAATTGAATAAACCAATTAGATAATTGGAATTTGAAACATTAATTGATTTTTCAGTGTTTATTTTCTCTTCTTCTTATATGTTTCTTACAAATTTTCAAATTAAAGAAAATCGAAATAAATTGTTTTGTAGGGTGAAAAAAAAATAAATTATAGCTATTTATTGAAAAGTAATAAATGAAACAAAAGAAGGAATATGAAAAGTGGATTTAATACTTACAAATGTTCCAATGATGGTAAATTAAATGTATCCATTGAAATATAATGAATTTCATTGTCGGCCAAAGACAATGTAATCAAATTATTTAATTTTGGAAACATTCCACCATGAATTGATGTGAGCTTGTTATCACTTAAATATCTTTTATGTATGTAGAAAGATTATTGCCAAAGAAAAAAAAAATTAAAAGAAAAGGATGAAAGAAAGAAATTTCTTCAATTAAATAATGAAAACATTAAAAAAATGATTGTGGAATTTTTACGAAAATACTTACAATCTTTTGAGCATTATTAATGGCTTGAAAACAGCTTCATTAAAGTGGGTAATTCTATTATTTCTAAGATCCCTTTATGTAAATAATAATTTTTAAAATGAAAATTTTCAATTAATTAAATTAATTTATATTTTATAAATGAAGAGGAACTTACAATTCTTCCAGATAATTTAAATTTAAAAATGTTTTATCACGAAGAGATTCAATTTTGTTACCCGAAAAAATTCTGAAAATACAAATAAATACAAAAATATAATAAAAGATTGATAAAAATTCGTGGAATAAAAATACTTACAAAATGTGAATCCAATTCCCAGCTGGGAATAAATATTGTGGCAATAAAATGATTTCATTTTGATCTAAATAACTGTTGAACAGAATAAGAATAAGAATACGAATGAAAATATATTTTTATAAATTTATGTGATGAATGGAATTTTTAATCGATAAAAAACAAATGTTCAAAAGACACAAAAATGAAAACGTTGAAGTAAAATGAAAAAAAAAAAAAAAGAAGAAATGAACGACGTTTTAAAATTGGCGCATTGAGACACAAAATAGGGCTAATGGAAAAAGTGTCGATTTTATAAATGGGATTTATTAAGCTTTTAGCTTTTTTGACTTGTGTCTATATTTTTAATAATATGACAAAATGAAAGAAACAAACAATAAAAAAAAGGAAGAAAGAAAGAAAAATAAGAAGTAAGTAAAATACAAATAAAATATGAAAATAAATCAGACAGTAAAATAACATCGTTTTTTATAGAATATTCTTCCCTTTTCTCATTTGTGCTCTTCTGACACATTTTGTTGTTTAAGAAAATAAGGGGAAAAAATAAAGAAAAAAAAAATCCAAAGAGAAAGAAAAGAAAAATGAATTTACTTTTTTATATTTTTTTTTACTTACATTGTATGGATGTTGATTTTGTCAAATTTTTGAAATGTTGAAGATTTAATTTCTTTAATCGAACAATGACGTAATACAAGAGTGTCTACTTCTGGTAAATATTGAAACATTTCTGATGTTAAAATTTTATAATTATTTCCACTGAGATCACTGAAAATATTATTATTACATTTTTTGTTTAAAAACAATAATATTTGTACTTACAGAAGGGCTAAACCTTTATTGGGAAGTGGACTTGGAAGTGTTGTTAAATTTCTATAACTACAATGATATTCATTGCCACGACAAAAGCAGGAATTATTAAGCAAAGGCCATTCTAAGTGATGAACATAAAATTATTAATTGATTAAATTTTTTTTTGAAGTTAATTATTAAAGAATTAAACTTCGAACCACATGCTCCTAATGGAAGATCATCGGATACTGCACCAGGTCTTTTTCTATATAACTGATCCCAGAATAAAGTATCGGCTTGGTCTTCTGAATAAAAAAAATTATATAGAAAATGTACTTGGGATAAAATATGTTTATTACCGCAATCCCACTCATCAGATCCGTTCTCACAGTCGGCCTCATTGTCACAATTTTTTCTCTGAGGAATACATTGAGCAGTTCCATTACACCTTAAGAATACAAAACTTAATTGTAAATATTCGATTCAGAATAAATCAAGCCTTACCTAAAATATCCAATTGGACATTGTATTTTCGAACTTGATAAATTAATTGTATCACCCATTTCTTGATTTAATTCTATTGGTATAGGCTCCTCCATATTTATTGTTCTTGCATACCCATACGCTGAAACTTTATTTTAATTTAATTAAATAAAATTAACGATGGATTGATAAGCAATAAAGTTAGGAAATTTAATTTAATTAAATTTAAAATTATTCTACAAATAAATTAACTAAACAATATTAATTTCTTTAGGTTTGGTGACTTTGTGATTTAATTTTAAAAAGTTTTAATTAATTTCTTTTAAAAGTTGTTGTCTAAAGAACATTCAAATTAATTCCTTTAAAGATTCTGATTTACTAAATAGCATGATATGCCTTAAAAACCGATGTATTTTATATAATCTAAAATCTTGGCGCCAAAGTAATTAAAACATATGGGTACAAAAAGTTCCATATTATTTTGACAAATATTATTAGAATTCCATAAATAATAAAATTAGGTCAATATAATAATCATAACAACAATTTTATACACATTTCATTAAATTCGGCGCTATTTTCCTTTCTTTAGGCATTGAAAAATAATATTTCTTAGTATAAATTACGTAATTTAATTATTTTCTAATAACAAGAAAGGAACAAATAAAGGACCGCCCATACAAATTTTGATTTAATTGAAAATAATTGAAAATAATTGTGAAAGTATAAGTAATTTTCACTAATAAATTTAAGTAGTTTTTTGATAATAAAATTAAATAATTCTTCAATTTATATATTTCCCAAGAAAAGTCATTTTTTATTTTTTGATTAGGAAATTCTGAGAAATATTCGTTCCTTAAATTGATCTTAATAGAATTTTGATGTAAGAAGAATGGGAAATATGAAGAAAGAGGAGAGGATGATGAAAGAAAATATCCTCTAAATCAACAACATTGTAACCTTCAATATTTTATAAAAAAATTATAAATTATAATTTTTTTCCTTTTTACAAACGTAAAATTCTCTATATTGAATTTTAGGTCACACAATTTTATGTCATACAGAGACATACAAAATTATTTATGGATTACATATTGGTAATTTCTGATATCAATATTTGATATTAGATGATACCGACATTATCAACAGACATCTCATTAAATTTCCATATTTAGATAACATAATCATATAATATTATTTACTGAATACATGTTTTATAGCAAAAGAAACATCAAAAACAAAATGGAAAGACAAAAATAACAAAATATTCTTTTAAAACGTGCGATTCATAATTCACATACATATATTGTCAGACAGATAGATACCAAAACAAAATTGAATATCACAGTAGTCGGTGATTGATTATAAATATTTTCATTTTTTTTTTTGTTACACCGTAAACACAGCAGACGATCATGTATCGAAATAAATATAAATCGAAACATATACAAACAAATAACTGTCAAAATATCATCCGGTACTATCATCTATTATTTCCCTACCCCCGTCAAAATAAATAAATAAAAAACTAATAATAATTCCTATTAATTTTCCACATTAATAATTGAGTGTCAAATATTATATTGGATCAATTTATTATTATCAATAATTTTAGATTCTGAATAGCCAAACATTATAGCCTACAAACACACACACACGTATACACGTTCACACGCACACGCATTATTTTCCATAACTTTCTGCTATAATAATTCCATTTTATGTATATTTTGCAATTTTGACGTTGTTATTGTTTGATATTTGATATTAGCTTTTAAAAAGCATTGTAATGGAAACAGAAAAAGTTTTTTTAATGTTTGTGTTGAGTTATAAGGAAAAAAACAACAACAACATTAGACAGAAAATAGAAGTTATATAATTGTTAAGAGAGGATCTACACTTAATTTGAACTTATTATCTTTTGATGCGACTAAATAAAAGAAAAAAAAATGTAATAAACAAAGGAATGTATTTGTGGATGGGTTTGAATTGCGGATGGTGGGAGATGTTAAATTACGGATTAAGGTTGATGTATATAATATGAAGGGGAAGAATTGTGGGACATAAAAGTCGTTAGAAACATAATTGAATTAAATTTGATTATATGTAATATTATGTTTTTTAATACAATTCCATTTAACAATATTATACGTTCATCGAACTGAAAATCTTTATCTCTCTCTCTCTCTCTCTTTCTCTCTATCTCTTTATCTCACTCTTTTCACAAATAAAATTTGCGAGTAATATTTCTCATTTTATAATAATACGAAAAAGGATGACAAAAAGTATTTTATGTTTTGACCCATGATTCTATCTTTTAATTGTTTATCAAAATGTAATAAATACACAGACATACACACACATTTCACACACAGGTTAAATGTCAAAGGCTCAATTAATAAATTTAATTATTTTGGTAAAATATCCTTGTATATTTAGTTATTTGAAAGAGGGTTTTTTGTTACAATAATCATTTACCATAATATTCAATTTTTTCGTCTCTCTTTATGGATATATTATCACTTTGACCTTTTGAATTCCTTATCAAAAGAAAAGTTGATCTTTTATTGAGTACTTTTATTTACAAAAGTCAACAACTGAAAAAAAGATAAACAAAGAAAATGAAAAGAACTGGAAAGAAATAAATAAAAAATGTATACCCAAATTAGGAAGCTTTCGTCTCTAGTAATTCAAATTATTCTTTTAGCACAAAATAAAAAAATGCTTTAAATTCTACAAGAAAAAAAAATTTCTCGTACTAATAACCAACCCCCTGACACGTAGCAAAAGGAACAAAATAAAGCCAATCTGTTTTTATTAAGGAATGGGTCCTTATTTTTTGTAATTAAAAAATATTTTAATTGGAATTTTTTTTCTTCTTTTAACCCAAAAGATGAAAAAAAAAGAAAAAAAAAGAAGAATTTTTAGAAGATTCTCTAAAGAATTTATAGAAAAGATTGATTCTCATTTCCTACTCCTAATTTGTTTTTCTTTTTTCTTTTTTGTTTATTGCCAAAAAATATATCGTAAAATACGATGAACGTTTTTTTCTTGATTTCTTTTAAGATAATCTTAACAAAAAAAAAAAAAAAAAAAAGATTTCAAGAAGAAGAAAGAATAAAGAAAATAAGAAAAATAGAAATTTGGTAACTATTTTGGTTCTGTGGATGGTACAATGAACTTTTTTGATTTGTGATTATTTGATAAGGGATGGAAACTATATTATGTCACTCAAATGTTGATCACAATCTCTTATCATATCCGCACATATCATAATGTGTTTTTACATTTATATTTTTCTTTTCTTCGTTTAATATTATTGTTGTTGTGTTATTTTATTATTCTTCAACATATTGGTTTTTATTCTCATATTTTCTATTTGTATTTTCATTCATATTTTAAGATGAACGTCCATTTCATAATTTTTTTATAGCAACAGGCAACAGGAATCAAAAAAACTCTTGACAATATTTATATAAAAAAAAAAAAAATACTCTCATCCTTTATTATTAGATTTTTATTATGACAATACAAAGAAATGTCAATAAATTAAGGAAATATTTTTGGTTTTCATTGATTAATTTTGATAAACACAATTGGTGTATTTTTTTTTATTATTAATTTATGTACACAATTGTCGGTATGTACATAAATATTATAGTAAACTAAATTTATAATATTCGCAAAACAACAACAACAACAACAACACCAATTATTTTTTAGATGGGAAGAATTTTTTGTTTTTATTTCATATATTTGAACAAAATTTTACTCTACTCTAATTTACTAGTTGCGATAAAATGACGAAAAAAAAAAATACCTCATAATTATTGTTGTTGTCAATTTGTCAAGTGTACTGTCATCTTTACTTATGTTCAACAATAAACGTATACAATTCATATAATAGAGCGAATTATGAGTTCCTACTCGTTTGATTTTCCCAAAAAAGAAAAGGAGAATAGAAAAAGGAAAAAGGAAAAAAAAGAAAAAGAAACGAACCAAACAAATAATATTTTTTTTTCTGTTTGTATATTGAAAGCAAATAAATTCAATTATCAAAGATTTGATTTTATATGATAACAAAAATATATATATTTGATATTTGGAAGGTCGAGACCTAAATAACGCGACATTTTTATTGGCTAACTTTATTTTTTCTTTTTTTTTCCCTTTTTTTCGTTTCGTTTCGTTTCGTTCTTTTTCTTTTTTTTTTGTATTAAGTGCCTCGAAAGAAAAATAAAAAGTGAAAGTGAAAGTGAAAGATGTAGAAAGAACTGGAAGAAAATATGTAACTTTAAAGAAAAGTAAACTTTTATCATATTTTTTTTTTTTCTTTTTTCATAATTTTTTTTCTTCCTTTTTTGTAACTTCAATCGTTCATAAATTAAATATTATTATGCCAGAAAAATCCTCTTCAACATAAATAAAATATAAATAAGTTTTTTTTTTCTTATACATACTTTCATTTATTTCCCTTTTTTCTCTTTCTGTTAAAAAACCTTTTTCACTGGAAATTCTTTCTATTGGAAAAACGTAATTTTTGTTTGTTATAAATTTACCTCCAATATAAATGATTAAAATCTAGTGAATCTCTTTAATTTGTAAGAATCCATCTCTTGAGATTTGAATACAAATCTTATTTGTTTCATTGACAATGTCTGCTTTTAAAAGTTTTGTCTAGGAATGGTTTTCCCTTTTGGTGAATGAACTTAATCTTAATTTTTTTACATTTCTTTTTGTCATTTTTTCCTGTGACTGTCTTTTATTTTTATTTATAAATTTATAAGTTTAGTGCAAATAAAGCTCGGGCCTGAAACTGACTGAATGATTTAATTAAATTCTTAGCGTTTGAATATTTATAGCAGCAATAAAACAAAAAACATAAAACATTTATACAATTTCCTGGAAATTAAAATGTCGGAGAATAATCTTCAAGCTTTAGTACACGATGCTTCTGGATCAAATTGCATGTTTTTAGATATAGTTAAGAGTTGATATCGCGATTTTAAAATATTGCGTTTAATGAAACTTCTAAGTGACAACAATTTTTAATTTCCAAATTTTATTTCCAAGACCCACGATGTACATTTGACAAACGTAATTCCATTTAAGACACAGTACTTGAACAACGTAACTAATAATATCTTTGAATTCCAAATTTTGTAACTGACGGATGTCTTTTTGTTTCGTAAGACCAAAAAAATGAGACAGAGAGAGAGAGAGAGAATACAAATGTTTAAAAATGTTCGTGCTTCCTTTAGGCAATTCATTTTTACATATAACAAGTCTCGAAATTCTCAACAGACAGAGTTATTTTTTTAAAGACATTTTAATTACGATTGATTGAATATTGGAAAAAAAAACGTTTGTTTTTGTTCATTTTTAAATTGTAGTAGAATTCCCTTTTAGGAAAAATATATCAAGAACTGACTGCAAATATTTTCTTTATCTTTAACTTGTGTCTAAATATTAGTAGCATTTATATAACATCAATATAGAAGAATTTGTATATTCATAACATAAAATGGATATCGTGTGAAACAGCCTTAGGTTATTCAAATATTTAAACATATGCAAATAAAAATAAACTTTCATCTTCTACACTCTATCTCTCTAATCCTTTTGACTTTTCACAAGATGATTTTCTAAAAAAAAAAGAAGAAAAAAAAAAAAAAGATGAAAAAAAAAAAGGAGTGGGAAAGAAACATGAGAAATTTTAATCTTGTATATGACAATTCCGTAAGGATTTTATAATAAACAGACGAAAAAATAATGTGGGCCACACCAAGTTATTTTTGCTTTTCATATATATTTATTTTTGAATGAAAAAAAAAAAAAAAAATAGAAATAATATTGCCTAGAAAGACGTAATCTTCACAAAAACACGTTTCCTTTATTTTTTATGTATTTTTCTTTTCTCGTCTTGTTGCTCTATTATATGTGGCTTAATAAATTGTATATAAATCAACGTAATTTTCTCACAAAATGTGTGCAGAATAATTTTTTGAAATTTTTATGTATGATACACAACAAACTTGTATTCTTTGTGCTTTTGTATGAATCAAAAGAAGAAATAAATACCAATGAAAATCAAATCAGATCAAATAATAGCAAAAATGTATTGATTCGTTAATTTTTTTATTAAAATATGAAAATTGTATTTTCATTTCTTAGATAATGTATAAGATTTTACATTCCTATATCGGAATGTCCTTGATGAACAGAAAAATTATTTTTATCTGTGTGGGAATCAAATTTCTTTCATTTGAATCTTTTAACCAAAAGATGAAATTTTTGAATTCTTCTATCAACAGAAAAAAAAAAAATAAAAAATTGAACCATTAATAAAATGTAAATTTAAATATTGCAAAGGCTTATTTAAATACTGTTTAAGCTATTTGTTGAAATTATTTAAAAAGTTAAAAGCTCTTTTAAATATTGAATGCTTAATTGAACCGCACAAAATACATAATGAACATTTTTCCAAAAAAAAACATAAATTTCAATTAATTTTATTATACAAATTTTTTACCTTATTATTACATCCTTTTACTCAAAAATAAGTTTAAATTTAAAATAATATATTTTCCTTTTGCACAACCCCACCCCACCCCCTTAACACCCCCTTAACACTCTTTCTCATAAACACCCAACCAAAAATCTCATTTTACATTTTCTTTTTATGATTTTCATCTCAAAAATATGATTTCTATGACCAAAAGAGAAAAGAAAAAGAAGAAAACTTAACCAAAAATAGATTAACTCAAATAAAATCATAAAACTTTTCCGATTTGAAAATTCAATTTTGTATATTTTCTATAATGAAAATAGTTTAAAAAGGGAAAAAATTCTCATATGTTGAATTTTGGAAGGATTTACTCATGTTTTTCTTTTTTCCTTTTAAAAAAAGAATTTTTTTTTTTAAACTTTCAAATTAATTTCTAAACAAAAAAATATAATCTAATCGTCAGCTTAAATTCTTTTTTTTCTTAAAGAAGACATGATATAATCTGATTGTGGAATGAAACGATCACAAAAAGACTTTTTACTTATTTGTTCATTCTTTTTTTTTTTTTCTTTTTCTTTTCAAAGAATAAGACAATCTTACGATTTTATATTCTTTTTTAGAATGGATGGAACTTAAATTCCACGCACATACAATGAATAAAGGATGTATTTATTTCTACATAAGTATAAAAACTCAACATATATAAACAAGAAAAAGTAAGATTAAGAAAATTGGATAATATTTTTTGATTATTATTTTAGAAATGAATGTGCGTCTTTGTCATATTCAAATAATAAAGAAAATATGTTTTGTTCAATTCATATTCTAATTCTTATTTCTGCAATTATTTTTAAGATTCTCTAATTATTATTTTTACATTCTACGTTGTTTTATAAAGTATAATTGATTTATTTTCTTAGAACAATAATAGAGGAGCAAATAATAAATTCTATTTATTGATTTATAACTTAACTTGTTATTTTTTATTTTCTATTCTATTCATAGGATACAATTAAGTTTAAACATAAAATAAACAAGAAATTAATAGATGGTTATAAATTTTTCTCTACTGTTTACATTTAGATTATAAAATGCCCCTTGTAAATTTATACATTGGATCTTATTACATTTTAATGACAATTTTTTTTTTCTTCTCTTTTAATAAACGACTCTCTTGACTTTACCATATTATAGAATTCATATAGCTATGACATTGAAAATATTTAATGTAAACGAAACAAAAACAAAATGTTCACTAATAAAGTGACGTCATAAAAATCTCAATTACTTGACGGAACTTTTTCATCAACTTTTTTTTTTCTTTCTTTACTTTTCTATTTTTTCTCTCTTTTTTTTTTTTGTTTTTTTTTTTTTTGTTTTTATAGGTTAAGTTTCCCTTTTTCTTTTATATTTTTTGATGTAAGGGTTGTGTGTGGCTGAGGGTGTGTGGACCTTATTTATATAGAAAAGACAGGCAAACAAAAAAAAATATGTGGAAAATATGAAGAAAAGTTATGAGTTAAAATGACCCAACACAACAGAACAGATGTTTTATTTTTAAAAACAAAAATTTCAAAATGAGAAAAAAAAAATGAATCATTTGATCCTTAAATTTTCTTTTAAATAAATGAACAAAAGTAGCAAGAAAAAAAATGCAAATTTTTTCTTTATTTAATAATAAAGAAAAATATCCATGAATTTATTTTTATGTCATTTTCTTGTGTATAAATCAACGTCCTTTACAAAATTGAAATCAACATTCTTTATAAAAAAAACTGACGTATTTTATATTTGGCTGTGCTAAAAATATTCTTGTATTTGTTATTTGTAATTTTAGGTAACACATGAGAATTTGGGGAAATAAAATACAATAAAATTGAAGAACGTAAATCATTTGAACAACATAAAAATAATCCACAACATATCCTGTCAAAATTCAAGGATCATTCCTGTGAATATTGCGCATTTCTTAATTCTTAATAAATCAAAAATACCGACAACAAAAATTAAAAGAAAATAAAAAATAGAAAATTCAATGTCAATGTCTCTGATTGTTGATCGTTTTGTAATATTTCTTCATTTGTTTTTTTTTTCGTTTTCTTTTCTATTTCTGTTTTATTTGTGAAATAAATAAAGGAATTAAATCAAATATTTGTTCCTTAATAATAATGATTTCTACTATACTGACTGTGTAAATAAAATTATTATATTTCATGGAGGTCGTTTTTTTATAAAAACAAATAAAATATTAAATTAAATTAAATAAATTTTTCCTTTGTTTTCTTCTCCCAATCTTCCCACATTTTTTTCCCCATTCCCAACTCTTATAGAAAAATATTTTGATTATGATTTATTACAAAACTCTTAACTTTTTTTTTTGTTTTACTTGAAGTTTTTATTTTTCATTTTATTGAAGGTACCTGAACCCAATATAAAAGGTTAAAGATTTTTTTTCTTCATTCATTTGGTAAGAGATAAATGAAGAAATTTTTCGTTTTTGTTATTATGAAGTAATCAAAATGAAAATGAATGATTTCTTTCCTTCTTCTGTTAAAAAATCACGCAGACATATATCGACATTTTTATTATTTCAATTTAGAAATGATAAAATATCACAAGAAAGAAAATATGATTCGAATGATTTATAAGTCTTCAGTATTTTCAGTTTTTGTTGTTGTTAGAAACATTTTTTTTTTCATTTGAAGAACATCTTTGGTATATTGTATTGTAAAAATAAATAAATAAATTATGAAGTGTTAATAAATAGAACAAAATTACTTTTGTTTATTTCACCACAATACAAATAATTAAAGTGTTTAATTAAAATTTCTTAATTAATTACTTGTCACGATTTTAAAATATTAAACACAAAAAAAAAAATATGAAGAGAGAGAAAAAAAAAAAATAAAGGCTTAATTTCTCTGTTTTAATTGCGTATTGCTTGGTTTGCTTTTGGGTTTGCTATTTTTAGAAAGTTTTGTTACGTCATTAATGAGTTATACATATTGATGATTTCAAGGGCATGGTTTTCACTGTTCAAATTATATCAGAGACTGAGTCACCTTTATACCATTATTCTCAGAATCATGAAGAAATATAATAGAAAACGACAATTTTAAAACCTAAAATAATCATTCATAAAATCCAAATGTTCAATGAATAAAATGCTCAAAAAAAACCCCATCAGCCCATAACTCTGTCATGTCTCAAAAATCTTTATGAAAATATCAAAAAATTTGGTCGACTGATTCAAGACAGAATCAAATTGATAATCTCAAAATTCTGAGTGACGAAAAAAAAATCAACCTATAAAACCGCTTTAAATTTAATATTTTTTACTTGTTGTTAAGAATTTATTAAGTTTGAACTTTTAAGTATCTATACGAAAGATGAATTTTGCTTCAATGAGAAGTTACTCAAAAGACAATCGTCCATTTCTCTTTAGTATGATCGGAAAAAATAACGTATAGAGAGGGATAAAAATTTTTTTATATAGCAAGAGATAGATTTTCTCTTATTTTTTTCATTTAAAACGTTTTCATAGAATCAGTATTTGAGCCCTGGTATGTGTATTTTGATCAAAGACATTTTATGTGATACCTTCATCAAAAAAAAAAAAACGAGACGTAAATATTAATTATTTATTACAAGATGGTCCTTTAAGCCTATGTAAGGATAAAAACGAATAATATTATCATCTCAAACCCACATCAATAACGTATTATTAGAAAATGTTTTCCCCTGTTGTTGAAAGTTTTAAAATTTTTATATAACAATTTTTTTTTTCTTTTTACAATTTTGCATTAAAGTAAAAGCTTTTGACGTTTAAGTTATGACTTTATGAGTCATCTTGTGTGATGACGTAGGTTAATAAAATATTATGAACACATGAAAAATTTTGTTAATGTTTATCGTAAATACAATAAACAGATTGTATTGTAGGTTTCACCAAAAATATTAAGTGCCGATTAAGTAAATTGTAGATTAATGTATGAGTATGTGGGAGTAAAATCATTTAAAGCGTAATTTAATTGTTTTATTAAAGATTATAAATATTATATTTAATAGAAAAAAATAAAGCAGAAAACTTACCTCCAACTGTGTAAAGAATAACAAATATTGTCACAATTAATCTTAACATAATTTACTGGTTTTATAGAATAAATCGATTATCGATTTATTGTTTTCCCTTTTTTTTTTATTATTATTTTACTTTTACGAATTTCCTCGTATTTTTATCGTAAATAATCTCAATTGTGAATGTTACAACTTTACTATATTGGTATGTTTTGTCTAGTTTAATTGATTTATGTCAATTTTTCCATTCAACAGTTTACAATTTATCCACATTGATACACAGTACACATAAATATTTACTTATGTTAGATATCTTGTTTTTTTTAAAGCATTGTTCAATAACATGTGTATAGAGGTGAATCCTTTATAATGTCAAAGGATTAAAATTTAAAAAATTATTATTATGTTTTTTTGGGTTAAACAACTCAATAATGAATTTAAAGGATCTAAATACTGAATGATTTAAATTTATTGGTTTAGAAGAAGGGATTAAGATGTTAATTGTTTTTATCCGCAATAAAAATAAATTTTTTAAATTGGATTATTTTCTCTTTAAATTCCTTTAACAAAGGATTTTAAAATCGGTCTAAAGATTCGCCTTTAAATTTAAATTTTTGATTCTTTTACCTTAATCTTCTGTTTAAAATTTTAAAATTACCTTGAACCATTAATAAGTACAAACCGGATTTTTGAGAATTTATATTCTTAAAATAATCAATTCAATGCAAACACTGACTTACTATTGACGTTACAAAATAAATTTGAATGTAATTTGAATCGTTTACAAGGGTAAGACACCGACATCTACTATTATAATGGATTGCCCAACAGTTCAACCCTTTTTTTAGAGTCAGATATTCGGACCATTTTTTACCTACCACAATAAAGTTTGCAGTAGTGAATATTGTAAAATAGTGTTATAAACAATACAAAAGGTGTATAAAATGTATGTAAACAAAAGTAAAGTAAATTTGCTAAATACATTTCAACATACAACAATTTATCTTTTTATAAGAGGTAAGTTTTTTTTTTATATTTTGTTTGTATTGAATATCAAGGATTATATAAAGTATACATCATATGAAATATAAAATATTAAATTATATTTATGATGATCGATAGATAAAAAAAAAATGTAATAAATTGTAATGAAATGAAAGGGTTATGTCTATAACGGTTTATGTTATAAAAAACATAATAATTATAGTTATAATGTGCGTAAGTCACAAAATAGTAATTAATAGTTTCTATAAGTCATTAAATTCCTCTTAATAAAAAACTACTTTTCTTTTAGAATTATTTCTATATACACATTTACTAATTCTCCTCAGTTCATCTTAGCATAAAATCATTCATGGTCAAATACTCAAAGTACAATTATAATATTTATTAATATAAAAAAAAAAAGTTTGTGGGTGAAAATTGATTTTTATAATGGAGAAATATAAAATACAATACAATTATATTCAATAATAAAAAGATATTTTGATTTTCAATCAAGACCAATTAATAATAAATTTAACTGAGTGGTTACACAAATTAATATTTTCGTCGTTAGAATATCGTTTTTTTTTTTTTAAAGAAAGGCAAAAATTTTATTTACGCCACTCAGTTAATAATTATAAAGAAAAAAAGAGTTGTCGAATTTCAGTCAAGTGCAAATATGATCAATTAAAAATTATTTTTACGAATAAAATATTACGTACAAAAATTTAAAAGAATAAATTTTGTTTTGTTTTTTTTTTTATAACAAAATTGACTTTTACAGTCATTCCAATTTTATTTTACAAGCATTAAAAAGGCGCTGTCGAAAGTCATCTTTACCACTTTATTTTATATTTTATAATAATAATAATAATAAATTTTCTTAATTAAGTAAATACTCAAGGACTCACTCAATTAGAGATTAGCATTTAATTGTTTTTAAAGAAGGAATTTAAAAAAAATCTCGTTTCTGTAGAAAATTTCTACAGTCTCGTATTTCAAGAGTTCTAAAGAAATGAAATATTAATGCTAAATATAATATTTATTTAATGTTGGAATTAAAAACTTATGAATAGGAAAATTCTTCTTATACCATATGATACAATATATGTGAAAATCAAGAAAACCTACATGACCCTTACATTTTATATCATAATAATTGTGATCATTTTTCATATTTTGTTTTATATTTAATGGCTTAAGGGTAAGAAATAAGTAAAGACCTTTTATGTAGGTAGGATTTGTCTCTATTTTTTTTATTTTTAATTAAATATTATCTATACTGTTTTCTATTGTTTTTCCAGTTTTTTCTTTCCCAATTATATTTTGACTTATAAATTCCTTTCACAATTATAATTCATTTTTCTTCTAATTTTGTTTTCTTAAACCGTCTGTCGTGTATTATTCAGATTATGTTTTTCTCTTTTTATTTTTCTTCTTCATTTTATTTTTAGATTTTTATTATTAAACTTTTTTTTCTTCTTTTATTTTAAAGATGGAGAAAATTTTAAATTATTTTACGTTTATGTGTTTTTTTATATTATCTTTCTTCAAACAGTAATTTGTTCAATTGATTTATAGTTTTTTATTCATTTGAGAGAAAAACTTAAAAATATATTTAATAAAATCTTTTTTAATTTCTATTTGTGATGAAAGTTCGTAGTTAATGTTTGTGGATTTTTTTTTTTAAATACAAAATTTTAAAGCAAAAATTTGGGTGTTATGAAACATTTGATTAGATTTTGGCGTTTAAAATTTAAAATGAAAAACAGATTTATTAGGTTTTTTTGTGTCTTCGCTTATTAATTTTTAAAAATTTTCATTTTTTTTATTTGAATTTATCTTCAATAAATATTTAACTTTAAAACTTTGTTTGAGAATATTATTGTAGTATTAATTTCTAATTCGTTTATTTATCTTTTCTTTTTCACAGTGTTTTATCAATTATTACATAATTTATAAACATTAATTTGTGAACGTTAATTTTATTCAGTCATAATGTCAACAGTCAACAGTTTTCAATTTCAATATTTGATGATATTTTGTACAGAAAATATCCTTGAGGCAAAAAAACTAGACAAAATTAAATCAATCGAATGAATTAAAACAAAGAAATGATGAACGGATATAATTTGATTTTTGTTTTCAGAAGTGAAAATGAAAATTAAATGTTAGATTCAACAAAACTCATTTTCTTATGAGACGACGATACGAAAATCATTCAGACAAAAAGAAACAATTAAGGAAAATTGTAGAAAGAGAAAATAGAGTGGTTTAGAAAGGAACCATAAGTTGGGTAATTTTTGGTCTTTTGATATGAAATTTAAATCCGATTAAATTAATGTTAAATGATTAAAGTTAAAGGACAATTTAGATTAATGTAGATTTGAACATAATAAATTTATTTAAAGGATTTTGCCCCCAAAAAAAAATAAATTGAATTTTAAATTAAGCAAAACTTTACTTTATGTGTTGTTGTAGTTGTTGCTTTTTAAATGTAATTTTTAATTAATAAATTATTGAAGTTATTTGTAAAAACAAAAATGTTTTGAGTTTCACAAAATTTTAAAACGCACAAAAACACAAAAATATTTTTCCATTTTAATCCTTATGGAAATAAATATTTAATGATGTTGATACTATTAAATTTTTTATTATAATTTATTATAATTTATTTCAACACTGTTGAACTTTGAATTTATTTCCAACGGTTAAAATGTTGTGTTCTTAGGAAACGAACCGATTCATTCAACAGTCACAAGATAACTGAATTTGTTTTTGAAAATCATATGCGATCTTTCTACTTGTATAAGTTATAACAGACGATAACATTTTCTCTGTTTACAACGAGAACATTTTTCCGAATGCGCGCAATTTTCACTCTCCTTTTTTTTTTGTTAATGTTATTTTATATGTGGATAAATTTTTACTGCGAGAAAAAGAGAACAAAATCATTTTTAAATTCTTGAGAATTATTTTCTTGTCTTTTCTTTTTTTCATTTATTTTATTTTTATATTTTTTTTTTGAGGTAAATAAAAATCAGCTGCTGATTTTAAACATCACTTGACGTCGTCTTTTGTGAAAAGATTATAATCTTTCTTATTTATTTCGTTGTTGTTCTAATTTCCTTTTTGATAACAATAGAAACCGTATAAATGTGTTGGCAAAACCCAAAACCATACAAAATTCATGTTAATAAAAATTATTTATAGATTCTTATTTTTGTTTGTTTGTTTATTTATTTATACTTTATTTCTATTGTATAACACTAAAAGTGGTTTAAGATGATACAAAATGATAACATTTTATTGTAATATACTCTTGAATTGTGTGAAGCGTGGTAAAATGATACATTATGCCATATATAGAAATATCATATATTTGTATAAGAGATTTAAAGTTAAAAGTTTTCAATGAAATTTACACCCTCAATCGAACAAATTTATCTTTCACATTTGAATATAAAAATATAATATATATAGCATCATTGAACCGCGTAATAGTATTTTTGTATAAAAAAAGGAAAGACATTTTTATTCTTTGGGAAAAAATGAAAAGAGTTGAGTTACACTCACACACAGATGCAATAAGAATCGTATAAAAGATAAGATATAAAATAATATAAGATTTGAATTTGAATGGAATTTGGTTATATATTTTTCGTTTTGTTATGTTTTATATGTTCTCCTTAAATATTCATCAATTTCCGGAAAATATTTAAACATTTTTTTTTTTTGGTTCTTCTCCTTCATACTTTCATTTGAAATGCAAATTCGATTAATGTTAAATTCATCATATCTTAAGTTGATATTCAACGGAATATATACTGAAAGATTTATTTGAATTTAGATCGTTATATATGTATGTATATGTATATGTGTCACTAAACAATCCAATTTATTTTCCACATATTTAATCAATTATACAATTCTTAAATAGTACTTTATGAACTCAGATCAAATAAAAGAGAAGAAAAAAAAATGGATAAACATCGAAAACCATAAATAAAGGAATATAAAGAAATAAAAGTAAGAAAGAAAAATAAATTCTGTGGGTGCAAATCAATGAAGAACGGATTCTTAATAGTAAACATTGATACAAACAAGCATGAAAGAAGAAAAAAAAAAGTTTTTTCATATTTTTAAGGTAAATAAACATACAAAAATAAAAGCTTATGGAAAGAATATTATATTTATTTCATGAGATGAAAAGAGTGAAAATCTAACTTAATAAAAAAAAAAGGAAAAAGAAAAAGGAAATAAAGGAGAGACCGAGACAATTGAAATCTATCAATATTTTATAACACGTGCGTTCGTCGGCAATTTATTTTACCAGACTCATATACGACGTCCTACACTCTTACCAAGTAAGGTTAGAAGGGGTTTTAATTTATTGACGTATTTTTGATTTTTTTTCGTAAAGCGGAAATTTGTATATAAAGTGAAAATTTTAATATATTTAGAATGATATGAGAATTAAATTATTTATTTTTTATAATTGTTGCTTCTGGATATACGATTTTTTAGACTTACATTTGAACAGAATTTATTAGGGATTTCCGGAAGTCCAGAGAAATAAAATATTTACACGTTAAATCCCTTGTTATTATTTTTTGATGAATGGTGAGTTTTACTCGGGTTTCGTTACTATTTGCTTAACAATAGCCCTTGTTTAATATATAAATACACCAACAAATTTCAATTAAAGAAATCATCCAATTATAATAATTTTAGGATAAAACGGAGATTCATTATTTAAATTTATTTGAATAATTGGTTCTTATGTTTAAAAAGAATGAACACTCACTCAAGTAAAATAAAAAGAAACAATCTGTTGTGTACTTTGAAAATATAAAAAATTATTATATAGCAATTATTTTTCCTCCTTCTGTTGTTCATAGCGCCAGGTTCTTAACTTTATTTTCTTTTAAATAAGTTCAATTACTGACAAACACCATGAACTAAATTTTCCAGCTTTTCAGTCAAGACACAAACCTTTAAAAACATTTTATTTTTTTTCCATCAGATTTCCAATTAGAACTTTAAGTTTTATTTTGCCATCTTTTGTTTTGGGAAAAAATCTTTTTATGAATATTTTTTGGAAAAGAATTGGGTAAAATATTTTACGATAAAATAATTAAACAAGTGAAATAAATATTTATACAAAATAATTACCCACAACTGATACAATAAGAAAGCACCACAAAAAGTAACACATACAAACATTTTTCGCCTTATTAAGGACACCATTAATTTTGAAAACGTTTCGTTTTACATAAAACAAAAGGGAACAATCTGCTTGCTCTTTGAATTATACATAGTTAAATTTCTTCAATATAAGTTGTATTTAGTGTACAGAAGAGAATATAAATACGATAAGCTTGCAAATATATTATATAAAGGGTCATGATTTATTTTCATTGACTTTGCCACAAGTTCTCAAATACTGAAGTCCATTACATTATAATTAAAATTATGGAAGTGTATTTATAGTACAAGTACCTCAAGGGGATTTGGGAAGTCGGCTGAGACAACAACAAAAAAAAAATCAATTTGGCTGATTATATGATACGAATTTTGTTTTTTCTTCCACTTCGTCAGCGTGTTGATCTTAAAAAAATATTGATTTGATCCTTTTTTTTTAATAATATTTTTGTTTATCAAAAATCACTTGTAAACAAATCGAAATGACTTTTTTCTCTATTTCTTTTGTTTGATTTTATTTCCCTAAAAAAACAATTTGTTTTCAGTTGATTTATAGTTAAAGGTCAGTGGATTTGTGTTTCCGTGTAAACAACGTAAAAAATATAAAATCAAAGAAAAACTATACCGTTTATAACTGGAGCAAAAAAATGAAATTATATTTTTTTTTGTGAAATATATTTGTGACATTTGATGTAAATTATGTAAACAAGACAAATGTTTCCCACAGATTTTCAAATATTACAATACGGACGATAAATTGTATTGAAATTGTGGTGTGCTACATCATCCAAAGAATAAGATTTTCAAAGCTCTTACGGAAAATTTGTATGATGTAATAATCCATCAAATCATAATCTTTTAATAAATTCATTGTTAATATTTAAATATCTAAAGAATTGTGTATAAGATATTTTGACCCTTGTGAAGTATTTCTTTATATAGTAAATAAATATGGACCTCTTTGGTCTAGACTCTTGATTTCATAATATAAAGTAAAATTATCAAACTTTTTATATGTTTTATTTATTTTTAAGTGGATGAAAAAATCTACTTATATTTTGGAAAATTATTAAACTAAAGTATTTATTTTATTCTTCATGTTGTTTAGCTCTTAGGAACGATTTAACTTTTTTATTTTTAAGAGCACGTGACCTTTTGTTCTAAATGATTAAACATTTTTATTTTTTAATTTTTGAAGGTTTCGATTCTCAGAAGAAAATATTGAGTGATGACAATTTATTGGCTGGGAACAATATTTTATATTTTTTTTTCTGGGAAAATTGACTCTTGTCAATATGTTGAGCCAATCTTTCAATATTTTTTCAACGATTATTGGGTAAATTGACTAATTAATTTAATACTTCAATTGGCAACAAGTTAAATTCTTTTTTAAAATATTATAATTGATTCTGAGAACAAACAGAAAAAAACCGAATGAAGATATATAAAAAGTTTTTTGTTTTGCCGGTTGTGTTTTCCTTTAAAAGGAGTTTTTCACGTGTCGAGTTGATTTAATTAAATTTAGAATATTATGATGACGTAAACGTAATTTGAAGAATAAATGACGAAACAATGCGAATGCATTTCTATCATTTTTTAATATTAATTTATACAAGTTTAGCAATAGTTATCAGGTAAAAAGCTATTTTTAACAACATACAAATCAATACGAACTTAATCCATAAACACATTGACTAGAAATCATTTCTCTGTATTGCAATTCAAGAATATGTATGTAATTCCATCGTGTCATTCAAAATAAAATTCAATTATAATTATTTATTGCAACTCAAGTAATTCGTTATAAATTTCTGACTGAACAAAAAAATTATAATTAATAAAAATATCAAGAATAATAGAAAATTGAGTTTCATAAAATAATGACTTTACTCGTTTAATACAGAGAAATTTAATACATAAATTTTTTTCTATATTTATTTATTTAATTTTTAATTTCATTAAAATAATTGAATTAAATCTCTACATTTGTATTGTTGTCATTGCTTTATTTGTATTTTTATTGTTGTTGCGGCTGTTATTATTGTTGTTGTGGTTGGTGGTTTCCAATTTCAATGATACTTAATTTTTAATTATCAACATTGCTTTTTTTTTGTCAATATGATTTTTTTTTGATTAAAAAAATAAATAAATAGGAATTCAAATTTCATAAGCATTTTTTATTCACCCCTACATTTTCTTTTTCTACTTTTTTTTTTAAATATTGTTGATTGATTGCCATGCATATTTTCCGTTTCTCTTTCCATACTTAAAATTGTTCTTTCTTATCTTTTTCTTTTTCATCTTTTCTTTTCTTTTGTAAGATAAATATTCTTATTAAAATTCTAAAGGACTGGGTCAATCAAAAAAATATCAAACACTTTTAGAACATTTGAAAAAGTTTTCTCATTCGTCCTTTGTGTCAGTATGTGTATGCTTGTGTATACTTGTGTTATTTTGTGTCAAAGAGAAAAGAACTTTAAGGAAAGAAAAATTATTGAAAGAATTTGCATGAAATTTTTAAACAAAATATGGGACAGAGTGAAAAAAAAAAATAAGTAAAGATTTTATAAATTATTAAATTTATTTATAAAAAAAAATTATTGATAATTGTATGGATTTTATTTTTAACTTAAAAATGAGTCAAAATTTAAACTTTATAATGAGATGAATTTATTTTTTGTCATTTCTAATATTTTATATAGAATAAAATTTTCTTTTGATTTGTGTGCGATATGACGTAAAAGTGGAAGTTTTTTTTGTTGGGTTAATAAAGATTGTGATAATATCACGTTACATCAGCACACATGAAGACGACTCATATAATGGAAAATTTAAACAGCTAAAAGTTACCATAGTAATCGGGGACAAAAGGAATAAATTGAATTTCATCCCTTTTGATGTTTTAATTGTCTTCTGTTGTTAGACAATTAAAAGATTTTCTTTCTGTTTATGTATTTATTAAAAAATAAAATGTGGAACGGAAATAATAAAAAACTGGAAAATACATAAATCCAAATGAAAGGAAATATCAATTGTGTTTATTTTAAGAACAAAAAATATGAAATTTTTAAATATGTTCAATTTTTATTTGCTCTCCCGGATGGTAATAATCTCACATTATAACAATTGAAAAACAAAGAAGGGATTCTACAGTCTCCTATAAAATTATTGTACATTTCCTCATTTATCCTCATGTATAAGATAATTAATTAACTTTATCATAATAAATCTTGTATTTCCGCTTCTCATAATACTCGGATCACAAGGGGTTAGAATTATAATGATAAGGGGGCAGGTAGAACAATTTCTGTTGGTTGTTGTTTGTTTTCTAACTTCTTCTTCAGGAAGTGAAGGATTGTGTTTGTTTTATATTTTACTTGATTTCATTAAAATATATATCAGCATGAGCAAAAAAAAAATACACGGGAGGAAATCGGTACAAGAAAATTCTATGTTTAGAAAAAAATATGAAGAAAAGTACAGCAAAAAATGATTGATGAAAAAACTAAAATGACGCGACAATTTCTTTACATATTTTGTTGTTATTTGTTGAAGAGGTGACACTAATGAAACTCGTCTCTCTTATAAAACTTTTGAAAATAGAAAAGGAATTTTCGTTTACTCTTCATTTTTCCTTTAGACACTTTACTCTTGCGGTTGACACTTCTGGAGAGAAAAAAAAAACATAAAACTAGAAGAGGAAGTGAAACCACAAGATTGATTGAAGAATAAAAGAAGAGATTTTCCTTTTATCCTTTATCAACATTTTGTATAAATTTTTGTTCTCTTTTTCTCTTATTCAATTCAAATTAAAATCGATTATTTTGTCGCAATCCTATTTATGTTATTCTTTCTTTTGTTAATTTTCTTTATATATTTTTGTTATTTGTTGTTGTTAAAAGACCTCGCGTGTTGTTATTGTGTTAATTACAATTTAGTTTCACTCAAAAGAAAAAAACAGAAGACAAGAGAGAAAGAGAGAGAAAAATTGATTTTAATGTCACACACACACACATGTTTCATAAAAAATTTTGTACTTAAAAAAAAGAAGAAAACAGTCAAAAAGAAGAACAAAAGTTTTATAATGAAAATTCAACGTCATAAAGTTTTTGTTGTTTTTGTTTATGATTTATTTGTTGTTGTTGTATAAATAGGTATCTAATGGAATAGAATTAAAAAAATAAAATCAAAATGTCGGAAAGGAAAAAAGAAATAAAATAAAAAAAAAGAATCAAAAAAGTGAAAATCGGAAAAGAGAAAACTGTAAAGTGAAAAAGAGGAGGAGGGAGCGAGAGAGAGAGAGAAAGAAAAAATGGTAATATTTATTATGTAATAAATAGGAAATAAAACTGACATTATGACATTATTTTATTTATTTTTTATTTTTTATTTAGATATTTTATTACATAAGGCAAACCTAACATAAAATGGGTAAAATGTATACGATAACCACCCTAACGTTTAACACGCTTTTCTAGTAAAGTGCCCTTATATATGATGAACCCAATACTTTTACTCCCGTACCAGCTCACCACCCATTTTTGATTTTTCTCTTTTATTTTATTTTGCTTTCTTTCTTTTTTCCAAAGTTAAGTAAAGTTCATATATGAGTTCTGATGACAAACACTTTTTCTTTTATAATTTTTATTTTATGAAAATAAAAAAAATGGGTGAAGTTAATTATACAGTAAAATATAATATAAGGGTGACAAAAACAAAGGAATATTTTTTTTTTATTAGAAAGCGTGACAAAAAAAAAATGTTAAAGATAAAAATGAGAAGGAAAGAAAATATTTATACAAGAATTTTTTTCAATAATTATTTTCGTGATGATAATCACAAACATAATAATCATAATCATAATAATCACAGTCATAACAATAATAATAAACCATCAGAATAAAGAAAAAAAACTTTATTATAAAAAAGAAAAACAATCAAAATTAATGATCCCCAATTTCAAATAAAGAATCCTTTAACAAACCTCGCAAATGAATAATCCATTTTCAAACAACAGAAAGAAATAAAAATGGGGATGAAAAAATTTAGGAAAGAAGTAAAACGAAAGTGTATAAATACTTCAAAAATCACCCTCTCTCAAAGTCAACCATCAAAAATAAACGTAACAATGGAAAATTTGTGGCAGTCTTAAATATAAACACAAAAACCAATATAATTTGTCATCATTATCAAACTAATTAACTTTATGCAGGTGCTTGGTCTATACCGGATTCACAGTAAGTATACAGTAAATAACCTCCGCGTTGTTTCGAGATACTCCAAAGTAACAATATACTAAAATTAACCCACAAACCTATTTTGCTGTCTCTCATAAATTTGCAGATAATAATCTTTAATATCTGTCTGTGTGTGTGTGTGTTTGAGAATGCAGGACCGACTTTATGTCCAAATGTATTAAAAATTGAATTGCGATATTCGTTTTGACAAGAACAAATTAAGTTATTTTAAAAGTTAATGATATATTTCAACTGAGTTGTGATGATGACAGAACGAGATTTTTTCACAATAAATAATTTCATTAAAATTTTTATTGAAACAATTTCAACTTCGGTAACTTTTTAAATGGGGTCAGTAAATTGAATACAAATTCATCACCAACGTTAAGTTAAGAAAATTTTTTTTATCAGAAAGTTTTGGCAAAAGAATATAATCGGAAAATAACCAGAAACATGAAAAATTAAGTGAGGTTATCTGTTTTGCCAATAATGCCAACACTTTATTCTGAATTTGGTACACAGGTTTCCTTTATTTATGCTTCCTGTAATTTCGTTCTTTTTTGTTTTTTTATTCAAACAATCGTTTCATTCAATAATCGAAACAATAAAAAAATCACAGATGAAAAAAAAATACCGGCTCTGTTTATGCCCAAGTCTATGTGGGTTTATTTTGTATAAAGGATACAACCGGATATAGGAATGACACTTTTGTTGCTACACTACTGCTACTGTTGAGGGATTTATTTTATTGCAAAAGTACCTTCATACACACACAAACATTTTCTATTGCAAATAATTTATAGTGTTGTCAGATTTGTGCGAATTATAGGGGTGGGTATTATATAAATAGGGCGTTCGAGACACAATTTTATAGAAAACGGGGTATAATATGGTATAAAAGAAAATCCCACCCATTCCCGCATTCAGTAATAAAAAAAATGTTTGGACAGATTCTACTAAATTATATCCTGTTGAATGTTTCAACTTAAAACATTTCACCAAATAAAAAAAGAAAGAAAAAGGAAAGGAAAGGAATAAAAAAAGTTTCAACATTTTCTTTGTTTTTCCTTTTTTTAAATGTTATTCTATAAAATATAATAAATTAATTTGTTTCAACTTCTTTACAGAGAGAGAGAGAGAGAAAATAAAATAAAAGGAAGAAAGTTATATGAATCGCATGTTGCATGTACATTTGGATAAATTATTGTAAAGTTCTTGTGCAAAAAAGAATTAGAAAACATTTTACGTTTTTGTCAACTCATGTGTTTTCAAATATAAACAATTGTCCTCTTGTCCCTTTATACCATATACGTATTTATACATAAGCAAATACCCAAATCAATTGTCTTCCATTATCGTTCCATTAATTATACTGTTTGCTTTTTTTTCGTCCTTTTTATTTATACAATATAATCATATAGAGAATCGATTGTTTCCATATAGTTTGACCTTTACGTTACAATATACAAATTTATATGATTTCTGTCACGATATCAAACCATTAAAATAGGGTAAAAAATTATTATCATTATTCTTTTTGAGAATGGAATGGATTGTTTATATAATAAAGGTAAACTTTTGTGGGATTAGTCCCATCAATTATAATCATTATTGTATCTATATATTGATCCATTTCTTTTAATATGCTTTTATGCTATTTTCCATTTGGTGTGTTTCCCAGAAAAGAAACGAATAAAATTTTCAAATATCATAATAATCAAATGTTTTATGATAAGAAATTCAATATTTTCCTATTATGTGTCTTAGATTTTGAATATAACTAGTGAATTAAATTTACTGGACGCTTTAAACTTCCATGACTTCTGGTCATTTAATCTCCTAATTGATTAGAACTCATTGAGGGACGTAGGCTCAATAACTTAAGATACCGTGTGCCCTTTTAACACGCATTTATTATTATTTTAGAATACAAAAGAATGAAGAAGAAGTAGAAAAGTTATCGAAGAAAAAATTTATTGATGAAAAATTGACGTAAGTAAAATTCATTATTATTATGAGTAGAGAATTGAAAATAATCCTTAGGATTTTCAATATAAAAATCCTTTTGGGAATTTCATTAATATAATTTTTGTTTCTTTCTTACCAAAGAAAATATAATAATAAAGAGGATTTTCTTTCTTATGTAAACAATATATATATATGTGTGTGTGTGTGTAACTAATTAGGGATTTACTTTTTTACTTTTTTTTCTGTTTCGCTTATTTTCTTATTATAATTTTTTTTGGTAGAAAATCTTTCATAATAATTAATAAATAAACTCAAGCAACACACACACACACAAATTTTAATAAAAATGTATTTATGAAAAGATGAAGAAAAACGAAAACCACTCAAATTTGAGTTTAATGATGTCGTTTTTGTGTGTCAATTGTTGTTTTTATTCTATATTCTATTATAACACTTGAATATAATTCCCATTATGTCAACCTAAATAGAATAAATCTTTTTTGACATTATTTTATTGGCTAAATATTTTTTTTTTTTTTATCAAATGAGGTCAGTTATTTTTGTTTCTTTATATTGACAGTATTTAATTTCTAGGATGTTCATATACACATGAAAACACACACACACACAGAAGATACAGCACATGTTTTTATTCTCAGGAAATTATTCTAGTGAATTGAATTTTGTTTTTATGTGTTTTTATGTGATATTTCTATGAAGGAGCTTTTAGAAAACATCAATAATTTTTAGTTTAATTTTTGGTTCAGAAAATTTTCTACAAAATTCAAATGATGTTTAATTTTGATTTTTCCTGATGATTATTTTATTATACCATAAACACAATAAATTGAACGTTAGTAGCACCAATTAGGTTTCGACTACGATGCTCAAAGTTTTCAAGTTTTATGGGTCCATTATATGTTTTGTCTATTATTATACCAAACAAAATATTATAACTTTTGTTTTCCAATTGAATATTTATTAAATTATTATCATCTGTACAAATATTAATTAAACTTTTAATGGAATATCAAATGATAATTTATTTGACCTGATATTGTTTTGATATATATTCTTATTGTTAATTATTACTGAACCAATTTAATATGGATAACAATAATAAACAATAATAAAAAATTGGCTGACTAAACATAAACTAAATTAGAGAAAATTAAATTAATAATCATCTTTTGTTCGAAGAAGATAATTTTCATTATCAACATTATTTTTTAATTAAATCTTTTAATTTTTTTGGTTGTTGTTGAATAGAATCTATTCATATAGGAAAATATAATTCCTTTTTAAAACAAAAACAAAAAATATTTAAATCTTTAAGACAAATATTATTGTATTTTTAAATCTTTTAAATGAAAATTAAAAGTATGAAAAAGGTAGAAAATATTTATTATCACAGGTGTGCGTACATGTACGTATGCACACACACATTAGAATTTTCATACTTTAATCGTATTCGTGTTGTGTTTAAACACGGAACTTGGGAAATTAAACTAGGATATTGTCACACATACACACACACATACACAACACTTAAAAATATACCAAAAATCCAATTAAAACTTGTGTTAATATGAATAATGAAGTGACTTTTAAACAATATTATTATAACAGCTGAATGAAAATTCTAGTAAATGACAACAATAACAAACAAAAAGCAAAATATATAAAAAAAATATTGTTATTGTCACTGTTCACAGTCAATTTGTCTCATTTATATCGTTTAGAAAAGAAAATGTTAAAAAGAAGAAAAAATAAAATGTGATATGAAAAATAAAACCAACAACAAAATAGAGAACAGAAAAGGGGAGAAGAAAATTCTTTAGCAGTTAAAGAAATAATTTTCAGTAATTTTTTTTTTGTGCTACAAGGTAAAAATATAATAATAAATATTTTATGTCTTTCACACTTTTTACACTGATTAACACACACCCATAAATTGATATGACAAGTAAAATAGAAACAGAAATTTAGTCAGAAGATAGAAAAAAAAGTGTTTATCTTTCATTTGAAAAGAAAGAAAAAGAATGAAGGAAAAAAAAGAACGATCCAATTTTATTTTTCGTTTCGTTTTTTTTTTGGGTCCATTATTTTAAATTGAGCTTATTATCTGTTTCAATATATGAAAGCTTTATTATTGAATTCTTATATATTTTTGTAGAAAAATTTGTTGTAAGTGATTAGAGTGATAATAAAGGTATATTTTATACTGGAAAAATGCTTTAACTATTTTCATGGATGTGAAATTTGAGATACATTTATTTGTAATTTTCGATCAATTTTTGAATACAAATCACAAATTCGGTAAATGCGGGTTTCTTTTGATTTCATTTAAACTTTTGCATATTTTTTCTTGTTTCCCCTTTAAAAATTTGATTGTGGACTTTCTCGCATTGTCAAACAATTTCTATCGTTTATTTTCAGTTCATTTAAACAAAAACTTGATCGAAATTTATGAAATTTTCTTTAAAAAGAAAAAAAAAAAATAAATAAAAATAAAATGATGAATTGAATTTTTGGGACAATCGATATAAAATCTAAAATATTAAATTAAAGTAGTTTGATTGAATCTATGATGTTGTAAAAAATAAAAACCCATTAAAAAGTTCCCTTTTAAAGAAACATCAGCCGATAAAAAATCAATAAATTTCATGTTTTAATATTACAACAAAAATGAAATTTTTCAACATAATAATCAACCCTTCAACAATTTCTTTTTTTTTTGCTCCCATTCTTTTCTATTCTTCTTCTTCGTCGTCATCGTCTTCTTCTTCTTCTTCTTTTTCTTTCATTTTCTTTTGTCTGGGATAAAAAAGGATTAGAGTGACTGATATTGAAAGTTTCATCTGCTTTTTTTTTGGTTCTTTTGTGACTGACATAGAACGTTCAACATAAAAAGGTGGAGGAGTTCATAAAAGTAAGAAAGAGTATTTAGGGGGAGTGAATGGAAATCTTTGAACAAGAAGAAAAAATAAACTTTTCTTTTCGTTTTCGTCTTTTTTTTCCTTCATGGTAAATTTTTTCATCTTGAATTTATCCCTAAGGACATTAATGTTAGAATTTACATTTTTTTTCTACTATTCCCTTTCTATAATTTGCCTCTCTTTCTCTCTTTTCTTTAATTTGTCCTTTTATGTTGTTCTCTCTTTCTTTCTCTTTCTCTTACTCGATTTCCCGTATTCCTCAAGCTACATTCTTTAAATTAAATATTTTAATTTTAAAAAGAAAGTTTTTTTTTTCTTTTCCTCTTCACAAAATATAACAAAAAGAGGAAGACAGTTTTGTGGAGCCAAAAATATAAGAGAGAAAAAGAAATGGAAAATGTTATTCTTTTCTTCATTATAAAAGAGTTAGCAATGGATTTAAGTTGAATTTTGTGTGTGGTATAATATTGCGGTTGTGGGTGTTTTGGGTGTTTCTCAGAACACGAATATAAGTATCCTTGGAGACAAAAAAAAAAAGAAAAGAAATAAGAACTAAATCCCGCCGTAGTCAAATTCCCTATCATGACTGCAAAATCATACAATTATTATGTTGTTGCTGAAGCTGAATTTCCTTCCCGTTTTCTTCTTTATCTTTCTTCTCGTTATATTTCTACCTTTTTCTTTACTGTGATTTTTTTATTAACTTTTTCTCAAAATACTAAAGATCCTCTATTGTATATAGGGGTTGAAAAAGAATAGCAGGAGAGAAATAAAAGCTAACACGAAGAAATTCTTTTTGATGTCCAATCCTTAGAAATAAGGAATCCAAACTGATTGTAGTAGGGTATGAAGGTTGTGAGTGCGTGTGTGTGTAGATAATTGAGATATTTTGATGCGTGCAAAAGAATGGTTAGATTATTTAGTACATGTTGATGTGGCATATTCTTTTCCTATTATTGATAATATTGTTTGATTGTAACAAATAAATTAATTAAAACTTATAAAAGAATTTCTACTTTTTCATCATCATTGTTGTTGTTTTTCTCTTGTTTTATTTTTCTTTCTGCTATTTGTTTTTCCTAAAATTGAAATAGTTTTATAAATAACTTTTTTTTTTATCTTCAGATTTTGATCTTATATAAAGTTGTATTTTATTGAAAAAATAAAAAGAAAAAAAAATACAAAAGACAAAAGACAAAATAGAAACGAAGAAACTTTTTTCTTTTTCTTTTTTTTCTGTTTGAATTTATAATTTTTCACAATACGTTGGTAAGAGATGCAGAATAAATAATTTTCAAGACTCTTCATGTTAAGAAGTTTCAAGTAAATTTTTTTTTGCCTAAATGTTACAGAACTTTTTTTTTTTGCATTATTTTTACTCATAACTGATTTACTTCCTTTCTTCCATCTAAATATTTTGAAGAATTCGTGGATATTTTTTCTACCTTCAAACAATAAAGAATTTCTTCTCTTATATAAATTTAAATTTTATTTTATTGCACATCAAAAATCTACATCCTTATTTAATAAAATGAAAAAATAAGGAACAAAATACAATAAGAATATAGATCAACGAATCTAGAAAAAATATATAACTACAACGAAAAAAAAAAAACCATAACAACAAAAACAAGAAGAGAATAGAATATAATTTGTAATAATCTAAAAACGTCATGCGGCGGCTTCTATTATATCGTTTACCGCCCGCGTTTTAAATATACCAACGTTATGATACGATAAAAATAAAGGAAAGAAGCTGAAAAGGAAACGAGAAAGTAGAAAAAGAAAAAAGAAAAATATAAGTAGAAAATTGAACATAATTGAAAATTCAATTTTCATGAAAATGATTTTAAATTGATATGAAAGTTTTTTTTCTCTCTTTTTTTTTTCGAGAAGAAAAATTCATTTGTGTTGAATTACAATTAAGCGGGAATATAATCACAAACGATAAGAGAACATCATATCTCCTTCCAACAGGATAATCTCGCCCATCTCACTTGACAATCGCAGAGAAATAAAATAAACTGGTATACGGCGAACGGTACGGTTTTGTCAGAAATAAAAATTCAAATTGATGGCTTTCTTTCGCTTTTGAATAAACATAAATGGTATAAATTTACAGACATATACAGACATAGAGACAGAAAGACAGTTTTATAAAGCTTGATTTTTTTTTTTAATAAATTAATCTAAATTTAGATACATTGCTGGTAATTCTTGTGCCTTTTTTTTTTTTGTTAAATTCTCTTTCATATAATATTATTTCATTTATTCTATACGAAAGGTATGAAAGAAATTGTCTCTTGTGAATATTAAAATAAGATTAGAAGGGTGATTTAAGATTACGATATCATATAAGAAGAAGAAGAAGAAGAAAGAAGAAAACGGTGGAAAAAAAATAAAAGTAGAAAGTGGAGAATTTTTTTTTGGTGATGTAGTTAAAGGTGGTGGTTTATATAAAATATGCTGGATTTACCATAGCGTAAAAGTCATTAGTACCGGCTGTTTGATTATTCAGAACATTATTTTTGGTTGTCTCTGGCGTTACACTTGTATACATAAATATATATATATATATATATATTTCTCTGTTTAACTATGTGTGTATGCTTACATATGTGTAAGCGTATTGGTGTTTTTAGCATATATTTTCGAATGAAGAAAATGAAAATGAATTTACCTTTTCTTTTTATATATAATAATAATACTTACATCAACAAAGAAATGGGTGATAAAAACTTATGACTTTTGATAGGGTAGGATGAGGTCGAAAAAAAATCATTACCTTTTATCCTATTATAGAATATATCGTACTACTTCCAACACGACTTACCATTACCACTGTTCATTATACTATAAAGCTCCAGTGCAGCGCTGGATTAAATCTGTATAAGCTACTGCGGGAAAATTTTCCTTCAGTTTATTTTTTTTTTCTTTTGAGTTTCTCAAATTTAATATAATTTTTTTTTTGGTACAGATAAATCTTCCTTTGTCCTTACGGATCTTATTAAAATTAGAAAGTTAATGTCATCAAATATGGAATGATTAGATTCATGATACTAGGATTACGATAAACGAAGATTTATCTAAACAATTGCTAATTTTCTTTTTATTTATATTAATTATTCACCTAAAAAAATATAATCCGATATTATTGAAGTCATAAACCTCGTTTAAAATAATGCTTACAAATACAAAAGTTAATTGCATCAAATGATGTTTGATGTTTGGTTGATGTTTAATGAAAGATTAAGATTGAAACAATTAATTTCCTTTAAATAATTAAATCCAATTGACGTTTATATGACACATAACTACGCTCTTTTTATTCTTTACATAATCAAAAACTTATATGAAATATGAAATGAAAATCAATTATTAAATGTTATACAACTTATTTGATTATCATTTCCAACAGACTATTATGAATAAATTTAATAGTCATAACAATTTTTTCTTTCTAAAATAGCTTTAAGTGGAACTACATATATTTGGAAATAGAACTTCAAAAATTCTTCTTCACCCTTTGATCATTATTATTTGTTCTCTTTTCTATTCTAAGAATTTTTCATAAAAATAAATGAAAATAAAAAAGTCATCCAATTTAGTAAGAAATTTTTCCAATTTTCTCGCTATATTTTTATTTATTTTTCATAGAAATCGAAAATAAGGTAGAAAATGTTAGAAATATGTATAAATATTTTTATATAAATAAGAAACGTCAACTACATGTTTCATTTGTTGTTGTTTGTTAATGTGTTCTTGTCCCTATTAAAATATCGTATATTCTAGGTACCTTTCATTTTATTTGTTGTATTTTTAAAATGTATATATTTTATATTGGTAGATGGTTTACTTCTCCATCTCACAGATGTGTTATTATTTTTCTGTTCCTGTAATGTTACATTTTGTGTACATAAATGTACATCTGGTTGTTTCTTTTCCGTATACAAGAAACATAATATGTTAAGGATGTTAAATTTGTATAAATATAAAATATAACTTGTACTCGAAAGAACATTTTATCTAAAGTCTAGTTTCACATTTTATATTATTAAAATAAATATTGCATTGCAAGCAAATATTTCACAATTTTACTCTATATATTCACATTTTATTTTTATAAAAAAATTTAAATATGAAATCTCGACACATGTAAATAAAATTGAAAGAGTAAAATAAACTTGAAACTTTATGCTAAATAATATATTTAAAATTTTATAAAAATTCTAAATTAATAATCAATACGAATGCAATAATTATTGAATTGCATTTAAATAATTTAAATTTACTTTATTTCTTGTTAAGCTTGTTAGGGTAGAATTTTGCGTTTATTTTAATATCAAATCTATTTTGTATTTTACAAAATATTTATTTATTATTTTTAATCTCTAGATAAATTTGAAAGTTTTATATTTTATTTTATAATTTATATAAAATAATAAATGTAAAAAATATTTATATTTGCAAGTAAAGAAAATTATATATAATGATTAATTGTTTTTATCATTTAGTAAACACTCGTTTTCTATAAAACTTTTTACATTAATAAATTTATCAGCATATAAAATTATAAAGTAAAGTTTAACATATATTATTAGATAATAAATGAATATTATATATAGGTATGTATGTGAAATTTTACTTCAACTATTAATAAGGTTATATAAAAATGAGGTCACATAATGCACGTTTTTGTATAAAAGTCATATGCTTACATTATGCCATATCACATGCCATACTGTTTTAGTATTTTTTTTAAATTTCAATTTTATTTTATTATTTAAACAAGAATGCCTGAGTTGTAAAAACTAGGATGGGTAACATCAAAAATGAACCCTTAAACAATATCATTTCTTTATTTTTAAAAAATTTAAGTATAAAAATATGGAAACGAAAATCTTTTCTATATAAGTTTTTTTTTCATCTTAAATAAGTTATGATGTTTTATTTTCTGCTTTAAAAATTTGGGAGACCAACAATATCCTTTCATATGCATTTTTTGTTTTGTTGCTATTTTTGTTGGTTTTAATAAAGTTGAGTGGAATTTTATGAGCATGAAAATATAAAATAAAAAAAAAAATAGAAAAAACCTTAAACAACAACAAGAATATTCTTTGGACAGAAAAGTAAAAAAAAAATAGACTGTAAAAGAGACATATTTATAATATAAAATTTTACTCCGCCTCAGAAACAACACATACACATCCATTATATAAGTTACTCATGGAAAAGTGTGTAATATGATATAATATGTTGAAACAATTTTATTTTGCTTTTGTTAAGTTTTAGTTTCTGTTCTACACAATCTATTTATTTTCTATAAAAAGTTTTATTTTTCACCACCCTTATAAAAAAACAACAATAATAACCAGAACTAAAACTAAATTTTATTCCAGTGTGATATATGTTGAAATTATATGTATCTCACTATTGATGGGTGGTGAAACTGAAAACATAATAATGTCACCAACACCAGAAGGATAAATGTTAATTAGTAACTTTGATTGCTTGTTTTTTTTTTTGGTTTAATTTAGACGAGTCTAGTATAAAATAAATGGATCACAAATATATTTTTGAGAAATTGGATGCATTCAGGTGAACAATTTTCTGTTTAATTAATGTAAAAAATTATTATGTATTCACGCATTTTGATATGTGCGCTTGTTTTTTATTATTTGTAGACGGGATGTTAGATTTGTACATGTAAGATAACAGTTATTTTGAAATTCTATTAGCCTGAAACTCGACTTAAAATTATATTCTTCTAAAACTAATTTTTAACACTGCCGATATTTAACCCAATGTCATTGATGGGCTTAAAAAGTGTTTAAATATAATTTAAGTTTAAAGTTCGTCATATTCGAGAAACTATTCTAAGTATAAGTTTCACTGTAATTGAGTTTTCATATAAAACATTCGACTTGAAACTAAAGAATCAATTCCAGCAGAACTTAATATGTTTGCCTTTTATGAAAACTATTTTAAAAAAAACATAAAAATAAGTTTTTCATTAAATTAGATTTTTATTTCTAAGAAGCGCAGAAGAAAATGGATCATTAATCACGATTTTTCCCCTCTTTTCTTCTTCGTTCTTTTATATTTTTTTTTGTTCATCTCAATAAAGGTAATAAATTGAACTGTCACTAAGTGTATGTATATGATGCTATGTGTGTGTGTGTGTGAAATATTTATTGTGTAGAAGTTTAAGAAAAAAGTGACACAATGAAAAACTTCAAGTTTAGAATTTAATAAAGTTTTTTAAGTTGTTGTTTTATTCTGCTTCTCTTTCCTTTTTTTCATCATTTTCTATCGTCCCTTTTATATTTATTTATTTATTCTTGTAGAACAGATGAAATCAAGCTTAGAGGTAACGGGAGAAGAAGGAAAGAATACGAAAAAAAGTTATCCCTTCATTCAATTCAATGACCGATTCAAATCGATGCCACAAAGCTTATTGTCCAACTTTTCAATTTTCTATGAATTTGAACGATATTTTATTTGTCAGTGGTTCGAATTTTCTTACACTTTTTTCTGTTAGTGATACCACAATTCGAAATATACATCTACATCTGTCAATCAACATAAATTTTGGATGCGGAATTTAAAAGTTAAAGTTTGTTTTTCTTTTAAAAGTAAAAAAATCAAAAAGAAAAAAAAGGCGCCTCCATCGAAAAGTTTTTGTTGAAAAATATTTGGGCATTGCTCTTTCCACGTTAATGCAATCACTTTTATATTGTTATATTTTTTTATGTCTTTTTAGGAGGAGGGTCAACTTTACAATCGTTTCAATTTTGATGAATTTTTTTTGTATGTTGGATGTGTTGGTTGTTTGTAGAGTTGAGAATGTATTTGTTGTTATTGCTGTTGTTGTTTTCTATTATATTGAATTTACTTGAACAACAATGATATCATTGATTATTATCGTATATAGTGATTGTATTGTTGGCTATTTTAAATTTTTGGTTCGTTTAATTCACAATTTTTTAATCATGTGACAACAACAATAACAACAATAATAACAATTCCAAACAACAAAAAATGAGAGGATGAAAGTATACGGAAGATGAATGATGGAATGGTGGTAGTGTGAGTTGTGAAGCAGTACGTATTCAATACAGCAGGTGAACCGTCAATTTTGAATTAGGCGACGTGAAAAAAGAAAATGAAAATTGAGAATAAAATGGAAAATAACGTGAAATCGTGAAAATACAAAAATATATAAATTTTTATAAAGAATTTATGATCCTATTGAAGTTAGATATTTTTCTTTTTTGTTGTTGTTATTTTGTAATGAAAAAAAAGGGTTATATTGGATTAGATTGAAATGAAACGAGCGTAAAATAATAAAAAAATTGTATGATGATGAAAAATATGAAAACCTGTCAAATGTTTGAAATTTATATTTATTTTTTCAATTGTCTTCCTTTTTTTTATTTCATACTTTTATTTTTTATTTTGTTGCGTGCGGTCATATGAGATATTTAAGAATTATTTTACAAACACACACACAGTCGAATGAAAGTAAATTATCAAATATCAATAATATTGTCTTCATATTTAATTAAAATTAGTTTAATCTTTTGATAAAGGTTTTTAGGTTTCAGTCAGAGGTTTCAATCTAACAAATAATTGCTAATTCCCTTTTTGATCCTTCTGATTTTGACTAATAATAAAATAAGAATTCATTTGATAAAATCAATTTCATTTTGATTTGATATTGATATCGATTCTAAAATGACTTTTTTTTTGTTTTTTTGATTAAAAACTTCTGTAGATTAATTTCCGATAAGGAAACATAGCAAACGAATAGAAGGTTAAAAGTAATTTTGTTCTATTGAATGTTGACTTTTGTCCCCATTTAATTTTTTCTTTTTTTCTTTTTCAATACAATTTCTAATCTAAATCAAAATTTAAATAATCATGACCTTCAAAAAGGCAAGTCAAACTAATCATTAATCACATATTGAAGTTGTGTATATAAATAAAGTTTGATTTTAGATAAGGTATATTTTAGGTCGATTAATACGATATATTTACGCAAAAATTAAAGTGCTAATTTCAGAATTATTTATACGCGCTAAATGGGAAATTGGGTGATTTATGTTTTCTTCACCTCGTCCTTCCATTTTTTTTTCTCGTATATTTTACTAGTTATATATTATCTCACCCTTTGATTACATAATTTAACGTTTTAAGGTGTGTTTATATATCGATTTATATATTACTTACTTCTCTATAGATAATCTGGGTATATAAATTCAAAAAAAAGAAGTGGGGAAAAAACCCCCAAAACAAACACCAAAATTGGATTAATTATTATCGTAAAATTCAATTGAAAATTTAGAATATGGAATCAAGCTTTTAATTTGTTTCCAATTGAAATTCAATTAAAAAAAAATCTGCGGTGTCAATAACAGCAATCCCCAAGTTGCGGATTAATAAAATATTGATTCTAAATGAAAATAAATGAATTATTTAAATAGACACGTGTTTTGAACTTTGCTTTAAAAGAAAGAACGGCGAAAATTCAAAAAATTCAAGAGAAATTAAAGAGAATAAAATAAATGTTCAGATAGATATTCCGTCACTTGCAGGTTTTCGTTTTATTATTTCTTCTGCTGCAGGGATAGAGAAAAAAATTGTTATTAAAATTTAGTTACACACAAAAAAAAAGGGAAGAAGAAAATTAAGGTATCGATATCAAATACAATGATTTCAATGACTCACACACACATTCAATATTCTCTTGAGATTTTACGAAATAACAAGAAGAAAAAAAGGAACGTGAAATTTGTATGCTAACACAATCACGATTATTTGTCTCCAGAGAATAAAGACAAAAAAAAAAATACATACAGAAAAAAATTGATTTGTACGAAAATCTTTTTTCGCATCTTAAATTCATTTTTTCCTTACAAGAATAAAAAATTATTCTTTATTTTTGGCAATGCAAAAAAGTTAAATAGAAAACGTTTGATGGGTTGGTTCTGGGTGGCAAACTCCTCATTTGATAATGGAACAATAATAGAAAAAAGGTCACTTCATTTTGTCAATAAAAAGGTTTTTCTTTTTTTTTTTTCTTTTTGAATTAAAATCTGTTTCGTTTTTGTTGCTTCTGTATATGGTAGGTCAGTATATAATACTACCCCGTCACAGTCAGAATTAGATTCATCATCAGTATCATTTATTCTCAGAAGTAATTATGATGATCATCATCATCGTTTGATCATCTGTTATGCCACTGTAAATTGATTGTCAGAGAAACAGGAAATTTGGAAAATGTTTTGACTTTGACAATAAACTTGACCGAAAAGAAAAAAAAATAGTATGACATTGAATTTAAATTTGTTGATTGACTTATGATGAATGTGACACTGCCACATTTTACGTTGTGACATATTCAACTGAAGGTTTTTGTGTTTATTTGAGAAATAAATTGAATTTTGGTAATGGTGATATTTGTGGAAACACCAAGGTCAGCAATTGTTCTCATATGCAAGCATTACTTCTTATTTCATTGGACATATTTTATTTCATTTACCATTAGAACTCCGTTCTTAATTTAATAATATCTAACTTGCTAGAGAAATTTTTGATGCACAAAATCACAAGAATGATGGTTTATAATTTATTCATTTCATAATGTTTTGAATTTGTATAATACAAAAAGTTTGAAATTATGTAATATTTTCATTATTATTCTATACTTTAGATTAAAGATTTAAAAGCAAAGTTGCTGTTATTGAATTTACTCTCGTATCGATTATACAAAAAAAAAGTTTAACAACATCCATATACTGTTTGACTTTATCCCTTTTAAAATCTGTTTATTCTTTTATCTAGAGACAATCTTTAAAGATTTCACATATAAAATCATAACCAAAACAATAATATTTATATTAAAAATAAATCCTTCTCTATAAATCACTCTACTTATTTTTGAAATTTTATTTTCGTAAAAATATCAAGTGAAAATAATTATAAATGAAAATATTATTATTTGGTTTCAGTAATTAATTATATTATGTTTTTTTATTGCATAAACTAAAACCTTGTACTCTCAATAAAAATATAAAATTCACGTAAAAATACACACACACACACACTCACATGCTGATTGTGAGACACATATGGATCATAAAATAACAAATGCGTAAACATTTTTTGGAAGTAAAATAAATTTTTATAAATTTAATCTTAAGGAAAACAGCAATTTCATTTTTTGTTTTTATATTTTTCTTTTCTTCATCATGTTTTCTTTTAACAAGACAAGGAAAGGAAGGAAAGGAAGAGAAAAAAAAGTCAAATAATATTGACTTTTTGTTTTGGATAAAAATGCGGCATCACAGGATAAAACAAAAGCGAAAAAAAAAATTAGGGGAAGAGTGTGTCTCGTCGTTTTCTTTTTAAACCATTTATTGTCTTATTATTCTCATATTAGAAGAGAAGGAAAGTTATATTTGGGTTTGGTAAAGAGATTTAAAAGGGAAGATGGTTGATAAGGATAATATATTTAGCTATAGAAAACAATAATAACAGAGGCAAAAAAAATAAACAGTACAGAAAATGAGAATTTAGGATAAATTAGACAACAAGAAACAAGGAAGGATGAAGGAATAAATATTTGTATTTACATTTAGAATTTTGGGTTGGAGAACAGACATTATTTGTGAATAAATTGTTGTTTTTTTTTTCTTTTCTTAAACATTTTACCATGAGCTAAGCTAATTGTTATCCTTTGGAAACAATGAAATGCTATGTAACTGAGAAATAAACAATGTGAGAAATTTTGTTGATAAAATAAAATTCTTTACATTGTAGTTAGAGGCACCTAGAAAATTTTTAAAACAGCGGGCTGCAGTAGAATTTGGATATCATTTTTTTAATTAATTAAATAAATGTTAAGTCGTTACCATTTTTTAGGTTAGAATTTGTAAGAAAATGACAAATTCAATTTTGCATGCTTTTTGAATCAATTATTATCCCAAAAAAATAAGCAGGACAAATTCAAACATTATTATTTGTAACTATTAACTCATAAGTAGGATTGGAAACTTTAAATTTTCTTTACATTGAAGGTAAATTCTAGTGAAATTTTACAAACATTTTACATGCGATAAAAATGTTTTAATAAAATGTTATTCAAGTCAAGGGCATTTTTTTTAATTTCTCATTCCATTAATTATTTCTGTAGTTTTTATTTAATAAAATTTCATGTAAAAATCATAAAAATAAAATTAACAGAAAGCAAGAAAATAATACAAACCAAAAGAAAAAATGGACGCAATTTACTCTAAAAGTTTTTATATAAAAATAAATAGTTATGTCACGGCTGGTCTTTTCTCATATTATTATTTTATAAAACTCTCGCTTATATGTACGTTACAAAATAGAAAAACCATATAAAGTATAAAACTTAATTACATTAAATTATACTTTTTCATATTGTAAAATATATATTTTCATTAAATAATAAAATTTTATTCATGTTAACATGAACGGAATTAGTTATGGGTGCGGGCAAACTCAACACCCTCACCCAATAAATACTTCATCATTCTCGTTTTTCTACAAAATTTTTATCATTCCCCATTATACTAAACAAAAAAAAAAAATAATAGGAAGAATAGAGGGAAAATATAACCCCATTTACGTTAGTATTTTTTGCTTCTTCTTCATTTTTTTTTGCAGAATATTGTTGTGGTTATTTTTGTTCAACCATATTTTCTACTGAACAACAACAAAAAATAAATATATAGATACTCGCGTTTGATGTCTTATAAAAAAAATCTATTTATATGTGTTTGTGTGTATATTGATTGTTTATATATATGTAAGTATGTTTATAAAATTCTTGTTGTATTTATTTTCCATAAAAAAACATGAAAATAAAAAGTACCTGGTATACGATAAATTGTATGAAACAACCACCTACCACCCATCACAACCGGATATTATACAGCACGCGGAACATTTTTTTGTTTTGTTGTTTTTTATTATCTCGTCTTTTTTTTTTTGTTGTAACTGAAAGACAAGCGCAAATGATAAGGAATTGTCCTTATTTTACTCGTCTTTAAATTTATTTCAACGGAAATTAAATAGTTTTATTGTTATAGTTTTTTTTTTGTTGTTTAAAATTTTGTATTCATTTTGTTACATTTCTTCGTGGTGTCTGTGTGTAAGAATTGTTGTTTGTCTAATACTCGATCGATATTATAAAGAAAAGAAAACAAAAGACATTGAGCTTTTATATATATGCTTTTTATTTAATATTGTTTATTGTTTCTTTAAGAATAATAATAAAATAGTAATAAAAGAATTTATATAGAATAACAGATGATTGGATAAAGTATTTTTTGTTTGTTTGTTTTTGCGACCGAAATAAAATATTTTTGATGATTCTAACCTTTTAATTTAAAGACTTCCATTTCCACTTACCAAATATCAAACATTCATTTCTACATTTGAAAGAAGAAAAAAACACAAAAAGTAAAAGGATTGTATTTGTTTTATTTCTTTTTGTTCTGTTGATTAAAAATTTTAAAAGTGAAAAAAAAAAAAAGAATGCGAAACTTCCTTAATTCATTTCTTAGATTGTACTTTATACAGACATACACACATCATTATTTAGTGGGTTGGAAATATTTTTTCATAATATTCTAAGATGTTGTTTTTCCTCCTTTGTTTATCTTTCTTGTTTGTTTTTCTTCTGGTTGGTTTTTTTTTTCAGGTTTTCATCTCACCTTTTTGATTATCGACCAAAGATATGTGATGTGTTTCCCGTTTTTTTCTTTTTCACTTTAACTCCCTGTTTTTTTTTTTTTGTTTTGTTTTTTCTTTTATGCCCTTTTTGTGTATGTGAATATGTGTGTGTCTTCCCTTTTCTATATAACATCTTTAAAGATGCGGAACTAAGAAAAAACCATATACGAAAATAACGAAGAAAAATAAACCCCAAATTTCACAACCATTTCAGAGGTCCAACAAAAACAACAACAGCAAAAAAAAAATAAAACAATAAGAGAAAAAAAACAACAACAACAGTAACAAAAGGAAAGCACAAAGTCGTTCTTTTTATATAAAAAGTGTTAAAAAACGTATTAAACGGCAAACTTTGAAATTGCTCCATAAAATCTAACTTACTTTATAATACTGTCAAATAATATACACACATGCAAAGGCAAGCACACAGATTCACGTTATACCAACAAGAAAACTCAATAAAGTTTTCCTCGTTTTTCTTCATTTTGCCACATTAGTTTCTTTTTTGTTTGTTTTTGTTTCTGTAATCCAAAATATTGTCTTCTTGTTGTGTTGTTCTTTGTTACTGATTCTTCGGATTTGTACCAAAAAAAAGTTCACAGAAGAAAAAAAAAACAGAGAGAACTGACAATGGTGAATAAGTCTTCTTACATTTTTATTCTTCCTTTTTTTTGTTTGGAATTTTCACTTATTGTTGTTTATTGTACTCTTATTATTATTTTTCTTACTAGATTACAAATGTTGAACGTTTTGTAGTGAAACTATAGAAAAGTTATTATTATTTTATTAAATAAACACAGGATCTAAATATTGTTTGTTTATGTTTGTGCTTATACATTTTCTTTGACTATAATTAAATTAATAATTGACTTTGAGATTTTTCCTGATTATTTTTTTTATCAGATTTAAGATGGAATTTAATAAAATATCAAGTTCCTTTGAATTCATCCATTTATAGCTTTAAATAATCTTGTGTTGTGCTTAATTAAATTACAAAATATAAGGAATAAATGGGAAGGATTTATGGATCAAAAAAAAGAAAAATTTTAAAGACTGGTATTAGTAGACTGATTAACGATATGCCATCTTATTCTATTTCAAAACATGTCAAAATCGTCTTGAATTTTCCTATTTATGGATTATTATTATTATTATTTTGTATTTAGTTTAAATTACTTTAATGTTTATTCAACAAAATCCTAAAAAGTTATCTGTATTTAAAACATAAACAAGAAAATCCCAATTAAATCTCTAAAATCTTAAGAAACATTATTTTGTATACATCTTATCTTTTAACAGAGAATCTCTATTGTATTTCTATCTGTTTATATTTTTACTTTCCCCTATAAAATTCTAGTTATCAAAATTCAATAAAAATAAAATGTAAAAGTAGAAAATGAATCTGAAATAGAATTGGAATATTATAGCAAAAGAAAATTCTAAAGAGAAATTCATTTATTTGTTAGCCTCTTGAGATTAATAACATAAAATGTAAAGAACCTAACAGCCTAAAAACTAAAACCTTAAAACATTCACATATAACACAATAATAAATTGGATTAAATTAAATTTTAAAGAAAGAAAAAGAAAAACAACCAGAAATGAACATAACGATTTTTTTTTGTCATGTATGCTCACATGGGATGCTCACATGGGATGTACTGAATATTATGAGTATTACCAGGAGAATTTCCGTTTCCGGCAAAAAAGAAAACACACAGAAAAATAAGTAAAGCAAATAAAATTTATAAAATAAATCTAATTTTATAAAAACAAAAAAAAAAAAAATAGACCAATCGGAAAAGATTTCTGGATTTTTTAACTTTTAACATTTCTCTCTTGAGATAAAAAAAAAAGGAAGGTGTTATAAACTTACTAGTTGACAGATGATTTAACGATAGGCGTGAACATACGCAATTTTACTTATAAATAATAAAATATAGAAGACATCTTATAAATAGTCCTTGTAACTATATTTATAGAAAACCCTTTTTTTAAAAAAGAACGGAGACATTTATTGGATAGACTTTTCTCAATTTTTATACATAAAGAGATTTTATTTTGGGAATTTAATAAATTATGGATATTTATTTTCACCATCATTAAATATTTAAATATTCAGTTTATTGAGTTTTTTTTTTATTTACCTATGTAAGAATATTGACCTTTTTACTGAACTAATGTTGTATAATGTAAATAATCCATAAATAATATTTTTTTCGTTTTGTTTTGTTATTTATGGTTCATTTTAATTTCAAACAGACATGCAAAATAGTCTGCCAATATAATAAAAAATTCTTTATTAATACAAAATTTTTATATTTATACATTTGAGGTTATGGAAGATAAAAATAAAAGAAAATATATATTTTATTAATTACTTAGATAAATAGCATCAGCAAGTATAAATTCTAATGAGTAAATGCATTAATAATTTAACGTAAAATTATAAGTTTTATTGAAATAAAAAAAAATTTCATTAACTGAAGATAAATTAAGATTTCATTTTATTTACATTGAAGATTAAATTACTTTATATATAAAATGATTAAAATTTTATGTAAGTTTTATAATTATTCTGTTTGTATGTAGTCTGCAAATATTATAATAAAACTTCAAAGTATATTCATTTAGAAAATGCATGTTCTTCTAATATTAATGATAATAATTATATTCCTATACGAGTCTTGCCGAATAACAAAAAAAAAAAATTAAAAACATAAACAGAAAATTATTCAAATTTTCACTCTTACAAAATACAAATAATCGTGTTTTAAACTTTTTATTGAACGAGAACATACAGAAGGGTGTAAATTGATAAAAAACGATGTTTTGCCAAAATTTTAATATGTTTGTTTGCCAAAAGAAAAAACAAAAGAAAGCTAAATGAAATAAAAAATAAACAAAAGAAATCGAAAAATGCATGCTTTAAACAAATCTTAAATTTCAATTTTACTTTTCATGTAAACACAAATTTAAATTCTCAGCATACAAAAATAAATAGAAAAAAATACCTAAAGCTTTTCTACTTCACTCCATGTCTCTCTGTCTCTCCCTCTCTCTCTGCGTAAAACAAATATTTTTTATTATTAAACAAATGGACAAAGTAAACTAAATGCATAAAAAAAAACAGAAGCTTTTCAAATAATTTTCAATATTAAAAGTAACAATGTGAAAAATATACATGCATGGAAGAAAATAAGGTGAAGAAGCTGATATGGTGGTTCCACATCTAATGCTAAAATAAAATTTCATACTTTTTTTATTTATTATATTTTTCCTCTCTATCTTTCTCTCTTTCTCTCTTTCTCTTCAATATTTATAAGTTTCGCTGTTGTCGTCGTTTGCGATATGCGATATTTTTATACCTAAATATTATTAATGTTTACTTTTTTGAATTAAATTTTTTTTAGAAAATTTTAAAATTTTACAAAAACAAAATTAAAATTGTTTCCTCTGTTTTTTTTTTATAAATTAATTTTGAGTTTTTTAATGTTTTATATATATTTTTTTATTTTCTTCTTTTTTTTTTTCACAAAAGGGAAACTTTTTTCATCTGTAATTTGAATCTGGAATGAGATTTTATGCGGGATTGTAATTGTTAGAGGGAGTTTATGTAGGAGGCCACATGAATATCGTATCATGACGTCTTCTGTAGATTTTTGAATATTTTGTTCTGTAATTTTTTTTTTGGTTATATAATGATTGCAATTATTTCTGCTTTTGGTACTATCGTCCAAAATTCAATTTAATTTTCCCAAAATTGAAGGTGAAACCATAAAAAAGTAGATTGGCTACATAACAGAGAATACATAGTGGGTTGTGTAATTTATTCTTTGTTTATTCATTCTGTCTATGTTTCAAGTGTTTACGGATTTAAAAACTACTGCAGTGAATTCACAGAAAAAGAATCCATACAACTATTTATTATTTGTATTGGTTTTCCTAAATAGTTGAGGAATGAGGTAACCTCTTTATTTTCTATTTTACTTCATTTTATATAAGAATAGAAAATTTTTTATTTAAAGTATTTGTGAATAATTGAGTTTTGCTTATATCTGTGACCATAACAATTTTACTTTAAGTTTGTTTTCTGTTCTTCTACTTCAGAAGAAGACAACAACAAAAACAATGTAATGTAACAATAAAATGAAAAGAGAAAGAAAAAGAGGAAGAAATTAAGAAAATTTCTTTTCATTTATAAAATAATCCTTCTCAATGAACCATAGAAAGAAACATGTTAAACGATTACATTCTTAATCCTTTTTTATACCTAAACCTTATAATAAAACTAACAAAAGCAACATTGAACTTCAACTTTTGTACACATGAACGAATGCACACACACCCACATACAGAATAGTATAACAGCGTGCAGACACATACATTGTATCTTTACAATATTGCTGATGGTGCTATTTTTCTTGTATATTTTGTAGCCTGAAGTTAATCAATTTTCTTAATCATCTCGTGACAAAAGTAATCTTGAGTTTATTTTCTTTTTTATTCTTTTTGCTTTTCTTATTTTTTTTTATATGTCTCTATCTTTCTCCTTCTCTATCCTTATATATATATATATGTCCGTCTATCATTTTGTCTGTTTGTATGGTTATCTATATGTGAAAATGATTGGATATTGTGTGATGGGTCCTTATAAAACATATAAAAGATGAAGAAGAAATTGAATAAAAGATAATACTACATAAAGATTTGGGAAAATTGAAGACAATTTATTAAGAAATATCGAATAGAAAAATCATCAGAAAGCTTTACGTAACTCAATAATTATAGATACGAAAGTGTAATTATTTTATACCATCAATTTTTTTAGATTGTCGTAACATTAGATACAAAAGCTTTTAAAACAAAAGAACGCACCGTAATTTTTGTGAGTTTATCCAAGGCGGAGTACAATGAGTAGGATGCAATGATGATGATTAATTGTTGTTGTTGGAGGACTTCAATTTTCAAATTTTATAAATTTCCGTTGCATGATAAGGGACTTTCCATTAATAATCGTTGAGTTGATAAAGGACTAATCGAACTGGAAATTTTTGAGTTCGAACCGTAGGAAAATATAAAGGAAAAAAAAACGTTGAGTAAAATTGAAATTGTCAAACCCCTGTGGTTGCATGATGTAAATAAATAATATTTTGCTTGTTGGGTCAACTTGAAATCTTTGATCCCAAAAACAATAAATAATTTATATGTTATTTATTTATGTCTGTCTAATCTGAAGCTTAATAATATTCTATAAATAGGACAGCACTCATATTATATTAAAAATCGAATTGGGCGAAGAATAAGAAGGATCATAAAACACTAAATAAATAAAGTTAAACGAAAGCTTTGGTTTTTATCCACTAAAATAAAAATATTAACAAAGATTTTTTTTTTTGACTGCCGACTACTAAACTGCTGTTGACGATAGTCATCAAAATAAAATACACAAAAATCTTTAGAACAAAAAAATAGAATATAAAATCTAATGGGAAATTTTTAAGGCCAAAAGAAAGAAAAAATATAGAAATATAAGTTGAAAGTCTCTAACGCACTAAAATAAAATTTATAATTAAAATGGGAGGGGTCTATGCAAAAAGAAAAGGGAAAAATAAAAAGAAAAATAGGGGAAGAATGGAAGAAAATAGAAAATTTATAATGATACACAAAATTATCTAAAAAAAAAAAAAAAATTCAAATATTTCCCGCAAAAGAAGGAAAACAGAAATCGAAGAAAAATTTATGACGAAAAATTTCTCTTATACTTTTAATATTTACATTGAATACAACCGAATAAATTTTCCAATGATAAATCAAATAATGAGATGAAGGTTCCAATACCAATACAAATTGATAGAATGAAAACGTTTAACTCACGTATGAGTATTTTTCTTAAACATTTTTTTTTTTGGCGTGACAACACTTAGAGTGTCTATTGTGTATGTGTGTGTGTGTATGTGTTTGTAAAATAAAAATAAAAAGAACGATAAAGAATGTATTCTGGATATAGATATTCAACTACAATATACAATATAATACACACGCACACAATCGATGAACAAACAAAACATAATCGATGTTTTTAGGTTTTTCTTTTTCTTTCATACTTTCTTTCTTTATTCTTATTTATTGAATTCTCAAATCGATTAAAGACGCGTTTAATTGGAAGAGAAAAAATATAATTCAAGTTTTATTTATATTTTATTATGTGTATGTTTTTTTTTTCATTCTTTTCTTCCTTATTTGGATTTAATGGTCTGTTGTTAATGATGGTTTTTTTTCTTCTTCTTACAAGTTGTTGTTGTTTGTTTTTCATGTTGTTATATAAAATAAATGTGGTTAAAAGGAAAGACAAGAGACTATTAAGACTCTTAATGAATGCAAATAAATAAAAAAAAATAAATAAATAAAATTCATATAAGGAAAACAGATTCCATTTTATATATTATTTATTGTATTTTTGTTCAAATATAATAAACCATATACCAAAAACTTCTAACCATGAACAAAACTTTTTACTTAAGTATGTGTGTTGAATAGAAATTTTATGTTAAAATATTTTTGGTCTAGTTTCTATGCTGTAATAATCTATTATATTTCATTCTTGTTTAATACACTCTCTGGTGGGTGACATTTTGATAATAAATAGATAATATCTTTATTGTATGATAAGTTTTCATTTTGTAAATTATAACAATATAATAGTTTATTAGTTTAGTTATTATGTACGATTATATAATAATTATCATTATCATTTATCCAAAAATGTAAAATAGAAAATTAAATTTATGTAATGAAAGATCAGAAAGGTGACGTATTCTGTTTCTATATGAGAAGTTTTCAAGTTTTCCAAATATGAATCTATAAAAATATATGCAAAATTAGAATTCATTTGTTTTTGGTTTTATTTTTATAAATTTAATAAACGCTTAAAATTTCAACTTACTTCATTATTTATTTACTCATGTTAGACAATAATAATTAACTGACCTTTTTCACATAAGAAATTGATAAACTTTCTAATAACAATAATAATAATAATAATAAATTGGCTCATACTTTTAAACCTTTTACAATCTTCAAAAGTTTAAATTGACTTTTGTTTTGTCTCTGTGGGATATTTTCATTTAAGACACTGTTCAATTTACCTGAGTACAAATAAATTTCATTGAATACATTTTTAATAGGAATTGTACTTATGAAAATTAAATGTTATTCCCTTTTTTCCTGTAGAAAATGAGGAACATTCAAGATTTCATCATAATTTTTTAATTCAAAAAAAAAAATTAAGAAAAACAATTTTTGTTTACTGTAATTATGACCTTTATGTATAATCACCTAATTTTCATATCACTTCTAATTTCTCTCTTTTTTTTCTTTTGTTTTTCTGCAATAACTCATTTTTTATTTACAAGGCAAATCCATTTCGTTACAAACGGTCAACAATAATAATATCAAAATTTTCATGGGAAAAAATCCCACAATTTAATAAAAAAATTTCACAAAAAGAGAAAGATGTTTTGAGCAAATGTTAAAGAAAAAAAAATATACAATTTTTACTCAAGCGTAAAATTGAAAAAGCTCTACACAAACCATGAAGAAATAATTTCATTTATCAATTTCTCTTTGCTATCTCCGTCCCCCATTTAACCAATCTTTTTTTATTCTTATTTAATCCTTTTTTTTTTGAGATAAATTCTTGCAAATGTTTTTGCCAAATCATCATATAATATTATAAGGACATAATATTTTATTTTTAAGGATATTACTCTGAATATAATCAAGTTATTGTCCTTTCTATGGATAACTCTTGTTCATTCAATCAATTTATTCAAGTAAATAGGATATAAATTTGTTTGTATATTTCATGAGTGGGTGTGAGTGTGTGTGCTTAAATATTTTATGCTCATCCTTAGTTGAAAATATGGATACTGGGATCAAATGAATAATAATAACAAAAGAACGTTTGTCTAGACACGTTGCACAATAACGATATGAAACATAAAGAAATTGTCCTTTCTTTCTTTCTTTATGGTTATGATTCTTATTATTATATTATTATATTATTATATTATTATATCCAAAAAATTTATAAGAATATAGAGTGATAAATACTCTATAATAATATATACACACACGCACACGCCATCCATAGTTATGCACATAAGAATTTATACAAGAAAAAAAAACACAAAAAGGGATTATGTGTGTCTTATGAAAGCCTCTATTGAAATCTTTAACATTATTATCCTTTGAATCTTAAATCGTTCGTCCTAAATCCTTAATGTATGTTGTGTTTTTTTTTTTGCTTCTTTCGTTTCTTCATTTCTTTTCTTTTCTTATTTTTTCTCTGTTTTGCTTTTCCCTCAAACGTCAACTTATAAAGAGGATTTACTCCGCACTTATAACCATAAGCTTTTAAATGTGATCGAAAATCTTTTGTGTAGAGTAGAGTGATTGTTGAATCTTTATTATTGTACAGATAACAAATATTGAAGATTTCGTTATAATTTGAATAGCAACAACAAATAACAACAATCATAATTAAAACGAAAGGATGCAATCAAAAGATATTACTTTTATTGTCTCAAATAAAGTTGTGTAGAACTCAAATAAATTAAGTTGAACAAATTAAATTATTAAATATATTTTGAATCTTAAGTTTTATTTTACCACAAAAAAAATAAGCCACAGCAACTTTTTTATCTTTTAAGGTTGGCTTTTTTCATTCTATTTTCTGTAGAAAAAAAAGAAGAAAAGTTTAAAGAAATCATAAATAAAATATTTCATCATATTCATAAAATGTGAACAAAAGTTAAGTACAAGTGAAAGGAAAGATAAAGGAAAGATAAAGAACAACAAAAAAAAATTAATAAAAAAATGGACTCTTTGTCTTTTTTTAAAAAAAAAAGAAGAAGAAGAAGAAGAAAAGAAAGATTTAATTCTGTCTGAAAATGGTTTATATTAATATAAAGCTTTGATATAAGTGCCTCCTTTTATATTAAATTGAATACGTTTATTTATGGTTTCCTTTAATTTTTTTTTTTTTTCATATAAAAAATTTGTATTGCTTGCATATACATTTTTATTGTATTTAAAAAAATTTTCAAGAATTTATTTATTCAATTCAATTCAATTTTAGAAAGCAATAAAAGAAATACGAAGAGAGCAATATAAATAAAATATTTAGACATTTGAGTATTCAATCACTTTAATTGATTGATGTTCATGCTTTTTTTGATGCAATTTTTTCTTTTTTTTTTTGCTTGAAGAAGGAAAAAGAAAAACTCGCATTTTAAATTCTCTTAAAATTCTGTTAAAATCCTTTTAAATTTTATACAAGCTTTTTTTTTTGTATTTTGTTACGACACACCTCATTTATTTGGTGATTATATTACATTTTAACATTAAAATAGCACACCCAGAAAAAGAACAAAAACAAAAACAAGGAAAAAAAAAGACATGATGTTTTTCAATAATTTATTTGCCTCTAACCACCACATACACCTACACCTACACACCCTCTCTCTCTCTCTCTCTCTATCTCTCTTTCATACACATACAAAAGTACACACATTTTTTCTATAATATTAGGGAGAAAAAAAATTATGATATAAATCACAACTTATCCATATAAATTTATATATAAAGGTGTGCCTTATGTGCCTAGTGCTTTATGCCACGTTTAAAAACAAAAAATAAAAACAAAATAGAAACACGGATAGAGAATTGACGAACAGAAAATAAATTTATTTATAAAAATTGGAAATTTTATTTCCAAGAAATTCATAATAAAAATGTGAATAAAAGAAAAAAAATACTTACTAGAGAAAAGAAACAAAGGGCAAAACAAAAATTTATTTTCCATAATTTAACAAAACGGAACGTAAAAGAAAAATAAAACTTTCCGTGACTAACATTAATTTTGTACTTGTTCGATTTTCTCTGCAAAACTGTATTTATATACAAGTAAATAAACTGTGTGTGTGTTTATGACATTAAAAAGCACAAATTATTCAAGTTGAAAAAAGGTCAGTTTCTCTATAAATACAAAAATACCGATTTGTTCTATGAAAGTGGGTGGAATTTTCATTTTACTTTTTGTTTCAATTTTTTTCTGTCCTTTCCTTTTGTTTCATTTTCTTGACTTTTAAATAAAATATTAGCCGTACGTACATTGGTTCCAGTTTAGTCAGCATTTAAAATGTTCAAGTGGTACTATGAACACTAAATAAATTTATGTTAAGATCACTGAGAATGATCTGATCATAAAATTTTTAAAAATGTATTTAGATAAAAACTTTGGCAATTGAGTAGATTAAATGAGGTTTTTGAACCAGAGACAATATTGGGAAAAGCCATTATGTCAACTGGTCTGATATTCTTAGAAATATGTTCGACACTAAACATGAATAATGAATAATGAATTACTGAAATTACTTTCAAAATCCTTTATAATGATTATTATTTCGAATTCAGTGGATAAGCCTTGTTATGAAAACGTAAGCATAAAAAATATTAGAACAGAATTTATAAAAATAAAATTAAAAGTAATTGTTGTGTTAACCTGCATTGTGTATGAGCAATAAAATCAGATAGGCACCTTTTTAACCTAAAAACTTATTCAATTGGGTTAACTAAAAGATTAAAGTAAAATTTTATTATTTTCTGACTGTCTGATTATATTCACAACATGATTTAAATCCACAAATGAGAAAACTTTTTAAGCATAGTTTGCTTTATGATTATAAAAAAAAGGTTTTTTTTTTCTTTGGTTCTACCAAAAATGACCACTTGGTTTATCCTAATTTCACCAGTCAAATAATCACTAAATCCAAAAAAAAAAAACTGAAAACAAGAACAACAAAAAAAAAATTTGTGATCCCTCCCATTTTTATGTTTTTTTTTTTTACATTTTTATCCATAAGAGGATTAAACTTTCTTTCTTTTTTTTACTTTATAATTTTTTATCGTTTGGGGATTTTTTTTTTCTTTTTCAACCATTTAGCATTTTTTATTTCTCTTTGAATAATTTTATGATAGGCAATATAAGAAATGGACGTAATTTTGTGGATAATAATTTTAATATGAGTTGTTAACGGTCGTTTTCCCATGTATGTCTAAGAATTAATAACAATAATTTAAAAACAAAATATCCTTCTTCTTCTTCTTCTTCTTTTTCTCATTTTATTAACATAAAAAAAAATGGGCTGATTTTCATTATTATTTTTTAATTTTATTTTGTTGTTAGAAAATGTATTGAGTTCATTGAAAATATCCTTGAGTATTATATATTGGACGCCTAATTATTTTCACATTAAACAGAAAAAAAAGAGAGAAAAAAAAGTCTGAATGAGTTTTATAATTTTTATTTAGCTTTGTACGTTTATGTTGTAAAAAGCTGAAAGGTTAAACTTTCAGTCAATCGACAATTTATTTTAATTATAATCACTTTTGTTTCTTTTGTACTTCAGTATTTTTTTGTGATGGAACAAAAAAAACTCCTATTTGAATTGTTAATAATCTTGCAGTAACATTTCCCATAAAGAAATGAATACTAACACGCACATATTCATACGTTGGTATATTTTATCTATTCTTAAGTGTGTCCTTATATTAGGAATGAAGCAACAATAAAAAATTCATGTTTTTTATGCAAAAAAAAAAAAAAACAAAAACGAACACATAAAAAATGTCACATGGGACACAACTTTCTGTGTTTGCGGTCCTTGAAACACTTAAGAGTATGAAGTGTGGAGACGCCTTGTAAATTTATGTTTAACTTCAATTATTCTTTTTTTTTTTGTTCTTTGTGTCCTTGTGAATTTGATATTTATTTTAAAACGAACCAATAACAGAGCAACAAGAACAAAAAAAATGACTTTAAAAAGTTAACCCCTTCAGAAACAATTCATCCTAAAATATAAAGTGATATATAGTGCGTCTAGACTTTAAGTCAATTTTATAAAAACAAAAAAAAGTAATTTATTTGAAAATATAATTAATGAATAATTGAGAAAATTGAGAAAAGTAGGACAATTAAGAAAGAATTGGAATATAAATCGTATCGATAAAAATCTTAAATTTCTAAGAAAAAATTATATTTTTGGGAAAATATCAGTAAAATATTGAGTCATTTTAATTAATTACTCTCATCACCCCGAAATATAAATAATTTTTTTTTTCTTCGTTGGATCACAAAAATTATAATTAGTTAATTAATTAGAAAGGAAAATAAAAGAAGAGAATCAGACTAACATAAAAAAAGAATATTTTCATGTCAAAAGATTGAACTTCGATTAAAAAAATCTGATGAATTAGCAAATTTTCTTTCCTCTTTCTACTTTTTTTGTTTATCTTCTTCCTTGTTGGAAACCAATTTTTTTTTTCTTTCAATTTTTGCGTTTCATCTTATTTACTATCGATTTTACTTCCTTTTTCTTTCTCTTTCTTTTTATCTCTTATCTTTCTTTCTCTGTCTTAAATATTTGAATATACATATTTTTGTGTATAAAAATATATTTCTTGGTCTAAAAGATACGCAAAGCAGACAAAGTGAAGTAGTTTAGTTAATAATATTCAAATATATTCTCAACGCAACATGGAATTATAATAAATAGGATATTTTCTTCGTCTTCCTCTTCTTATTATTTTGTGGACTATACGAAAAATTCTTCTTTCTTCGTCCTTTTGATTCTTCTTTTTCTTTTTCTATATCATGCCAACCATCAATTTATTCAACTTCAACCAAAGAACGACAAACGCTAACTCTTCAACAGAAAGGAAAAAAAATGTAAAAACTTCTGGTTGGTAATTTTCTTTTATTTTTCTCTATTTTATGTTTTTTTTTCTTTTTAAAAAAAAAAAAAATAGGAAAATTTTCCATGAATATTTTTTTTTTTATTTACTTTTGTTTTGTTTTATTTATTTTGTTTTTTTTTTTTTTTTGCTACTTTTTTCTTTTTCTTTGACTTTAAAAGAGAAAACATAAATTGTGAAATTACTGGAAATTTATTTTATAAACAATTTTTTTTGTTTTCTAAGAAAATTTTACAAAACTTTTTGTCTAGTTTTTTTTTTATACATAAAGTAAAAAGGAAAAATAGAAAAATGTAATTTCTTGTGTTTTTATTATGAGGACTAATTTTTTACATCAACAGAAATTTTTTATTGCGAAAAACTTTTATTTGGTTGTGTCGACCGTTTATCCGTGTTTTGAATTTTTAGAAATAAATATTTTAAATATATTTTTCAGAGTTTTCATTAAATTTGTACTTGATCCATTTAAAGATCATTGAACTGCAAAGAAAGGAAGAATGAAAGCAGATTGAAGGCTGAAGGATAACATAATAATTATCACAATGACATATAAAATTTTATATTATCAAAGACTGTGATAAATTTCTGTTAATTTTTCATGAATTATACGCACAATATCGAAAGTAAACAAATAAAAATGCTTTACATTTTCCTATTCAAATATAACTGAAAAAAGAAAAATGGAGATGAATGAATCGTACTTTCACCCCAGTTACTATTTTTACTTTATTCTTTTGTATCTTTTTCTTCCATTTGATTATTCTGGTAATGTTCTGCTTGTCAGTTCAGGTGACTAGCATAGGCATTTCTATCTAATTTATTTAAAAAAAAAAACACGAAATAAAAGAAAAACGAAGAAAAAAAAAATAAGTATGAAAAAAATTTACGTTCAATTAATTTAAGGATCTATCATTAATCTGGATTTCCATTCTAAATAAATCCTCTTTCTCATTTGTACATTTTTTTTTTCGTTATTTTTATTTTTCACATCATGATTTGTTGAAGAAAGAAAAATTCTGTTTTATATTGGAACGCGAATTTTTTTTTTATTCCGTTAAATATACGTGACGTCTTTTGACAAAAAAAAATATATAAATTCAATCGAAAGTCTAAAAATATTTAAACATTTTTTATTGATTTTTCAACAAATTTAAATTATTTTCATTCAAATAATCTTTAAACTTTTGCGGTGAAATGTTGAAGTTTTATTTTTTGTTTTGTTTAAAAAAAAAATATATTTTGGTTTTACTTTTAAAAAATTATCGCTATAAACTTTTTGTTCCGTTTTCGATTTTCTTTTTTGTAATGGATTCTACCAATTTATCAGAAAATTGGAATTTTATAAAAATCTACATAATATGTGAAGGTAAAATGAAGTCCTCTTATGGAAGAGATGCTATACATGGATTATTAGTCTCATGTGTTTTATTTTTAAAATTTAATAAATAAAAAAAGGAAAGACAATAAGAAAAAAGTTTCTTTATAGATTAAAGCTTTTACCTTTTAAAATAATACAGAGATAACTTTTTGTTTTATATAAAACGAAGATATAAATTTTGTGTCTGTGAATCTTGAACATAAATATTGAATAATTAAATTAGTGAAAATTTACGCGTAATTTAATGTTTGTTTAAAATTTTTATAAATTAACCTTGCAACATGTTGAAATAAAATTTCATGCAACTTTTATATTTAGTTGTACGAAATACAAATACACAAATAAATATATTTTTCATTAAATAATTATTGTTGAAAATATAAATAAGAAAGATATTTTGAAAAGCAGATGTTTCGTGTTTATTTTGGACAAATAAAAAAAAAACAAACAAGAAATAAAATAGACCAAAAAAACATTCGTACAAAAACTTAATATTTTGTTGAAAGGAAGGAAGGAAAGAAAAGAGAAAAAAAAAAACAGGAAAAAGTAAATCGATTACATGAAGCTTCCCATTTGATCCCTTACATAAATGGAAGTATACCTATATACATAATTATTATTAATCTAATTGTTTTATCTTCTATGCATTGACACACGCAATGTCTTAAGTTGGTTATTTTCTATCTGATTAAACGATTATATAAAGAAAAAGGAATAATTTACTAAAAATAATCAATTTATTCTTTAACCCTAACACTACTCAAAGTGTACACTAACTAATGATGAGTAAATATTTATTTTTGTTGTCTTCAAATTTGTATGTGCCATCAGTCATCATCAGTTCTTTTTAATTGATACGATTGATTTATCATCGTCTTCATAAAAAATGATGTTTAAAGGAAATTACATTTTTTATGGAATTAAATTCATCTTATAAAAATTGACAAAACTTTAATAATTTCCTAACGGCAGAAAATAATAAAACAAATAACAACAGCAACGTGACACTATTGCTAGATTATTTTCAAATATTTTTCAATGACATTGCTAAATAATAAAGATGGATTTTCCACTATTCAATTTTTATAATAAAATCTAAAAGATAATTGAAAAGTATTTTCTTCGAATAAAAAAGTTGAGAAATACAAATAAAATTATTTTCGTTTCTTGTAAAAACAATTAAGAAGATATTTAGTCATTAAGGTCATTTGTCAATAACAAAAATCTTAAAATTAATTAGATTGATCATAATTATAATGATTGTCATACATCCAATTATTATCAAAAAATCTATTATTATAAATTAGCTGATCTTATAAATCTAGTTTTATTTTATAAGAAAGATTTTTTTGTTGTTTCTAAAAAAAACTTTCTTTCTTTCTTTTTTTTTTTTTTTTTGTTCTTTTACTTTCTTTTTATTTTTATTGTGAAATTCAAGCATCATATTCTTCTTTAATTCTATTATACAAATATGAATAACAACGAGAATTTTCATCATTTAACAGCGTCTAAAACAGACAGAAAATGTAAAGAGATTAAATATTAAAAGTACAATAGAGTGAGAGAGAAAGAGAGAATAAAAGAAGAGATGTTGTATGTGTGTATGTTATTTTTTGTAGCAATTGTTGTTGTTTGGGTTGATACAAGTCCTTGAATAAAACCAGTAGGTTTATACGATGAATGTTGATAGAAATTCTTGTTGTTCTTATTTTGTTTTTTTATTTTGATAATTAAGATTATATTCGTGTCTTAATTGATGTTGAATTACATTTCTCATCTATTTTTTTTCTTATTCTCACATTTTCTCTTTTGTTCATTTCAACTTTAATTGGACAATTTACAAAAAAACACGAACAACAAATGTTTTCTATTCTCTTGTGTGTTTTTTTTTAATTTCATGTTCATTTCATTTTTTTTTCTTTGTGAAATGAAAAGTTTTCTTACGTCTAATAATAAATTAACATTTTTCACATTTGATTTCTACTTTTGACAGAGATTAAATATTTCTAATTGTAAATAATAATAAATTGTTGTTTTATTAAATAAAAGAAAATTTGAAAATTAAATTCTTAAACGTACATAACACAATTGTATATACCTAATCAATGTTAAATTTTATAAAGTTTTAAAAGAAAACTCTTAAATAAAATTTTCCCAATATAATATAATTACAGCACCAACTTTTTAATTGTGTTTTGTGTTTGTTTATACAAAATTTTTTATGTTTATTTCCACCTTAAATTCTTTCCTATACTTTCCATTTTATATTTTCAAATATGATAAAAAAAAAAATATCAGGGATGTCATAGGATTTCACTTTTTTTCCATTTTTGTATCAATTTTCAATTTAGAAAAATAATAAATTTTAATTTTTGATAATCTATTTGTAAATTGTAACTTGTAAAGAATTTTATTATTAAATGTAAAAGAAATAATTTCTCTCTTTCTCTATTTTTCTTTTAAAATATAATTTAATTAATGAAATTTAAATGAGTTTTTCTTGTCATTCTCATAAAAAATCAATATAAAATGTTTGACCAGATTCTTAAAAATCAGCGTCGAGTTGAAGTCTATGTATTGATTCATAGTTGATTGAAAGATTGATGACCTATTCCATTCAATTTTAATTTTCTTCAAAGAAAATTCAAATATGAAACTTGAAACTAATGTCCTAAAGTTCATATTTCTTATACTTTGACTTAAAAACTTAAAATAGAGCTTTTAGATTTAAACTGTTTCATCAATCATTTGAGAAGAAAAATCGTCTTCGTTGGAGAACCCTGAATGTATATTAGTGAGAGAGAGAGAAGAATAAAGAGAGGGAGAGAAATATGTATATAATGTATAAGTATATTCTTTAGGGAAAATAATTAATTTATTTATTTTTAATCATTATTTAAATAAATTCTCTTAAGGATTAAAGTCAAAAAAAAAACAAGAGAAAAAAGTTTTACTTTATATTTTTGTTTGAGTTCCTCTCTTGTTGTTTTCCTCTTTTATTTATACATACGTACAATTATTACATACACGCATATATACACATACACATACACACACACGAACTCAACTTTTACAAAGGTCAAGGGGATTATAAATAAATAGATTTTTTGGCTTTTTGGTCCGACATTCTTGTTTGTTGTTTTGTTTTCCTTGTTCCCTAGAAACCCAGAAATGAATGATAAATTTATGATTTATAGATGGAAAATTTGTTGAAAGGCCCACAACATAAAAGAAGAAGACTAGAAAGAAAATAAGTTTTGTAAAATTTTACGGAAACAAAAATCTCTCGAAACAAATTTGAGCTTTTATTTTGTGATTCCATTGAGAAGTTTTTCTGAAAAATTTAAGGAAAATATTGTGGATAGAAATCTGCCGGAAATAATATTATAAATGTTGATGTCAAAATATTTGCAATACAGATTTTAGTAAATAAAATGAATAATTTATTTTTGGGATTGGATGTGGTTAGTCCTTTTCTCGTTGTGTTAATCAATTTCTGTTCTTGTTGAAAATGAATTTTTCTTTACCTTACAGATTATAGCAAATATACAATGTGAGTATGAAATAGAAACAATTTGGTGTGTCTTCTTAATTGTAAAATATTATAATTGAAATAAAAAAAATAATCAATAATATTTTATTGCATACTTATGACATTTAAGATGACATATCCTTAAAACATGTCTTCACATTATTATAAAATGTCTGCATTTGAAATGATGGTAATAATAATGTAATAAAATTTATATAATTCATTTTAAACATGACTTTAGTGTAAATCATTGAAAAAAAAAACAAATAAAATATATGTTCAGTTCATTTGAAGTCACGTGCGAATTCACACACATAATAAAACTTATACCAAGTCACCTCATATAAGAATACTCAAACCCTTCCAAATATTTACGAAAACACACAGAAAAAATGATGTAAAGTTATGAGTGTGCGATTGAGTTAACCTCCCAACAAATATACCAACCATTGCCACCCATTACACCCATTCTATGACAAGCTTATGACTATTACTATAAATTAATTAATAACTTTTCTGTTTACGACTGAACACTATGTTGTGGACAGTTAAATAATACAATAACAACACTTATATATTTGAACAAAACAAAATAAAATAAGAAGAAAATATTTAGCCGTCTTTAAATGTTATATTCTTCTCTGAATAGAAATTGGTATGGGTATGGTATGTTAGGTGGAAGGTTATTTATCTCCTCAAACTTAACAAACTCCCTTGGCACAGAAATAACATCTTTGTGCTTTTGTACTTTTGTGTTATGTTTTCTGTTTGTGGTTTTCCTGAAAACAATTCTTGTATCTACTCAGTTTTTGTTTTTGTTATATATTTTATTCTTTTCGCTGTTCTTTAGATTACATTACAGTCAGTCACACTTTTTTATATTATGCTTCGTCCACCTTTTTTAAACGTGCGCCTTTAATATATTTGAATTTTATTATTTTTTTTTTACACAAAAACAAAAAAGAAAAAAAGGCACAAATATATACACACACACAGAAGAATATGGATGAAAAAAATAAAGAAAGAAAAATGAACAGAGACAATTGAAAATCTTATGTTTTTTTTCCTTTTTTCCTTTTTCTTTTGATCGAGAGAAAAAAAAGCAGATAAAATATTTGTAGGTAAATAATGAATTTATTTGGGACGTGATGTCTGGAAAATTCTATACTTTTTATTTTTTCTTTTACGTTTTGTTTGTTGTTTTCTTTTTGTTCTTTTATTTACTCTTCTCACACTTCACTTTTAATATTTTAATCCATTAATTATTTTCCAACGAATTAATAAAAATTTAAATGAAAAAATTAAAATATTTTGTGCTGTTAGAAGCTGTTAGAAAGAGACAGACTATGAAAGAGTAATAGAAAGTGCTAGTCAAATATTTGATTTCAATTTGTAACAAGCAAAAAAAGGGGAAAAAATCTCAAACCGAAAGTAAAAAGTTGGTAAAAAAAAAACTGACAAACAATTGGACATGATTGATTCAAACGTCAAATATTTTTTTCTCTACACTTTATCTTCCCAATTCGACACTCGGTTGTTTTTTTTTTCTAATACAATTTACCCTTCTCAAACCTAAACCAATATTCAATATTCACTTCACTCACTAAGTAAGCACTTGATTTGCTAACACGAATCAAAAATCAAAAAAAAAAAAAAACAAAAATCTTTACAACGATTGCGAATATTTTTTTTTGCAAAAGCAAAAAAATAATGTAATTATTCAGATATATCCGCATTGAGTTTACTGATTTAAAACAAATGAATTTTCCGATTGAAGCTTCTTTTAGCAGATGAAGTGTTTCGTGAATATTAATCAAAACCAGAAAGAAAAAAAAAATCAGTGTGTAAATTTTTTCTGTCAATAATATGTTCAAAAAGCATCAAGCATAACATAAAAAATATTGAGCTTAGTTGAGCGGGAGGTTATTTTCTGTGAAAATTATATTATGAAAGCGCGCAAACGACAGTTTTATGTTTTCTTCTTTCATTTCATTTCATTTTGTTTTTTATTTTTTATTTTTACAACAAAAAAAACCTAAGACGGGTAAAGAGGATGATATTGAACTGGTAGATTTGTTAAAAGGGTTTGACATTTTTCTTACTATTTTTTTTTTTTTTTTTTGGTGGCAAAATGACGAGTAACGACAACACTTGTGTGGATTATATTTCAATCAAAATTTTCGTGAAATTCGTTTTAATGTTTTGAGGTTTCTTTTTCTTACACCAGAGAATGAGATTCAATTTTGTTGTTATTTTTTTGCTGCTTCGAATTGAATTACCTAAATTTTATTTTTATTTTTGATAAAATAAAATTATTTTTGATAAAATAAAATTATTTTCCTTTTACTCTTCGCTCTCTATCCGGGGGGGGGTTTTTTTTTTTAATATTTATTTCTCATGATTTTCCAGCAAGAAAAAAAAATTATGAAGAAGAAAAAAGAAACACGAAAAGTGAAGGGGATAAAATTGAATTTCTTTAGAAGTTTTCTGCATTTTTTTTTTCTTTACTTTTTTTTTTTTATTTGTAAAATTCCTACCAAGAAAGAGAAAAGTGTATTATAAAAAGCTGCTGAGTGAACGAGCAGAAAATTAAATTAAAATATAGAAAAGAAAAAAAAAAAAGAGGTGTTGAATAGAAAAATATTTGGAAAGAGTACGCGGTACTTTTATTGTGCTTTTTTTTTGCGGTTTCTATTTTTCTTTTATTTAAATTAAAAATGGTACAAAAGCTAAGAAATACTTGTTTTGATAATATGAAATTGGTTGTATTTGTGAGTGGGATTGTGAATATGAAAGTGATTGTTTTTTTCTTAATTTGATTTATTGTTCATTTCTAATGGGTAGATCACAAATCAAATGTTAGATACTGAAGTTCTATTCAGCATTTTAAAATTAGAAAATCTATATTCCATTGAGAATATTTTATTTCTTATTAAAATAAAAGAAAAACGTACGTTGAGCTTTGAACTTTGAGTTCATAACCCGAATTATGATTTTATTTTAATTTTTCTTTTTTTTTCTTAAAAGAAAACAAAATATAGAAAGTTATTTATTTCTATTTTTTACTTTCTTAAGAGTTTCTTTTTTACTACGTCAATATGAAAAGCAAAAAGCAAAAAAAAAACATCAGGATAAGAATTTTTTTTTTTTTATAAAAACAAAAAATAAAATATACGAGAATTTTTTTTGTAGAAATAACCCTGGGAATCACCCCCAACAATCGCCAGTTATAATTTTCTAACGATAAAATAAATGAAAGGAAATAAAATGAATTTCATGTTTATTAAAATAAGGGAAAATCATCAAAACACGATAAAAATCTCATCTTGTTTGAATTTCAATTATTTTCTCCATTTTTTCTAAAAACAAAAAAAAATCGTAAAAATTTTTATATAGAAAATTGAATCAATTGAATGGGTGTGTGTGTGTGTGTGTGAGTGCATGTGTGATTACGATGTATTTACTTTGCCTATAAGATGGTCAAAGTCTAGACTAGACACTCGTACTATAAAACTTTTGATTTAGTTTCTTTCTTTCTGTCTTTCTTTTTTTTTTCTTATTTCACATTTTTTCTCGATTTCTTTTCAATTGTAAATGTCGTTTTAATTTGTACGTGACTCTTTATCAATAGTTTTTATTGTATTTTTGTTTTAAATATAAATTCATATATTTGTATGTTCACCTTTAAAAAATTATAATATGACGTTAATATTGAACTTATATCCAACAAAAATGTAAATACATCAACAACACATCATCATTCAACATTCACCATCATCAAATATTGTATCAAGAAATAAAAATATAGAAAATATATAATGAGAAATCCATTAAAAATCGATAAATCATATAATACGAACGAACATCAAAATCAAATATTTATATAATAAAATATATTCGATATCCAATAAACTTCACTTTAACCACATTTTTTGGGTGCAAAAAAAAAAAAAAAACAAAGATAGAAAAAGGAAAACAAGATGAAGAAGAAGAATAAAATGGAAAATTTACGAGAATAGAAAGAAAATAATCTCAATCGGGAATTAAAGCTTTCATATTTTATAAATAAATAAAAAAAAATATATAAAGAACAGAAATAAAAACATAAGTGATGGAAAGATGGAAAGAATTTTCCTTTTTCGTTCATTTCTGCGAAGACTTAAAATCCTTCTAATGCTTCTTAGGATTGGGTCTAGATTCATAAATATATTTCTGAATCGTATATGAATATCTTACCATTGGTTGTCATTTATCATTTTCTTTTTACTTTATTTATACCGATTTCTTTCCACCAATTTTTCATTTTACAAAAATGATAGATCTTCACGCGTGCACATTATCGTATCTTTCTTTTTTTTTATTATTATTGTCATAAATTATGACGTCAATAGCAATGATATAAGTTTAAATTTTTATTCGCCTCTATGTTTTGTGTATGTTTTTTTATTTAAGATAAAATTTCGGAATTTATTTTTGAAATTAATTTCTTTTAAGTGTTTCAAGTCCGATCATTTTTTTTTAAAACACTTTTCTTAATTCCTCTGTAATCTTTTATTCCTAAACGAATATTTTATTAATTCTTGTCTCCATTTTAATCTCATTTAGGAAGATAAATAACTATTGTCTGATGTTTTTCGAACCGAATGAATTTTAATGATGTTGAAGTTCTATAATTTTATAATGATCTTATCAAAATAAATTTTCTTTAGTTAATAACCATTATTAATGTATCTTAGATCGACTACGAACTACGAAAGTCTTTATCAGACATGAAATTTATTATTCAATTTAACTTTAATGTTATTTTGTTATACTATTTGGACCATTACATTTTATTTGAGTAAATCTTCAATTTTCTATATTTATGTTTATAAAATTTTTCATGTCCTTTATTGACCAAAAATAGATCATTTCGTATTTTCCTTTTTTTTAAATTTTTTTTTTATATAAAAATTGGGAAAAATAATCATAAAATAAATGATCAAAACAAATCGTTCTAACTGAAATTTATATTTTATATAATAAATCGTTTTTAGTCTTACCTTCCATATTCCATAAAAATGTAAATCACGATAAATCCTTTTTCCTTTCACAAATCATTAAAATATATTCTTATTATCGTCTTTATTGATTTATTGTATTTAATACGAAAATAAATTGTATGTTGAATAATCAAAAATAGATTAGAGACAAAAGGAAGTAATTACTATGACGTATTAACAATTGAGTGATTATAGAGAAAATATAAATGAGAAATTAAAAACTTATAATGATTGATTTTGGTGTCATATTTAATTAATCATCACATATAAAATAGCATCATCATATATATAAATATCATCTCTTGAATATCAATTTACATGTCACATTTATACGTCATTCATGTATTTTATATTATGTTCACCATAATATGTGAAATGGGGGTAGTCTGTATTACATAATATACAGTCTGAATACGAATTATGTGAAAGGGAAAAAAATGGAAATAGAATTGGGGAAGAAAAAACTGGGTTTATTTTGTTATATGAAGGTCGATTAAAGTATAAAAGAGGTATTTGATTACGAAAAAAAATTTATTTATATATTCAACTAATTGAAATTATTATACAATTTGTATTTCTATGAATACATAGGAAAAAAATCTAATGCAATTTACTTTCCTTTGTAATTTTGATGAAATGTGTCTGAATATGAAATTGAAATTTCAAATGAATGATCTTATAAATAAGAATTATTTCATTGAAATATTAAAGAAATCAAGTTATTGGGATTTTTGTTAATTGATTTTTATTGAATATTTTATAGATGAATATCTACAAGTGAAACTCTAAGTTTTGATTGAGGTAAATCAATTTACAAAGAATTGTTGTTTTGGAAACATGTGTGAATCATGTTTAATGTGCGTTTCTATTAATTAATACGTTCGTCTTTATAATATTATTTCTTTAACATAAATATCTTCAATTCAACAAAATATAGAAAAAAATATGGTAGACAGACTAAACGTTAATTTGTTGGCTCAAATTGAAAAACCAAAAATTCTTTTGATTAAATCATTCAATTATTTGGTTATTGATGTCTTACTTTTTCCTTTGAGTCTGAAAATTTCAATAAAATATATTTCTTTATTATTGTATTTGAGCGGTTTTGTTAAATGTCAATCTGAAAATTGTTGTTTGGAAAAAAAATCAAATAAAAATTAAGAGAAAATCGTGTTTTTTTTTCTTTTTAGGTAAACAATATATATTTATTCATTTATTTTCTTGTGCTAATTTATCAGTTCACATTCAATTATAATTAAATTTCTCATTTACTTTTTATGTTTTTGTTTTTTTTTTACAAAGCTTTCAAAAGTTACAAATAAATTAATTAATCTTTTTTTAAATGAAATTTATTCATTTTGTTTTCTGATCTTTTATTTTATTTTTTTTGTTTTTTGACTTTTGCGATTACAATTTTATTTTTTATTGTGATTGTGACGATTTTAAATTTTTTAATACAATTTTTCTTTTTCTTTTTAATTATTTACACAAATAAATTAATTAATATTTATAAATTATAAAAACAAAAAAATCGCACGATAGAAAAATTAGAAATGTTTTTTAATTAAAAAATGAAAATAAAATTTAAATTTTTATTGTTGGAGTTGTTGCTCTTTTCTTCTTGTTTTTATATATTTCTTGTTATTGTTTAGAAAATTATATTAAACTGGTTGTGGTATTGGACCATTTTTAATATCAACAACTTTCAAAGCACCAGCTAATTCTCCATTTATTGTACCATCTGTTGGATTTGATGAATCCTTTAATTCATTACGTTCAATAAATATATCCTCATTGTAACCCATTTTAACAAAACTTGTATCATCATCATTATTTATTGTTGTTATAATACCATTATTTGTATCATCATAATTTGGATTTGTAACTGATAATACACCATAACGTCCACCTTCACCATCACGTAAATTTTTATAATGTCCTTTACGATTTTTACCACTTCTAGGTGCCGTATAAAGTTTTAATATTCTACAATTACATGTGACTAACATTGCTGTTACAATACCCTATTTTAGTACGGTTTGTTTTGTTTTGGTTTTTGGAAAAAAAAAAAGAAGAAGAAGAAGAAAAGGAAATTAAACATTGATTTTTTTGTATAGTTCTGGTTTTATTACCGTAATAATAATGTAAAAGGAAAAGAAAAAAAAATATAATCTTTCATTTGATTTTGACTTACCTGAATTCCCTGTGCAACACTATAAATTGCCCACAATTCGGGTGTATCCCATAACGATGCTAACGCTCCTAAAAACACAACAGTCGAAAGCAAAACTAAAAGCTATTGGAAAAAAAAGAAGAAAATATAAAAGAAAATGTTGTTATCATAAAAATTTTACTTGAGAATAAAATTTATAGAAAGGGATTTTTATTTTACAAAAGGGAATCGATCGTTTAAACGGGTTTTCTTTTCTCTGTTCACCTTGAACCGAATCCCATGTAATCTTTTCGATAAATTTTATTTTTGGATTTGAACAAAATAATGGAGGGTGGACAAAATAAAAAAGTTTGTATTTTAATCCTTTTTATATAAATTATACCTTAATAAAAAGTCCTATTTGTAGTCCACGTTTTTTAATCATTTTATTTCGTGTTTTTGAGTCAAGCTGTAGTCCTGCTGAAATTTTTACAACACCACCACCTTGTGCCACTAGCCATGAACCAAGCAGTAGGAGTACAATTGCTGGTATTAAAAATCCCCATATGTATGCTGATCCCTCCATCAACCTTTATTGTTTTTATTTTTATTTGTTGTGAACACAAAAATAAAACAAAAAATAAACCGAGAGAAAGAAAAATTATGAAAATAAATTAGAATTGTCTCGAATCAAAAAATAAAAAAAAAACATACCAACAATGTGTCCCATTAGCATCATGAACAATTTGCGCTAACACTTGAGCTCCTGTTATTCGACTTTCTTTTTCTTTATATTTAAATGCAGCGGCTACACCGACCATTGCCAATGGAAATCCCCAAGAAAGTAAACTAATGAATATAAAGTTGATAATTTTAAAAATGTTTCATGAATAACATTCAGTTGAAATAAACTGAATAATAATTTGAATATTTTGTTTTTGATTAAAATTACACAATAAATCTTTCCGAATTATTTAAAATTTTCAATTGAATTTTTTTGGTTGCATTGCGTCCGAATTTGAATTTTTTTCTTTTCTGCTTCTCCATAAAATAAATAAAAGAAAATTATAAGTAAACTCAGAAATAATTAATTTAAATACTGAAATTATATCGTTATAAAAAAATTTAATTTTTATTTAAATTTTGAACACAAATATTGCTACAATATCCACGATATTCTGAATGTCTCGAATTAATTTCATCAATCAATTTAATTCAATCTTAACCAGAATTATTACAGAAAGATTCATAATTATTTTCTCATAAATAAAATTAATGAACAAATTTCTAAAAATCAAAATTCCATCATTTACATTTAACCTAAAAACATTCAACAATTTAACTAAATATTTTCTTGTTTAATTTTAAACTTTTTTCTTGTTTTGTTTTTGAGTTTTTTCTGTTTTTCGTTGTTTCTTTTTTTATTTTGTTGAAAAAGTTTTTCATTTTAATTAATTATTATAAAATTTTTATCCGAAATTATATTTCGTGACTGCGTTATAAAAAATTAACAAATAACAATAAATAATATTAAAAAATGAAAAAAGTTTTATAACTTGCCTGTAATGTGCTAATGCACGTCCCATTTTTGGTTCTGGTTTTGGTATTAAATTAACATTACAACGAAAGACACTCAGTGCATGATGACAACAACAGCATAACCAACAAAGTGCTGCCAATTTCATAAATAGAAGGGCCAATGACAGGGATAAACATAATTCTTGATCCTGGTTTTAATTTATGTTTATGAAATAAAATAAAAAATATTCGTTGTTATAATTTTAATTAGTGTAGTAGTATTATTAAAAAAGGATAGTAATAATAAATGATATTGATAATAAACATCAAAAATTAAAAGAAAAAAACATTAATAAGGAAACTGACGTCATAATAAGTTGTTAGTAAATATAAAAAAAAATATTGTCACCTCCTAATTAATCTTTCTTGAAAACATTTTTGACGGTCGTAAGTTTTTATGTTTATATTTATAATAAACGACATTTTCTTTAATTATTTACAACAAGAAATAAATGAGAGAAATTTTTTGATGACTATATAGGATGAATGGAAATATATGTAGGAGAATGAGTAATTTGTATGCGGTATATTATATAGGTATGTGGGGTATGAGTTGAAGAATGAAAATGAAATTAGTTTTCATCAGAATTTCTCTTCTTACCTGAATTCCACCAACGCCTATCACAAACAGTAATTGTCCCATAAACAAGCTTGCAAGTAAACTTAATAGTGCTGTTCCAGCTAATGATCTCAAGTCAGAAAATAAACTGAAAAAAAAAAAAAAGAGGATGAAGTAAAAAGGATTATTTTACTTTTATTATAATGATGTTGTCCTTTTTTTATGTTTTTTTTGGACAAAAGGATTGTTTAGGAACGTAATTATTCAAGTGGGAAATTTAACCAAAAATTTCTTATAATGAGGAGATTTTGTTACATTTTAATATTTACATTGGCTGAATATCATAAAATTTCTGTCATATTAACAAAGATTTAAGTTTTAATGAAGATGAAAATTATGGACCTTGGATATTGTGATCGTCTTTATCGTTATTACAACAATATAGCACAACAATATATCATAAATTCAGTTTGTATTTGGGTCAATATGTAATTTTTATCTGGACGTCTTAAAATAATTTACAAATAAATCAAAAACCGTTTTCTGTCTCCTGAAATATTTGATTCTAACAATTGGATTTTTGTTATGATTTCATCGATTTTCTTTTCTTTGATAATTGACTGTTTTCCCACCATTATTATTTTATTTTCTGACAAATACAATTAATATTGAATGATTAATGATTGTCATATTCTGAATATTAGAAAAATTGAACATTTTATGTCATTTGTGCACATCATGAATAACAATGATCGAAGATAAAAGAAAATATTTTCTATGGGAATAAAAAGTGATGTATATAGTTGACCACTAAAAATATAACATTAACGTTAAGTAAACAATATCGATATATCCTTTTTGAAATCTTTATAAAATAAAATATAAATATGATAAATGATGTGTGTGGGTGTGTGTGTGTGTGTGTCTGTCTGTTTGTTTGTTGGGTTATTGTAAATGATATATTAATGGATATTTGAGGAAATTGTCAAAGTCTAAAGTAAAGAGTAAAAAGAGAGAGGAATTAATACTTATGTGTTGAAATTCGGATAATATGAATTAGTGCAAAAAAAAAAACCGATCAAAACCATTTATCCGATTATCGATTATTATTTTTTATCCTTTATTTATTTATTTAGAAAATATATATTTTTTTTTTTGCAAGTTATACTTTCTAGTAAATTGGCTGCTAATCTACTGTGAACGTGACAAAAACGTTGATATGATAATGCGATTGAACACGTTAACCCGATAGATTTATAATATTCTCTTTTACTAGAAATTTTCATAAAATATTTTCCTAAATAATAAAAGCAACAATATTTATTATAAATATTATTTACCTTTACTTACCTAAAATACAGACATATCCTTAAACATACACACACACACACACAACATATATACATTCAGACACATATCCTTAAACATATGTTCAAGTATAAATATTAACATTAGTTTAGTCCTTATTTATTACAGAAATTCTTACAAGAAAATATTAACTTAATTTACTTATACTTATCTCAGGATTAAAAGGCTTAAGAAAGAAAAGTCTTTACTCTATACTTGATACTACAAGCAACAAAAACAGAAGAAAAAAATAATATTAGAAAATGTAACAGTAAACAAAAGAAAATCCCTAAATGAAAAAAAAAGAAACTAAAGGAAAAGAAGTAAAACTTTCTAGGAATTTCAACGGGATAAAAGTTCATTCAATTTGTTGTTTTTCTTTTGTTTATTTTTTTTTTGTTCCGTATATTTGATTGTACTTTAGGTAGCTTTTTGTTATTTTAAAAAAAAAAATATACTTGTTAAAGATTGTCGGCTGAGACAAAAATATTAAATGAAAAGAAAGATCAGACTGTTAGGGTCATAACTCAAGAGTTGTATTTTTATTTGTTGGACTCGAACATAACTAAACTAAAAAGTTATTTTCTTCTTTTTTTTTTCTTGTTTTGTCAAGGAAAAGAAAAACAAAACGATAAAGTAAAATCATAAACTAAATATTAAAGTTCAATTCTCAAATGGAAGTTTTCCTGTATCACCACATCTGACACAAAAAGTATAATTTTTGTTTGTTTGTTGAACTTTTGATTATATGTACATTTCATAAGATTAAGGATTGGGTTTGAAAAAGTGTAATAAATTAGGATCGGTTAAAGACAAAGCATAAAAAACAGTCAAAGGAAATTTTGTTTTTTTTTTTTTTGATGCCGTCGTTGTTGTTTTTATACCCCTATTTTAATTTGAAACTATTTTTATACCTGAATTCCACTTAGACAACAAAAAACAAAATAGTTACCTTCTTCAATCGGTTTTCTTTATGACATTAACCTTTGTGACCTTTTTTTTATTTTTTGTGTGACTATTTATAGAGAAATTGTCTGTATATTTTTACAACATACCCATCCCAATTAAACTACCTCACATACCAACTTTATTTGTACCTTAAAGCTAATCACGTCTGATTTTGATACAGTTTTAGAAGTTTTCAATCTGTTTTTATTTGTAGTAAATTTTCCCTATTTTTTTTTTTTTTTCTTAAAGCGATTTTCATTTTTAGTTCTTAAAACGAGGCTAAAAATAAAAATAATAAACGAATAATTTTTTTCGCAATGAAAATTCATTTTCTAAATTGACTTTACAATTATTTCTTTAATTTACAAATAAAAATTTTATTAATTTGTTGCACGAATATATAAATTGTGTGGTATGAAATGAATAAATTATAGGTTGATTTAACTTAATTGTATTCACTGTTCGTTTAATCGTGTCGCCACTATTCTTTGTTCTATATTAAAAATTACAAACAATGTCTGATTAAATTTATCAAAAAAAAACTGATTGAAACAGCGAACTTGATTCTATAAAAAATTTATTAATTTTATCCTATTTTTTTTTTTTGAAGTTGCAAGAAAATTAGATTCTTGGTAGATAAAAGTCAGACGATGAAATTTAAAAAGAATAATATTTTGTGTTTGTCTCAGTCATAATAAAGTTATAACTTATCAATTCTAGACAATATTTTTATTCAGACATTAAAATATTCACTAATAATGTGATTACTTTTTCCAACTTTTCAAAAGAAGAAAGTTGTGAAAATAATTATCGAATATATAGAAAGAATTTTCTAAACAAAAAATATTTTAGAATTTGACTTTCTATTTTCGAATAAATTTTTGTTTTTTGTTTTGAAAAATTTTGACCTTGAATTTTTTTTTTTTTTATTTGAACTCTTTTAGCCTCGGGTTCATTGAAATAGAATAAAATGTAGAAAAATGTAGAAAAAAAGAAGAAAAGTTTCAAATATCGTGTGGGTGTAAAAGTCTTTTTTCAGGTCAAAAATATTTTTAGTTTCAATTTTGAAAATCAAGGAAAAGAAAATTTTTTTTTCTCTTTAACTTTTTTGTGTCATCTTTATTTTTTGTTTTTTTTTTTCCAAATTCATTTTCAATTTTCTCCTTCCCTTTTATTTATTTATTTATTTATTTTTTATTGTAATTTGTTCATCAATTATTCATCATAAAAAAATATAAAAGTAAAGTGGAAAGGAATAAAATATGGGGCATCTATATTGATCGATTGAAAATTGGTAAAATTTAATAAAGAAACATTGTGGAGGATCAATTTTTCTTTTTCTTTCTTCTTTTTGTTTTTTTTTTTTTCTGTTTAGTAAAAAAAGACTTTTTTTTATATTTAATAATTATCCTTTTTTTTCTGTTTGTTCTCATTTAAATTTAACTTTTTTTTTATTTGTTTATTTGACAAAAATTAGAAGGGGAATTTGTGTCAAATTCTACCAAAAAAAAAAAAAAAAAACAAAACAAAACAAAAGTGGAAAATATTTAAACTTTTAAACAAACAATAAAGGATGCAATTTTGACCTGTTTACCTTTTTTTTTTTGTGTATTATTAGCTAAAGTCTTTTTCCCCAATTCTAAATATTTTTTGTTTGTGTGTGTGTGTGTTGAAGGTTGTTAAGTTGTTAAGTTGATTATGGGAAAATTACCTTTTTTTTTCTCAACTTTTTTTTTGTTTAAATTCATTAAACGAAAAAAAAATTAAAAAAAAAAAAAAACAATCAAAATGAGGACGAAATTTAACCCTTTTTTTAAGCAACTTTTTCATTGTTTTTGTTTTCTGTGTGTGTGTGTGTGTGTATTTGTCTTTGTTTTATTTTTCTTTTCTGTGGCGTATATTTTGAGGGTTTTCACGTTACGCTACGTAAAATCTTTTGAAACCATGATTATTTAGTGTAATTGTATTAAAAAAAATAAATATCGTTTACAAAAGTTACTAATAACAACAAAAATAATAATAAGAACAACAACAATAATAAAAACAACTTCAGCAAAATATTGAAGAAGTCTTTTTGGGTATATAACAACAAAAACAAGAACAACAAAAACAAGAACAACAACAGTAACAACAACAGTAACAACAAATCGAAATTAACTTTTTTTTTATGGAGTTTAGTCCACGGTTTATTCTTTCGCATGTTTAGATTCACCAAATGTTCAATACAAAAAGTCAAAGGAAACATAAACACTAAAAATGACTGAACACGCAAAATGTCCACATACACACACACACACACACACACACATAAACATATATATGTTACACACGCACATATGTGACGTTCTTCTCAATCCAGTATAACATTTTTAACCTCCGCCCATTTCAATGATGACTAAGATGTCAACGTGGAGATCGCACTTTTAGTAAAAGCTTTTGATATCAATAAAAAGGAAAAATATTTCATCAAAAACTTTTTTTATCATTTCTTTTTGCAATTTGAAAAAAGTAGAATAAGAAGAAGAAGCAGTACTTGAGAGAAAAAGAGGGAAAAAGAAAAAAATAGGATAAAATCGAGAAGGAAAAAAAAAACGAAAATGTTATCGAAATGGAATGGATATTTTCTTCTTTTTCTTCTTATTTTTTTGTTGTCATCATTCGGTCGTCCGTTGGTCGGTTTTGGAAAAATTTTTGGGGGTGCGACTGTACAATATTAAATATAAATAAAGAAAAAGAGATCGATGCGGTACTTTGTCCATTTGTGTGTATGTGTGTGTGTAGCTGTGTCTGTGAGTTAAGGAAAGAATAACGTCTATTTTTTTCTATTTTTTCTTTTGAAAGTCACGACGATGACATAACGCGCGTATGGAAAAAAAAAATATAATAAAATAATAATATAAAAGGAAAGGTGATTCTCGAGAATAAATGAAATTAGAGAGGCAAAGGACAAAAAAAAAACATTTCATTTAAGAATATATTTTTCTTCTATAATAAAGTTAAATATTGTTGTTGTTATTTCATTTAAAGATTTATTTTCTTTCTTGTTTTGTCCTTGTAATGAAATATTTTTCTTATTTTTTGTTTTTAATAGAATTTTTTTTTTTTAATTAATTTCAAAATCAGAAAATTTTATTTACTTATTTTGTTTATTTTTTACAGAATCAAATTACGTATTTTACTTTATACAGAAATTTAGAATAAAATTTGTAAGTTTGTATACGGACTTAGAGTAAAATTTTACCGCGATTAAATCAAATAAAAACTTTATTGAACGTTTCTTCTAGATTAACGGATTTTAATTGGATTAATAATTGAATAAATATTTTAATTAAAATTTAGTTGATTTTTGGGTTTATGGCAAGATTGACAATCGAAATATTACAACTTCCATATAGTATTAGAGTAGACTTTTATGCATTTGAAAAATCAGCTTTAAAATAAATCACATCACAGTTTCTAGATTGATTAAGATTGTTCAGATATTTTACGTCAATTAAAGACACAATTTAGGCCGTTGAATTAAACCAAGTATAAGCATTTTTTTTAAAGTAGTTCTATAATTAATTACCTGTACGTTATAAATGCAAAAGCTAATCCCACAAGACTTATGGAACTACCAAGGACTACACCCAAAGCAATAAGACCACCTTGTGAACCCCATGCTGTTCCTAATGATCCAACTGATATGTTTGATGATGATGTAAATCCATGGATATGTCCTGTATATAATGTTTCCATTACTGTTAACATTTAAGAACGCATAAAGGAGGAAAAGAAGAAAATCATCAAATTGTTTCAAATAATTAAAAACACTTTTTTTTTTTTTATTTTAGTCACAAAATGAATTTTCCACGCACAAATTTTTCTTAAATTTATTGAAATATTTTTCAAATGTAATTTTTCATTTAATTAAATCGAATAAAATTTTCATTTAAATTTGTACAATTTAAAACCGCATTCTAAAAGCCACAATAATATTATGGTTTTAATTAAATTTATTCAGAATGGACAAAGAGAGAAAGAGAGAGAGACAGAGAAGAATACGATACTGTGGTTTATTTTTATTCTTTTTAAAAACAAAAGTAGTGGGGTGGGGGAGTGTTTTTAGTGGATGGTTATGTCACAATTTCACTACTCACTTTAATAATTTATTTTATAAAACTAATTTATATTTTTTTTTTTTGTTTTCTCTTTCTCTTTGTTCTTATTTTCCTTTCTCTTCAATCCGTTTCTTTTTTTTTTTTATGTTTAATTTTTTAATTAACAAAAAAAATTATACAAGAATTCCAGTTTTAATCCAAAATATTAATCCATTAAATGTTATTCCAATTCAGTTGATGTGAAAAATAATAATAATAATAAAAGCACGTTAATTTTATAAAACATTTTTTTTTTTGTTGTCTTATTAAAATTTTTTCTTTGAATTTCTTTTGTTTTCACTTAAATAATTTTTTCTCCTTCTTCTTCTTCTTTTTTTTTATTTCTTTTCTTTCCCTTTTTATTCTTTTTCTTTTTATTTTTACTTTTGTTTAATTGAGACAAATTTTCTTCGATTTATTTTCGTTTTCTTTATTTTTCTCGTGTTTTATTTTTTATTTGTTTTTTTTTCTTTTTTCTTTTTCAAATATTTCGCTTTCCTTATTTCGTAATCAATTTTCGTTATTTTCCTTTTCTTTTCTTTTCTTTACTTTTTCTTTTTTTTTTTTTTTACTTCTTATAAAAATACACAAAAATTAAAAAGCATGACAGTTTTTTATGTTAAAAGTAAGCACACATCTTTATAATAACAAGTCAAAATTACAACTGATGAATTTTCAGTAAAAACCTACAAGTAAATATTATTCAAAAGAAAATAAGATGAAAAGGGAAAAACAGATTTTCTTTTTCATTTCAATACACCACAATATATATTTGTCTCTTTTGTACTAACTGAATTAATTATGACAGTTTTTGATGAAGAAAAAGGAGGCAAAAGACAAAGAAAATAACACAAACAACAATTTGGGAAAATTATGCGCATGAGCTTTTAGGTATTGTAAATATGTGTGTATGTTTGTATGAATGTGTATATATAGATATGTGGGTATGTGTGTGTGTGTGTGTGTGTATGTTTTTCTACCTAAAGGAACTTTATTAATGTGATTTTAGATTTTTCTTTCATTTTCTTTCGTATTAAAGAAATTTTTGTTTTTTCCCGCATTTTATATTTTTGAGAAAATTGAAACGAAATTTTTTCGCAATTTAAATTTTTTTTTCTTCTTCATCATATTTTGAGACATTTTAAAAACGTTAAAGCCTTAAGATATAAACACACACACACACACGCACACACACACACACCGATGTAATAAAAAAAAATACACAGCAAAAATATAGAGACAAGTAGACAGACAGATACACGCATGGATTGCCTTGTAAAATTTGTATACATATTTTTACCTTTTAGGAAAAAAAAAAGAAAAGAAACAAACGCTTGAATATTAGAAAAAGAAAAAAAAAAAAAAAACAGGAAAAGAAAATATACAATCCTGATGTTTTTAGTCTATAATCTTATCAATGGAACGAATTTTATATTTTGTTTTCTTAACAGAATAAATAAAAAAAAAAAATATCGAATAATGTGAATACGCAGAATTTATTCTTCTTTTTTCTTTATAGTGGAATGGTTGTGTTAAGTGGAGGGGAGGGATGTTTGAAGGAAAAAAAAAGTGATAATAAACTATTTATCTTTTGGTTTAAATTGTGTGATGAACTTACAATTTTGTTATTTTCCCTGTAATTATTTTTTCTTTAATATTTTTTTTTTTGTTTGTTTGGTTGGGAAAATTTTTATTTATGTTGTAACGTGTTTGTCAGTAAAGTGTTATAGCATTTTACGTTTACGTTTATGTTTTACATATTCAAATGAAAAAAATAAATAAAATGAAAATGAAAATGTAAAGAAAATTTGATGAATTTTGATTAGAGAAAAAATCAAAAAAAAAGTAAAAGCTGAGCAAAAAGAAATTGGATTGAATGGAGGTGTGAGTGTTGATTTCATTTTTTTGTTTATCTTTTTTTTTTTTTTTTGTTGGTAATAGAAGTATAATTGGAACTCAATTTAAATATTGTATAATCTAATAATAGAACTGATAAACTGAAGGGAAATGTCTCCCTTAAATATTGACACTTTTTTACGTCAAATAAACTTCGAAATATTTTTCTATCTGTATTTTTTTTTTTTTTTTCGTTTAGATCAAAAGTTAATTTATTTTGATTTTGATTTAATTTTTATTGATGAATCTCGGCGAACAGAGTTTGATGGAATAATCAATAAACAAATTTAGAAATTTGAGGAAATTAAACTTTGTCTTTTTTGGTATGGGTGCTTTAATTTGACGGTGATAAAATTGATGTATCAACTCATTACTTAAGAACTTAAACTGAAAATTTTAAAGTCACACATAGTTATAATAACAACTCAGTTAATAACGGTTCTAAATAATAGTTTATAAAACGTTTGAATGAATTCAAACGTAATTACTTCATACAAAACACAAATTTTGTAAAACCACACAATTTAAATATTTTGTGTTCGTGGAGATCAAAATCAACTTTGTGCATAATAAAACTTGTTAGTCTCTTACATATTGCTGTTTCCTTGTTATGATTACCAGATAATTAAACTTGTTTCCGTTATCAAAATAATCTTGTTGCTTGACAAGCATTTAATATTTGTACAAAAGAACAAAAAGTAACTTTAAGTGAATTGTTTAAGAATTGTCACCAAAAACCAAAACAAATAACACAATATTCTGGATTAAAATGATTAAATTTATCAATTTAGGTTATTGATGTGGGACGTAGATAAAAGTAAAAAGATAAAAACTCGTGTACTTATTTTGAAATTCTGAAAAATAAAACGTATACCACGTGGGAAGGTCTATCGGTTTAATTATAAACAATTCTTGGAATATTAATTTAATTTTGATCTGAAATTTTTCAATTTATATTTGATTTTATAAAGTTTACTTTTTTTTCCAATTTAATTGAATTTATGGCATCATTCGTGGAATTATTAAAAAATATAAAATTTTCTATACTTTTCAGTTATATATTTTATGGAACTGAATACAATAAAAATACAGAAATAATTATCACATAAATACATTTTTTTTTGGTTTGAACTAAAGTTGAGTAATATAAAGTGAACATTAGAAAATTTCCAATTTATAGAATTTTTTTTGTATGAACCTACGTGTTATGAAACACATCAATATGTTACCTTTATAATCATAATAATAATAATAATAATCATCATCATCATAATCATCATCATCAGTATAATATACCAATTCTGTATATAGGCTCTATTTGTTGTGTGTGTAAATAACTATACATAAAATAGTTCTAACAGAAAACTAAAGTTAATAATAAAAACATTATATTAGATGATTTATTATCGTTTTTATTTTGTTTGGACATATGGGGTAGAATATAAAATATAGAGTATGATTATATGGAGAAGGGTTGATGGTATTTGGCAACCGGGAGTTAATGAAATGTCCCACAGCCGGATATAATCTATATTAAAATACAATAATTACAAAATAAATTGTATATGGTTTGAGTTGAATTTTTTTCTGTTTCTATTATTTTTTAATTTTTTTTTTTTGACCTGATGTTTTTGTTTGTGGTTTAGCAGTTAGTATAAAAAACCTCTTTATATTATTTTGCTTATGTTTATATGTTGATTATAGAATAGAAATGGTAGAGTCAGCTGGTTTTTTTCTATACCATTTTGTTGTGTTTTTGTGTTTAATATTGATTTTATTTTATTATAATAAGGGTTGAAATTAGGGTTTGAAATTGGCCACAAAAGTGCTATGTATATGTTTTTTTTTCCTTTTCTGTTTTTGGTGTTGTTGTTTCCTTTTTAATTACAATCATGAAAACTTTTCTTAATGAAAGGCGAAACATCGTTTTTATATACGGACTTAGGGATTAATCTTGAAAATAAAAATACACTTTGGTTTGGTTTTCATTTCTGTTTCTGTTTATTTAATTCAATATATTCTGCTGCATTGCTGATTTCTTACATATTTGCTTGTCTAATGTTACAAAACTGCATTAGATTGAATAAAATTATTTAGTCGTCCTTGTATACAGGATTTGAATCAAATAAATAAAACAAGAGAATTCTATAAAATTTAATTTAAATGAAATTTTCAATTAAATACGAAATTTTATTGTTTTTTTTAAGTCTATGGTTGTTTCATTGAGAATTCAGTTTAAGAAATAGAATAATAAAAAAAGGATTTAAAATAAAGACAAAAGAAAATTCAAAATTAATTTCATTCAAGGCAACAAATATAAATATAAAAATAAAATAAAAGGAAAATGTTATTTTAACTTTAATCAGAATCAACGTCATGAAGAAACAATAATGAAATTGCAATTAAACCAAGAATTAAATACTTAAAGCGAATAGTCATCATCCACACAATTTAGGAATTCGTAATTTTTTTTCGACGTCCCTCTCTCGCCAACAAACCTTCTTCAACATCTTTGAAATTTTCATGATTTTTGGAATTCATTATACATTTTCTTTTTCACTCTACTACCCATTTCCTTTACATTTTCCTATATTTTTTGATCCCTGCCTATCCATTTTCTAAGAAAATAAATATACCTAGAAGGATTTTCATATATAAATTTTATGTTTGTAGAAAATAATAAGTGGCTGAACTGATGATGTATGTTTTTTTTTTTTTTTGCTTTGGACATTTTATACCTTTCTCCTTTTTAAGTATTTGGCTTTTCTAATACATACAAGATATGTTGGTTTAAGGATAGAAAATCCGTGTTTAGGTAAATTAATCAAAAGTAAAATGAATACAAAAATAATAAGAATGAAAGAAAGAAGAGAAAAACAACATTCTGTTGGACGATGAAATTTTGGATAATTTTCAATCAAAAATTCTCTTTTTTTTATTTGGTGAAAGGAAAAAATGTTACAGGATCGATTTATTATGTTTGATTGAATCATATTAGACATTTTCAAAAGAGTGAAAAAAAAACGTTTTCAATAAATTGGAAACAAATTTTTGGAATTTCGCAATCTTTAAAACTTCTAACAATATTCTTAGAAGAAGTGAAATAAATAAATATTCTTTAAGAAAAGGATCCTGCCTAATTTAATATAATCTTCCATTTTCCTTCCATGGAATTTAAATGGAATTAGAAACCTTCATCTTTTTGATTAATTTCTAACTATTTTTCTTCGACAAAGGTTTAATTTTTATTCTTCAAATTTTTCATTTTAATGTATTATTTTTTTTTTCTTTAGAATTTCGAAGAACAAAAAAAAACGAATACAAAAAGTGCAAACAATTTTTGTGATGAAAAAATAGAAACGAAAAGATTTTAGTTTTATTTAAATTTTTTTTTTGTTCTTTATAAAGAAAAAGGAAAAATCGGAAAAAAGAAAGAGGAGCAGAATGTAAAGAATTAGAAGTGAGAAATGTGAAAAGTCAGTAGAAATTTTCTTATATTTTTTTTTTAAAAAGAAAATAAATTTCAATACTCTCGTGTGAGAACAAAAGAAAAAGAAAATAACAGTGGGAAACGCAATAACTTTTTCATATGAAAAATAAAAAAGTAAATCAAATTTAATTGCTTTGAATATGTTTTCAAAGAGTGTGGAAGTGAGAAGGAAAGGGGATGAGATTGGCGTTAGGAGGAGTTAAAAGTTGTTTAGAAAAAGAAAAGAAAGTATGATAAATGGAAAGGAAAATAAGATGCTAAACAGAGAATTATATTTGCGGCTGACATGACAACGATGATTATAATTAAGATGATGGTTGATGATGGCGATGTTGTGGGTTGTATTTTGCACGTGATATTAAAAAAGAGAGAAAAACAGAGATAGATGTCCGCGCTTTTTTTATTCTAAAAAAAAAAAAAATATGATTTAAAATTCAATCGCTTTATTTTTAAAATTTAAATATTTATCGTTGTCAATTAGGTTGAAAGATAATAGAACGAGAGAGAGAACGAATAAGATAGAGAAAGAATTTAAGAAAGTAAAAGAGGGAATATAAATTTTAATAATTCATAAATTAAAACTTTTTTTTTGCTTTCGTTCATCGTGATAAACAAAAAAAAAATGGTTGCGCGTGATTTTTGATTTTTGAAACGATATTTTTGTTGTTTGCTTTTGTTTGTTAGTATTCTATAGTTAAAGAGTGTAGAAGTGGGGTTAAACGGAACAAAGTTAGAAGAAAATAAGGAAAATTTGAAAAGAAACACAAAAGAAAACAGAAGAAAATTCGGAAAGGTGAAAGGGAATTTTCTTTTTTTCTATAAGATAATAATTTCAAGGGTGCGTCACAACAAAAACAGATATTTTTGACCTTTTATTGATTTTTATATTAAATATTTTTTTATTGTATTAAAAAATAAGACAAGCAAATTTTTATTAAGCCAGCTTTACATTCACGTACTTTTCTATACTTTAGTACATTTTACATTAAAACTCTGTGAAAGAACTCATGGATAATCTAATTACATCCTACACGTTTCTATGAGTTCCTTTTTTAATGATTATGTATTAAAAAAAATACAAATCAGAGTAACTTCAAAATATTTTACTCATGATGGAAAAAAAACAACTTTATTTTGACTCGCTAAATTATCAGTCAACACTTAAGAATTGTTTCAAGAAAATTTCCTTAGTTTTTTTTTGTTTAAATTTTCTTCTAATTATATTTGATTGAATGGAAGAATTACATCGTTTTCCGGTTTCAAGGAGAAATTAAGTTAGTAAAGTTATTTCCTAAACTTTAAAGCAAATAATTTGTGAAAATTATCACTGTTTTCATAGAAAGTTTCTATGGAGAAGGAAATTTGTGTATTTTAGCTAGATAGCTGGTAACCATGAACTGAAATGTTTTTTCTAAAATTTTATGCTTTAAAGCATAAAGTTAAATTCTATTGAAAACATTCAAAATTATAAAATATATAGGATGTAAGTTTCAATATAAAAATATAAAAAAAGCTTTAATTCTCGGAAGTATAATTTGGTAATATGTACAACATAAATTTTCTGTATAAAATATATTCACCCATTACATAAAGGGAATTTTCATAAGAAAAAATCAATTACATTTGGAATGAGTGGAAATTTATTTTGTTTGTAGAATTCTTTTAAGAAGAATAAATGATTTTTTTTTTTCAATTCACATTAAATAAAAGTTCTATTTTATTATATTTATAATAAAAATATATATCTTATGTTTACTTATTTTATGCTCTGATTAATCCTGATCACGTTTACAATTCTATAAGACTAAAATAATGATCACTCTATAAATTGTTTTATTTATTTATAAATCCTTATTCCATATCCCTGTCTTATAATAACTTTTAAAATTCACGTTACAAATGCACACACACACAAACAGACACACAGTCACAGTTACACATTCATAGTACTGCAAAAAGAATAAAATTTAAATTGTAAAAAAAAAAATGCATTCATATAAAACGTTTAAATAAAGAAAAATGTTTAATAATACGAAGCGGAGCATATAAGTTAAGAAGGCGGTATAAAACCGAAAAAAGAAAACATAAAAAATCTTTTCCACAGAAATAACAAAAAACTAAGAAATGGAAAACGATGAAATAAAAGATGAAGAAAAAATTCCCTAGACCATCAGACAGATGAGATAGAAACTGTGTCTTTAAGAAAATGAAACGTGAATTTATAAGAAATGCAGAAGCACGGAAAAAATGTAAAATTTCCGTAGGGTATAAAACCATAAGCTTATAAATTTTATTTTTGCTCTGTCTCTCTCTCTCTCTCTCTATCTCTATATGTCTGTCTTTCTCTTTCAAATATCATTTTTTTTAAAGTTAAACTGTTGTATGTTATTCTTGTTTGAAATATGAATGGGTTGACTATGTGTGAAAACTAAAGAAAAGCAGATATAAATTGAAGTTTTTTTTTAAAAAAAGAGGCATAATTTTTTTTTATTGTGAATGTCCTTTTTGTCACATCATTATATTTTTTTCTTCAATCATAAAGCTCGTCCTACTGATAATAATAAAAGAAAAAATAATCAGGACATGTCATCGATATTATCATAGAGCTTTTTTTTAGCTTTGTTGATAGAAGCTGAATGAAGAAGAAAATAATAATTTTGAGTTTAAAATAATAAAAGAAGCCACAGCATACATACACACGACGTACCTATATCTGAATTGTTTGTGTATAGTTGGGTGGTTTATGGGTTTGTTCATTTTTAGTTTGTTTGGGTTGAGTGAAAAAAAAACATATAAAAAGTAGCAATATATGGGGTTAGAATTTTAACAAAGTAAACGAACGATCCGAAAATATAAAGAATAAAAAAACGACACAAAAAAAGTAAGAAGAAAAATGTTGACGTAAGGCATCCCCTGAAGGTGGCAAATAAATGTGGATAATGAAAGTTATTCATGAAGAGTATAATAATAATATTAAACTTTCTTATTGTGTTGGAACCACATACCGTCACCTCTTTCACCCCTCTTTTTCCTATTTTCTATTGAGAAAAGAAGTTTTTTCATTTTTATTAAATTTTGTATTTTATGGCAAAAGAATAAATTTACTTTATTTTTGGGAAAATTGGAAACTTTTACAATTTTAGCCTAAGGCCTTTGAACTGTTATTTCACCATATGACGTTGAAAGGATGACGAATGCAATTTTCCATTTAAAATTTTTCAGTAAATTGAAATTAAATTTTCAGTAAAAGGTAATAAATCAAAACTTGTTAGCGTGATTTTGTAAAAAAAAAAACGTCTGACTGCAATTATATTTAATTTCTAAGTAAACTTCATCATTTTAATTAAGTTTTGAAGAAAAAAATAAAATATGGTAATGAAGAAAAAAATGTTAACTTTAAGCTAAATTTTTATTAAATATATTTTCTTAACGAACAAAAATTAAATATTATTTTGTGAGAACGTAAAATCTAAAAATTTTAAACTTTTGATTAATTTTCATGTAAATATAAGATTTCGAAATCTTCAAGCAAAAGTTAAAATAAATATTAAATCGAAAATTCAATTAGAACATAAAAAAAAAGTGCATCACTCTTGAGTCTTGAATGATGTTTCTGAAGTTTATTATGAGAGTCCGTTAGAGAAGATGCGATGAGTAGATATAACATTTAATTTTGAGGAATTTTTGAATGTCTAGACAAGAATAAACTTATTTAGTGTTGGAGAACACTTAAAACAACACATTCATTTATAGTTAACATTAATTAGCATCATATAGTGAAGATATAGTTTCATAAAGTTCTATCGGTATGTGCGGTAGATGAAACATTTTCATCTTCATCTTAATCTACATTTTCAACTTGAGAATTTTAATTACAATTTAAAAACCCTTTCTATTTATAGATAAAAAAAAAGCGAAGGATGGGAAAAAAACGAATAAATTAGTTGTATCAAATTGTTTTAGTTAGATGGTAAGTTAACCTGTTGTATGCTTTGTTTTTTTTTATTTCATTTTTTTCTAAACTTCAAATGAGTCGTGTCTTGTCCCCTCATAATAATCTATAAGACCTTTTACCCCTTTTCCATCTTGCTTTTAATTTTCCACTGTCGACTTCAATGTCGACATCGCACCCATTAAAACAAATTAAAAACAATTTATTTTCACTAATCTTGTTCTCTCTCGTTCTTTAGACTTCCAGCTTTTACTTTTTTTTTGTTAGGTCTTAAACAAATTTATTAGGAAAAAAACAAATACATACACTCACGTATACTGAAAATATAAAGGGGAAAAAGTTGGTTGAAACAAAAAAAAAACAAATATAAAAACAAAACATAAACAAAAAACCATTTCATAAAAAAAAATAAACACAGAAGCAAGCCCAAAAATTCTATATCTATATATATATTAAAAAGGTTGAGAGGTTTGGAAAAATCGCTATTTGAAATAATTAATTTCGATTAATAAAATGTAGAAAGAAAAAAAAAAGAAAAAATTAGATGAGGAATAAACACGAAAAATAACAACAGAATAATGTTGAAATATAATCGTACGTCACGTACAAAATTTTGTTTCCATAAAATTATGTCCTCATTGGCCTTATTCTGTTTTCTATACTATTCACCCTTCTTTCTTCTTGGACTTATTCCCTTATAAACCCTCTTATATGAGTATACATATATAGAAGTGAACATATGAACAAGAAATGTAATCCCAGAAATGGTTCATCTTTTTATATACCTTATAATATAACCTCAATTTGTTTGGGTCAGACCCCATACATTACCGTATATATATATATATATATATATATATATACATATATATAAGAATCCCAATATACCAGGATCGAAATGGAAATATTTACTTTGATGTTTATTCTCATGTGTATACGATTTACTTTTGAAGAAAGTCCTTTGAATTTTTTTTTTATGTTTCATAGTGGAGGCGCCAACTATTGGTTAGAGACGAATTTAAATTATATTTTAAGCGATGACATTTTGCTTTAACACAATTTGGCATAGTTGAGCAGAATTAATTTTAACTAAGAAATAACTAGAAGTAATTTGAACGTGAGAATTGTAAAAGACGGAACACATAGAATTGCTTTCAGAAATCTTCAATATCAAATTCCTAAGTTGCATCAAATTCATCAAACGAAGACAACGAAATAGTCCATTGAGTGAGTTGAACTGGAATTTAATCTTTTTTGTTATGGGAAATATGAGAAGAATAAGAAAACCAACATTTTCAAATTAAAACTTGTGCTTTAGGCAAAGATTTTCGATTGACTAAATCTTGGGTCATTTTTGTATAATGTCTTTGGATATTATTATGAAAATCTAACGACGTCACTGTTTTGTGTGTATCAGTTTATATAGGCTTAAGGAAATAAATTTAAGAAAAAAGGTTTAATCTCAAGAGACAATCATATTGTGCATATGTGTGGCTGATTTGACATAAAATTAAAATTGAATTGATTGAATTTACTGAAAGTGGGTGATTATTTATAGAAAAAGCCAATATAAGAAAAATGTTTAACAAATAAATTAAAAACCAAAATAAAAATGTAATTAATTAAGTGAAAAAACAAAATCCAATAACATCCTTTCAATCTGTGCGCGTTCCTTTTTTTTTTTTTTTGTTAACTTGGGTCAGACACTTTAATTTAAATCTTTCAAGAAAAATAACCCCAATGATGACGATGTTGGTTTTGTAAGGGGGAAAAAGATAAATAAATAAACAAAAAAAGGATTTTCTGTTATTTCGTTTTTTCTTGATTTTTTTTCCCACAGCATATTAATGCAGAAAAATAGAGCTTAAAAGCTTACTGGTTTAAAGGGGTTTATATGAATAAATATGGTTTATTGTTTGTCTCTCATAAATATAAATATTTATATTATATGTGTTTGTGTGCGTATGAATGCGTGTGTGTATATAAATTATAGTTTCATATGTGTAAATGTGTTAGTAGATATTCTATTTATTTTTTCATAAAAATAAAAAACAAAAAACAAAACAAAACCGAATATGTTAAAAAAAAAATGATCAACAGTTTGAAAAGAAAAATGAAATTAAATTTTATACTTTAGATATAGGATTGATGTGGGTTATTTTAATGTTCATTTCTAGAATTTTAGTTAATTAAATCAGTGATTCTGTTTTGTTATAAAGTAATAAATGAATTTAAATTTTGATGGCAGGTCCTTTTTTCCCCCCCTCTTAAATGTGGGTGGAGTGGTTGGTATTTTTTTCTTTCTTCTATTTATATTTTTTTTATTTTTATTACAATTTTAATATGAATATTTAGCGTTTGAATTAAAGAAAATGACAGTCTGAATTAATTAAATATATTTAATTTAGTTTACCAAAAAAAAAAGCCACAGCCAAAAAAGGACTTTACGAACTCAACTTTTATAATTTCATTTGTATTTGAATTTGAATTTGTAATATTAAAATTCTATGAATTTTTAGTTTCTATTTTCTGATGTTTGTTAATTTCATAGATAGAATGTTGGAGTTTTAAACTTTAGAAATGAAATAATAATAATTAATTATTATTAAATATTCGTCAGTGAATGTTGAACTCGAAATTTTGTTGAACTTTGAACTTTTACTTTGAATAAAATTATTTACATTTCAATTTTATTTCGTGTCTTTGCGTTTCTTCATAAAAAATTTCCATTTAAATATAAATGCAATTTGTAAATATAAATATTTTTTTCTTTATACATATATTGATGCTGCATATCTTCAATTCATGTATAATATTATGAATATAATTTAAGAAAAAGAAAAAACAGATCGTATGAAAATATATTTTGTCGCAAAAGAAACCAATTTCGTTTAGTTTAAAAATCATATCACGCATCATCATCCAAATACCAAAAATATATCGACACACAATTCTGCTTCTATTTTTATTTTTTTTTTTCCTCTACTGTCGTTCCCAACTACCAATTGCGTTTGACACATTTTTTCGTTTAACCTAAATTCATTCTTTACATTTTTGTTGTTGATATTCCAAACAGCAATGTTATCAGAAATATATTTAAGTCTTCATTGTCTATATATAAGATGATGACTTCTTGTCCTATTTTCATCTTGTGATTTTTTTTTTCTTTCTCTTTCCAATAACAATTTTTTTTTTTTATATATTTTAACTAGAAAACGTGACTTTATTTTATAGATCGGCATGTTATTCACGCGGTTATCATAAATATAGCTATGATTCCTTTTAAATATATTCAAAAACATCTGAAAAGAGTGATATAGAAAAATTGATATGACGTGAACGGAAGTATTAAATATAAGAAGAAAAGTAGGGAGAATTGTTCTAGAGAATAAAAAATAATAAAAAAAAAAAATGAAATAAGAAATAATTTCATAGACTTAGAAGGAAAGAAAAGAAAAGGAAAAAAAAAATGCTCAACATATTCTTTCATCCATCAAATAAATTGAATTTGATATTTATTTTTTTTCTTCTTTCAATTCATTTTTTTATGAAGACATATTGCCAAGTTATGTTTTATTATATGAAGTGAATTGTGCTTGTACGATAGAAGATTATTCAAGATCAAAGTTCAACAGAATAATTTATTCCTGTAAAAAAAAAAAATAATGAAAGATGAAAATTTCATTTTAAAACATGTTAAAAAGGTCAGGGATTATATTTGAAATAATACCCAAAGAACAGTTCCAAGTTCAGGTTGTTTTTTTTTTATTAAAATAATGAATTTGAATAGATTTAAAAATATCGCGTGACATATTAAGATCACAACACACTAGAGCAAAATACGACAGATGATTTTTCGCATATAAATCAGAGAATTTAAATTTTTTTTATCATTTCTCTTTTATGTAAAAATATAAAGGATGAATCCTTATCAGTCTATATGTAAGTGTGTGTGTGTGTGTGTTTCATCTATCTATCAAGCATAATAATAATATTCAAGAATATCAAGGTGATTGCATCATTCATAGAATCCTCTTATAACGAAACTTTTCTTTCTTTTCATCTTTTCCATCTTTTTTTTTTTTTTTTTTGTCATCGACTTCCTTGAAATGGCAAAGTATTATTGTCTTTCAATCCCTTTTCAAAATAATAAAAATAAAAAAAAAATAAATTTAAATCAAATTGATGTTTATAAAAGAGGGAACCCTCTTCAGCTATATTGACAATACATACCCCATCATCTAACATCATTCACCGTCTACTATTATCATCTCAAAAATTCTGTGTTTTTTGGTTTACATATTTTTTGTTTTCGTATGCGATTTTTTTTTCTTCTTCAATTTTTCTTCTTCTTCTTTTTTTTTTTTTTGATGATTTTAGCCACTGAACTGAATTATTGGATTTTTGTCTTTGTTTTTATTTTTGTTTTTCACGTTTCGAAATTGACGATTCAGAATTTTACAAAAGATAATTTTGTTGTTATAAAAGCACATAACAAAAACAAAGGAAAATGGGAGTGAGAGAGAAGATGCTTGTAATACGATTTTTGGTGATAAGCCAGACATTATAACCGATATTTAAAGCAATTATATTTTATCTTTTCGGTATAATCTTTTTGATGTTAACATTTTTTTTTCTTTCGTTTTTACTTAGCAGCGGAAAAAATATGTCTTTGCATTTGTAATTCCCTTTTATGTCAACCAGAAAATCTTTGACAAAAAAAAAAACAAAAAACAAAAACAAACTAAATTTATCTCGATTCACATATTTTCTATAATTGGATTTAATTCACTGTTTGATGCTATAAAAAATGAGAATTTAATCGTAATAAAAAGAAAATAAAAAACAAGCCAAAAAGACAACAACTTATTTATTGAATGATTTTATATGAAAGTAATGGATGTGGAAGATTTACGGATTATTTATGGATAAAGTTTGTTTTCTTTTTTATTTTAACGAGTAAAATGAATTCGCACGTGAAAAAAGAAAATGAAAATTTTACGAAAATATTTAACTTTTCGAAAATAGAAGATTATTTTCGTTGAAACGAAATACAAGAAAGTACAATATGACATTATTTAAGTTATATACAAAATACAATTTTTTGTCAAATTGTTAGATGCACCCAGAGGGTAGATTAGGGTTTTAAATAAAGACCCGAATTTCAGTCATCGCTGGCGTTTGTAAATTATTTTTAGAAAATTGTGAAAAAACGGTTGAAGTCGACCAGTTACTATCATTAATTGATATTATTCATTACCTTAATAATATTTGATCAAGGATACTATCTATAACAACCAATCAGGAATCTCTTTCAATTTATAATTTTCTATATAAATTTTGGATTGTTAATTAGAATGAAAAAACTAAAAATAATTATTTTTCTTTACGTTTATTGTTCAATTTAATTTAATGAAATTTTGTCACTACTCCAACGAAACAAATATTAAAGCTTTAGAGTCAAGTTATCATTTATCTGATAAAAAGTTATTATTAAAACATGTTCTGTTTTATACAAGAAAAATAAAAAAGAGGTGATGAGACAGAAATCATAAAAAAAAGTAAATAAAAAAATACGTTCATGCATAACGTATACAATAATGTCTACTTTACTCAATTAATTTATCGCTTTTTAATTTCTAATTTTTTATAAAATTCAAATGAGCGAATTTCTTCTTTTTTTTTTTTTTTTGTTTTTCTGTAGAAGAATTTTCTTTAAAATTTAATAAGTGAAAAACAAACAAAAAAAAAAAGTAAAAGTTTCATTCTTTAGAAATTCTTCTTTTTTTTTTTTCTTGTATCGCTTGTTAATTAGTTTCACACCCTACTATCTTCTCTCCCTAGATTATACTCACCCTTTATATTTATCCAAGAACTCATACCCCATATTTTTATAGAAAAAAAAACATACCAAAAAAAAAAAACCTCCCCCTACACCTTACTTCTCTCATCTCATCTTAATTAATGTTTATTACACGACGATCATTATATTTTAAGATAATATGCAAAGAAAAAGGTGTTAAACACAAAAGTGTTTCTCATTATTTTGATACGACCTCTAAATACAGGAGGATCCTTCGAAATATCTATAATGATACACAAACACACACACACACCCAAACACAGAGGGTTGTGAGGGAAAGACACTCTTTTTTTTCTTCTTCTTCCTCTTCTTCTTCTTCTTTCTCTTCTAATGATAATAATATATAAAATAAATAGATACAAGCAAAAGAGAATATAAAATTGTATCTGCTTCTTGTTATAACTTTCTTTATTTTTTAATTAAAAATAAAACAAAAATATAAAGAAGAAAAACCGTAAGAAAAAAAAAACAACCCCTGAAGAAGAAGAAATTATACGCGTGATGGAACAGTTCAAAAGAAGAAAGAAATCGAAGATGCTATTTTAAGATTCCTTTTCATGTATTAAGCAATCAAAATATAAGAGAAATTAATTTTGATTTGATTTCTTTTTAATAAAAAATAAAAATGTCATCACCCCTTTCTCATTCTATACGCACGTTACCTATATCACTGAAATATCCCAATTAGTCATTAGTCATTATTATCATTTTTATTATTAGGACTTTTCAATTTACCGCCACCTAAAGTCTATATTATAAAAGTGTAATTTATCACCTTTATTATTTATAATTGAAATTTTTCAACAAAACCATCCTTCCCACTCAACAACAATTTCCATTCAACTTTTTCATTTTCTTCTTTCTATTAAAATTATTAAGAAATTTTCTTTATTTTATTTTCTATTTTGACAATTTCAATTTCTTATTTAAAAATACAATTAAAATCATATCGTATGGTCGTCAACTCATTTCCTTTTTTTTTTTTTTGTTTCTCATTATGTGGGAATAGAGACGATTTCCATCTTTTTATAATTTCTTTTATTTTTGTGTTCGTCAATTTTCTCGTCTCAGTTATAATTTATTATTTAAAAATAATATTCTGTGTGTGTCTGTGTGTTTGTTTTTATTTTTTTTTTTTGTTTCTTAAAATAATAATAAATATATTCTCATCTGACACACAAAAAAAACAAAAAAGAAAAAGGAAACTGAAAAAAAGAAAATTTAGAGGGAGAAAACGATATAAGACTTAAAGTATATATTTTATGATTATGCGCGCGTCAACCATAAAAAGTTAATTTCGTTCGTGTAAATGTTTTTTTAAAGGGATTAAAGTAAAGAAATGTATAAATAAAGAAATGGTTATATAAAAAATGAAAAGGAATGGAAATTTTGATAAAAAAGAGGAAAAAAAAAACTACGGATTTTTCTTCTTCATTTTCACTCTTTAAGAAGATTTTTTTTTTTTTTTGCCCAATTTTTTTTTCTTTTTTGAAATGAATTAAAATCAGATTTTATTTTACTCTTTCTCATAGGATTTTTTTTTGTGGGATCTTTTTTCGTGAAAGATGCAAGAGAATAAAAACCATAAAAAAACAAGATTCAATGGAAAAGAATTGATGGTTACATTATGAGAAGAATGCAACACGCGTACATTTCCTTTTTGTATTTTCTTTAGAATAATCCACTTTTATAAAATATTGTTTATAGATTTCTTTGTACGGCTCTTATTCTAGTCAAAACAGAATAAGTTACTTTTCTGTCAATTTTTTTCTTACTTTCTTCCTTTAAGGCTCTATCTGTCTCTCTCTCTCTTTTTTGCCTTTATACAATTCAATTGACGTAATATACTTTTTATATATTTTTTTTTTTCTTTCTCTTATAAATGGAATATAAAACGGAAATCCCTTTGTATTGTATTCATTCTTTTTCACAACAATCTGCCCTTCATTTTATATCCTTATATGATTTTCTTTTTTCCTTCACAATCTTCTTTAGTATAACTGGATAAAATCCCAAGAAAAGAACTCAAAGATAAAATAAAACAGAAATTGAAATGAAAAGAAAGAAGAAAGAAAATATGAGAATGGATTTATATTAAATCGTCAAAATTTTCTGCATAAGAATCATCACATACATCTTTTTGTTTGGTTTAAGTTTTTAAAGATTTTCTGTAGAGACGCGAAAGAAAAAGAAAAATGACTTTATTTTCTATACTAATTTGACACAAAATGTATACGGTAAAATCCTTGAAAATTTTCACAAATTTATGCGAACAAAATAATAAAATTTTAAAAGAGAAAAAAAAAACAGAAAAGACAAGACAAGAAAGGGAAATTGGGAATACGCAACTTTTGAATTGACTCAGCTTTTAAAGTTCTGCACTTCATCTTTCATCATATCTTTTGTTATATTTCTTTTCAGATGAACTAAATTAGTTAGACGAACAGTTTTATTGAAAAAGTTTTCACTTCTTATTCTTAAGAAAGAAGAACAAAAAAAAACATTTTGTTAGCCAACGAATGAAATGGGAAAGAATTAAAGAAAATGTACAAAACACAATAAAGAATTTTTCAAAGGAGTGGAAAAAAGTTTTAAATGAGAAATTATCTTTTGGATCATTTGAAGTTTTACAAGACATAACGACTTGATACATAAATGAACGTCAGATGGTAGAGGTTAAAGTTCAAATTTGTTCAATTTCAAAAAGTAAAAATTAGACGATTTCTTTTTATCTTTTAAATCAAAATTCTATGGCTTACTTTTTGTGTAAATAAACGGACCCATGTTTTTTTTTTTCAAAAAAATTATACCGTTTCCATGGCAAATTTAATTATTTAATTTTTTTTTTTTCTTTCTACCAAACAATTTGTACGTTTCCATGACAAATACATAAAATTATTGTCCTTTGTTAAATTATATATTTTTTTTATTGTTTTTTTAATAATTAGTTCTAGAGGTATTCTAATAAAAACCATTTGTATGAGGATCAGAAAAGCTCTGGTAACGAAAACAATTCTATAAAACTGTAAAATGTTAATTTTACTTACTGAAAGGTAATTCGTATATAAGAAATGAGACGAAATTGAGTGAGTCATGAACGGTGACGTGTTTTAATTTGGAAATCCACAAATTATATTTTATTTTTGTTTCCAACACACATTGATTTGTAGAAATAAATTGTTTCACTTATAAAAATTTGTTCGGCAAATTATTTTATTTTAAAATAAATTGTTATTTGTTTTATTCTCCAACAATCGGCTATTTAGGTACTTGTGTTGTTAACAGTAAATAAAATAAAAACACAAAAAAAAAGAAGAAAGATCACATCAAAAATTAACAAACACAACAATCCATTCATTTACCTATAATCTACCTAAAAACAAGAAAGGTCTTCTGACTGACTTTAGTGATTTATTTAACATGAATTAGAGAATCATTTTGGCATTTGTATTCCATAAGTATAAAAGAAAATACAGAAAAAAAGTATACACAAAACAATATAAAACAAAAAAAAATAAAAGGAACAACAAAAGTCAAAAGGACTTTTACCGTAAAAAAGAACAAAAAAAAAAAAGAAATGGAATGGAATGGTAGAATGAATGTGGAGTGGAAAAACAAGTAAAAAATCCTCTGTTGGAAAATTATAAATTTAAATGAGTATATTTTTGAATACAGTTATACATACCAAAGATAAAAAGGACAATTTTTCAACAAACAGGACCAGACTAAATTATTATCGTATTTTGAGAATAATAAAAAAAAAATAAAACTGTGGCGCCTCCACCAAAATAATAATCTCAAAATAAATGGTAATGGTTTTGTAATAGCCTCATAAAAAAAAAATTAAATCGTTTAAGCGCGCATATTAAAAAGCAATTGAAAAATATAATGTATTGAAAACAATTAAATGAAAATTATTGAAATCATTAAAAGTGTCGTCATATAATTAGAAAGAATTTTTATTTCCCATTTAATTTTTAATTTTTTTTATTACGTTTAACTGCAATTAGTAAACTCATTGTTTCGTTATTGTTGTTGTTTTTTTTTTTGTAGAAAAATAAAATAACGCGTTTTTATTGAGGAAAATAACTTTTTGCATGAAGAAATTTTTTAATCATAAATAAAAAAATTTTAATTAATTATACAATAATAATGAAAGTCTAAGAAATAAAAGCATTTGTATCTTAAGAAATTCAACAATTTTTATTACATTAAAGACGGCTGTATTGTCGGAATCCTGAATGCCTAAAGCGATCGTCTGATTTCAGTCAAGTTTTTTTACTTTAATTTTACCGAAAATTTAACATTTATAAATTTATTTTAGTCAGATTCACGAATTTTGTCTTTATAAATAGGACCCCTAAAAAAACAAACAAATCACGTATTCTTTGTGAAATCTTTCACAAAAATTTGTCACACAAAAAATAATAATTTCTTGAATATTATAAGAAGAAAAATCCTCTTCTGATGTTGATCTTTAAAATTATGTTCGAAATATAAATGGAAACTAGATAGAATAAAAGTGAAATGAGAAATGATTCAGAGACGAATTGGGTGTCAATGATTTATCGTTTCATTTTTAAATAATAAAATCAAAAATAATAGGATAAATAGGATGAAATTTTTAATCCCAGTCACGTTTTCATATTGTCGACCCATTTTCTTATATATGTTTTCCTTTTGTGCGGTTTCACAATTTGATATGAATTGAGTGTTGTGACCCAGTTTTTATAAATAAAATGATGTTGAAGGTGGTGTTGATGAAACGTGGAGGGATATTATATAGAACAGTTATTACAAACCACATATAAGAAAACAAAAGAAAAATATAGAATACAGATAAGAAGAAGACGACAACAAAGTAGACGAAAAATCAAGTTCCATCTTTGAAAAATGAGACGACAGAAAGAATGGACAAAAAAAAAAAAAGAAAAGAAAACGAGCCAAGAAAAAAAAAGACGAAATTAAATTCCATACAAATCTCTAAAAGACAGCATAGAAGATTATCGATTTAAAGCAAAAAAAAAAAAAATATAAATAAATAAAATAATGGAGAAGGAGACGGAAAACAGAGATAATCCAGAATGATTACGGAAATGCTGCTTATCTTGTTGTAGAAGAGTTCATTTATAGAATACAAATGAGTTTTTATTTTATCCTATGGTCGAGATATCATCATAATACATATTCTTATAAAAGAAATCGTACGTATATTCATGTGTTTCTAATAAACAATAAAATAAGGATGATGTGGGAAAAAAAGTACAAAACTACCCCATTCGTTAATAAATATCTATATCGTGAACATAACTTCACCAAAATGGATAAAAGAGATTTTATTTGAATTATTGACAAAAATTGAAATTAGTTGTTAAGTTCTCTACAATAAAATATAGATTTAAATTTTCATACACTCTCTTTTTAGAATAACATTCAAATTTTATTTATAATGAAAGCAAATATACGTTTGTACAGTAAATAAACAACACATTATTTTATGTTGTGTTGTACATGAAAACATTTTATTTTGTTTGTGGCAAATAATATTTAAACATCAAACGTTAAACGAAATATTTACTTGATGATTATTTTATTTTATTTATTTGTGATATACCAAACGAAGTTATGTTTGTCAGATGGAATAGGTTATAGATGATAACGGGTAATATAATTTATTAAACATTTTTAAATATATAATTTCGAATTGTAGACTAAAGAATTTATAATTATTTTTAAGTTTCTTTTAAAACGAACTCTTATTATCCTGTCCGATTAAATTAGTTGACCAATTTTTCTTTATAGCTTGACAAATCTGATAATCTTACTTTAGAAAATGGTGCACAATAAATTTCGGTGTGTACAAATGGCATACATAATTAAATTCTAGAAAGTTTACGAAAAAGTCTCAACCGTCGGTCAAATTAAAGGTAGTTAACTTTTTTGTTATTTTATACTTTATATGCAATATCAGTTTACATTTAAGCCGACAGGATGTCTCAAGGGCAAAAAGTGAAAACTTTTATTTAAGAATTAAATTACCTATTTGATTTTATTTGTAAAATAAATTGTGGTTAAATATTAGGTTTCTTCATTGTATAGACATACGCGTTAGTTTCTATGTTTTCTGTTAACCTACTTTCTCATTACACTTTTATTTGACTTTTGATTAACATAATTCAAGATAATTTATGATACATTGTTTGTATTTATAATTTTCTTCTTAGTTCTTTTTTTTTATAATAAATGATTTCTGGTGCTTTGTATGCATATTTTTAATTGACTTCTAGCCCTTGAACCAATTTAAAGTTTGATATTCTTATGTAATTTGTAAACATTTTTTTCATCAGTTTTTCTTCTTTTTTTTTTCGTAAGCAAAAGTTTGACGTATCTTCTTCTTTATAATTTCTTGTCCTGAACCATACAACAAAAACATTTTAGGAAGAAAGTTTTTATTAATGGAACTCGTTCCTTTTTATTTGCTTTATTTCTCTTTTCCATATAAAAAAATATTCGGCCATTTTGAATAATTTTTCCATATTCAAACCGAAAATTTATTATGACAGAAGAGAAAAGCGAAATCAATAAATTTTACCATCTCAATATTTTTAAGTGCAGATAGTGCACAATATTAAAGTGAGTGCAATTCAATTCTTAAGTGATGTCAAAAGCACACGGAGAAACTGGAAATTATTAAAGACAAAAAAAAAAACAAAAAAAAATAAGCAAGTGAAAAATCGATTATTTTTGTTGTTGTCGAGAACGGGTACGTTGAATTGAAAATGAAAAATGTAATTTTGAATTCTGTTCAAAATAATGTCTTTGGCCTTTGGCGCTATATGCTATTTTTCAAAAGTCAAACAGCGAGAAAAAAAAGACATTGCAAGAAATATTTGTAATTTGAATGAGAAATGAGAAAATATTTTTTTCTATTTTTGGAAAAGTTCCAAATGGAATCTTTTTTTTCTTTTTGATCTTGTTGTGGCTTTGCTATTGTTGTTGTTGTTGTTGTTGTTAAAAAAAAAAATAAAAAAAAGATAAAAAGTGAAACCAAAAGGAATTTTAATAATGATTAAGTTAATTTCCTTTCCTTTACTTAACTTTATCGTTTCATGGATTTCATCGTGGGATACGGAAAATTATTATTATTATTAAAGTTATCAATTTTCTTTCAAACAAGAGAGAAACGAAGGTAAAAAAAAATGAAAATCCTATGGAAGAAAATGGACATAAAAAAAAAAAACAGGAAACATAAAAATTCGTTTCATATTTATTATTTGTTGTGGAGAAAGAAGTTAGGGGACGTAGAGTTTTATTTTTTTATTTTTTTTTTGGTTAAAATGATAAAACCCTTAAAATATTAGGGGCCATTTTTCGAATATATGTTATGTGTATAGGTATATGTGTAGGTAGAACAATAGCCACAGCAACAACAACATAAACAAGAACAAACCAAAATAAAATAAAAAAAAAAAAATGAGAAAAAAAAAAAACGAAAATGAGTCAATTTTCCACATGGCCAAATTTTCCTCTTCAATTTTACTTAATAAAAATATGGTTCGATTTTTTTTTTTTTTTTTACTTTAAAGGAATTTTACTTGTTTGTTTCTGTATAGGCATATAAAAGATTAAAGGGGTGTCTGTGTGGAAAAATAAGAATGAAAATAAGTAAGAATGGAATTTTCGTATTTTTCGTTTTTCGTTTTTTTTTTTTTTGCCATTTTCTTTTTTATTTGTGTTCATTTTTATAAAAGATTCATGCACGAAATCCAAATTTGTCATCGAATCGACATTTTTTTTTTATACAAAAAAAAAACAGAAGAAGAAATTATGATTATGCTGTGACGTAACGTGACGTGACATTAAATAATGTTATTATAATAAATTATACTTTCCTATTGTTAAGATTGTAAGTCGGATTTATAATGTAATTCATGTATTTAGAATTACAATTATATAAATATAAATGGGGGAAGAAGGAATTGTAACAAAAAAAAATTATTATTCCATTGAAACTTAAATTAGAAATCAAAAAATAACATTTAATAAAAATTCAAATAAGTTTCAATTTCAAACAATCTTTTTATACGATAAATAAAAACTTTCTTTCAATCGAAAACAATTTTGTTTTATTTTACTGTTTGCAACAAATGAATATCTATTTTCTTGTGAGAAAATTGTGATAAAACAACAACAAATTTATATGTTAAAATTTGGTAAATAAAAATAATAATAATAATGAAAAATGTTTGGGGGAGAAAAAAAAAAAAAACAAACAAAAGAAAAATGTAAAAACCTTATTAAAATCGATCAATGACGTCTTTTTTTTTTTTTGTAATTTTCTTTTGATGTTTAAAAAAAAAAACGTTTTGTTTTGGTATTTTCCTCTGGCGCGAACACAAAAGAATCTAAAATTAGACAACAACAAAATGTGTATACTGACTAGAGGAAGACGAAATAAAATATACGCCTTTATTATTTCATTATTATTTTGTTGTATTTTTCTTTGGATCAGTTATAAAATGAAATTTAGTATTGAAATTTCAAACCTTAAAAGAATAAAACAAAAAAAAAATGAAAATGATCAAATAAATTTTGTTTAGTTTGATTGGGGGTTTGGCGACATCAGTTTAATATTATGCCTTTTGGCCTTTACAATTTGTGTATTTTTATTTATTGGAATTCATCCAATATTTAATAAAGAAAAAATGAATGTTTGCTTTAAGTCAAAATCTAAAGGACAGACTTTACAGGGGCTAGTGCACTAAATATGGAAATACTTTATGAAATTGTGATAATATTGCACAGATTAAAATAAAAAATTTAATAAAATGCGATATTTTGACATAAGGTGAATATAACTCACAACATCATTTGTCTCATTTCTAGCGTCAGACAAAAGTTATTTTTATAAAAATAAACTAGAAAAGTTTATATCGAAAAAATAATGTTAATCTAATATGTACACGACGTACAGATAGCCCAAAACAATACAAACATTGTAATACTTCTGTTCTATATAGCAACAAAAAAAAAAAATGTTGCTCATTAATATTAATTGAAGGAAAATTGTTCAAAATATATATTTTTCTATTTTCCTTTTTTTTTTTTACATAAAAATCCCATTATAAATTACTAGATAACAAGCTCCAATTAAATTTATAAAATAATAATGAATTCACTTATTTTCATTAAATACGTGTAAATGGTATATTTTGGTTCGTATAACAAAACAATACATTTAGATTCAAACCGATGTTAGATTATAAAATCAATCAAAATTGGTATGACCATTATAAACATACCATTTTTTTTTTATGTAATCTAATCCGATTACTTATATACATTTTGATTTATAAATTCAATTCTACATGTAAAATCGTTGTTGTTGTAATATAAATAGAATTTTCCTTTAATATGGGGAAAATGTACATGGATTAAAAAACACTTTTAATTTAATTTCATTTAATTTTAATTAATTTGAGAAGAGAACGAATTATGAGATTTATATTCAACCGTTAAATAAATAACATAAATGAAACAACAACAATTTCAAATGTACCTAATGAAAAAATTTATGTGGAAAATTTATATGAAAATTTCTGCTGCAAATAAAAATTAAATAAAATTTCGAATTTTAAAAAAAATAGTTTAAATTATTTTTACTTTTATCGATATTTAATTCTGTTTTTTTTTTTTGTTATCATTTTCGTGTTGTTATTTTAATTAAAAGTCTCTTAAAATTCTTGTGAATCTTAGATTTAGCACACCATACTTTAAAAAAAAATATTCTAAACAATGCAACTTTTTTCTTAGAATAAAATTTAATACCTGACAATCTTTTGTGAAAATAAACTTCAGAATTTAATTTAAATTAGATTTTTTGCCGTGTTTTTACAGTAACCCACACACACACACATACATTGTTTTTCACGTATATAAATTTGTTTAATGTATTTGTAATCGCATTGATGTTACAGAGTATACTTGATTGTATTAAAACATAATTATTATTATAAAATTAAATTATAATTTTCACGATAAAATTTTTGTTATTAATTCAATTTTATATTTCCCTTTTTTTTTTTTGTTTTTGTCTCACTTTGTCTCTCTCTCTCACTCTATATAAAATGTAGACATTCAGAGAATATAAGGGGTAGAGAATATAAGGGACTGGATTCTATCATATCATACAAAATATTTATTTTAATTATATTGTCACAATCAATTATTTAAGGTGAAAATATTAATTATAAATTTATAAATAATTTATTTCAAATCAATTAACCCTTGAGACATCACGATAATGTATTTTATATGATTTACAGCCGACAGTAAATATCGTATAAAATATCGTTTGAAATACCACAAAAATCATTTAATATAAATTAAATTATTTTTCATTATTTCTCATCATCAATTTTGTGAAATGTAAATATTTGAAATATTTTCTAAAATTTAAAATATATTTTTAAAATGTTTTTAAGAAGAAAAGTTACCATTCACTGGTTTTACTCCACCCACTTTATGTTATCAAATGTAACTACCAAAATAGTACACACACACACACACACACTTAAATAAATGTATCTTACTAAATTTATTAGATTCTTCTATATATCAAAATATATATTTTTTTTTTACCATTTATAAGATGCTAGAACTAAGTCTAGTGAATCCGATTTTGAACATTTCTTTAAAATTTACATAAATTATACAATATTTTATTATGACATGGGAATTTTTGGAATATTATTATGTAGATAAAAAATGTACATGTACTAAAAGACAAACTTGCGTGCGGGAAATTGTAAATTGTAGAGTCCATTAGTTTCTAATCATATTACTTTTGGTTGTAGATATATCCAAGAATATATTATCTGGAAAATTTAAATATTCCTTTACCGTACGTAAAAGTATAAGGAAACACATACAAAATATTGTAGGGATTATTTATTTCATTAATCAATGTAAATGGTACACGGTTAATCGATCAATTACAATTTAATTGATAAAAAGGTTTTTAATCTAATCCAATTTACAACTTAAAGCACTAACACTTAAGAACCTAATTTTATTTTACCTCAAAAATGATGGTATTTGGTTTTTTAAATGTTTTTAAAACATTCTTTTACTCCCCCATAGTCATCATCATCAATCGTTAAAGTGTATTTGTGTGTTGCTGTCTTGTTTGTTGTTTGTTGTTGTTGATTCATATTTTTTTTTTTTTTTTGGAAGTAAGAAAAAGAAACAGAGAAAACTAGAAAAAGAACCTCTTATTTATAATACCACAAGAAAAAGAAAAATCTTATAATATAAATTTTATGACAATCTTCTGTCATCTTTATATGCTTACGTGTCCAACCTAATGTACGTTAAGTTGATATATTTTTCGGTACTTCATTCTTTCCACCACTACCACATCCAATTTATACTGGTTTTTTCCCCCTTTTTTTTATATATATACCCATACCCACCATCTATCTATCTATATAAACATTTTAAGTCATAAAGAAACGAAGGAAAAAAAAAGAAGAAGGAAGAAAATATTATTATATACATAAAGGAACAACGAAAAAAAAAACTTTACTGCGTGTGTTTCACTGTAATGTTTGAAAAATATGAATTGTGCTCGCTTTTATTTTATACTTTTTTATATACATTTTATACAGCATTTGTATACATTTTTATACCAAGCATATTTTCTGTTCGCTTTCTTTTTTTATATTTATTTTTGGTTCGGTAAGAACTTTCTTTTCTTTTCTTTTAAATAAATCGAAAGCATTAACACTTTGACTTTTTCTGTTTCTGTCGAGAAAGCATTTTTTTTTTTGTTCATCCTTTATTTTACGGTTATTTTTAAAAGGAAATATGAGTGATGATCTCATGAAAACAAAGAAAAATCTTCTTATAATCACTTCTGAAATATTTAAGAGCAAAGCTCTACTTTTTTTTTTGGATGATTTTAAAGCTGCTTTCTTTACAATTGTATTTATTATCATTCAAATTCTAAGAATCCAATATAAATCTAAAAAATTGAGTTTTATTAAAATAAAAGTCAGAAAGTAAGAATAGTTTCCATCAAAAGTATTCCAAAATGTTTTGATTCTGGTAGTAAACTCATCGAAAATAATTTATGATTTTAGTTTAAATTATGGATTTCAAAATGTATTCTAATAATTGAAAATTTAAACTTTAATCCGGATATAATGAAATATTTTGTTTTGAATTTATAAATTTTTATCTCAAAATGAAAATAATTTTCATTGTAATAAATTAAATTTTAGAAAAGTTTTAATTTGAAAATTTTTATTTAAACAATAATTTAAATATTTTGAATTGGAAATAATTGGTATTTTAAATTTAATTATGGAAAGAGTACTTTTGGGGTAACAAATAATTTCTGTTCTATAAATTTGAAAGAACATTTCTAATGATTAAAACATTGAACAATAAAGTACGTCTATCTTTTTATTTAATTTAAAAACAAAAGAGAAAAGAAAACGATTAATTCAATGAGAGAATAACTTTTTTCGAATGGAATTTATGTTCATCGTATTTTATATGAAACGAAAAATTTCAACCTATATACAATAAAAATAAAAAGTCAGAATGTGAAAATTAGTTTAAATTACATTAAAAACATTTATTGAGATTAAAATGATCCATAAAAACTGCCTGTTTTTTTGTTTAGCTATTTTCTTCGGTGATTTATAAAATCTAACATCAAGACAATTTTTAACAATTTTATCAGAATTAATATTAATTTCTTATAATTTTTCAAATTTATACGAATTGCACTCATTTTTTAAAAGAATTCATAGACCATTTTATGAAAATGAAAATATGCAAAAGAGAGAGATAGAGATAGAGAGAGAAAAAAAAACATTAAACAAACTAAAAAGAAAATAAATATTATACAACTTTTTCTTGATGAAAATAAAAGCTTTCAGGGGATGTTTTATGTTGATCCTTTTTATATTATTTAAATTTAAAACTTTTATTTTTTTCATTGTTTGACGTAAACAAAATATTAAAAATTCGTTTTTTTTTTAAATGATTTTTATTTGAAAAATTTTACAAGAATATTCATTGTAAGTTCATTGAAAGTTTACGCTCTTAAAAAATATAGATAACTATAGATAAAATGGTAATGAACCAGAAAATCTGATAAAATGTATAAAGTAAATTTTAATTAAAAAAAAAAATAGTTAGAAAATCAATCATTTTAAATCAAAAGCCTTAAATAACAATATTGTAATTGTAAAGAAGAAAAATAAATATTGACAAAATATTTTATATCACAAGTCTCCGTCTTTTTAGTCTTTATCTTAACTCATCTTCTTTTATTTTTCATTTTTGATTTTCATTCTCCCCCCTTAATAAATAATCATTTTCATTCCTCATTTATCTATTTGTTATTATTTGTGTTTAGTTTCAAACTGATGAAGAAAGTAAAAGAAGACAAAGTATTTATATCTTGATACTGAATTCAACAAAACGCAAACAGAATACAAGTAAAATTGACGATATCAGTAATTTATTTGCCTCAATATAAACAACAACAATAAACTTTAAATTAAACTTAAAAAAAAAAACTTTTATCGTTTGATAGGAAAATTTATTTACATTTTTAAAGACCAAATAATCGTTGAAAATATTATGATGAGATTGGATTAAATATAAAGAGTGGGGTTAAATTGTTATTTATAAATATAAGATAAATAGAAACAAAAATTTTAGTATTTTAGATTAAGATTTAGATTAAAATTTTATAAGCGACAATAAATAGAATAAAAACAATAAAAAGTAAAAATAAAATAAGGAGAACGAAATATTTAATATTGAAAAATTGTCACAATGTAATCATTACTTATAATAGATGATGACTCTAACCTTATTCATTTTATTATTGTTTTAAAGAGCTATACGTAATTAAAACATCATATTCATGACCGACTTTTTATGCGTTCATTTCCTTCTTTATACTTTTCTTTATTTTTTGTCATCATCCCCTCATAATTTATATATAAATATTCACCTACTTTCACCCAATTTATTTGATATTACATAAATTAAACATTCGCTCATAAAATTTTTGGGGACTATTATTCAAGATTGTAATTGAATTAATAAAGAAAATGATGATATATTTAGGGGAAAAGGAAAGGGTCTATATTGTATATGCGTTGAAAAAATATTAAAGGACTAAAAATTATTCTTGTAGAATGAGTAAAGTTCTTTTCTATAAATATATTAAATATATATTTAATACATACAATGATGGTGATGATGATCATGATGATGACTATGACGATAGATTGGAAATGTCAACATTTGACAATGATGACAACGACGACGACAAAGTTAAAATGAATGATACAAAATGATACTGATGAAAATGATGATGGTGATGATGATGATGGGACTGATATGAATAATAAAGGTGGAATGAGTACAAAGGACTATATTAAAAGGAAATTCTAAATTGGGTAATGGCGTGAAATGAATATCGCATGCGGAATTTGATTTCTTCTTGTATATAAGTACGAAAAAAAAGGAGCAGAATACGAGGAAAGAGAAGTAAAGAAAAAGGAAAAACCGGATTTTTCTTTTTCTATAAATTTCATTTTTCTATTTTTTTTTTTTTTTTGGATTTGTTACAAAAGGAAATGAAAGGAAATTATTTTATATTTTTATTTTTATATCTTATGTGAAATTTTTGTTGTTGCTGTTATATACTGTTACTGTTCCTTTAGCAGCGTCATAACGAAAGAATTTCTGAGTTATAAAGAAATTTATAAAAAGGTAGAACAGATATATTTATTTATTATTATTATTGTCGTCATTATTATTTTATATTTATTATTTATGATTTAAAGATGTCGTCAATGAAAGGAGAAATGAAAAACGAACCGAGCAAAAAAAAATTGTTTATTTTTAGAACTTTATTAATATGAGTACGAGAGTACATAATATACTTATCATCTTATATAATAAAAGAGAAAAAAAAAATAAGGAGAAGAGAGAATTTAATAAAAAAAAAAAAATAAGAAAAGGAAAAAAAAAAATTGAAGATGAATAATAAGAGAGAGTTGTATATTTTCTTTATATGTCGACACATCATATTATTCGAATGTAACAAAAAGAAAAGAAAGAAGAAAAACCAATAGAGAAAAGTAGAAAATCGTGTTCATTTGACACATACCCTGTTGCATATATAAGAAAATCCTTTTTCATTTCTTTTTTTTTTTTTTTTTGTTATAGAAATTTAACATCCGTAACACCCTTTCACCATCACATATGATTGTATAACAATTGCACACACACACACACATGCATTCACATAAATGATTTTTTTCAAGAACATTTTAAGGGTGAGTTTACTTGATACAGTTTAGCTTTTAGGTCATTGGCATTACTGGAAAAATATTAAATTTTGTTAGAAAAACATTTTTCTTAAAAAGAGAATTGAATTATCACAATGGATAACTGAACAGTATTTATAAAAACGTATCTTTAATTTACAACATTAAAAATGCTAAAAGGTGATTTGAACTTTTCTTATACAAAGTTATTCAGATTTCCAAACAGAGATTCAGACATTCAGTACGATGATGTAATTTTTATATTTATTCTTGTTTTCTTTTTACGATCGTCGCATTTTTGTACTTTTTTATATTGTTTTGTTTGCGTGTACTGCCGGGAATGTTCTGAATTTGTTTATAAAAATGAATAAAATCAAATGTATTAAACAACATAACCAGAACACAGCTCAGATACCGGTTCCACAATACTTATTTTTGGTTGTATGGATTACATTATGCAGATATTCCATTAACGTAGATATTCAGCTTTTTTTTTATGTGTATCATCACATTGTTACTCCACAATAATCAAATTCGATGCGGCATTCTTTTTTGTAGTCTTTTTCTTTTGGTTACAAATTCCAATAAATTATTTATAAAAAATATATGAAAAAAATCATCTTAAATGGCAGTTTGAAAATGAAGACAATTTATAAAAAGAAAAGAAGTGATTTATATTTTCTTCAGCCGAAAAACCCCAAAAATAAAACATTAAATTTAAGAGAAGAAAAAAAAATATGTGAACTCTAACATTTCACTTCCTTAATTTTTTCTCTTTTCCCCTTTTAAAATTCATTTTCTTTTTAAACATTTCCGACACAATAAATAAATTATTGATTAATTTTTTTCTCTCTGGTTTTTCATTTTTTTCGAAGGTACATATTTCAATATAAACACAATTTATAAAAAAAAACCCACAAACACGAACACACACATACACATACGTATACAGGGCATCAGCCCTTCATATCAAGGAAAAAAAAAGTATCGGATGTCTAGGATATAAATGAAGGATAAATGATTGATCGAATGTATTTTTGGTTGAATTAATTTGATTTTTTTTTTCTTCATCTATTTTATAATTTTCTATTTTCCAAAAAAAGAAGAAAATCTATATTTTTAGAAAATACAAAAAAAAAACTCAATATTTTCCTAGAGAAAAAAAAAAGTTGTGTAAAAAATATTTTTTTGCGGATGACCACATTTTACGTTTAATTAAACGAAAAACATCCGTTGTTCTTTTTTTTTTTCATTGATTATTACGGTGATGATGATCATGATGTTGATAAAGGTTCAAGGTTGATCAATAACGACATTAAAAATAGACTATCAATTTTGAAGATGTCCCTTATACTTTTAGAAAATATTAAAGGTGATGAGTAAGAAAGATTTCCAATAGGAAAATAAAAAAATATTTAACTTTTGTTCAATGAGAAGAACAAAACAAATTACCACCACCAGAATTAAAAAACAAATAACGTAAAATTTATTTATTTCAATAAAATTATTTAAAATATTTAGAATGAGAATAATAATTTTCACGCAAACAAAATACGTAAATAATTATAGCATTAGGTTAATTGGAATAATTGTTAAATACATAGTTTAAAATTCTAAATGAAATTTAATTTCATTTATATGATTTACATAAATAAAGAAAGATTTATGCAATCAACAATAATATTTAGAGAAAAAACAACAACTCTGTGTATGCTTTTTCTTGTATACATTTTGAAGTTCTTGTAGATGGAAATTATACATTTTCTGTTAATTTAATGCATAATTGTTTATACAATTAAATTTTTAATTTCTATTTTACTTTTACTAGCACAAACCACAACTTTTCACAATTAAATAAAAACAATAATAATTATTTATTGTGCAAAATATAAAATTGTTGCTTTAAATAAAATCTTTCAACGACAATATTATCTTAGTAATTTTATCCTAGAGAAAAAAACATCTGAAAGAAAGTATATGCTCGAAATTAGGTAGATCTAAGAAAAGGGTTTGACACTTCACACCTTTTTTATGTTCATAATTTATTAAATTTATTAATTATTTGCAATATAAAAGAAAAAAACATGAATAAACAGAAAATCTTTATTTAAAGGATTCCAAACGTATAACGCCTAAACACACGTTTGTATAAGAAACCTTTTGCTGTTTCTTTATATTTAATCTTTTATCATCATCAACATCATCAATATCATCGTCATCATCATTTAAAGAGAAACAAATTTTTTCTCTTTTATAAACAAAAAAAAAAATTAAATAAAATGTTGAGAAAAAAAAAATACAGAAAAACTTAACAAATTGTTTGCATTGCGCGCACGTGTTGACTGATTTATATCTTAAAGATTGTACCTTCTTATACTCTTTTCTAACATTTTTCTCTCTCATAAATTCATTTGGTGTTAAGATGCTGAGTAAAGGTGTTATCCATAATTTTCTAATTGAAGAGGAAGAAAACAAAATTCAATCCTTAATTATACTTAAATATTTATACGTGTATATTTATATTAAGAAAGAATGAAATAAAGAATATTAAGAACAAGAAGGAAAATGATGAAATTTGACGTTTAGATAATGTTGAAAAACATCGTAATAGAATATTTTTGTCTTATGTGCTTCTATAAATTTAACTTTTAGTTTGTTTTTGTTTTTGTTTTTTTTTTTCTGTTCGTTCGTTCGTCTTTGAAACTTAATGAGCTTTTGATGTTACGATTCAACTGATTAAAATTGCAGGAAGTATAAGCTGATATTATATATAAAGACGAGAGAGAATAATATAATATTTAGTAGAGGGTAAATTAATATTAAAATGAAATTTCAATAGAAATTTTATAATTATTTATATATTATGTCTTTATACATAACAATGCATTAATTATGTCACTTATTGTTTTATAATTACATGACGATCATGTTCATTTAATGGTGGAATTAAAATAGATCAAATTTAATAGAATTTAATGGGAATTCCGGTTATCCGGTTATAACTGTAGCACAAATTTAAAATAAAATTTTTTAAGGAATAAATTCAAATACAGGTACCGGAAAATATAAAGAAAAAATATTTAGAAACTTTACATAAATAAACAACAAAATATTGTAAACATCGATTATCCGTGTATCGCTATAATTTATTTATTTTGTTTTTTTTTTTTTACGCATACAAATATTAATTTTTTTAGAGAAACAAAACAAAAAGCGAATAATCGGAATTGAAATTCTTTGTAAGCATATTTACGAAAACATCAAAGTCTTCTTTTTTATTATAGTAAAACAAGATCTTAAAATCTTAAAAGTCAAAAAAATGTTATCAATAAAACGTTGTCAATACAAACAAAATAAGTACATTAAAAACTTTTCTGTATGATTTTCTTCTTGTCTCCAATTTAATTTATTTTATTTTTTTCATCTTTAAGGTAATTATTTACACATGAAAGAATCGAAACCTCAACACCATCATATTGAATAACACAAAAAAGAAAAAATGCAAAAAATAAATACATCAAAAGGAGTTACGATTTTTTTTTTCATCGTCTTTAAAAGAAAATTTGACAAAAAAATACACACACATATAAATCTATATTTTTGACTTAAAAGAAAAAAAAAATAAATAAACAAAAATAAAAAGGAAAAAGAATAAAAAAAGTAAAGCTAAACGAAAAGAAAAATTATATTTTGAATAAAATAAGGTAAAATAGAAAATAAAAATATTTTGTATGTAAAATAAATAAACGTGAAAGAAAGGGAAAAAATCTCTTTGCTGAACGACGCAAAAAAAAAATTTATTCAATAATCTCAAAGTTTTCCATAATTTATTGAATAAAAGGAAGAAAATTTTATTTATTTCTTTTCTATCTCAGCATTGAATAAAATACCTCATTAATGGACGATCTTTGTTTTTATTCGGAAGTAGAAAAAATATGGTATAATAATTGGTGATTCATTCCAGTTGCAAAAATAGATTTGGAAATGCAATTCCATAACGATAAATTGTGAAAATATTCTAATATTTTATACAATTCTTTGAATGTGATGATTGGAATGTGGAATGAGGAAGAAGAAAAAATACAGCATATTGTTATTTTTCTTTATCCATTGTTTAAGAATATAATTGAAAATTCGCTCAATTTTCAATAGGAAAGTTTTTACTATATAGTTCGTGATTCTTCTTCTTCTTCTTCGAGAATTTATTATTCAGTTTAATAAAACTCCCATTTTATTTCATAGCATAGCTTATTCTATACGTATATGTATTTATTTGCGATCTATTCTATTAAATTCAATTCAAAAATAAAGTTTATTTGAACAAAAGAAAGTGAATGTGTATGAGTATAGTGAAGTGAAGAGATACTTTAAACTTAAGTGTTAAGTTTGAGCTTTCAAATACATAAAAAGTATGTTGAGTCAGATTTTCTCTATACACAATAATTTATATTTATTTACGTATATATAAAATGTATATATATCTTCTATTCACTCTTATTTAAGTCCTTTATATAAATCAAAGTAAATATCATGCTGAAGACTAATATAATCTTCTATCTAGATTCTACACTCCATTGAGAGAAAAAGAAAGTGAGTGTCGGTTGTTTTTTTTTTTTTTTTTAATGAATTATAGGTGAAGGAAGAACATATAAAAATAAAGTGTGCCTTTTATATCCTTCTTTTCATTTTCAAGTACCTTCACTATAAATAAAGAAAAACAAAAAAAAAAAAAGTTTTTGTGGCCAACGGACATGGTTATACAATTAATCAAATGTAAAAGAATGATAAATTATAAATGAAAAAGGTATGTTTTTTATTGCTGACGAGACAGCCACAAAATAAATTACAAATTATAAATTATAAAAAGTAGATTTTTTTTTTTTAATATGTTTATCACCGCGTATTTATAAAGTGAAATTTATTCACAGAGAATTGCGCAGACGTAGTGCAGATTGTGGACTCAAAGTTAAAATTTAAAAAATGGTGAATATTATTTTTATTATCTGCGGTAATAATTGATATTACTTTTTCTAAATACATAAATTGCATGTGTATAAATTATTAAGTGTACGTAGCTAATCAAGATGCCATAATTCATTTTTCTTTTAAATTTTCATTATCCCTTTTTTACATTTTTTTACGGAGCACTTTGAAATAATTATTTCTTACTTTGTGTGTATGTGTGTATGTTTGTGTATCTTTAATAGGGTAAGGACTTTCTTTTTATCATAATGATGACACATTTAATCTTTAAAATTGGTTTGATAATTAGAGGTTTTAAAATGTAATCCAAAAAAAAAAAAATTATGAAAGGCGAGAAATTGTGGTACCGACAAAGAGTTGGGTGATGAAGGTGTTAAGTACTTTTTATAAAAAAAATTAGCTGTAACATTTTTTATATCTAAAGATAAGAGAAATGAATAAAACTGAAAGAGGAGAGTAAAGTCACTTCTAAGTTCTAATTGAAAATTTTGTTTTTCATTCAAATAAAAACTTTCATAATTTTTCATCTTTCATTTTTTATTATATTTAAACTTGTGAAATAGATAAAACTTTTCAGATATAGAAAAATAAAACTTTTAATCAATTTTAATAATAAAAATATCAACGTCAAATTCTGTTTTTTTTTTTTAAAGTAATTTTTGCATAATGGTTTGATGTTATATTTTCTTAGTGCCTTTTCTTTAATAAGATTTTTTAATGAGAGAATTTTTTTTTTAAACTTTCGTATTTTTGCAACAGAGACATACAATTATGAACTGTGGTATAATATGTTAAAAGAGACAACACAAAATTAACTAAATAAATTTTCTATTATGAAAAGTTTTGTTAGTTATTTTTTTTTTCTATCCATACATGAAGTTGAAATTAGTTTTTGTGAGTTTCACTTTATATAATATACGAGTGAATGAAGCCACTCAAGAAAATTGTATATAAATAAAGGTGAGTGTATATAGGGGATGTTGGTTTGATGTTTCAATTAGTAGAGTAAAAGGTCAGTGTTGTATATTATGTCCACTTTATTTTACCTAAATTTACATCAATTACCTTTTACATGTTAATGCTATCAAAGTCAGTAATGAATTGGAATTTAGTTTTTTTTTCCCTTTATTAAAATATGTATTTATACACAATATTATATAACATGAAAGTCATGCTGATAATTTTATATGAATTCTCATATAAATCTTAAGTATGGGAAAATCTGTTTTAATTTCTGCGGGCAGGACAGTTTATAATTAATTGATAATTTGAGAGTAAACAGATACCCAGATCATTCATTCTAACAGATGTACAAATCTCTCTTGATTTAGTTAACTTTAAATTTGCCTAAAATTTAATAATATATTATACGACCCTGTCATTTCTTAAACGTTTCAATTATTATAATTTATTAGAATAATTATACAATTCAATTAAGTAATTGAGCTAAAATCGTTAATTATTTTGAATATTGAAAACAAAAAAAAACTTTATGTTGAATAAAGTTCAACAATATGAAATTATAAAATACAATTGCAGTGAATTGTATCATGTCAGAGTCGGATGATGAAATATTTAATTTGGAGAATAAAATTGTTTCATTTTTTGAAGATATTTAAATTTCCAAAGAAAAATTTATATGAAGTGATTATGTTTTGGTATTATTATATTAAAATATTAGGATTTGCTTCTTTTACTATTTTTGGTGATTTAAAAAATGGTAAAACACGAATAACATATTTGGATGTTTTCACTTATATATTTTGGATGTTAGTAACATTTTTAATGTGTCACCAAATTTGGATGTCTGATATCGATTCATATTTAGTAAAATTTGGTATGACTTTACAATTGTGCATTACTGTTTTAATTGCATTTATATCATTAACAATTGATACCGTTTGTCATAAGTATTATTGGTTGTTTTTTGTTAAATTAAATGAAGTTGATGAAAAGGTTTGTTCAATAATTTCCTTATTTTTTCATTCCTATTTAGTTTCAAATGCAACCAACACGAATTTAACTTTAATTCAATATAATTTATATTTTATATTTATAATTTTAGTTGCTCTATTACGGACACCAAATGAATCATCAATATCATTTTAATGTTTGTTTTTATTTTGTATTTTATTCAACAATTTATATAATTATTGCTGTATCTGTTTCAATATCACGAACACAAATTAGTTTCACTGTTTTATGTAATTATTTAGTTATTTACGGACACTATGGACTTTTAATGGGAAGATTTGTATTAGCTGAAATAGCTGTTTATTCAAGATTCAAGGGACTTAATTGGTCGGTTAAGTAAGTTCTATGAAAAGTTACATTAATTGTTGTTCTAGTTAGAAAATCTCTACAATAAATTTACGACTTTTGTTTATAATTTACACAAGGAAGATATTTTGTCGGCCGCTAAATCCGTATCGAATAAATGTCCAAATTTGACATATTTTGTTTATAAAATAAATGTAATTCTTTAATGGCATTGGATTTTCATAAATAAACAATCATGTATAAGATGATAAATTAAATAGAAATTTCATAAAAAATTATTATTTATTCTTTTTATTTTAAATAGTTTTCGGTTTATTTTATGAATCATTTATCATTCTAATCGGATTAAAATGTGGCAAAAAAAACTGAAAACAAATAGCCCTTTAGTAGTTATGAAAACCATTTTAATTTTTACAAAAGTCTAAAAATTTATAACCCTAAAAATTCATTAGGGATTATCACATTTTGAAAAAAAAAAAACTGTATTCATAATTTTAGTTATAAAATTTACAATTTTCCTATTTTTTTTTTTTAGAAAATATCTTCGGACCGAAAATGATGATCCATTAGATTTGGATTTTCAAAATAGAAAAAAGGAATTAATTTCTACACTGGGAATTATTTATGACAAACTTAATGATTCTATTGGCTTAGTAAATTTTACATTTTCCACAGGGGTAAGAAGAATGGGATAAAAAGTTTTTATAACAACCGTAATTTTAACTGACCCTATAAATTATTTAGTATAGAAATAATAAACTTAAAATTCAAAAGGACTAAAATTGTATAAAAGGATAAAAACATTTCTGAACTGAATTTTATTATTTACATTTTTTTTTCATTTTTGATTTTTAATTTTCCGACATTATTTTAGTCTCTAAAAATTTTTAACAAATTAAATTTTTTAAAAAATCCCATACAGATTATTGACAATAGAGGACTTCATAAAAATAATTAATAAATTTCATTTAATTGTTTGGACATAAAAATAGGTAATGATCAGCATGGGATTATGTTTTGTTAGTACAGTTTTTACATTCTTTGTTGCAATAAAAGTTTTTGTAAATTACGATGAATCATTATTTTTTCACTCGATTTGTGACCATTTATGGATGATATTTTATACAATATTTTTATGGCTTGTAATTATTGCACAATCTAGTGTTGTAAAAGAGGTTAGTTCAAATTTAAGATAATGGTTTTGTATCCATTTCCTATACATATATTCTCATTCTAATTATTTAGTGCACTCGAATGGAATATCTGATTCATAAATATCTTAATCAAACATTTGATGATTATGAAGTTAAAACTGTAAGTCTCTTATAGAAACAGAATTTAGTTGCTTTTTTGAATTTAATTTTATTTTAGTTGAAGTTACTTTCACAACAAATCATGTATCGAAAGCCAGTATTTGGATGTGGTCTTTTTGTTTTTAATTGGCAACTTTTATTTTCTGTAAGTTTTATTGCAAATTTTTTTAATACAATTTCTTTTGATTATTAATCATTTTTTTTATATTTTAGATGTTTGGCTCTTTATCAATCTACTTAATTATTCTTGTACAATTTGATGTTGCAACAATATTTGTGGAAAATTAAAATAAGTGATTTTTTTTTTCATTTTTTTATTTATCAAAATCTTTTTTTTATTAAATTTAGTTTAATAACTTTCATTTTATCGTATCCATTTATCAGGATAAGATTGCGTAATGTTTGACAAATTCAACAATATATGAATTACAATTTATACTTGGAGAATAAACAATAAATAAATAAATGTTTTATTAAAAACTTAACTTTGTTAATTTGTCGAATGTTAGAAAAATTAAAAAATGTCCATTTTATTTATTTATTTATCTTGATGAACGAACCTTACAACTTTACACTGGTTTACCAATAAGACAACATAACTTCTATAATTCTTTGGTCCTTAATATATTTTTTATATCATTTTAAAAGAGAATTATTTTTAGTATTATTATTATGATCTTTAATATATTCTACCATCTCCAGTCAAGAGTTTTAATTATTTCATCCTCTGGCATGAGTTTCGTTCCTTTTAATCTTCAAAAAAGGAAAAAACAAAAAAAAAAAAGAATTAAACAAAAACATTTGTGAAATGATATTCTTAAGAAAATCCATTTCAATTTTCTGGTACATATAAAGAAAAAGTTTTAATTAATTAATAATTTTATAGTAAACAGAACAGACATACAAATCCATCTGAACCGTAAAACAGATGGTACTTCTGGTATATTAGTGACCTTTTTGGTTTATATTATTAATTATATGTTATATAAAACCTTAAACGTTTTAATAATTATAATTTATTACAATCATTACAATTCAATTAAGTAATTGAATAAAAACATACACAGAATATTTTTATTGTTATTCAGAAGACATATTTTAATACAGCATTTTAACAAATCGTGCTTCTTGTGAAGAAAGAAAATGGTTTCATGGAAAATTTCATGTTTTAATAAATATAAATTATTTAAATTTCCAAAAGAAAATTTAAATGAAGTGATTATGTTTTGGTATTATTATATTAAAATATTAGGATTTGCGTCGTTTACGATTGATGGTGATTTAAAAAATGGTAGAACAAAAATAGCATCATTTGATATAATCACGTATACATTTTGGTGTTTAATGACAATATCATTGATTCGTACAATATGTATTTCTGATCATGATGATACAAAGTCAAAAGTAATTAATTTTGGTATGACTTTACAATTGTATATTTCATTTATAATTGCTCTTATGTCATTAACAATGGATGCCGTTTGTCATAAGTATTATTGGTTGTTTTTTGTTAAATTAAATGAAGTTGATGAAAAGGTTTGTTCAATAATTTCCTTATTTTTTCATTCCTATTTAGTTTCAAATGCAACCAACACGAATTTAACTTTAATTCAATATAATTTATATTTTATATTTATAATTTTAGTTGCTCTATTACGGACACCAAATGAATCATCAATATCATTTTAATGTTTGTTTTTATTTTGTATTTTATTCAACAATTTATATAATTATTGCTGTATCTGTTTCAATATCACGAACACAAATTAGTTACACTGTTTTATGTAATTATTTAGTTATTTACGGACACTATGGACTTTTAATGGGAAGATTCGTATTAGCTAGTGGTGCTGTTTATACAAGACTAAAAGGATATAATTGGTGTGTTAAGTGAGTTTTATATTTAACGTTAAATTTCTTTTTTTTTATTAAGAAGGATAAAATGACCAGTGACAAAACACAAGAATTGTAAGCACATCATTTTGTATGGCCGCGTAACTATGTATAATTTCATTCTGCTGCCGTATTAGTAACAAGCGACAGAAAAAATACGGGAAAAGTGAATAATTATCGAGTCTGAAACTTTATAATTTCCATGAAGCATATAAAATGATTTAAAGTTCCAGTATTTGTTTAAACTTTACAAAAAAAAATTTCGAAAAATAACAAAAAATCTTTATTTTTCTTCTGTTTCAGAAAGTATCTTCTGACAGATGATGTTAACCTTTTAGAATTTGATTTTAAAATTAAAAAAAAGGAATTAATTTCTTCACTGGGAATTATTTATGATAAACTAAATGATTCTGTTAGTTTACTAAATTTTACATTTTCAACAGGGGTAAGAATATACGAGCTGTACTTAACTTAAGATCCGATAAAATTAATAATTATTAATTTGACTTTCTAAACATTCTTGATTTTTCTAAATATTCATTTTTTTTATATGTGAGATAATCTCCTCTGTCTCTTAAAATAATTATAATTTAATGAAAAAATTATTCTGTGTCGAAATATTGTAATAAAATTTAATATGTTTTCATAAATTAATAATGAATAATATTTTTAAATATTTAGGTAATGATCAGCATGGGATTATGTTTTGTTAGTACAATTTTTACAATATTTGTTGCAATTAAAGTGTTTGCAAGTTATGATGAAACATTCTTATTTCAATCGATATGCGACCAATTATGGATGTGGTTTTATGTAACTTATCTATGGCTTGTCGTTATTTCTCAATCAGCTATTGTACAAGAGGTCAGTGCTACTTTTATATACTTCATGATAAAATCTGAAAATTTATTGATGACTTTATGCTATCTAGACTCGATGTCAAATAAAAATAAATAACTTTTCTAGTTTGGTCATAATCTGAAATATTTCACTTAACCGCATAAAACTTTTTTTCCCTTTTCCCCCTATAAATTCTATATATAGGCAGCTCGTGCAAGATTTCTCATCCATCGATATCTAAATGGAACATTTGATGATTTTGAAGTCAAAACTGTTAGTTCATAATTTAATCGAATTAAATAAAGCTTTTATACATTTATCAAATTATTTATTCAACAGTTAAAATTACTTTCACAACAAATGTTTTACCGTAAACCAAAACTTGGATGTGGACTTTTTGATTTTGACTGGCAACTTTTATTTTCTGTAAGTTTTGCTCTTTATTCTTTTTTTTTTTTTTAAATTTATTTCCTACATCAACCTAAGAGTTTAAAAAACTTATAATTAAATTAATTTTTTAGATGTTTGGATCATGTTCAACTTATTTAATTATTTTGATACAATTTGATCTTGCAACAATATTTTTGGATAACTGAAAAGAATTTTTATTAAATTTATTCATTTTATTTTGATGAAAATGAAAAATGATTTGTAAATTATTGTTGTTGTTATTGTTTTTAATTGGTATTTGAATTTAAGGAATGTTTTAAAATATTTACTGTAATGTATTTAGATTTAATTATGATTATGTTTAATGTTTTTTAATAAAGAATTAACAAAATTCTCAATAATGTAAAATTCATAAATTGTTTTGAAAAGTACAAAAAAAATGCATGAAACTTTACAAATCAAAAAGTTCTACTTTCTTTTTGAAATTTTATAAATAGATTAAGACAATTTGTATTATAATTCTCAAATAGTTTTTAACTCAAATGTTCGATTTTTGTCTTTTGATTATCAAACTTAATTCACTTAATTCCCTCTGGCTAAACCCTTTTAATGATTATTAAATTTTGATTTGATTTATTACTTCGTTTTTTTTTTTGTGACTATAGAAAATGTTTTGATGTAACAATCAATAAATTATTGTGAAATTGTGAGCTTTTCGATAATTTAAGCTCTTTGGTATTAGTTGATAATTCAAATAAATCAATTTAATTTATTGTGATTTTATATTTTGAATATTTGAATATATTTTCTTTTTTTTTTATTTATAAGGAGACATTTCGGAATAATTTCCAAATTATAAAGCTTGTCGAAAATTGATGACGTTTCGTTTACTGCTATTATTTTATTGAATTTCATTATCAAAAAATTCATTTGAAAATTTAAAATAACTTATATGACTTTATATAGAAATGTACCTAATAAAAATAAGCAGATTGATTTTCATGTTTAGACAAATACATCGACTCGAGATCAATTGACGAGAATTTAATAAAATGTTTAAAAATAAATAAAATAAAAAGTTGACTATCTTTTTATGCTAACAATAAATAGTCGATAGTTTAGATTTTCTTTTTTCTCTCAATTTCATCGTATCTTATATCCGACAAAAATGTCTTTGCATTCTTTTTAATTCTGATATTTGATCAATGACTTATTTTTTGTTTTATTTACTATCAGTTAGTTTAGTTCAACAAACATTAAATAAAAAGGAATTTAAGACGTAAGACACAATAACATATTTTTCATTAGTTTTTTATCTACACCATTCCTTTACGTTTCGTTTCTATTTTTATATCTGATTGGAATTGATCTTTGAACAAATGAAACTATAATTGAATTTGTTGTCTTTTTTCATTAACATTAATGGATTTTTTTTTTATTATTTCTTTTCATATACTTCCTTGCAATAATAAAATAAAACTCAAACTACTTCGTTTTTTTTATTGTATTTGAATGAATAAATATAGAAGAATTATCGATTTGACCAAAGAATCGATTTACGTTGATAGATTGAATTGTGGGTGGGAATAGTAAAGAATGATGATTTCGTTTTTGTTTATCATTCTGTTTGGAAATTGGAATTTCTTATATTGTTTGATTTGAATTAAGGGATGAGAAATTGAAGTAGGTATAAAGTACAATATAATTTATGTTACAGACGTGTTTATATTTTCTTTTTCTTATAATCAAAAATGAAAAATAAAATATGTTTCATATAAACATTTCAATATTAAAACTGTCAACATTTTAACTGACAATTTCTCTTTACACATTCAGTTTTTTCTACACCCTTCATTTCTTGAAGTTATTCATCTTTTAATTTGAAATTTCTAATAAATATGTTTCTTTAATGGAAAGCTTTTTTGTTTTATTTTCTGTTTTTATTCAATGGGAAAATTTTGATGAGAATAATATTACAACTGAAAATCGATCAAATATGCGCCTTTTTTTATCCACTTCATGTCAAAGATTTGTTCATTCTATTTCAGGATTATGCTGCATTTGGTTTAAATGTCCAAAAGAAAACACATTTCTCCCGTCATAAAAAACTGAATTTATTGAAATAAAATACAATTGTTCTTTCTCCGTTCCGTTTTGATTTGGGTCAAACACATTAATCAAAAGTCAAGTCAGAATGGAAAATTCTCTTGATAGAAAGAGAAAGAGAAGAAAATGGAAAAGAATGTCAACATTTTTCTTTTCCTCTAACAATTCTTTCATCAAACTGGCCTGTCCTATTTTCCAGTTTTCCTATTACGCAAGAACCGTACGATTATTGTAAAATGTCTTTTTTTATTTTATTCCTACTGTTACATTGTCAAAATATATTTCTAAATTTGGAGATGAAAATTATCCAACTGTAAAACGAAAAGGGTAGAGAATATGAAATAAAAATGCAAAGAAATGAAAAAGGTAAAGAAGGGTTTACAAAAAAAAATACTATTCGGATTATTCATTCCAACCTGACATCTTGTTTTGTCTGAGTTTTCCATTTAGAAAATTCTGTAGACAGAATTTTGATGAATTAACTATAGGTACCTCTATATGCCGTCATCATTATCCATGCTTAACATTATAGAATTTATATCAAAAGGAAACATTAATCAGACGTTAGAAAATGTAACAAAAGAATAGGGGAAAAAAAGTATTAAACAACAATTCTTACAAATGTTTTATTTTTACAGTGCAGAAATAACAAAAAAAAATATCGGTTGGTTTAAAAAAATTGATGTCGTTGACCACAAAAAAGATGAAGAGAGAAGAAATGAAATATTAGCATATAGTAAAATTTATTGGTTTTCTTTTATTCTCGTTTTTTATTTGAATAACTTTGCAATCTTTCGTCTTTTAAAAAAATGGTCCAAATACCTACTAATATTGACTAATACAATTTTACAATCCTTTTTCTCTAATTATATTCAAAGAACTGGAAATATCCTATGAAAAAAATAATTAGTTTTTCTCTATAATTTACCTTTTGAAATTAAAAACTAATATTGATGATTTATAAAAAAAAAATATAATTAAAAATATTGTTAATTCCTTCCTCAACGTTAAAGGGTTTCAATGGAGAGAAGAAAAATATTTACTTCCTATTTCTACAATATTAACATTTATACTGTTATGCAAAAAAAAAAAAGATAAAGACGCACGCTCTCCTTATATCATTTTCTCTTTGTAACAATAATAATAAATATCAATATAAATGTGAAAAACCAAGTTACAAATATAAAATTGTAAATGTTCGTTTGTGACTGAAAAAATTTCACCACCACCAAATCTCATATTTTGTACAAACATTAGTTGTGTTGATGTTGTTTAACTTCTGGTACATGTTACATTGATAATAAGGAAAAAAACAAAATTGAAAGATTTCTGTCAATATTATTATTATTTTGTTTTTTCTTTCTTTTTTTTTTATTAAATAATTTATATACAACATACTTAAATCACTATTTTTTGTTTTTTTTTTCTTCTTTTATCAGTTAATTATTTAATAAATACATACATACATACGTACATATATAGATATAGTAATATATTAACTAGAATTAATTAAACTAAAATTATTTTTTTATTTACAAAAGTTCTTGTTTTCCTTTCTTTCTGTTTATTTAATTTTTAATTTTTAATTATCTAATTTTTAATTTTTAATTATTTTTTTTTTTAATTTTTAAATTTTTATTATTTTTGTTTAGTAAAATATTCTAAATTTATACAAAAGACGAGAAAAAAAATGTTCACCTTTATCCTTTCACGATTCCTTTTTTTTTTTATTAATGATTGTATGGAAATTACCATTTTTATTCTATTTTAATTTTAAATTAATTCGAACACTTAATTTATGTTTTAATTTTATTTTATTAAATTTAATTTTAAATTTAAAATTTTTGTTTTTTAATTTTTTTTTTATTAATTGTGATCCCCAACTCCACTACCACTAATACTTGGATTTGAAGATCGTGTTTGTTGAGGTGATGATATTATTTGAGCAAATACTTGACGTTCTTCATTTGGTCCTGCTCAAAAAAAAAAGAAGAATTTTTAAATTGTGGTTATAAAAAAAATCATACAAATTTCTCGTTTTGTTACCTTTATTTTGTTGTTGCTGTTGCTGCTGCTGTTGTTGTTGTTGCTGTTGTATTGGTATTACTTTCAGACCCTGAATACCTTGTAATGTTTTAAAATTTAATGTGCCTGCTTGAAAACCAGGCGGTAATAATATTTGTCCACCACCCTGTACAGACAAGAAAACACGTTGTTGATTTGCTGCACCCCCTTTAACAGTAGTACCCTAAAAATTAAAAAAAAATTATATTAAATTAGGAATTCTAATTGGAATGCTTTATTGAAAAAGCTTTTTAGATAAAACACAAAAAAGTATACCTTTAAAGTTGTGCCTAAAACAACCTGTTGATGTTGACCACCACTAGTAACAATTTGTCCTGGTGATGATGCCATTTTTATTGTTTGTCCCGTTGTACCAAGAACTACCGTTTTTGTTGTTGTATTTACATTATTGTTTATACTATTATTTAATAAATTTGCTCCTGTTGTACCAGTGATTGTACCAGAAACTGTTTGATGATGTTGCTGCTGTTGTTGCTGTTGCATAGGATTTTGTGTTTGGACTTTAACTAATTGATTATTCAGCATAACGGTTTGTGTCTGTGATTGATTTGTTTGATTTAAAATTGTCTATGGAAGAAAAATTATAAAGTTAGCCAAGTTTAATATTAATTCAGCAGAGTGTAAGAGAAGAAAATAGAATAATAAAGCATTACTTTTAATGTTTGTCCACCAATTACAAAATTTGTTCCATTTGCGGTTTGTCCACCTTGTAAAATAACGCTCTGACTTTGTTGTCCACCTGAAGCGTTTCCTTTACTTGCAATTATTACTGGTTTCCCACCGATATGAGCAAGATTTAAATTTGACGCATTTACCATTCTAGGAAACAGAAGAAAAGTATTAAACACAAATTGAAGAAAGAACAGTTTCTAAATTTCTAACCTAATACCAGTTCCAGCTTTAATTTTACCACCTGTAACTCCTTGAACACCAATAAGTTTTGCTGTTTCAATTTGTTGTGCGGTAATTTGTTGAGTTTGTTGCAATATTTTATGGGGTTGTTGTTGTTGTTGCTGCTGTTGATTTGCTAAAATTGTATTTGCATTACCACTTTGTGTTAATTTTGTGTCTAAAAAAAATTCATATTTTAGCAGTTTCTCCAGAAAAATAGTAAAAATCAAAAATTTACCTGTGGTTTTAACAATAGTTCCTAAACTTGTTGTTACCGTAGAAGTGGAAGCAATTGATGTTGTTGCCATTCGTTGTGGTTGTCCAACTGATATTATATTACGTCCTTGTGATACAACAGCATATTGTGCAATTTGTGATCCCGGTACACCAGCTAATTGTATTAAACTAGTTTGTCCTGGTTTTGAGCTGGCAACACGTAATGTGGTTCCAGGTGCCAGTCCATGTTTTTGTAACAAACTTTCCAATGAAATTATTTGTCCCGATGAATTGGTTAAAACTTTTGCTGACAATGGATTACCCGTAGTAGTCGTTGTAACACCAGATGTTGCTACTGTTGGTTTAACACGTGCAACCATTGATGTTGGTGATTGTTGTACAAGAGAACTTCCTGGTTTAATAATTCGGGTCATTGGTGACGTTGTTGTTATCGTGTTATTATTTGTTGCTGCGGATGTAAGTGAAACAATTGAATTTGCATTTATTACATTTGCGTTAAGCGATTGACATAATTTCTGTTGTTGATTTTGCGTTTGAATTTTCTGGATTTGTTGCTTAATAATAAGTGATTGTTGTTGTTGCTGTTGAACACCACCCGTTCGTTGTTGTTGTTGCTGCTGTTGTTGTTGCTGCTGCTGCTGCTGTATTTGATTTTTTAATTGATGTTGTTTTATTGTTTGTAAAATATTTTGTGTTTGTTGTGGAGTTAAATTAGCAGCTGATACTGTTTGTATTTTTCCACCTTGCTGTTGTTGTTGATTTGTTGGTGCTTGTTGTATTTGAATTAGTTGTGAATTTATTAAACTTGTGGCTTGTGAATTTTTTTGAAGATGCTGCTGCTGCTGTTGAGTTTGATTTGCTAAAATGTTTTGTTGTTGTTGTGGTGAAATAATAATTGATTTAATTGTTTGTTGTTGTTGTTGCTGCTGTTGTTGCGGCTGTCCGGTTGTAGCAATTAATGTTGCAGAATTTTGTCGCTGCTTTTGTGTTTGCGCAATAAAGGTTTGTAACAAATGTTTTTGTTGTGCTGCCGTATAAGTTTGTTGCTGTAATTGTTGATGGGTTTTTGGTAGTGTTGCTGTACTCGTAGTGGTTACTATAGATGTATTTGGTCGTATTTGTATAGATTTTTGTCCAGCTGCTGAAATTATTGTACCACGTTGCTGTTGCTGCTGCAGCATTGCAGGATTTATAAGACTTTTACCAGGTTGTGGGGCAACATTTCTTATAATACCACTTTTTTGTTGTGTTTGTAACAAAGATGTTTTTGTACTTGTCAGTGCCGGTGGCATACTATTATTACTATTTTTTATTAGTTTTGGACTTCCAGTTGTTGGAATTGTTATAACTTTATTAATTTGTTCATTACCACTTGTGTTACCACCACTCATATTTATTGGTATTATATAACTTTGTCCTGTTGATGATGATGATGTAGATGATTGTGGTATTGTCAATGGTGGTGCTTGATTTTGATTCTGATTTATAATCATTGATTTTGTTAATTTTTTATTACTTAAAATAATTGGTGATTGTGAACGATTTTGATTTAATAAAATTGATTGAGATTGTGAATTTGCTAAAATTGATGTTAACGGTTTTGAATTCGATAATGATGATGGTGAGGATGATACATGCACTGTTTGTATACCACTTGATGTTGCTATTTTTACGGGTGTTGATGTTATTAACTTATTACCAATTATTTTGTGATGTTGATGTTGTTGTTGTTGCTGATGATGTTGTAAACCCAATTTTTGTGTTTTATCAACAATTAAACTAGGCATTGTCTGTATTTGTTGCTGCTGCTGTTGTTGTTGAGGAATATTTATAAGGACGGGCGTATTTTGTGCATCTAGTGCTGTTTCAACATCAATTAATTCTGGAATTTTTTCAATTATTGTTTGTTTATTATGAATAATTGGTACTAAATCAGCTTTAATCATTGTCTTTTGAGGTAAAATTTTATTGAATAAAGGTGGTGGTGATGAAATTAATGAATTATTTTGTATTGAACTAAGGGCAGGCATTTTTTGTGGAGTTTGTTGTTGATGATGTGTTTGTTGTAAAGTTCTTGCAGAAACATTTAACGGTGACAATGCTCTTACATGTGTATCTTGATTTATTGTTTGTGTTATTACTTTTGGTTGTGAAATTGATGATGTAATTGGTGATTTTATCGGACTCTTATTTGATTTTGTTTTCATTTTTCTTGAACCACTCTTTTTATGTTTACCGATACCCTGGAATTGTTGGTGTAATCGTTCAAATTCTTCTTTATTTCGATTACGATGTAAATATATCCAGATTTTCTTTTTTGGATCATAACGTACACATGGATCATGTTCAGTATGCATACGATCTAAAGCACCACTAACAATTGTTTGTAAAACAGAATCAGTTGCCTCTGGATTAATATATTGCGATGATTTCAATAATTCACAAATATCAGCACGAGTACCTTCACCGTTTGGTAATCGTGCAGTTGCATCACGTACTAAAGTTAAAATTGTTACAAAATTTGGTCGATCTGTTACCAACATTGTATGTCCTCTTGCCTTACTAACACCAGGCACTTGATGTGTATAAATTCCTTTAACTGGACCAACAACACTTTCAAAGCCATGCATACGATATGTAAATGCTAAATGTGGATGCTCAAAACGAAGACGTTCCTGTAATCGAAATTCATCAATTTCATCATAATTTGCTTTTGATACAGTCCAACTAGTGGGATAACGTGGTGGTAATGGTGATACTGGGCGTTCAGGAGGATAATCATCTTCAATTTCACTTGTTGATGAATTTAATTTTGATTTTGCTGAATCTGATAATGATGATTTAATTGGACGATTACCCATTTCATTACGACGATTTAACCAGTATGAACATAATGGTAATAAATGTTGATCAGTATCACGTCCAGCACCAATCCATTGATATATTTGTAAATTTGATTTATAATCTAAATATGGTACAAAATCTTCTGGTTGATCTAAAAATTCACCTGATAAAAAATTAATAGCAGACGATAAAAGGTTCATCCAATTATCAGCTAATGTATACCAATCATTCAATGGTGTTATGGGATTGCTTAACCAATGTGCCACTTTTTTCTGTACAGTTTCAATATTCGATCGATGATCTGGTGTTGAACAAAATATATCACGTATTAATGATAAATAACATGCATGTGTCTCTTGCATTAATTCTGGTGTACGATCTGATTCATTTAAAATAACAGATGCCGGTGCATTTGTCGTTGTTGTTGATGTTGCTGATGTTGTTATGTCATTCATAATATCAATGTGACCAGATTCGTCTAAATCAACAGGCAGATGCATCATATCAATACCTTCTAAATCCGATAACGTTGCTGGTTTAACTTTTCCTGTATAGTGTGCAAGATTTATTGTTGATGGTGGTTGTTGTCTTAATTGTGTTTGTGATGAAACTGATTCATGCAAAATTGTTACATTTTCACCTGAAAATTGATTTTGTATTTTCTTTCCACTATTTACAGAATTTGGACGTTTCTTTTGTAAATTAATTTTTGTATCAAATGTTTGTAATTTTTGTGTTTTCACTGGTGTTAACATTGGTATAAGGTCTGGTGTTTTACGTTCTGCTTTTATTGGTAATTGTAATTCGTCATCTGTTTCACTACCAGAATTTCCATTACTTTGATTTTGATTATGCCCAACCATTAGTAAGGATTGTGATCTGTTTAATTGCTGTTGGAACTGCTACATTTTGATGACAAAAAAAAAGAATTTGTAGAATTAATTTAATCGAAAAATATATAAATTGTCATTTAAAAGGGAGCTTGTTAATAATAATAATAAAAAAAGCAAAAAAAAAATCGAACATTTTTGCTGAATTTAGTAAAATTTTCATTTCAAAAGTTATTAATAGAATCGAGTCATTTTAGTGAATTTTCAGATAAAAATCATAAAATAAATAAACACAAAAAAAAATTAAAAGGTTTAAAATAAATATAAGCAAGAAAGTTTTAAACTTTCAATAACTGAAAATATTTTGATAAGAAAAACCTTGGAATGAACCAATAAAAATAAATTCAATTTTATGATTAGTTTTTGAAGTAAAAAAAATTAGCCCCGAATTTTTTTTAATGTTATTTCTGAATTTTTTACGATTCTTATATTTTATAGTCAATGAATATTTTTAATTTGTAAGTAATAATTTGGTTCATTGTTCATCAGATTTAAAAATTGGAACGAACAAAAATAAGTTATCAATCATAAACCAACTAAAAATAAAAGAAAAAAGAAATTACCATTGAAGATGTTTCTTGTTTTATTTTCATATTAAAGTTAGACTTTTTACTGCTATTCGTACTAGATGATGGTGAACCACCATTTATTAATTTACTATGAGGTAGAGGGCGTCGATGTCCAGCAGATAATTGTGTTCTTGCATGCACATCTTTAAGAGTTATATCACTTGTTTCTAATTCTGGATGATCCTAAAATAACAAAGAAAAAAAAGAATGAAATATTTCCAATAATTGTTGGGTTATATTTTCAATTTTTGTATAAATTTACTGGATCGTCTATTTTCCGTTTTTTATGTTGATAAAGCATTTGACGATAGAAATCTTCTGATAATGGTGCAGTGCCACCAGGGCCAACCAAATGATCTAATGTACCACCTTTCGGGGCTAGTGTACTTATCACACGTCTTTCAGCACCTGGACTTGCAGCTCCACCCTGTAAAATTAAATAGTAAGATTCACTATTCTTTTAAGTTTTCATTATAAGAAAAATAATAACTAAACCTGAATTCCACTGAGATGACGCTTCTGTTTTCTGGATAATTGGGCAGGTGGTCCTTCGGGATAATTTTCATCCTCAGACGGTGGTCCATCAATACCAATCTCTTCTGCAACAGCAGCAATCTCCTGAAAATAACGTTTTTTGGCACGTGCAGCTGCTGGTGATGATGAAAATTTTGGTATTGTTTGCATTGTACGTTCAACTTTTAATACAGTCCCAGGTGGGGCATCATAAGCAGCTTTTAAAAGTTTTTCACGTGAAATTAATACAGCTTTTGCAATTCTACTAATTCTTTCACATTCTTGAAACCTTTGCTCACGTCTCTGTGACCTTGCTATACTTGCTTGTAATTTAGCAATATCCGGACGATAATTACCTTCTTCGAGATTCTTTTGGAATTGTACAAGTGGTGAGGTACCAAACCGAAATGGTTCCCGACTAAATAATTTTTGTATTGTTATATCTTTATTTAGATCATCGTTAGATGGAAATTTTGGAAGAAAATTTTGCGTTAAATGATTTTGAACAGGTTCTGGTAATGAATTCCATGTTTTTTGTGAAAAGAATTCATTAAAAATATCGGAATTTTCACATAATCCTTTTGGAAGCTCAAATAATTCTTTTAATATTTTATTTGTTTCAGTTGATTCATCTTCTAAATCTTCACCACCCGATAAATCTGATCCTGATGATGATGAAGATGATGTTGATGAATTACTTCCAGATGAATGCTCTGAATAATCGGATTCTGAATCCATGTCTATATTAATTTCCTTTTCATCCATGTTTTGCGGTTTTAGAAATTAACTTTTGTCGATAAATTTTTACTACGGGCTCATTTTTCCCCACAGTTTGTTAATGATGATGCCACCAGTTCTATATCAATATAATACTCCAAATTCACAAAAGATAAGAAAAATAGATGAAAAATTCAAAAAATGTTCTGAAATTTTATTTTCATATTAAAATTGAATGAAATCATTTTCTTATTTTCTTCTATTTAATTGTCTGATACTTATGCATTATCTATGAAGCAAAACTGTTTTAAGAATTTTATCATAACAAACTTTTGAGGTTAGAAATTCTTATGATTACTAGTGATTCTATTTTTAATGTTTTATGATATTCTCACAAACTATTCAATGTTATCTACAACAGATTGTATTAATTAAAATAATTTATAATTAATTAGTTAATTATTGTCTTGAAGACTTTTTTTTTTAAAAAATGATAGGAAATCAAACAATTCAAATTCCAGTCTATTTTTAAAACATTCCATTAAAATTATATATTAAAATATAACTTAAATTAGTAATATATATTTATATGATGATATTTATATTATTTAATTTGACTAAAACGTGAAATTAAATCATTTTTGAGGAACGCATCCTGTGTTAGATTTTGACAGCTTCAAATTCCTGAAACTCCGTCCTTTTAATTTATTTTTATTATATATCTTTATTTACTTAGTTACATCACAAAACAATTATATATCCTAGTAAATGATATCTGTACAAATTAGGTGATGAATATAAAACAAGACACGAGATTCAGAAAATAAATTCGATTTTTTTTTTCAAATTATTTTTTTTTATTTGCTGTCAAAAGTTAATTTTTTTTATTTATATTTATGAGTTCATCAAAATAACTTCACAATTTTTCATATTAAATGAGTGTGTATGAATTGCAATTATTGAACACAAAAAAGCACATCATTTGCACTTATATTTATAGACATTTTGTAAGCTAGTTTAGCATAAAATTCTTTTAATTTATAATTTTTTTTTAACTTTTTAGTTAATAAATTGAAGTTTGGTAATATTGACCTCCCTATTCAACACGTACCTCCCTCTAGCCACCATCTTACATCTTAGGTGAATGGTGAATTTGGTCGTATAATGACATCTTGCGGCATTATATATAACCTTTATTAAACGAGGGAAAAAACGCCTAAAAGCCATAATACCAAGTTTAACAAACTATGAAAAGGTTTAAAAATTCAAAATATTTTTAAAATTAAAACAAACAATTTTATTTTTTTTATTCAAGAACAATTGTTCCTTATTATATTTACAATTTCAATGTACTTTTTTAAATTTATTCAGCAACAACATCAATTTCATCATCTACAAAATAAAATCAATTAATATTGATATAGCATGAAATGGTTAATTATATTACCTGAATCTATTGTTTTTTTTCCTTTAATTAATTGTTCTTCCTTAGAATTTGCTTGTCTAAATTTCATTCGTCTATTTTGAAACCACACTTTAACTTGTCCATCTGAGAGTCCCAATCTAAGTGCTAATTTTCTACGTTCTGGTTTTGTAATATATTTCTGTTGATTAAAAGTAATTTCCAATCCTTTTCTTTGAAGATTACTAAAAACTGCACGTGTCCAAGACCTTTTCTTTTTACTACGATTTTCATTTGTTTTACCGCCAGTTGTATCTATTGCAGTTATTGTTTGACGTAACATTGTTTGATTTTGATGATGTATATGATGTGAATGTGGATGTGGATGATGATGTGGCTTAAAAGCACGACAATTTTCATGTGCCATTATTTGTTGAAAGTTCGTCAATGATGAAGTTGTTATTGGCACTGGAAAATGAAAAACTAAAAAAAAAAAACCATAAAAAGAAAATAGAAACAATATTATTAAAAATTTATTATTATTTCCATAATATTATAAAATCAATTTAAAAACTTTAATTATTTATTTATCTTTAAAAAAAAATTTTATGTGGAATTTTTATTATCCTAATTTTCTTTTTCTCAACGTTTTTCGCTATATAATTTTTTTATAAAAGAAGAAGAAACAAATTCTATTTTACACATACAAAATTATATAAACAAAAAAAAAAATTATTTTAAAAATAAAAATCATCATCAAAAAAAAAAAAAGAAGAAAATTATTTTTAAGTAATTAAGACATTTTACTTATTTTTATTATACAAGAAGCAAAAATAAAATATATAACGATTATCTCCTATGTATAATCATCTGTTTTATGTATCCTCACATTTGTTTGTAGAATGATTATAAAGTTTATGGATAAAATAGAAAATCGATTATTTTTATTGTAAACAGAAAAAAAAAAGAGAAAAAGAGGAAAAAAAAAAATAATAATAGTGAAGACGAAGATATTTAAAGAAATTTTCAATTTAAAATATCTAATCAAAAGTTTTTCATCTTTATAAATTATTTATATTTTTTTCTTAATTAATTTACTAGTGTGAAGAAACACGACACATATTACCGACAAAGTGTGTGACGTAAAGATTCTTTTTTTTTTTTAAATTGAAATCAATTAATTTCATGTCAATAAAGAAGATCATTTATTTTTCAAATCCTTAATTAATATATTACTTGAATTGCATAAATTAATTAGATTTTTTAAGTTTTGTATAATGAACTTTTAAAATGTTCACTCTTATAATATTTTCTAATTTCATTGTGACTTTTTTTTTTTGAACAAATCAGTTATCAAAAGATCAAAGTAGAAAATTGCACAAAAAAATATAAAAGTTAAATCAATAATCAATTAATTATAAGAACTCATATTCTCAAATGAATATTTTTTCCTTCAATATCCAAAAATATATATTTATACAAAAAATGTAAAACAATTGTGTATTTATTCCAATTTCTGTTTTAAAAATAAAACAATTTAGGTAATAAAAACAGTTGAAATAAACGCATTTTTTTTTTAAATTTATGTGTTTGCCTTTCTCCTGAATTAAAAATACTGATCTGCGATTCATGTTCAATTGAAAATTAAAAGAAAAAAAAAACATTATACAATTACAAATGAAAATATTTACAAAAGTAAAATGAAAACTTAATTAATCTTCGTTAAATTGAAGTGTAAAATAATAAACTAATAATAATTTAGAAAATTTGAATCTATGAATGTTTAACGTTATTCATTATAAAATAACGCCTCACAAACTTATTCGATTAATCAATTTAATTAACAGAAATTTTGATTGAAAGTGTGAGATACTTTTGTTTTAACACTGAATAAATTTAAATGGATTATAATGGGAGAGATGATATGGCATTATAGTCTAATTAAATGATTGGACAATAAATTTGTTTCCATTGTTCATTTCTCTTGTTAAATGTCAATTGAATGAAAATTAAATCGGTTACAATTTGGATTTAAATTTATTTCATAAGGAAATGATTCTGATATAATATTGTTATCTAATAACAAGAAAATTTATTATATGGACAAAGGTTAAAGATTTTGAAGAATTTCAACTATAAAGACAATCATGGCGAAGATAAAAAACACCCATTGTTATCGCATCTTTGCCATTTTATGTAATTTCTACTACAATTATCGCATTGTTTTATCATTATTAATATTTAGTAGTTTTACCATTTTAAATTGCTAATATTATAATCTGTACATATAGTTTCTTCTATGTTTAATTTTTTATTTCTTTTTGAATATTTCTTCTTACTAAACCGCACTAGAAAATTTAATATCTTTATCAATATCATTTTCAAGTAGTTATAAGTAAAGTGTTAAGAAGATATCAAATTTTATTATTTTTTTTTTAATGTGGGTGGTAAATTATATAACTCAAGTTTTATATTATTATATATGAAACATTAATTTGTCATAATAATATACTCCAAAAATTAATGTAAATATTTAGATAATGTTACATTCCCTTTTTTTTCTATAATCTAATTCTTCTGTATACCAGTACATGAAAACAAAAATGCTCAAAATATTGTGTTTCAAATTTCATTGTATACGAATAAGAAGAAGGACATATATAACCACGAAGAAACATATAACTTAAAATTAAAGGATATTTGTTATTGTTTTACTTTAAGTAGGTACAGTCAAATGGGATCGAAATTTTTTTTTTGTTCGATTAGACAATATGAGTATAATCTTATATTAAATTTTCATATCCTTCTTATTTGTAAACTACAAAAATTATTTACGAACAAGATAATTTCTATGTAAATCCACAAACGTTTTTCATTTCATTTTATAAAAATATTTAATAAACAAAAAAGGAAAGAAAACCAAATTTTGGAATATATAAATATAAAATCATTCTTCTGCTGTGACAAAATATTGAAAATATTTAAGAATAACGAGTATGAGGTACCTACTGTATTATATAGATTCCCATTCTCATCATCACTTAAATAAAAGATTTTGTTTACAAAACTATTAGAAACGTATGGTTTGTATTTCATAGCATTATTTGAAACATAAAGATACACACACACACACGTATATAAAAAAATATACATAACCATAATATACAAAATGTGTTCATTTGAATGTTTAAAAATTGTAAACAAATCTTTAATAAACATACGTTAATATGATAACTCTCTGGTTATATATTTCTGTCTATCCGTTTATTATACACAATTATATATTGTGGTTCTTTAAGACTATAATAAATTTAAAATAACAAGAACTTAAAAAAAAAAAAATTAAGTGGAATAATTATTATTATGAATTCCATCCACCGTCGGTTTGTTTCTTTCTCTCGGTGTGTAATACTGATTGAGAATATAACACGGCCTTGTGTAAATTATTGTTTTTTTTTTTTAATTTGGTCTTTGTGTTTCGCTGAAATATTGGGATATATTATATTTTTATTTTTTTTTTCTTTAATTATAACAACTTTAATCTTTTTTTTTTTTTTTTTATTTAAATTATTGTTTATGTTATACAAATTAAGAAACATTTTATTTCTGGTAAGTGTTGACATGATATGTTTCAGATTGTTTTATATTGTAAATGATTTCGATGAGTATTTATTTTTCAATGAATTTGAATATTGTTCAAAAGATAAAAATAAAAATGTCTTAAATTATTTAGTTAAAAAATAAAAAATAACGTGTTTTAAATAATGAAAAATATTTTATGAGTCAATTTAAGAAATTCTCGTTATAACGAATAATAATTGTGGAAAATTATATTAACCTGATTGTGTTGTGGGATATTGTGGTTGTGGTCTAAGAATTGATCGCCGATGATAAAGTAATGGATTTATTTGATGTGTTGAATTAATAATTGATTGACATTCCAATTTAGAACATCTTAATCCTGTTGATGTTAAACAATTTGTACATGATGCTGATGAATTTGTTGTTTGCTCATTTTGTTGATTAATTACTTTATTTATTTCTTTTTCATTTGATAATATACGATCAACACTAAAATTTAATTTAACCTTTGTTTCTTGTTCTATTTTCACATTCATAAAATCATCGTAATTATGGTTTTTATTTAAAATAATATTATTAAAATTTTCTAATCCATTTGTATTGAGTGAAGTTATTGTTGGTGATCGTGATATTTCCATATCTTGTAGATCATGATCCTTATTCTTTATTTCCGTCATTTCTTAAACTTTATTATTCCAAAATTTCAATAAATTATCCAATGAGGTGATTCTTTTGTTTATCAGAAATAAACAATTTGAGAGAGAAACTCAGTCACTATTCTCGATTCATTCGAAAATAATTAATATTTCAACACAAAACAAAAAATACAAATAAAAAATCCTTAAATGATCGATAAACCAAATACAAAACCACACAAACTACCGATCAAAACTAAACTAAAATTCAAGTTTAAAAAGTATCTATCGATGAGAACACATGGACCACACATCATTAAAATTATAACATAATCTTATTTAAAGGTGGAGCTTATTGAGACACACACTTTTCATTGGATAAGATCTTAATTTTATTTCTTATATTCGTTTGTATGCATGCATGAGTGTGCCTTGTGTGTGAATCTTTTGATGCTGAATATATTTTTATATGAGATTTTTCAATTGATGGAAAAATGATCGTATTAAAAATAAAAAGAAAACAAAATAGTGTACGTTATATACACGCGGATATTGTCTGTCGGTAGCTGCCAATTAATTTTCATTTTAATAATCCCTCTCTCAATGAATTTATAGAGGATAATTTTGTATTTTATGTCTTTATTTATAAATTTCTTTAATATGTGATAACCATATGATACGATCGAGTAAATAAATAAATGAAAATAAAGTAAAAACGGATTTCAATCGATATTACAATTTTTTTCATCATTTTTGTTGTTTCTTTTGGTAAATAAATAAAAATATTTATTTATATTAATTATATATAAGTAATGTTTATATATTATCCTTAAAGTTGAAATGTAAACTAAATGTCTCATAAAAAAAATATGAGACAATATGTAACTACTTACAAAAATTTAAAATAATAATATTATAGTTAAAATGTTTGTTTATTTTATGAATATCGGTTCAGCAATATTTGGATAAACACAGAAAATAAAATTACGATTTGTTTTACGACTTTTTGTCTCCTGAGTTTCCATTTATTTATAATTTTATCAAACATTAAAAACGCAAATTCAGAAGGAAAAAAATAGTTCATTTACACGGTTAAATTCAGGAATTGAAAATAAAATCAAAGGATGCCATTCGATTTTAAAACTTCACTTTTGTCAAATTAATAAAGTTTTCCACATAATCTTTAATTCTTAGAACAAATCAAATTATCATCATAATAACGATGGCATTTAATAAAATTAACTTTAAACTTTATGATGAGTTAAAAAAAATTGCAAGTCTTCCAAATCTTCCCGAAAGACGAACTTGGGCATCACCAGATGAGTTCAGTATTTTACCTGAATTTGTTGTTGATTCTCAGTTAATTCCTGATGCTTTTCAATGGAAAAATAATGATGTTATTCATTGGATTGAATCAATAGGTTTTCCAGAATATCGTCTAACGTTTCATGAAAATATGATCAATGGTAGAAATTTACTGTTGATAGATGCATCAGCTCTAACTCGTATGAATATCACAAATTTTGAACATATCAAAGAAATAACGAAAGCCATTCGAAATTTGTATAAAATTGAAAAGACCGAATTCCAACGAAGTATTTCACTACCACCAAATCTTCCAGATACACATTTTAAATTATACAGAGTCTTTACTGGACCAAAATATGAACGATGCAGAAGATCAGAACTCTGGCGAAAGATGAAAATATTACGTGTAAAAACGCCGTATATGGATCATTGGACAAAATTAACTGAATGGTTAAAACATGTTCCTGATTTTCAATCAGATAGAATTGGTTATGCACCACGTCATCAGTTATATTTCGTTAAACCGGAGGGAAAAAAAATTGAGACAATTACGAAACCAGCAGAAAAGGTTGTATGTGATTGTCCCTGTGAATGCAAATGGAACAATAAAAATTACAAATCCCCGTGGAGACTTACTTGTCTCAAAAAAAGAGGTATTTTAGTTCCAGAAGTAAGAATTAAAATTCCTCCTGTTATACAAGAAGATATAAAGTTCATTGAATGCAATTGTATACCACCATGTGAATGTGGTTGGCAAGAAAGAGAACGTCAAAATCCATGGATTCTTTCTTTATTAAAAAGAAAATAAAGCGCCACTGTATTTTTATACTAAAAAACTACACAAACAATATTATATAAGTTTTACTAGACTCGACTTCAATTCTTGTATCTATAAAAAAAAAGAAGGAAGTAGAAGTGGAAGGTAGAAATATTTTATTTATTTACATTCACCAAATTCAATTACAAATTATTAATTTATTCCAATAAAATGTACATTGCTGTTGTTTTCTTTTCTTTTTCTTTTTTTTTTTTTTTCTTTGGTTATAATCAATAAATCATATTTGTAAATATATAGTTTTTTATTGGCTTGTTTATACCTCTACACATATACGCTATAAATTTTACACATAAAACCGGTGAGATGTATATTTTATATATTTGTTAAGGTACGTTTACAATCAAATAATTTTAACTTTATTTTCCTATATAGTAAAATTTTGTATCAGTTTTCTTTCATTGTTTCTTTCTTTTGAATCAAATCTGATCTTATGATTCATGTGAGTATATTCTTATAACCAACAATTAATTGGCCGGTTAGTCTCATATTTATTTGGTCCGCGCAAAAATTCTGTTGTTTTTTTTACTGGTTTATTCGATAGTTAATCATAAACATAAAACGTCAATCAAAATAAATTTAGAAAATAAAACAATGTATATTGTATGTCGAGACGATTATATAGATGGGCATGTGGTGTGAGCGATTAAAGTTATTGAGATTCAATTATTCCTCATCAACTTCTTGGGGGGCAGAGGCATTAATCTTTCAATATTGAAAAATTCATTTTTCATAAAGCAAAAACAAAAATAAAAAATTGATTAATTAATTTGAATTAATTAAAATAAATATTATTGATTTAGAATCCAACTACAATATTTACGATTTACCTACATGTTGTGTAAAACAAATTATTGTACACGCACACAGTTACACACACACACTCACTAATGCAATTTTAGAGCCGCGATGTTTTTGCCCAACTACCAAGTCCAACATTACCAAGTTATTGATAATTTTTCGTTTTGTTTTTTCATTAAAGGTTGCGTAGGATTAATGAGTCGTGTTGTGAAATTAATGTCTGGGGCAATGCAATATAGCATAGTTATTGTTGTAATTATCCTTACTTTGATTTTCAATTTGTCTAAATAAATTATAAGGAGAGGATATGTGTGATTCGTTTTTTCTTGGCTTTATTTAAATTCTAGAAATATTTTGCAAAAATTGAGAATCTGCTAAAAACATTGTTAATTCGAAGAAAGCAAAAACATTTCTAACTCAATACGAAATATTATTGTGTTGAAACTACTGCAAACATTCTATCGATACTTCAACGAAGTATAAATCTCATAATTTACTGTTCACATCACAAAATAATTATTATCTTTATCAGCAATCTTCATTTAGTTACTTTATAATGCATAAAAGAATATTTTTCTTTAAACATCAATATCTTTAAATAAGAATAAAAATATTATAAATATTCAAAATGACTTATTTGTTATTCAATAAATTTGTCGAATTAGCAATTTAAATCTGTTAAATTATTCGTTCACGCAGAGGACCAAACAGAAAAAGAAAAAGTAAATGAAAAGAAATGAAGAAGAGACCAGAAGATGATAAGATGTTCCAGAATCAAAATACAAAATATCACCATATACATACGAGAACCATTATTGAAGAAGAATTTCACTAAAAAAAAAAGAAAAGGAAAAAAAGGGAAACATAATAAATAAATAATTTTTTATTAAGTATTTATCGGTTTTTTTATTAAATATATAAGATGATGAAGAAGAAGAAGAAGTAGAATAAGAAGATTCAGATAAAAAAAAAGAGAAGAAGAAGAAGAAAGGGTTATAAAGTTTAGTTATGTGTGTCAAATAGCGTGAAATAGTTAATAAACATGTCATTCAAAAAATTACACACACAATTTAAAAGATTATGAATATAATTTTTTTTTAAACATTTTTATATAAAAAATAGTGATAAATTTTTTTAGTTTCATGTTATAGAAAAAACCTGATTGAATTGGAATTTAAATAAAATTAAAATTTGCATAATTATTATTTTTTTCTTTGTTTATGAAAATTTTGATTGTTTGAAAAAAAAGGAGCTGTATGCTATAAGATTTCAGTAAGATAAAAACGTTTATTAGTTAAATTAACATAATTGCAAAATTATTCCTTTTCAGAGTTATATAATAATCTGACAAGATTTAATAAATCAAGATACGAAAATTTATTGCCTTATTAATTCATTTTTCTTAATTATATTTTTTTAGTAGGAAAAACAATATTAATTTATCATTCGTAGATTTTTTTTACGACTGTTTGACAAAGAATCATTTTTAATTATAAGACGTTAATTCGAATCAGTAAAGTCTAAATTTCGTGTATTTTTAATTCATAAATTAATTTTCTTTTGCTCTTAAATTTTCCAAATCAATCAAAACATTTCTCTAATATTTTCTTTCATAATTTTTTGTTTTTGTTTCGGGTAAAATATTGGATGTTGCATACAACAATTTTTTTTTTTTTTGGTGTTATTGGATTTATTTTATTACCTTGTTTTACCATGGAATCTAAGAGCCAAATCTCCCTACACTTCAATATAAAGTCCAAATATATTCACGAAAATTCTAATCCTATATTCGGTATGGTTATTTTATTTTGAATCCGTGGTCTTAGTTCTCAGCATTTTTGATTTATTATTGTTTCGTATAAACAAAAAAAAAAAGTTTTCTGTTTTTTGCTTTCTGTGAGAAAAAAAGAGAAAAAAGGTATGAAAGAAGAAGAAGCGTTTATCTTTATAATATCTTTAATGTTGTGGATGGTGGGACACACAAAACCACCTAGGGTTTCCATTGAATATAAGTGATGTTTTTGGACGCGTGCTGACATTAACGCAAATTAGCATAAACTAATAAAATAAAACTTCAACGTTTCGTTTTTCTTTGGTGTGTGTGTGTGTGTTGGAATTATTTTTTTTTCTTATTATTATTTGTGGTTGATTAACGTGAAATAAAATACAATCAAAGTCAATTTAAATATTTTATCGTTAATCAATTGGATTATAATGATTTATTTTATATCAATAATTTTTTAATAGGAATATTATTATTAGGTATTTTATGGGAAGCATATAATCTAATATTTATGCGATGTATGTTTTTTCTTATTTAGCCTTTTTTTTTTTTTGTTTTTGTAATTTTGTTTCTTTTCCTTTCTTTTTTTCTTGTTTGTTTTTGTGTTTGCCTTAAAAATTCGACATAAATATAAATACAACAAACAAAAAATTCATATATAAATATTGATGTTCTTGTATTTAGTATCGTTTTTTAATGTGAATGTTTGATGATGATTATAATGATGATGATGAATGAGTGAATGGATCATAATAATAATAATAATAATAATAATAATATGCATGAATAATAAATCTTGACCCTGGAAGCATAGATTCAAGCAGTATAATAAAATGAATTCCACAGTAATAATCTAAGCTTATTTTGCTTATTGACATAAGTGTATCAACTTTAGGAGTGACTCATCAATGCTTAGAATAGATTTGACAATGTTTTGCTTTGGTTTTTTTTTTAGTTCTAGTGATTAACTGCTTCCTTTTTTTAAATCAAATTTTGAAAGAATCAAAGAGTTTAATAAAAACAAAAAGAAAACAAAAGTATGAGAATATGTATTGTTAGAATTGAGAACTAACAGCAATAAAAGCAACACATTTTATTCATTTTACGTTGTGTGTGAATACAAGATACAAAATACACGAAATACTCACACATAAAATTTAAATACCAAAATTTATTATTGTTATGATTCATCTTCTTTCTTCATCAAACATTATTTTTTATTCTTAAATCATTTATATCTTATGGATATTCATATTTATTTATTCGAATATTATATGAGGAAAAAGGATCCGTAACGTCCTTCATTTAAATATTGTGGTTGTACTCTTGTTTTTTTTTTTTCTTTTTTTATATAAGAAACCAATAATTTTTTTACCATACACAACACATTCATATCTTCACTCACTAAGAAGAAGACGTTGTTTTCTTCTCTCTGTTTGATACAAAAAAAAAAATAAGAAAAAGAAAAAGTATAAATAAATAAATTATTATATTATTGGTTGAAGTATGATTTGTTTAATTTAATATGAACTTTATGAGTTTTTAGTTATTATAAAGTGTTGTTGTTCGTATTTTATACACGTCTTGTCATATACTTGATTTCTTATATTTTATATTATGAACTTTAGGATATGAGAAAATTCTATATCTGTATGTTTGTGTGCTTTAATTCATTTGGAAATATAAAAGATCTCTTTTTATAGAGTACAGAAACAGAAACATAATATTAGTAAACGGGATGTTATATAAATTTAATGTGGGTGGTTAAAATGAACAATTTGTTTTATGTTTTATGGATAATGGATAATTTTATTTATTTTATTGTTTTCTTGCAAATTAAAAACTGTTTTTTTAAAGTCAATGTCACTGATTCATAATTATCATGGGTATTTTTTTTAAATTTAGTTTAGGACAAAATATTCAGTTGCCGTCAAAGAATTTCTCTCAAATTAAAGTAATCTTAATTGTCACTACTGTATGTATTTAAACAATCCCTGTTTATGTTTGAGAGTTGTTTGATTCAAATATTTAATAATAAATAATTAATCTTTATATAATTTGATTTTATTATATTATAGAATGCAAGAACATAAAAAATAAATAAAACAAAACTGTCGCGCGGTATATTTATATGATTGAAAAATTATTCAGGGTTTTATAAGAATAAATATGTGGACCACCATCATTTTATTACATGTTAACTTGTCACAAATTCAGCATGATACCACACCACTGATTGGTTAAAAGTTGTTATAATTTAACGCTTTTTTATTATTATGAAAATAATACAAATCTGATGACACATGAGTGAATTTTCCTCTGCAGGAAAGAATATTAACGTTTCACATAAGAAAAAAATTAATCTTCCTTTCATTTTATATTTGAACGTCACTCTTTCTTGATTTTCTGAATTGTGAATTAAAAAAATTTTAGAGAAACTTTTGTGTATGGTTGATTTAATTTTTTTTTTTTATTCATTAAGTTCTAACCTATAATTGAAAATATGAATTAGTTTTTATTTATTTTTTAAATAGAACTAAGTTCAATTTTGATTTTTTTAAATTTTGATAAAAGAAGCTTTTCAAAGAAGTTCCTAAAAGATGATAAAAGTGTACCAACTGAAGTGTGAACGATGGATTGAATCTTGGATAATTCACAAAGCTTACCACCAATTTATTGGTTCAAGAACGTGGTAAAAATTTACCAAAAATGTATCAAATTTTTAATTAAATTTGTGTAAAATAAAGTAAAAAATGTACTATATATTCTGAGAGATCCAATTCAAACTAGGATTTATTTTAATTTGAATGATAGAATGAATGAAGATGATAATTTTAATTCTAACAATGATAATGATTGATCTGTTAAAGTTCGAATTCTTATACCACGTAAGAGACTTTAAAATTATAAATCACTATAAAAACTGTAATTTTTTGTTGTGTCATTTTTTTTAAATTTTGTCTGTGTTTCTTTCGTAACAAAAACTTACTCTGTAGAATAAAAAAAAGAACTCTGAACAAAAAATTAATATTTTTTAATACAGATCCAATGATATGACCCAAATTTTCTTTTCTTTTTATGGATTTAAAGTGAAGAAAAAAAACTTATATAAAAAAATCGCGCATGTGTTGGTCGTTAAAGTCCAAGTGTCCAAGTATGCAGTCAAAAATTGACAACAGAATAACTGATCAATTTATAGGGAAATAATTTTGCGTGGTCACTAATAGAGGTTATACATTTCTTCTCTTGAAAACAAAAAAAAAATATGAATAAAAAATTCGAAGAAATTGTAATTAAAAAAAATTATAAATCAAAAAAAAAAAGAATAAAAAAAAAAAGAAAAAGAACAGTGGAAGATGAAGAGAAGGAAAATAAAAAGAAAAAAAAATGAAAACAGTCATTTATCGCTCTACTTATTTTGCGCATGCGCACCACATACATCAGCTCAGAGTTAAATCTTTCAAATCAATTTCATTTCACTGTTTTTTTATAATAAAAATTTAATACTCTTTGCCCTTCTATCCCGCCATTTATTTTTCATTTTATTATAAAACAGATTTGGTTTTGCTCCCAACCACAATTTTCTTTTATTAAATATTTAAGGTGCATCTTTTTATTAATTTTTTCTGAATTTCTATAAAAAAAATTTTAAATTTATTTTGTGCTTGTGACGTAATCTAACGGATTCTATGACTATCTCTGTTTCTTTCTACTTATTATAATTTTTTTAAATAACAAATTGAAATTAAACTAGAAAAAGAAGAAGTAGAAGAAAAATGAGAGAAACAAATCAAAATGTGCGACGATAAATAAATATATGCGCGACTAAACCTTCATTCATCCGTTGAAATTAGAATTTAAATTTTATGTTTAACTTTAAGTCAGTTCATGTTAATGTTACGTAGGTACATACCAATTTAAAAACACAAATATATACAGATACATGCCGTCACATGCATATGGATATAATTTGAATAAGTTAGACAAATTAGAATAAATATTATAATTTCAAAAATTGGACGACATATTTTTCTCTATTATTGACTTATTTCTTTGTCTTGTTTCTTTCTGTTTCTAATTTAATTTTTTATTAAATTAAATTTTGTTTCGTTTTTGGAAGTTTGGAAGTTTGAAAGAAAAACAAAAATCTGAAAGCCTCTTATCATTTATTAACACCTTTTGTAACGTAAATCGTGTTACCGTTCAAAAATATAAATAAAATTTAGGTGACTTAAATCACTGAAAAAAAAAAAAAACAAAACAATAAGAACAACAAATACAATTGTGAGAAAACCACGTGCGTTTCTATTTAATTTTTTTTTTTTTGAAATTTATTTAATTGTTTTTTTAAAACACAGAAAGAATAAAAAATAAGGAGAGAGAAAGAGACCGATATAGATTATAAGAATTAGGTCAATTATGAAGATGATGATGATGATGATGAGGCGATATTATATACAAATGACAAACGGATAAAACATAAGTAGAACTCTTCTATTTTCATTTATTTAAATGCTTAAGAAATAACTACATACAATAACAAAAAAAAGCAAACAATACAAAACACAAAAAAAAGAAAAAAAAACGAAGTCAAATCAACAGAAAGACAAAAATCTGTAAAAAAAAATTTCACACAATTTTGTTTGTTCTCAAAAGATTATGTGAATTTCTTCGAAATGAGAATGAGAATGATTACCTCTATAGACTTTGCGGTTATGATGATGGGGTGAATTAACTCATTTTTATTATTTGGCTTAACTTTAATAGCTTTGATGCAAATATTAATATTTTTTTTTCTGTTACTTAATGTTTATTTATGAAGATCTTTAAAAAATTATTATGATGGAGGAGAAATTAGGTCTTTATGGTGTCTTTGGGAATTTAAAAGGAAAAGTATAGAATATTTCGTTGTTATTTTTTAGAACTTCTTTGAGAAATTTTCTAGAATAACTGTTAAGACTTTTTCGACAGATTAATCGTGTAGAGAAAGTATAGTGCGGATATAAAATTGTAAAGTCTGACCTAACGTGAGTTAAAATTTATGTGATAATTTGTTTAATCAAATTATATACTAACTTTTTGTTGACTTAACATAATCCAGTTACATAGTATTTTTTTTTCTCTATTCTTTTGTCAAACATTCGTTAATTTTTTAAATCAAAAAAAATTCTATTCAAAAATTATAAAGAATGCTGTGAATGCTGTGAAAAATCTAAGAACACAATGATGATCATTAATGATGATGTTGATGATGACTTTTTTTACATAATTTAATTTATTAATTTTTTATTAGAATAAATTTTTTTATTATAAATTCCAAAACGGAATATTTCACTATATTTGTTGTTGTTGTTGTCTTAATGTTCGTTTTGTTGCAAACTAAAATAAAAAAATAGAATTCAAATGTTTACACACATCATATTGTTTTGTTTTCACATAAATAAAAAAAAAAAAACAGAAAACAGAAATATAAGCAGAGAACCTCATTAATAATTATAACTTTGAATAACTATCCAATCAAATCAAATCCATACTGTTGTTTTATTCTTCATTCTTTTGGAGTTTTGTTGTATATTTTATTTTTTTTAAATATATTTAAGGCAGTAGTGGGTTACATTATTTGCCTATACGAAGAAGAAGAAGAAGTATAAATAAGAAAACAACGAAGAAATGGAATACAAAAAAGAAGAAGAAGAAGAAGAATAAAATGAAAAATAAAAATGAATAAAGAAAAATGTAAACAAAAATCGCTTAAGAAAACAAATCAAAATCTCGCGATCGCAAATGGAATTCTTCATTTTTGTTTTTGTTCGTTTTTTTTTTTTTTGCGACTGGTTTTTTTATTTTATTTATTTTTTCTTTTCTTCATTCTTATTCTTAGTTGTTTTGGTCTCGTATATAAAGAAAAAATTTAATATAAATGACCTACATTTTTCGTACAACGTTGTTCTTTCTGCCACAATTATTATTATATTATTATTTTTGTTTCTGTATTTTTTGTTTGTGCTTTTTGTGTTAATTATTTTGAAGGAAGTTAAAATTATTATTTTTAATTATTTATTCGACGATTATGTTAGTATTTGTTGTTGATTATTATATTATTATTGTGTCACTGGATCACTGGGGGGTTAGGTTATTATAGGGCATTCAGGGGTTTCTCACCATTAAGACATTATCTTCAATTAAAATTTATTTTACATTTAAAATCTTATTTGAATAAGAGGACAACCATACTGGTGTGATGTTGATTTGTGATTTGAATTTATAAAGAAGAATTAAGGACAATTCTTTGTGGTGCCGTTTCAATACAGATTTATTTTTAGGGTTTCGAAGCAAATTTATGTACAGTACCCCAACTGCCATTATCTTTTTGAACGATGAGTCAAAATTGAAAATATTATTTTAATTTCTATTTTTCAATGTCAGCTCAAAAAGAAATGAAAATGAATGAAAATTAATTAAATCAAATGCAACAAAATACATATGCTCACACAAAAGTACAAAAACACATACATATTTGCACTCATATGAAGAAAGATCAAACAAAATTTATACTTTTCTTTTTCATTTATCGTGATTCAGTTGTTCAATTCATTTCATTTCATGATTGATATAAAATTGTAATCAATTTATCTTTATATGTGCGTCTTCCATAATAAAATTTATTTAGATTTATGGTTAAGCACCACATCATTTACGAACAAAATAAAATTATTCAAAGAGAGAGAAATATTTACAATGAATCAATAGACGTTACCATTAGTTAACTGGAGCCAATAATTGATTCTGATGTGAACGTAAATAAAGTGAAAAAATGAAAATGAGAATGAAAATCAAATAGAAAATTTATATAAAATTTTAATTCAAGCATTTAATCCTTGTTAAATATACTTTCTGATCTCAGTGAAATTTCCGTCACGAAAAAATTATCCTCCAATTTCCTTTTCACTTCAAACAAAACAAAAGAATAATTTTCAATCAAATGAAATGAAATTTTTGATTTTATCAAAATTTTTGTTTATTTTCTATTCGATCGGTTATTGAACTTTTGATGTCTAATGATGACGATGATGGTGACGACGATTACTATGCTCAAATACAAGAATATTATTATGTTGTCTTGTTTTATGTAAAAAAAAACAACTTCTCTTAATAATTTTTCTAATAAATTTCAAAGTCAAATAATAACAAGACGAAAAAGAAGAAAAACAAGAAAAGAAGAAGATGAAGATGATGATGAAGAAGAAAATACACAAAAATTAGATCAAAATCATTAAAGAAAGATAAAAGAGAGAAAAAGAACTGACCGTGGTGACTTTTTTTTTATTCTTCTCTTTTTTGTTTAATTTTTGGTGAAATTTTTTATTCGTCATCGTAGCAACAATTTGAACAAAAAATATTTATCTGCGCAACATTTCTTTAAGATAAATTTATAATAACATTTTCATTAGATCAAAATTGGCTTTTGTTTTTGTTTTGTTTTGTTCGTTTTTTTTTTTGTGTTGACTTTTTTTTCACAAACAAAAAATTTAAAAGAAACAAAACTAAAATAAAGAACAACCGACTTCTTCTTCCTCTTGTTGTGATGAGGAAAGACAACAAAGGAGAAAAAATATCGTATCTTTTATTTTCCTTTCATTTCTATCATTTCTATCATAAAAAGATGATTAAAGAAATTAATTTACCGCGTGAATGAAATTTTTAATAATAAATACAAATTTCTAGAATTCAAGAGTGACGATTCGATTATTGGGATTTTTTTTTTGATTTAATAGATCAATAATTAGAACAGAACGCAGTGATTGAATAATTAAATGCAACAAAAATTCTTAGAAGATTTATGTAGCGTTAAGTACAATAATTATGAAAAAAATTGTTACGTCAATCAAGGGAACGAAATTTAAATTTACTGTTTCTTGCTGTACAAATTCATAGAAATAATTCTTAAGAAGGGACGGTACTTCCATTTCTCTTGAATTTTTAATAAAAAAAACTTCTAAGTTAATATTAATATGACAAGAATTGTTGAAGAAACCCGATTTGGAATCCGGCATTAGAATTTTAAAATCAATTTCGAGTGGCTCCTAAATTTCGAAATTATTGAACTAATTTAGGAGTATTGTCGACTCCCATTATGAACCTATTTATTTTTATTATGTGTGTGAAAAAGTATATTTGATGATGATGGCGATGATGATGACTGTCGGTCCTTAATTGAAATATATGATTTGTTTTTTATCTAAGAAAATTTCCAAACAAAAAAGTTATAAAATGTAAAGAGTAAAAAAAAATTGCTGTAGGATGTCATTGTTGAATTTTTAGTGTGCCAAATGATTCAAAAAGTCAGAAGAAAATAAATAAAAAAAAGATGAGAAAAAATATAAACGATTTTTTTTTTTAGAAAGTATAATTCCTTGAAATTTCCAATGACGTCAGAGGAGAAGATTGACCTCGTTTATGATTTCCATACCACATCTTTCTGAGTTTAATCCGTGAGTATGAAATAATTTATTTTTTCTTCAATTTTGGTATAATTGAACTCAAATCAATCAAAAGTAATTAAAATTAACAGAACCTCGAATCAAAACTTCAATATTCTAAAACACCTAATGATTTTCTATGCGATTCTTTCTTCCCATTGATAATTCCTAGAGATAGAATGCGGTCCTTTTTTTTGGGTTTAAGTCTTTAGTTTTATGAGTTCAAAAAGGATGTCGCCAATTTTTTCAGCCTATTATAATGTTGTTTGATTTTATTTGAGTAAAATTCAAGATAAACCTTAAGTAAAAATATGGAAGAACGTTAACTTATAATATTTTAACTAAAACTCACAAACGGTAAAAAATAAAAACAATTTTTACTTCTTTCTCTTTCTCATCGTTTTTTCTTCTTCTTTTTCTTCCTCTTCTTCTTTATGGTTTGGTTAAATTAAAAACTATGCTTTAAAGTTAAATCAAACAAACAGCATTTTTATATTCATTCGTTCACATACAACAATCGACACGTACATATACCAACATAAACACAGACAGACAGACAGGTAACTATAAGAAATTTTTATATATTTCTTTTTTAAATAATAAAAGAAGTGGGTCATCATATATAAAGACAAGTTCAAGGCGACCACAGTTCCAGATGTAAAGAAATTCTTGTTGTGTTCACATCCAAATATTCAAAAAGTTTTAATCAGTTTTTTTTTTTGTGATTTTGTGTTTTTTTTTTATTTTATTGTTATTGTTATTAAGTGATTTTTTTATTTGTGAGTTTATTTATTATTCCTTCCAGAAAGTGAATATTCCAGAATTATCTGTAAAATTTGAAAATTTAAACCGAAAAAAAGAAAAAAAAGGATTTATCAGGTAAGAATTGAAAATTGTGAAGTTAACAAAATAAATTAAAAAGGAAACCAACAATTATTTTTTCATTTCATTGGATTATTTCTTGTTTTTTGAATTTTTTCTTTTTCGTTTTATTTTATTTCCGAAATTGATTTTCAGTTTTATTTTGGTAGAAATATTTTTGGTTTTGAACTTTATTGAACTTCTTGTTTTTTTTTTTTAAACAACAATATTTTTATATTTGCATTAAAGTTAATCCAATCAAAGTGAGATCGAGAAAAGCCAAGAAAAAAACAAAAGCAAAAGCGAAAAAAATAAATAAATTGTTTATGGATATTTTTTTTTCGGAACTTTCGTTTTCTAACATAAAATCAAATATGAAATGAAGAAGAAACAAAAAACAAACAGAAAAAATACAGAAATCAATCTTTCGTTGAATTTTTGTGTATAAAAATTATAGTTGTTGTTGTTGTTGTTGTGGTTGTTTTTTATGCGCGATAGAAAGTCTTTAACCGAAAAAAATGAGAGTGTTGCGTTTTTTTTTATACCTTTTTCTTCTTCTTCTTCTTCTTCCACAATGGAATTTCAAAGATTTCACGTACTTTTTTTTTATGTGTGTTTCGTTCGATGACCATTTCATTTGTGCGCATGCGTATTCAACGCACACACACACACACACTAGTGTCCAAAAGTCAAGCTTTCCGTTTTTTTTTTATTCGAAAGAAATACAAAAAAAAAAAAAAACCACGAGAAAAGAAAAGAAAAGAAAGAAGAAAACTTTAACCGACAAAAAGAAAGAAAGAAAGAATAAGTAATTTATAAAATTTCAATTATCTTGAACTTACTGAATGTCAACTTTTTTTTTTCTTTTGTTTCTGTTGTATATTTCTTTTAATTTTAATTATCTGTACAAGAATAACCGGTATTACCGATATATTTTTCCATCAACATTTCATTACCATCCGATTAGAGGTCATTTCTATACACTATATACCTACAATCTACAATCTTGAACTTGTTTCATATTTTTTCTTTCCTCTTCATTTGTCTCTTCTCTTTCATTTCCTTATAAAATATTATTATTTCGTTTTTTTTTCTTCTACTCAAAACATTCATTTCATTTCCATTCAATAAAATTATTGTAGTTTTTTTTTTCATTTTATACTGACCCATTTCACATTGAAACTCTCAAATGCACACACAAACATATGTACACAATTACAATTACAAGAATTTTAACAATTACAATGGTATATGTAAACTTATAAGTACTTACACGTATACACAACAAACACGTCATAATAATGCAAATTAGATTTTAGTTTAGTCACGTATACATTGGAATGTAACAAGAGAGAAAGAGAGAAAATAGTTAAATTAAAAACAAATCGTTTGATTTTTGTTAAAATATTGCTTTAGGGTGATTTAAAGTTTCCTTAAATACAAAAAAAAAAATCTATTCAGTGAATTAAAACATCTAAAATCTCATTTATCATCTTCACTATCAATACTATCAACGTCATCATCAGCTAAACGCTTATTTTTCTTTAATAAAATCTACCTGCGTTTATAAATGTTGCACTAATTATCTACCTGTTAAAGTGTTGGTTATTCAAAAAGGTAACGGAACATTTATAATAAACAATAATATACGCACGGTGGGTTGTCGATTTGTGGTAACGCCATTTAATCAATTTGATGAACAGTTTTAACACTTGTTTCTTCGTCTTATTCTTCCACTTCATCTTCTTTAGAATTTGAAAGCAAAGAAATTTGAAAAAATTTAAATAAATAATCTGTTAACTTTTTTTTTTACTTTAATTAATTTTTGTTCCTTCTTCGTCCTAGATTCGGAATTATTATTAAGTTCAAGAGATTTTTTTTATTATTATTATTTATAAAATTACAGAATTAATGTTACTTAAAATAAAAGCTAATTAACACCAATTTCTGTTTTAAAATTGATTTAATATTAAAAACACGTAATCAACGGATTAAAATATTGAAAATCATAAACTTTTAATTATTAAAGTTAAAAGTTACTAATATACTAATATTACTTAATTTAAACCTAACTTAAATTAACTTAATATCATTAACATTCATAAAGTTTTAAAATTTAAATTATGAATTTTCTAAAATTATGCATTAAGAAAAAAAAAATTTGAAAACTTTTTCCAACGTTATAATTTAAATACAGAAAATTTTATGTATTTATGATGGATGAGTTGATTTTCCCTTCCTCACCAAATTTTTCTTTAAAGTAACTTCCTGAGAAATTTGGAAAATCCATTGAAATTATAAATATTCTGAAGATAACTATTTGGTGTGACCACCAATAATATGGCAAATGGTCATACAAAATTATTACTTTTATTCCGTTTTTTTTTTTCTTACACTGAAAGCAAATTCTATTCTTTATTTAACTCGTAAAAAGGACAAGAATAACCACAATAAAAATTAAATAAAAGAAGAAGAAAAAAAAAACTGATCTACATGAGTGTCACTTTTTTTTTAACAGAAAAATAAAAGAAGAAAAAAAAAAGAAGAAAAAGAAAGAAAAGAAAGTTTTTTTATCCATTAAACAATTTTTTTTTCTTTTTTCTTCTTTCTTTCCGCTTCGAGAATTTTTTCGATTTTTCTTATTTTATTCATTTATTTGTTGTTGTTGTTGTTCTGAATGTAGTTGTTGTTGTTGCTGTTAATTGTAAATAAAAATAAAAATAAATTCAACACGATCGTTATGTTTCTATGCATGGTTTCTATATGAAGCGTTCAATATTAAAGGATTCATTTTTACATGAAAAACATTAATTTAATAAAAACAAAACGGTTTTTCTTCTTGCTTAAGAAAATTTTTCATTTGATTAATAGAAACCGTTCCTAACGCAGTCTATTGAATTGAATAAAAAATTTACAGTATTTATTCTAATTAATTTGAAGGCGATTAATATTATCTATATGACTTTTATATTTATCAATATAATCATCATATCATCTACATTATAATCATCATCCACAACACACACACACACCTTATTAAACTGTGCTTTTTTTTTGTTGTCTTACATTCTAACGGTATGAGGTTTTTTCTTTTAGTTGTTTTTGTTGCTGTATTCCAAATACCATCCACCATATACTATTTGTATATTGAATAAATTCTCTAAAACTTTACCTTTCTTACTAATTTGTTGTTCATGTTTTTGACCCGTTTCTTTCGTTTATTTCTGAAGACAGCAACAATAACAACAACGACAACAGAAGTAAGAAACAACTGAAAAAAAGTGTATATAAAATACAAACGCAAATATATTTTACTCAACTTATAACGGTGACCTTCTTTTAACATTAATTATTTATTAACGACTTTTTCTCCTCGTATTCGTCTTTGTGTATAGACAAAATGACATCGATGATTGTCTAATTGAAAATTTCCGTATTTATGTATTTTTATGCATGTCTATGATTTTGTGGCGTCCTCAAAATTTATTATGATGTCGGATTGACCCAAATATTTTCTTCTTACGTTTTAGTTGTCTTCTATTTTTCGTTTAATTTCGCTTTAATTTCTTAAACATTTTTTTAATGTTTCGGCACAATAATCATAAATCAGTGCATGAGATTTATTATTTTTCCCCTTCCGATCTTTTAGGTCAATGCGTTTTAATATTTAAACATTTTCAAATTGAAGAGAGAAAGAGACAGGAAGAAAGAAAATAAAAATAAACGAAAGACTTAAATAAGCGACGAACCTGTTTTCTAAAATAAATTGTTAAAATTAATGGAAAAATAACGGGAATTTGACTTAATTTTTCTACACAAGTTATTTTATTAACGTAGAAATATACAACAGAAAGTGAAGATGTAACTGAATCATTTAGCAAAGACAATTATCTTATAAAAGAGCGCTTTGATTGACTTCATAATTATGAATTTTCTCAGAAATAAAAGATGTTGCGCAACAAAAGCCTATAATACAGCAAACAGAATTTTGTAGCATAACATAAAATTATCCTCTATGACAAATTTATGATTGTTCTATTATATATTGTAATTGTAATAAATAAACAATTGTATAATGATAACATCATATGAAATAAAAATATTGTCTTCAATTGTATTTGATTGTTTACCGTAAAAAGAAAAAAAGAAACTTTCTGTTGTGGCGTCTGGATGATCCTAAGGTAGAAATGTAGTGGGAAACTATTGCAGTCTTCACTCAAAAGAGTCTCATTCGTGTTTGCGTTTTGTTCAAGTGAAGTTGTGTTAAATTAAATAAAACTAAAGTTTATTTCTTTCTTTTGATATTTCAGAATGTATCATACAAAAGTAACAGGATATTCTTTACTGGCGCTAGTTCTAAGCAGCTGCATTCTTTCAACATACTCTTATCCCAATCAGGTTTGTTCAATTTAGTTTTTTTAATAAGTACAATAAACTTTGTTCTCATTTTTATGAATAAATTTATGTTTGCTTCTTTTTTTTATTTTTTTATTGCAATCGTAGATTCCAAGACAAATATCATCAAATTATCAAAATCAACCACAACCACAGTATGTACCAGCTAATGAATTAGAAGAGGACACAAGAAAATTTGCTGTAAAACCAAATAATGAAAAAAAAGTTGCATTAGATGATATTGATGAGGAGCCATCATATCAAACAAATCAATTACAAGACAATGGTGGTTTCTCATGGACAAATATGTTGGGTATAAATTAATCAATTGTAGAATAAAAAATATTCTATTAATTTGTAGTGAATTGGTTTTAATTGGGAAAAAATATTTCTCTTCTCTCTTCTTCTCTTTCTATTCTTCACATATTGCTAATGTAGGAACATTAATGTCAGGAAAAAATAATCCATTCCAAACATTCGCAGGAACTGTATTGCAAATGATTTTTAATGGTGGTGGTGTAAGTCCAACAAAATCAGATAGTTTAGAAGCTGATGGAGGTTATCAACAATCACCATGGGCTAATGTTATTTCAGTTGGTAAGAATTTTATAATTTTAGAAAATTATGATTCATAAACTAATTTCAATTCTAATCTCAATACAGGTCTTAAAATCATCACATCACTTTTAGGTGGAGGAGCAAACAATGATGGTATCGATAAAGTTGATAATGGTGCATCACCAATGCAGGTTTGATTTAAAAATTTTATTACCAAAAATAAAACAAAATTATTTACTTTTTCCTTTTTCCCAAACCAAAACAAAATAAAAATTAAATTTAAAATTAAGTAAACAAAAATTCAGTTGCATTCACCTTAAAATAAGTTGTTTTTAATTAATTCATTAATTTGGCTAAACAAAAAAAAAAATTTAAAACAAAAATGTCTTTAATGCCGCCTTTGTAGTTTTGATTTTCTAATTTCTATATTTTTATTTTTATTTAAAAGAAAAAATAAAAATACACACATACACTACATACACACACAAAAAAATTGGTGGTTTAATCTTAGAATTTAACGTGTATAAAATTAATTAATTTAATTAATATAATTTAGTTAGAATCTTCAGTATGTTGGTATATGGGACTCGGCCAATTCTTAAAGCAAACGTAACACTTTTGTATTTATATATTTTGGCTACAAAACCAGAAAAACTTATTAGAGGATTACTACTAACTGAAGCCATAATGTGTAAAAATGTACCAATAATAAAATTGAAGTGTTAATTTTGTTTTAACAATTGTTCTTGCCCAATACAAACATTATCAATGTTCATTAGTGGTCCTACACAATTTTATATTAGAATCTGCCTATAATTAATTTTTGTTCTGAAATCTCTTATATTTTTATATAAAAACAAAAACAAGACAAAACTTTGACAATTGCACTTTCTTTTCTAGCTTTTGTCTTATTGAATTTCTAATTATTTTTATTTAATATTTTTTTTACACATACAAGGCATATACCTACATACATACACATACTTAGTACAAAGTACAGAATAAAAAAAAATAGTTAATTAGAAAATTTAGAAAATTAAAATAAAACAACAAAACAATATATGCTCTCACTTTCTCTCTGTCTCTTTCTCTCTGTTATTTTATCAATCTATATAATTTTTATCCTTTTAATCTTATTTTAATTTTTATTTAATTTTAATAATAAAAATTAAAATAAGAAACATAAAACATAAAAAAATAAAACAAAAACAAAAATGGGCACTATTTTGGCAATTGGTTTCTCGCTTTGCTATAGAATATCCTTGCTGCAATCCTGTCTGCTACACTAGGAACACGAGATCCAGAACAAGTAAATACAATGGCCAAACAAGCTGGAGAGGTAAGAATTTTTTTAATGCAAAAATTTCATCTTTTTTTTTTTTTAATTAAACAAAAATAAAAAACTTTTGCTCCAAATTCTAAACAAAAATTAATAATTAATAATTTAATGTTTTTTTGTTATTGTTGTTGTGTAAATAAAAAAAAAATAAATATAAGAAGTAGAAATTGGTAACGGGAAATCACATTTGATTGCACAATCCATAACCTAAAAAAAAAAGACCAAAATCCAACTTGCCCCTTTCTATCAAACAAGAAAAAAAATATACCTGCCCTACTCTTTTAACTGTTCATTATTTCTACTTTAACTTAAACTAAAAGAAAAGTGCGAAGAAAATCTGAATGAAAATATTAAAGACAAAAAAATTTGTCCAAAATTTATAAGAGAAAAATCCAATATAAAAATAATTTTCAGTTCATCAATATCGTTGTGAATCTGTTAGATGCATTGAAGACATCATTCTCTCATCGGTCACTGGCTGCACGTTCAATTGGTAAAAAAGATTCAGTTAGTGATGCTGCTGTTGCTGGTATATCAATGATGAAAAGTTATGTAAGAACATACCGTAATGTTGATGAAAAATGTATGCAAAAATATATTTGTGAAGCAAATACAGAATGTACAAGAGATATTGGTGGTACAAGCGTATTCTGTCAATTGGGAACGTAAGTTCATTTTTATTCTATTTTAAATTTTATTCTCAGTTTGACAAGCAATTGTGAAAATCACAATTCATTGAAATTTTATTAATACAAATCTAATTAATTTTTTCTAACTTTTTTTTTAAACTTTGTCATTGAAAAAATGTAGATATGCAACCAGTTTTGTACTTGAACGCACAACAGATAGTTCCTTTGAAAATTTCTATGATGCTGGAAGAAAGGGACGTTCTCCTGGTGTTGATTGTAAACAAATTTATCTTGAGTGTAATGAAGTTTAAAGAACAGAAAATTACTTAATTATTTAGTTAATTTTATTTTGTTATTTTTAATTATGAAAAAAAAAACAAAAATTATAAATTATAAAATCTATAATTTGTGAAAGAAGAAAAAAAAATACCAAGGGCGTTGTTAAATATTTAGAAACCTTCAAACAAACAAACAAAAAAAAACAAACAACAAAAGAAAAATTACGATAAATTCAATTGTTTTGAAAAGAAAAAAATATGAAGAAGAAGTTAACTTATTTTCTACTTCATAACTTTAAAGTCTGTGTAATTATTTTCTTTTCGGATCGCTCAATTTTTTTTTTTCTTTGTTTAATTAACTGTCTTCTGATTAGGGGGGGTGATTTTCTTTTGTATGTGTTCTTGTAATTTTTTTTAATTTTTTCTTTTTCTATTAAAATTTTATGGGCTTAATTTTTTTTTTTTTTGTTTTAACTTTTTTTTTTGTTTAACTTTCGCGATTAATTATATTAGGGATGTAGTTATTGTTTTCTTTTCTAATTTTATTATGAATATTTTATGTTAATTAAATTAATAATAATAATTTTGTAGACAGAAAGAAAAAAAGAAAGAATGAAAACGAAAAGAAAAAGAAAAATGAAAGATAAAAAGAAGAAGAAGAAGAAAAATTACAAAAAAAAAGAGAAAAAGTTAATTTATTTAATAAGGGATGTTTTAATAATAATTTATGTGTGCGCATTTTTTGCATGAATCTTTTTGTATGAATGATTTTTGTGTGATTGTTTTATAGATTTTGAATGTTTAAAAATATTATTTATTATTTATTGATTAGTTTATAGCAACGAAACACTTTTTATTGTGAATTATATTATTTATATAAATGAAAATAAAAAATTAATAATAAAAACAAAAAGAAAGATTTTTATTTATATTTTATTTTAATTTAATTTCAATCCATTTTTAAATATAACAACCTCATTACCTTCTTTATCCCTGAACTAATTATATCTGGTTAATAAACGAATCGGTAAAGTATGAAATTTAGAAGATTTTTTTTGTAAATTTAAAAGTTAGAAACAGTTCATAAAAGATCATTAAATTTACAATTGGCCTGATAGATGTCAGATAGAAATTTGGGTTTGTATTTTTGGTAAAATTTTACAAATTAATAAAAATTTATGTCTTTGCTTTTTATTATTTTTAAAGGAAACTCAATTTGTGTCTTTGCTTATATATATTTTTTTTTCTACTATTTATTTATAGCAAAGAAATTTTTTCTTTGTTTTTGTTGTGGTTTATATGATGAAATTAAAGTTGAAAATGCTTATAAATTAAAGTAAATCGTCTGTAAAAAATCCAAATTAACAGAAAAGGAAAAGGTGGAAAAGTAATTTTATTTTTCAAAAGGAGAAAAAAAAATTATTTCATGGGATGAAAAAGAATGAGAATAATATTTCTTCAAAAGAAACTCTTAATCATAAAGAAACGTTTTATAAAAGTAAAAAGGGGCCATTGACCGACTGTGATTTCCAACTATATTGCACAGATTAAGGTGAATAAAACGTCTTTATATGCTTTATGTTTTATCTTTTTCTACTTCTTCTTCTGTAATGTTATCTTTTTTTTTTTTGATCACATTATTTTTTAAGGTCATAGATAATTTACAGACATTATGTTTACCGAATCAAATTATGAAATGGACAATATTTTATATGGTGTCTAATTATCAGAAATATCAAACAACAACAATAAACAGTTTAATTTGTTTTTAACGTGAGTTAAATTAAAGCATAAAATAATCGATCATCTTTATATTTGAGTTATTATTCAACAACAATAACAACATAATATAATTTTAATCAATCAATCAATTTTCAAACTGGCAATCATTTACAATTAGGCTAATTGATTAAAATAAAATGAAAACAAGATAAAAGTACAACAATAATAACAACAAAAAATAAAGGAAAAACAAATAAACAAATAAATTAATTTACTCGTGTTCATTTTATTGTTCCCACTACCACATAAAATTGTTGTCCTTTATTCTTTTTAAATCATTCGTATACAATCACAACAATAAACAAACAAAGGACAATAACAATAACAACAACAGTAATAATCTAATACTAATCTTAATCTACATTCCAAAAAGTATAAACAACTTTTTAAAGACATAACCGGATAATCCAATTAAAGAAAAACACAAAAACAAACGAAAAAGGAAAAATAGAAAAGTATTATATGACTGTGAGAAAACAAAAAGAAAAACAACACAACAGAAACAAAAACAAACAAGAAACTATATAAAGTTCCATTTAATCCATAAAATACTTTAAACTTTAAATATTGTTTTCATTCCGAAAAACAGAACAAAGAAAGAACAGTGAAACTTTTTCAAAACCATTTTCGTTCCTAGTTCTTTTCACTCCCCTCTAAGGAACAACATTCACATAATATAATTTATAACGCTTCTTTTTAAATAATTTTCTGTTTACTCTTTTCTCACGGGTTTTTCATTTCTAACAAAACATACTTTTTTTTTCCTTTCTTGTTTTAAGTAAAATTAAGATAAAGAAAACAAGGAAGAAGAAAAAAGAAGAAGAATATTAAGGCGACTAGGGTAATAAAGCTTTTTCTAACCAAAAACAAAAAAGGAAAGAAAAAAAAAAAAAAGAAAAGAAAACATTTTTTCCCTTTTTGTTTTCAATTCCAAAAAACTAAACTCTAAACTTCTTCTTGATATATTTTATTATTTTCTTAAAAGGAATAAAATTAAATAGGTATTAAAATGGGTTATAAAATACGAATTTAGAACAGCAAAAACAAAAAAGAGGAAAGAAAAGGATAAAAAGGAAGAAAACAATTATTGTCGAACAGGATGTTTTCCTATATTTTTTTTTTCTCTATTTGCGGTTGTGAATAGAAAAAAGGACATTTTATATAAAATTTAAGAATCTTATTTGGAAAATAATAAAATAAAGAAAAAAAAATTCAAAGAAAAAAGGGTTTTTCTTGTATATTTTGGGATACAATAATTTAATGTCAATTAAATTCAAGGATAAAGAAGAAAAGAACAGAAAAGATATCACTAAAAATACAATCCTTGTATATATTTATAAACCAAGAAGGAGAGAATGAGATGATATCGCGTTATAAATTAAATATAAATTTGTTTTGTTATTTTGGGTTCATATACAAATTTTTCCAGTGATTGTGAATTCAAAGTAAAACGTATTCTGATTTTTCTTCCTTCCATATAATTGATATCATTAATAAAAATACTGAATAAAAAGAAAATATAAATAAACAGGATATAAATAAAGGAAAGATAGGATGAGAAGGAAAAAAAAATTTAATTCAATTAGTAGGCCCAATAATTAATTGTTTGATGGATAAAAAAAAACGAGGAGAAAAATTAAAAGGAAAATCCTTTTTATATACAATTTTTTTTTGTGTTTTGCAAAAAAAAAAAAAGAAGGAAAATCCTTTTTCTTTTCCATAGAACCAATACAAGCTTAATGTTTTGAATAACAAGAGTTTAAAGTAAAAAAAAAAAAATATAAAATAAATTTTCTGTTTATACATAATATTGGGTCTATTTATTATTATTAAGTCGTCCTTTATTCTCCTATACACAATCGTATAACCCTTAAATAATGGATATCAATACATAAATCGATCCTTAAAATAGGGGCGGGGGAAGGGACAAAAATATAGAGAAGAAAAAACAAAAGAAACTATTTTATGCTTTATCGAAATAAAAGGATATAATAACAAATCGTCCATTTGATATCCTTGGTGTCTACATCTGGTTTGTTTTCTATATCCGTTTCTAGTCTAAGAAACTGAGATAATGTAAATGTGATTTTGATAAGAGTTCCTTTACTTTTTTTCTTTTTCTTTTTATATTTCTGTGTGGGTAAAGAGAAGAATAGGAAATTCAGATTTATATTTTTTTTTCTGTCTTTTTATAAAAATGAAGAAGAAAAAAAAAAGTTAAGATTATTATATTGTTAAGGAGATTTATGAAGGATAACTGTTAAAATTTATTAACAAAATTGGGTCTGATGATGAATTGTCTGGTAAAACGAGAATTTGGTTAGATAAATAATGATGATGATCTTGATTCCAACTCTCTCACTGTAATAATTTAATTTATTCGCCACGTTTCGTTTAATAATTATTTATCCGTTAAATCATTCATAAAATATAAACAGAATTAATGATGAGTATCCTTAAATAAATCCACAATATTTATATTATCCCCCAGTCCTGTTTATCAGCCGTTAGATTGCAGTGAGTTTAATTCAACTTTGCTTAGAATAATCGATCAATTTTGAAACGTTACCAGATTACCAACTGACGATTCCGATCATCGATTATCATTCATCCATCGATTGCAGGAATTTAAGTTTTGTCAGAATCCGTCTTTTGGGATCAGAAATAAAAGAACAAAAATTGTAATAAAAGATTTTATTTATTCAAAAATCATCAATTCACCATAAATACGCAACATAAATTTTATGAAAAATATAAAAACTTTAAAAAAACTCAAATGGAAAAAATGAACAAAATAAAACTCTCATATATAATTTTGATTGATTTAAAGTTTTTCATTCTATCATAAAGTAGATTTCATTTCTCATATGAAAAAGGGTTAAAAATACAAATCTAAAGTTTAACGTTAAAGAAAATTTTTTATTAATAGTGATTTAGGTCAAGTATAGTGAACTTCTTACATATTTAAATTTGAGGAGATATAAAAAATATTGTACAATAAATAATAATAATAAAAATGTTTGTAAAACTTTATTCTGCAAGATATAAATAAATTTTCATTTTCATGAAAAACATGAAAATTATTTCATTGAATTGAATAATTTACATCTAAATGTTCAGAAGATGAATAAAATGAAAGAAAGATCAGACAGAAGCAAAACTAAATGAAATAAAGAAAACAGAAAGAAATTCATATTAAAAAAATGAAAGAAAGAAAAACAGAATTCTATTTTCTTTCTTCATTCTTTCATTCTTTTATATTTATTTATTTTTTTTTTATTGTAAAACGTCAAAATAATCGCTTCAATTAATCTTAACATCACAATTTTGATGATGTGATTTTCTTGGTAAGCCTTTAGGATATTACACAAATAAGAGATAGAGAGAGAGAAAGAGAGAGAGAGAGACGAGAAAAATTGAAATAGAAGACGAATAAAGATAAATATACAAAAGCTTAAGAAAAAGTTTTTGGAAAGGGTGATGAGGAGGGTAAAAAAAAAAAAATAAGAGAAATAAATGAGATGACGGTAAACGGAAAAACAATTGTCGTTTTATTTGACTTTTTGAACAAAAATAAACTTTGGTGGTTTTAATATTATTTTTTACGAATTGATTTTTAAGAAGAAAAACACAGGAAGTGGTATAGCAATTGACAAATGTAGGATGAGGAGATTAAATCAGAGAGTTGTCAAAAATTATTATTAGTTAGTTTTTTTTCCTCCTTATAATTAAATTAATTTTATTTTGTGTTGAATGTTTTTTTCAAAATCGGGGTTAATTAATTCATGATGATGAATCATTATTATTACACATAGATACTGATAATTCGAAATAAATTATTGTAAATGTCAATATTAGGTGAATTGTTTAAGGATGAGAAATTTAGGGGTGAAATTGTTGATTTTTGTATATGAAATACCGAGAAAACGCTATTGTAATTGCGTTGATTGTAATTTGAGTGGTTTTATGTCTGTGTTTGTCATTTTTTGATTTTTTAACCCTTTGTGTTATTTAAGTGGATGAGTACGGGTTTTTTTTCCTATTAAATTTATGTGGTTCTATTGAAACGACATTTTCTTTCCATTCATATTGGTTTCAATTGATTAATTTTATAGACACACATGAAATTATTTATTGATTAATTTATCTTCATGATTAAGCCGTTGATAATCCATAACACATTTATTTTATACAAAAGACAGTTTATTTCCCCAATATTTTTTTTCCCTTATTTATACAATTTATTTCTTTACTAAATATAAGTTGACTTTTTCTTTCTTCAAAACTTATTTTCCTCTCGTTTTGCTTCTATTGTATTTTAAGTTCATATTATCCTCTAATAATTCTTCTTAATAGCTTATCCTTTAAGAATATTTTGGGATTTTCAACAACTGTGAAGATTATTATTATTAAATTAGAAAAAGAAAAATCTAATACTGAAGAAATGAAATTTTTAATTAACGCATTAAAACGTCTACATTTTAAAAGAAAATTCTATTATTTAAAATCTGGTACACCTTCAAGAAGTTAATGAATTTAAAATTCTACAGTAAATATTCATACATTTATTGAGAATAATTTATTTTTGGATTAAAATAAATTTTTTCTAAAATTTGTCATTAGAAAAATAAGTGATACCAATCAAAATGTAACTATCTGTAATTATGTTTTAAGTATCCGAGTATCAACCAAAATAGTTCAATTTTAAATAATTAAAACAAAATTATTAATTAAAAAATATGAATAAATATTCTTTCTGAATTTTCGTTCAATTTAAATAATTACCTTTGCCGGATTTATTATTATTCAGAATGGAGGCGCCTTGTTTTTTTTTTTTCATAAATTTTTTTCTCTCACTTGAAAGATTGAATAATTATTTAAGATAAAGATAAAATTTAAGTAACTTATAAAGAATTAAATTATTAGTCTGAATTGGATTTCTTATTTCGGTGAAGAACATTTTTCTCAGAATAAATAAACATAAACAGAACTAAACTTGATGTGGATGAAAATGGTTCTTGGAATTGTTTTTTAGTCTTAAATTGTTATCGCTAGATGTCAACAAATATGATTGAAATTATAAAATAAATATGGAACAAAATTATTGAAAAAAAAAATCGCAAATCCTCGTAAACAGAGAATTCTCGTTTTTGTCATAAATTATTTTTTTCTAATTGTAAAGATTTTGCATTATTTAAGTATTAAAATGTTGATGTTTTTTCTATAAATGATTTTCCTTTTAAATTACCTTATTATTTTCAATAGAAATTTATATATTTTTGATTGAATTTAAAAAGAATCCAATAAAATTAAATAAGTACAAAATTGAGGTCAGACAGAAATAAATAAATTATTTTTTGGTACGTCCTTGAATGGAATTAGATTGAATTAAATATTGAAAAAATATTTTTTGGAAAGTAATAAAAAAAAAAATGAAAACAAACAAATAACAACAACAAGTATTTCTCTTATCGACTCAATTCAAATCATAGAATTTTCACTCAATTTCCTCTTTAATAATAAAAGAATTGAAATTCAAAATAAAGAATGACCAATAGAATTTTTTTTTTAATTCTTCCGCATGTTTTCCGACAGTTAAAATTAAAAGATTGGAGTTCTGTTTTATTTTTGGATCCTTTTCCAAATGCTGTCATTTCCAAATAAAAAATTTTCTTTCTTCACAAATAATTTTTTTTAAGGGCGAACTTTGTTTAAATAGCAGAAATGGTAACCCAAAAAAGATGTTCGTGGGTGCAATTTAATATATTTTGAATTTATCTTTTATCCAGTTTTGTGTACTCATGGATCGTATCAGTTTTTAAATAAACATAAAACTGTACCAACATCCTATGGAGGTAAATTATCCCACTCACTTAAATTTTGAGATAGGTAAATTCGAAGGTTGCTGCTCAAGAGGATACGGAAGGAGTTCTGATAGAATTTACTTTTGACCTTTCCAAATAAGTTTCAATTCATTCGGTTTTATTTTATTATTTCTTTATTGATAATTTATTTATTTTTATTTTGTTTATTCTTGTTATTGTTAACGTTACTTGTTTTGTATTTTCTCGCTTTAATTTTTCCATGAAACAAAATAATGGTTTTTTGTTATTTTTAAAACCAGAAAAGAAAAGAAAAATTATTTGCGTTATTTTCTGTTCATTTTAATTTCCATTGAAAAAAAAAATCAAGTAGAAAATTTTCGTTTTTTCCTTTCCTTTTCTTTTCGATTTTTATTATTTACACAATCATATTTTATTTGGTTGTTGGTAACGGCGGGTGGCAGCATATTTTATTATTTCTGGTTGCGGATGATTTTCTGTTTGTATTGTTTTTTCCCTTACAAAATAAATTTATTTTAAACAAAACAAAAAAAAAAATAAAAGAAAAAATGGAACCACAACAACAACAACAACAACAACAACAACAAAATATTAAATTCCCGTGAGAAATTTAAAAATTATAAAAGAATAAATTTTTTTTTATTGTGGGTTTTACGTTCACAAAAAAAAATGGGAAGTGAAATATTTAAGAAAAAATTTGTAAGAAACCAAAACACAATATAAAAGAAAATTTTAATTATTCAATAAAAAAAATTAATTGTGATTTAATTTTTGTTTTTCACAATGAACGGAAAATTTTTCTTAAAGTTTTAAAACAAATTCTTACTTCTTCTCATTTATTTGTATCCATTAAATGAATAAACAATTCAAAAAAAAAAATATATTTTAATGATATAAATACATCAATGATATAGATCCATTACCGGATACTGTAAAATACTGTATTACCTATATATAAAATATACAAATTTCTTTCACTTTCTTTCTGATAGAGGTTAAGGTCGAATATAAATAAGTGGATTAAATTCTTTTACTTAAAATTATTTGGGTTATTTCTTTTTTTTTTAAATGGAATCCTTTAAATAAAATGAAACATCTAACCCATGAAACAGATTGAAACTTCTATAATAATTTCCGTGGGTTTTCTTTAGATTTTTTTTTTTGTGTGCGCGGTTAAAGGGAAAAAGGCAAAGGAAATAATTGAAATAATATTTATATAAAGTACGAAGGAAATATTTTGTTCAATCACTTAAAAATATTTTTTGTTTGTGAGTATTGAAGGCACGCATCATTTTCACAAATTTATGAATATATTAGCATCAACTATAAACATTTTTCTAACAAGTCATAATATTTCACATTGAAGGGTTATTTTTTTAATTAACAATAACAGAAATACTTCGTACTTAGTAATGTTTTGTAATGAAGCTATGTTTAATCATCATTAAATATTCACAAAATAAAATGAATCAGAAATAAATTGATCATAAAAGAAAACAACTACAGAACATTGACGTTTATGGTCTTCTCTTACTTCAATAATGATTTAGTTCTATTAAGCTTTCAATCAATCCCTGGACAACTCTGAAAATCTTCTGATAACAGAAACTTGAAAACCACATCAATTTCTAAATAAATTTTTCTAATAAAATGAGAATTATATTTCTCAACCAAATATAAAATCTAGAGTGTCCATAGATTCACTATAAAGCAGTTGTAGTCCGAATAATAAGAATATTCTTAAGTATCCTATATTTACAAACAAATAAAAACGAGAAGAATTTGTTTTTGTTAAACATAAACATAAATGGTTAAGTCTTTACTTATTATTGGTATGTGTTTCTTTTGTTGTTTGTTTCTATGATAAAAAGCAATGAGAAAAAAAAAATGTGTACATGTAAGAAAAGATATAACTTTTCTTATAGAGAATTCAGAATTTATTATAGAAATTTTTATCTGAAGTTGAAGATAAAAATAAAGAGATATTAACGTCATTTATATGTAGAAGGAAAAGTTGAAGAGTCTTTTGGGTAAAGAAAAAAAAAGGTGGAATGTACTTAAATTCAAAACAGATTTTCAAAACATAAATTTTACTTATATTTTGTATAATAAGAAAAAAAGTATGCTTACTAAATATTATTATGTGGCTCCAACAGTACAATAAACGTTTTAGTATTATGTTGTTACGTTGAATCCTCAGTTTGAATTCCTCAGTGACTGAAAGCTATATCAAGATATTTTTTTGTGTGTGTTATCCTCATTTGACTTTGAATTTCTTAAAATTAGAAATCTTTATTGAAATACTCTAAGCCATAATAAGTTCACGTATCCATTATGGAGATGATGGTATGCTTACGTTAATAAGAAATATTAATGTCTAATATTCTGCAATATTTTCATAATTAATTTCTTTTGATAATTTTAATAATATTATCCTTGAGAACATTTTGAATTACAATAATTAATAATAATTAATTTAACAATGTTATCTTAATTTATTGTTTAAGCAATTGACAAATTCTATCGTCTAAATAAACATAAATGTATGACGTCACAAATTATTATTATTACATTTATTGTTGATGAATATATTCGATCAATCTAAATATTTTTTAATAATAATGTAATGACATACATTTAAGACATTATTTATATGTTTTGTATAATTTTGTTTACATTTTCATTATGGAAAATATTAGAATAATATTAGATAGAATAACAAAAAAAAAATACTTTTAATAACAAAGAGAAAATAAAGTACACACACACAAGTAAAATTGTTGATATTATTTATTAAAATATTAAAGAAGTTTAATAAAATATTGTGCGTGGTTCAAATCAAGTCCTTTGGATTTATAAATTTTATTATTATTCTTATTCTATCAATTTTCTTACATTATTTATTCAAATGTTAGTATATTTGTGAAGAATGGGAAAAAGCTTTAAGAATTTACTGATTTTATGTCCACAAAATAAATTAGATGTTAAACAATTACGATATTTTATATCAATATTATCATCATCATTCAAGGATAAATGGAAATTTTGTATTGCCCTTGACTGTTCTATTTTAAACGACTATCACAATATTTACATGCGATAATGAGAACGATAAGATTTGACCTAAATAAAGACAACGAAATATTTAAATATTGGTCCTCTGAACGAAAAACTTAAAAAAATATTTGTTAAATTATAAGCGTGGCAAAGTTTTTACGCAAATGGATTTTTTCTCATCAGTTCCAATTTTCATAAAAAATAATTTCATGTAAAGATTTTCTAAACTTTATGAACTTTTTTCTACCCCAACAAATTTTCATTTCTAATTTTTCGTGACTTTTGATCTTGACGTTGACAGTTTAGTTTATTTATTTGTAAATACAGCAAACAAGTCTACTTATAAAGAAAATGATAATTTTTGTAATAAAATTTGAACAAAAAAAGTTGACAGAAATTTACATATTTTATAAAGTAAAAGTGTTTTGTTGATTTCATAAGGATTTAATTTTCATTTGATCTTTTAAATCCACACAATATGAATTCATATAAATTTTATACATTTCATTTTATACTTTTTCATAATTCAACAGTTTCTCATCAAATATTCATTCATATTTATGAATTCTTATCAATCGAATAAGTTTTGAATAAATTTATAGATTTTCATTTCACAAATGAAATTTCTTATTAAAAAATAATATTTTCTCTATTAAATCAGTTTTCTTTTATATCAATTTCAGCAACAAGAAATGAAAAAAAAAAAAAATGTATAAAAAGAAAATCCGTATAAAAATTTAAACACATAATAAAACTGTTGACCTTCAACAGTTTTACGGACCTGTTTCTTTACGCACACGCATTATTTTTTACGTTACTACACAACACAAAATAACCTAACCTATTTTTTTTTTCTTGGTATTTTGTTGTTGTCATAATTTTACACAAATATTAAATTTATTCAAATGAGGGATGTTTGTTTTATATTAAAGTAAAAAATTGTGAAGTGAATTTCATGTTTGTTATAAATTTATTTGATTTTGAATTGATAATTAGTCCCATAAAACCAGTAGGTAGTTTAAACCCGAATTAAACAGACTATGGAATATCCCTATCCTACATAAGTTACTCTTTTGGATAAGACGTTTTATTTCAAAGAATTGTATTAACTAAATTCGATATTTTTATTACAAGGAAATACAAAAGTTATCAATCCTGTTAAGCCTTGAATACGTTCAGAAAAAAACACGACTTTAATAAAAAAAAGTACAAAAATCTAAAAATGATGATGATGATGATTGAATGGCACCAAAAAATTCCTTGATGTATGGATAAAAAAGAAAGAAAGGGAAATAGAATGGAAGAGAATTTGCTGAATAGAGAAAGAATTCAATACTGTGTTCGATACAAAATATCAATTTGATGAACTAAAAAATGTCGATAAACCGTGAGGTGAGACGTATTTTTTATACACAGAGTTGGAAGTGAAAATAATAGGAATGTGTGACGCACAATTTTGGGTGTGTGTGTGTGTATGTGGGTGTCAATACAAGTTATTGTATTTGAAAAAAAGACTTTAATCTATAATCGTTTAATGATGGAAAAGTGCTACTTTTTTCTCCTTTATACATTTGTCTGTATTTGTGATTTAGTCTGATTTGTAGACTTGTGGCGTAAAGATATTTTTCTCTATTTCTTTTCTTTCCAATAAAAGAAAAAAAGGGAAAGAAATTTTTGCTGTGATTGTAAATTTTTCTTTCCATTTTATAATGATGAAAATTTGTGTTTGCTTAGCACAATTTTTCAAGAAGCTTTAAAGCTTTTTGTAAAAATAAAAAGTAAAAAATATCTTAGTAAATTTGAATAAACTTTTTCAAACATTTTTTAAATATCTTTACAAAAATGTTCTCCATTATCTTTTTATCTCTCTTTCTCTTTCTTCAAAAGTGACCATTGTTAATGTGAAACGTTTTATGAAAAATCTGTTTTTTATCATAAAAATATAACAAAATTTGTCTTTGTTTCATAAAATTCCAATTTTTTGCTTTTTATTTTTTTTTTCACAATTACTTCAATCAACTACACGCACACACTTTTTGTGATTGAAATAATTTTAAGTGTACTTAATAATTCTTTCATGATTTCCATCTTGTGTAATCCTTTAAAATTTCAACTGTAATGGTTTGATAGTCAATACAACCAGTCACAAATTTTAATATTCTCACTAAAACCATAAAACACTAAATTCATTCTGTCATGATTCGTTTGTGAACGAAAAATTCTCTTGAAGAAATTTAAACATTAAAAATGACTTTAAAATAATTTTAAATAGAAACAATGAAAATGTTTTATGTATCTTCTGTACCATTATTTTAAGTGTTCACTTAAATGTTAATTAATTATGAACAAAAACAAAATAATTTTACACTATTTTATTTTCTACAGAATTGCATTATATTATTACTTCAATGAAACAAAAAGCAATTTAAAGTAATTTCAATGAACAAATTTTCTTTTATTTATTCATATGAAACAAAAATATTAAATAATGTAGAAATTTATTTCGTTGCAACAATATAGAGAAATGTAAATATTTCAAAGTTGTTCTATATATGTAAAGATCTAAAAATTTAATCATAGAAAAAGGAACGAATGTTTCTATTTTTCTACTTTATTTTATTTTCAATTATATTTTTGTTGTTCTTTCTTCTGAAGTTGTTGTGTTGATTTTTTTTTAAATGGTTTAATATATGGGGTTTATTTTGTGATAGACAGAAAGATGAAAAAGGAAGATTTTTAGACTGGATAGATGGTTATAAAACGTTTATTAAAGTCATTAAAATGGTCAGAGAGAATTTATGATATTTTATGTTCATAAGGCATTGTAAATGGAATGGAATGGATTGTTAAATTGCTTTTGTTACGTAACCGATGTATGAACATTTTACTTAAAACCATCAAAATTCCATTTAGACATTTTTTTTACTTAGTTTTACATTGACCCCCTTTTTGATCCTAACTCTTTTTTTACCCAAAAAAAAAATGTAGTGTGGCACAACAATACAGAACGAACAAATACACATTTCAATTAACATTGACCTTTACGAAATATAAATTTAGTTTTACCCTTTAGTCCTTATGGTTGTGTTTATTGAACTAATCAAACAAATCTTTCATTATTTCGCATATAATTAAATCCATTTTTGTGCTGTCATAATCCACCCCTTTAATAATTTTAACTCTTTAATTTTTTATTTGTTATTTGTATTTCTAATAAACACGCTAAACAATATAATATTTCAATAAAGTCAACTTAAATCAACTCAACAAAAACTCAACACAACACAATACAGAAAGCCCATCATCTAACAATCATTTATATAATTCAACTAGTTGCGTTTGACATTTCACGTTTTTTTGTTTAGTTCTCTTATTTTTCTTATTTTTAACTTTTACGTCAATCAAAAATTTTAATATAGCGTCTTGTTGCTGTTGCTCTATTATTATTTAGTTTTTTTTTTTTTTTTTAGTTTCTTGACTTTTAACTTTCTTCATCTCCAACCCCTTATTGTTGCGTGATAAAAAACGATTTTTCATTTTTTTTTTCTGTGTTTCTTATGAAAATTTTCCTACAACAAACAAGGAAAAACAAATAAAAATAAAATATAGTTATTATAGAGAACTTTAAGGACACAAAAGTGATATATTCATAATGGATAAGTTTATCATATGAATTAAGAAGGTTTTTTCTTTCTTATTTAAATTTATTTATTTATTTTAAAAATTTTTTTTCTCTTTTATTTGAATAAAAATTGAGGCGCCTCCACACATAAATTGAAAAAAAATATGAAGTTTAATGATCTCAATAATATAACTCAGTAAGACAAAAACAAACAATATTTATGTATAAAAAAAGAAAAAGAACAAATAAATTCTGAGGAAAAAATACCAGAATTTAATGAAATTTCTTTACTTCAAACAAAAACTCATTCATGAAGAACTAAAGAAAAAAAAAATATCAAAAGGCAACAACAATATTAGAATGCATACAGAAGAAATATAAACTGAACAGAGAAAAGAAAATGTACAAAAAATATAAAAGACAAGAATAAACTGTCAAGAGATATTTATGCAATAACGAAAATTTTTAACATACAACTGAAACAACAACAATGACTACAATAGCAAAAGATCACAAAATGCAAGTATATAATTTGTATATCTGAAATGTACAAGTACTAGAAAATGTCATTGGAAATATACACATGAAGAAAGTTTCAAGTGTTGTGAAATCTATGTGACAGAAAATAGTAAAACATTCAAGAAGTTCACTTGTTTTTTAACTTACTATTTTAATTCTATTTCACTGGAATTTTGTTGTTGATACTGTTGTTGTTGTTCCTTTTATGTAAACACTTCTGTAGATATGTGTAATACATACTTTATTCAAGATGGTACAACAAAGATTGTTATAATAATAATAATTTTATGATTCAAACAAATGTACAATAATGATGATAATAATCCTAAGGGGTTAATTTTTTCTATCCATAGAGAGAAAAATAGAAATTAACTAAATAAATAAATAAACAATTTGTTGACGATATTTGATTATTACGATTTTTATTGTATTTTATGTTATCCGAGGTTATAAAATAATCTAAACGGTTTATTACCCTAATAATATTACAAAGCGTTTATAATTTATACGTGAATAAATAATTGAGTTTTTATACAAGCGAAAATAGTGAAATAGTTATGCAACAATATTTGTTAAAGTTCACAGAAATTAATTTCCTCAATAGAATCAAGTTCACCAAAAATCGACCGTCCATTTTGTTCCCTTATTTTCGTACATGGAGTTTCAATTTTAATTTAAGAGCAAATGAGATTCTAACAAACTAATAAATTTGGCAGATTTCCAGTCTGTCCTGTATCTTCATTACGAAAGTATGTTTTAGTATTAAAAGCTTTTTACTCTCGATACTTTTACCCCAATTTTATTTTTGACGACCTTTCAACAACCTTGACAAATTGAAACATTTTATAAATAAAAAGGAATATAGAGAAGGCAATAAAACTTATTCGTCCTTGTACCTATACAATAATATATATATATACATTTAATATCCTACTGCGAAATGTTACCAAACATATAACATACATGCGGTTATATATGTCTCGTCTTTTGATTAATTGTTATTCCTTGATGATAACTCTGTGTGTCATAAAAATGTAAATTTTGAAAATACAACAATAAAAATAATTAACAAAACAATGAAGAAAAAGTAAAAAAAAAAAAAAAACATTAAACGCGTAAATTAATTTCTGAAAATAATCATAAACGAAACGTAATAGAAAAATATTTTCATCTAAATTTTTTCAAGCTGGAACACAAAATTAACAAAGAATAAAAAAAACTGTTGACGTTGTTATTGTTGTTTTTTTTTTGCAGTTAGTTAACACGATATAATGAGTAAAGTTGTATATGAAGTTTTATTTCTTTATCGTTTCATTCACTCTTGATATTTTCTTCGCTTAATTGTCATTTTTCATGTAAAATTTTTTAATTAGATTTAAAGTTTGTAATTAGTAAAATGGATTTTTGTGCTCCGGTTCAATCGAATAAATAATAAATTAATTTTCCAATTCACTTTATTGTGAAAATAAAATCCAACAGAATAAAAAAAATTCTTAAAAATATTTATTTAAAACTTTCTTAATTTGTGTGCAAGGGAGCGTAAGTTTCTATTTTAACTCTTTTCTTAAATATTATTTTTTATTCCATTATATTAAAAGAGTTCTGCTTTTAAACTTTTTTCCATCTCTTTCTGTCTCCCTCTGTCTTACTCATCGTCTGATTATAAAAAAATTATTGTTCCGGAAAAATGATTTGTGAATGAAATTGCATTAATATTATACGACGAGGATAATAAATAAGACAGAAAATGATGTGAAGACGTGAAACACGAGTTACAAACACACACATAAAAAAAAAATATTATTTTTATTTACGAAATTTTTTTAAGAAAAATAGTAGAATAGAATTGAAACGTGATTTCATGAAAATTCCAAGTAAATCCCATAAAATCTAATTTTCAATAAAATAAAAATAGAAAGACGAAAGAAGAGAGAGGAAATCATTTTATCCTTTATTGTAAATTTTCTTTTAACTATATTTTTTTTTTGTTCTTCTAAGATTTTATTTTGTGTTTGATACATTTCTTGTTTTCTTCTTTTTTTTACTTCATGATAATCGGAAAATTTTTGTAGTGCATATTTGAAAAATTGAAGGTTCAATGAGCACTTTAAAGCTTTACTTATTACAACAGTTTTAAATTTAATTTTTATAGCATAAATATTTTCAGTATCAGATAAAATTCAAAGTAAGTTTTTTTCCGAGCTTCATTTGAATCGTTCCAAAAGATATTTTATAAAAATGCATATAAATTAGGTTCTGATGATCAATTTATTCTAATTTTATCTTTTGTATGATGAAGTTTTCCGAGAGGAGTTTTTTTTTACTCCCAAATATAAAACATGGACTCAATATTAGATAACAAAATCATAAAACCAATTCATTATTCCGATATAAAATAGACGATTGTAAATCAAACGATATTCCAATATAGAAAATTAGGGGAATAAGTTCGCAAATGAATTTGATAATTTATGGTAAAATAATTGAAACTTTAGGAAAATGGAATTGAATAAATTGATTTAAAAAAAATTCAAATAAAAAGTATGAAATTCGAATTAAATGTTAGATAATTTTCTTTAAATTATTCCGATCCTGAAAATAGCATTATGTATATTACGTAACTTTTATTTTTCCTAAGTAAATTCGGCAAAAAAAAAGTTAAGACAAAAAGAAAGAAGAAAGAACATTTACAACTTCAACCTTCAAATATGGTTTAAATTTTTTCTGATGAAAGAGAAAAAAAATTACAAAATCGTCCTTTAATAATGATATCCTTGAATTAATAGTCCTTGGACTCTTTATTGTATTTTTCCATTACCCTTATAATACACAGATAAAACCTAACTCAAAATCAAAACTAAATAATCACATCAATCAAATTCAAGCGGAAGAAGTTAGAAAAACAAAAACAAAAACAAAAAAAAATTTAACTTTTTTTTTTACAACAGGAAAAACAAAAGAAAAATTACAAGAAGAAAAAATTTTTTCTATTAGTTTTCTTCTTTAGAAAAAGATTTATTTCTTATGTATAACTTTCTAAGGACTAGTTTTTCATCATAAATTCTTATTCTTATTACTTTTTTTATAAAGTTGGTAGAAAATGTTAGAAATTATGAAACCGATGTACTAAGTCAGGAAAATTGTTATACCGTCGAGTTAACATGAGTTTCTTTCGTTGTTGCAATAGAGATTCAAATTATCTTCACTTGTATTTCAAGGTTTTAAAATTTCGTTTCTTTACCTCTGTAAAGTCGTCCGTTTCTACCGATATAAAAAGCTCATTTAGAATTTTTACTTCAAAATGTAAAGTTAACAAAAGAAAGTTTATAGAAACGCTCTTCAATTACTGAAAAGATAATTTTTAAAGCGGTTGCTTCTTCTTTTTACTGATAGTCCTTTTTATATCTGTTAAAGCGTGTATAAATATTTTCTATAATTGACGATAAAAATAATAATAAAATGAAAAAAAATGAAAAATTAATTTTAGATAAGAAAAATAAGGAATAATTTTGAATATGAGATTTAGAATTTTCTTTTGTTTTCATATTTTTTTCTTTTTTTTTTTAAAGAAATATTTCTTCTGTATTATCTTTTACGTATATTCAAAATGTGGTGAGGAGGTAGCAGAAAGAGGTGGTTAGCAAAAAAAAAAAATGGTTTTTAGGTACCTTGTGTAAGGAAAATAATATTAGTAAGGCGCTCTGATGATTTGAAATTAAACGGAACTTTTACAAAAGCTTTCTCCATATTCTTTATTATTATTATTATTATTATTATTATTATTATTATGATCCAATTTAACATGATTACGAATATTTCCTTTTGTATGGCTGTTTTTTTTTATGTGTTTTGTCTTCGTTCCTACTATCTTAATGTTCTTATCTTTCTTATACTTTTTTTCAACCTTCACCCGCACCACCCACATATTGTATTATTTTTTGTTTTTATTCAAAATTGACTTATAGAATTAAGTCAGACGAGAATAAAAAAAGTGTGCCTACAACAATTGCTTTAATCTAGAATCGATAAATCGAGATTAAATTAACTTAAATAATCGATAAATCGAAGTGTATTTTTAATGAAGTTAAACAAAAATTTCTAATTAAATCTATTTATTAATTTATTATGCTTTTCATTTTACATTGAATGACATCATTTAGTTACAGACGCCATCCATACATCATACAAACACACACACACACACACGCTTGTCACACAATTCTCACGTATGACCTTTTCATTATATTTTTTTTCTTTTGTAAAAGGGGTGTGCGGTGAGGTATTATGGGCAAACATCATATTTTGGCAAACATCATTAGCAAAATATAAAAATATGAATACCTAATTGAATTTCTGTTGACAGAATGAAAAATAATTCATTTCGTTAATATTATTTCATAAGGGAATGAAAAAAATAATAATAATAAATTAGGTTTGACCTCACATATTATGTCCATTTTAATCGAAATTACAACCAAAAGGAAAAGGAAAATATTAAAACAAAAATTATGTATAAAGTTTAAAAAATGTTATTTTAACTATTGTGAATAAACAATAAAACTTAACTCGCAAATCCATCCAACAATATAGGTTCTAATTCCAACACTCGAGCTTTTTATATTTTTTTTTATTTTCAAGGGTAAAAAAAATTCAAAAAATAAGTACAACAACACTGAAAAAAATATATATGGAAAGGGATATAACTGGTTGAATATAAGCCTTATATTATGTCAATATCATTTTCACACGTCAGACGTCAAATACACACAAAGATATATACATAAAGAGATAAGATTGAGTTGAAAGTAAGTTCCAAAATAAAAAAAAAAAACAAAATAGAAAAAAAAAGAAAAGAAAACATCCAGAGAAGACATAAAATTCTTTTTGCACGTCGGATTGTCGTCCGTCACACCAAAGACGATAATAATAAAGAACAGGAGGGGTAAAAACAACAACAGTGAAGAAGAAAGAAAGTCGTTTGTTGTCGTTGACATTATCGAATCATTTATTATCCTTTCACTGATGTCATACTGTGAACATGTATTTGTGTTGATGAAGGCATGAGTACTATGGGATAGGGAAAATTTTGGATTGCCTTTTTATATTTCTATAAGAAGAAGAAAAGGAATAGAAGAAGTGTATTCGTTTGAAGTTTTTCTTGAAAATGTTACAAAACATTTTTTTTAGGAGAATTTTGTCATCGTATACTGTTCTATATAAAAGATAAGATAGCATGAAATATCTTATCTCATTCCATGTCAATCCCATCTACATTATATAAGTCATCCAATTGTGTCTCGAAGAAAATTAGGTCAACGATAACTGTGCGAGTGTCCTATTTTCTCTATGTTCGTTTGTCTGTTTGTTTATTTATTTGTTGTTCTCCCCGCAATCTTTATTTTTCCTATAAATATAAGTGCGTGTATATTGGAGCCTTGAGAATTAAATTGACTGACATAAAAATAGTCATTGTCACATTTTGTTTTTGTTCTTCCTCTTATATTTTTTTATACTGACAACAAAAATTCAATGACGGAGTTTTTTTTTTGTGTTTTAGAGTTTTCTTCCATTATCCTTCTAATTTAATTCATAAATTGCAAAAACTTATTTTTCTTCTTTTCAATTGGAGGAAAAATGTAATCCTATATCGAAAGGATCCGTTTTTTTTCGTTTCTTGCTTTTCCTTTCGAAATGTTAAATAATCTTACGCTATTTATTTTTTTATATTTGCGCGTACTTCTGTTGTTGACTTTTAAAATGGAAACAATATTTAACAAGGATTCTTTATTATTATTTTTATTGTATGCGTATATTTAAGTGTGTTTTTCTGATCATTTAATTGCACCTTCCGGCTTTTGTACTTTATTTAAAAATGAACAATCAAAATTATAAAGAATCGAATGCAATACAATTTTTTAAGTAATACAGGGAAAAATCATATTCTTTTTTAAAGAAACAAAAATGCAAAGAAATAAAATAAAGGTTTTTTCTTTTAAACAATAAAACAGTATAAGAAAAATAAGGACTAATTGAATAAGATTTCCCAAAAAAAAAACCTTAATTCAATAAATAAAATAAAGGAATTTATAAATCATACAAAAGCCTCTGATCTTTTATAATTTTATATGTATATAAATTGACCATACACCAAAGGGCAAAGGGCAATGACACAATTTGATTATATGGTAATTAGAAGGATCTTTTTTACTCTCAAAGGAGAATGTTCGTAAATTTTAAACAAAAATAATAAATAAAAAAATAGTTACATTTTGTGAGTTCATTTCAATAATTTAAAAATCGGATGAAATAACTTTAGATAGGATCAGGCAGGTGGCATATGTGTTAGAGCATTGAACTTCTTATTTATTATTCATCACCATAAAATCACTATAAAGTAGAATACGTGAATATTTCCGCATTTTTTTTTTCTATCCAATGGATGTGTTTCATTTAACAAAAAAAAAATCGTTTTTCATTTTATAATTCTCTTCATTTTTTCAAATAAAAATTTCATTTTACAAAATTTATAAATTAATTTTTGATATTCTCATCTTTTTCCTTTCCAACCACAAAATACACAACAATATTAAACCATCACATTATAAAAGCATCACATCCACTTTCAAAATTTTATTCTGCTTCTTATTTTTTTCCCCCCCAGAATAAGGAAAAAAATGATCAAATAAAAAAAAAATGTTTGTTGAATTTTATACAGACAGAAAGAAAAAATAAATTTATTCTTTTAGAAACGATCTAATCTTTAATTTATTATATATTTTCTGGTTTCTTTCTTCTATTTCTTTCCTCTTCAATATAAAAAAAATAGATGTAAATTAACCATTTACTTATTCTAAAATAGAAAATATTCTTTATTTTACTTTTCTTTTATATATAAAAAAATATATATAAATATAAATTCTTAGATAACGAGAAGATATTTTGTGTGTGTGTCAACTAACAAATAAACTATATAGACAAATAATAGAAAATCAACAAACAAAACAAAACAATATTAACAACGATAAAATACAAAAAAAAAAGAAGAAGAAAATAACAAACAAACAACAGAATAAAGAAAATGGAAATTTCCTCTTCATGTAAAAAAAAAAAAACAAAATTTATATTTTCACCTTTTTTCCGATTTTGCCACGACCATTAGAAAAATACAAAAAGAAAAAAAAAAAGAATAAATAAAATAGAGTTAAAGAGTTTTCTTTTCCGCAAAAAAGTTCTTCATCAGGTAGAGGTACCTAATCCAATGATTGTTGATGTTGCTGTATATAATAGGATTCTATACAGAAGGAGGGGGTTTATGTGGGTGTATTTATCTTCTATCATTCTTTCTTTCTTACTTTTTTTCTTTTTGTGTAACTACGTGCACAATGTTTTATATTATTATTCTTTAGATTTTTCTCTATTTCTTTCTTTCTGAAAATGTATAAAATATTATCTTTATGGAATAAATAGATCCTGTATATTATTAAGGTAAGGTCACGATGCTGTTTTGATGTTGAAGTTGATGATATACACACAATACACATACAACAATATACAGATTTTCACATGGTTCTGTTTAATAAATAATAAAGAAGGAAAAAAAAACGGAAAATTTGTATGCAACAACAACAAATAGGGTAAAAGAAAAAGAAATGAAAAGGAATGATAGACGAGACATCCCGTCGTTATTTATCTGTCTATATATATAGCTAGAAATAAACATAGATATATGTATAATGAAATGAGTGACACAATTTTCTTTTTCCTTTTTAGTCCACATTTTTTCTATTTCTTCTTTTTTTCTCTCTTAAGAATTACCATAAATAAACCATTAAGTACACTGTGAAAGATTTTTCCATCGTAGTAGACAGATAAAATTTGGATAAGGTCGATCAAATTCATCTTGTACATTAATTTTAATAATCAAGTCTTCACTGCATTTAAATCCTTGAAATTTAAGGATTTAACTGAATGTGCATTGATTTAAATATTGACCCAAAGGTCGGAGGGTTTATAAACAAATTGTTTATTTAAGGACTTATACGAACCCAAATTCTATAATACCAACGATGATCCGATTGAACAGATTTTACAGATTTTTTTTCTTACATTAAATTAACAAATTAATCTCACGAAAAAAATTAAGCTTAACAGATTTTCCATGGTAACGTTGAAATTTTTTTTAATGAATTTGTCTTGTTAAAATCGATCGTTTCAATAATTTTGTCTTTATTTTCTTGGATACATTTTTATCGTTATTGTTAATTAAAAAATTTTAAAGACGATTAATAAATCGATCGAAACTCGTGAAATGTATTAAAATTACAGATTTTCGTAAAATCTGTTCTCTATGATTCAATAAACAGGAGATGGTGAACTTTGAAATTAAACATATTTGGCAATAATAACAGAATTTTAGAAAAATATTACTGTGTAATGGAAACAAAAAATGTACCTACAATTTTCTTTTATGTAGATTAAATTAACGTTAATCTTAAAAGACAGGATTTATTAAAAAAAAAAAAGACGAGAGGCGCAAAAAAATAAATAAATAAAAATATACTTTTTATGATTTTTATGAAGTGAAAAAAATGGAAAGTGGAAACAAAAAAAAAAGAAGAAAAATTCTCTTTGGCGGCTTTCATAAAAAAAAAATGATGACTAGAGAGGGAATGATTCTGAATTTGTTTGAACAGACAAACAGAGTGTAATTCCTATGATGGATGGTTGATGATGGATTGGTGGAATGTGAAATTCAGGATGCATGAGTAAATGGATCGAGCTGATATATAAGGAAGTAAATATTAATATTGAAATTTAGGTCAGTTTTGATATGAAAATATTTGAAGGAAATTCTTGGAGTTTAAAATTATATTTGTACATAAGAATGCAAAGAAAAAAGAAATTATCCATTGTAACCGGATATATACGGATAATTAGTATTTTAATGTATCCTTGAAGAACAATAAAAATTGTTCATTACCAGATAATTTTTATCCACAGAAAAATAGTCAAGAACTTTTCTTTTTATAGATCGTTATAAAAGGTGTTTAAGACAGATCATTAAGCTAAATAAACAAAGCAAAACGAAAAAGAAAAAGAAGAAATTATTGTCCCAATTATATCATGGAATTTGAATCGGAAAAGTTGTGCCATACAAAACTTTTCTGTTTTCTTTTTCTGTACAATTTTTATGTCTGTGTTTTAGTATTAAAAAAAAAAAACAAAAATCCAACGAACTTTATAACATCAAATCAAATTATCGGTTTTAACTTTCTAAGTAGAAATATTTCTAAGGAATGTATGTTTGTGTGTGTGTATGTATGTAATATGACAAATGAGTTTAAGTTATATAAGAATAATCTTTTTGTTTTCTTATATACGACGATGGAAAATTGATCGAGGCAAAAGAAAATTGTTTTGATATATGAAAAAACCGAAAGAAAAAAAAAAAATCCATAAAATAAAAATTGCCTAAAGGTAAAAAAGTCCTTATGCGATCATATTTTTATGTTTTCATTTATTGAACTGAAAATTTATTTATATACTCTTTCAGAAGCGGATTATTTGTCTCAAGAGAATTACAATTTTTCATTTTTTATATATACGTACCTACCGTAACCATATCACATGTCTTCCACTGACGCACTCATTTTTCATAATGACACAATTAAAGAGATTTGTCCCAAAAGAAAAATTACCGATTTTTATTTATATTTTTTGTTTCTCTGCATCAATTTGAAAAAAAAAAATTATCACGTACATTTGTATTATTTTTAGTTTAACCATGCCTTAGGTATTTCATATGGATATTAATTTATCAAATTCATTTTCAGATAAATATTCAATCATTTATAAAACCAAAATTCGTTTTCATTTTCTCTTTTACCATTATGCCTTTATCTGCATAAAGTACTTAAAGAATTTCTTTAGTTGATTACCATCATCATGAACATCATTTAATTATCTCAAGATTCTTTTTACTTTTACTCACCACACCATTCCAACTTCATTAAACAATTAGAAAGTGTTTGAATTTTCACATTATTTTTATTGGTTTAATCCAAATTGTTAACAATAAAAAATAATGGATTGCATTCAAAAGCTCCATTGTAAACATTTCCTAGACTTTTGTAATTAAATCTTTTTTTATTGAAAAAGTTAATTTTATTTTACTTCATTATAATTCAATGAATTATTTAGTTGTGTATGAGAGATTTTCAAGTAGATTTTATAGAAGAATTTGAAATGTAATTTCAAACAAAATAGTTTCAATAATCAATTAATTAAATAAAGTTCAAAATCAGAAATGATTTCTTGAACTTTTTGTGGTTTTAGAAACGTATAGTATTAAATGGTTCAAATGTGATTTGATTGTGAACATTTGAAAATCTGTGTGACACAAAAATGTTGCCAAATAAAAATATCCTTTATTTATAGCTAATTCTGTGTATGACAAACATAATAAGCTTTTAGCTTTTATTATTTCATTATATTCTTGGAAAAGTTCTTTTCTTTTTTCCTTTTATTGTAAGGACGACGTCATTATTGTTCAAATAAATATTTTCTATATATGTAAGAACAATATTTTTATTATTATTGTTATTGTTGTGGAAAATTAGGCATTTGTGTGGGTCCTACATTGGTCAACAAAAGCAAAGAAATATGAAACCAAAAAAAAAAAACCGTAATTGCTTAATGAAACTATTAAACAAGTATATTTTTAGGATTATTGTGGGGAATTAGTATCTAATTTTATTCTCTATAGTAAATATTAATATTCTTTCGCCCTTTTGATTTCCCAAATAAATATTCAATAAGAATTAACTTGGCTCATAAGCGGACATTTTAAATTTGAAGCCAATACTTCATTTATTGATTTCTACTTAAATATAAAATTCTATGTATTGTCACTTTTTGTCATTAAACTTAACAACTTTGTGAACTTCCTTTCATTTTTCTTTCAATACATTGTCTCTATTATAGTTATAAATTGAAAGATTTCACAAAACAATAGTCTATAGAGGAAAAGCTTTATTATTGACATGACATCATTATATTAAAGTTTAAGTTCAAAATAAGATGATAGATAAATAATATTGTTAATATGGTCATTGTTATTAAAGAAGAAAAGGAACATATCCTACACATAAATACATACAACATCATTTCCTTTATTAGAACCGAACATATTTTCTAATTTTATATTTATATTTTCTTATTCTTTAATGTTTTCCCGTGTTACACTTTCAATTTAAAGCTCCTAATTTTTAACCGGCTATAGTTTGGCATTTGCTTGTATTTGCAACATATTTTTTTTTTTTTTTTTTGCAAAGCATGTTTTGTATAATTGGATAATTGTATAAATATATGCGAGCAGAAATTGTATAACAAATAAGCTGTAAGTAGAAGCAATTTAAGAATATTGCCGAATGGATTTAAAAGATTATTATTATTACCGACCAAGGTGGCAACATGGCAACATGCTGACGTTTGGAGCGGGAGGTACCGAGTTCGAATCTCGACCGAGGCGGGATGGAATTTTTCATTCGGCTAATTATGTACTAAACATACATAAAGTAGTGGGCAATGATTAATAACATCTATGACCCTCCGGCCGGTGTGCAGGATAAGGTTTTAACCGAACGATTCTTCTTAGGAAATCTGCATGTTTTCCTAAGAGCTGGCAATGCGCCGAATCGAATTAAAAATGCATGTGCAGATGCTAGGTGGTTCAGAACCCACCTCAAAAATAGTAGGTCTCCTAGTTACTAATAACCTTAGTCGTTGATGTACTAGGTTAATAAAAAATTGAAATACAAATACATACAACAAATTATTATTATTATTATTTTTTATAATGAGAAAATTTTATTTACAAACATATAAAATTTATAAGAGAAAACGGAGCAAAAAAAAAATACATTTCTTTTCAATTTCATAACCACGAATTTTCTTCTTTTTATTTTTTATATTTTATTGTTGTGTATCAGAAAATTGTATGTTTTTTTTTTTTTTTCAGAATTCAAACATTCAAAAAAGTAACCAAAAGGAAAAAAAAACTTCAAAGAAGTGGACCTGGGTCATATTTTGTACATATGAGAAAAAAAAAAGGTAATCATCAAAAGAAAAAAGAAAAATTATATACAAGGAAAAAAGAAAAAAAAACTGAAGAGGAAAATGTAGAAAGAAAAATAAATAATAATAACAATGAGAAACATTGAATTTTCAAAAGGATGGAATAAGAAAAATTTATGTTCGTATAATTTCAAACATCTGAAAAACTTTAAAAGTTCAAGAATCGAATAACAGCAAAAAAGGCTTACATTTATTTTTGGATAATCCGATATGAAATATTAAAAAATGATTTTAAAACAGAAATGTATATTTAGGTACGTTATGTGAATACAGAAATCAATATATTCTATATTCAAACGTAACACAATTTCTTGTGGTAAAAAAAAAACGAGCAAAATTCTGATTGATTTGTATTTTGTTTTTGGTTGTAATGTTCATTGCGGTCAATATGAAAATTAAGCTTAATAATACAACAAAAATAAATGTTTGGATTGAAAATTCAAATTCAAATTCAAATTCAAAACGTGACTTTTATATGATGGTTTTACTCATGGTTTTCATATTTATGGATTCTAATTTTGTACAGTATAGAAAAAAATTGAGAAAATTGAATTAGTTTAGAACAAGAAAAAAAAATTAAACACAAAAAGAAAATTTTATTTCTTTTGAACTTTTTGGATCTTGTGTGTGCGTGTACGTGTGAGTTTGCATGTATGTTTATGATGTGCCACTCAAAGAACTGTCAATTATTTATATTAGCATATTAATATTGTTATCCTTTCTTCAATTTTCGTTACACATAAATATATATGTATGCACAGTGTCGATTTATTTTATAATTCATAAATTTTAATTCAACCCAACAATAAATACAATTTTTTTAAAGAAATAATTTTACGTGAATAGCCATGATAATTTGCCGTCAATTTGTTCATTTTGTTATAAATCCTCTAAGGAACAATACAAAATTTCTTAATACACCACTATTAATTCATTATTTTCTCTTGATGGAAAATATTAGCCTGAAAGGATTTCATATAAAACATTGTTTCCTATCACTATTTATGAATAGATATTTAGTTAAAACAAATGAATTATGCCGTTGGGAAGAAAGTTATGTGAACGGAAACATAGACAAGGATTATAATATAAATACAGAACTTATTATATAAATTTACAACAGTCAAAATGAATGAGTGAAAAAGAAAAAAAAAATGTTAAGGCAATTTTTCTATTCTGGATATAAAAAACAAATAATTCATAAAGTTAGATCGTATCGTAAATAGTTTTATAATTTTAATTATTCATACTCAAGTGCATTTTATTTTACATTTAAAAAAATATATATAAATTTAATGCTATAAACTTTAAAGTTTCAAATGTTTTGTAAGGATGGGCATTCTGTAATTTATATTTTTTTTTTTATTTTTGTCTCTATAAAAAATGTAAAATATTTCTGTAAAATTCTTCAAAAAAAAAAAAGTTTGTTTTACTTTTGATTATATTGAAGATGATTACTCTTCTTCGTATTGGAATAAGGTCGAAGATAATGAAAAAAAAATAAAATCACATTTTTTGAAAATATAGAAAAAATAGAAATGATATTGGAATGTGAAATGATGACGGAGGGAAAAAATCTTTAATATTATTGAAACTGATTGATTTATCTTGTCGGAAGTATTGAAGGCGGAAGCCAACTCCTAAAAACGATAAAATGATAAAAAAAAAAGATTAAGCTTCTTTTTTTTTTTATTGTAAAAGGGTTCAGCTTTAAAATTCCATAAATATAATTATTGTTGTTGTTGCCTTTAGGAAAAAAAAAACCCTTTTTTAAAATCGTTTCTATATTTAAGGTTTTTTCTTATATTGTGTTGCTAATGTTTTAAATTTGAATTTTAGTATTTTGAAACAGACGTAAATTGTATTGTGCCTTATGAGAAACCTTGGACATCAAAACATATGACGACAAACTTAAATGAGCCATTAAATTGCGGTCAGTGAACACATCATAAGAATAAACAATCTTGAACGAACAAAATTTAATGTAAAATATCCTTCAGCCAATTACATATTTCTGTCTGTTTTTATCAATAAATTTCTGTAGTACCCACAAATGACTGAATTTAATGGATTTTATGGATTATCTTATTAAATCGTTTATTTATAAGCATCGCACAATATTCAGATATTTTAATCCGTTGGATACCCACAAAAATAATAATCAACAAGTTAAAAAAAAAAGAATGAAGAAAAATAAACCGCGAGGCATTTTTTTATCTTCTACCCAAAATAACACAACCAATATCAGGAGTAAATGGATTTTCATTTACGTTTTCATATTATGATAATTTATTAACTGGAATGTGTTTTTTTTTTGGACTGATAAAATATTAACGTATATTTTTTTACACGTTCTTTCCTTTTTCAAATTTTGTAATCATTTTCTATCTATATTTTTTTTTATTTTTCGTTGTTCCTGTTTTATAGATAAAAAATTCTTTCAATAATTTCCATATAAATATATTCCAATGAACCCAATTTCCCTTTATGACTTTGCACTATTAATATCATTATATTGTATATTTTCGTTATTGTTATTATTATTATTATTTTGATGTGTGTATCGTTTTTCTTTCCCTTTTTCATTTAGAGATTTTCTTTCAGTTTGTTTTCCTTTTTTCTTTTAGTGGTTTTAAAAATATCAAATAATAATAAATCATTTTCATGCAGCAAGAAGAAAACGAAAGGAAAATGGAGTAGAAAAGAATTCTAAAACAATTTTCTCTACTTTTCACATAATAATATTTTAATGTCGTTTTTATAGAAATATAAAGTCTGTAATACACTCATATGGATAACGTAGAAAACTACATTAGAATATTCGTGTGCGTTGAGATATGGATACAAAATGATGAAATTCCTGAATTTCACCTGAGACAAATAGAAAATTTCTACCGCATATTGTATAAAGGAGATAACAAAAGTATAGCCAGAAACAGTAAAATAGTAAAGCCATAGTGAAGTGACTCAAACCAATTTAAAGATCACCCACCCAAAAATCTTTTACAAGAGTCTATATAGTCAAATTTGATTAAATAAAGCAGAGATCTAGACTGAGAATATATAATATATTTTATACTGTATATGTTTATTGGCATCACGTCGTAATCCCAGCCATGTTTTTCCTTTTTTTTTTCTTTTACTGTGTTCTAACATTTTCTGAACAGTGTTGAATAGGACATATGGGAGATTTAGAAATTTCCCGATAGACTATTTGTGTAGAATGACCTTCACATTGAAATTATTTAATATTATAAATAAACAACTTTGTTATTTTTGTAGGTTAAAGGAATTAGAATATTTTCCGTAAAAACCTTATAACCTTAAAATAAATCGTTTTAATGTTTCTTTCCCTTTATTTTTTCTTTTCTTTTTTAATTTATGTCTTTTTTTTTGCAGGTAAGAAATTTTTTATAGAATTTACAGATTAACGTACATAAATTAATCTAGTTTTTAATGCTTTTGTTTATAAATAATTAAAATTTTGACCATAATTTTTATGTTGGTAAAACTAATCCGTATCTGGTTTTATGTGGAACAATATATAGGAGGGAATACAACTTGGAAGAGATTAAGATTACAAAAAAGCTTTTTATATCTTTTTTTTCGTATTGGCCAAAGACATTTAATATTAAATGAAATTTATTCATTATTCTTTTTGCTTCTTCTTTTTCTTTTGTTTTTTGTTTGTTTGTTGATTCTGTTCTTGGCGTTGTTGTTATTGCTTTCTTATTTTTAATTTTGAAACTGGGTTATTAAGTGAAATCCTCAAATTCTCCCCCTATAAAAAAAAAAAAATTGAAAATCAATTCTGTTTCTTTTCGTATTTTTTTTCTCTTAGATTTGAATTTATAATCATAAATAACGCTTGGCATCTTTTTAACATGTTGATTAAGAAGACACAAAAAGGATACCTTACGGATTCTTAACACAAACAAAAGTGTAACAAAATGATTCATCTCTTATTTTTTTTTTTTTGATGAATTTATCAAATTCATTTCCTTTTTGTATAAGACGAATGAAAAAAAAACAAAATAGTAGAAGAATAAAGAAATAAGGATACCCGGATATTAGGGGTTTATTATACGGTTTTCATCTTCTTGGATGTCCGTTTTTTATAAAATAACGGGCAAAAAATTAAATTGAAGTGATGGAAAATGAAAAGCAAAAAACAGAGTAAGTTTTTTTTTCTATTTGGGGGAAATTAAGATAATTTGACACTTTCTTAAAGGAAAGTTAGACGGGATTATAACAACAAAAACTAGAAGAGTAAATAAAAAAATCTGTCTCAAAATGAAAATGACAAAATGACAAATGACAAAAAATGTCGAATTTAGACAATAATTATTTTAGTCCTTTTTTTCTCTCTTACTAAAAACAATTTCGTAAAAAATATTAGAAGTAGAAAATAGAATGTGTGAAATGAAAGAAATGAATAAGAAAGATGATTTTAAAAATATTGTGAAATTAGAGCAGAATAAAATTGAATTAATTTTAATTAAATCTTTATGTCAGATTTTATTTGAAATTCTATTCATTCTATACCTAATTTTAGATAAATTTTTTGACATGAAAAAGTTAAAGTAGAACATTTTTTATGTAGTATTGACAGGTTGGTTCCATTTTTCAAACAAAAGGAAAAATATAGAAAATGAAACCAAAAATAGAGTAAAAAAGGGAATAAAATTCCAATGTTTGTACAAATTTATAATTCAGATATGTCTCCAAATAAAATAAAGCCAAATGCTAGCATCAATTGTATGGGATCGTGTTTTGAAGAAGAAACGGGAGGGACAAACAGAAAAAAGAAAATTAATTTTAATATTCTGCGGGTCGTCAGAAATTCTATTATTTTTGTATTTATGAGCTGTAATTGTAAAGAGAAGCAACAAGAAGAAAAGGAAAAAAATTATATTAATTATTTGTCTGTTTTATGTCAAACAATTAAATAATAATATGAATGCTATGGTTGGTCTGTATATAAATAATACGGAAGCGGATGCGGTAAATACGTGACAGACTGAACAAATGAAAAAGTAGAAGAAGAAAAAATAAAATTAAAATGGTTCAATATATAAAAATTATTACTAACTTTTCAAACTTACTTTTGAACTGTGCCATACATATATGACTAACCAAAAATAATAGAAACAGATGGGCAAACAAAATGGACAAAATAGTCATATAAAAAACGATCAAACAATTTTCTTTTCAAAAAAAAACAGAAAAGAAGAAAAACAAGAAGAAAATATAAAATAAAATAGAAACTTTTTCATTTTTTCCATTCGAATTCGAATTTTTATACATTATTTGTATTCGGAAAGTTCAGGATCAAAACAACAACAGAAGTAAACAGAGAAGAAGGAGAAGAAAAAAAAAGCATAATAAAACTTTTATTTTCGTTCAGAGGGAGGAATGAATAATTCGAAGTCCAAAAACTCGTGTGCGTATTGACTAAAGTTTTCCATTTAATAGATATCACAGATGTCTGATATGACCTCGTCCTTGACTTAAATGAACGTGTGAGTTCAAATTTCAATGTTCCCTCTTTTTTCTATTTTTCTCATTCTAATTTTTTTTTTGTAAAAATGTTGGTTTATTACTCAACTTTCGTTTAACCGAAAGGTCGAATAGGAAATAGAAAGATTTGCGATTTTGCCTCATTAAAATATTTCACTTTGAGTGTTTGCTTCCAGTTCTTGAATGCGGAAGAAATTCAAATATTATGTTTTTTCACTCCGTTTCGTCTTACGATTTTACTGTTCTGCTTTTTTTGAGTTCAGAAATACACATTAATAATTGAAAATGAATTCATTTGATTTTCTAAAAATAATACATGTCGACATTTCGTAAATTTCCCCCTTTAAGGTATTGAAAGCTAAAATCTTTTAATGTTATTATTAATTTGATATTCGTATTATTTACTAGAAATTATAAAATAAATCTTACATAATACAAATTATTATTTGATTGACTATCGAATTGAGAATAGTAATCAGTCACATGGGCACAAAGACAATAACAGAATGATATATAATACACAATACACATATCTTATATTATAACAAACAGATCAATTGTAATTAGGCATAAGATGAAAATCTGAGTATGAGTAGTTTATTTTTGGGGCTGAGATTATTATATGGGTTGGTTTATTATAATATTATACACACAATTTTGTAATCAAGATTATATTTAGGTATGTATCTATATATTAGGTATAGGAATATATATAGAATTTGACGCGATCTTAATTACAGATTAAAAGGATTTCATTTATAATTAATTATAAATAATCTTGTTTGTATACAGAAGGTGTTCGTGTATCATATAAAAATATAATTTGTGTAATATCTTAATAACTTTATGAACTTTTAAAGAATTGTTACTAGTACTTTTTTTTAAATATCAAAAAAAAAACTCATTCTGTGTAAAGTTTGAAATCCAAAAGTGTACTGATGAGTTTTTTTGTGTTAGTCTAGACGCAATCCAATTTAAATGATTATAAAATCTCAACAAAATAAAAATAAAATGGTGGGGATATTATTTTCACTGAGAGAAAAGTTCACTCTCTTTTTTTGTCGTTAGATGACACGTGGTAGTTCTGAATTTTATTCATCCCCACTCTTAAAAGCTTCCCTCTTTATCTTAAAATTTGTTTTGTAAGTTGTGAAAACTAAAGTGGAAAAGAGAGAGGGAAGAGAGAATTTTATCAAAACAAAAATGATTTTCTATTTCTATTTTCAGAATTGAAGGTTTGAAAATTCACTGAATAAATTTTATTTAAATTTTTGACTTCAAATACAAACTTGCAAATTTAAAGAAACCGCACAAATATTTTTCTTTGTAATTAGTTGATGGAAATGATGTGGAAAAACGAGATAATTGAAGAAATAAAAACAAAGTAAATAATTACGTTTTTACCTTCTGATGCCATTTGTCAACGTAGGTACAAAATATCAAAACAACTTCAGAAGAAAAGAAGAAGAGAAAAAAGAAATTAAAGTTTGTTGTATTATAGAAACATAAGTTTGAAGAGAATTCAAATTAGTTAAAAGAAAACTTTTTTATTTTTGATTAAAATGAAGGATATATTTTACTGCAATTTTGTAATAAAGAAATTATTTTCTTTCAAATTTTTCGTAAAAACGTTTTCTTATCGTATATTATTTATAAAAGAAACTTTAATTTCGTCTCTTTTTCCCATTTTACAAAATAATCTCAAGTTGTTCAAACTTTCAATTTAAATTTATTATTTTCAAATAAACAATAAAATTGCAAAATTTTCTTTAAACAAAAATATAAATTATAATTATTGGAATTTAAATTTCAACCTAAATTGCAACTTTCAGAATAATTTTGTTTATTTAATTTTGAGTATAAATGTGACAGCAGAATACATTCACAAATCATTCGTTTAAATTAAACTTTTAAATAATTAATTTTTTTATATTGTGCTTTTGTTTTTGTAGCATTTAAAATAATAATGATAAAAAATGTTGATTAACAATTAAATATAAATGTACTAATAGATAGAATGATTTTGAATGAAAAACAAAAATAAAAACAGAAAATGAATTAATATACCGTCCTACACAAACAACAACTAGAAATAAACAAAAGTCAAAAAAAAAAGCCGTAATTAATTGGAAAATGTCATTTATTGCTGACCTTAAAATTTATTTGTTTTAATTTAATGTTTAATTCAATGTTCCTAAATATAGTGGTTTTGTTCGTTTTGTTCGTTTTGTTGTTGTTGTTGTTTTTTTTTTTGTTATTTCGGTTTGTCTCTTTTGTGTCTTTTTTTTTTTTTTATTGATGAGGCTAAATTAAAAATCTTTCGACAATTTAATGTAATTCTAGAGGGTATTAATTTGTAAGACTGAAAAAAAGAAAGAAAGAAAAAAAAAAAGACGCAAAGTGTACAATTTCAATTTATAAGAAAGAAAAACCTAAAAGCAGACATCAAAAATTACTTTTGGTTCCCCTTCAAATTAAATATAAAATAAAACTTTGTTAGGAGCGAGAAAATGTAGAAAACGATGAGAAAATGGAAAGAAAAAAATGAGTCACGTTTTAAAGTTTCATTTCTTATATATATTTTTTTTCTTTCGTTCACCATTTTTTTTTTTTATTGTAGTCCCAAGACCAGAATTTCTGGTCGTTAGCACTTTTTTTTGTTTTGTTATATGTACAAACTTTTCTAAACTGTAATTGTAACGACGAAAAAAAAAATTTGTTTTCTTTCCTCTTTCATCATCTTTTACCTCCTCCGCACTCAATCTTTGTCCATTTTACAAACAATTCAACATTTAATTTTGTATGAGTTTATTTTTCATTCTTATTCTCGTTCTCTCTTTCATTCTCTTTCTTTCCCTTTCTTTTTTACTCTTAAATAATATTCTTCTATTTTTTTTTCAGTAAGGACACACGAACAGACAGATAATCATCTTTGTGTAAAAAGTAAAAATTAATAATTGAATCAAAATCGAATTTTACAGAAGAAAAAATTTCAAGAGGGGTAGGGGCATTGGATAAGGGTATACAAATAAAAAAGAAATAACATGAAAAAATTAGTTCAATTTGATTTGGTTTTGTTACAAAAACAATAACAATAAAGAAAATTATAAATTTAGGATAACGAAAAAAACAACAACAGAGAATAGGGAGTGGAAATACAGAATATTATAAGAATAACAACAGTGAGTAAGTAAGAAAGAAAATTATACGCTAACAAAAAATATTATAAATATCTAAAGAAAAGAGTTTCGTTTTTTTTTTTTCTATAATTAAATTAAATTTCAATGCTGTCTGGTTTTTATTCAATTCAATTTTGTATAATTTTATTTGATTTGAATTTTATATCAACACATAAAGTAAGTGTTTTAAAGTGTCTAGGCATTTTTTTTTTGATTTTGCGTGAAGAAAATTAGTTGGAAATTTTCATTTAATGATTTATAAAAATTTGATATTTAAAATTTTCATCCATTTTACATTCAAAAATTAACTTAATCATTAGTCTATATTTAATTTTCATCTCTCCCTATGATGTTGTCTTTCACATCATTCTATACATTACATTTCCATTTATTCATTTTCACTCTTCCTGATGATTCTACACTCTACCAACAAAACCCATGTTGTATGAATTTAACATCAAACGGAACATCATTAAATTATGTGTGAGCGTATTTATTAACTTCCCCCATTTTCATTTTTGGTATGTCTGCTCAGTGCGGTATAAACAAAACTAAACATAAAAAAAACAGCAACATTTTCATATTCATACTAACGTTAAACAAAATGTAAAGAAAAATTGCTGAGAAATGAAAATTATAAAATTTCAAGTTTAATTTTAAATAAGCAAGAAAAAAGAATGGAATACTTTAAAAAGTCTGGGTGAAAATTTGATCAGAGAAAAAATAAATGGGGATGAATAAAAAATTGAAAATCTGACATTTTCTGATTTTTTGTACATTTTGGAAAATCTGTTGAATGGAAAAAAAAAATAATAACATCTGTGACATGTAACTATTATTTAAACATGAACACTGAACACTGCATTATACGATTTTATTAATAATAATATGAAACAATATATGTAATTCAATGCATAAAGTTTATTCTATACAGATGATATTGTTTTATTATATATTGAATTGATTTAATAATGGACTTGTCATGTTTCTACACACTGAATGACTTTGTTATAATATATTTTATTTACCTTATATCTTTTGTATAATACATTTTGAAGATTGTCTATCTTCACCATCATCATACACTTACAACTAAAAGTTAAAGATAGAAAATGTAAAAGAGCTAAAGGGTTTCTTTTATCTGTGAGTGGAATGGTGACTAACGTAAATGATTTTATGTCGATCCTTATATGAAAACTATATATACCCTTTTTTGACTATTTTTTCTTTAGTCACAATCACCATATGATAATAATAATAATAGTCAACTGTCTGTGACATTGAGTTTACAAAATTATTACTATGAAGTTCATTTACCTACGTCACTGTATCTGATTCTCAAGTAGGTAATACAAAATAATAATTATAAATTTTCAAGTAAATAAATTATATTTAGTTTGTCTTTAAAATTTAATTCTTTTCGCTTTTGAACATCAAAATAACATCCGATTAGAATACCCTCTTTAAATATTTTTTAAGCTTTGCACTACACTTTATTTAATGACAAAAGAAATTAGGACAACAACAATAATAGAAAGTAGCAACAGCTACAACGATATATATATATATATTTAAAGTATCTAATCAAATTATTCTTACGTTATAAATATATCGTCTTTATATACTTACGTTATTAGAAAGTATTAAGTAAGTACTTAAACATTCTCTCTATGAAAATTTTCTTCATATTTCCTCATTTCTTTTATATACCATTTTCCACCTACTATTTTTCATTTATCAAAACAAAAATGAACCAATAAATAATATAATTATATTATTGTGTGTGTGTGCGTGTGTGTATGTTATTACATAACGCAATTCAAAAAAAAGGGGTAGAAACATCACGCTACTTTATAAAGTGTCTTAAATATAAAGCTTTTAACACATATGAATTGTTACACAAACACTGTAACACTTACATTAACTTATGACACGGATTTTAATGTAGTTAACTATATTCTATTATGTGTGAGTGTGTGTATGTGTGTGTGTGTATTACTAGAATTTGTATTAATTATTGTTTTTAATATGAAAATAAAATGAGAAAATAAATTTTCACAGCAAACCTACTTTATTTTTTGTTTTGTACAATTTTTTCCTATTCTCTATTTCTTTTTTTGTTTCTGATTTACTTTTCGTCTTCCTGTTCTTTATTTTGTTTTATTTTCTGTTTTTATTTTCTTTTGTTTTGACAATAGAATTTCCCATAATAATCTGAATTTATATTTATTTTATGTTTTCTTTTATTTTATTTTTTTTTGTTGAGAATTTATCGACATTCAATTTGATCAAATGGAAAATAATCTTTAAAAAACATATAATATTTTACTGAGAAAAAGCATGACATACATACACTAACATAAACATTTATCGCCAAAGAAAAAAAACACAGATAGAAAATACCTTCACTCTGTCTTCTTAAATCCCATTCTAAGAATAAAAGAAAAATCTTTTATATGAAAATATAAACAAAAATATCGATATTCTTTATTCTCGTTGTTTTAAGATTAATTTTTTTTTCTTCTCTTAAATCTTTCGTTCCTATAAATTCTATATTTTTGCCGAAATAACCCTGGTGGCATATAATTTTTCACCAAAAATAACAATACATCATCATATTACCGTGAGTATATCCCACATTTCCCTTTTTAAAGAAAAAATAAAAATGAAATCGTATTGAAAGGGTTTAAAGGTTTCCAATATGATTTAAGTAGTAGAATAAAAATAAAAAAGGTATAAAGAAAATATGAAACTGCAGGGGGTATAATGGTGGCAATAAAATCATAGGAGGAAAACCGTGAGATCAAAGCAATAAAAATAAATGAGGAAAATGATTTCTTTTTTTTTTTTTTTGCCTGTTGCTTTCGAAAAAGTGAAATCAAAAGGTAAAATGGGTAAAAAGAAGATAGTAATAGAAACGGAAATACGATCTCCATTTATGTACATACGAACATACATACATACATAATAATAATGAATGTGTTTTGGTTTTGTGGTTTTTTACGGAAGTCCCATGAGAAACTTCATTGAAAAAAAAAAACAAGAATATATTTTATGTAAGAGTCTTGTAATTGATGTAAAGAATGATAAGGGTTAAGAAGAAGGTAAGGGTATAAATTTTTTCCGATTGATATAAAAAATATAATGCCTTTAGGTAGATCTTTTTATGCTTATATTCGTCATTTACACGCCCAATAGAGGCAAAACTATAACAAACAAAAAAGTTTGCGGTATTTTGGGTCAAATAATCCAAAAATAACAACCCCATTGAACCGTAAATAACCATAAAATTTATTTTTAATCTAATAACAAAATAATTGGAATTCCATAACAAAATCAATTCTTTATTTAACGTTTTATTTGTAAAATTTAACTTAATTTACAATGAACGATCAATTTTAAGTTAATTTTCAAGTTAAAATTTTTTCCGTCAGATGGTTAATATTTTTATAAAGCTCAACCTTGAAATGTAATCGCGCGAAATTCATTCGTTACTTTTTTTGCTGTTCACGACTACTTACTACAAAATTGTGTAGGTCAGCATATAGAAAAATATATATATAGAATAATATAAATGTATGTACTGAGTCCGATGGGACAACAAAAATTAACAAAGTAACCTAAATAAACAAAAACAGACTCATCTCTAATACTAATCTGGTTTACTTTTACTGTTTTATCAAATATATAGAATTTTTATTTTTACTTTTTTTTTTTGCCTCTTTACCATTTATGACTTCAGGGAAAGAAAGAAATATTCTTCTTATTTATTGTTGTTTTTTTTTTGTTCTCCTCTTCCTACGATAATTCAATTTATAAAAACAAAATTTAAGACCTTTGACTTTGAACTTTGACTTAATAAAAACAGAGTAAAAAAAATACAGAAAATATAATAAAATGAAAAAAAAATTTACCAATTCGGTTCCGGTACTTTAGTCACAATTTGAACCATAAAACTCTTAAAAGTATAGAAAAAAATGTATAAATTTATATTTTGTAACTGGTTTATTTTTGTTTGTTCATAAATCAACAAATATAAAAAAATATATTTTTTTTTTGATCATTAATAATACTTTGTTCGGTTATTTCATAAGTCACCATCTCGCGTACACAAAAAATGTAGAAAAAAAACCTTCATAAAAACAGAATTAAGCAAACAAAAAGAAAAAATAAAAGTGATTATGAACCAAAGGTAAGAAGACAAATTATGACAAATAATAAGAAATTTAAATTCTTGAATGAAAGAAAACTTTGTAATGATAGAAAAAAGGATTAACATTTCAAGATTGGTACAAAAAAAAAATAAAGAAAAAATGATTTAATGTGAACGTCTTATAATAATAAATCGATTCAAGAGACAAAGGACAAAAAGATGATGACAGTTAAAATTTTTATTGTTATACAATTTCGTGATGGTCTGATGGTATATGATCATCACATCTCTATTAAAAGTATTTTGTGAGTTGAAGTTATAATACAAGTCAACAGCATCATCAGAATCATTCTCTATACACTCAGGTTTTGTTCGAAATTTTTGATGCAGAAACAATTTACCTGAATGTGATTAGTTTTTATCTTGAGAAGTTTCTAGTTTTAATTTTGTCGCATTTGTTTTTACTGTATTATACGACCCATGGGGATTTCCTTATATAGAACTTCCACCATATACGTTCAAAAGTTCAATGCTCAGTTATTTCTATTTTACAACACCAAAAACCCATCAGATATAAATACAACTAGAGAATATATAATTTTTATGTTTTGTATTTTTTGACACATTCACATGTTACATTTTTTCACACGTCAAAAACTGACAGAACATAACAATGATATGAATAAATAATTTTACTCTACCTTCCTTTACTTACATACATATTTTGTGTTGTTAATAAACCACTGGAGACTTCCGTTCGCTAACATCTAAGATACTTCCGTCTTTCCTTTTTTTTTTCGTTGAATAAATTCTGATTTTTCTTCAACATTCAGATTATTTTTTTCCTTCAATTATTTTTGTATTTTGTATTAAACGAGAAATTTCTTGGGGTAATGTAAATTGGATTTATATAATTGGTTTAGTAAAGAAGAAAATATGGTAGATCATCGATGAAAGTTTAAGTGCAAAGATTTTTATTACAAGAAAAAAAAATGGAAAGAAATTTTACGGAAAGTTTTAAATCCTATTTTCTAGGAAATTTATGGGAGAAAAAAGGGTAACTGAAAATATCTATTTTGAAAATGGCAGAATTACAAGTAAATCAGCTTGAATGAATTTTTCTCGTATACATGATCAATATTATTGATTTTTTTTGTTGAATTCAAAAATTTATAATTAAATTTAAAGTTAACATTTAAATTTAGTCAAAAAAGATTTCTAATGGTACGAGTGATTCTCATTCTAACATTATTTTTTTTCTAATGGTAATTTAATTGAGAAAGACGTTTAAATATAAAATATATCTAATCAAGATTGATAAACAAAGTTAAATTTTTAAAATAGCCTTAAGGAATGTAAAATTTAATGTAGTATATTCTTGTCACCATTCTTATATAAATTTTACTCACCACTTCATCATACTTACTCTACGTCAACCGTATTTATAATGTAAATTTACTTCTTTTCTGTTTTTCTTCTTTTCTTCTTTCTTCTTTTTTTTTTTTTTTTTTTTGACTTTGATGATATAAACAAAAACTTGATAATATTCATCCTTCAACTTATTATTTTACAAATAACAAAAAAAAAAAATATTAAATCCAGACAAGACAAAAATTTTTCTTTTTTCCTTTTCTTTTCTTTTCTTGTATAAAGACTTTTGTTTTTCATTCTCTTCTTGGAAAAATTTCTTTGTTAATTTTCCCCCATCTAAAATCACGCAATAAAAAGAACTGTTAATATAAATAATTAAATTCATTAACTGGAGAGACGTCCTACTATTTTTTATTTCTTTTCTTGTCTTTTTTTTATATATGAAAGACGACAGGTTTTTTTTATTTAAAGTAAGTACATAAAATATAAGAGCCTTATCTTTTATGAATATTAAAAATAATTGAGAAATGTATGTTTGAGTTATCCAGAATAAGTGGATGTTAGAAAAATCAAATCAAATCATAAACAGGAACTTTTAAAAAGTTTTTTATTTGTTGAAAGTTGAATGATTTTTTTTAATAAAATATTTAAATAAAATAAAAATTCGGATGAAGAATTTGTTATTTCTTATAGAAAAAGTAAATATTTTGTTTTCGTAGAAAAATGGGAGAAAATATTAAATAATGTTAAATTATTTTCTCAATGACGTAATTGAACCAACTTTATTATTCCATTTTATTCTCTTGACAAACTTTTTATTTATAATTCTAATTCTAATTATAATAAAAAAATAAACAAAAACTTTATTGTTTGTGTATATTTTTTTTTTCGTTGTATTTACTGTACAGAATCGTTGACACAAATTATTTCTGTTTCTATTTATTTCAGTCAAAATGAGGAAGAATTTAAAGCTATTCCATATCTGAAAAAAGTTGAATATAATCTATTACTTCAATAAAAATCTTAAGGCGGTTGTGTTGACTGACTTGATTGACTTTCTACAAGAAAGAATAAAATATAATAAGATTTTCACGAGATATTTTTTTGGTTTCATTTTTTTTTTGTTGTATTTCATTATTTTTGTTTTTACTTTTGAGAATACCATTAATAAAAAGAAGAATTTATAAATTTGTAATTTTAAGCAATTGGATAAATTATGTCTCGACATCCAGTCACGTGCATATATTCCGATATATAGAAATTCTAAAAATCTAAGACTATTTAACAACGAACTCAAGTTTATTAATGATATTTAGATGTCGTCCAAAATAAACTTGATCACCCTAAAGTATAAAAAATAATTCCTTGTAACCAGTTTTACTAAGCTAAATTTCATGGTAATCAATTCTTAGACTAGCTAAATGGTTTTTTTAAAACAAATTTCAATTAACGAAATTATACGGTTTATAAAAGGTCAAGATGATGACCTTTAAGAGAAAACAAAGATGCATCTCTCATCTTTATAATTTCCCTAATACCTCGTAAAACATTTTTCAATGTTCCTTTAAACTTCAACTTAATTACCATAAAATTGTTCATCCTTTATTTGTTTTTTTTTTTGTTTTAATCGAAATTCCCCATAGGAAATTAAAAACTCTTATACAATTTTTAAATAGTATTTATTTTAATTTTTTGTATTTGATTGGAAAATTTTCCATAATATTTTAAAGGGGTTTCAAATATCCCGTTTAGAAAATCTATTGAAAAATTCCCCATCGAATTAAATTGCCTATTTTAAACAAATTTTATAATCACCGTTTAAAAATCTTTTAATTACAAATTGATAATATTTTTTTGAGTAAAGAAAATGATTCAGATTTCAAAGCATAATAATATTATTAGATATACAAAAAAAAAACAGGGCCACGCATCGATTGTCACACTTTTCACCCATTCCACCATCTTCATAAATTATATTTTTAACCATCTTAAAGAAAAATAAACAATCTTTAACTCAATTATTTTATTCATTTATTTTTATATTATAAAAGATTAATTTTGAAAATTGCTAAAATGTTTCGTCCTCTTCAATTTGAATATAATTTATTATTGAACGAGTTAAATATCTATAATTACAATTTACGCACAAAAGGATTTAAAATTAACAAGAAAACTTGAGATCAGGGAAAATTTATATTTATAAGATTCAGAAACATAAACAGAGATAGAGACACAAAGTATTCAAAGGGTGAAATGTAGGCGAAAATATGTGGAGTTGGAAAATACAGAAGAAAGATTTTCCCGTACAGTACAAATTAATAAAATCAAGTCTACATATGTGAAAAATATAAATACAATAAACGTTTTATATCTTTAGAATCTTTAAAATTCACTTAATTCACTCTAGACAAAATAATATGTACGATTATTTATTATGTGCAATTGACGCGTCGTCGTCTGTTAAATAAAATATAAAATACTTAAATAAAGTATCAGAGAAATTTTTGTTGAAACATTTAAACGTGTGACATCAAATATTTTAAGAACCTCTTTCATTTGATTCAATTTGTTTTATTTTATTTTTTGTCATTTTTTTTTCTATTTCTTTAGAATTAGATAAATTCAGTCAAATTAACGTAAGAAGTCAGCATAAGTTTACCCTAGAAACTAATAACTAATTTTATAATAGCATTTTGACAAACTATCATTAAACTTATACAAACAATAATAATGATCTACTTAAAATTGTAATAATTTCATTTCAACTCAAGTTATTATGAGAGTAGAATAAATTTCTAAATTCTAAAATATAATTGGATCTATTTCTCTGCTGTTGGTACTTGAGAAAAATAAATGAAGTCTTTACTTTACACGACAAACTAACAGAAAAGTTAATAAGAAAAAATTTACAAAAACTTCATACTACAGCATTGAGAATAGGTCGGAAGTAAACTTCTAAAAATTTTAAACAGTATTATCTAAATAGTATTTAGATAGAGATAATCTTGATTTTCCAACATTCAAAAGTTAAACTAAATTAATTTTAAGCCCTTTAGATGACAAATTTAGTTGAAAATGAAATTAACTCATTCAATCCTGAATTGAAAAAAAATAAATATCCTTTTAAGGATAAGTAATTTAATTTTGTCATTGAATAAAAAATAAACCTAAATGTTCAAATGAAATAATTTTGTACTATCGCATCAATTGACGTCATTTGACGTTGATTAAAAATGATTATAAATAAATGATTAAAGAAATCTTATAAGAACACTCTGAACTCGATAATTTTCAATAAAATTATCAGTTATAATTAAATAGAATTTTGACAGCAATTCATTAAATTCATTAAACTTTCAGAATGATTGTCTCTTATATTTTCCTTAGATAAAAAAATGTGTTACAATTACTAGCAGTGTACAAAGAATAAAACAATTAAAATAAATATGATTAGTTTCTTAGAAAAAAAAAAATAATAACATAATAATTGAACATAAGTTTTTAGATTTAATAAATCTAATTAATTTAACCAAACCACCATACCACCATCATATTCTAATAAAAGTGAAAATCAAATTCATCATCCACAATATGGGCCACTCAACAACCTTAACCAACATTTGGTATGGGTTAAAGTGGTAAAATATATAATGTTTGCTTGTGGCATTACCATCATCAACATCATCTTCTTTATTATCAAGAAAATGAACTTTATCGAAATTTAACAATGACGATGTAAAATTTCAATTTAATTATAATTTTAGATAAACATTTTATGTTTTATATTAAGGGTGGATTCGAAAGTTTTACTATTTCTTATCTGAAATTGTATCTATTCAACAATAAACTTCTTCCTATTTTTTATTTGGATCATAAAGAATGAGAAAATAATTTTAATTAAATAGAAGTTAATTCTTTCATAATAATCCGATTTCTGATAATACTTGAAAGGAGGGAGTAGTTAAACAATAAGTTTTCGGAAACTTTCGGATGCAACCTAAACATCTGGACTTATTTAGAATATTTATAGGATGGACTGAAAGAAAACTTAAAGTAAAATGATCGAAAATTAAACCTTTTAAACAGGTGTTGGTCAAAAACTTTTATAATATAATAATAATAATAATACTTGGAATAGAGTGAAATGAAGGATGCATAGAGTAGACCAATTATAAGACAAAATCAGTTTAATAATACAATTTCTCTATATATAAAATCAGATTCAGAAAAAAAGAATTGTGATAGAAGAAATGAAATAGAAAATTGTATGAAAACAATTTAGAAGAGTGTAAAAATGATTGAATTAAATGAAATAAGGTTATATTAGGAAATAAGTTTTAGTATGTCGATAAAATAGTGACAAAGTATAAGACAAAGATAAAGTTTTTTAATTAAATTTTAACTATTTTCTGTAGATAAATTAATAAATAAATCGATTAATTTACAAGTAATGATGATGGTATGGAATTAAATGGATTAAGTGGAAATATAAAGATAGATACAGAAAGAAAGAGAGAGAGATTTTCATGTAGTTTTTTTAACAAGAAAATACCATTATAAATTTTCTTAAAACAGAAAGAGATAATATAGAATGTCTAATCTTATCTTCAAGATATCTTCAAGTGTTATAATGTTAAAAGTTTATCTTTGATAGTTATTATATAGGAATAAAGTAGGATTAGTAATTGATGTTCAAAAGTAAATAGAGAAAATAAAAATGTGTTTACTTATTGAGTTTAGATTTTCTCCTTGTTTCCTATTTTTATGTGATCGATTTTCTTTTATTCGTATTTTTCTTTATATTTTTCTTCACACAAAACAAGATTTTATTCTTGTTCATCGGTTTTATTTTATTTTATTTTTAGAAATGAAATTAGGAAGCCGTTTCACTATAAAGGATTTTTGTTTTATTATTTTTGGTTTGATTACTTTTGAATCTATATTTTCTTGATTGGTCACTCCGACGTTACTCTTTATTTTCTTTCTTTACAATATTTATTCTCTCATCAGATTTCTCTCCTTACAAATGACGTATAAAGTAGGAAGAAAAGATAACGTGCGTCAAAGAATTCGAACATTTTAGTTGGAAGAATAATAAATTAAAGTCAGAAAAAATATAAAAAAATCCTACGCACAAAAAGAAAAATGTATAAAAAAATTGAATTTAATTTAAAAAAAGCTAAAGAAAAAATATAAATATAAATTTCATTCATATAAAAAGAATACTCACACACACACACATGTTGGTTTATAAATTGAAATTGACATCACAACAAACATACATAAAAACACATACTCGCGACATATGTAATTTCTATAAATTCAATTTTTCCTGATTATATGTAATTATAATATTCACTGAAGCAAACATTTTCAATTCTCTAAATCTTATTTTCCTGATCTTCACCTTAAACTCCAATCAGAAAAGAAGAAATAAAAAAATCCTATACTGAACCTCATCTCCTCCATAACTTCTCTTAAATGATGTACCATCTGTACCTTAATCTTAAATTATGTACACAGAGGATGATCAATAATCCTGAAATAACATTTTGTACTTTTTTTTATTGTCGGTTTTACTTTTTGTTTCGTCTAACAAAAAAATAAGCGGAAATTTTTCAAAGCACGAAAATAATAATAATAACGATTGGTAATCATCAGAAGCAATAATAAACAATAATCTATAAAATTGAAATTCTCCAAAAACAAAAAACAAAATTTAAGAATCACAAAAAAAAAACGAAAAAGAAATAAATAAGAATCAGTAAGAAGGAGAAAAGGACGAAAAAGAAAATATTCGGTTTTCCAATATAAATTTTGTTTTTTTGTAAAAAACATAAAAAAAAAATCTTACATCGATTTTCTTGTCATTTTCCATTCTTTCGTTTTTCCTTCAATCTATACTTTTTATTTTATTTTCTTGTCGTTTAATTTTTTTTTCAGAAAATAAGAAAGATTCAATATTTATTTTCTTTCTAAGAATAAACGTACATATTATGGTGCATTTTGTCTTTGATATTTTGAATTGGTATTAAAAAATATTTATAAGACAAATGAATATAAAAAAAAAACGGGGAAAAAGATCTTAAAGTTTTAGAACAGAAAAAAAAAGTTACTGTCGTTAGTCTTGTCTCTGTGTTTCTGTTGTATAAAATTTTGTGGTCAGAGTTTTTTTTTTTTTTGTTATTCTTTTGGTTGATGGGTTTCGTTTGCGTGGGTATTTTTTTTTCTCTTTTATCAGAAAGAAATATCAAACAATATTATAATGAAAATGGAAAATATTGTATTTATATAAAGAGAAAAAAGATATCATAAAAATATATAGACTTTTAAGATTCCCTGGGCGCTTATGGAGAAAATTGAACAAACTTTTTTTTTTTCATGTCTTGCTTGTTTCAAAATAATCATATTTTATTTATATGTTTTTTATCAATTGCATATTATATCCTTTTTACTTCTTCTTCTTCTTTTTCTTCCTGTTCGTGTTCTTGTCTTCTTGTTCTTGTCTTCTTCTTTATATTATCTTATATCACAATCTGTCATATTGGGATTTTATTCATCATAAAATAAACAATTTAATCGCAATCTTCGTCATTTGTCATAATTGATATAAATAAGTGTGTATGTATGTGGATGGATCAGGAATGGATTATCATTAAAATGATGATATGGATTCAAAGCCTTAAAAACAAATAATGAAAAACTAACACACAACTTTTTTTCTATTTTTAATTTTCTTTTTCTATTTTTTTTTTCTTTCATCTTTCTACATTTATGTCTCTGCTAATTATTTTTTTGTTTTACATTTAGTTAATTGTTATACAAACAAAACATAGAATTTATGATTTTTCTTTTGTTAATTAAAAACGAATCATCATTTAAAGGGTATATATAGTTTGATATCCTTTTATTATTTTATTAAAGCTCATTTTATTTTAAAGCTTTTCATTCTTTATTCTTTGATTAAATCTATACAGAGAAATTCCATTATGATAACAATATATGAATGAATTTGAATTAAACGTTCTAAAAATATAAAGCTAAATGTGGAATATAAGTCAAATTGAATCAATTTATGGAATAATTCTTAGAAAATATGAATTTTTTTAGAATGCTCTTAGGAAATTGTTTATAATAATAACGCCATAACCAGTTTCCATCTTTCTGATTTCGTAGAATGACGAAGAATTTCAGCTTTAAAAAAAAATTATTAAGATATTCTTAAACAGGAATAAAATTTATGGTTAAGCATTCAGACCATTTTAGTCTTAAAACTTTCAGGCTTTAAAATATTTCACATTCAAAGAAAATATGTAAACATTTATAGAGTGTAACAGAAAGAATCGATTTTAGAAAATAGTTGAAATTTTAACCAAGAAAAAAAGGAAATACAAAATATGAAAGAGACAAATAGAACTTATCCTTTATATCTGCTACTCAAATAGATTTATCATTTAGGACAAAAGTCTATGCAATGTTCTATTTATGTTTATCCTGTTTATGCTTGAAGATCATTAATAGACAAAAACATAATATATTTTGTGCGCGTAAACAAATAGGAAGTTGTGTTTGTTGTTGTTGTTTGATTAAGATATAAAAATCCCTTTTCTAAGATGAATGTTAATCGGTAGGAAAATTGGTTTTTGTAGATATACAGATAAACAGAAGCAGTTACACACAAACACACACATACTTATGTTAATAAATAAAATATAGTTTGTGTCTTATTCACGAAACTTTTAGTTTCTTCATTAAGTTTTATTTTATTTTTCTCTCTTGTTTCGTCATTGATGTGTTCAATCGTTAACTTTAACTAAGCCAATTATTGGATTGAAAAGTTTTATCCTTTTTTGTTTTTTCTTGTTACTTTTTTTTTTCTCATCTCTTATTAGTTAAGTTTTTTTTTTTTTCTATTTCACGTCCACTTGAAGGAAAATTGAAAAGTATAATGCATAATTTAATACGAAGAGACGCGTCTTCGATACCAATTTCAACTTGATTGATTCAATTGAAAATTATAAAAAAATTTTTGGAAAACATCACGAGTTTTTTTATTATAAATTCTCAGAATAAAATGGAAATTTTATAACGTTTATATTTGTCTTATATTTTCAAGAAAATCATTTTTAAGATAAATTAAATTTATTTAATATTTTCATCATTATTAAATGATAATTTACGTTTTATTTACGTCACACATTCAAAGTTTTTCCTCAATTTGCTTTCATTCAATAACACGTATTTTTCATCAATTTTGTTTTAGAGTTTTCAGTTACCTAAATCAAAGTGAGAAAGGGAAAAAAGGAAAATTCTTTAATAAACAAAAATAGGTAGATAAATGTTTTGGGTGTTTCCTCTCTTTCTTTTCTTTTTTTCCTTCATTGTTAGAAGATTCCTTTTGATCTACTTTAATGTTAAAACATAATTGTTTTTATTTATTTTTCCTATTGAAAGTGGTAAACTTAAAATTTAAACAAGAGGAAATGAAAGTTTTTGTTTTGTTCTTAATAAACTTTTTCTCATCTTTCAAGTGAAAATTTATAATTAGTAAAATTATTCATTTAGTTTGTTAATAAATTGTTAATAAAACAGTAACAACAGATTGGTCATAACATAATCTGTAAACGTAATCAAATTATAATAATTATGATGAGTGAACACAATAAACAAGGTAATAAAGTTAGTCAAAAACGACACTCAATAATAATTATCAAGATTTTACACCCTAAAACAAAAATAAAAATTTTAGAAAGTTCCCATTTCAAATATTTCAATTTTACTTCATTAAATAAACGTATAACTTATTTCCGGACAATTTACTTCCGTTATAGTGAAATAGGAACGTAAGTATAATAAAATATATAGGAAAATATAAAACCTATAAATGTCATCCCGTTCTCAAAAAAAAAATGTATAAAAGTAACAATGTGTGTGTGTGTGTGCGTAAATATAGTTCATTACCTCCCTTATAAAAAATATAAATAATATAAAATAAATTCCCTTCATCATTTTTAACATTTGACAGAAACCCGCGTCACTTCATGTATACAAACATTTTTTTTAAACGGAAATATAAACGTTTCTTATTGATTACGTCTGGCTGTTACGGGTTAAGGTTATAAAAGCAACACAACAAAAACAACAATAACCACAAAAAGTAATAATAAATGAAATAAAACGATTACGTTAATTTCTTATAATCATAATCATAATATAAAATATATAAGAGCAAAGAAAATATACACAGTCTGAAAGTAAAAGTTAACTATTAAATGTTAAAATTCCATGAATTGTTCTTTATAATTTCTCCATGTTATAGAATGAGAGAGAACAAACAGAAAGAATAAAAGCTGAAAATTTCATGGAAAACAATTTTCAAACATCACAAAGTAAAGAAAAAAAATTATGTTAAAAATATAAGAAAAAGGATTTATTCGCTGAAATTAATTTTGGGTAATTCATACGCATATACACGTTAAAAATTTAAAATTTAACTTTATATTTTATATTTGATATAAGCTTCAAGGTTACCACAAAAATATGATAGTCCTTCATTTTTTTTTCCTTCCTTTTATCCTTAGAGATTCTTCTTTTTCTTCAAACCCAAAACCCAACTTAACTCATCAATAAAATTTTTTGTGACAATGTGTGTTATGAAGCTTAATTCTGTGAAAATTATGTTGAAACAGATGCGTTTATTTTATCTATAGTGTATTTGTATTTCTCTCCAGAGGACTTCTTTTTTTTTGATCATCATGGAATAAAAGAATTTAAAACTTTCACATGATTGTTTTCTGAATGTCCATCCATATATCTGACTATGACAAAAGACATGTCACGTTCTGGTTCTTTTTATCTTAAATTAAATTTATATTTTTTTTCCCCATCTACAACGTATATTTTTTATTCATAAGTGTATGTGTGTGAATGTGTGCAACCAATAACAGAGTCGAATTTAAATTTAAAACAATGAAATTATAATGAATTATTTGGGCAGAAAATTCTACAATTCTGACCTAAATTGTTGAAGAGAACTTTTTTTTTATTGTAAATTTTCACAATATAAAAATTGGAACGTCAAAAACTATAAATAATAATCGCCATTCCGGGCTTTATTCATCATTTTTTTCAATAACTTGAAAGTAGATAGATCCGCAATAAAAGTAAAATCAATTTTGAATATATATTCTTAGTAAAGGTAGATTAAAAATAAGATCAATGTAAAGCTATTTAGATATTAAGTTACAGTATAGAGTATAGACCCTAAGGCTTTTCTTTTGACTATACGTATGATAAGAAAATTTCTCTGGATTTAAATGTTAAATTTAGCACCGGGAAAAATTTAAATGCAATAAAATATAATCGCCTTTGGCTTGACTTAATTCAGCACTTTTTTTTATTTGGCATTGAGTGTATGGGTGTGTTAGTGCGTGTGTGTGTGTTTGCCAAATTGTCAAAATATGAAAAATCTAAAGGACTAAAAGGCGACAAAAATTTATTTCATTTCTTTCTTTTTTTATTTATTCGCTCATGCCAATTCGGGTCAAAACGAATTATCTTTCTTTTTTTTCTTTTTTTCTATGTCCTCTTCTCACACCACCCAATAAATTTTTTTTTTATTTTCTATTATTTGACGGCTAACAAAAATTAATAATATATTGTTGTATTATATTTTGTTTTGATGAAGGTTTTAGGTTTGGGTCTAGACTATTTGGCATATGCTATAAAAAGATATTTAATTTTCCTCTATTCTTATATGATAATAAACTGTCAATAACAATAAACAAGCATAAGAAATTATTTAAAAGAACAGAAACGTAAAACCTATGACATATTTCTTTTCTCTCTACCCTTTTGATACAATAAAAATTTTGTGAATAAAAATAAGAAGAAGGACAAAAATATTTTTGAAGGTAGAAATTTCAGAGACAAACATTTCTTATTTTTTCTTCTTGTATCTTTTATCACTTAAGAAAAGTGAAGTGATCTAGTCCAGACATCGTAACTAAACTAGGATGAACCATAATACTCTTTTCTGTCTACTACAAATACACATTCAAATACAGTGAGACAATTCTAAAGTGATTGCAAAGTACACTTGGGAAAAAAGTTCATAAGTTCGTTTTGTTTTGTATGTTAGTTTTATTTTGTGCGAATGTTTTGATAAAAATCATTTAAGAAAGAAAGGAAAATAATGAAATAAAGAAAAATGTATTGTTTTGTGTATGGGTAAAATGATCTTACATTTATTTATATACACATATTATCTTAAATTTTCTTTCTCTATTTCTCTCTCTCTTTCTCTGAAAAATTGAGGCTATGGATAGAATTGATTGATGAAGAAAGAAATAAAGAATTTTCTAGTTAAATTTTTTGAAGAGGATGAGTAATAAAGTTTGGTTTTATAAAGAAAAAGATGAAATCCATCATGACTACGCTTTAAATCTTTCATTTTATTTTAAAGAAATAAAAAAGAAAATCTGCTTTCAAAATAATTTAGTTGAAAAATTCGAAAAAAAATAAAAAGAAAAAATTAACCTGAATTTTTATTTTAATAGAAAAAAAAAATAAAGAAGAAAATTTAGCGCAAAACTTTCATAAATAAATTCTCTTCATTTATTTTGTTGCCAAAATGGAAATTTGCCATCGTTAAAAATTTTAAAAAAATATATAAATATGAAACAGCTTAAAAAAAACAAACCAAAGGATAAAAATAGAAAAATTAAAGAAAAAATTTCATCCTAGGTGGGTTGCAAAATTTTGTACCCATTGCAGATTTTTCAATAAATTTTAATTATTTTAATTTATATGAGAAATCGTTACTTTTAAAAATGCACAATTTGAATGAAACTTTATTCTATATGGATTGCAAATTTGAATTTATACAAGAAATGAAATTTCACAAAATGTTTTTCGTGTTTTCTACAAGTATTTTGAACCAGGAAATTTATAACTAAACATTATATAGAGAAAAAGGAAATTATACAATAAAAAAAAAAATCCTTCAACTTATTTACTACACTCTTTAATATGGGGGAAATAAGAAACAAAAAGAAAATGCAGAATGACTTTAATATAGCTATGACCACCGTTCATGAGTGACTAACATGTTTGAATGATTTTCGTAATAATAATTGTCGTCTTTCAAGTTACTCATGATCAGTTCACATTTAACGTTTATGAGCTTTATAATATAACAAGGATAGAAGTGGTTGTTGTGTTTTTTTTTTCTTGTTTGTTTTTTGTTGTTGATGTTCATAGAGATAGAATATTAAAAATAATAAATCAAAAGTCATCTTTTTCCTATATTGTTTGTAATTAAAAGAAACATGACACAACTCAAAAGAATAATAATTATTCTTATTATTGAGAGAACTTTAATTTTTCTTCAAGAGATGCCATTAATCTTAATTTTTATCTTATATACGAACACACACAAATCAACAAACAATACAATATAGAAGAATTATACTTTAATATTAAGATGGTGGTTACACAAGACATTACAAAATAAGTAGTTACTTGTATTATGTATTTATTTAAGAGTAAAAGCTAAAAATCGATTCCAATGAGACATTGGAAAATTAGAAGTGATCAATTTACATAAAATGTCAAAAAATCAAATATAAAAACGTTCTTATTGATTTTACGAGTTTAATAAAAACTAAAAAAAAAATGTTTCATTTTATATTTTAAACTGCAGTCAAAACCAAAAACAATAAACCATTTTCATGAAACTAAAATATATCACACTTCAAGAAGTAAGTCTTAAACTATATAATATAACTTTTTAAAAGTTTATTGCTACTTTATTTGACTTATTATTGGAAATTACTCTTTTTTTTATATTTTATAGATTTTTCATTTATTATAAATTTTGACTTAAAAAAAAACTTTAGAAAAAGTCTTCAGACTCTTGTACTTAAAATGAAGTTATTTTAATCAATATTGTTATTTGTACATGTTGTTCCCATCACTTAACAATAACTTCTGTACGACGTGTATAAGGTCAGTTTATTTATTCAGCTTTGTATTTTATACAAAAAAAAAGTCACCTTCCAATCAATCACTTTTTGTTTATGTTGTGTCATTTAACTTAGTGTTTTCGGTATCCCTTTTTCTGTATTTTCTTGTACTTTTTTAAACATTACAGGAGCGTATAAACGGGTGTAAGTCTTGTTTTCAGTAAAAATGAATAAAGAAAAAAAGTAAAATAAATGACATACACAAGAATTTTTCTGGTGAAACAAATAGAAAAACATATGTTTCTATTTGTCAAATATAATTTTAGTTCTTTCTCATACTTCCCTTTAAACGTTAAGAAGAAGCACTCTAATTAAAGGTATCATTAGTACAATACCCTAAAAATAAGCTTAAATATATGCTCACCCTGTCTTATTTTTTTATGCACAGAATGTTAAAAATATTAGTTTCTGAATAACGTTAAAAAATTGGTTAGATTTACGGAACAATTGAACATGACTTTACTGTGGAAAATTTACATTTCGTGTGTAAAATGTTTAAAATTTGTATTTTCTGAATCATTTGATTCATTATTCATTTGATATTTTTCTCATAGATTTTTCTTTCTAGATGAAACTTATTGTTCTGTATTCAAAGGTGAATTTATATGATACATGCAATAGGGATTATATGTTGATTCTAAACACTTTATAGGTGGTTTCGATACATATAAAGTGGAATTGAAAAGGTCGTAATTTCAATTTTTATTTTTCACAAGTTTATCTTTCCCTTTTTCCCCCTTCTGAATATTGAGAAAAAATACATAAGAGGATTAGATTTATTTACGTCCTTTGTCATCTTTAATAAAAACAAAAATGTAAAAGCTTTAAAAAAGTGTATTTTATATTTATTGATTGTTCTGTCACAAGCGTCTGTTTTTCTTTCATCTTTTATATTATTTTTTTTATTATTTTCCATTTTGTTGTTATTGTTGTTATTTGGATCTTGCAACTTTTTCTTTTTCTTTATTTTTTCTTTTTTCATATTTTCCTGCCAATCAAAGTTTAGTAACAAAAATTTTTATTAAATGAATTTCGAACATAAAAATGAATTGATTAATGATTTGACATGACACTAAAGAATCGAGACTGTGGAATGAGTATAAAAAAGAAAAAAGAAGATTATGTTGTGCAAGAAAAAATAAAATTGTTTCTCTTCTTCTTGTTTTTTTTTTTTGAACAAAATTTAAATTGGTGTACTCGCATAATTTTTTAGATTTTACAAAATCATTATCATTATTACACAATGCCATTTAGGCAATTTATTTGCTACACACCCCTTTATTACGAAGTGATAAATTAATTGAAATTATATTTACTAAAAAATTAATTAAATTGAATTTTAAAACGTTTTAGTAAATTTATTTGACAAAGGACTGATTTAATGCTTCTTCAAAAATTTGATTTGATCACATGAGAAAATTTTCTAATAAAATAATTTTAATTAAACTTTTCCATTCATCTATAGAATGAGTTGAAATCAAATTGGGAAAAGAGAAAGAGAAAAATCTAAAATTTTCTTAAAATTTAAATTTTCATTAAAAATATTCACACAAATTATTAATAATTTCGATTTTTTGTTTTTTGTTTTTTTTTTCAACACTTTAATAAAATCAATATTTATTTATTTTTTAATATCAAAATATTATTCATACATTTTCATTTCAAAAAGAATTCAATATTGGTAGATTTTATGTGTCAATTATTTTTCAACATATTTTCCATACATAAAAATTTCTAATACAATAACAACAAAAAAATATGAAATAATAATTTATTGACCACAAAATTTAATTGAGTTAAATGTGTTCGCACAATAAATAAATCATTATTAATTTATTGAAAAAAAGGCAATAAAATATTTGTCTGGTATAATTATTATTTTTATAATCATGCAGGAGTGAATAAACCCATAAAGAATGAGTTCAGATATAGGCTGGTTGACAAAAGGATCGATTAGTATCACAGTGCACAGTTTGTCCTTATTTATAATTTTTATGCTTTGTGAAGTTTTCAAACAATTGTAACATAAAGAATGAAAACAAAAAAAAATCGCATACTAAAGTTATTAAACAATAATTATTTAGCACATCTGTACCAACATGTTAACTTTTAGCGTATTCTTTAACAAAAAAAGTCACCCATCCAATCCCAATTTTACCACCTACAGACCATTTTGACAAAATTGAATTATTTTTGCTAGTAAACTTCTGTTCAAAGTTCAAATACTTTCATTCCTTTACTTTATTTTATTTTATTTTTCTCATTCTTCTTTTAAAATATTTTAAAAAATAAGGACTACCAATTGAATTAGTCTGACTATAGTATCTTAACTCTGAGAAAATTGTTTGCGGGAACGATCGTTTATGGAAAAAAAAAAATATCAACTACATACAATGAGCTGAAAAATTCGTTCCTATTGTTAATGGTATGAGCAGATTTGATTCGTTTCTTCTTTAAAGTTTTCTTAAATTTTATTACATTTTGTATGAATTTAATGATGAAAAATAATATTCATAAAGATTTTTAATTTTGCTGAAGGTGTATTGTGGTTACCGGCTGTCTGTTATCACAATCAAATTTAAATTTAAAGTTTTATTCTCTTCTAGGATTGAATAAAAGTATTTCAACTCAACTTATTATTCGTTTCTACGTCACTCAAATAAATTTCTGTATACAAAAAAAAATGTGACACGAATATATTCTTCTCATTTTTAATGATTTTTTTTTTCTTTTATTCATTGTGAACGATTTAAAGTTATTCGAAACCACACACTTGAAATAAGCTATTTATAGAAAGAATGAAAAAAGTGTCTAGGGAAGAAAGGAGATCCTGTCTGATGTCATGAAAAAGTTTCTACAATTTTTCTCTTTATATAACTTTCAACTCCTTCTCTCTCTCTCTCTATATTTTTTTTTCTCACAAACATCATCATCATCATCATCATCATTATGTAAAAAGTAATATTAGGGGAAACTTAGTTCAACAAAGGTGTGCGTCCTTACTAAATGTATGCTCCTTTCTTATTGTTTTGTATTTTCTTTCTTGAATAAGTTTTTATTTTCTTGTCTTCTCATATCAGTTGTCCAAAGTTTGTCTTATTGTTTGAATGGTTGTTCTTTTCTTCCTTATCATCAACACCAAAATGAACATTGTACATTGTCGTAGAAGATAAAGTAAAGAATAAAATTAATACGTGATTAAAATTTAAATTGGTTGATGTATCTAAAGTAAAAAAATAAAACAAGGTAAAAAATCGAGTTTTCCTTTAGTTTAACTTTCAAGTCGAACCAATTCAATTTAATTATAATTAAGGAACAATTGTAAAAAGTATTAAAAATGTGATAAAAAATAAATAGTTTTATAAGAAAAAAAAGAGAAAATTAAAAAACTAATAGATTTTAAATTCACTTCATGATCACTTCACTTCCATTTATCCATTTCACCTAAACTAAGTAACTTAATATTGTCAAAAATGAAAACAAACTGGATCGCTATTTTCTTTGTTTTTCGTCTTTTGTAAAATGATATTCAATTTTGCAATTTTCCTTTCAACCTTTTTAAAATGGGAAAAAAAAATTGAAAAAACGTAATAAAGAAATTGGAGAGAGTAATAAACGGATAGAATAAATGATTTAACATTAAAGAGTAAAGACAGTAAAGGTAAAAAATTGAACAAAAAATAATTATGTTAAAATTACAAAATTTTTAGAATGATTTGTTCAATTTTTACATTTTTGTTACATGGAAAATGACTATCTGAAGCGGAAATAAATCCATTATTCATGCTTTCATTTTTTTTTTGTGCAATCGGATAATCCTGAATGGGGGTTTTTCCGCAGTAGCAAAACGTATATAATATAATATTTTTCTTCTTTTTTTATTATTTTATTTCATATGTTTAGTTGATAAACAGAAAGTGCGTATGTGGCAATAAATGAGAATTAAAATTTTTAATTGTGAAACCAATAAATAACGTAAAAGAATATATCCGTACAGAATAGATGAAAATTTCAATCAAGCTTTTTATGAGAAACCAAATAAGCCAAACACAAATATCTTATGTGAAACCACTACAATTTCCTATTTCATTGAATAATTTTTAATTAAAATAAATTCAATTTTTAATCAACATAATTGAATAAAATAAAATTGAAAATTAATCAAATTTGTCTGTATGCAAAAACTTATTATCAACTCAACATCATATAACTAAAAAATATGATACCACATATTCCCAAAGTGTGAAAGGGTTAAGTATATTTTGAATGATGTAAAATGTATAGACTATACAACCATCTATCTATTTACTGATCCTAATTCAATAAAATATACCTTTATACGATCTGGAATGAATGTCATCAACAAAAACGTTTTATTCGTATACATTCAGAAGCAAAAAAAAATACTCTCAAAAAACAACAAAAAAAAATAAAATAAAGGATTATTATCACACCTTCTTCAATGGATCAATGGAAATTTTGTTTGGATTCTTATTACACATTTATATTTATTTGATTTTAACGAAATTAAATTTTATCTTTCATATCCTTTTGTATACTGAATAAGGTATATTGTAAATAAGTGATATAAGTATCATGATTTTAATTTAATTAATTAATTGAATTCATTGTCTGCATCTTCTTTTTATCTTTCAATTTTAATAGAAAAACATTTATGAACATAATTCATTATATATTTTTAATGTACAGATTTTGCTTTCAATTAAATTTCTTGTCAGTTCAATGATTATTTATTGTATATATAAACGTAAATTATTATTACTTAACGACTAATAATAAATTCTATTTATAGAAATTGCATTTTGTGATAATATTTTATTGATTTCCCATTTTACCTTCGAGATAAAATTTTTACACTGCAGCCAGCTTTATTTCTTTATAGGTGGAACATCAAAAGTTTATTATATAATTGAATTATTAATGAAACAAAAAAAAAGTCTGTCTTTTGTCTGTCTTTTATTTCATTTAATTATAATTATTCCCTTTCTCAACTGAAACACCAACAAAAATAAGTTTACTGAAACTTTTTTACCTTTAGCCAAAAACTATAATTGTATTAAATTATGTCAAAACTTTGTAAGCTTTCTTGTTTTTCTCACAACTAAAAATAAACTATGCCTTTAATAAAAGATGAAGACGAAAAAAAAATGTATTGTACCCTCAAAGGTAGGGTGTAATCAGTGAGCAAACTAAGCAGCTGTTGAAATATTTTCATTCATCAATCTATTATAAATTATTAGACTTAATTCGAAGCAGCTTTAAAGTTTTAATTAATTAATTTTTTTTTTTTTGGTAAAAAATAAATAAATTTCATTTAAACCAATAAATAAATTATCTTATAAAATCCCATTTAGATTATACGTTGTATATATAAAAACTGAACCCTAATAATTATAACAATTTACCCGCACTCTCGCAGCCTTGTTTGAAAATGAAAATTGGATATTGATCATTATTCCATAATTTATGTCAGAATTAAGATAATTTTAATTCATTTTATTAAAGTTTTAAATTAAAGATACATTCGAATATGTAATGTAATGTCTCTATGTAATTTTTACTTGATACATTCTCGTTTTAAGGATCCAGGTCCCGTTTTCCGTTACTCATAAAAAAATTTCTCCCGTTTTCGATGAAAAAATAAATGGGCACGTTATGTATTGTCCTTTTGAGAATAGAATATATTTTATAAATAGACTGAGAATTTTCTAAAATATTCTCTACACTACAATAATAATAAACTTTAAAATTTTGAATTTTTCTATTGTTGAATATTTATATGTCTCTGTCTATCTGAATAAAGTCTTTTCTTTGGTATGTTACATAGAAAATGTCTGGAGAAGATCCTTTTTTTCATCATTTTACTTAACAAAAAAAAACAACAACAACAATAAAAATAAAACAAAAAAAGGAAACTATGTCGTTATTTCTTTTTGATAGAATATTTTAACAAAGACCACAGATGTTTAACTTAGACTAACTTGTTTTTTTTTTTATTATTATTATTATTTTCAATTGTAAGAATTTTTTAATTTTCTAAATTTCATTTTGTTGCTGTTGTTATTGTTAATCATGGTTTATTCCTCTTTGTATACAGTCAGCCTTTCATTTAATAAAATTTCGTTGGCCAATTACAAACGTTTACATAAAATATTCTGTTTACAAACAATTAATCAAAAAATAATAATAATAATTTACTTTACTTTCTTTCTCTTAGAAATACGTAATAAAAGGACAATGTAATCATGATTGTAACATTTATAATGTTATTTAATATTAAATATTGTTGGTACCTATATACATCTACTAATCGAATTTCACATTATATTTCTCACCTCCACCCACACACATCCATGATTATTTTAAATGGGTTAATCATTATTACAAAATATGCTTTAACATATTTATTTTATTTATTAATTTTATTAAATATTGTTTTATGTACTGAATCTCATTTAATGTTGTGAAAATATTTACGCAAGGTTAATGATCTCATGAGTTCAATTCTCAAATTTTATACAAAAATTGTTTAAATACAATTAGTTTCCGTAATTTTTCTTCAGAATAGGTTCATACCAGACAAGTTAAATATTATTCACCAAACAACAATAGGTACAATTGAAATATTGATTTTAAATAAAATGTTTGATCTTGTTATTATTTTTATGTTCGTCGTCATTCTAATTTTTAAGTAACAGTTTCTTTTTGCGTACGTAAGAATAATATTTTTCATGATATTTTGTTACTGCTTCGGTTGAATGTTAAATATTGATCATAAATTCTTGGTAGTTACTTAAAACATCTTTATTAGACCAACAAAGAAAAAGAAAAAAAAATCAACATCATTCTGCAGAGAGAATATAAACTTCAAGATTATTTTAAGGTAAGAGAAAAAAAAATATTAAATTTTCGATTTTAGAGGTGCTCAAGGGGCTACCTTTTTATCTTCTTTCTTTATTTCGGTCTCTCTCTTCTTTATAAAATTTCAAGTAGGGTTCTGATTTTACTCTTGAAGAAAATGAAATAGATTTTCTTTTCTTTCGGTAAATGAAAAAGCTAATATCAATAAATTTCGGTAAATTGAATTCTAAAAAAAAGGGAACAGGCACAAAATGTATTTCTGAAAACAGAAAAAAAAAGATAGGAAATGGGAAAGGGTAATGAAAATAAACAAATACAGATTTAAATTTTTTCTTTTTTTATTTTTATTTTATTATTAAATTTTATTTATCTAAATTTTTACAATAAAAAAATTGTGACATTTTACAAAAATTTTTGACCACATTTTTTTTTCTTTGTTTTCTTTTTTACATAAATTTATTTACTTATTTATTTTGACACAAATACAAACAATATTAAATGTTTTTTTCATTTTTATTTATAAAATATTTTCATTATAAAAAAAAAAGTTTTTCATTTTTCATGAATTTTTTCAGTCAACAAATTTTGTCAAGTATTTTCTTTTTTCTGTAGATTTATTAATTAAAAAATTCATGGACTTGCAAAATTTGTGTGGAACATTATATTAATGTGTGATCAATAATAAAAAAGAATAAAGTTATCATAGAAATTAAAAGAGGAAGAATGACGAAATTTGATTAAAGAACCAAGATAAATCAAGAACAAGAAATTTTTAGTAATAAGTTCAGGAAATCAAATTATTAGAATAATAACGGAAACAAAGTTAGACTACAAAATCAGAGATCACTTTTCTATTCTGATAGAAATTTGCAGGAAAATGATTTTAAAAAATTCGATCGTGTAATACGAGCTTTAAAAAAATGTACACAAAAGATTTACCGAGGCAATATGATATTATTGAGATTTCTGTTTTTTTTTTGAATTGATTTGTATTTATTTAGTATGAAAAATAATAAGAGTACAAATAATTCAAAGAAAAACACAAAGAACGTTTAAACAAATGTATTATTTCAGTTTTCTTAGAAAAAAACTTAATATTTTACAAGTCAAGAAATTATAAAAGACAAAAAATAAACTAATATATTTAATTGATGAAAAATTAAAAACTTCACTGATGTTCTAATGGAACATTTTATAAAACTTTAAAAAAGTTTTATGTTGTTTTTTATAAGATAAAAGTTACAAAAATTTTCATTAGATCAAAGGATAAAACTCACAAATAATCATCGTGCAGAAAAACTCGTTATTTCATATGTAAATTGTTTTCTTAAGTTTAAATTAATAAATTTATTAGAAAAATTAAATTTTAAAATAAAAGCACATGAAACATTTTATGACGACAACAAAATGGTCGACAATGTCACAACCATTTACAAAAAAAAAAAAAAACAAAAAATAATATTAAATAAAAAATGTCATTTTTTTAATAATTCAATTCAAATGACGATGTTTCACAAAGTTTTAATGATAAACTTCGATAGAATTGATTTTAATTAAAAATTAAAAAGTTTTGCTGCCATGAAATTTCATACAAAAATTTTATACAAAAAAAAAAAAAGATTAATATTAAAGAGGAACAATAATTAATTAAAGAGAAAAGCTTAATTAAAGAAAAATAGCTGTCAAAACGAAATAATAAAACAAAAAAAAAAATACTGAACTTTATATAAATATTATACTGAACATGGCTAATGAATCACAGAGGTTAGTTTTTTTGTCCAAAAACTGGGCAAGATTATTTTTTTTTTTTTTCAGTTTTATTATTTATTATTATTTGTTTGCTTAAGTAAGAAGATTTTGGCACTAACAATTATTTCTTTCTTATTTTATAAAATTTTTTTTACACTTTTAAAAATAAAAACTTAACTTTTTTTTTGTAAAAAAAAAAACTAACAAAGAAACAAATTTATACCTGATATAGTCAATAATATATAAACTAAAAAGAGAAAAAAAGAGTAAATTAAAAGTAAAAAATATGTTAAGACGCCTCCATATTTCGATGTACAGTAACAGGCACAAGTATATGATTTGGCGGTAAGGAAGGCAACATTGTTTGGCTAGGATCAATTGTTGTAAAAGTTGTTTTAGGACGATCGATTGGTATCAAATTTAAATGATGATTATTATGTGGACTTGATACTGATGTATTTATTGATGCTGAATCAGACATTGACATACGTTTTTGTTGTATTAATGGATCAATTAAAGTAAAACAATGATGTTCACTATCTTCATGTGGTGTCATTGTTGAATAACCATTATCTGAATCACCATTTGGACGTCTATAATTTGTTGCAATACGATATGGTGATATTTCAGATATAACTAAATTACTATTTGCTGCTGATAAAAGATTTTGATTACCATTTCCACCATTCATGTCATTATCATCATGTGGAATAATGTCTTTAAAATCTAAATGTGACATTGGCATACCACAATTATCTGGTATTGAATCAACATATAAATGTTCAACTGTTTCACCACCATCTAAATTTTGTCTATAACAATACATCGCAAAACCAACAACCAAACATAACGAAATTATAGCACCAACAACTGGCCCAATTGCTGAATATGCTGGAGGTATTATTTGATCTATAATTGCAGCACCTAATTGTCCATCACCGTAAGGTGTTATTGATCCAAGAATTCCATTGAAACATGTCAATTGTGATGTACAAAATGGTGCATTTAATAAAGTATCACCGTCTACATCTAGTTGACACCATTCACAACCAATGAGCCCTAAAGATATATTTTATTTGTACTTGATATTTATACAATGTTATCAATGTTTCTAGTTGAACTAAATAATAATAATGACATTTCAATCTTATTTTTTGCTTGAATGATTTTTCATTACATTTGGATGAACAATAATTGATGTTTTACGTATGTAAAAAACTAATACAGTTTATTTAGTGAAAACTTGCAAAAGTGAATAATAATGAACAAATATATTACGTTGCAATCTACTTCTATTTATTATTTATTGATTTCACTTACCTAAACAATCAAATTGTGTTGTATATAGTTCACAATTGATATGAACACACGGATTCATCATATCAAATTTTCTATCAGAATCTTGTAATTGTATCATAAGAAATTGTTCAGGAACAGCAGGACATATTGATACTGTTGACTCTATTATTGTTGTATCATCAGACATATTCAATTTTATATTCTCAAAATATTTATAATATTCGCCTGATTTTGAACACTTTAAATCAATATTATTTGTATGATTTAATAATAATGGACATTCGCAGGGACATTCACACTCTGTTTGTTCCATACGGTTACAATTTAAACATAATCGATCAACCTTTAATAAAAATATAAATTAATAAAAATTTAAATAGATTGTTCAAAACAAAAAATTGACTCAACTCTACTGCATGGACAAAAAGCACCATCATCATGTGATGAGTTTACAATTCCAACAAATAAATTCGTACCAGGTACTGATGTTATCTGATATTTTGTACGTTCACCAGGTACAAAATTTGTTAATACACCATTTAATGATGTATTAAATTGATAAAAGCGTTGTATTGTACGATTTAAATAATTGCTACAAATATTTTTTTGCACTAAAATTTTATGATTTAATATATCATTGGCAACATATGATTCTTTATGTGTTATATGTTCAGCTGAACGTCTTATATTATTCATTGTCATTGGTTTTAATATTGTTGGATGACCAATTAAAAAACCTTTATCTTCCATTAAAAAACATTTAACATTTTGTTCAGAACAATAACCAGATGCTTCCAAAATTAATTTATAAAAAAGACCTTGTGGTACATCCATTGAAACAACAGCAACAGGTAGATCTGTGTGTGCACTATGTAATGCATTTGCTTTACCTTCAAATATTGTATGTGAAACAGTCACAATATAACCGGCTCCACCTATTAAAATTTATTAAGTTTTATAACTTTAGTCCACTTTAAATAATATGAAACTGTTCTACGATCTAATAAACTAGTTTATGATTCAAATGAACCCATTTTATATTGTAAACTAACATTTTCTACGTATGATTAATTGTTTGAAGCTAATTTTTTTAAATATTTGTTGTTAAATATTTCTTAACATATTCTGTAACTCACTATAATCAACTTGAATTCAATAATTTTGGCTTACCTAAATCAAGATAAGGTTCAGTAAGAACAATTTTTCCAGGATGTTCCATTGCTTTGATAAACCAATTTCGTCGTGTTGGTTCAAAATCATTTTCTAAAACACAACCTGGATAAACGAGCATTACACCATTAACCGTTGTAATATATCTTCTAATAACATATTTTTTTAATGAACTTCCTTGTAAAAATTTCTCTTTTAAATAAAACATGACTTTCTGTAAAACGGAAACATCATCACGAACTTCTTTTACAACCCCGGGATTTGCTAAAAGACGTGTCCTATCTTTTATATAAGATAAAATTGTTTGAATGTAATGAATTGTATTATTTTCATTCGTTTCTTTATTATTTTTAAGATGAATAAATGGGGACGGAAATGCAGATGGGCTCAAATAAAATGTTCCATTATCTAATGTTGCAATTTGACGAAAGTGACGGCACAAACGATTTGTTTGTGATGTTGAAACTAAATCAATACGATGATAAAGTAAATTTCTTTCATTCCGAGGAAAATAACGTACTTTCTCTGATGGACTTTTAAAAGTTTTTTTATGGAAATTTGTTGAAACAATAACGATTATATAAAAGTTAATAGCGCGACTCCAACTGTATGTGATCTGAAAATTAATTAAGTTTGAAAAATACATTGTGTTACTGACGGGAATACGCAAACAAACCCAATCCGATTAAACGAATTACAAAATGGTTTCTTTATCAAATAATATAATTTAAAAATTACTTACAATTTTATTGTCAGTAATTTCTTCAATAGTCACATTTCCGGACTCAGTCCTAAATATTTGTTCACGAACCTCATCGAATCCATTTGTAGATTCAAAATATCCAATATCAACTGAATTTAAATCTTCCATTGTTTTAATTGGTCTTGGAAATGATGGATGCATAATTGTTTTACCATGAATATCAATCATAAATGCATAAGAATTTTTATAACGATTATAATATGTTACATCTTCAGCTAAATCACTTAAATAAAAATCAATACCAAAAATTCCTTTATCTTCACATGATTTTGTCATTGAAACAAGCAATTCTTTTGAATTTGGATCAATTTTTGGCAAATGTAATTCAATATTTAAATTAAGAAATTTAGAATCATAAAAATTATTAAAAATTTCATAACTTGGCACCAATAGATCAGGATAATTTTCATTAATAATATGCATTGAACCAGTTGTATTAAATAATTTTTTTCCCTCCAATTCAACAACATCTAAATAATATTTTGTGTAATCTTGTAAAGATAAATCATTAAGAAATTGTTTCTCATACAAAATCCGTTTTTCATCTGAAATGGGGGAAATTAAAATTATTATATCAGAAATTACTTACAAAATTTCATTTAAAAAACTAACCAAATATAGCAAATGTATTTATTAAAATTGGATATGGAAGTTCACGTTGTCTTATAGCAATTGTCTCAAATACAATATTAGCTTCAGTAAATGGTAACAAACCACGACTAATATAAAGTATCATAACAGGAAATGGTGCTTCATTTAATTTTGTTCTTAAAAATTCTTTTAAAACATTAAATGAAGTATTGAATCCAAGTGAATGATTTGTTGCTCCCGAACCAATTGTTAAATCATCAATAAATTTAAAAAGATTATCTTTTGATTCATGTTTTGGATGTAATTTTTTAGGACGTATTTGATTGATAGATTTACGATGACATTTATGTGTAAAATCTGTGAATAATGTAACAACATCTGAAATTGTTATGATTTCAATAAAATCATCATCATTTAAAATATTTATAACCGATTTTGCTGAAAAAAATTATAAAAAAAAAATTAATTAAAATAAGACAATTAACACCCATTATCAATAAAACAAAATTACCGGACGATTTTACTATTTCTAATTGAGCTCTGGTTAGTGCTTTTCCATTATCAATTAATAATAAAATATGTTTATTTTTTATTGCTGAGACAAATAAATGTCTTAAATTTTTTTCAATAACTTTTTCTTGGCATCCAATTAAATTTGTTTCTTTTTTTGAAACAAAATATTGTTGTTTTGAATTTAATGAAATTGGTTTTTTTCTAATTATTTGATGAAGTAAACTTTGTAAATAGTTATCAAAAAATCCACCTCTTATAATATTATGTGTTAAATTGTTTTGTAGAAATTTTAATATTTCCAATTCTTCGTTGCCATATTTAAAACCACGATCTTTATTTTGTAATTCATTTGGACATGGATTTATCATTGTCTCAATTGTTTCATTATTCCCAACAACAAAATTACATATATCAATTATTATATTTGATGTTTGATTTAATTTGTCTGTTAATTTTTTAGACATATTTCGCACAATTTCTAAATCATTTCTAATGAACGAATTAAAATACATTGAATCAAAAATTTCCTAAAAAAATTAAACAAAATATAAATAACTATTTAGCCTCATTAATGATATTCCCGATTTCCAGGTCATGGTAAAATGATAAAACAAATTTCATCTGTTGAATGAGCAATTTTCCATCATCTTTCCATGAACTGGCTATCATCTTTTATTTTACCTGAATCACTGGAATACCCAATTCATTATTTCTTATTTCTTTTAATTTTGATTCTAAATCACCAGTTAAATCAAGTACATTATATTCGTTGTTGTTATTATTATTTACATTGTTGTTGTTATTATTAATAGGCACTTGATTTGCCTGATTTGTTGTTGTTGTTGTTATTATTAATGAAGGCAATGATGATTTTATTTTTTGTTTTATTTCTGTATTTAAATGTTGACTAAAATCTTTACTTAAACTATCATTTAAGTATATAGGAATAGGAGGAACATAATTATTTGTATTTACATTTTTAATTAAACAACTAAGTAATACAACAACAATGGTTTGAAAGAAAATTATTGCTAAAAAATTATTTTGTTTATTATATTTCATCTTTGTTTTTTAAACATTTTTTATAAATTATAATTGAAACACTTTTATTATTACTATTTAAAAATGAAGTTTTATTTTTATTTAATAGCAAATATTATTGTTATTATAATTTTGTAAACACTAAAATTGAACAACACAATATTTTTGACATTTTTTAACAAACTTCTCTTTTAACATTTTATTTCTATTAAAACTTTTGTAATATTTGTCTTTAAATTGTTTACATAAGAGTCTATTCAAACAATGAACTTGGTTTTCTTTATTAATTTTGTTTTAATGTAAACTAAAATCGGTATTTTACAATTCTATTTTAAGAGAGTGATTCCATATTCCAAATTATTGTTTTGACAGCTTATATCGTGGAGCATGAAGTTAGCTACGAGTTATAAAACTATGCCCATTTTTTAGTTATTGTTGTGGATATTGTTAGAAAATTTAAATGTAATTTCGTCAGTTTATTTTTATTAAATTTTCAGGAAATTTATATTGCATTAGAAAAATATTCGAAAAAAATTATGATTGTTGTTTTGAAAATATTTTTTTTTATTTGATTTATCAAAAAAAATTAATTCTGATTATCATAAATATGTATTTGAAATCTATTGTGTAAATAAATCTTTTTGTCTAATAAAACTCTTTTTTGTGTATGACGATTATATTGTCGTTCCAGTAATTTTTTTTTTTTTATAAAAAAAATCTAGGTCACTAAAACTATGTGATATATATCATGTTGTTTTGTGTTTGTCCCATATACTAAACACTTGTCCCTCTTCTAATGCTGGCTTTATTAAGTTAATATTGTGGCCTTTCTTACAATAAGAAAAACCGAAAAGAGAACAAAAGGGAACAATAATATAAAAACTTTAAGAATGATTTAACATTTTTGTTTCTTTTCTCTTATTATATGAATGAAACAAAAGAAATAAAATGTTCTAAATTATGAGGAAATTTATTCTGTTCATGAAATACAAATTCATATAAAATAAATATTAATATATGTACGTCTGTGTATATTTGAAAATATATTGACAGAACAGAAAATAATTAAACGTTTTGTCAATTGATGTGGTCTTATTTATAGGTATATAAAAGGAAAACCTTACAGTTGTAAAATACAGAAAAACTTTTATATACTATTATGTATATATGTATATATTTTATATCAAAATATTTTCTAAATTTTCAATGACGCATATAACAAAAAAAAAAAAAAACTGAAAGTCTACATACCATCAAAATCTGAATATAAAATAAAAAATCTGCTCTTATATTTTTTTTTATTTTTATATAAAATGAAAAGTTAATCAAAAAGAAAAAAAGAAAAAAAAAATTATATTAAATGATTTTTAATTAAAAGTTTTTTATAGTCCAAAAAAAAAAATGTTTAAAGAATGGAATGAAAAGAAAAGAAAATAAGAATAAAGACGAAAATACTTAATAATAAAAAGGGCTATCCGGAAAATCGCTTAGAAATTAAATTAAATCGTAAAATAAAAAAAAATAAAACTTTTTCGTTTTTTTTTTTTTCTGATCGATGATTTATTTATTTTCTTATTTTTCTTTATTATATTTTCTTTTTAAAATTCTAAATTGAATTTCATAATATTCTGAATGAACAATATAATATGATTAAGAAAACATTGACATTTTGGACATTTACCTAAATTTTCCATAATTAATTTTTTTTTCGGATTTTACGAATGCTTTTCGATAATCTAAATTTTCATTCATCTTTTTTAGAGAAAAAATTTTATTTATTATTTGATTCCTTAAGTCGGTAGGATATATGTTTTATGCTATTCCCATAGCATAACAGGAAAACAAATTGGAAATCCGAGATCCGTTAAAAAGTTGAACGACTACATTATTCTATTCATAACCAAAGTTATTTCACAATTACGAAAAAGTGTATTAAACCTTCACACAAATTACAAACTGAAATATCTTCAACCACATAAAACGTTTAATCCATTTAATTTTACTGACATTACTAAATTTATATGTGGAAATAATGGTAGAAAGATCCGGTAAAATTTTTGTAATAATAATAATAATAATAATAATAATAATAAATTCTTATTTCAATTTCAATCAAGGAAAATGAACATAAATGATTGAGAAACCAAAAAGTTTAATCTATGAATGAAGATATTTAAACGGTGACAAATTTGTCTGGAATTTCATTTGCCATCTTGACCTCATGTAACATTAATAATTCATAAAAAATACATTACATATACTGAAATAATATGTGTCTTTTGAAAGGATGAGAAAGTAGATGAAATTTTTCAGTCTTTAAGCAATATTTTCTGTTTACCCGTTTTATTATCCCTTCACTTAATATTACGTTTTAAAAAGCTTTTTCTCTCGATTTTTTATATCGATTCCAAATAAAATCAAGTTAAAGTTTTTTAATGAAATAATTTATTGAATTTATATTTAGCATTAATCGAAACTTATAATGAAAGTGATTACTTCCTACCCATTGACCGCACTATGACCCTTTCTCAAATAAGAAAACTTATGTAATATAATGATAAGAAATTTATGAATTTAATTAATAAATTCAATAATATCTTCGTGTTTTAAAATTCCCATGTTAATTCAAGTAGACTCGCATATAATCATAAAAGATTCTTTATTCATGCATTATATTGTTTTAAAAACTTAAAGTTTAACGGTTGTTCTGTGGTTAATTAACCGGAACTTAGACCCTATTTTACATATCTTTTCTTTAAAATCATAACATAATAAAGGAAAATTTAGAACTGATCTCCATATTATAGGTATATAGTTTTTTCCGCCATCTTTCTTTATTGTTAAAAAGCTTATTTATGTGTACTTAAAAGATGACAGTTATACGAGTAACAGGCCTAGCTTTTTGTTAAACTTTTTAGTATACTAAAAGATTTTAGAATAAATATTTTGCTTTTCATTATTTTTAATAATTTTTACATGAAAAAATTAACATCATCGTCACGCATGGCATACATAGATTTTATCGGGAATTTATGTGGTCCCTATTTATTTATCCCTTTTATTTATTAATATAATAGTTGTGTGGAGTTGATTGTAGATATATGTATATGACGTGGCGCCTCAAAAACGGTGTGGGGTTTTATTTCACCCATCAATGTTACATGCAAAACACATCAAAATTTCACTGTATCAATGAACATTTAATTCAAAGCACGTACGAACAACGTCAAAGGGTATATATTTTTTCATTTTAGTTGGATTATATGATGTTTTTGTTGATATTCGAATATTTTGACAAAAATTAAATTCTTTTTCCGTGTATATATTTATTTTTCTTTTGCATTGGACCTATAATGAAATGAATCTTCAACAATGAGATAATCAACGACAATTTTTTGTTAGATAGAAAATGTTTTATGTATTAATTTTGCGAAAAAAAGTAAGGATTATGATTTCTTGTAGTTGATGGTAATGATAATGATGGTGATGACTAAAAGATTTTATGTATTAAACTTTATTTTATAATCATACAAAACGATAACTTTTTCACAATATCGGCATCATTTCATGTTCTTATAATTCACTTATATCCTTTTCTTCCTATAATTTTTTTAATGCTCCCACGAAACGCTAATAAAAATAATGCAAACAAAAATGAAAGGATACATAAAAATATAAATGAATTCATTCTATTTAACGTAATTAACGTAACGTAAAGAATATAAAAGATTATAATTTATTCATAAACACAACGCGGAATAATGTCAAAAGGCAAATGGTGTTGATATCTTATTTTCACCTTTTTCGCATTTTCCCTTTTCCCCTTTTTTGTTGATATTATATTTTCACCATTTTATACATGAAAGAAAACTTTACTGATATTATATGTCAGTAAGGTATAGAGGTAGGTTGTATAGAGTGTAAGTATATATAGGTAACTCTTATTCTATATTTTATTTTTCTTCTTTTTCTTTTAGGAATATAAATAATTTTGTGTGATACATCAACAGTAATTATACGTACATGATACAAAAAACATATGGCAACAACAAATAAACAAGAAAAACGTACATAAACATATCACATAACAGAACATCATATAACATAACTGGAGAAGTTACAATTTTATACTTTCATTAAAACATGAAAAAGGTCATTAATCTACATTTTATCACTTTGACTTGAAGGCATGTTTTAGTAGGCCAGTTTAGACGATATCACTTCTATTTTTTGTTGAAGTTTAAGAATTGTGTTGATGGGTTAGGGTGGTTGTAGCGATCGTTTTTATGATTTAACCTTCTCTTCTCTTTTTTTTTTGTTTCCTTCTTGACTTTTCTCTGTTTTATAACTATTTATAGTAAATACGGGAGAAATCTTTACCATCGTACACACACGCATACCAACGATCTTTGCCCTTGACATTTTTGTTAATTGTGATAATAATCCACTATAAATTGTTAAGATTTAAAGGATAATTTTTTGTCAAACCCTTTTTATAGATCTAAGTAAACAAAAGCATCATAAATATTTTCCGAAAATAAAACTTCTTCTTTATTTTTATAAAGATTTGAAATGAGAAAAATGAATGAAAAAAATATAAATTTACTGGGCGTCTCCACTGACTTGATTTGAATAAAAATGATAAAAAATCCGATTCGAGATTTGTGATTTTCTTAGAAAATAAAATGTGAAGCAGAATATTCACATTTTGCCAATGTAAATTCAAAATACACAATATCCGTTTTACAGTTGTAATGTAGCTTTTTTTTCTTGAATTGAACTTTTCATTTTCTTTCTAGTAGTATAATTTTTGATTTCTTTTTTCATTTATTATTTTTCTTTTGAGATAATAATATTGTATAGAGTTTTTTCATAGTTTCTGTTCCGATCCAATTCATTTTTTGATTATACTTTTTCAATTTTATTGCTGTTGTTGTACTTCTTATATAGATTTTTGTTGTTGTTTATTGATATTTATTGTTGTTGTTCTTCTTTCTTGTTATAACTTTTATTTACTTGTTGTTTGTTTGTATTGCTTCTTTTTTTTAACGTTAAACTTTTTTTTTCTTAATATTTTCCTCTTTCAGTTTTTTTGATTGATATTAAAATTTGAGTTATTGGAAAATATTAAATGCATTCTTTTACAATAAATAAGTAAAATCTAATTTTCAATATATCTCTTATAAATGGTTTGAGATTAAAATGGATGTTGTTGTTATAACACGAAACAAAAAAGAAGATATATCACACGTCTTATAGAAATAAGTATAAAAAATCTCTATTCGAATTCTTTTATAAATTTTCAAAAGGTAGAAAACAAAATGGAAATTCAATAAAAATCGTGTTACTCCATGTATATTGTATTGTTGCATTCTGTAGAGTTTCATAAGGTTGAAGGTACAATAAAACTAAATGAAAAGTATAAAGAGAAAGAAAAAAATGTGACATTATTCCACATTAATACATAAAATGAATTCATTGATTTGCTTTTGTGTACAGAATTTTCATTCAATGTATAAAATGCATTTCACTAAGAACATTTGTACATATCAATACATTTATCCAGTATTTTCTAGCATAAATGGAAGGTGTATTTTCAAACATACCACCACATACAATTTAATTAGCAATTATTGGATAATTACACATTCCAATTTCAATTCAGTATTTCACATATTATAAAAAAAATGGAAACTCATGTTGTTGACGTCAAAATTATGCTATTCATGTTTTTGTTAAAGAAAAAAAAATGTATGTAATAATGTGAAGCTTTTGAACATATGCTGGAAAATATGATGTGATGTTGATATCTACATCATAGATCATAATAATGACAAACTAAAAATATATATTTTATATATTTAAAACGATAATTATCATAACAATATAATCCTACATTTATGTAGTACGTTAATTTAACTTTTTTTTGTACATACAAATTTCTCTTAGTAATGTTGTTTGGTAGCATTTAATTTTATTATCATTTAGTATTTTATAGTATACAGTTTGTATGGGTAGTAAATCAATTTAATGGAATATCATCCTATTATTCATATTGTCATTCTCTGAGTTTTATTTTTTTTGTCGTTTTTTTTTTTTATTTTCGGTTTATTGTTTGTTTCTTAATAATTAAATAAAAAATAAAACTATTTTCTTTATCTTTGGAAAAATAAATTAGGAAACGAATAAACACAATAAAAACAAAAAAAAATATAATTGGTTTATGAATAATCAAAGTTAAATAAATTATAATAAGAATTTAGTATAATGAAAAAAAAATCAAAGAGAAAATTTATAGAAGGAGGAATAACAAAAAACCATTTTTTGCTAATTTTTCGATTGTAAAAAACTGAGAATCTATTTTATGCTTTGTGTAATCCGAGTTATGATTTTTATTGAGTGTTATGTATTTTCTCAATAAATTAAGGACATGGAATTTTTTTTAACGTTGTAACTAAATTAAATTTATTTAAACAGAAAAATCTTAAGACAACTTATATATAAAAGTGAACCTTGAATTTTCGTTTTATATTTGATTTCAACAATGATGTGATAAAATTTGTACTTTCCTAATGTAAAAATTATTTTATATTAAATCAATTTCGCTTTTATATACAGAAATTAAAAAAGTTAATTGAGAATTTACTTCTTTTTACCATTTTCTACATTTCCAATTGTCATTTCATTTTCATAATATTTTATTAATGTTTAATAGGAATTTTGAAGGATTTTTAATTAAAATCGACGAAGGATGATGTTGTAGAAGAATAAAATCAAAAACAAAATGAAACAATTGTCCTGATTTTTATTTATATTTTTTTTATTCTTTTTTTGGGTACAAGGAAATTCAAATTCAAAGTAATTATTCATGGTGGAAAACCACAAAGAAAATGAAAAAAAAAAAAAAAGAAAAGAAGACGAAAGAGAAACTGTCTGGGGTAAAAATAATCAGAAATAGACAAGTTATGAGACAGCTGTTTCATTTTAATTTCATAATTGAGGAAGGTCGTTACAGATTTTTTTTTGTTTTTTTTTTTTTTGAAAATGTCATTTTTTACAACAATAAACAATTTTATTTTTCCTGTCAGAAAGAAAAAAGTAATTTTATTTTTCCTGTCAGAAAGAAAAAAGTAATTTTTTTGTTTGATACAAAAATGAAAAACTAAAAATATGTTTTATTGACTAAAAGTATATCATGAAAGGAATAGAAAACTTTGACTTTTTAATCAAATGATATTTGGATTGAGACTATTTGGGTTGAGACTGTTGGGAGATTTTATCATAAAGCTGCCAGTTAGTAATTATAATTAAATATTCGTTCTATTTGACGAATTTTAATTTTCAATTATGATTGACAATTTGTTCAATATTAAATTATATTCGTTATTCATTCTGTGATTTTAGTAATTATTTTTTTTTTGTCTTTCTCATTTGAAATTTTCTGTCATTCAGAAAAATTGTAAATTAAAAACACGTTTATGAATATAAAAAGGTCAAATCTGAGTACTTATTTAAACATTCAGGTCAAAAGTATGAAGCGATTATATTTAAACAATAACGACCTTTATTGTATAAGTCACATTAAATATACAAAAAACAAAAATTTGTAATTTATTCGATTGGAAATACTGTTTGTTTTTTTCTGACATCCATTCTCTACGATTAAAAAAATATAGAAATAAATAAAATGCGCGTGTAAAACGGAAATGAAATTTTATTTTTAATTAAATATTTAATAAAAATTTCTTCCAAATATTCTTTTTTTTTTCTTTGTAAAAAAATACTAAAAGTCAACTTTCCCACAAACGGCGCGTTTTTGTTTTTGTGGAAACACATAAAAATGCTGGATTTGATCATAAAACTTTTTACAGAAAGAAAAATAAGAAAATATTCGTTTGTTTTTTTTTTTTATGTTATTTTCTCATTTCACCAAAAGAGACAATTCAAAAACATATTGCACACGCATAGCGGCACATCTACACACACGTTCTTCATATATACGGACACGCACGTATACACACGCACAATCAAACATAGGAATATTTATATGAAAAATTTTATATATATGATAATTATTTTCACAAAATATTTTCATCATAGACTCTTGTCTATGTTTTTTTTTTATTATTCATAAAAAAAAATTGTTGTGAAAATTTTTTTTTTTTGTTTTTGCACCAACAAAATTATTGACTTGTGATAAAAATTGAAAATACGTGAAGTATTTTAGCAGGGGAAAAATTTATATAATTCAAAGGGTTGATTTTTATGTCACCAAAAAACAATGAAACATTTTATGCATTAAAAATTGTTTAAATTCAAAGAGTTACCGCAATAACCTCAATAAGTTACACCTGTCCAAAGAGGGAGTAGAACCGAATCGTGCTAAACACAAACATTTTTTGAACCACAAAGGGTTTAGTCTTAAAAAAAGAAGTCATGGTTCAAAATGTGAGATGATGTATTATATTCATGGATCTCGTTTTTTTTTTAAAGGGAAAATTGTATCTCAAACTATTACGTCTTCCAAAGTTATGTTATGATGGTGATAAAAAGAAAAAGGAAAAAAGAGAAGAAAAAATCCAGAAAAATAAAGAAAAAAGGAATATTTGATGGACGTTTGAGAAGATTGACGATGCAAGTATATCTGTACATACACACATACATTTAAATATAGATAAACACAAAAGTATATAATTTATATTGAAGGAATGACTTTAGTTTTTATTATTATTGAAAGGATTTGATTGAAGTGTTAAAGTATCTTCTTTAGAATTCTTCCTTCTTTTTTTTTTGCTGTATATATGAGTATGTCTCTTCTGTTGTTAAAAATACGAGTTTATTTTCTTTAGTTAAAGATTTTATATGAATTTAATGTGTTTCCTGAAATTCTAGTTTTTCGTTAAAATATCATAAATAAAATTGCGAGGAAAATTTATCAACATTAAAGGATAACTCATAACATAATATATCATTTAAATATAATCCATTTACAAAAGTTTAAGTTCAAATTCACAGACAACGTCAAATTTATATCTTAAGTATTCTTAGATGAAAATATTTATATACAATCGGATTAACAAAATACTGGACCATATCCGAAATTGTTTTTTTTCCATTTTTTTTTCAATGAAAGGTCGAAGGAATTTCTTAAAAATTTCTTTAAAAATTCCATGGTTACATCAAATAAAATTCTAAAGATTTATTAAGCATTTTTTTATTATGAATAATTTCTTCTGTTGTTTTTTTTGCATAAATTTATAAAAACGAAAGAAAATTTTTACGGATTAGAAATAAATTGGTTAATTTGATTTACATAAAGTTCTGTCTGTATATTTGCCCATTTCCAGCTTACACTTACAGAAGTTCAAATTATTTCAAAAAGACATTTAGTTGTAATTAATAGACTTGACTTTCATCAAATGAAACTCAATAGAAATTAATTTCTTAGTCGAAATCTTAAGAGGGGTTTTTTTTTTTTGATTTTCATTCTAATAAATTGAAAATCAATATCAAAAATATATCATTCGTTTATTCCTCACAATGTTCACAATGAACAAAAAATTTCCTTTTAAAGCTGTAAGCTATCAAATTGAAATGAATGTGTATATGTAACAATAACTGGCAGTTTGAAATAAATAAATAAGAAAAACAACAACAACAAAAAATAAATAAAACAAAACATAAAGAAAAAAAAAAATTTCAGAAAAATTCCTTTAAAACTTTTGAAAAAATTTTCGTCATACATATTCCACCTACAAAATGTCCTCATACTTTTTTTTTAGAAAAAAAAATCTAAGAAAAAGAAAGACTCGCGTGTTTTCCTTAACATTTTAAATTCTTTGTGTATCTTACATAAAAATTTTAAGGTATTAAAGGTATACAAAAACCATTTCAACATTATTTACCTTTTCCATCTTCATCTTTTGCCTAAATATGTTCAAATGTGTTATTCTTGAGATTATAATGATAAAATGGTATGAGTAAAAAAATAAAATAAGAAGAAACAAGAACAACAAAAACAACAACAAAATCAAAAATCAGATCTCGAAATTTGTTGTTTTAGGATTTTTCGGAAATTTTCTTCTAAATTTTTATTTATTTATATATTTTTTTTTTTTTTGGTTTTCGTCTTTTTTTTTTGCTTGAAGAGAAAAAAAACTTTTATTTTTTGTTTAAATATTTTTTTATATGTGAAAATAAGAAAAGTTAAACGTATATATGTTCTTAGTAATTGAGAAAGATATAGTCCTTGGGTTAGGATTCATTTCGTGGGATAGGACTTAAATAAAAAAAAAAAAATAGAAGAAAAAACAGAAAAGGTTCAATAAAATAAACTAATCTGAAAAAAAAAAATGGGAGGAAATTTAAATTCTATCCTTTACACGATGATATTTTCTCATATGTGATTTTTATATTATATTCTGAGATCGTAATTCAATTTATTAGTTATAAAAATAAAAAATTGTGACTTATAAATTCTTAAGTCTTACTTTCGTTTTTTTTTTTATGTTCAATTCAAAGTTTAAGGTTATTTCAGTGGGCGGCTGGTTGATATCATTGTACTAAACATATGTCACAGTTTATGTTTCTATATGTCTTTCTCCTACCCTTTTATAATGTCCAAATATTTCAGTTAACAGAATGAATTATGTTCAGTTTACCCATAGATCTTGATGTCTAGAAAATACATAATCAACTCATTCGCAGTGGGTGCGCTATTTCAAAATTTATAATTAATAATGTTAAATGTATTTAGAAATTATCGAATTATTAAGTTTGTTTTGATAAGTTCCTATATACAATTCATGAATATAAATTGCTTTATTTCATGTTGTGTTAAGTGAAGGTTTTTGTTAAAAAAGATTTGTCATATGAAAAATTATAATTTTTATTGGATTAATTTATTAAAATTGGAAATGTCTTAAAAGAAAATCACTTTTATTATAAATATTTTAATTATCATTAACATTTGATTTTTGCTGATTAGTTACAACAATATCACTTTAATTTTAGTTAATATTCATGTCAAAAAACACTAAACACTAAAATGTTTTGCTTACGAAAAATCTAAACTATACAAACAATGTTACGTTTGTTTTCATAACAAAAAGGTCTTCATATATTAAATTATAATAATATGAAAGAAAAATTAAGTTAAACACTATTAATCTTCACTAACAATATAAACGTAAAACTAGATTATGTTCATTCTAAAAGAAAACTGTCATGTATAATACTTTCATTTCTTCATCTCGCGTAATTTATATATTATGAAAGGAGAGTAATACAAATGAAATGCGATACATAATCAGATGAAATATTTATATAAGTAGTTCTCATATGGGAATTTAGATGAGTTCATGGTTCAATGGTCTCTTATACTATTTCACTTACAACAATCTATAATATGTTAACAGAAATAATTACTCAAAGGATTTACAGACAATTCCTGTTGAAAACTGGGAGTATTCTAAATTATATTTTACTTTATTTTATATTTTGACTTTGTAATAATTTGTATCCCATAAATTATATTATCTTATGTCGCCAGTTTGCCTATAAATATTAAAGGTCATCATGACCATCTATTATAATTGGCGTAACTTTATAAATAATAAACTAAACGAAAAATAAAATAAAAACATACAAAAGTTGGACGTTAAATTAATTTCAGTTTTTTTCTTCTATTGTGGCAAACAAAAAAAATATAAAACAAAAAATTATTAAGCATTTTTAAATTAAATAATGACATACGAGCAAGATATACAAAAAATACACACACACATAAAAACTCACACTCTATGAATGACCTAATACGATTTCTTGTGACACTATTAAAGAACAAATTAATTGAAGCCTTGAACTAGAGAAATTACTTAATAATAGATCAACAGTTCTTTTCAATTAAATCCTTCATTCTTTTGCGTTGCCAAAATATTAATTATAAAAAAAAATGAATCAGAAATATTTTTAACGAGAAATTTATTATTTTCGTACCATAAAGAAGTCAAACGCGAAAAACGATTAAAATATTTGGATAAAGCAAATAATTTTTAAAATATTTGTGTAAATAACAAAGATAAGTCTGATGGTAATTACGGTGGTGGGCAAAGAGATGCGTATTTGTGGAAAACTTTGAACAATAAAAAAATTCTGTATTAATTTATCTGATTTATCTGAGAGAGAAGAATCATCTTACCAAAATTGGAAAATAATGAAAAATGTTAAATTCTTTTTTTGCTTTTGGTTTCCTTATAAAAATAAATTTGTATCGGACTACTACATGAATAATACAAAATTAAACGTCAAAAAAAAAAATGTGACATGACTGAGAAAAGTGTTAGATTACATTTTTCTCCAATTTTTTCTCCTGGCAATTGAAGAAATTTTCCCGCTTTTCACGAACATAAGATATTTAGAATAATTTCAAGAAAAGAAAGAATATTTTACTCTTACATTCTCTATTGCTCTCTTTCTCTCAATTATATTCTCCTACAAAATAAATAAAAATCAAAAGGGGAAAAATGTATACACAAGAATATTTCGTCATCAAAGAATTAATTTTCTCTCATCATCAAAGGTTTGTGTATTTGCTAAATAAAAAGCAGAAATCGTCAAACAATATACGAAAAAAAAATATTCATCATCAAAAGTTTTCTTGGATGTTTCAGTAGTCAGTTGACGTTGGATATTGCGTGTGGATTGAACAAAATATTCTTGATAATTCAGACAATTCTTTAATTTAAAAACTAAAAGCAAAAAATAAAAAAAAAACCAAGAAGAAAAAAACATTTGACCAAGAACACAAAAATAAAACATTAATAATTTTTTTAAACATTTTCTAATTATTTAGTAATTTATTTTTTTTCTACGTTTTTTCGTTTTTATCTTTGCCAGAAATTGTTTCACATTTTTTTTTCTCTCAAATAGTGTTTTCTTTATTTTCTTGTGTGCGTGAGTGAATTTCTATTTATTATAATTTCTGATTTTCTTTTTGGTTGCTGTTTCTTTTATCTTTGGAGTGATGCCCGATAAAGTGAGAGTGAAATATTTTGTTTTGTGAACTATTTGAATATTTTTGTTCATAAATTGTTTGAAAAAAAAAATATATAAAAATAAAAAAAAGAGTCAGAAGTGGAATATCTTCTTTTTTTTTGTAAGAAAAAAAAAATAAAGTGATCTTCAGAACTTGACCTTAAAAACCGCAAATGAAATAAAGGAAGAAGAAAAAAAATATAATAATACATAAACCAATCAAAATGTAATCCACCAAAGCATCAAAGGTAATTTGGTACCAACAACAAAACGGATCTTTGTAATTTCACGACGGTTTTTTATTTCTTTATTTTTTTTTATTTATTTATAAACAAAAAATACCTTACTCATCGCACCAACCAAAAAAAAAAAAATATATATAAAATTATAAGAGAAAAATTCCCGTGTTATCAATTACCTTCTTATATTTTGTTTTTTGAGTAAAAAAAAAAAAAAACAAAAAGCGAGAAACCAGTTTTTTTTCTTTTCATACAATTTTTTTTTTTTTGGTGGTGTTTTGTGTTCTTCTTGCGAAAGTTCATTAACTTTTTTTTGCTTCTTTTTAAAAATGAAAGACATTTTTTTTTCGTTCGATGAAGGTTTTTTTTTTTCTTAATTCGATTCACTTCGTTCATTTATCATTATTTAATTTTTGTATGAATTTTTATTTAATGAACCAACAGGCGAAAAAAAAAAGTTGAAATATGTCCATACTAATGTCTTCTAATCTATTTCTTAAACTTGGGAATAATTAAATATTTATTAAACAAAAATAAGAAGAAGAAAAACAGAGAATTTTAAACAAGAAACGTCTTTTTTTTTTTTGGAACCATCACATTTGGATATTTAAAAATGGGAAAAAAAGAAGAAAAAAAAAAGATATAATTGACTTGTGTCAAGCGCATCACAAAATTATTTGTGTTTTATTTTGAGAATACAATAAAAATAAATAAAAAAAATAATATTGCTTGTTAATCCCGCATCAATCCAATTAACGTTATAAAAATAATATAACTTCTTATATAAAAGAAAATCAGAATGTAGAAAATGAAAGATGAAGAAGAAAATGACGATGAACAGTGAAGAAGGAATGAAAAATAAATAAATAAATTGTTAGTCAACCTTGGTATTTTTTTTTTTTTCTTCTTTTTTTTCTGTTACAAAAATAAACGTAATATGAAAACAGTTTAGTGAATTTTAGTGAAGTTTATCTTCTTTTTTTTTTCTTCTTCTGTTTTAAAAAAAGAAACACGATTTTTATTTTGTATTTTTATATAATTTAATTACCGTAGCCTGTTGATAAGAAAGACGAAACTAAAATAATTAAATTATAATATTTAAAAGAAAAAAAAATATAATCTTAAATACAATAAAATTAAATAGTCTAACTAATTTGTGAAAATATAATAACCGACGGTCTCACATCACACTATAATCTTGTCATTTTCTTATCTCATTTTGTTTTTAGTCTCTATAATTAATTGTGTTTTAGGCAAAAAAATTTGTTTTACACTTTTGAAATGTCTTTTGATTTTAATTTTGAAAAATATTTTAATTGTAGATAATTTACATTCTAATTCTGAATTTAAATCAGAATATATATCCATCGATTTTCTTCCTCTAGAAATTTAATGGAAATTTTCTAAAAAGGATAATAATTTATAGATGGTTGTTTTTATTAGCTTTATATATTTTCCGAAAAGAATTAAATTAATTTTGTTTGAAGTTGAAATCTGATTTGAATAAGATTGTTCTTGAGTATTTTGTTTTGAAAATTTTATTTTTTGCTGTAATTAAAATCTGAATGAAAAGCAATAAAAAATCAAAAAAAAAAGAAAAATTTACAATTCTAAGAAATTCAAATATAAAATTTTAATATAAAATATTTTTGTGGTTCCTTTAATTATTTTCTCTATTCAAAATGAAATATTCATAAAAGTAATAAAGGTTTATTCACCAATAAACGGAAATGAAGAATCAATAGAATTTATTTCGGTTTGATATTAGCAGGATAGCCATGACCAAGGAATCAAATAAAAATGAGAAAGATAGAAAGAATTAAATTATTATTCCATGAGAAATTGTTATACGATTAAAGAGGAAGGAAAGAAATAAAAATATAAAGAATAGAAAATGGAAAAACAATTTTCATTCTCATAATAATAAAAAAAAAAAAAGGAGAAGAAATTCAGAATATAAAAGAATATTCATACTGTTAATAAACGAACGGATTATAATCATTCAAACTCTCTAACTTAAATACAAAAAGTTTCTTTATTATAATTACATACTATAAGATTGTATCACTATAAATATAAGAAAAGAAAATACAACAATAAAAATTTTAGAAATTATAATTTTGGCTTGATACGTGCATTAATTTATCATAACAATAATTATTGTAACCCAAATTCTTATATAGTTTTCTATTTGGGAACGTAAATACACTTACTTAGACCAACAATCTTTATATTCTGAAAGAAGAAAATTCTCATCGTTTTCTTTATTTTGTTTTTTTGTTTTTACCGTCTTTACACTTTTCTTGTTTTTCTTGTTTTTTTCTTATTTTTGTATAAATTATTTATATAAAAAAATATCTGTAACTGGTGACAAAAATTGTCGGTGGTGTCAAAAAAAAAAAGAAACAGAAAAAAAGTGTTATAAAATATTTGTGTTTTTTTTTTCTTGCTTTTGTACAAAAAAAAAAAAAACAAGAAAAATAGAAATAAAAAAAAAACAGACTGAAACGAAACAAAATGAAAAGAAAATATATTCTGTTATAATAAAATATGTAATGTATTGGGAATATGTGTGTTTGGGTCACCTTGATAAAGAATATATAAGAAAGTAGAGTTCTGGTTAAAGAATATGATTGAATTAAGTGCCCAGTTAATAAGGAACATAATTTATACCAACAACAACAAAAAAAAAAACCGGAAAAAAGGGAAATTAATTTAGAATTTATGAAAGAAAAATATAATTATGAAAGAGAAATAATTTATTTAGACTTTGTATTTGTTATTGATTTTTATTTTATTATCGGAAATTCCATACAAATATGCGATGATTTAATTTTTCAATTAACAAAAAATTATGTCAATTATTTGAGAAGGATTGATTACAACTAATAATCAATTTAGTAATTCCACTTTTTTTTTTCTTATTAAAATTTGGATAATTTATTGTCATTATTCAGCAAATGTATATACAGGAAATACAACAGACATAATATTCGTAGGTGTAATTTTATACGTAGAATACAATCAAAACATTTATCTTAATTTATTCCTTATATTGCAGTATAGAAAATAGCAAATCTTATTATTTTTGCATAATTTTGAATTTTTAAAAGAAATCATAAAATCACAAAATGTTTAAACATTTTTCTAATTACTGTAAATAAAAAAATATAAATCGTTCATTGTAACGGATACAAAGATTTTTATCGTCTTAATTTTATTCTTTGTTTCCATTGACATTCTTTAATTTTGTATTTTTAGGCAATCCAATTAAATAAACGTTAAACGATAAATCATTAATAAATTATAACCAAATAAAATAACTACGTATATTTTCATGACAGACTTAAATAGACAGAAAAACTTAAATTAAATTAAATTGAATTACATAGTTATGGTACCATCTTTAGATGACGCTTATATTATTTATAACAATAAATTAAATATATAAATGTAAAACAATATTCTTGAAGAATACGAAAAAAACAAATAAACAATCAAAATAATTAAATATATTGAAATCAATATCAAAGAATCGTTTATAAATTTACAATTTAATATTCGTGTCTGACATTTTTTTATTTTTCAGTCATTTTATTTAATTCGTTACAGAAGGCAAAAACAAATATCAAAATCAAAATTGAACATTATTTTAAATTACTGTCCAATGTTTTCCAATGTCAATTTCAATAGATTTTTATTAGATACTATATATTTTTGACATGATAAAACTAAATTGTTATGGACTGTTTTATTATATGTTCCCTTTTTTTTTGTTTTTTTTCTTTCTTATTCTTGTTGTTGGCTTTATAAAAAAAATTTTCACGATCCAAAAAGTTATGATTTATATATAAAAAAAAACGATATTAATCGGGTGATAGACTTTTATAAGTAATTTTATTAATGTTTTCAAAAAAAAGGCGAATAAATTATTATTAAAAAAAAAAGGAGAAAATGTAATTTTTATTTTTTTTTTATAAATTGAAGTTTTTAGAAAATTTAAATAAATTTAGATTAAAGCAATAAATTGTAACGCCGACTACCGTCGTCTATCAAACACAATAAAAAAAAAACATAATAAATGTTAATTTATCAAAATCAACAAAATACAGTAAAAAAAAAAAATACGTAGGTAAAATGTGTTAAAAAAGAAACAACAATCATGCTGGTTAGTTACAATCAAAACCATCTGTAACAGTTGCGTTGTACTCATTTCATAAATAATTTTTTTTTTTTTTGTTGATAAAAACCAAAAAGAACCGAAAAAAAAATTAATCAATAATCGCAACAAAACGTTGTTGAAAAAAAAAGAAACAAAAAAAAAAGTGTCACCACTTAACTTAGTAAAGTGAAAATGCACGCATTCATAAAATGACTTCCAAAAGTAAATCGATGATCACATTTATACAGAGCTCGCGCGATATACTTTACATTTTTTTTTTTATTGTAGTAACCTACACACACACACACACACTTACATAAAAGTGTGAGAAAAAATAACGAATAAATAAATTATTATTTTAAGATTTGTACAACAAAACAAAAAAAGACAAGAAGAAGCAAATAAAGAGAGAGAGAGAGAAAAAAACGAAAAAAATTTGTATGATTATTATTGGACCTGAGATGTAAGATGTGAGAATACAAAATGTGATAGGAAATTAAACTGATAGATGATATAGTTAACGAACGAAAAATATTGTAATAAAAAAATAATATATAAAAATTTATAATTAAGTTAAGAATCGCGCTCAAATGTGTTCAACAACAACACAAAAAAAAAAAAAAAACAATAAAAGAATATGAAAATATCCCCACGCAGATTTCTCATCTTTTTCCACAAAAAAAAAAAAAAAACAAATTTTCTTCATCACAAATTTTATTTTATTTCATTATTTTTTCCGGAATTTATGTGAAAGAAATTTCGCTTTTCTCGATTATTCTCTCTCTATTCATTTTAAATACACATAAATTTTATGTTTATGATTTTTCCCATAGTCATAATAATAATAATAATAATAATCATTAACGTAAAATTGATTTGGAAAATCTAAATATTTATTATGAGAATATATTTTTAAAACATAAAATAATTTCGCATTATTCAAAATAAAATTTTCATTTAAGTCAGACACGTCAAAAAAAATAAATAAATTTGTTTTATAAAAAAATCTGTTTGTTTAAAAAAGAGTATCAGATTTTCATGAAAAAAACATCAGAGACAAGTGAAAAATTGTTAATAAAATATTTATAAGACTAATTGTGGCTATGTCTATGAATTTATGATAAACGGCAATGTGATATTTTGGGGTTCAATGGGAAAAATATTGTCAAGAAGATTAAATGGAAAATTTTCATTCGGTATTTTGTTCTAAAAGAAAACAAAAAAACAATTGAAAAATTGGTAAAATAACTGAAGCAAAAAAAAAGAAGTGAAATCTTCAAAATATTTGCGGTCAACGTAACGAAAACGATTAATAAAATGAAATTTTATATAAAAATGTGGAAAATTTCCAAATGATTTAACACAAATTTAAAAATGTTCTCTCAATAAAATTTATCACCTTTAAATATTTTATATTTAAATTCTAACATCGATCAATAAATGAAATAAATCAATATTTACGTTGATTTAATTTAATTATGTTTCTGTATAAAAAATCGTTTAACGTCGCATTGAATTACAGAAAAATAGTCTTGTGATTATCCCATACGATTCATATAATCGTATTAAAACCGACAATAAAAAAGAAAAAAGAAAAACCAACAAACGATTATTTAATAATTGATCATTAAAAAATAGGTGTTTTGTATGAACAGACGTGGTAATATTTCAATTTAAAATATTAAATATTTACATTTAAAATCCAATCCAATTTTCTTACAAAACAACATAATTTTACTTTAAAGTTTTTCTAAGGTTAAACAGGATTAAATTATAAATTGTATCTACATAAATATTGTTCAAAAAAAAAAATATATATAACCAATATTTACAAATACCCGTATCCGTTAAAAAAATATTTTTCGATCATATTTTATTTACATTAACTTTAGTTTATAATAAATGTTATTAACACTTTTGGTTTCGACTTTTTTTTTTTTGTATTTTATAGAACTTTATCCTATATTGAACTTTTTATAATACGGATATTTATCCATATATACATATTATAAAAATAATAATAAGAACAGCAAACATAAGAAACATATTCCATTATATACCGCATCAGGTATACCTTTAAAAGAAGTCTAAAATAAACAATAACAATAACAATAATAATAATAATCACAAAAGCATTTTGCATTATTATAAATTGTGTTAAATTGAAAAAAAAATAAATTCTTTCATATTTTTTTTGTGTACAGAAGTAAAAGATGATACGAAACACACAACATTTACCACAAACAAAAAAAAAAAAACAGAAAAAAGGAACCACATCACACAACACACACAACACTCACAACACACTGAGACATAATTTTTTTTTATTTATTAACATTTATTTATTCACATCGTTAGAAACATGCGTGTATGTTACCCATCAGTTTAGTATAGAAAATATCCAAGAAATATTATATAAAAGTTAAGAAAAGAAAAACAAAAACAAAAAAAAAACAACAATAATAATAACAACAAATGTATCTGTCATTAAGTTAAGTTAAGTCAAGTCAAAAATCATAATATTAACACTAAACACATACGCACACAGTCGGTCATATGTACGTACATAATGTTATGTGTGTTACGTGTTAATAGTAAATCATTTCTTATAAGAAAACAAAAAAAAAAATGATAGAAAGAAAGAATGAAATGAAGAAAAATCAAAATATGAAAATAAATTGTTGTTGTGTTTAAAGCTTTAAAAAAAAAACAACATCATTGAAGAGTGAACAGACACAATAATCAGTGTATATTATTTGTTTTTTCTTTGTTTTTTGTTGTTATCCTTATAATATTATAGAGAAATATTTTGTTGGGTGGGGTGGGTGTTGTGATATGTTGTATCAGTAAAAAAAAAAAAGATGAGTTTTAACATTTTTTTTATATATTTTTTTTTAAGATGAGTTTTAGTTTTTTCTTCATTTTCTTCTTTGTCTTGTTCTTGTTATTGTATTTATTTATTTTTTTTTTATTTGGAAGTGTAAAGAGCGAAATACTGAGAGAGTATATAAAAATTAAAGCAGGTGTTTCGTTATTTTTTTGAACATAAATCTGTGGTGAAAATGCTTTTTTTTTCTGTTTTGTCGGTTGTGTTGGTTAGTTAGTTGATTGGTCGGTTTCTTGGGTCAGTCGACTTTTTTCTTTTGAACATTTTTTACTTTATTTTTTTCAAAAAAATATTGTTATTCAAATGGTATTCAGTCTAATGTACACATTCCGTTAGTATCCATTATATTTCTTTCCTCTACATCTTATTTTACGTCTTCTTCTTTGTGATTTGACTTTTCCCATTCATTCCATTCTTTTCTTTCATTTTTTTTTTAACTTTTTTAAATCGTTTTGTAAACCACCCATTGATTGAATTTATGTTGGATTTGGTTAACACGTAAAACATATTTTAACTTGTAAAGGTCATAAGCACAAGTTCATATAAATTATTGATAAAATCCTAAACCTAAACAGAAATGAAAATGTTATTTTTTTTATGAATAATAAATAAGAACTTGTTACACAATGGTACTAGTTTAAAGGACTGGTTAAAAAATATTATATAGTTCTACCCTAATTTCAATATAATTTAAAGCTTTAAATATTTATAATAATAATCCGAACATAAAATAGAATCGTAAGATTTAACGGTTTAACAGAAGCTTTGATTTTTTTTTAATTCAATATAATTAATAATTTTATGTGATTTTCAAAACCTTAATCCGTGTAGCGATTCTGCACATTTATCGACACATATTTATTTTGTTTGTCATAATTGGTGATCAGAATATTCCCTTCCATAAAAAAATTTATTTTTCATCAATAATTTTTTTTCTCACGATATGAAACACAATTTTATTTGATTAAATATTTTTTTAATTTTAATGTGATTTTCGTGTATAAAGATTGAATTTTTATTAACGTTTAACAATGCATTTTTATTATCGGCAAATTTATTACGTGCTTCATTTTAATTATTAAAAAAAAAAAAATCTGTGAAAATACAATTTGGTGAATTGGTCCATCAATGACTTTTTGACTTATTTATTATTGATTTTATTGTTTTTAATAAAAATAATTTAAATCATTTTATTGCAGAAGGAAATATTTTTGTAATAAAATAAAATTTAATATGTGTGATAACGTGTGATGAATATGTCCTTTTGTAGGACTCATTTCAATCATATTAACAGAATTTATTTATTAAAGAAAAAAAAAACTAATAATAAAAGATTTTTACGACCTCTATAAAAAGTAATAAAAGGAGTTGTAGATTAAGAAGTGTCTGATATAAAAAAAAAACACATCCCATTGAATGAAAATAATTTTAAGTATTAATTATCAACATATAAATACCAGCAACAGTAACAACACTAGTGAAGGGGGTAGAATAAAATATATACACAACCTAATAACTACAATAATTACATAATAAACCAGTCAATATGATCGAATTTATGTTCAAAATTTTTATTATTATTATCATTTCAACAATCTAATCTAACGTTGTGTACACACACACACACACACATACAATTCTATAAATTCATATGGATACAAATCTAAACATACATAGATACAAATGCCAGATATGTTGAGACATTTTTATTGGATTGTTAATTTCCCATTTTGATTTTATATAGTTTCAATCGGTTTCAATTTCAAACTGATTTATTTTCATTTGACAAGAAAAATCTTCTTTTTCCTTTTTTTTTTCTTCTTCTTCTTTTCTTGTTTGCTTTTTTTTTTTTTTTTTGTAACGTATTTACGGTTTGTTGATTGATATATTATAGTTTTCTATAGAGAAAATCTTTGATTTGGGTTTTTTTTTTTTGCTTCATCTTATTATTATTATAAAGAGGGTGAAAGAGAGAATATTAAACCTTCGAAAGAAGAAAAAAAAAAAAAACAAGAAATAAACCGTACACAGTCCAGAAGTCAGTCGTCAGTACATCCATCATTCCAGAAAATGATTAAAAACTTCCAATATCACCGAAAAATAAGATAAAAAAAAATGGACAAGAAAAAACCAATCCAAAATAATATTATGGATTCGTTTGAAAAGCAGATCAAATATCAATTTATTTATCTATTTTTTTTTTATGTGTGTGTGTGTGTGGTTTGGTGTTTTTTTTTTGTTGTTGTTGTTTCACAAATAATGCTAATATCCAAGAATTTATTATCTTTTGTAAAAAGAAAATTCAGAAAAAAATCTGAAGAAAAAAAAATATGTATGAAAATTTATAAAGCAGAGTGCGTGTATATATATGTACTATGTGTGTGTGTGTGTGTAAATAAATCAAATAAAAGAAAATAATAAACGAAAGAAAGAAAAAACGAAGTAACAGGAACAAAAAAAAAACATCTTTAAATTAAAAAACTTTTTTTCTGTTTTTCTTCTTTTTTTTTTCTTTTTTTATTTCTTGCCGTGTCTTGTTTTTTTTTTCTCTCTTTTATTACGAAAAAAAAGTCTTCTATTTTTATAATCGGCGTCAAAATTTGTCACAAAATATTTCATTTTTACCTTTTAAAATAAAAATACAAAAAGAGGAAAAACGAAAACGAAAATAAAAAAAGGATGACGATCATGATGATAATGACTCTGATGATAATGATGATGATGAATAAGAGAAGAAATAAAAAAAAAATGTAACAAAATATGTCTTCAAAGTCTTTCAAAAGCAATAATAATAATAATATTTTAAAAGGACTAAAAGACAGAGAACAGAAAAGAAAGGAAGAACTGTAAAAGAAAGTGACGAGATGAAGAAACTGAAATAAATTGACGAATTATTTCTCTCTCTCTCACTCTTTGTATTTTTCCTTCAATTTTCCTGATTCCAATTTAACAAAACATAAAATATATTTTTAACAAAATAATACAAAAAAGAAGAAGCACAAGAAGCAGCAGAAGAAGAAAAGAAGGAAGATGTTAGCGCCCAAAACAAAAACGTAAAGTTGCAAAGAGAATACAGAAATTTAATCTTTTTTGTGTCTGTTCAAATAATGTGCATTGTTGTTGTTGCTATTGTTTCTCTTATGGATGGGCAAAAAAGGTAACCAAAAGAAAATGTGAAACAGAAGAAAAATATTGAAAGAAGGATTTTCATCTTATACCTCTACCCACACATACACACACACACACACACACACACTTCCATTATCATTTTATATTTATATAAATTAAATTTTCATAATAAAAATAGAAAGAAAATTTTTACAAAAAAAAAAAATAATAAAAAGACAAATAATTGAATTGTTTTTTTTCATTTTTCATATTCAAAAATAAAACAAAATACGAAAAATTATTAATCACAAAAATTTATGTATTTTTGCATGTGTATGCGTATGTGTGTGTGCGTGTGTGTATGTGTGTATTTATTTAAATCAATTAAAGTTACGTTTAACGAATATTCTGAATTAATTGCGATAAAAAAATATTGAAAATGTTCAAATTTTGTTTGGGGATTAAAATTTTCCAAATAATTTATCCTTTTGGTTAATTTACATTACGTTTTGTGTGTGTGTATTGATGGGTTCGTGCATGAGTAGGTTTACTCTTTACTGTGAGGTATAGTGTATAATATGAATTAAAAGATAATCATTTTATATTAATTTCCCCCATCTGTCTCTTTCTCTCTTTCTGTTGGATCTACTGTCTACTATAAGTACAAAAATAATTTATTTAATTACACAATCTATTATTTCATATTTGCTTTATGCCGAATTTAACAAAAAAATTTTAGCCTTCACATTATTTTCTTAACAATGCGTCATTTAAACTTCACCTCAACTCCTTGGATTAATATTTTAAAATTATGAAAACGATAAGGCTGAATTTTAATGCAAAAGTACTGGGTTTCATAACAATTTCAAGTGAATATAAAACACAACAATGTAAGAAGGCACAAAAAAAGTTCAAGAGCCAATTAAGTAATATTCGTATAGGTTTGTGAAATTCAACTTCCTTACAATATTAATTTATGAAATTCAATAATGTTGAACAGACTTCACGAGGACTCATATTTATAGTCGTAAAATTAGAATAATAATAAGTTAACATTGTTCATCCTTATCCTTCTTTAAAGTTAAATAAAAAAACCTTCAAAAACAGAACTTCAAAAAATTTCTGAAGAATTTCATAAAATTAAATTTTTGGTTTTTTAACTTTTTTTTTTGTTCCTTTTTTGCTAACAGGAAAATGTATCACATCTTGCAATTTCCTTCGTTATAAAATATTCTGTATAATGTAACTAGAATTTAAATGTTTTAGATTGTAACGTATAACATTTATATAAAATTTGTGTATATATTTTAAGTGGTTCAAACATCATTCATTATGTCATTTAATATAATACTCAGTAGTGATGAATCTAATTTTCCACAAAAGTCTTAAAATTTCCAAATTGAGTAATTTAAAAATGTTCTAAATACAAAATGTTTTAAGTATTTTAACCCTACTTTAATTTGTTGTACGTAATAATATTTCTCTTAGTCCTCTGCAGATCTTTTAATCCATATAACCTTAATTTAAGTAACTATATAATATTAACCAGTACCAGTATCCATTTATATAAATTTTCTGTCAAAGATCAACACTAAAAGTTATATATAAAAAAAAAAAAAATTTGTATATAAATGGAAGAGAATTATTTACAAAATGTTTATCACATGTTTTTGTGTTTATTGTGTACAATAATTAAACCAATTTATTAACAAAAAAGACATTTGAATTTGGGCATTGGATCAATTTAGTCTGTTATTTTTTTTCCCTTTGTATAAAATATTCTAATAATGAATAGTTCAATGATACAACATCAATTGAAATGTATTATATTACAGGCCTCATAGAAAAAAAAATGTTATCTGACCAATTTCCATTAAATATTTTTGTGTTGGTTAACTTTTATGTAATGAAACACCAATTCCTATTATTGAATTTTATTAACATTATATTTGTTTATAGATAGACAATAATAATGATGTTAGAAAATCATTAAATTATTTATGTACTGTAGCGGAAATATATTGTTTCAATTAAACTTTATACTCATAAACCAATAAAATAATACAAAAGTCAATTATAAAATTATTTCTGTATAACAAAAGAATAATGATATGTACAACTCCAGTGTGTAATTAGTGGAGGTTTTGTTTACTGAATTTGGTTGGTTACATTGTTCAGCACAAAAAAAAATTATCAATATCAATTTTATTCTTTGAAATCAATTTAAAAAAAAATTAATATTCAATTAATTTGGAAAATTGGAAATAATTCTACAATAATTAAAATTGTTTTGTAATACAATTAGTAGGTAAACAAAAACAATTATTCATTGTTCAAAGTTCACTACGAGTTCAACAATATAAATAATTATGGTTTATAAATTCTTGTAAATTCAAATACAAAAATTCTTTCCACAATTAAAAATTAATTTGTAAATTTTTCTATGGCCTGTACAAGAAACAACACTTGATATGTTGATTTGATTTAACAAAATATTCAACTATTTGTACATTTAGAGCCCATAGAGATTCTACTGATGAATTATTTGTGTTGTTATTTTCGAGTGTTTTTTTTTTCTCTTGTCATTTTTGTTGTTATTTTGTTTTATTATTATTGTTAGTTTGATAATTTGTAGAATAATATTCGGTCTAGGTCTCCGTATATGTGTCGTTGATTAGTTTTCGGTTTATCTGGTCTGCTTAAATTTAGTGTTATGTACCTACACACACAAACAGAAGAAAATTAACAAGAAGAAAAATAGAATATAACAAAAAAAAATCTATTGATCTCTAATAAATATTAATGAATATATTTTTAAGTGTTGGCAATATTCCATATAAACAATTTGATAAAAAGTATATAAAAAAAAAAAACATAAACCTACAGACACAATTCATTCTATAGATATATAGATAGAGATATAAAACAACAACAAAAATTTAATCTATATTTTATAAAATATTAAAGAACAAAAAAAAAATTCTATATGCATTCACAACAACAATACGGGAAATGACGTCACAGTTTTTGTGTATGTAGAAAAAATCTTATTAATCAAAAGAAAAAACAGAGAAATATTTTTCTCCCCCACAGACGCCAAAAGTCTTTTATTCTCATCTAAACAAATGAGAAAGAGGGAAAGAGAAAGAAAGAAGAAAAATTATATTTTACTGAAAAAAGAGAGTTTAGTACAAATGCTGATTTGACAGAAAGAAATATTTGAATGAAAATCTTTGGTTTTTTGTTATTGTAAAACCGAGGGAAAAACTTTAATATAGAGAATGAAAGAGAGAGAATGAGAGAGAGAGTAACGTGAGTGAGACAGAAAAGGAATGAAAAATATTTTAAAACAAAAGAGAAAATTCCATATCATAACAGATTAAGGAAAAATGTTTGCCATTTATGCCCATTTTGTTGTTGCTCTTTTTGTTGTTGTTGTTGTTGTTATTGTTATTGTTGCTGATATAATAACAAATAATTTTTAATTGACTATAGACTAGTTAAACCAGATAGTATTTATTGAGTATGCTGGAAGGACAATTATTATTGAATTCCTATGGGACAACATAACAACAGCAACAACAACAATTTGAATAATGGAACAATTTTTTTCTCTCTCGAGTTTGTTTCAGTTTTTTTTTTTTTTTTTTTGCGTTTTGCATTTATTTTTTTGTTAAAATTTTTAAAAATAAAAAAAAAGTGAAAAAAACAAAAAAAAAAAAAAATTTGAAGAAAAATAAAACAAAACAACAAACCCATTTTCTTTATTTTTCTTAAATACAAAAATAAATAATATCAACATATCCTTGGAATTAATGTCATAATAAAAGAAAAAGCAAGAAATAGAAACAGAAGTTAAGAATAAGAAGAAGAAGAAGAAGAAGAAAAAGTAAAAGAAAATTAAACGAAAAGAGCAAAAAACACAAAAATAAAAAAAAATAAAACAGAAAACTATACTCTTGAACACCCACAAGCACCCATGCACGCATACATAAACACAAATATTGTCACACAGAGAACACACACACACACACACATACAAACACAGGAAACTGATATCAATAAAATAAAATAAATTATTATCAAAACTCAGAAAAAGTTTTAAAATAATATTTTTAGACAAATTTTTTCTTTCTTCTTTATTTTTCCTCTCTGTCGGTTTTTCTTGTTTTTCTTTTTCACTTTTTTTTTTTAATTTTCAAAAACAAACAAACATCAACATATTCTGTATTATATAGGCTCATGTCCAAGATTTATAATGTTTGTCTTATAATTATAGAGAGAATGAGGGAGATAGAGAGAGAGAGAGAAAGAAGGTTCAGTGGTGTCACCAGGGAATTCGAATTTTTTTAATTCTTTAAATTGCTTCCAATTCGATTATTTACTTTTTTTTTTTTTGTTTTTGAAAGAAAATCAGGAAATGGTTTTTTCTGATTAAAAATTTTTTGTTTTGAATTTTCATTAATTAGAAATTCACCCTTTAAATTAAAAACCACAACATTGGAAAGTCAGGGAAAAATGTGAAAACACAAAAAATAAAATCTATTTATAGAAAAAAGAAACGCAAAAAATAAATTCTCTGACTTTTCTAAATAAAAAAAAAATAAAAATATTTAGCTATGAAAATAGAACGTAATATATTTTGGGGAATATTTTCTAGAAAAAAAAAAACCAAGAAAGGGATAGTAATATTAATACTCCTTTATTCCTTTATTCTATTATATTTTTCTATATATATATATATATATTTTAAGGAGTATAGGATAACATATCTTCTTCTAATGATGACAATCCAATGTAGGATCTAGAAGCTAGTAGGAGTTGAATTTTCTTATCATCATTAGCTGTAGTAAAAAAAAATTTAATAAGACAATTTTTTATGGTGTCTCCACTGGATTAACTGAAAATGTTTGTTCTTGCAATTTGAAGTGGTTGAAATTTTTGGTTGGGAATAAAAGAAGAAGAAGAAGAAGGCGAAGAATTTAATTCTATAGCTAAAAAGATGTGATGCTATTAATATACTATCTACTTATTATTAAAGAAAAGAAATAAAATGGGAGAACAACAAAAACAACAACAACAATGGAAAAGAAAAAAAGTTAAGAAGAAAAATGGAAAACATTATTAAAGAATTTTCTTCTGTTTTTTGTTGTTTCGTTTTTTTTTTTTGTTTCAATTAAAATTATTAAGACAATTTTGTTTTGTTCTGTTTTTCTCTTGTCTTGTATCTGTTTTGTCTTTAAAAGATACAGAATACAATAAAAGATTAAATTATATTGTACTTGACCTCACATTACAATAACAAAAACAAAAAAAAAAAACAAAAAGAATGAAAAGGAAGAAAAGGAAGAACTTTAACGTTTTTTTTTTGCCTTGAACTAAATTTTGTATAATCCCTAATCTTCTAATCGACATGATGCTGTGGGCCTGGGCTAACTGGAATGATTTATTTTTTGTTGGTTAAAGAAAAAAAAATTTAATCCCATCCAAGAAAGAGAAGAACACCAACAACAGGATATCAAAAATAAAAAATAAAAACCTAACAAAAATTGTGGTGAAAAGCAAGAAGTAGAAAATATTAGAAAAACTCTAAAAGCACGTCGTCTATTTTTCTTATTCTCGTCTTTCGTTATTTTTCCTTTTTTTTTTTTTCTGCTTGTTTGTCTTATTCCTTTTTTTTTTGTCAGGGACTGTCTCTTCTATCTTATTATAAAAGGATTGTGTGCGATATTGATGAATGGAATTCAATTTCAACGAAAAAAAATTTCTATAATAAAATTTTTTCGATCTTAGACTATTTTTTACTATATTTTTTTTAAAGGTTTCATTTCCTTTTTATTTTATCTCAATTTTTTTTCTTAACTTTTTTTCCTACTTTTTTCATTCGGCTTATTTGTTTGAGTTTTATATTATCTTTGTGGAAAGGCAAAAAAAAAAAAAAAATGAGGGAAAAAAAATAATCAAATATTAAATTTATTAAAAAATGACGATAATAATAAAATTGTGTTTTTGTTTTTTTTTTTTTTTTGATTTCTAACAAATTTCACTTTTATAGTTATTCAATTTGTTCCCTCTTTCTCATTCCCCCTCTTTATTATTAATTTAACATTCTGCTGGAAGAATCAATTTAATAAATTTGTGAAAATCTTAACGCTGTAAATGATAGAATGTTATTTCTTAGAAATTCAATAGAATTCTACAAATGAAAGTCAATAGTATTACCTATAGAAACCAAAGGTAAAAAATAATGAAATATTGATTAAAGGAACAGTTACTATGGATTTCTTAGAAACTTAAGTATTTAATCAACAGTAAAACAGAACTTGAACATTCTTACATTTAATCTTTATAATTTTATCAATGCAATTTTATTGTATATATTTAGAATTTATACTGAGAAGTGGCAAAGTAAGCTTTCATCAACAAATTGGGGCGAAATTTCCTAACCCACGTTGGTTTGTAAAAAAAATTCTTTATATGGATTCAATTATAAATTGGGTTTAACTTTATTATTTGGCAAAAACATTTGCGTATATTTGTTGTTGATTCGTTATTTTTAAAAACAAACATTTTGAAAATTTAAAAAGTATTTCAATTTTCCAAAATCTTTAATTAATTTTCAAGGAGCTTTTTATTTACTGTTTTGTTTTTTTTTTCAAAATTTTAATTTCTAAATAAATTTCTTTTTTTGTGTCTTCTATTTTAATCCAACGAATTTTAATTATTATTTTTGTTTAATAAAAATAAAGATGTTTACTTCAGAAATTAAATACTTTTTTTTCTAATTTGATACAAATCTGAAATGGATTAAAAGTTTCATTAAAAAAAGGTAAATAATATAAGATTTCGATTAAAAGTTGTGAAAGAAATAAAACTCCGATTTTAAGTACAAATTCTATTATTATTAATTATTTTATTTTTTGTTGAAAACAAGATAAAAATTAATGAATAATTTGTTTCTGTTAACATGAATAACATGTAATACTAATGTATTTTATTATTTATTTTGTATTGTTTATATATGAGAATATAGATTTGTAAATAATAATTAAATAACTTATTAGGTACATAGGGTGATATATATGTAAGTGTGAATGTATATATATAATTGGGTGGTATATCTATAATAGGATATCACGCGGTTTATCAATTAACAATTAATTGTCGATGAGACCAAATTAATTGATTCAGTTTTAATATTAATGATCGGCTCTTTATAAGGTTTCATATATTGGAGTATTGGTATATTGGAATTTATTTTAGGGATTGATCATAATTTTTCTTCTTCTACAAAAATATGACGTAATAGTCTAAATTAATATAATTTGTTTTTAGTCCAATTTTAATAAATTATTTGTCAACACATTATTTTTCTATACTTTAAGGATTTCTTTTAATTAATAATGATAATGATAGTTTGTCATCTGTCAATGTAATATCTGGTATTCTGGTATTCTCTTTGGTTTCAACAGTATATAATTAAACTAAAATGACTTTTAACATTTCTTCATTATATTTTTAAACCTTCACGAATTTGTATTTATATTCTTTTTCTGACAAAAATTTATTTTCAGTCTGTTTTGTTTTTATTGATTCAACCTTTTTTAATTAAAAAATTCTTATACAATTTTTTTCTATACAAACACAAAAAGAATTAGATAAACATTCTGACAATTTTCTTGGTTTAAATTTATGAATAATCCCTATTTTTATATTCATGATGATTGGAATAAGTTAACCATATTTTTTTTTTCATCGCCAATTAAATTTCCACAAATTTTCACCACATGTGAAATAAAATGAACCAATAAAAATGATTAAATATTATTATTATTTGATGAGTTTTGACGTGAAACAAAGAGATAAAATAATATATTTTTTTCTATATATGATATTTTTCACACAACCCAATAAACATTGATATCACGATTATAAAAATGTGTTTTTACTTTTTTCATAAAAACCAGAAAGAAAAACATATTTTCTTTATGTATTTTTGTTGTTTTATGCTATTTCCCCTGATTATTGATTTATAATTCTTTTTTTTTTTCTTCATTCACAAAAAAAAAAGTATATAATAAATTTTTCTCATTTCAGATCAACCAAATATAATAACAACTAAGAACACAACTCAAGTCCAATCATTAAACACAACAAAAGAAGTAAGAAAAATCAAGGAAGAAAAAAAAGTATACAGAAAGAAAAAAAAAACAACAAAAAGAAATTCATCGAATGGTATAAAATTTATTGTGCGATGATTAAATCAAAATCTTTAGAAGAAAAATCGAAAAAGGAATAAAGGACATTTTATCCGTTGTTACTTTATAAAAAAAAAAGAAAATTATGTAATACTTAAAATGTCAACGAAAGAATCTTTAATAAAAACTGTTAAACGCGCTGTTTCAATCATCGTTCATAACAACAACTACAACAATAGAACGAATAAATATTAACGACCACAAAAATAAAGAATACTGAACAAAATACAAATCAAATATACCAACAACATAAAAAAAAAAAAATAAGAAGAAGAAGAAGAAGAAAAACGAAAAAATTTAATCAACAAATAACAATGTTCATTTCAATTGTTATTATTTTACAAAAACAAATTTTAAAAAATGTAAAAATAATAGAAAAACGTAAATTATTAATTTATAATTCATCATCAACAAAATGGAAATGAATAAATAATCTTTTTCATGATATAAACAATAAAATAATAAATTATTTTTAATTGTTAGAAAAGGATAAAAAAGAAAAAGAAATTCAAACAAAAAACCTCAACAGAAAAACAAACAAACAGAAGAATCTAAAAAAATTGAAAATATAAGAAAAATATTTAAAATAATAAAAAATAAAGAAAAATTAAAAATCATGACTGATAATAATTTAACATTTTATGATGATATCATTAAAGAATCAGAATTTAATTGGACTTTTAATGATGATATGAATATTTCAAAAAAATTATTATTTGATTGTAAAGATCCAGATTTTTCTATGAATATATTTGATTTTTGGTTAAGTGGTATAATATTAAATATAGTTGGTATATTTGGTATATTAGGTAATATAATATCAATAATTATATTATCACGTCCACAAATGCGTTCAAGTATTAATTATTTATTAAGTGGTTTAGCTAAATGTGATGTTATATTAATATTAACATCAATATTATTATTTGGTTTACCAACAGTATATCCATATACTGGTTATTTATTTTATTATTATTATTTTATTTATCCAAATATATCACCAGTTGTATATACAATTGCAATGTCTGCACAAACTGCAAGTGTTTATTTAACATTAACAATAACATTAGAAAGATTTGTTGCTGTTTGTCATCCATTAAGAGCACGTGAATTATGTACACGTGGTAGAGCAAAAATTTATGTTATTGTTATAATTATATTTAGTTTATTATATAATGTACCAAGATTTTGGGAAGTAACTATTCATAAACAAATAGACAACGAACACGGTACAATATTTTGTGTATTTGTATCAGAATTACGTTCAAATAATACATATATTAAAATTTATATTCAATGGCTGTATTTAGTGTTCATTTATTTTATACCATTTATTAGTTTGGCAATATTTAATTTTTTAATTTATAAACAAGTACGTAAAGCTAATTGTGAACGACAACGTTTAAGCCGTTCTGAAAAACGTGAAATTGGTTTAGCTATTATGTTATTATGTGTTGTATTTGTATTTTTTTTATGTAATGTATTAGCACTTGTGATAAATATATTAGAAGCATCTTATGGAATTATAAATGATTATTTTGTAAAAACATCGAATTTATTAGTTACAATTAATTCAAGTGTTAATTTTATTATTTATGTGATATTTGGTGAAAAATTTAAACGGATATTTTTAATGTTATTTTGTAAAAGTCGTATGGGACGTGATTCACCTGATAATCATGATGATAGTTCATATTCAAATGGTGATAATACAAATCGTTTATCTGGCCGTTTTCAACGTGTTGGTACAATTAGAAGTAGTACAAGAAATGGTACCAGTATGAGAATCAAACGTTCTGTACGTGTACCACCAACATGTGTTTATTATCCTTCACGTGAACCAAGACCAACATCAATAACAAATGTAACAACATCTTCTAATTTAAATACTGAATGGGAAAAAGAAAAACTGAATGGTACTAATGAAAATGGTAATGGTAAAAGTTTAGTTGTAACATCTGGATTTTAAATTTATTCAATAAAATTTGGATTTTCAAAATCCAAAAAAACATCAACATAAATATTCACAATTAAAAATGGATCAAATAATGAAGTCAGATATTCGGATTATCAAAGGAAAAAAAATAGATTACACGAAAAAAAAAATCTTTAAAAAATAAAACTTTAAAAGTGTTAAAAAATTAAAACAAAAAATAAACGATTTTAAAGAAAAATTGTTATTATATAATAATAAAATAAAAAATTAAATTAAGAAAAATAAATATTGTGTGCATAAATCTTTTTTATATAAAATTAAAAGCAAGAAGTAAAAAAAAAATGGGGATGAGAGAATTTTTATATGAGTTAAAAAAAAAAAAAACAGATGAAAATTTAGATAGACTTTTAATTAATTTAATGTAAACAATAAACAAAAATAAGGAATTACATAAACAACAAAAAAAAATCTTAAGTTTGTATAAATTTGTTGAACAGAAAAAAAAATTATAAAAGTTAAGAAAATAAGTTCGCAAAGAATAAAAAAAAATGTAATTGCTTTTATAGTTTTTAAAGAAGTTTAAAAAGAAACAAAGAAAATTAACAAAAAAAAAACATCCAAGCAAAAAAAATTGTATTTCTAAAAAAAAAAACAATAAAAAAATAACTGAATTAAAAAATTGAAAATTTTGTAATAATCTTACCGGGAATTTGGGAATGTAAACCAAAGATTTTATAATTTACATGTTAGATGCTTCAATTGATTTCTTTTACTTCCTAATATTTTATTAGAATTTTATAGCAAATAGGGTGACGAATTTTGAAGTATGCGGAACTAAAACATACTTCCCGCATTTATTATAAGTTTACTATTTTTATTTGTTGTTGTTTTGTATGCTTACAAAATTTCGTCTAAACTCTACATAAGTTCACAGGAAAAAAAAGAAACAAAAAAAAAATTAAAAAATTAGAACCAATCAAAATTCTTTGGCAACAAACATTATTTTTCTATTTATTTTTTTCTCATACTCTCTTGAATATAAAATATAATTTTTTGTAAAATTATCATCACTTCCTGTATATACACATCTCTAATCGTTTTATTTCAAGATTTTCATATTCACTTTCATTCATTTTATTTATACGATTCTTTCGTATGAACAAAAGTTTCAACTCATTTATATTGCCCTCTCTCACTGCCACATTTATTTATGACAACTTTTATTTATTTTATTTTATTTTTTACTTCTTCTTATGTCAAACTGAACAGAACAGTAATGTGAGATATGTATATATCCACCAAGAACTAGACTAGTGGGTAGATAAATAATTATATGTTGCCAAAAGAATTTTATGAGATCCTGACATCTTTCTATAAAGTATAAAATCTTTGGCAAAACATAGAAACACAAAATGTATAAAGAAACAAAAAAAAAAAAGAATTATATAAAAGGTTAACACCTTTAGAATACCTTTTACTATTTTACATCTGTGTCTGTGTATTTCTACATATACTAAATATTTTTGTATATAATTGTGTTGAGTCAAACTATAAGTTTTTTTTTATTATATTTCATCATAACAAAAAGTATAATTTATCATTTTTAAAGCCAAAACAAATCATTAAAACAATGAGAAAAAAAAAATAGAAGCACACACACACACAATCACAACAAATAGATAGATATTTTCTTCTTCTTCTTTTTTTTTTGCCAAAATTTCCTAATTTAAATTGAAATTGAAAATAAAAAAACAAAAATAGGATTTCTTTTTTAAACGCATATATTTATATATATATATATATATATGTGTGTGTGTGTGTGCGTGTGTGTGTGTATGTTTATGTTTCAGTTTTGCGTGCCTTTATCAATGTATTAGTTGCTTCTTTTTTTTCTGTTTGATTGACAAGACAGACTATACAGATAATACTACACGACTTCAAACAACAAAAGTAAAAAAAAAAATAACGAAAATTTTCTTTTTGTTTTTTTTTTTTTTTGTGAAAAATGAAAAGAAAAACATAGGAACAAAAAAACCTAATATGAATCAGATTTTGGCAGCAACAAAAAAAAAAAGTACACATATTAAACACACACACGAACATGCGATACAAGGTGATTGTAAACACTCACGCAGTTTCATGCACGAACAAACATTCTAACATATTGATGGCGAAGGAAAGCAAGGAAGAAATCAAAGCGAGGATACATAATTAAAAATTAAAAATATTAATTTAATTACAATTATTCTTAATTAATCAATTTAATTTAAATTAACTTTTCCAAAAGAAAAAAATTATACGAACAACTCAAAGAATTTGAAGGAAACAACATTCTTTGTGTCAGACGCATTAAAAAATTAAATAAACAGAAAATTATCAAACAATTTGTAAATTATTTGTAAAAAAGAAAAACATGAAAAAAATATTAAACTTAATTTTCTTATAAAAAAAAAAGACAAAGCAAAAAAAATTTGAATTCGTCGAAAATTTATTAACCAAAATGAAAGAAAAGGATAAAAGAAAAATCTTGTTGTTTTATTTAAAATGATATTTTTTCTACAAATAATAAATCTTGTATGTACTATCTTTGTCATCTTTAACCCAATGTCATCATCATCCCTTTTATTATTATTAACCACATTCACCTCTTTTGAATAAATTTCGGAATAGTTTTTGAAGTTTTGATTATATAAAATCAAAGAATGATAACATTTTGATTCATGGAAAATTAATCGTAATATTTTCACTTTGAAATTTATTAATATTATGTGGATGTGTGTTCGTAAGTATCAATGCGTACAATAATGTGATAAAAAAAAAAGTGAAGCTGTTGAAGGAGAGATATTTATTATTAAAGCTTCAATTTTTCAAATTTATTTTCTGAAAGTTAGAAGATATTTGCTGAAAAAATCTGTCATAATATAATGCAACTCTTTAAAGTCTTTCGCTTAATAAAACTTTTCAAGGGCAATAAAATTATTCAGGGTTAAAGTTAAAGTCGGGATACTTAAAATAGGAAGAAGATACACACTCTGAACAGTCTAAACCACGATTACTCTTTTTTTAAATTGATGTTTTTCTTTTGTACTTCTCGCAAATTTAAAATTTTTTTGTACGTTCTTTGTTCTTATCTAACTTTACTTTATCAATGGTTTTTAAAATATTCTTAGAACTCTTTTTTGACTATGTACAATATCCTCCTTCACAGTATACGGTTTACGCAATTGTGATAAATGAAAATTTCAATATCATCATCATAATGTCAGCTTAAGACTTTACTTAGAGTGAAATTGAAAATGGGTGAGTACCTTTAAATAAATATAAATTTATATATCACGTGTGTATCTGTTCATTTGTAATTGTCTCAATTTTTCAACAGCAACCAAAACAAAATAAAGCAAGTTGTCAATCAAATTTGTATATATATATATTTTCAAAATAAGAAAAATCTTATATGAACGCATGTATTAACATTGAATGACATTCATTTTTTTTTTTATACAAAAATAAAAACAAAAAATTATATTATTATAATTTTTTACATTTTCTATATGCAAAACAAATAATTGTATTTATATTCTATGTATTATGTTATTCTATGTTATACTATGTTTATCCTATATGTTATTCTATATATTATTTATGATTTGATAGGACAACAATATGAAAAGGCAAATTCAGATATTAATACAAAAATAACACATATAGAATAATAACCGAAACAATACAACAACAAACAAACAAACAAAAAAAAATCAGAATAATATGAAAAGGAATTAACTAAATGAAGCCACAACTAACAAACCATCAAACTGAAACCAAAATTAATTTGAATAATATTTTATTGCATAACAAATTATTTCTCAGTATATTTTTCTCTTATTCTAAAACAGACAGAATATAAAATTGATTGAGAAAGAAAACTTTATTGATTGTCAATTTTTCCTACAAAATTCAGACATCATTATTCTCTCCTATAGAGCGTAATTATTTAAATTCCTTCAGTTCTTCAGTGTGAATAAATTTTTTTTTTAATTTTTCACAGAAATATCAGAATTTCCAAAATTCAATTCGAAAATATTGGCAATATAATAATTTCTTATCTTTTTCCTTCTTGAACAAACGCGAAGGGAAGTGTGCATTATTGTAAGTGATAATTTTTCTAAAATTCATTTAGAGTCAGAATATCTTTAAACAGTACCTACTGTTTCTGTACAGATTGAACATCGTTAGAAAATTGATCATGATTTTATTTTATTTATTCAATTTCTAAAACTTATCAGTCAGCTGCGAATATAATTTATTCTTCTTCCTTTCCTTATTTTTTATATTTATTACGATTTAGTTATGTAATTTATATTTATTCGTTTTGTTTAACGTAATCGATAAATAGATTGTATAAAATAGAAATGAATTCCTTTATTTTCTTATCCTTCTTTACCATATACAATACACGCACAAATTTCAGGCATAAACGACAAGAACCAAAAATAAATGAAAGAAAATGGAACTATATTTTATCTCTGTTAAAGAGAAAAAAAAATAAAAGAATAAAATATTCGTCTAATAGAAGAAAATAAAAAACGGAAAGAAAAGTGTAAAAAAAAGTCTTCTTGTACAAAGAATGAAAAATAAAAGGGGAATAAATCGGGATAGAAATACATTATTATAATAATACAAAATAACAAATTTTCGGGAAGTCGTTATCAAGAAAACATTTTGTGATTTATGATTAGAACTAATTTATGTTGTATAGATATTTATGTATGTATGTATATTTATATATAAATATAGTGAACACATGTATTGTATATATTTTGTGATAAACATAAAACTTTTCAAAAGGGTATATACAAAAATAGAAAATAAATGGTTCTTATGAACGCGAAATTGGGATAAATGAAAAAGAGGGTGAGATGAATATAAAAGTGGATTCTGATGACCTAATTTTTTTTTTTTACTATTGGCATGATATGAATAATCAAAACTTTGTACCAATTTTTTTTTTTTTCATCTTCTAAGAATCTCTTGATTGAAAAAAAAATCAAAAATTATATAGAAATCAAACATTTTATCATTAATAGACGAATAAGAAAAAAATGATGGTCTCATATTTTATACAATTAGAAAAAGATTTAATAATTTCTTTTATTTTTCTTTGTGGATTACAAAATAATATGAATTTATCTTATAAGTAATTTTTATATGAAAGAAAGTAAATCGAAACGATTATTTACCATAAAGGTCAACAAAAATTGAAGTAGTATAATCTGACCACTTTTCATAAATAATCAGATACATTTTTTTTTTTTTTCAAGTACGGATCTTCAAAATATTCGTCAAATCTGACCAACCTTTTTAGTCATTCAGAATTTAATGATTTGTGTTGAATATAAATAATTCATAAGGAACAACGGATTTCATTGAATTTAATGATTGCTGTCACTTTATTTATGAAAATTATGATCGTTAACTTTTCAGAAGAAAAGTTAAAAGTGCGGGTTAAATAAAAATCATTCACTTAAATATTTTCGTTCAATATTTTACAATAATTAACTCTATAATTAAAGATCTCAAATTACCTTGTAATTTATTAAATAAAATTAATAGCTCTTTATTTAGGTATCACTGTGATATTGTTCATCGTCTAAATTTTGATTCAATTAAATATAATACAAAAAAAAAAGCGACATATTTTCTAAAGAATTGAATTTCGTAGAGAACAGAAATGAAAAATTGAAAATATGGAAAGGGTTTCTGTAGATGAATAAATAGAAAGGAATTTACGGAAAAATAAAGAAAATTATTTTATTTAATTTTTTTATAATTTTGATTTCAAAAATCTAATCAATCTTCTGTCTTTTCTGCCTGTCTTATTTTTATTATTCTAGTCTTTGTTTTTCTTCTTCCATTTTATTTAACGTTTTTTTTTGTTTTTTTTTTGTTAAATAATTTGAATAATTGTATCTGGCATTATTGTAAACAAACAAATTGTTTGCAATAAATTAATATATGGTACAAAACAGACTGACACACACACACACACACATCGGGCTTAAACATACAAATTGTCTAACTTGAAAAAAAGAGGGAATATTTTTAACGAAAAAAAAATAATAATAATAATAATAAAAATTCATAAAAACAGAAAAGAAAAAAAATCAACACTCGGTGCAATCCATTAATTTTAATTATTTAAATTTTTCAGTTTAATACATTTTCCATTTTCCATATTTTTTTTTTTGTTTTTTTTTTTTGTTTTTTGAAACGGAAACAATGAAAATTTATGAATTTTTTAACAACACACGAGTGCGTTAACTTAAAAAAAGCAAAAAAAAAAAAAGAAAGTTGAATGAAAGAAAGAAAAAAGTTTATTTGCAAAAGAAAAAAAAAATGGTCATTATTTTTATGATGAGATCATTGTTTGTATATTTTGATTTATTTATTTCTTTTTTTGTTTTTTGTATTTTGTTTTGTGTTTAATATAAAATGCCCACGTTTTAATCAGAAGACTATTATACATTTTAGATTGAATTATATCATTAAAGTTTATTATCTTATTGTTATTGTGTTTACTTATTATACATTTTATAGACTAACACTAAACACCATAATATCATCCTCGTTTAAATTTATAACAATTATAAATATAGGATCAGTAACTGTGTTTGCAAAAATACTTGTAAAAACAAACAGACATAAAATTGATTTGTATTTGTATATTTGTATATTTAAAGATTCAATCAAAGATCCATCAGAAAACGAATACATTGATACAACTTTAGTCTTACAATATTCAATTTTATTAAATAAAATCATTTTTTATTGAATTAAAAATATATATTTTTATAATATGATGGGCTAAGTTACAGCACAAAAGAAATTTTAAGACTCTAATTTGCGTAGGTATATTTAATTAGAAATTATTTATTAATTTAAAATGTTACAAAAAGTATATACCATCCCCCTATCTCTCTACATATTAAACCGACCGAACATATACCTAAATGATGTAAGACATTCAAAAATCACAAAATTCCACGAAAAAATTGTTTATTCAAAGTTTTTTTTTTTTTTTTTAATTACCAAAAAAAAATTCATTTAAACAGAAAAAAAAAAATAAAAAGAAAATTAAGTAAAATGAAAAATTTGTAAAACGTAATATTGTTAATTACACAATTATATTAATTAATTAAAACTCAATTCTTAATATTTTGTTATTGTTACTCTGATAATTTATTACTTCACACATTGTTATATTTATATTCTTCTCGAATAGACTTTTTCTTCTTCTTCTCTCTTTGTACTTGATTTACATCAAGTGTTTTTGTTTTATTGGCTTTTTTTTCGGATATCTCCCATATAACCATTGTCTATCGTTTTTTAACGTCCACTTTAGACGAGATCTACTATTTTTGAGGTGGATTCTTCTCGAATAGACTTTTTTTTGATTTAAACTGTCTGTACATTATATATTATTGTGTTGTAGTTTACTTATAACAGTAACAGTTACTAATAACAGGTACAAATGGAATTAGGTACCGGTGAATAATTTATATTTAAATATGAACAAAAAAATGTTCAAATCGCTAATTCAATTGAAATATCATTAAAATGTTTCTTTTATAAAATTATTTTATAATCTTAAAGCATTTTCTAAAATCCTGTATAAACAAATTTGTAAGTAAAATCAATAGCGTACGAAATTTTTTTAAATAATCAAAAGAATTTTAATTGAAAATATTTTTAAAGATTTTTTTTTTTTACTTTTATAAATGCGTCTTAAAAATTCCTGGAAATCAACTTTACTTCAAATGAAATTTCAAATGAAGTAATTTAAATTTTCATTTAAAATAAATTCGTTTTCATAGTTTTTTTTTTTTTTTTTACTAATTATTATTATTTAAAATCTTAACTTTTCTAAAAATCTAAATAAAATAAATTAAATTGAAGATTTTTGTTTCTTATAAATTTTCTAAACTCTAATAAATTTTAATTCTAACGTTTAATGTTTTTGGAAATCTCAATCATATAGATACATATATGTAAATGCTGGAATAAATTATGTACAAGAATTCGTTTGTTTGTTTTTTTTTTTTAAATAAAAAGACAAAAAAAAAATGTAAAAATTTCTAAGAATTTCGGATCTTCTCTCTAAGGACTTTTTCCATCAAACAAAAATATTTATAAAGAAAAATAGGAAAATTTGACCTTAAATAAACCCATAATTGACCCATAGACCCATTATATTTATAGGTCATGATGCAATTGAACTTTATACATAATTTCAAATCCCATCAGTACATAGATCAAACCTTTTTTTTTTTCTCTCGGTTTCCCTTTTATACAAATAGACCGTCTTCCTTCCATTTCTTGTTTTTTTTTTTTTTTCAAAATATTCTAATAATTTGCCGAGGGGTGCTATACAAAATTCCCTTGAAAGTGAAAGACAACCAGAAAAAGTGAAAATATACAAAAATAAACAAACATCAACAAACCAACATCAAAAACCATTAAATGTATAACGACAACCGAAAATAAAAAATGGGGAGAAACTTTAGGAGGCAAAAAATAAAAAAAAAGAATCAATTATTTTTTAATCAATTATCTAATAAAGAAGATATGAGAAAATGAATACATCAAAAGCATACCTTTTTTTTTTTTTTTTAAAAAAAATATAACAACTTTATGAGAGCAATTAAAATAAATTTTGATAAATTGCTTAAATAAACTTTTATCATGGATTAGATTTAACAGAAGAAAAAAAAACGTGGAAATTTTGGGAAAAAAAGTTTGGTGTTTTTTTTTTTTTTGTGTTTGTGTTCAAAAATAAGCTTTTCTTTTTTAAATTTTTCATTTTTTTTTTTTTTTTTTGTTATTGTTGTACTAAATATACCTTTTGTTTTATCAAAGAAAGCTTCTTCTTCTTCTTCTTCTTCTTTTTTTTTTGTTTTTTGTAGGTAATTCTTTTTTAACTTTGAAGTGATTAAGAGGAGTAAAAAAGGTATGTTTATACATTTATTTTTTTTTTTAATGTATATGTAAAATAAAATTAAACATTAAAATAATTAATTTATATATTTACGCACGATTTTCTTCTCATTTTTTTTTTTCTATAAAAAAAAAAAGAAAATTATGTAAAAAATATTTAAAACGATTATAATGGATTATGAGTAAATAATTTAACCTAAATATATTTAATTAAATTAAAAGATTTTATATTTAAGTTTAATTAAATTAAATTTTTGATAAATGTGAAATCTTTTATATACAGTACAAATAGTACACGCTACGTACAACATGTTTTTAAACCCTAGAACTTGTCACTATTGTGTATTATTATTTAATTTAAATTCCATTAACAGATTTTCATTAAATGATTACAGAATTATAAGATTCTGATCAAGATTTTTCTTCTCTCATAAACTCTTTAAAATTCTTTATTGTTCCTCTTCTTAGTCTGCTTCTTTAATTTAAGTGATTTTGTTTTTCATTTAAAGTTTAGTTCATAAATAATAGGGGTCTGTTGTAAAATCTTCCCAATTAAAGAATGTCACATTTTCCGAAATATTTGACATTTATTGTACACTTAGTGTTGTACGTTGTTCCCAATTGACTTACATAATAAAGAGGGTAGATAAATTTTTAAATTGTATACCTGATCGAATATTTCAATTTATCATACGATCCAAAAATCCATTAAATTTAACACATCCCCAAAAAATATATTCAAAACAAAGCGCAAGCAAAAGTAATTTTTGTATAAAAATATAATAAAATATTCTAAATTAATTAATTACTCAAGTACATTAATAAACATAACTGTTGACCTATCTTCTGTTACTAACTCCACACTTTAATAAATAATTGCTTCACATTTAAAAAATATACACACAAATTCAATTGAATCATAAAATGTTTTATCAATTTTCCACAAAAAAAAAACAGAAATTTATCGCAATATCAGATTAAAAATGGAAAAATTTGTTATGGAATTTAGATTGAACTGAAATTGGAGAATTATATAATTTCTTTTCTTCGTCAATGAAATAATTGGTTAAATTATTTATAAATCAAAACCTAATATTTTTGCTGAAGGGATTAATGAACGAATTTTAACTATTTAACTATAAAAATGCGAAAGTATAATTTCTAGCTTAATAATTTTAATAAATAATTTGATCTCTAAACTGTTAGAACTTTATCGCCATTATATCATATGGTTTATATTTAAAATTTTTAAAAACAAAAGAACAAACCAAAAGCTGAAAAGAAAGTGTTTATAAAAAATAGAATAGATAAATATATCGTTATAATAATTAATTAAAATTATTTTCTATATTTTGCTTGTAATTATTGTTTGTTATTATTGTATTGATTTGACGCGACGTCATAATCATAAAAAAAACCTTTTGAAACGTTATCATGGATTATAATTTTGTTATCTAATAAAAGATAATTTTACTGTGTTATAATTTATTTATATTTGATTAATTGATTGATTGATTGACAGATTATTGTTTATTAAATAACATTATTTGAAAGGAATTCTTTTTTTAAATTTTAATCTTTATTTTTAACTCATAAGTTTATATCTTTATAATTTCAAATCGACAAGATTCGTAAATTTTTCTCTGGGTGTAGCTAATCTTCAATAAAGTTGATAAAAACTTAATTTTATATTTTATCTAAAATCATTTAATTATCAAGATTAAAAAACTAATGTTAATTATATCTTTCACTTTGTTTTTGTTTCACCTTCTGTTTCTTAAAAAAGAAAAACTTCTTTTTATTCAAGTTCATGTTCAATCTATTTTTATGATGAAACTAATTTCCTTGTTTCAATGTTTAAAAATAGATATAAAAATTTACATATATTTTATTATTAGGTATTGATTCGGTTTATTATATTTTTATATATATGATAACTAAAATTAGCAACACTCATACATCATATACACGACAAATATTTTATATATTCCATTAAAATTCAGATTAAATAAGATTATAAATTATCAAAAATATATTTTTAGAAGTAATTTTTATTGTTGTATGATAACAGTATCTGAACTACATAATAAAAGTATTGACAAATTCCTTTAATTTAAACATAATTTTTCCCAAAAAATTTATCAATTTAAATTAAACAAAATTGGTAAATTTTTAAAACGAAACTCGTTACATTTACATTTTTTGTCTCGTCAATAATATTTATCACTAGATGACTCTTGTTTCAAAATTTGTAATATATTTATTTTAATGTAAAAAAATCATATTTGATTATGTAATAAATTAAATAAGTTTATGTAATTTTGTTTTCTATTAAAATATTATTTAAACGAATGATAATAATAACATTTAATTTATAGAAAAAAATAAATGAATGTAAGTTAGAGTGTATGCAACAGATGTCTCTGTTTCTTTCATGTTATTTGCCACTAGATGTGCTAGTATATTATTATTATTCTAAGCAGGGCATAGAATTGCATCGAATCATCGTCAATCAAAGTGTCAAGAGTTATTTAACATAAAGTTTTTTTTTACATTGCATTTTATGCAAAAATAAATAAACCTTTAATAACTTTATGCTAAAGTACAATATAGTTCATATTATATTGTAATAAGTAATAATTGTATAAATAAAATTGGTAAATTACTATTAACAACGTTATTATTTATTATTGTCTGTGTGTTACGCCCTTTGAATTTAAATCAAAGTCGACGTCATTGACATAAAAGAAAAAGAAAAAATAAGAATTTATTTAAAATGCAGGCCATCAAGTGTGTTGTAGTTGGTGATGGGTAAGTTTTAAATTTATTAAATATATAATAAATTATTATTATTTAAAGTTTAAGTATGAATGAATTCGTCATAATTTCTGCGTGGGAGATAAAATTAGATTTTTTCTTCCTTCTTTGAAATAATCTTTTTTTATTATTTTTCTAATCTAAAAACTTAATTTTTTTTATTTATTTTCTTATTCTAGTGCCGTTGGTAAAACGTGTTTATTAATAAGTTATACGACAAATGCATTTCCAGGGGAATACATTCCGACGGTGTAAGTTGACCTCGTATTACTACACCCTCATCACAATAGACCCGCACAATTTTCATTAAAATTAATTAATTTTAATTATTACAGCTTCGACAATTATTCCGCAAATGTTATGGTTGATGGTAAACCAATTAACCTAGGCTTATGGGATACAGCTGGACAAGAAGATTATGATCGTTTACGACCATTGTCATACCCTCAAACAGATGTTTTTTTAATATGTTTCTCACTTGTTAACCCAGCATCATTCGAAAATGTTAGAGCAAAATGGTATCCAGAAGTGCGTCATCATTGCCCAAGCACACCAATAATTCTTGTTGGAACAAAATTGGATTTACGGGATGATAAAAACACAATAGAAAAATTACGTGACAAAAAATTAACGCCTATTACTTACCCACAGGTAACATTATTTTAATCATTTTAATTTGTTTATTTTAAAAATTTGATTTTTCCGGTTAACAGGGTCTTGCTATGGCCAAAGAAATAGGCGCTGTGAAATATCTTGAATGTTCAGCACTTACCCAAAAAGGTTTGAAAACAGTGTTTGATGAAGCAATTAGAGCTGTTTTATGTCCCGTAATTAAACCAAAACGACCCCATAGATGTACACTTCTATAAACATACTTAGAGAACACACAAAACAAAAGAAAAGAATCATAAAAAGAAGAAGTTTTGAAGGAAAAAAATAATAAAAAAAAATATTGATGTTTATAAAGAAAGTAATCGTTTTCATTGCGCTTTCAGATACTAATAATAATTTAGGAACGATCGCACAGGATCAATTAATCGTCAGTAAAAAAACAAAATGAAACAAAATAAAATAAAAAAGTGTAATGAATTCGATTTCGTATTATTTTTGTTGTTATAATGTTATAATAAGATAATCACATTTCTTTTTTTAAAAAAAAAAACAAATTTGTTTAAAGAACAAAAAAAAGAACATCCCTATCATCCCCCTCTAAAATTATTTTTGTAAAAGATTTCTGAAAAATACATACAGTCACACACACATACACCCCACAAGATATCCGATTTTCCCATCCTACCTACCCCTTTATAATTCCCACAAAAAAAAAGAAACAAATTTTATTACTAAAATATTAATAAATGGCTGCATTTAATCATGCCTTTCTTTTTTTTTACTTTTTCTCTTTTTTTTTTAGTTTTTAAATTGACGTCGCTTTGTTTTTTCGCAAGTTTAATTCAATTAATTATTTATAGTTATATCCAGTTGTCGGGTTTATTTCTGTTATTTATATCATTTTTATTAATAAAAAAAAAAAAGAACAGTGAAAAAATATAAACATAATAAATATAAATAAAAAAAAAAAACAAAAATTAATTATTATTAATAAAATGTGGAAATATCAATTTAATTTCTTCGTTTGTTTTTTGATGTAATTTTTTTTTTATTTAAAAATATTAAAATAAATAAAAAAAACCTTTGATAATGCGAACTAAAATAAAAATAAAAAAAGAGAGTATGTTATTAATAACAAAAAAAAAAACAAATTATTTAAAAAATTGTCATTTAATAAAACAAAAAAAAATATCATTAAACAAAAAAATTAATTGTATCTTATTTAAATCCCAAACCTTCTTCTCCTAACCGCACCGTTTATTATAGAATGTTAATTCTTTTCATTTATTTAATTGGAATGGATAAAAAAAAATTGTTTCGATATGACTTAATTTAACGAGAAAATATTCATTCTTGATTTCTTCTTTGATTAAAACTTTTTTTATTTCAACGTTAAATAGTTTTATGATGTCATTTTACCAGATACGTCATAATTAAAATGGTTCACAAATTATTTTTTTAGTTATTATTTATTTATAACTTATTTATTATTATTTATAAATTCTTTGTAAAATTTTGAATCGACATTTAGTAAGGACGCACACATTGAATTAAGCTAAGAAACACTCTTGGTAAGTTTGAATCTTTGATAAAATCAACGAAAACCCTAAAAAACATTGAACTGAAACACCAATTAGATACCGATTACACTTCTAATTTTGATTCGCGGTCCACTAGCAATCAAAGAATAAAATAAAATACCATTAAAAAAATAAAAACAATTAAAAAAAACATTGTTTTCACTTTTTTCAGGTAATACATTTTTGTGTGATTAATTCGGGGTATCAAATTAAATATTTGATTTTCATTTATATTGTATGCAAATTTCAAATAATAAACAATGTTTTATATAATTGTTGTACCGTACTTTTCTTATTAATAAAGTATTTAATTTAAAAACTAATTAAATTTTAATATTATGTTTATTCAACTTATTACTACAGATTCAAGTTAAAAACTATTCCTCTCATTACAAAAACATATTCTATTTTATACTAAATTATAATGCTTAAAAATAAGGATGGGAGAAAAAGGGGATATTAGGTATTGCTTTAAATTATAATTAAAAGTATCTTCTTTCCTTTTTTTAATCGGCGCCTGATTTTTTTTATTAAGGTTCATTTTAATGAGAGATGGGTTTATTTAGGTTTTTGGGTGATCGCAGATCCCAGCATAAAATTAAATAATCAATATAATGAATTATTCTATAATTAGTTGGTGACGATGCATTAGATTTAACATAAAAATTCATAAAACAAGCGTGGTGAGTGTATGGGACACAACATAAAGATTCTTTAAAATGAATGTAATTACTGAGATAATAAAAAACAAAATTCACCAAATTTCATCAAATTTTCATATTACTTAAAATATTAGTACCAGATTAGTATTATCCAGATTTTCCAGATCATCCTAGTAAAGAAGTAGTAAAAGTGACGTTAAACATTAAAGTAACAATAACTTTACATGATCGTTTGAATAATTTCAATATCACCTTAACATTGAAAGTGAGAGATAAAATATGTTGAATTATATTTATTTAATTTTTTCTGTATTTTGTTCAAACAATGATTCATTTATTTGGTTCATAAACACCATCCCAAAATAATTATATAAGATTCACTTACGTCTTTCCACTATTAGGCCAAGTGTTTTAAGAAAATTGTAAATAAATGCCTAATGATAAGCATAATGTACTTACATAACTCTATTTCTGAAGCGTTAATATTGCTATATTGTTGATAATGATAGTTATGAAAATTAGTATATAAAGCGAAAACTTTCAACCAAAAAAGTATACTTAGTTCAAGAGTTTAAGTGACAACATGAAGTTTATTATATTATTAGCTGCTATTCTCGCAGTAGTCGTTGCACTGGAAGTCGTAAGTATTCTTTCCCGCGATTAATTTAAAAAATATTTTTTATTAATATTTAATATCCTTGTTGTAAACAGCCGGTTCCTCCAAACAAACTAAACCTACCAAGCAAAGGACCTGTCGCATCAGTTATAGTTGGTGGCAATTATGCAAGTACAATAATTCCTTACCAAGTTTATCTCTTAATGGCACCGTATGTTACAAACACCAGTTATTCATCAGTATGTGGAGGTTCTTTCATACATGAGAGATTCGTCTTAACCGCTGGTCATTGTGTCAAAGGAAGTGCCAAATTTTATGTTGGATTTGGCACCATTACTTTTAATCAACCATTGAAGTATTTGATTTCAACTGAATCATACTTGCATAGTGGTTATAACCCCACAACTTTGAATAATGATATTGCATTAATTAAGTTACCTTCAATTATGTCATTTAATACGGCAAACATTTATCCTATTCGTCTTCCAAGCACATCACAACAAAGTACAACATTTGCAGGAGTGACAGCAAGAGCTTCAGGATTCGGACTTACATCTTCTAGTAAAAATTTTTGTAGTCTAAATAAAATATTATATTAATTGTGTTCTTATAATTATAGCCAGTGGTGTTTCTATGACACTTAAATATGCGGATCTCCCAATAATATCAAATGCAGAATGTGCGCTCACTTATGGTAATCAAGTTATATTACCTACAAATTTATGTACTCGCGGTGCAGGTATCGATTCTACTTGTTATGGTGATTCTGGCGGTCCATTAGCAATTAAAGAAGGCACTGTTTGGACTCTTGTAGGTGTTGTATCATTTGTTGCTGCTGGTAAAGGTTGTGGAGGTGGTTATCCATCAGGGTTTGCTCGTGTATCAGGATATCTACCATGGATCAGCTCGATTACGGGAATTACATTACGTCCATAAATTTCATAATGCTGAAAATATGTTTCTTATTATAATATAAATGCATTGAATAAATATATTCTTTAAAATATAATAAGTATTTGGTATAATTTGGTAGAAGCATTTAGAAGCCTTAACATCATACTAATTTAAACATATATTTTGTAGAATCTAATGTTTTGTGTAAGAAAATAATTGTTTTGCAATTTCTTCTAATGCATTGAAAAATTTCAAATGGTTAAAAATAGGATTGAGACATTTTTATTTATATTTATATACATAATTATTTTTGAACGCAAAAATTTTAAATTAGTGAACAAGTTTTGATTAAATTTGAGAAATTAACTGATGAAACTTAAAGAAAATCTGATACAGTTAGGAGGGGAAAATAAAAGACACATGTATACATATAAAAATATATTTATATATAAAAAGGAGTAATAATTTATAATAACGACTGTATATACATGTGGAAAATATCCTAGGTTGTAATATACTATACTATAAGTATTATAACCTGGGAAAATATCATCATTGTATTGATTCAATTCTAAGGCAAAAATGTTTGTTATTGTTATATTGCAATTGTTTTTTGTGCTTTTCTTTCTATCCTATTTCCGGATATTGTGTGGTGCACAACAATTTCAAGTACAAAAAACCAGTATAAATACTTTATAATCAACGTTGAAATTATCAAAACATTTTCTGAAGTATAATAAAATGAAGTTCTTTTTATTATTGTTAATTGGAATAGAACATGATAACAAGGTGAATTTAAATGAACGAATTTATAACGGAATAACGGTAGATATAAAATAATGTATTTAATTAAGGCTTATTTTGATTCACTTCAAATTAAATCTCTTTAGTTATTTATATTTTTTTATGTGAAAGCTTAATTGAAAATGTTATTTCTCTTCTAAATAGTAAGAAGTGAATTTCCATGGCAAGTTTCCGTTCAGAGTGCTTTAACTCGATTTGCTCCGGCAAATATGCTATGTGGTGGCTCAATTATTTCCAGAACGTGGGTTTTAACTGTCTGTCGTTGCGTATTTAGAAGGGCTAGGTTTTATATTGGTGTTATCACCCTTTGTACACGGTATCCTCAATCGTAGCTATTCCACATCCAAACTACAATCCTGTGACTTTGATAAATAATATTGCGTTAATTAGATTGAATAAAACTTTGAGTTGGATTCCTAACGAAGTTCAACCAATTCTATTAGCAAGAGCATCAACTCAAAATTTAATTCAGCAAACTTGCTTTATATCTGGATAGGGTCAAACTCCATGTAAGAATTTTTTATTTCCGATCAAAACAAAACAATATTTTATTTTAGGATTTAAAATATTACAAATGTTTGAAATCCACTAATAAATTATTTAACAATTCAGCAATCACCTGTTCTTTTATTTACTACACGTCAGTACTAATAAGGCTTGTGGGGTATCATTTGGGGAAGCAATTTGTACTATCGGGACAGTACAAAAAGCTTGTCATCGGGACTATGGTGGAGCTTTGGCTTATAATGAAGGAATATTAACTAAACGTTTTGCACAAATTGGTGTTTTTTCTCATCCGAGAGGAAGTGTATGTAATGGAAAACTACCTGGTATTATTGGTATGTCAATAATTATGTATCAAAACTGTTCAATCATGAACAGAAATTATAAACACTGCAATGTAAACCCAGCGTCCAGACGTATCAACTTACCAGCACTTGATAAGACAATTATAATAATATTAAAGAATTCTTGTATTATGCGATTATGCATAAAAATATATCATAAGAATTTCTTTTAGATAATATTAAAATATTAATATTTTTAGTATTTCATGTATTATGCAATTATGCATAAAAATATATGTGAAAAGAATTTTTGTGGGAAATTAATTAATCTTACTTTTTAAATGCTTTGTAATCATTTTTTGTATATATAAACCAAAATTTATTTAGAATAAAATTAGTCTGAAAATAACAATCAAAGTGTTATTATTAGCAGCGCAATTGTAATCCCCTATACAGTGGGATTACAATTGTGCCAACAAATTACCTAAAGATTTGGACTTACAAACCAAATCTTTACAAAAACAATATAATAAACTGATGATCTTTTATTAACAAATAAAATTAGTCACAACGTTTTAGCGTTGCCTTACGTTAAAAGTATGAATGTGATTAATTCTGGATATCAAATATATAGATTTTCATTTATATTGTATGCGAATTTCAAATAATAAGCAAAGTTTTGATGATGATTCTTTACAATGAATGTAATTACTTAGAAAATAAAAAACAAATTCACTAAATTACATCAATTATTAGTACCAGATTAGTATTATCCAGATTTTCCAGATCATCCTAGCAAAGAAGTAGTAAAAGTATTCCAATGACGTTAAACATGAAAGTAACAATAACTTTACATGATCGTTTGAATAATTTCAATATCACCTTAACATTGAAATTGAGAGATAAAATATGTTGAATTATATTTATTTAATTTTTTCTGTATTTTGTTCAAACAATGATTCATTTATTTGGTTCATAAACACCATCCCAAAATAATTATATAAGATTCACTTACGTCTTTCCACTATTAGGCCAAGTGTTTTAAGAAAATTGTAAATAAATGCCTAATGATAAGCATAATGTACTTACATAACTCTATTTCTGAAGCGTTAATATTGCTATATTGGTGATAATGTTAGATTTCAAAATTAGTATATAAAGCCAAAACTTTCAACCAAAAAAGTATACTTAGTTCAAGAGTTTAAGTGACAACATGAAGTTTATTATATTATTAGCTGCTATTCTCGCAATAGTCGTTGCACTGGAAGTCGTAAGTATTCTTTGCTTCGATTAATTTAAAAAGTACTATTTGTTAATATTTATTATTCTTATGATAAACAGCCAGTTTCGCAAAACAAACTAAAGCTACAAAGCAAAGGACCTGTCGCATCAGTTATAGTTGGTGGCAATTATGCAAGTACAATAATTCCTTACCAAGTTTATCTCCTAATGGCACCATATGTTACAAGCACCAGTTATTCATTAGTATGTGGAGGTTCTTTCATACATGAGAGATTCGTCTTAACCGCTGGTCATTGTGTCAAAGGAAATGCCAAATTTTATGTTGGATTTGGCACCATTACTTTTTTACAACCGTTGAAGTCTTTGATTTCAACAGAATCATACTTGCATAGTGGTTTTAACATCACAACTTATAATAATGATATTGCATTAATAAAGTTACCTTCATTTGTCATGTCAATTTTCATGGCATTTAATAAACCAAACATTTATCCTATTCGTCTTCCAAGCATATCACAACAAAGTACAACATTTGCAGGAGTGACAGCAAGAGCTTCAGGATTCGGACTTACATCTTCTAGTAAAAATTTTTGTAGTCTAAATAAAATATTATATTAATTGTGTTCTTATAATTATAGCCAGTGGTGTTTCTATGACACTTAAATATGCGGATCTCCCAATAATATCAAATGCAGAATGTGCGCTCACTTATGGTAATCAAGTTATATTACCTACCAATTTATGTACTCGAGGTGCAGGTATTGATACTTGTTATGGTGATTCTGGCGGTCCATTAGCAATTAAAGAAGGCACTGTTTGGACTCTTGTTGGTGTTGTATCATTTGGTGCTGCTGGTTATGGTTGTGGAGCTGGTTATCCATCAGGGTTTGCTCGTGTATCAGGATATCTACCATGGATTAGCTCGATTACGGGAATTACATTACGTCCATAAATTTCATAATGCTGAAAATATGTTTCTTGCTTATTATAAAATTGATGAATTGAATAAATATATTCTTTAAAATATAATAAGTATTTACTATAATTTGATAGAAGCATTTAGAAGCCTTAACGTCATACTAATTTAAACATATATTTTGTAGAATCTAATGTTTTGTGTAAGAAAATAATTGTTTTGCAATTTCTTCTAATGCATTGAAAAATTTCAAATGGTTAAAAATAGGATTGAGATATTTTTATTTATATATATATATATACATAATTATTTTTGAACGCAAAAATTTTAAATTAGTGAAAAAGTTTTGATTAAATTTGAAAAATTAACTTAAATATGCTGATGAAACTTAAAGAAAATCTGATACAGTTAGGAGGGGAAAATAAAAGACACATGTATACATATAAAAATATATTTATATATAAAAAGGAGTAATAATTTATAATAACGACTGTATATACATGTGAAAAATATCCTAGGTTATAATATACTATACTATAAGTATTATAACCTGGGAAAATATCATCATTGTATTGATTCAATTCTAAGCCAAAAATGTTTGTTATTGTTATATTGCTATTGTTTTTTGTGCTTTTCTTTCTATCCTATTTCCGGATATTGTGTGGTGCACAACAATTTCAAGTACAAAAAACCAGTATAAATACTTTATAATCAACGTTGAAATTATCAAAACATTTTCTGAAGTATAATAAAATGAAGTTCTTTTTATTATTGTTAATTGGAATAGAACATGATAACAAGGTGAATTTAAATGAACGAATTTATAACGGAATAACGGTAGATATAAAATAATGTATTTAATTAAGGCTTATTTTGATTCACTTCAAATTAAATCTCTTTAGTTATTTATAGTTTTTTATGTGAAAGCTTAATTGAAAATGTTATTTCTCTTCTAAATAGTAAGAAGTGAATTTCCATGGCAAGTTTCCGTTCAGAGTGCTTTAACTCGATTTGCTCCGGCAAATATGCTATGTGGTGGCTCAATTTTTTCCAGAACGTGGGTTTTAACTGCCTGTCGCTGCGTATTTAGAAGGGCTAGGTTTTATATTGGTGTTATCACCCTTTGTACACGGTATCCTCAATCGTAGCTATTCCACATCCAAACTACAATCCTGTGACTTTGATAAATAATATTGCGTTAATTAGATTGAATAAAACTTTGAGTTGGATTCCTAACGAAGTTCAACCAATTCTATTAGCAAGAGCATCAACTCAAAATTTAATTCAGCAAACTTGTTTTATATCTGGATAGGGTCAAACTCCATGTAAGAATTTTTTATTTCCGATCAAAACAAAACAATATTTTATTTTAGGATTTAAAATATTACAAATGTTTGAAATCCACTAATAAATTATTTAACAATTCAGCAATCACCTGTTCTTTTATTTACTACACGTCAGTACTAATAAGGCTTGTGGGGTATCATTTGGGGAAGCAATTTGTACTATCGGGACAGTACAAAAAGCTTGTCATCGGGACTATGGTGGAGCTTTGGCTTAGAATGAAGGAATATTAACTAAACGTTTTGCACAAATTGGTGTTTTTTCTCATCCGAGAGGAAGTGTATGTAATGGAAAACTACCTGGTATTATTGGTATGTCAATAATTATGTATCAAAACTGTTCAATCATGAATAGAAATTATAAACACTGCAATGTAAACCCAGCGTCCAGACGTATCAACTTACCAGCACTTGATAAGACAATTATAATAATATTAAAGAATTCTTGTATTATGCAATTATGCATAAAATTAATATTATTATTATATATATATTATATTATATTATATTATACTGTTTAAATAATCTTAAAATAATAGTATTTTAGAATTGATGTATTATGCGATTATGCATAAAAATATATCATAAGAATTTCTTTTAGATAATATTAAAATATTAATATTTTTAGTATTTCATGTATTATGCAATTATGCATAAAAATATATGTGAAAAGAATTTTTGTGGGAAATTAATTAATCTTACTTTTTAAATGCTTTGTAATCATTTTTTGTATATATAAACCAAAATTTATTTAGAATAAAATTAGTCTGAAAATAACAATCAAAGTGTTATTATTAGCAGCGCAATTGTAGAGAAGGTTCTGGCCCCTATACAGTGGGATTACAATTGTGCCAACAAATTACCTAAAGATTTGGACTTACAAACCAAATCTTTACAAAAACAATATAATAAACTGATGATCTTTTATTAACAAATAAAATTAGTCACAACGTTTTAGCGTTGCCTTACGTTAAAAGTATGAATGTGATTAATTCTGGATATCAAATATATAGATTTTCATTTATATTGTATGCGAATTTCAAATAATAAGCAAAGTTTTGATGATGATTCTTTACAATGAATGTAATTACTTAGAAAATAAAAAACAAATTCACTAAATTACATCAATTATTAGTACCAGATTAGTATTATCCAGATTTTCCAGATCATCCTAGCAAAGAAGTAGTAAAAGTATTCCAATGACGTTAAACATGAAAGTAACAATAACTTTACATGATCGTTTGAATAATTTCAATATCACCTTAACATTGAAAGTGAGAGATAAAATATGTTGAATTATATTTATTTAATTTTTTCTGTATTTTGTTCAAACAATGATTCATCTATTTGGTTCATAACCCCCATCCCAAAATAATTATATAAGATTCACTTACGTCTTTCCAATATTAGGTCAAGTGTTTTATGAAAATTGTAAATAAATTCCTAATGATAAGCATAATGTACTTACATAACTCTATTTCTGAAACGTTAATATTGCTATATTGGTGATAATGTTAGTTATGAAAATTAGTATATAAAGCCAAAACTTTCAACCAAAAAAGTATACTTAGTTCAAGAGTTTAAGTGACAACATGAAGTTTATTATATTATTAGCTGCTATTCTCGCAGTAGTCGTTGCACTGGAATTCGTAAGTATTCTTTCCCGCGATTAATTTAAAAAATATTTTTTATTAATATTTAATATCCTTGTTGTAAACAGCCGGTTCCTCCAAACAAACTAAACCTACCAAGCAAAGGACCTGTCGCATCAGTTATAGTTGGTGGCAATTATGCAAGTACAATAATTCCTTACCAAGTTTATCTCTTAATGGCACCGTATGTTACAAACACCAGTTATTCATCAGTATGTGGAGGTTCTTTCATACATGAGAGATTCGTCTTAACCGCTGGTCATTGTGTCAAAGGAAGTGCCAAATTTTATGTTGGATTTGGCACCATTACTTTTAATCAACCATTGAAGTATTTGATTTCAACTGAATCATACTTGCATAGTGGTTATAGTACCACAACTTTGAATAATGATATTGCATTAATAAAGTTACCTTCAATTATGTCATTTAATACGGCAAACATTTATCCTATTCGTCTTCCAAGCAAATCACAACAAAGTCTAACATTTGCAGGAGTGACAGCAAGAGCTTCAGGATTCGGTTACACTTCTGCTAGTAAGAATTTTTGTAGTCTAAATATAATATTATATTAAATATGTTTTTATATTTATAGCCAGTGGTGTTTCTATGAAACTTAAATATGCAGATCTCCCAATAATATCAAATGCAGAATGTGCGCTCACTTATGGTAATCAACTTATAATAGCTTCAACTTTATGCGCTCGCTCTGCATCTACCGATTCTACTTGTTTTGGTGATTCTGGTGGTCCATTAGCAATTAGAGAATGCAGTGATTGGACTCTTGTAGGTGTTGTATCATTTGTTGCTGCTGGTAAAGGTTGTGGAGGAAATTTCCCAATGGGATTTGTTCGTGTATCAGAATATCTACCATGGATCAGCATGATAACGGGAATTATAATACGTCCATAATTTTGTTACTATTAAAAATATGTTTCTTTCTTATTATAAAATTAATGAGTTAAATAAATATTTTGTTGAAACAATAATACCTATTTACTATAATTTGGCAGAAGCATTTAGAAACTTTAAACTTATACTAATTTTAATAGAAAGTGTACATTTAAACTCATATTTTGGGGGAACTAATGTTTTGTGTGAGAATATAATCTTGTTGCAATTTTCTCTAATGCATTGAACAATTTCAAATGGTTAATTATAAGATTGGGGCATACCAACTATTTATAAACATAATTATTTTTGAACGCAAAAATTCTAAATTAGTGAACAAGTCAGTACAACACAAAATTTTGATTAAATTTGACAAATTAACTTAAATTTATTAAAACCAAAGAAACTTTAAGAAAATCTGATACAGTTAGGGGAAAATGAAAGACACATGTATACTTATAAAAATGTACCTATATATAAAAAGGAATATTAATTTATAATAACGACTTTATATACATGTGGAAAATATACCAGGTTATAATTTACTATACTATAAGTGGGAAAATATCATCATTGATTCAATTCTAAGCCAAAAATGTTTGTTATTGTTATATTGCTATTGTATTTTGTGGGTTTCTTTCTATCCTATTTCCGGAAATTGTGTGGTGCACAAACAACAATTTCAAGTACAAAAAACCACTATAAATACTTTATAATCAATTATCAAAACATTTTCTGAGGTAATAAAATGAAGTTCTTTGTATTATTGTTAACCGCTTTTATTTCGATTGCGAGGACTTTTGGAGTAGAACATGATAACAAGGTGAATTTAAATGAGCGAATTTATGGCGGAATAACGGCAGGTATAAAATATTGTATTTAATTAAGGCTTATTTTTATTCACTTCAAATTAAATATCTTTAGTTATTTATAGTTTTTTATGTGAAAGCTTAATTGAAAATGTTATTTCTCTTCTAAATAGTAAGAAGTGAGTTTCCATGGCAAGTTTCCGTTCAGAGTGCTTTAACTCGGTTTGCTCCGACAAATATGCTATGTGGTGGCTCAATTATTTCCAGATCGTGGGTTTTAACTGCCAGTCGCTGCGTATTTAGAAGGGCTAGGTTTGATATTGGTGTTGGAACCGTACGTTTATATAACCCTTTGTACACGGTATCCTCAATCGTAGCTATTCCACATCCAAACTACAATCCTGTGAGTTTGATAAATAATATAGCGTTAATTAAATTGAATAAGCCTTTGATTTGGATTCCTAACCAAGTTCAACCAATTCTATTAGCAAGAGCATCAAGTCAAAATTTAATTCAACAAACTTGCTTTATATCTGGATGGGGTCAAACTCCATGTAAGAATTTTTTATTTCCGATCAAAACAAAACAATATTTTATTTCAGGATTTAAAATATTACAAATGTTTGAAATCCACTAATAAATTATTTAACATTTCAGCAATGGCAATATCACCTGTTCTTTTATTTACTAAAGTTCACGTCAGTACTAATAAGGCTTGTGGGGTATCATTTGGGGGAACAATTTGTACTATCGGGACAGTACAAAAAGCTTGTCATCGGGACTTTGGTGGAGCTTTGGTTTATAATGAAGGAATATTAACTAAACGTTTTGCACAAATTGGTGTTTTTTCTCATCCGAGAGGAGGTGTATGTAATGGAAAACTACCTGGTATTTATACTCGGATAACTTATTATTTAAGTTGGATTAAAGCTAATACCGGAATCCCAATTCGTCCATAAGTTTACTTCAACAAATCATTTATGTCAATAACTATTTAACAAAACAATGTAATAAACTGATGATCTTTTACTAACAAATAAAATTAGTCACAAGGTTTTAACCTTTCGTTAAAAGTAAGAATATGATTAATTCAGGGTATCAAATTATATATTTGATTTTCATTTATATTGTATGCAAATTCTAAATAATAAACAAAGTTTTATATATTGATTCTTTAAAATGAATGTAATTACTGAGATAATAAAAAACAAATTTACTAAATTTCATCCAATTTTCATATTACTTAAAATATTAGTACCAGATTAGTATTATCCAGATTTTCCAGATCATCCTAGCAAAGAGGTAGTAAAAGAATTACAATGACGTTAAACATTAAAGTAACAATAACTTTACATCATCATCTGAATAATTTCAATATCACCTTAACATTGAAAGTGAGAGATAAAATAAGTTGAATTATATTTATTTATTTTTTTCTGTATTTTGTTCAAACAATGATTCATCTATTTGGTTCATAACCCCCATCCCAAAATAATTATATAAGATTCACTTACGTCTTTCCAATATTAGGTCAAGTGTTTTAAGAAAATTGTAAATAAATTCCTAATGATAATCATAATGTACTTACATAACTCTATTTCTGAAACGTTAATATTGCTATATTGGTGATAATGTTAGTTATGAAAATTAGTATATAAAGCCAAAACTTTCAACCAAAAAAGTATACTTAGTTCAAGAGTTTAAGTGACAACATGAAGTTTATTATATTATTAGCTGCTATTCTCGCAGTAGTCGTTGCACTGGAAGTCGTAAGTATTCTTTCCCTCGATTAATTTAAAAAATATTTTTTATTAATATTTGATATCCTTGTTATAAACAGCCGGTTCCGCCAAACAAACTAAACCTACCAAGCAAAGGACCTGTCGCATCAGTTATAGTTGGTGGCAATTATGCAAGTTCAATTATAACTTACCAAGTATATCTCCGAATGGGACAGTATGTTACAAGCACCAGTTATTCATTAGTATGTGGAGGTTCTTTCATACATGAGAGATTCGTCTTAACCGCTGGTAATTGTGTCAAAGGATATGCTAAATTTTATGTTGGATTTGGCACCATTACTTTCGATCAACCATTTAAGTATTTGATTTCAACTGAATCATACTTGCATAGTGGTTATAGCACCACAACTTTCAATAATAATATTGCATTAATAAAGTTACCTTCAATTATGTCATTTAATACGGAAAACATTTATCCTATTCGTCTTCCAAGCAAATCACAACAAAGTCTAACATTTGCAGGAGTGACAGCAAGAGCTTCAGGATTCGGTTACACTTCTGCTAGTAAGAATTTTTGTAGACTAAATAAAATATTATATTAAATGTGTTTTTATATTTATAGCCAGTGGTGTTTCTATGAAACTTAAATATGCAGATCTCCCAATAATATCAAATGCAGAATGTGCGCTCAGTTATGGTAATCAAGTTATAATAGCTTCAACTTTATGCGCTCGCTCTGCATCTACCGATTCTACTTGTTTTGGTGATGCTGGTGGTCCATTAGCAATTAGAGAATGCAGTGATTGGACTCTTGTAGGTGTTGTATCATTTGTTGCTGCTGGTAAAGGTTGTGGAGGAAATTTCCCAATGGGATTTGTTCGTGTATCAGAATATCTACCATGGATCAGCATGATAACGGGAATTATAATACGTGCATAATTTTGTTACTATTAAAAATATGTTTCTTTCTTATTATAAAATTAATGAATTAAATAAATATTTTGTTGAAACTATAATACCTATTTACTATAATTTGGTAGAAGCATTTAGAAACTTTAAACTTATATTAATTTTAATAGAAAGTGTACATTTAAGCTCATATTTTGGGGGAACTAATGTTTTGTGTGAGAACATAATCTTGTTGCAATTTTCTCTAATGCATTGAAAAATTTCAAATGGTTACTTAAATATGCAGATCTCACAATAATATCAAATGCAGAATGTGCACTCAATTAAAGAAGGCACTGTTTGGACTCTTGTTGGTGTTGTATCATTTCTTGCTGCTGGTAAAGGCTGTGGAGGTGGTTTGCCATCAGGGTTTGCTCGTGTATCAGGATATCTACCATGGATCAGCTCGATTACGGGTATTACATTATGTCCATAAATTTCATAATGCTGAAAATATGTTTCTTGCTTATTATAGAATTGATGAATTGAATAAATATATTCTTTAAAATATAATAAGTATTTACTATAATTTTGTAGAAGCATTTAGAAACCTTAACGTCATACCAGTTTTAATGTATATTTTGTGGAATCTTAATTGTGTTGCAATTTTTTTAATATATTTAAAATTTCTAAATGATGAATTTATTACTCTATTTATGAACTTCAATTTTATAAAAACTTTATAGTTTAAACATATTTTTCGAACTCACAACTTCTATAGTACGAAGTATATCATTTTGATGCAATTTGACAAATTAATGAAACTCAAAAAGACCTATTACATTAGCGGAAGCCAAAAGATCCTTGCACTTTATAAAATAAAAACAAAAAGCTATTTAATATTTTTTATTAGTATAATAATATAATATAATTTTTTTTACTTAAAAAAATAAAGAAACTATAAAAAGTATGATAAACTTATAACTAAGAACATCTGATATTGAATTGCAAAATATGATGTATATGTACCGAAGTACCGAAGACAGGATTTATTTAAATATTGAGGGAAAACTTATATTACGTGTTTTCAAATTCTTTTATCGTCTTGTTTTATATTATAATATTGATAAAATAAAAATCATTATATTATTTAGATGTGGAAAATATTATCATAATATTTATTTAAGCAAAGAACGTTTGGCATTGCATTGGTCTATTTGTTATTGTTTTTATTGTACTTTTCTATCTATCCCATTTCCGGGTATTGTGTGGTGCATTTACAACAATTGTTAGTGAAAAAACTCACTATAAATACTTTAGAATAAACGTTGAAATTATCAAAACATTTTCTGAAGTCATAAAATGAAGTTCTTTGTATTATTGTTAACCGCTATTATTTCGCTTGCGAGTACTTTTGGAATAGAACATGAGAACAAGGTGAATTTAAATGAGCGAATTTATGGCGGAATAACGGCAGGTATAAAATATTGTATTTAATTAAGGCTTATTTTGATTCACTTAATTCTCTTTAATTCTCTTTAATTAATTATAGTTTATTATGTGAAAGCTTAATTAAAAATGTTATTTCTTTTCTAAATAGTAAGAAGTAATTTTCCATGGCAAGTTTCCGTTCAGAGTTCCCCTACAATGCTTGGTCCATCAAATATGCTATGTGGTGGCTCAATTATTTCCAGTATGTGGGTTTTAACTGCCTGTCGCTGCGTATTCAGAAAGGCTAGGTGTGACATTGGTGTTGGAACCGTCAATTTATATTTCCCTTTGTATACAGTGTACTCAAACGTAATTATTCCACATCCAAGATGCAACCCGTCACGAAATTTTGATAATGATATTGCGTTAATTAAATTGAGTAATCCTTTAAATTGGTTGCCAAACCAAGTAGAATCAGTTCTATTAGCAAGAGCATCAACACCAAATTTACTTCAACAAAGATGTATGATATCTGGATGGGGTCAAACTCCTGGTAAGAGATAAATTTGTATTTCAATTCAATTATTTTATTAGATTTGTAATAAGAATCGAAGGAATTAAAATATCATTGACAACTATTCACTATTTCTAATTAAATATTTATATCATTTCAGCATCATCACCATCACTCGTTCTGTTATTTACTGTAGGGCGTGTCGTCAATTGTATAGTACCATCTGTGGGAACAATTTGCACTATCGGATCATCAAGTTTAATACAAAGAGCCTGTCATAAGGATAATGGTGGAGCGTTGGTATACAATGAACGCACATCAACAGGTACTAATATTATTGCACAAATTGGGATTTTCTCATATCCATATGGAGGAATATGTACTGGAGCAAACCCTGGCGTTTATACTCGGATAACTCCATATTTAATTTGGATATCCTCAACTACTGGAATTCCAATTCGTCCATAATTTTTTTTTAACAAAATTTAATTTTTAAACCAACCACTGTAATAAACTTAGATTATGCAAATCAAAAAAAATAAACAAATTTAACAACACTATTTTTGTTTTAATTATTTTTATAGAATCTTTTTTGAAAAGTGTCATATTAGCAAATTATTAATTATTAATTATTAGTAGATTAGTGTATTAGTATATTATTAAAACAATGGTACATCTGACTGACTCAAAACCCCATCCCAAAATTATTATATTAGTTTCACTTAGGTCTTTTGAATATTAGGTATTTTGAATATTATTAGAATTAGTGTTTAGTCTATCATCCGAGAGTTTTAGAAAATATACCAACCTCAATCTAAGACCTATTTTACTTATTGAAATTAGAACAACTGTTTTTGTTAATAAAATGCCTAAAGGGACAAAGCACTTATATGGCAATTAATTATTTTGGTGAGAATTTTAGTCATAAAAAATAGTATATAAAGTCAAGACTTTCAACCGAAAAGGTATACTAAGTTTAAGAGTTTTAGTTCTAATATGAACTTTATCAATAATTTACTTCAACAATTAAAATATAATTCTTGGAATCATTTAGAAACCTTTTCGTCATACTAATCTTAATAGTGTGTAAATTACACTTATATGCATTATGTTAATTAAATCTAATATTTTGTGTAAAAAAAATTGTGTTGCAATTTTGTTATGCTTTCAAAATTTTCAAACATTTAATTATATGATTGAAACGTACCTCTATTTATGCTATAACATCTCTGAAATTAAATATTATTTTTCAATCTATCTACATTTATGAAGTTATAATTATGTATATCAATCGTTAAGTAAAATACCGACCGAAAACATTTTTTTTAAATTAAAAAACAAGTAGGTAATATTCAAAGATTAGAAAAATAATATAGGAAATAGTATAAATTAATGACGAAGACACACTGAGAAAGTTCTCCATTATAATTTTAAATAGAAAAGATAATATCGGTGAATAGACTGTAACTAGAACAGAATATAATATTTACTTATTGTCGTATTGTTTTAAACAGGAAAATATCGTAATAATGTTTATTGAATTTTAATCAAACAACGAGACATAGAGTAGGTATTTTTCTATTCTATTTCCGGTTAAAAGTCAGTATAAAAACTTTAAAATAAACGTTGAAATTATTAAAATATTTTCTGAAGTGATACAATGAAGTGTTTTGTATTATTGTTAATCGTTTTTATTACGATTGCGAGGACTTTTGGTGTTGATCATAACAAAAATGTAAGAAAATATTTTTATAATTTAAATTTAGTTATTATTTAATTTTTACTTCGTAGGTTAAATCATTATTATCCGAGCGTATTTATGGTGGATATACAGCAGGTATTTATAAATTTTATAAATTCAGTTCTTCTTTAATTCGAATTTTTTATTATCAGTAAGAAGTGACTTTCCATGGCAAGTTTCAGTGCAAAGTTCTTACACTCCACTTGGCCCATCAGAATCGTTATGTGGTGGCTCAATAATTTCTAAAATTTACGTGTTGACAGCCTGTAGCTGCGTATATAAAAAGGTTCGCTTTGATATTGGTATTGGAACAGTCAATTTATATTTCCCTTTATATACGGTATACTCGAACATATCTATTCCACATCCAAAATGCAATATAAAAACTTTGCAAAATGATATCGCGTTAATTAAATTGAGTAGTCCTTTGAGTTGGATTACAAACCAAGTTCAACCAATTCTATTAGCAAGAGCTTCAGTGGGAGATTTGGTTAAAGAAAGAAGTCGAATATCGGGATGGGGTGATACTCCAAGTAATAAATTTGTATTTCTTTTAAAATTTAAACGGTTTGAATTAAAATATTTATTAAAGTAATTGTCTATTTTTTCAGCATCATCGCCATCGTATATACTTTTATTTGCGTTAGTATATCCCATTCCTAATAGTATGTGTGGAACATCATTTGGGGGATCACTTTGTACTTTGGGTTATTCAAGTTCAACAGATCGAGCATGTCATCGGGATTATGGTGGTGCGTTGGTATACAATGAAAAACGTTCTGATCGTGTTGCACAAATTGGTGTTTTCTCTTATCCATTGGGAGGAAGCTGTACTGGAACAAATCCTGGTATTTATGCGCGGATAACTTATTATTTAAGTTGGATTAATTCTATTACTGGAATCCCTATTCTTCCATAACTTCTAATGTATGTTAGAAAACATTTTCGCAAATTTAATTCCATTACTATATAACAAAATTATGGAATAAAGTGAAACGTGGTAAATTTTTGCAAAAAACATATAATATTACCACGTTGCAAGTTTTTCCCAAAAAAAAATAATTTTATTTCATAAGATTTTATGTATTACTCTTCAAATAATATTTTAAGCAATTTTCATATTTTGTAAAAAAAAAATTAAACTGGATAAAAAAAAAACAAATGTTAAAAAAAAAACCCAAATAAAAAAAAATTCCACATTCAATGATTGTATTTAATTTAATTAATCGTTTACTTCTCATCGTTGTTTGAAATTTATTAACCCGGTAGAATTACCTAATTAACCTTTACTAACAGAATATAAGCTAAATTTATTTACAAGTTTAAGTTATTTTCATTGAAACAATTTTCCATTTTTGATTAGCACATGCCTCCCATACCAAAATATTTATATTAGTTCCGATGGCATCTTTTGAATATTTGTGCAAGTGTTTATTCTAAAATAAATTCAGAATGTAATTATGTAATTGGTGATAACCAAAAGTCCAAAAATTGAATATTAGTTTATTTCAAATTTAATAATATAAAATTCAATAGAAACAATAAAATGTTTAGTAAATTTTTTTTACAGTTTTAATTGCCAAATGAAAATATTGGTGGCCAAATATATAGAAAAATAAATTATTCACTTGACATTATGTTTATTTTCTTTAAATGTAAGTATTACAAATGAAAATATGTTGTATTGATAATATAAAAATATGTATATGTAATAATATATTCTCGCATTAAATCAAATTATAATTCCTGTTTTAGTACTGATCCAATTTAAAAATTCCGTTACACGTGTATATCCAGTGGGAAGACCAGCCATACAACCAACAACTGAACCAAATGATATGATTCCTATTTGAATTGGTTTTCCATTTTGTTTGAGGGTTAAAGCTCCACCAGAATCACCATTACAACTACTTTGATTGACACGTTGGTAGCCAATAGCACACATAGTTGAATTAAATATTATACTTGGATCATAATACGTTGAACAATTATTATTAGAAATAATTCGAAGCTCTGTGCACATTAAAAGTGGTGCTGGAGTAGTGCTACCTGATTAAAAAAAATAATTAGATATGACTTTAAAATGTTAATTACCTAAAAATGATCAATTTTTTCCTACTATCGAATATTTTTCCCCAACCACAAATCTGAGTTTTATTATTTTCAAATGTAAGTCCTATTTGTGATAATTTTGGAAGACCAACTGGCTGAATACTATCACAGAACTTTAAGCATTTAGGTAGCTTAATCAGACTTATATCATTCATCAATGTTTCTGGATTATAATTTCCATGTAATATAGAATAATTTGAAGTCATCGATATTTGTGGTTTATTTAATTTATTTGATCCAATACCAATAATAAATTTAACAAATCCATCAACACAGTGACCAGCAGACATTACCCATTGTTCGGAAATAATTGAACCACCACAAAGATGGAATCGATTATTTAAAGATACCATTCGTATAGATACTTGCCATGGGACCTGATTTTTTCCTGCTGGATATCCATCTATAATACGACCAGACCACAAATCCTTAGAATGAAATGATTTCATCTTAACACAAACAATTACATTGATTAAATAAATTTCAAAATTACAAAATAAACTTACAGATTCTTTCCCAAAAGTATTTGCTATTAAAGCAAAAGTAACAATTATTAAAATAATGAACTTCATGTTGTCACTTTGTGAAATCATCTGATCGCTTTTATAGCGTAAGGCCCAATAGAGATTATTACCTTTATACGGAATTAAAATTTAATCAGGTAAACAGGTAATAGATAAATAGAACAGAAACAATATGCATTATGCTAAATCAATTTAAACAATAACTTATTATGATTAATTATAATTTATAATACTTTTACTTCAATTCAGTCTTTCTCATTAATTAATTAAATGTGTTCTTACGTTTTACTTATATTTAGAAGTAATCTATTGTAACCTACTATGTATATTACCTTAATTTTCTACTTGATAAGAGTTAAACTTTTAAAGATTAGAAAGGAAAATAATTTATTTACTAGGCACTGCTTAAATAATTATTAAGAAAAACCAAACGGAAGTAATATAAATGTTAAGTTATAATTCATTTAAATATGGATATAATCCAATGCATATAATCCAAGATTATATATTCTCTATATTTCCATTGCAAATTATAAAATTTGAAACATCGTTTTCTATTCAATTGACTTAGTTGAATAAAAAAAATCATTCATGTATAATAGAATTCCAATAATCGAACTGACCCATGGTTGATAAGCCGTTACACGAGTATAACTAGATAACTAGTATAACTTGATAGGAAATATTAATATACGAAAAATAATTAAATGACTGATTATTTTTCCCTTTTTGTTGATCGCTTTAAGTTTATAGATATAAAATGAAGAGAAGCCTCTATAATAGCACACTTAGTTGACGATATGGACAACACCAACATATTTTGAATATACATTTACTACAAATTACATAACCGGATATAATAAATGAAGTATAAATGTACTATTTGTTTAAATGAAACTCTATTTGTATTTTTAATTAACACTATTTATTTCAATCTTCTTCAATAACTGCCATTATGTAATGATCTTCATCTTGTTAACCTCCTTTACTACTGTCATCTAGTACATTCTATTACAATATATAATTCATTCTATTACAATAAAAGATAATCTAAATTAAGTTTAAGTAATTGTGAAACAGAAAAAATATAGCGATTTGGATGGAAGAGTGAAATCTATTCCATTCAACAAGAAATGTAAAAAAACAAGTTATTCACATTATATTATCTTTATTTTTTTAATAAAAATTAAGCAGGTAACATAAAATACAATGAAATATTCGCACAAAATCAAATTGGAATCCCTGTTTTGTCATTCATCCAAGTTAAATAGGATGTTAATCGAACAAATCCTGAAGGGGCGCCAATCATGCAACCAGCCACTGTACCAAATGATATGATTCCTATTTGAATTGGTTTTCCATTTTGTTTGAGGGTTAAAGCTCCACCAGAATCACCATTGCAAGTACTTTGGTTAGGATTTTGGTAGCCAACACCACATATAGTTGAATTAAATATTGTAACTGGCGCATAATACGCTGAACAATTTTGATTAGAAATAATACGAAGTTTTGCGCATATTAAATCTTCTACTGGATAAGGGCTATCTGTAATAAAAATTATTAGTTTTAACTTTATAATGATAATTAATTAAAATTTCAATTTTATTCCTACTGTCAGATGTTTTTCCCCAACCACAAATTTGAGTTGTAAGATTTTCAAATGTTAGTCCAATTTGGGGTAATTTTGGAACATCAATTGGCCGAATACTTTCACAGAATTTTAAACATGATGGTAGCTTAATCAGACCTATATCATTCTTCAATGTTTTTCGATCATAATTCTCATGTAAAATGAAATTAGTTGATATCAAAGTTTTTTTTGGTTTATTTAATTTATTAGATCCAAAACCAATAATAAATTTATTGAATCCAGAAACACAATGACCAGCAGTTAATACCCAATGTTGAGAAAGAATTGAACCAGCACAAAAATGGTTTAGATTATCTGGTGGTGAAGTTATCATTCGTATAGATACTTGCCATGGAACCTGATTTTTTCCTGCTGGATATCCATCTATAATACGACCAGACCACAAATCGTTTGAATGAAATGATTTTATCTGAACACAAACAATTACATTGATTAAATGAATTTCAAAATTACAAAAAAAAACTTACAGATTCTTTTCCAAAATTGCTTGCAATTAATGCAAAAGAAACAATTATTAAAATAATAAACTTCATATTGTCACTTTGTAAAATCATCTGATAATTAAAAAAGTTCTTTGTAACTTTTATAGCGGAGAATTAAAGACCAAATAGACCTAGTTAAATTTAATTCGGATATGTAGTTTGAATATAAATTATTTAATGAAACAATAAGCATTGTGTTAAATCCATTTGTTTAAATGAACAATAATGTATTATGTGTAATTGTTATTTGATAAAAGTATGTTTGTATTATACCTTTTTTTTTAATTGTTACTTTTTTCTCAATTATTTAACATATAATATAAATTTATCATCTATTTTATAAATAAATATTCTACTTATAAAAAGGATTTTTATTCTTACTTTTCATTTGTTAACATTACACTACTTAAAAGTAATACAGTAATACAGAAATCTTTTTTTAATTCATTTTATTTTACATATTTTTTTTTCTATAGTTTTTTACTTCAGAAGAATAAAACTTATAAAGATTAACAATGAATCGCATAAACACAATTAAATACAATTATTAACTAGATACAGCAAAATAAATATAAAAATTAAATAATGATCAAGATAAACACAATAAAACACAATATTACAACTAAGGTAACTACATTTACATTTTCCTTTTACTTTCTATTTTTTGCGATATTTTCCTATTTTCTTTCGATAATTTGACTATTGTATTTTTTTTTAAACACTTAGCCAAACATTGAAAATAAGGAAATATTAATTGTCCAGCATGGGTAAGTTGTCCATATAAGCATCAAACAAAAGTTGTAATTTATTCTTTTCTATTTGTTCTTATCAAAAGCGATAACTGTTAAGGTAGTTTTTGCTTGTTGTCAAATATTTCAGGTATAATAATAGGCAACGGGTAATTTAATAATTATATCCTATATATCTGTTATTTACATTTAATTGACGCAAATAAAAAATACATAATTACATAGTACCAGTATTTCCAAGTTTTTGAAACACTTGTCTATTATTCAAGTGAAACTAATGTATCGATTTTTTTTTGCAATGTGGTTAAACATCAAGCAAACGGAGAAAATTTTAAATACAATTCTACAATTTCCTCCCACTTAACAATATATTTATCTCTAAAAACTTATACAAATATACTTAAATGATAAAGTATAATTCCGAGAAATTGGGAACTTTTTTATAATGTTTTTAAAGCATTTGTCAAAACATTGGAAAGACGTCAATGAAATTTATTACCCCACCTTAGTACAACTTTTCTCCATATCGAAAGTGAATATTGAAACTTTTTAAATAATTAAAGCTAACAGCATTTTAGTTGTTATGTAATTGTATCTTGGCTTTCTTTTCATACAAAAATTATCCTAATTGGAGATTTAAAAATTTAAAAATTAATTAAATAATTAGTTTAAAAATATTTTCAATAATATTTTCGTTTTACTGATTGATTTACTTTATTTTTTTTAAATTAATTAATTAAATATTAGTCGTTAGTTTTTATGGAATATTGTTGATTTAATCGAGAGCTGAACACCAGAAAACTTTTCGACATACCCTTCTTATCAAATAAAATTTTGTTAGTTCAATCCAAAAAATTCGAAAAATTATTAGCCATTCTGTTTTTCTTCATTTTACATTTCGATTAAGGCTAAAATTTATATCGAATTACCATTTTTTTTATATAAAAATAACTCCCACATATTTATTTTATTTATTTTTGAATTTCATTAAATACAAATAAGATCTAACTTAAATCAATAAATGTATATAATTTATTTACTTTTCATTAATGCAAATAAAAGAACAAATAAGTATAACTAGTAATTATAGTAATTTGTAAACAAATTTTTCAAAACACTTGTTCAAATATTATGGAAATTTATAATATAATAATTTTGACATGTGCTAGGGCACACGGACAATATTTTAGAATGTTCAACATTTTACTCTACTTTTTCAATTTTATTGGCAAAACATAAACACCTAATTGATAAGAAGTATTATTAATATCGATTTTGTAGGGCCACTCTAATTTTGAGATCAGGACAAACGTCAAGAAATCGGAGAAAATTTTAAATAGAATTCTAAGACTTTGCGATATATAATTTTTGAAATTTTTTTTAAACATTTGTCCAAACATTGGAAAGACGTAAGTGAAATTTATTTAACCACCTGGTGTTGATGGACAGCCAAATGAAAAATGTTTAAATATACAAAAAAAATTTATACTCATTATACTTTTCTCAGTACAGCATAGGAATTTTACTTATTTTTGAATTTAATTAAATCCAACTTGAATCAATAAATTCTTATATTTATATAATTTATTTATTTTTCATTTACGCAAATGAAAGTACAAATAAGTACCTCGTGTCTAGTTGTATAATAATCGTAATTTGTAAACAAATTTTTTGAAACATTTGGTTAAATATTGTTTAAAAATTATATTATAATTATTCTGGCATGTGCCAAGCACACAGAAAGTGTTTTAGTATTATTTTGAGTAAATCTATATTGCTTCGTCGTAATCGACTAAGCCTAGTAATGGAAATTTTTCAAATTCAACTTTTTACCATTTTTAAAAGACACAATTAAAAGAAAATTTCCAAAAAAAAATTTTTCTCACATAGAATGACCCTAGGGCAACTTATTTTTACTAACAAAAGGTCAAATTGGTGGTTATTGCAACTTTTATCCCCAAAAAAGGGGTCAAAAAAATCCTGTCAGTCCGGACTCCGTCCGCCGGACTCCGTATGTTAACACGATAACTCAAAAACGCGTGAAGTGATTTCAATAAAATTTTGGGATTAGTATTATTTTGGTCCCCAATAGAACTCCAATAGAAATCAGATTCCTGAGAATTGCAACAACTGATTGCAATGAAATTTTGGAATTAAAATTTTTTTGGTCCCCAATAGAACCATATTGATTTTAGGGGGGATCAGGGCACGGGGTGGAGCACCCCATATAATTTTTTTTTATTATATTAAATGACAATACTATCGCATAAAATTCACGAAGCATACAGCCATACTTGCCTGTCGTTTTTTTATTGCAATTGTTGCAATTTTACATAAAACATTTCTTCAGAATTGATAAAAATATTAGGAACGTAATGAAATTCCAATAACTGAATTAATTTATAGAAAATAAAAATTAAATAAATAAAACAAAAATACGTCATATCCTAACATCACTGTTAAAAGATCATATAAAATATGTATTTTCATTTATATTCACTTGAAAATTCTATAAAAAAAATTGAATATATAAATTTTTGTTATATTTAATAATATGATTTAAAACCATAAACTACAACTCAATATTTTTTCACGTTATCTTAACTAATTACGTCAATTTGCTACATAACAATAATAACTTTATTATTAAAAACATATTTTCTATTTTTACATTTTTACTCTAAAATTAATTTTTTTTTACTTAGAATTGAATAATTGTTGACATTATTTTTTGAAACACTTATTTAGAGGACACAAGTGTAAATTATATATAATTATTTATTTTGCAACTAAAAGATCATAATGTTATCTAATGAATATGGAAAAAATTCTGATTACTTAAAAAAAAAATTTTTTTTACAAAAGTACCTGCTGTGAAATATAATGAATAATAATATGATCAATAAAAAAAATTGTAAATATTTCAAGTTCACGAAAAATATCTAAAATAAATAAAATAATAAGTCATAATAAATACCACTTGTGACAATATTAATATTCCACTGAAGAAGTATATAAGTCCAAAATATTTAATTAGAAAATTAATTGAATATTAGAAGTGATAAGATGAAGTGGTGTCTTCTTATATTTCCTGTATTAATAGCCGTTGCGGTTGCAGATTTGGTAAGTTTTTCAGCAAACAAATAATTTAATAATTATTATTTATATACATATTTTTTATAGCCAGTTCGTCCATTTAATCGTCCAACCGTCCAAGGGCCTGTGGCTTCAGTTATTGTAAATGGAAAATTCGCAACTAAAAATCAATTTCCTTACCATGTCGTTATTCGAATTGCTGAAAGTAAAGATAGCACTGAATATTTATCCATGTGTGGCGCTTCATTTATACATGCAAAATATGTTTTGACTGCAGGTCATTGTGTTTATGGATTCGCTAAATTTTTAGTTGGTTTTGGAGCCCTTCAATGGACTTCACCGTTACGTAAAATAGTTTCAACTAAATTTTATTTACATCCATCTTATAATGTGTCCACGTTAAACAACGATTTGGCTATAATTGAGTTATCAACAGTTATTTTATCCACAACATCTTACAAGATCATTCGTCTTCCAAGTTTAACGCAGAAAAAATCCACTTTCGAAGGCTTTACAGCAAGAGTTTCCGGATTTGGCTTAACCTCTGATTGTAAACATTTATTATCTCATAATTTTTCCTAAATTTGCTAATTAAATAATATTTTTAATCACAGATAGTGCAGTTTCAGCAAGTCTAAAATGGGTAGATCTGACGATAATTACAAATACTGTATGTAAAGTTACATATGGCGACTATATTTTCCCAACAACTTTATGTGCATATGGTGCGAAAAATCAGTCTACGTGCTTCGGTGATTCTGGTGGGCCTTTAGCGATTAATGAATGCGGAATATGGACTCTTGTCGGTGTTGTATCATTTGTATCAAGTGTGCATGGTTGTGAAGCAGGTACACCTTCTGGATATATACGTGTTGCTTCTTATCTTGATTGGATCAAATCTGTTACTCAAATTTTGTTGCGTCCATAATTTGTATGCTAATTTATAAAATTTTATAATAAATAAATAAAATATACTATATATAGTTTTAATCTTGAATTTAATTTTTCCCCAAAAGGATATTTAGAAAATATTAACAATAGCTCTTTATATCTACCCTTCAGTCCATCAATAAACGTTTGCTTCGCCTTTTTAATATAGTCAAGACTACCATATTATTAGGCAGAATATATGATGCAGTTTCTTAAAAAGAATATCTCTTGTGTATTTTGTGTACTAAGGCAGATTTCAACATATAAAATGATACAAATTTCAAAACAAGTAAATTCCAATAAACTGTTTCATTATTTATTTATTCATTTTTAAAGAATCTTTCTACATTTTTTTTTGATTTATTAATATTTAGAATTTAAAGAATACCAAATTTTTATAAAAGAACCATAAATTCCAATAGAATGCAAAAAAAAAATTATTATCGTGGAGGAATTCCAGTTGTCGTGGCAATCCATGATAACTGAGATGAGAGTCTTGAATAAACAGCGGGACGACCGGATGAACAACCCAGGCCTGAACGAAACGAAAAAACACCAACAAGAGTATTGACTCCAGATTCTATAATTGATAATGGACCACCATCATCACCGTTACAAGCATTGCTGTAAATATTTGGCCAGCCAACACCACACATCATTGACGGTTTTATAACACCCGTGCCATAATGCAATCCACAATTTAAATTAGAAATAATGTTAAGATTCGCCCATCTCAAAAATATAGACGCAACGGTGCTAGCTGAAAACGAAAAAAAAAACCTACAATTCAAAATTTTTGGAAAATAGTGTTTGTTACTTACGATCACTTATTTTACCCCATCCAGAAATTTTTGCTTTTACATTTACAAAGGTCGTACTAGCTTGAGATACTTTTGGGAGGCGAATTACAGCAATACCAGGAATATTAGGAACAGGAGCTGATAACAGAATTACTCCCACATCATTGGCTAATGTACTTGGATTATAATTTGGATGCACATAAGCTGTATATGATAATGATATGACCGTAGCTGTAGCTAAGTTATTTGTTCCAAATCCACAAAGAAATTTTGCTCTTCCTTTAACACAATGGCCGGCAGTTATTACCCATCGAGTGGATATCAATGAACCACTACAGAGATAATAATTATTCGAACTGACTGTATTGGCCACGCGAATCCATCCTTGATGCGGAAATTGATTATTTCGTGCCAAGGTACCATTCACAATACGACCTTCAATGGAAACTGAATTTTCCAGAGGGATTGGCCATTCTTGTGGCTAAAAAAATGTTTTTTTAAATTTAATGGAAAAAATGTACCCAAAAAAATCACTTACATGTGAATAAACATTCGCAATTATAGCAGATGCTATAAAAATTACTAAAAGAATTAACTTCATTGTTTCACTTTAAGGATTGAAATTTAGAATAATAATTATTTTAATTGCTCTTGATATTTATAGTAAAATTTCTTTTATATAAATTATAACACAAATATTATAGAATTAATGTGGTTTTTGAAATTCCCACTTTTCTAATTTGTACAATGTTAATTGTTCACATAATATTTTAAAAATTATTTTGAATGTTTGCCTATGTAGGTTAATAAAATTGAATTGTTTTATTCTTTCTATGTATTTTTGTTATAATCTTGTAAATCATGTTAATATATTTGATTTTCAAAAGAATTAAAGAATAATTTAAATGGGAAATTTTCAAATAGGGAAAAATCTTTAATAATTATTGTTTAACAATTAGATATTGTTATTATAGAGTTTACTAACTTTGAAGTAATATAACAATTGAAAAAATATTTGGGTCGAGTATGATTTCTTTCTCTCAAATTAGAATTATAGTTTTAATATAAAAAGAAAATCTTATCTATTTATTTTCTTTATACTTTCTGAAGATTTATCAAATCCACAGATAATAGCAATTATTCCGTTAACTTAAAATATGGGAAAAAATATGCTTTCAAATTCATCCCATATGTACAGAAATTCATTTTAAGAATTTCATTTTAAATATTCAAAATAACATTGTATATGCTAAGTAAATTTCGATTTTATTTAGAAGCCATAACTAATCCTAAAATGTAAATAAATGTAAGTATCTACCCATTAAATTATAAAAAATTTAATATTGTTATGTTCGCAAAAAAAACAAAAGGTAAATATTTAAATCTTAAATATTAATTATTCACAAAAAAAAATATAATTATCTTATCTGCACAACAAGATAACAAATGAAAATTGTATCACTACACCAAACTACAAAAAGAAAATTTAAATATTCTAAATTATTTCTCTTGTTGTTAAAGTCTTTAAATGAAGTGCTTGGTTTTTGTGTTTTTTTCTTTATTTGCATTTAATGTTGATGCAAATAATGTAAGTTGTTTCTTATTAAATTTTTTTTTTTGTCAACATAAATAAATATTAAATAAATGATTGTTTTTTTTCTCATTATTAAAAAGCCTGAAACAGTACCATTAAAAGATTTATCTGTTTTTTTTTCTGGACGTATAATAAGTGGATACAATGCTGGTAAAAATGAATTTCCATGGCAAGTTTCTGTACGTATGGGAAGATCATATAATGATCCAACAATATCAATGTGTGGTGGTACAATACTAAATGAAAAATTTATATTAACTGCTGGACATTGTGTTAGTGGTTTTATAAAATTTATTATTGGCTATGGATCAAATTATTTAAATCAACCATTGAATACACAAACATCATTTAAATCATATTTAAATCCAAATTATATTGCATCTACATTAAAAAATGACATAGCTATAATTGAGTTACCATCAATATTAAAATTTCAACCGGCTGTTATGAGTATTCGTCTACCAAAATTATCTGAGAAATCAAACTTCGAAAATTCTGTCATTATTGCTTCTGGATTTGGTAGAACATCACAAAGTAAGCAGAAAACAATTTCAAAATATTTTATTCATTATTTAACAATTCACTATAAAGAACCGGTATATCTGATATATCATTGTCGAGTTTTGCTTAAAATTTAGCAGACTGCAATTGATGAACCTGTCTTGTTTCATAAAAAAAATTCTTTAGCTGACATGTGAAACTGATCATAATGTATTTGATGTAAAACCATTTATTAAGTCCTGTTCTTTTACAGATAGTAATCCATCATCAATTCTAAAATGGGTAGATCTTCAAATTATCACAAACGCTAATTGTTCAAAAGTTTTTGGCAAATACGTAACATCTTCAACGATTTGTGCTCGTGGTTCAAATGATATTACTAAATCAACTTGCTTCGGTGATTCAGGGGGACCATTAATAACAAGAGAAAATGATGGAATTTCTACGCAAATAGGAGTTATATCTTTTGTTTCTAGCAATGGTTGTGCATATGGTCACCCATCTGGTTATGCTCGTATAACATCATTCTTACCATGGATTTCAAAGATAACAAAAATTCGTATACGCGTATAAAATTGTTCTATTTGTTTTGTTGTTATTTTGTTTCATTTGAAATTATAATTTTTCATTTTTTAAGTTAACACAATAAGTTAATTATTTTTAAAAACAAAAAATGAAATTAGACAATGAATAAAAAAAATGCCATACCAATCGTACTAATATTTTATTATTTATTTATAAACGTTTGCATAACTTTGAGTTTAAACGTATTTAACTCAGATTAGCTCAACATTTAATTATCCAATTCATTCATAAATATAGAGTCGTTTATCAACTCGCTCACCTCCTTCAAGCACGGACGTGATTATATAACGATTGTGTCAGACTCAGAAGGAATATTTTTCTTATACATTTTCTTTGTTCAATAATCCAATATATAATACATTATTTATTATTTAATTCGAACAATGCAATTCAATACAATAATAAGAATGAATAAATTTTTCCTAGTTAAAAATTTCCAATTTCCAATTTCTATTATATAGTTTTATTTATTCACTTAACAATGAATTATTCATTTTAATAGAAAAAAAAATTATCTTATAACATTAAATATAATCAGTATAAAATGTAGACAATGTATAAAATAATTACAATTAACATTACAAACATAACAAATTAGAAATTTTATTATAAATATAAAGTGCAATTGAAATTATTATTATTTTAAAATTTCAATCCTTTAAGTAATAAAATGAAGTTAATTATTTTATTAACTGTTATTGGAGCTTCTTCAATTGCAGATGTTTATTCTTCAGTAAGTATTTCTTTTGTGAAAAATTGTTTAACGCATTAACTTATTAAAATTATTAGAAATATAATTTAATAATATTTTAGCCGCAAGTATGGCCGTTTCCTTTGGACGATTCATTTGGTCGAATTGTGAATGGTAGTGTTGCAAGTAAAAATCAATTTCCATATCAGGTATTGATTGCCATCGGAACTACATTAAATTCAAGCTTAAGTACATTTTGTGGTGGTTCACTGATTTCAGTTCGTTGGGTATTAACTGCTGGTCATTGTGCTAAAGGAAAAACTACATTTGCCTGTGGATTTGGAGTAACCAGTTTATATTCAATTCCCTTAATATTGTATTCATATAACGCTAAAGTGCATCCAGGTTATGATCCAAATAGATTAGTGAATGATTTGGCACTAATCCAGTTACCAATTGCTGTTCCTCTTGGTCCTAGTATTGGAGTAATTCGCCTCCCAAGACGATCACAAGTTAATACGAAATTCGTAAATGCAAAAGCAAGAATTTCTGGTTGGGGTAAAGTAAGTGATAGTAAGTAAAGCATTAATTATCTTCATGAAATTTTGAATTACAGGAATTTTTTTTCATATTTAGATAGCACCAGTTTGTCTTTAACCCTTCTGTGGACAGATCTTCGTATTATTTCCAATATTCAGTGTTCAAATAGTTATGGTGGGAACGTTATAAAATCTTCAATGGTATGTGGTGTTGGATGGCTAAATATTCACAGCAATGCTTGTAACGGTGATTCTGGTGGACCACTTACAGTCAATGAGACTGGAACCAATACAATTATTGGTCTTGTTTCATTTGGTATAAGGAATGGCTGTTCATCCGGTGAACCCACTGTTTATACAAGAATAACATCATATTTAGATTGGATATTATTAAAAACGAAAATTTTGCCTCGATAATAATGTTATTTAATTCTACTGAAATTAATTGATTTTATTTAAAAATTTGAAAAAAAAATAGAAATAAATGAAGAATACAATACATAAATAATACAATAATCTTACTATTTTTTTTATCCAGGAATTTATGTAGAATTCTTATAAAATATATTTATATTCCTTTAATGAAGAACATTTTTTGTACACACTTATTCTTTCATAGGTTGCAATATATCCAAATTTCGATTAAATAAATGTAAAACTCATTTAGTATTAAAAATCCACCACCGAGTTCATTCCACTTGAGACTGGACTGAATAGCTGTTATATTAGATTTGTCTGTGGAAATAATCCCAACAATTAAAAATTTAATCAAAATGATATTTCAGTATAAAAGTAAAAATATAACAACTTTTACGTTTCTATTTTCATACAATAATTTCTACGATAAAACCATATTATCTTATAATCTACAATTAATAAACCATTGGTTATGGGATAATGAACAAATTGGATTTCTTAACACATAACATTATTCGAGTAACATCATTCCATCACATACATTTAAATTGAATTTATAATCCTTTAGTATTTATTTACAAAAATTCTTTAAATACATTGCGTGTGGCAAAAATTATATAATACAAATTTGTTTTTGAGTTAAAAATTAGATAAAGAAATTCTGTCTTATCATTTTCATTGTTTTAAAAAAAAAATTAATTTCATTGTTTTTTAGCTATGCGATATTAAAAACTGCTCGGTTCTTTTCCATTCATAAATTTTCTCTACTTAGATTTATTAACCTGATATCAGTCGAAGAGAATAAAAAAATATATTTTTATTTGACGATTTTGTTCACAATCATTTGTTATGATATTTGGAATTAGAAAAGAATTACAGATGTGAAATACAATTATAAATACACAATTACAGAGAAATTGTGTTCAAATGGAATTTATTTCAAAAGAAAAACAAATTATGTAAATATATTTTCTGAATTGAAATTCAGTCATTATTTATTTAACGTCACGCATTAATTACATACTATATTCTATTTTATCTCTATTATGCAAATACAATTAATAAAAGCAATAATGATTTTTAATTTTAATTTATTTTTTTAAAAGTTCTGCAATGGAGGCGCCTGGTCCTTGAATTGTAATTTTTGCTTCTTTCCATTTTGTATGAATTAAACGTTCTAATGGTGTTGAATTAATATCATTATCTCTGATCGCTGATGATTCACCTTTATCTCGTAGATTTGATTTTACTGATTTATTTGCATTTCCCGTTTCATGTGCACGATTATCAACAGTTAATGAAATATAACATCCAGCACATGTATAGTAATGTAATTCAAATCTTTTCTCAGCATGATAATTTCTTAATAATTCACGATTTGAATTAAATATAACACCATAATGTCCAATACAACTTGTTACCCATATTGGTATTGCTGGTGTTTTTAAACGTGATCCTGGCTGTCTTGCTGCGCTCTAAAATAATAAACAATCAATTTTCAAACCCCAGTATTAATTACAGTTAATTATGCTTTACTTGTGCAACGTCATCATCACCTTCGTATACTAATAGTCCAATTGTACTTCGGGCTAATACACCGAATTGTGGAAGAGCCTGAATAAAATGAATAATAATTAAGAAAACTATTTCCAAACTAATTAGTAAAAAAAAATATAGTAAAAAAAGACACAAATAATACAAGAAATCATTGAATTCAGAAAACATTGATTTACTCTAACAAAGTTCGATCACGTGTTAATTATTAACATTAAAGAACGTTTGAATTTTTTAACCTTAATCAATATAAAATAAGTTCAAGTTACATAATGATCTTCATCTCCAACATAAATAACACCATTATGTAGGTAAGGCGTTGCTCGTCCTGTCATTAACAAGGTTATAATATTCAATGAACCCTCTTCATGTGGTCCCAATAGATGACCACCTCCATCCAAATCTGTTCTAATTCTATAATTATTATAAAATAAGAAAAATTTCAGTTTTTATTTAAAAAAGCACAAGAGTAGTTACTTTGCCAATGTTCGTGTTAGTACAGCACTGTACAATAATAACAAAGCACCGGGTTCTGAATCTTCAGTGAACTATACGATTATTGAAATTAAATGAAAATAATGTATATTTAAAAATATTCAAAATTAATCAATTATTTTTTAAAACAAAAACTTAAGCTGAAGCTGATCATTGAAAATATAGCAAATGCATTGGGTATACAATTTAATACTTACATATGTTAAATAACGTTTCAAGAAAATTTGTAAATCATCTAAAGAAGTAAAATCAAATATATTCAACTACAAAAAAAAAAGGTTTTAAATTAAAAAAGGGGATTGGATTTTTAAATATCGGAAGTGAAAATAAGTCGAATACCTTTTCAGTAACTGTATCTTGAAAATATTTGTGACTGTGAACAATGTGTGGTACTTCACTTGGAATAACAACAGTTGCTTTAGATTTTTCACCTATTCCCCAAAGTATTTCTGCCATTGCACTCCATAATGCTTCCGATTGATCAGATTCTTGTAGCTTTAATAATCTAGAAGTTAATCCTAATTATTTCGCTTCTATTTTTTAAAATTTTTCAAAGTCTTACTGATCAATTGGACATGATTTTTCACGTGTGCGATTATTAAATAAAAAGTACTTTATAATGTACGCTTCAAGAACTGATTGAAGACCCCGTGTTCCATTTCTTGGACATCTCAAACCAAATGAAAGTTCCTATAAATTTGGTAAAAATTTCTTTATGTAAATAAGAATATATTTTACTGCTTTATTAAATATTTATACCATATTTGGTAGTGGGAATATAAGTGCTGTCCTTGTCCATTCTCCTCTTGGGGGTGCAGCAGCTGACCCAAAACAAAGTTGACGAAGTTCCTGCATAAAATTTATTTGTCATAAAATTTATTAACAATTTAAAATTAATCAAATCAAATAAATTATAAATTTTAAAACATAAAATAAATTGATTGACAGTATAATGAAAGAATCATTTCAATTTGTATATTCCATTTTCGGAAATATAAAATCCTTAATGAAATTGGGTGTAACCTCTGGGTGAGAAAATAAACTGTTTGTGAATTTCATTACATTTCGTGCTCTAAATATTTATCTGACAAGCAAAATAATCACATTAATTAATTAAAATAAATTTTTATTCAACGTTCACAAATTGACTCTTGTCAAATAAATTTCCATTATTTTGTTAAAATATATAAAATAAATTGGCAAATATTTTTTTTTGTTGTTCTTTCTAAAATATAAACATAATTATTTGTGGTCACAAAATTGAATTGAATAACGAATAAATTTCTTTATAAATAAAATATTGTTCTAGAATACCAAATAAAGAAACATAATTTAATAGAAAATTTAATATTAATTATCGATTTTATAACTAATCGAATTAATGTTTGTAATTATATTGCTCGATACGTATGCATTTTCTAGATTATTTATGCAGTTTACCAATTTATAAATCTATAATCTCTTGTATTGTTTATATGTATTGGACAATCAAATACTTTTTATTTCTAATACCCTTTTATTTATTTTTTCCATTTGTTTTATAAATAAAATTAAAATTGATTTAGTTTTTTTGGTTATTGGTGCAAAGTGCAAACACTTGTCTTGTAATGTAATCACGCCATTTCTAAATAAAAGAAGAAATAAATAATAATAAAGTTAATTTTATTCGTTTATACGAAAATAGTTTCTTAAAAGAAAAGTTCTTGAAATTAATGAATTTCATAATCGATTTGATTAAATTTTATTTAAAATATAAATTTCATTTTATTTATGGTTGAAAAAATATGAGTACAAATATTTTGTTTTTGTTTTAAAGTCTGATGCAGAATTTCCCAGAAATTTGTACAACAAAATGAGCAACAATCTTTACAACTAAATCAAATGTCAAGTTTTACAAAAAGTTTAGTAGTTAGCAAATTTTTATCTCTTTCATAAATAATACAGGTCACGGTCATTTATTTATTATAAAGACGATAGACTTTACTAAAATGAATCTATAAATGAAACGTTTTAAATGGATTATAGATAAGGAAAAGGAATTCATAACAAAAGTCATAACTCATATAACTTTTATGATGTGTTTTAGGGTGTTTAAGGGGTTTACAAATAATACGTAACTTTATATGGTATCGTAAACAAAAGAAATTTTTAATGGATTATATTCTGTTAATGTAATTGCATACGGTACAGACCACCCAATGTTTTATACATTATAAAAAAGCTGATTGTTATTTGGTGTGGAATATTCCAAATATTCTATTTGAATAAATTTATAGTTTTATTTAATCAGGGACAAACAGGGTCCACAATAGAAACATCTAAAAACGTTATGACACATATTTCCAAGTAACACACAAATTAAACAATGGATTGAGATTCAATGTTCATCCCTTAATATTATAAGTGTAATAAACATTCCCAAGATATTTGGATATCCGCCAAATTTGGCTTTTGAAAATTATAGGTAAATGAGAAATAATTTAATTTTCCTGTAGCTTTATTTTGGCAGAAATTCAAAACGTTGCCTTTTTTTTTATTTTGTTAAATTTTATAAATTGTTGTGTTGTAACAATTTTATGAATTCACGTTAAAAATAATTTAAATTCTTCACAAAAACTTATATGTTCACTCACAACAGCAACATCATAAGATATTTTATATCCGCCAGTTAGTCTCGCACGAACAGACATTTTTAAACTGATGTAAGAAAAATAAAATACATGAGCTTTTATATTATTTTCTATTACACTTAACGTATGTGTGCATAAGTATGTGAAAATTTATATTTAACAAAATAACGTTGTCTTCACTCATTCTCCATGATTCTAAATCTAAAAACAAAATATAACAAAAAATTATTTTATAGACATTCTGACGTTTAAACGGGAATTAAAACTAATTATTATTAGAATCTTTTGAATAAGGGCTGAACAATGTTAATTATTTTTTAATTTTAAATTTCATTTAAGTTTTCATATATATGCAGAATCAATGTTAGAACTTTTATTTAAGCTTATTTATTTCCGATAAGAAAAATGTTGATAATTAGTTGTTATTGGACTTCAGAGTCATTTCTACTAAAATAATGGAATTCAAATTATTTTTCTAACACGCTGTAATTTGAATACTCTACAGGTAAGAAAAAAAAGTCAAGATAAAAGTAACAATATTCAAGTTTATCTTCTGTAACTTTTCTGTCAATTGAAAAGCTTTTTTTCAAGGTATGTTTAAAAGTTATAGAGGAAACATGTGTTAATGAGGTTAACATATTCTATTTTTAATATTGTTGGTTAAAAATAAGAACAGATTACATTCAATGAGGTAAGATTATTAATTTATAATTGGAGAAACAAAACAAATTATAGAGCTTTTAAGCTTTTTTTGGAATTAGTGAAAATGGGATAAAAAGAAAAAGCTTTTTCTAATCCGTCAACGAAATAATTTAAATGAAATTCCCATTTAACCGTTTACACCCTATTACAAAATCACTTCCGGATTGATTCAATAATAACAACTTTCATTTTCAAGGTTCAATAATATAACAATATTTTATTTTGAATTTTAATAATTCGTAGGAAATTGATAGATAATTGGATATAATATGCATGTTGTTCGTTCTGCGTCTATCTACCATCACTTAAACATTAAACATTATTATGAATTAAAAAAAAAAACAATTTATAATGTGCGAACAATATCAGATGAAGTAAGAATAATTAAAAAAATGTATAGATCATCAAAAAAAAAAACGAAATGACCCCGACGTGATTTGAACACGCAACCTTCTGATCTGGAGTCAGACGCGCTACCGTTGCGCCACGGAGTCGATGTTGCAGTTTTGTTTATTTTATCACATTTTCTCGATAATATACCAATTAAAAACTAAAAGGTGTTAATTTGTACACATGATAAGTACATAAAAAAATCGATCCAACGGATCACAAATCCATGAATTCTGACCCTGACGTGATTTGAACACGCAACCTTCTGATCTGGAGTCATACGCGCTACCGTTGCGCCACAGAGTCGATGTTGCAGATTCCTTTATTCTAACACAATTTCTAAATTAGAATGATTTTAATTATATTACAATTCAATATTTAAAATTACCTTCATCATTCGTATGATATAATTCGTTAATTCATGTTTTAAAATTTAAATCAAATCGTTTATCATTTATTGAACTTGTTCTTAATCAATCATACATAATCCAAAAAAGGAAACTCAGGAATATAGACAAAATATGTGTGATAGAATTATAATATCTTGTGAATTCAATTAAGTTCTTCCTCTTATCTAAAAACTTCTTTTTAAATAAATAAAAATTGGTCACAAATGAGAAAATTTTAAATATGTACTAAATCCATAATTCACTGAAAAACCCGTTATTATCAAAAAAAAAAGAAACGAATACTTATAATTAAAATAAATCATCTTTATAAAAAAAGACAAATACACTTGACCCCGACGTGATTTGAACACGCAACCTTCTGATCTGGAGTCAGACGCGCTACCGTTGCGCCACGGAGTCATTGGACAAAAGTCGCTTATTTTGATAGACAAGCCGTAAGTATAATCATTAATTTTTTTAGTAGACTTAGATTAAGTTAAGTGGTAGTGGCAATGGTAGTATCTTAAAAATGCATATGAAATGAAAGTAATATTTCCTACTAATTTTTTCAAAGTAAAATAATTTTTCAAAAAGTTCATTGTACAAATTTTCCTTATTTCTTTAAATTATCTGCTTTTTATTAGAATAGTTTCTTAGGATAATTTTACAAAAGCCAATTAAAAAATTGGTAAGTTTTATTATAAAAAAAACAACTTATGACCCCGACGTGATTTGAACACGCAACCTTCTGATCTGGAGTCAGACGCGCTACCGTTGCGCCACGGAGTCATATTTTTATTCTGTGTTGCTCGACATTAAAAAATAAGGGGCTAAAATAGCCATGGTCAACCACTTATTATTTGTAACATTTTATCAAAATAAATAATTGCAGTTTGACTATGAAAGACTCAATTCTCCTGTCATAACATAACTTTATTCAATACAGTGTTCAAAAATCGGCAAATATTATTTTATTGTTCTGAATTACCTTTTCTTCACGTATCATGCACCCTTATAGCATCAAACAACCAGAAAATACTTACAATATTTTAGTTACACATTTTATACTTTTTCAATTAGTTGGTCAGATTAATTTTGGTTATTTTATTGAACTGTTTTTTATTTTTTCTTCATCGTTGTTTTGAGAAGATGAGATAAAAAGACAACTACATTTTCATGGGTATTTTATTTTTATATAAAAATTTCTATTTTAATATTTTTCTTATTTATTTGCAAATATTTATGATATTTTTTCCTTTTAATTAGAATTCATATTAATTAATAATAAATAATTTATTTTGTATGTGAAAAGAAAACAAAAAGTTTAAAAAATATCTCAACTAATCATAAAATCAATAATTGTAATTGTTAATTGTTGCGATATAATTAAAAAAGCTGTAAACAATTCAAGCACAATTTTTTCTATTCGGTTTAATTTTTAAATAATGATAATTTTTTTGTCTATTTTGTTTTATAACAAAAATTTGATACCCCTGTATTGCGACTACCACTATTTAGTCGAATTGTGATATAAAAAACAAAAATGTATGTACTTCTTTCTCGATTTTTCCTAATACAAATGAGAGTATATCTCTTTTAGTGGTCATCAACACTAAATGTATTAACAGAATCGCTATACTGATGTCGCTTTTATTACTATTACCATAAATAAAAGAATGAAAATACGAGTTCTCTCTATTCTTCCTATTTGTATTCATTTATTTTATTTTTATTGTATTATAGTAAATCGGAAAAATATCAATAATAGGAAGAATAGAGATGTGTAATGATAATACATACATACAATAATATTTCAGAAAGAAAATAATTTAACAAGCATCATTTTATAAAAATAGTCCTTTTTTATGTTGTGTTTGTGTGTGGTTCGCGTATTAGTTCGTTACAAAATAAAATGTTTTTTATTAATTAAATCTAATTGCTTTCTTTAACTTAAGTAATAATAATACCTAAATCTAATTCTTTTATTATACTGCTAAATCGTAATTTTTATCGCAGTATAATAAAATAGTAATAAAATTATTATAATAATAAAACAATCAATTTTGATGTCTAGTAAGGAGGAGGTTGATGAGAGTATTGTTGCTGTTGTTGTTGCTGCTGTTGTTGTCCCATCATTTGTTGATTTGGCATTTGTCGTTGTAGTTGTGCCACTAATGCAGGTGTTTGTTGTTGTCCCATACCTTGTACCTGATTTTGTCCCATTACTTGTGTGTTTGTTTGTTGGCCAACCATACCTAAGTTAGAAATAAAAATGGGTTTTTATTTTAAAAAAAACTGTGAATTAAAAAACAAACCCTGTTGTTGCTGCTGTTGTTGTTGCTGTAATAACATTTGCTGTTGTCGTATTCTTTGTTGATTAATTTGTTGTTGAAATTGCTGCTGTTGCTGTTGTGTTTGTGCTGGTACAACAGGTTTTCCACCTTGCTGTTGCTGCTGTTGTTGTGGTCCTCTTGGATAAGGTGGAGCGGCAACTTGCCCAACCATATTATTCATTGTAACATTAGGTGCTTGTTGCATGTATTGCCCACGATTTGCTTGCATTGCGCGTTGCTGTGCAATAAAATCCGCTTGTGTGCTTCGTTGTGAAGCCATTTGATCAAAATTTGTCATTAAATTTTGTTGATTTGGTTGTTGCTGCTGCTGTTGTTGTTGTTGTTGTTGATTCATTCCTTGATTACCGTAGCCAGTAAAATTTTGATTCATTCCTTGATATTGTTGATTACCATACATTGCCTGTTGTGTATTGGTTTGCTGTTGCATCCCTTGCATTGCAACATTTGCGTTACCACCAACCATACCACCACCAACACCACCAACTTGACCTACCATGGCAGCAGTTTGTTGTCCCATCATTGCACCTGTTTGTCCCATAGATGTTTGTACCATACCGGCTCTGGCTTGTCCTATCATGCTAGCTCCACCTGTATTTGGGAGCATACCAGCATTTTGAGCCATCATACTCTGTTGTGAACCTTGAACCATTTGTGACTGAGCCATTTGTGATTGAGCCATTTGTGATTGAGCCATTTGTGGTTGCTGCTGTTGCTGCACTTGTTGTTGTTGCTGTATCTGCTGCTGTTGTTGTTGCACCTGTTGTTGTTGCGGTGGCACCTGTTGTTGTTGCACCTGCTGTTGTTGTTGTTGCACTTGCTGTTGTTGTTGCACTTGTTGTTGAGCCATCATTGGATTTGGATTAATATTTTGTTGTGACATTCCCTGACCTTGTCCCATTGTACCAATTCCACCGACCATATTACCTTGTGCTGTCATCTGTGCTGGACCACCCATTCCACCAGTTGTACGTAATGTTGTACGCATATACTGTTGTTGTTGCACCTGCTGTTGTTGTTGCACCTGCTGCTGTTGCTGTTGTTGTTGTTGTCTCTGTTGTTGTTGCATATTAAAGGCTCCTGGTTTACCTTGATTATTAGCCATAAATGGAATACGTTGACGTAACATGTTTGAAAGAGCTTGCTTTGATGTATTTAATTGTGGACGTTCAAAACGATTAACTGTAAAAAAAAGATGAAATCCAATGAATAACAAATTAAATTAAGTTTTATTTAAAAAAGCAAACTTACTTTGTTGCATTCCCTGTTGATTATAAAAGGTTTGTTGTTGTGGGATTTGATTATATCCACCCCATTGTTGTTGTTGTTGTCCTTGTTGCGGCGGTAGTTGTGTTTGTTGCTGCTGTTGTTGTTGTTGCTGCTGCTGCTGCTGTTGTTGTTGTTGTTGTTGCTGTGGACCAACTTGACCCATTTGCATACCACCAACATTACCAATTCCTACACCACCAACGCCAACACCTCCAGCAAATCCACCCATACCACCAACTTGTTGTTGATTAACATTACCCACTTGCATACCAACTTGACCTGTTTGCATTTGTTGTTGGGTCATCATTTGATTTTGATTCATTGCATTTTGCTGATATTGTTGCATATTTGGATTCATTTGATTCTAATAAATATGGAAAAAAATGTATACATGTTTTAGTTCAAGTGGCCACCGCGTCAGTAATAATTTTTTTAAGAAATTTAATTAATAAATTAAAATTACCTGCATGTTCATTTGTTGCATCTGTCCCATTTGGTTATTAGGAATTTGTTGCTGTATTGTTTGTTGCGGTGCCATTGCCATATTTGGTCCAGATTTTGGTTTTCTTGGACGTCGTACACCTTTACCACGACCCCGACCACCGCCAACAATTGCACTTGGTGACTGATCAACTGATGATGGAGTATCTGGTTTAAATTCTTCTTTCTATGTAAAAAATACATAGATAAAGTTAGAACAAACAAAAGTGAAGAAAACATAAAAAGAAAGAAAACAAATGATAAAAAATAGGAAAATTCGAAATAAATTTAAAAATTCTGACAATTACTAATTTTTTAGGAATTGGTTCCAAGTCTTCTGGTGGTAATGGAAGTGGTTCATAAAAATAACTACTCGGCTTAACTAAACTGTGTGTATGGTATTTTAATAAACGATGCGCTTCTTCGTAAGCTAAAGGTTTTCTTTCCATTTTTACTGCACCAAACCAAGCCCAAGAAAGTGGTGCCGGATTTTTATGACCCTCTAAAAGATCCCAAACACTAACGCGTTGTTTTTCAACTAGTCTCAATGCCTAAAATTATATTAAATTTTTTTAATTAAATTGAAACTGCTTTATCGACATTATTTGAAGTATTCAAAAATTCAACTAAATAAGTTTTATATTTTTTTATAAATTTACTTACGTGTTGCTTATCAGTACTGTCAAAACCACTAATTTTATTTCCCTTCGTATCAGTAACAGAACCAACTTGTTCACATGTTAAAACTTCACATGTTTGTTTAGCCAATGGTAACAATTGTCGGACATAACGTATTGATGCATTATTTTTATCTCCCAATTCTTTACGTAGTTTCTTCATTAAATTTGTATATAATTTTTTATTTTCATCACGTTCTGATTGACTATCAGATATTAATGTTGAATGTATTAACGTTGCTAGCATATCCAATACAGTGGTAAATAATTCACTAAAATAAAAAGAAAAATTGGGAAACCAATAAAAAAAATTAAAATTAAACAATACTTACGAATTATTATTAAAATCAATAACACCTTGACTTATTAATTGTGTTAATAAAATAGCCCAATCAGTTGTAGATGTTGTACTTTTTTGTATTGCATCAAACATACCGCCAACTAATGAAAATCTTAGTTGTAACGCATCTAACATTTCTTCACGTCCAGTTGGATCATCAATACCACCAACTTTTTCAAATTCTTTTTGAGATGATAAAAATTGTGATAATTGTAAATGCAATGATGTTAATAAACCTTCTTTCTGTTCATCTTGTCCTTTTAAACATGTTAATACTAAACCCAAAAATGGTTGATGACTCAACTGGTTACCATTTTTCTTCTTACCATTAAAACTTCCACTATTACTGTTACTGTTACTACTCCCATTATTATTATTACCATTATTGTTATTATTATTATTATTTGCACTATTACTGCCATTACCATTGTTATCTTTTGCAGTTTTTGAATTGAAAAAATTTGTTGTTTCAAGTACTTGACCAGCAACACGTAAAATACGCCCTTGCACAGCACTAGGTAGTTTTGATACTAATGGTGATACTAACCAAATTGATGCTTTTGGTTTTTCTTGCCTACAAAAATAAATACTATATAATAGAGTTTAATTGATGAAAGTAAATTTGAAATTGAAACTAGTCAAAATATTACTGGAGCGAGAAATTTTAATTATAATTATTTTAATAAGGTTTAAAGAGAAAAACATAAACTTGAAAGAATACATATAAAAAAAAAATCGGACAAAAAAAAACAAATAATAACTAGTTTGCATCAAAGCTACCTGCAAACCGACATATTTTATACAATCCCAAAATAGATAATAATAATAAAATGCCAGTTTTGCAGTGAACTTTAGTTCTAATGATGACAATAATTACTTGTTGCTATATTCTGATACTTGAAAGACATCAATAGCAGCACGTGCAACCATATCCAACCAATTTGTTAAGTCTTGTGAATTAATATTTGTTTGTTTAAACATTAATTGAAGATCTAACCATGAAATACGTAATGACCATTGCTCAAGATTTTCTAATATTCTTGATATAATTGATTTCTGATCCATTTCTGATTTCATGTTTGGTTCATTTTCTGGATAACAAATCATATGCAAAAGACGTTGTGCTTGTTTTGCTGTTAACATTGGATCAATTAACATTCCTGGTTGACATAATTCCTCTGCATTTTGTAAGAACCGTTCAAGTACCCATTCTTGTGAGCATATTTGGCGTAATACATGTTGAGCAAAATCTGATAAACTTGATGCATTTTCATTTTGCATACATTGATTAGATTGACTGAAAATAAAATATTAAAAGCAATTAAATTAATTTAAGAATATGTATTCGAAAAAAAGATGTTTATAGAAAATTATTATATAAACACATTAATACTACTTACGATAAATCTAGCATTGGATCATCAAGACCTCCTAAAATTCCTAAGTCACTTGTACCTAAAATATGACTTATATCAACGCCTCCCATACTTTTGGGTGTACTTCCTGGATGTACTGGTGTATTTAATCCACTTAATTTACCTCCACTTAATGATGATGATTTATGTGCGGTTGCATCACCAACAACTAACCAGAAAAAAATAATAAAAATTGAATATAAATAATGATAAAAAACAACTCTACTATATCGACGAATATCCAGCCGATTCAGTAAAGACTTTCTTATAATTAAAAAAAATAATCTTACGTAAAATTCCTTTAAGAACAGCTAAAACTGGTGCAACATCAATTTTTTTATGTGCAGCAGCTAATAAATGACGATCACAACTTAATTTAATATTGCAAGCTGGTCCAGGTGACGTTATTGGATTTGGTGATGTTGATACAGAATATAAACCAGGTTGTGGTATTTCAATTGTTTTATAAAGTCTCAGTAATAAGTGACAACAAAGACGTGCACCGGCTTCAGCCTCTGGTGACATTTCACGAGCACCATTGCAAGCATTCACTAATGATGGTAATGCAACAGTTTTTACAAAATTCTCAAGTGAAAAACAATGACGTGCTAAAAGAATTAATTATTAAAAATATTAAGTATTTTTGTATTATTGTATTTTAAAATTAAGTAATTAGTAGACTTACCAACAAGAATACAGGTGAAAACAGCTAATGAATTATGTATATTTAAATTTTGTACATCCACATGACGTAAAACATCTAAATAAAATGTTTCATTACAATGACAAAGTGCTGATAATACACCTAACCATTCAGCACTTAATAAATTACAGCATGCCGTAAATTCAGCACAAGTTGCTGATATATCATTAAGACGATCATTATCTGTTTCTTTACTAACAGCAATTATTGCATTACATACAAAATTATAACGATTTTCAGCAAATTCAATTAATTGACGGCCCATTGTGGCCTCAATCTTACCACCACGTTTTGGATTCTCAAATATATTTGACATATATTGACTATTATGCGCATATGTTGATAGAATTGGTTCAACTGGTGAATAAAGTGTTTGCTTTATTTTTGGATATGCATTATGAAATGGTTCATTCGGTTGTGGTTTTGTACGTAATAATGAGCACGATGAAAATAAATCAAATAAATAAACAAGTATACAACGTTCTGCTGAACTACAATCACCTTGGTTTGTTACATGTTTAACAACTTTTAATAAACCTTCAAATACAGCTGATGTTTGTTCATATGAAACTGAAATAGAACGAAAGTAATTACAAATACAAATATTCTTGCTTTATAAACATTAATGTGATTATTCTTAAACTTACGTAATAAACAGCTGTGATAACGTCTTAATACACCAACAACATATAAACTCAGTGACGTTGTGTAATTTTTTATTAAAATTGAATTTTTTGACATTAACTGAGCTTCAACTTCTGGTAATTCTTTAAGAATCTAAAGTAACAATAAAACCAAAAATGTAAACTTAAGTATAATTAGAGTTTTTTTTCAATAACGCATGTTCCGATTGGATATTAGGATATTCTTCATTATTAATGTATTCAAAAAATTTATCACATTGTAATTGTTAGATTAATTACAAATAAATTTAATTTTCTAATTTTTATTCAAAAAAAAATTATCTATTTTTTAGATAAAAACAACTTATGACCCCGACGTGATTTGAACACGCAACCTTCTGATCTGGAGTCAGACGCGCTACCGTTGCGCCACGGAGTCGTTATACATTAGGTTGAAAATTTTACTATCGGTTCTAAAATCATTTTAATAAAATAATTGTCATAAATTGAACTTATAAAATTACAATGAAAATGAATTTAATCATTTTTGTATTAAAATTTTGATAATTGTAACATTTCATATTTTTCAATAAATTTTGGAAAGACGTAAAAATATTTTGTTTAAATTATGGCTATTAATTTCATTATACAATGTGCTCGAATTTATTATTTTTATCTAAAACCTCGTTAATACGAATTTATTCAACAAAAAAATTGAATATTTCTTCAAACAAAATTTGTTTGCTTCAATTTGCGAGAACTTTAACATAAACGGAATGTTACCGTTTAGCTATATAGATTAACGAATAAACAATTAACAAAACTTACTTGAATACACATATCAATTAATCCATAAATATTAAGTGCCATTTCCATTAAATCAAATAAAAATGCAACATGTTCTTGTACAGGTAAATAATTACTATTTCCCAATGCAAAACTATTGAGCATTTCTTGTACAGTAACAGCACATTGCCATGTAACATAATGTTGATCAAAGTAAGACATTGATTGACATTTATTTGTTGTTGATTCGAAATTAAATTCATTACGGGAATGTTTTTTAACTTTACCACCTTCGGCTACGTCAATACTGAACTTTTTTGAAAACAATTTACAAATTTCTGGAAAAAATAAGAAAATTTAACAATAAATTTAATTTATAAAAAAAAACAAACCTTTGGACATTTTTTTTACAGCATGTTTTTTCTCATCCCTTTCTTTACCAACACCAAATAATAAAATATAACGTTGATTACAATCATGTTGTGATATTGGATCATCTTGACACAATGGAAAATGTTTTGTGTAAAGGAAATGACGAGAAACTGGTGGTGGATCCATTATATTTCCTGTATGTGAACTGTTCAAGATAAAAAATAATTTTGTTTAAAAAATATATAATTCTTAAGAATTTATAGTTGTTGTTTACTTACTGATGATTATCATGATCTTTAGGACTGTCTGGCGCATCCATAGAATTTTGTTGATCTTCTTTAATGTGTTGTAATAATTTATCTAAATCATCATCAACATTTGAATCATCAAATTCTTCCATTTTTGGTTTAAAATCAAATAACATATCATCATCAAGACTTGGATTAACATTAGGTGATTGTTGTTTATTTGATATACATGATGAACCCCCTCCATTATTACCATTACTACCATTACCATTCCCACTCATCATACCACTTGTTATGCTATTGGTTATATTTTGATTTAATGATATTCCTGTACCAGTTAATAAATCACCACGTGATATTAAGGTACACATGTAAGCATCATGTGAGAATACATCATGACGAATTAATTCACTAAACAGATGTACTAAATTTGTAAATTGTACACGATTTTGTTGATTACCACCATTGTTATCATCTAATATTGGTGCATCTGTATCCAAGAAATTCATTAAAATATTTTGGTAAATTGGTAATCCACAACTTAAACCATTTCCACTACTAACAGAATCTTTATCGTCTGTATTGCCATTATTGTTATTATTATAATTATCATTGTCAGATGATGTTACTTCTGATTGACGTTTATCTAATAACCATGCAACAGCCATTGTACGATGTTCACCCCAACGTTGACATGATACAGCCCATTCACATAATATTTGTACAATTGGTGCATCTTGCATTGGATTCTGAAATTAAATTAAAATGAAAAAAATTAATTGTTTAAAATAGTTAACAATTACAACGATTTTTGAAACAAATTTATAGTTTAACCTTTAGAAACAATAATTTGAATTATTTGCTAAATAAATATTAATTTAAACTTACATATTCATGTCTGACTTCTTTAGTATCATTGTTAGAATTTCCACTTCCATTACCACTACTACCAGATGAATTATGATCTTTAACAACTGGACTTGGTGGAAATATTTTTGCATATAACGTTTCCAATGAGTTATTTGTATCCATCCGATCAAAACAGTGACTATCTAATGAGTCTAGTGTTGATAAAATTCTAACACTGGAATTACCACCTAAATTTTGCCATTTATCTGTACACCAGCGTGCTTCAGCATGACGTGATCTTGATTTTATTATTTCTTCAACTAATTTTAATTCCTTACGTATTTCGGTATTACTTGTTGGACAACGACTTGGCATTGGTAATGATGATGGTGGTACTAATAAATGATCTAATGGGCTACCAATTAATATTGATGAAGTACGATTTTCACCAAGACCACACCATATAAGTGCTGTTGGACATTCAATTGTTATTATTTGTAATATTGCACTTAATTGCAATATTAAATCACGATGATGTGGACAATTAATATATTCATTAAGTGATGCCTCATATGGATTTGTTGTTATTATTTTATTCTGTTTATCATGTTCATTCAGTAAGGTATTAACATCTGTATTTCCTATTGATGTTGGGGTAGTGCTACAATCCATTAATTCAGCCTTAATCATTAATTCAGATTTTATTGAAATGTTATCAATATTATTATTATTATTATTAATTGGATTTATATTTATGTCAACAGCATTATTTAACATATGTGCCAATTTTTTTGACACTAAATATGCAAGGCGTCTAGATAAACGTTCTGATTGTACAAAATCTGTCATATATTGTAATGCTAATGGTAAGAAAATTTTTAATATACCATCATCAGATGGTTGTGAACGTATTTTATCTAATAGATCTAATACCCAATTTAGAAATTCTTGTCTATCAAGTAAACCTTCTTCATACATATATTTACTAAGTTGTGTACAATAATTCCATTGTTTAACAGCCAATTTATGCTCTTCATGTGGATGTATTGGTATTGTTGATGACGTTGATGATGACTGTTGAATACCAAGGTTAGCAGGACTCGGCATACTTGATGCAGGACTTGTTAATGGTGGTGTAACTGTATTTGATGTTGAAACATTTGATGTTGATGGTGGTAATGATGATGTAAAACTAGAAACTTGAAGTTGTTTTTCTGGAATTGGCCCTACAAAATATACGATCAAATAACCCAATTTTTCTTATTTTATTTTTAAATAACAACAGAACTGGAAATTGAAATTACCTTGATGATAATGTTCTTGCAACTTAGGGATTAGATCTTTCATAAATTTAACAAATGTGGCTGTCCATTCAGTAGCTGGATCTGGCATTTGACGCTTTTTAATTTTTGCTTCGGAAACAGCGACTGTATATGCAGAACTTAATTTAATAAACCAAGCAGCACGTTGCATACTTACCTGATTTTCACACAACATTGCGAATATTTCTTCCTTTTTATTGAAAGAAGGTGCCTTTTTAGCTAAACTCAATAATTGCTTGGTTCCAGCTAGGTCTTTAAACCATGTATCCAACGGCGCTTTTGTTCTTGCGGTAACAGGCCAAAAATTATCTTTTGGATTGATTTGCTGTTTCTTACGCCCAGAATCAGTTAACGTCATAAGTTCTTCTTTACGGGCAAGAATTGCATTGAAATATGCACCAACTTTACTTGCGGTGACGTTACAATTTCTTGCAGTACCAAATTCTTCAGAAAGTTGGGGCATAGTTGCAAAACCATGTTTAACATTATTGGAGTTTAATTCGTCTTCTTTTTGCTTAGCCTCTTGTGGATAAACATCGGGAATCCCTAATTTTGGTTTTTTCAATGGACGTTTTTCTTGCATTATACTTAACATGGTGACAAACTTATTTTATACAAAACTATTTCACTTTAATCAATAAAACACATAATAATTTCTAACATGATATTATTTTAGAAGCTTCAAAACAAATTATTTATTAAAAAATAAATAAAATAAAATATGACACCTTGTTTTAATATTTATTTTTTTGTTACATTTATAAGTGGCGACATCTGTTAAATGTCTATGAAAATTAAAATGTTATATTTATTTGATTTTGACATTTGAAAATTTTGGTACGTCAAATTTCAAAACACTGAACAGTAAAATGATGCAATATTTGTTTCTAACTTCATTGTTTTGTTTATCAAAATTTGAATAAAAATAAATCGTTAAATTATAAAGCTTATCATAGTTTTTTAATTAAACGGAAGGAAAAACATTTTATTTCTGAAAATATGTATATATTTACTTGCAAAAAAAAATTCAGTAATTGAAAATTTTGTGGGCCGTTTTTTATCGTAAATAACAAAAATCTGTTTTTTCTAATTAACAGATATAAATCGAAATATATATAAATATTGATCTTAAATAATTAACATCTAATGAAACTAAAAAAAATCTACTATAGAAGGAATAATAATTGGCTTAAAAAATTAACAAAATTTTCAGAAAATCTTTATACGCAATTTAAAATCTTTTTAAATTTATTAAATAAAAAAAAAAATGAAAGAAAAAAATAAATAAAATTAGGTCAATTTATTGACCTATTGAAATAGAACAGGAGGTTTTTTAGTCTTCGATTTAACAAAATTATTTAATTATTTGTTAACTCCAAGAAAAAAATCATTTTTCGTTTTATACAATATTTTATTTTATATTTTGCAATACATAATTTATATTTCTTAATGAAAATTTTTCTTAACCAAAACAAAAGAAAGAATAAAAATGAATTCACAAATAAATGAATTTTAAATTACAATTTGTTACAAATAAAAATATATTACAATACATAAAAAAAAAACAGAAGAAATATCGAGTTGAATTTGTAATTATTATTACAAATTTATTATTTATTATTTCAGAATTTGTGACGTCCAAGAAGTTCTTTGACTCTTTCACAATTCACACAATACATTCAAGATTCATTTTTCGTACTAAACACTTGAATAAATTTTTTAATTAAATTTAATTAAATTTTAAATTAATTTTTAATAAAATTTCAATTTTAAAATTTCGTTTATGTTGATTTTTATATTTTTTTAAAAGTAGAAAAGCGCGATTAATTTTATTGTGAAGAGAAAGAGGATTTTTAATTATTTTTGCAAAATTTAATTAAGATTTTGTATTTTGTAAATAGAGAATTTATTATAATTAATTATTAGGATAATCTTAATTGTAAAACTAAAATCTAAACATAATTATTTACTTACATTTAATAAGTTTTAACTAATAAATTAACAAATAACAAATTATTATCTATTTGATTTTTTAATTGATTGTAGAAAAGCCTCTTTATTTCTGAATTTAAAAAGAAAAACAAAATTCATCTAAAAATTCTATTCAAAATTAAAAATCATCAGTTTTTTTTTTAAACGGAAGTTTTAAATTAAATTTATGTTGGTTTTAAAAAAAAAAATACTTCCAAAACATCAATTTTTTAATTTTTTTTTCTAGCATTAATATTTGAGTTGAAAAAAAACAAGAGTTGAATTAATTGTTGTAAAAAAAAAAAATTGTACTTGTGTTTGTAATTATTGTTCAAGAAGATAAGATTTGAAAATATAATTAAAAATATTGTGCTGCATTAAAACTGGTCTTACACATGATTTACTATATTTACTTTACTTTTAATTAATCTCATAATCAAGATAAGTTGTGTCGGTTTTTTACTATTTGTTTTTTTACTTGCTTTAATTAAATGAAAATTTTGATGATTTTTTTGTTATCTCTGTTAAGTAACAGAACATATAATAAAATCTTATCATTTTTTATATTTATAATTTATAAAAATAATCAAATCATTTTTACTGTTAAGATATTTTTTTAATGATAAGTAACAGAAAAATACAGAATTAAATATAGACACAATTGTTAAATTATCCCAGATCTTCAGTGTAATTTCAAATAAAAAATCTCTTTACTTGATAATCATCCAAATGTTATTTAATATAATTATGGTTCTTCATGTAAATAATACTGTAATTAATTCTGTAAAATTTTGTTTAGAAATGAATAAAAGAAAAATCATTGTGTAGCAACAGTTTTTTATTTTTTAGTATTTATTTTATTTGTAAATACAATAATTAAAATTGTATTTATACAAGTAATAAAACATGTAATTTCAAATAAATATATTATCTAAATATACAAATAAATTGTGTTATGCATGCGAATGTTATAACATCAAACGTTAAAATTATTCTAAGTGATGAGAGAAAAGGCAATCAGTTAACTTTTTGTTTTGATTTTGTTTATTTTATTTTAAGTTATTAAATAATATTAAGGATGCATTCACTATATGTGACCAACTGTAGAAAACATCGATCAAGAATTTAAGAAATCATATTATTATTTATTATAACAAACTCTTCTGTATGTATTTTTGTAGAGTTATATTCTACCACAAAAATGGAAAATACTCTAAGGACTCAATTTATTCTTGCTGTGCATATAATTTATGAGACTTTTATTTTTAAATTTATTTGTATAAAAGTTAAACACTTTCGATATTTGCTACTTTTATTTTGTCTTATTTTAAGTTAAATTGCCAAAATTATTAGAATAATTTGTGAATGCACCTTTTGAACAAAAAAAAAAAAAGAAACACAATTAAATTATTTAATTTAATATAATTACAAGATTGGTGAAGAATTTACAAATCAGTATCTGATCTAGAAAAACCTTGCCAATCTGATGCTTCCGATTCTTCATCAGCTTCAATACCGATACAATGAACACCATTTCGTAACATTGGTGTACCTTTTCCACGGCCTAAAACTCTTGCATTAAATATAAATTTAAACTTTTCATTATTATTTTTACTATTTATCAATTTTAATTCTTCTTTTAATAATTTTTCTTTATGTGCCAAAAATTCAACATTCATTTCTAAATAATCAGTTTTATCATCATTATGTTTACCTAAAAATTCAATAATTTTACAATAAATATTTGGTATAATTTCATCATCTTGTATTAATTGTATATTATGATTATTTTCAGCAAATAATGTTAATGGTAATTTAAGTTCAATTTTATAACGATGTTGTATTTGTAGAAAACCTAAATGTATTATAATACAATCACCAATTGTTGATTTTTGATATGTTATACTGTTATCCTCCTCAAAATCATCTCTTATTGATTTATGATCAAAATGTACATGATGATCATTGTTATCATTATGATCTGTAAAAGAATAAAATAAAAAAAAAATTAAATTTCATTTAATATTATTCAATTTCTAATCCTTACAATATTTGTGAAATCGAAAACTTGGGTTTCACAAAAACAAGAAAATATAATTTTTTTAAATGTCAAATGGAATAATAATAATTTAACAGTCAATTAAAATTATTGTGTAACCCCGACATCAATAAGTTGTTGTAGTTAAACAAATTGTATCAGCTTATGTAAACTATTAATTCAAACAAAAGTCAATTCATTCAGTGATTTTTTGATTTTTCCTTTAAATTATCCAATGTAAATTTTTTAGCAGGCAGGGACTAATTTTGCATTTAGATAAAATGAAGAAACAATCTTTACTATCTTTAAGGGAATTAAAAAACATATCGAATTTTTCCTAAACAACTTTAGTCTACTTAACAAAATACAAATTTTGGTTAATCAAATTGATTCACAGATGAATTTATTTTCTTCTTTATTTAAATGAATAATTTAAATTTGTTTCAATAAAGTGAATAAGTGAAGATCAAAATATTGTTGCTATATTTAGTTTCATTTCAATTTTCTAAAAAAAGAATGATTACCGAATTTATTATTATTTTTGGACAATTTAAAAGACACGCGTAAACACACAATCACACTTACATTTAAAATAAAATGCACATACAAACTATTAAGGGAAGTCTCAATTATTATTTAAATTAACTTTACCGAATGAAGATATAAAATTAACGAAATATTTTTGAAATATTTCACAAAAGTTTCCTAACTGTGACTGTGACAGTGGGTTGAAGAGAGAAACGTAAATTAGAACAAAATAAAATTATTTAACCAAAGTTGGATAAAATGACAGAATGAAATTCGTCATTTAAATTAATTAATTTAATTATACAATGAAGAAACAAACAGAAATAAAAGAGTGATAAAGTATTTGACTTAAAATAACATACAACAACAAATAATTTAAATTATTTGACGCAATAAACAAATAATGCGAAATGCGTAAAATAGAAAATTTTTTAAATGAAAGTCTATACGCGTAGTTGTAATTAAGAATTATTTTGAATCTTGTTTAAAAATGGAATTTAAATTAATGAAGAATGTGAAGAATTCTCATAAATTGTAGTCTAGTACAAAATCCCGAATAATATCTAAATACAAATGTCGTACAAAAAACAGTTATTCGTTTGTTATAAAAAATGTCAAAGTCTCGAAACTTAAATAATTTGAAATATTTGTAGGCGACCACAAAAGTATTTATTTCTTCTCACATTCATTCGTTGAAGAAACAATCCTTAAAAATAATATCTGTTGGACATAATGAGTTTGTCGCACAAATAAATTAACTTCTTATTTGAAACTTAGACTAAAAGACTAATATTGATTCGTGCTAAGTTTTCTTATTTTTTCATTTGTCAAATTTCCATTAAAAATTTCAAATTTTATTCATGAATTTTTCCCTTAATATTTATTTTCTTAAGAGAAAGAACTTAAAGAAAAATATTTAGTATTCAAAGAAAGTAATAAAAGTTTTTGAAATTTATTTAAAACCGTAATACGCAATTTTCAATAATTTTTAATAAAATTGGAAGAGCGTTGCGGGAATGAAAATGGGACAAAAAGAAAAACCAGGGAAGTACACACAAAAAAAAAAGAGTAAAAGAATCAATTTTTCTATTTTTAACAAAGAAAAAAAAACGAGGACAAAAAATAGATAAGCTGTTTAATGACATTCCTTATTTTTTTTTATAAAAAAATAACAAACAGGAAATTGAAACTTCAAAAACAATTTCTTTTTTTATTTGCTTTATAAAAAATTATTGGTAAAAATCAACAATTTTAATTCTTTTTCCTTTAAAAATAAAAAAAAAACAAAAACAAACAAACAAAAAACAAAATCAAAGAAAATTTAATTTAGGTTATTTTTTCTAAACAGAAAAAGAACGAAAATAAATGGAAAGAAAGAAATAAGGATAAGAAGGGGTAAAGGAATTAATGTGTAAATGATTGATATCCTAACTAATTAATTAATTAATTAATTTTTGAGTGCCTGCCTCTTTAATATTTAATTATTGTTTATGTTTCTAATATACTGATTATGTATTTATTAACAAAATGTAAATAAATTATGTAAATAAGAGAACATTACACATTATTATTAATTTAACTTAAATAAATTCATTTATGTACATTATTATTATTACATTATTTAATACGTGACGTAAATTTTCTTAAATATTTTATTTGTATTTTGTATGCCATTAATCAAACCAAAAGAAAAAAGAAAAGAAATTTGGTTAAGAATATTTTAACGAAGTTCACTGGTTCAAATGCTTGTTTGTTTATTTGTTTCTTTGTTTCTTGGATAATTTTTGTGTAATGGAAATTTTTTCTTGAACACAACAATTCCAATCATTATAACTAATCAAAAAAAAAAAACAAAACTCAAATGTTAGACTTTACAATATTCTGGCTCTAATAACAATAAGATGAAATTTTCCCATTTTCTTTCTCTACGCTTCAAATTTTAATTCAAAAATTTGAAAATACTTTCTATCAATTCAATTAAAATTCTTACAAGGAACAAAATTCTTTGAAGATTTCAAAGCTCATAATCAGTCGAGCCTCACGATATCAAAGTGATTTCTAAAACAAAAAAATATTAAGTAAGAAAATTTCAACTTAAAGCGTCGATTTAGAAAAAAGTTTGTCTGTTGATGGGAATTCAATCAATAAACCACGGAATAAAAATTACATGAATCTTGATTTTAAATATCCTTCAATTAAATATTAATCCAAAATTTAACCCAATAAATTTGACTATATAATTTTCTTTCAAAACTTTTCAATCTTTACGCTTTAACCAACATTTTTACATTATGATTTACAAGAAGTCATTTCATTATTTTTAAACCAAAAATTATTTATAAATTTTAAATAACAAGAGAAGGAAGGAAGGAAAAAAAAAGAATCTTCTTTAAATTTCTAAAATATTAATAATTGAAATTTTAACTTTATAAAACAGAAAAAAAAAAAATATTCTTCCTTTCGTTATTATTATTTTAAATAAAAGACGAAGTTGTTCGTTGGTGGCGTGGGGAAAAATATGAATACTTAATTTTACTTTAATTGTCACAAAAAAAAAAATCCATAAATAAACTTGAAAAAGAAAATAAAGTATTAAATAATCTGATAAAGAATGTCGTGTTTTTTTTTGTTTTGTTTTGTTTTTTTTTTTTTGTTCTTTATGTTCTTGTTTTTGTTTGTTATTATTCCTGTCATTATTATTGTTATTTCTATAATTTCTTGTTTTTTATACTTTCACTAGTATATTTTACTCTATCAGTTAAATGTGTGACACGAATTTTTACAATAATTCAAATTCAATTCAAAATAAAAAGTAAAAAGTACAAAAAGAAAAACCAAACAAATTTTTTATGAATAAAGAAAAAGAAACAAACACAAATCGATATTTGTTGGGTGAGGAAATGTTATTTAAAAGAATTGAAATAATAAATAAATAAATGAATCATTTACTTTTTTTTTTGTACATTACAACAACAGTAAAAAATAATAAATAAGCAACAACAATAAGTGAGTAACAATAAAACTCTTTGTCTAATTTGTGCCAATCCCATAAAATTGTACATGAATTTTTTTTTTTGTTCTATAAAGATATTTTACAATTTACGTTTTATGCCTTACACTACGTTACGTTACATTACCATTACGACATACATAATATGTACATCTTCATGTAGAGGATGGTCAACGTATACCTATACATTTTAATTCATAGTTAAAGTTTTTCAACTGTAATCTAGAAGAATAATCTATAATAATTATTAAAGTGAAAAAAAAAACTATATTTATGAAAAGTTTCTGTACAGAGAAATGTAACAATACATTGACTCTCTTTAATTCTAGAAGACAAAACATTATAATGCAAAATCATTATTTATGGGGTCAAAGGAGGATTTATGAGGTAGTTCATTGAAATGAAAATTTATTCGATTTTTTCTCTCTTTAGCATCAGAAACAAAAAAAAAAGAAAAAAAAGAGTCATGTGTACTTGCTGATTCGCTGTTGTCTGTAGAAATTGTAAATTAATTATTTGTAGTGAATTTGTAGAAAAATGATTGTTACCTGGTTGCTATTAAGATGAATAAACTCATCTTATCCAATTTCTAAATTTTATTACCTTTTTGAATTTTAATCATACCACCCCCTCGAAAAAAATAAAAATAAAACAAATTTCTCCATTTTTTAGCATTTTAGTTTTAAATAAATAATGAATTAATCGAAAGTTAAACAAGAATATATAATTGTTTCGATAAACGACGGTAAATTTGTGATATTGATGTGATGGGTTTTTTATTTTTATTTCAATGTTCCTTAAAATAAGACACCGGTATCCAAAAAGGTAGGTGCTCAACTATGATTGTCACGCCAGTGTTTATTAAATATAAAAATTTTCAAAACAATCTTACTAATTACGATCAAACTAACAACTCATTTTTAAAGGCCTGAATTCATTAATTGAATTGAATTTAATTTTAGAGACATGTATATGTCATTTGTATTTGTTATTTGATGAGTAAATTTAAACAAATTTTTTTTTGCAGGCAATTCGCCATATTTTTATTTTAAAATTTTAAAAAACTACGAGATATTAGTTAAGAGTTATTTTTATTAGTTCAACTTTAAGTAAGTAATTATTAGTTACGTTGATTTGTTAATTTCATAATGTTTAATCTAACTATGGTCATTGATCTAATATAATTTTTGTTCTTGTTATTTCTAGCTTGTAAAAAAAAGATATCAATTATGACAGATAAGAAAAAAATGAACTGTTGAAATATAAAAAGTAAAGGATAATAATTCATAATTTAAGTATTTAGCAGATATAAATTGTAAGTACTTAACATTTCTACATTATTATTTATAAGTTTCTATCTAGTAGAATAAAGAATGTTTAATGGTCTTAGCGATTTATTTAAGCTTGAACGATATGTCACAGCTTATCGTTGAACCTTTAACACTGTAACTTCTAACTTTATACACATAGAGACAATTTATTTTTACTTAAATGTTTCAACCAGAAATAACAGAAACAAATTTATTTTGAAAATGTAGATTAGAATTTTTGATGTTAGATTTTACGATTGAATTCTTTAACTGAATCGTTATAGAATGCAATAACTTCATACAGTCCATTAATAATTGAGTTTTAGGGACGGAAACTACATCGCATCGAATTGGTCTAAGAATAATCATTTCCATCAAATTGTCAGTCATTGAATACTTTTGATATATTTTCATCGAGAATAATTAGACCACAGCTTAACTTTCTTGTTAAAATAGATGGTCCGATTATACAGGGATTGTCACAAAACATATAAAAACACTCAAAACTTTATTTCATTTATCGTACCTATTATTTTCGTATAAGTAAGTACGACATTAAAAATAGATCAACCTCACATTACACAGTATTCTTGACTTTTTCTTTATTTTTTTTGGAATAAAGAAGAATCGTGTCGTCATAAAAATAAAAAGAACAACAACAATATAATAACAAAAACAAAAAAAAAAAAAAAACTAAACACGAGAGTGTGAAATGAGTGGAAAACAAAAAGAAAAAAAAAATAGGTCGAATGTATGATGTGACGTTAACGTTAAAGACAAAAAACTTAAAATTTAATTAATTATTTATCAAAGAATTTTTTATTTTCTGTTTTCGTTAAAGATGGAAATGAGAAAAATAAATACAGTATAGAGGCTCGTCAGTTTTTCAGTTGAAGGTTAAATAAATTTTAATTTTCTTTAAAAGTTTTTCGCAAAAAAAAAAAGAAAACAATAACAAAAAAAAAAAGAGAAGGTCGTCTACAGTGTAATTTAATTATGTGAAAGACTTTCATGGTGTTTTCCATTGTCAATCAATTATTTTTTTTTTTTCGAGAGATGTGAAAATTCCAAATACGGTCAATGCATTTGTATTTAACATGGAAAATGAATTCGAAAAATTACTCAAACTAAATCATTTTTATTATGAGAATTTTCACAAAACCATCAGAAACCTGATGCATTTTTAAATATAGCATTTGCCAGTAACAATTTATTTTGCCAACATTTCGACAAATAAATAATACTTCAGGCAGACACACAACTAAAGGCAAAAAAAAAAAAGAGTCGAATAAACAACTGAATAATCGTTACAAAAGTAACTTATAATTAGATTAATTTAAATTGAAAGTGAGAATACAAGAGTCTAATTAATCAAACTAGAAGACGTATAATGATGAAATGGTATGAGCAAGAAGGAATTCGCACAAAATGTAAACAATTGAATTTTCAGTGGAACTAAACTTTACGAGAATAAATAGATACGATGCTGATTAATTTTTATTTCTGTTAATTTAAAATTTTTGTTGTTTTTTTTTAGAGTAAATTTTCTTTGAACATTTAATTCAAATTTTGTTGTTGTTGTTGGAATTCTGTAGAATTTAAAACGGAAATATTATCTGACAGAAATAATTTTACTGATTATAAATTTTACTTAATTCTTTTGTTTTCTATTTATTTAAGTGACTGAGAGATAGAGAGAGACAGAAAATGAAAACACATAATAAAAATATTTTCTTAATCTGATTTACCTTTATTTTTCATTTTTCATCAAAAGAAAAATTTCTGAAAATACTGACAAATAAAATAAATAAAAACGCGACGTAAAACAAACGATTTAAAATCATTTTGCTTCATATCAACGGGAAATCGAGCGGAAAATGTTGAAAATTAACTAAAAGCAAAACACACAAAAAAAAAAAACATAATAAAATAAAAATAAGAAAAAGAAGGAAAAAAAAACTTGGCACAATTTCATAAATTTGGAATTTTTGATTTTTATTTTTGAGTGAAATACTTAAGTGTGAATAATTTTTGAGTTAGTATTTTATCTTAAGATAATTTTTATTTAATTTATTTTTAATAAAAGATAAAAAACAAATTTTGATCAAATTAACCAACCACACAACGCATTTTCGTAAATATAAATTTAAGATTTCGATGATTGATGGCAAAATAGTTCAAAAATTTAAATGTGGAGATTATCGTTGAACAAGTTTCCAAATTGTAAAATGACAATTCCGAATAGAATTAACGTCAGATAAATACCTTTAATCTTTATAAATCGAAAAGCCAAAGGAGATTATATTATAAGAAACTTTTTCACATGAATCTGATTTTTTAATTAAGTACAATATTAATCAATCTTCTAGTGTCTAGTCGCGATATATAAAAATTTACAATTTTTGTGTAAAACTATTTATATTTATAGATTTTTATTCCATTCTACATACATTCAAGTGTTGTTTATTGTTCTTGACAAAACCTAACATTAAATTATTGTGAAACCCGGGTTTTAGTCTTTTACAAACAAATAAACGAAGACACGACAACAACAACAACAACAAAAGATTGAACATTTGAATAGAAAAAAAAAGAAACTAAAATAACGTGCGACAATCAATAAAAAAAAACAAACAAATAAAATTCTATTTATAAAATTGTATTGAAAGTAAAAATGTAATTAATGTTTTAAATTTAAACTTTAAAGTGAAAGTAAGGTCATTTGATCATATGTTCACTTTTCTTAATGCAATTTCTTTAGAAAAGTTATATAGTGTTAAAAAGAAAGAGTTATTTACTAATGAGTTGAAAATATTAAAAATAAAAAAATAATCTGATTTATTTTTAGGCAAAAAAAAAAGAAAAATATTTTAAAATAAATAAATATTCATTTTTTTATTTATTGTTGTTCTTGTGATTTTGTTCCAGTTTTCTTTTTCGTTTTTCAATTTTATACGTGTCAAATTGTGTGTAGTATTTTTTAAACGTTTTCTTCTTTTTAAACTTCTTCTTCTTATTATTCATCTTTTTAACATTATTTGATTTTTATTTATGCAAAATTATTACCACAAATATTTTGCATAAAAATAATGAAACAAAATAGCGAAACAGATAACAAAAAAAGAAAACAAAAGAGACAAACATAAAAACTGGGTCACTTTGATCATAAAATCATGTCAGTTTTAAATTCAAAATAATAAAATAAAAAGCAAGAAGATGACTTTCCCATTTGTTTTTTTGTTGTCTCTGTTTGTGTTCGTGTTCTGTTTTTTTTTTATTCTTTTTATTGCTAGAAAAATTTTACTCCTCCTTCCCCTTTTGATCTTTTGTCGGAATAAAATTATTTTGGTCTTATTTTTGTATGGGAGGGCGTTTTATCTTTCTTTTTTTTTTTTTTTTTGTTAGTAAAATACTCTTGAGAGTAACAACCAAACCATGTACTGATTATATTGACGTTCTTTTTGTAAATCATAGGAAATTACCAAAAGGAAAAAAAAAAATAGGAAAACCAAAAACAGATTTTATTTTTATTATTTTTTTATTGACTAGATTTTGTCTTTTAGAAATATCTCGATAATTTTACAGCAGAAAAAAAAAATATTATGCTTCAAGGTTCTATTATTCAATTTGACATTAAAATGTACATCAACAAAAATTACCACAATTCAAAATAAAATAAATAATTTTATTTTTTAAAAATAAACGCATTCCTACAAAAGTGTTTCCTTTTTAGATTTTCCTAATCTGTTAGATTAACTATTAAGTGTCAAAATATTATCTCTATAATGCTGGTCCAATTTGTATTCAATGACGAATGTAAAAAATACACAAAAGAAACTAACACAGAAATAAATTGATAAAGAAATAATCGAATAGGAAACAAATACACTGACAATGTTTCCATAACGTTAATATTTTCCGATAATAGGAAATTTATATTTTATGTCGTGATGACGTCACGACTGAAATGAAGATTGCCTTTATAAATATTAAGTACAAAACAAAAAAAATAATTTATTATCACCATGAATGGGGAAAAAATTAAATAAAGAAAAAAACCTTCACAGAGGAAAAATCATAAACTTGAAAATAATAAATTGTTTGAAATAAACAAATACATTTTATAAGAATTCGTGTAAAAAAAAACAACTGATTTTTCAATAAAATTAATTTTGAGTTTCTAAAAAAAAAAAAAAATTTTAAGCGTCAAAAATGTACGCCATAAATCTTCCCTCATTCCTAACTAAAAATTTTTTTACCTTCTTTTTTCCGCGAAAGTGTCGCGTGATAAAAACTATATGCAAATTTCATCAAACACCGATTTACATCTCAACTCAATAAAATAAAAAAGAAAATACGGCTGGGTCTAAAATGAATGTAGGGAAAATTAAATTTTCTTTTACAAAAAATATTTGGCTAGAAATCAAGTCCACATTATACATTTATTGGTTTTCTGTATGATAAGGAAAATAAGTAAAAGGGTAGAATCAGAAGAAGGTCAAAAGGGTCAAAGAGTTTATAGGAACTAAATTAGAAAAGTTTACTAGATTTCTGTTAAATTGCAGAGTACCTACCTATGTCCAAATTAAATTCACTTTCTATTTTTCGAAAAATGTTTAAATGAATAAAAAAAAAATACATTTTCACATTCCTTCTTCTTCTTAACCTCACTCGATAGAAAATCGACCAAATAAAAATTAATATTTATTTTTTTTTTGTTCAAAGAAAATATAAAAGGAAAATTACTTTATGAATTTCTTATATGGGATTGCCGAAGCTGATCCTCACATTTATTATATTGACTCCATCTGTTTTCTTTTTGTTTTTTTTTGCTGTTGAATTTTTTCGTTCAATACTGAAAATGTTGTCCTAGCATTTACCTACCAATCAGTTTTCCAAACAATACAAAATTTTGGCTCCCATCAAGCTAATGCAACACGTCGAAAAACGGCTTTAGAAATCGATAATCGCCTGTACTTTGTTTCTTAATTAATTCTCACTTTTCACTTTATTCATTTTTATAATTTTAATAATAAATTCTTGAATTTTCTCAGTACAGGAAAAAAACAATTCAAATAAAATGGAATATCGTCAAGTTTTTCATGACGGGGGAAAAACTCTTATTTTTTTTTTCAAAACCATAAAAACATTTTATATCTTAAATTAAATCTTGTGATTTGTTATTTATTTATTTTATTTTATTTTTTACTATCGAATGACGTCACTTGTATTTTTTTTTTACATTTATCGTGCGTCAATTTTGGTTCCATAATTTTAATTTTAATTTTTTTTTTCATTTTGATTCAAAAATCCAAAACAATGAATTTGTTTTATTTATTTTTTCTATTAAATCGATCAAAAATAACAAAACATTTTAACGTATTGAATTAGAATTTTTATTTCTTAATAAATAAATAAATAAATAAAAATTGTGAGTAATTATAAGTAAATGGATGATTTTTAAAAAAAATCTCTACAAAAGTAGCGATAGGATGGCACCAATTCAACATTGATCGGTATTTTAATGAGAACAATTATATTCAGCAAATATTACACATTAGGGTTGTAGTTATTAATCGAAGTAATAAATTTTCAACACATTACTTTTCATGAATTATTCGTCATTGGATTTTACGTAGCTTAACATTCTGATTTCATCGGATTTTACAGAGATTTAAAAGGATTTCTATTGATTTTAACAAGTTTTATACAAATTTTTCTATTCTAAATTTTTATCGATTTTTCAACAGATTTCAAAAGGAATAAATTTTATTGGATTGAAAAGGATTTAGAAAACTTCATGACTTTCATAGAGTTAAATTTAACCCCATTTTGGTGTAACCTCACTGTGCCTATACCAAAAACCAAAAACCTAGAAATCGATGATGATGATAATACCAGACGCGGATCCATAAGACGAATATCTCTATCATTCCATTAAATTTCTGTTTGGATGACACATGAAACGTGCAAAAATATTTTTAGTTTTCTCATACCAAAAACATTAGTATTGATATTTACAAAAGGAATAAAGAATTAATTCTCTTGTAATTTATTTCATCTCATTTGGGAAAATTAGCACACAAAACAAGAGGGAATAAGGAAAAGAGAGAGAGAGAGGAAATCTTAAATTTTGAATATATAAATTGGATTAGAATGAGATAATTTTAATGATAATTATTATTCAAAATTCTCTATCTTACAATTATAAAGGAACGAGAATAGAAATTATAATTAATTCTTAGAAAATCACAGAAATAACAAAAAAAAAAAACAAACAACAATAATGATAAAATTGTCGTTAATTATTATTTTAGTAATTTTATTTCTTTGATTTTCTTATCATGGTTTAGCTTAAGAGAATGAAGTAATCATCATAAATTCAATAACAAAAAGAGAAAGGACTAGAAATCCTTACGCATTACAAACGTATAAAAGTCATAAAAACAAAACAACAACAACAAATTATACTAAAAGATAAACCACCGAAACAAGGGAATCTCATCAACATATCTATTCTTCCTCCACTCTTTCTTGTATTAAGTGTTCTTCTCTTCCTTTGAATCCATTATCTTAACATTTTTCATCAACTGACCTTGAACCATAAAAAATACCCACAACAACCCAAAAATTATTGGGTTTAAAATTTTTATGGCTTCTTTTTTCATTCATTTATATTTTTTTTCGTTATTAAAGATTTCTTGTTTTGCCCTTGTTTTTTTTCGTCTTAGGGTGTAACTGAAAATTTGAATAAGTAAACTGAAAGTTTTCTTATACACTACTTCGGTTCGACTAAAAACTAAGAGGGTGCTTTCTTAAATTAGTTCAACTTACAATATTTCATTTTTTACCATAACTAAGTTTGAATTCATGACACAATCAATATTAAAGATAACTTCGGATATTACTCATTATCTGTTCTATTGAACGATATTAGAACTTTGGCATTTTTTTCTACCACTCCCGTCAATTGGAGTCGAAAGAAAAATTAATTAAGTTCTTGCATTATAGAGAAAGAAAGTATAAACCAAAGTTTAGTGAACTTTTCGAATACAGCCTTATTTAACCAAAAATTCTAATTTTAGTACAAAAAAATAAATAAATTGAATTTTATGAATTGAATAAAAAATAAATAATACTTAATAATAATTTTATTCATTTTGTTTATTTAATTTAATTTTTAACGTCTTGTTTAAATGTGTTAAGTCGGTAAGGACGTAATAATTGTAATTGCCCATTAGAACAGATACGAAAAAAAAGGCCAAATAAATTTAATATAAATATTTTTTTTTTTAAATTTTAAAAGATAAAAAGATAAAGAAGAAGAAGAAGAAGAAACATAACTAGAAGAAAAAAAAGTAGAGAGAGAATAAATTGGGTGTAATATTTTTGTTTATTTATTCGACAGTTTTTGTTTTTGCTTTTTTTTTTCATGATGACTTTTGGTACATTTTTTTTATTATTTCTTTTATTTATTATTTCAATATTTCATAGTTTATTTAAACGAAACTTAAAAAAAAAAATGTTTATTATTTAAATTAACGCAAATAAAATATTGTTACTTTACCAACACTTTTAAAGTGTAGAAAATGAGAGAGAGAGAGAGGAACATGTTTAATGCGTGGTTCTAATGTAATTTGTAAACAAGAATTTAGGAAAAAAATTTCAATTTAATAACAAAAAAAAAAATTACTTTAAATAAAAAAACAGAAAACGATTAATTGTGTAAAATAATAAAACAAATTTATGCATTAGTGTTGAAGTTTTTTTTTAAAGAATTATAAACAAGAGAATACTGTAAGTTGACACTTAATAGAATTCAATAAAATCAAAAAAATCCAAATAGAGAGATAAAAATTTTCATTTTGAAAATATTGAAAACGTACCCAGAATAATTTCTTCTTTATTCTTTATCAGTGAAAATGTTGAAATGTCTATTTTTCTATTTTTGTATTTTGAAATGACTTTTGTACGAATTCTCAGTATTGGGACTGGTAAGGTAAGATCTTCATAATGAATTTCAAATTGTGTTCATGTTGTAAAATAGGCAAACATAAGAGTTAGATGTATGTGTGTGTGTCACACGCAATTAGTTCATAATATAAACAAATAAAGTGACAATAATTTCGATTAATCGATTAAGAAGTTGGTACAACGCACTTTATTCAATTTTCAATCTGTTTCCATTCCACAGAAGTTACCACAAACGCAAATAACTTTAATTTAATGGGTTAAATATTGAAGGATTCGATATTGATTCTTTTGATACATGAGAATGATGGAATACTAAATATATTTGCACGCAAATATTTTAATACATTTCAAGGATCTTTTTCAAAAAGGTAGAGTTGGAGAAGGATCCTTTTAGATTCGTTTATATATTTGAAATTTGTATCAATAACGTAAAGTATTGAAGATGAATTTAATACGTAACGTTTTTAAGAAATAAAAATCAATCTTCTTAAGGATTTTTTTTTGTCAAATTAAATCTGTTAAATAAATTGTTTTTGCAAGAAAAATAAGAAGAAGAAGAAGAAGACACACACACACACACAAAAAATTGCTAAATTTTATTCAAATATTACAACGGAAATAATAAAAATCGCGTGACCTAAATCCTTTAGCTTGACTTGATAAATTCTTTTCTGCAAATACAGAGTGTGAACAAACAAATACGCATACACACATTGAGTAAGTAAACATATAAAATTTGTGAGCGTGTGTGGGTTATGTTATATTTATAAAATAAATATTTTTTATTTAGTAGAATGAAAAATAAAGGATGTTTTAGTTTTAGTTGTTGCGTGTGATTTTCGGTTTTTTTTTTTCACGAATTTTAGACTTTATTTACATAAAATCATAAGTAAACGTAACAACGCAAATTATTTTCTTGTAAGAAAACAAAACAAACACACATACGCGCAGTAAAAATATAATTTATAGAAGTCGAGGAACTAAAGAAATTAATTGAATCGCTCAAATTCAGTATATTCTAATTGAACAACGTTTATTCATATCTTTTGCAACGATTAGGTATTTAGTAAGCACTAAATTAATTCATAATTACCAATAAAAAAATATTTTACCCTCGATTTTAACATATTTGATAATAATCCAATAAGTATAGGTAGGTATATAGTAAAAGTGGTGAGTTCAAGTAAGTCTAATGCAAATTTAGTCACCTATACGATTAATTAAGTGAGTGAGGAAGTGAGTAAAGTACTTAACATATTTAAATTTGAACTATTATGTATGTATGTATGTAGACTACTGACCGTTATTGACATTTGACGTTACATATTTATAAAATATTGTATGACGTCGTTATGACGTCAAATATTAAATAATTTGTTTTGGCGCCACGAATGATAAACTTCACAGAAAGTAAAGGAAAATTTTAATTGAGTGAATACATTTCAATCGGTATAACAAATCGTATTTGTACCTACTTTATTTCGAATATTACAACCAACTTTAATATTTTATTCCCGTAACGTTAGCTATAAACAAATTCATCTGTACTTAATACCTTCTTGTATATTTTTTATAAGATGAAAGAAAAACATTTTATTTTTGAATTTTAAATTCTAAATGTCAATTAATAAACGTTTTACTTTAAATTTTAGAAGAACCAAAAGAAAAAATTGAATAAGTTAACAAGAAATAGAATGCTGGTATTCAAGGACGAAAGAACAAAAAAAAAACTTAAGACATATAAATCTGTTTAAGAAATTCCTTGAAAATTCTTCGGGGATTAGGACAAAAAAAAAGTCAATCAGAATTTATATTTTTATTTTATCAAAATAAAAATGGTACGCATATAAATAAGGAAATCACAATAAATTCGTATATAGTGATAATGGAGTAAGGAAAGGCCATTACGATAAAACCAAAAATAGAAAAAAATTGAAATAATATAAAAATAATAAAATTAAAAATAAACAAATTATTTGTATGTTTGCTAATTGTTATCAGATAACTTTAATCGATTGTAATTTAATATACGATTAAGTGTGACTGATAAGATATAAATAAAAGAGGGACAATCAAACAATGATAAATTATTCTAAACTGAAGGTAAATTCTGTTTCTATGAAAATTTTCTCAGTGACAAATTGACAATTTTTCAGACGAGAAAAAATTGTTTTTATAAATTTTGTTATTTTATTACAAATATTGTGCAATTAAACTCCTGGACTAGACTGAAATCAATTATTTTATTTAGGCACTTAATCATTCATTATTTAATTACCTATTGGTGCTATTAATTGATTTAGTGACGATCGATTAGATGTTTTAAACAATAAAATTGTAGATAATTTATGAGTCTGGAATACCTAAAAATTGGTGAGACAAAAGAATAAAATTGAATGGGATAAAGGTCACCGACGAATATACTCAAGAATATAAAATTTGCTTTAATAAACCAATTCTTTTGATCATAGAAAGGTCGGCACTCATGAATGCTTTTGATCTAATTAAGAAACAAAGAATTTCTGTCCATAAAGAAGAAATCTTTTGTTTCAGAGAAAAGAAAGATAACTTTTAATGGGTTTTTTTGTTCTGAATAAGGTAATAAAATTAAATTGATTGAAAATTTGTGTGTTCGCATTTATAAAAGGGTCAAAATCGAGGCCAAAATGTTGCAAATTAGAGAAAAAATTTACTTATACTTTCGATTGTTTTTTGGACGCCTGAAAATCGCTCAAAATACAACAACATATTTTTGGGAACCAAACAATTTTTTGAACATTTCTCGCGTTGTTGATGCATTTGGAATGCGTATAAAATAATGTAAAATAATATATGAATAATTGATACGATTAATAATCGTAACGATTTTTTTAAATAAACAACCAGGGGAAACTAATAATATTATGGAAAATCGAAATATAACTCAATTAAGATAAAAACCATACAATTTATATATTTCTAATCTACTCACTACTCATGATAAAGTCTAAAAATAAACTTAAACAATAAATGAACAAACCAGTAGGTGATGATGTCGAACTCATATTTCCAAATTGCAGGTAATTGTTAAACCAAAAAATAATGTAATTTAGGTCAAATTCTTCACAGAAAAGTTCTCACAATTCTTAACACAAAATTTATTCTTATTTACGAAATCGTACAATTATTTTTTTTTCTTCCCTTTAATCGTTAATCTGATGAAATAATCCAGAAGCATACAGTTTTTTTATTGGTTTTGTTGTTGTTGATACGATTATAAATATTATTTAGTAAGTTTTTTTTTATTGTGTTGTAAAACTAAACTTTTTTATTTTCTTCTATTTTGACACAATCTGATAATAAACTTTTTAATCATTAAAAAAAGTTATTGTTATTTTTTCACCTTATTTCGTCTAACACAGAAATTAAATATTGAATTTTCTAGGAAAACTACAAACGACAAATTTTGATTTTATAATATTAATTTTTTTTCTTTGGAAAAACTAATTATTTCCCGCATTTTTTATAAATTGGAAAAGTTACGATTTCATGCTAACAACCAAACACTTCAAGAAAAAAATACGAACTGTACGTAACAAACAGAAACGAAATTAAATAGAAAATCGCTTTTATCCGCAATCCAATCATTATTTTATTGTTGTCTTTTTCTTTCTTTCTCTTTTGGTTTGTTGTATTTTGTAAAGGCTGCGTTCGTTCTTCCGTATAAATTTTGTGAATGGAGCTTTTTTTTTTGTAAACGTCAAAGTGACAACTAACATCACAACAAAAACAAACACGTAAGTCAAAACTTCTGTCACTTATATCAGTATAGAAAAATAATGGCAGAATTTAGCAAGAAAAGCATAGTTAAAGGTGAAGCAGAAGAAAGTGAGTCAGAAGAAAGTGATAATGAAAATGATAAAAATAACAACCCAGACTATATTCAAGGAAAGATAGTTGACGGAGAAGCTCCTGAGTCAGATGATGGTAAAAGGTTAGTACAAAAGTTTGCACAAATTTAGTTTAATTTTTCTTTTCAGAAATTGTTTCATATTTAAATTTAAAATTGAATATGGCAATTCCAGAAGAATCTTTAGAAGCTTCTTCACCAAGTCGTTCCAATGATACTTCTGATTCATTACTATTAAGAAAACTTTGTAAGAATAAATGGAAATCTTAAGTTGACAAAAAAAATTAATATAAATTTTTCTTTATAAAGATGAACGAAATTTGGACTTCTGGAATCATCTTAATAATTTAATTCAGACAACAGCCTTATCTGCCTCAAAACAGCTTATTTCAGCTGAACAAATATTAGTGAAATCACAGGTTTGTTCTTCTTACTATAAATTATTATACAATCGACTCAAGCTAAATCCCTAATTTCTCAATGGAATGTTTGATTTTTTTTTAATTTAAAGTAAATGTATAGTTATTTTACTTTTTCAGACAACATTACAATCTGCATCAACAACAATAAAAAAAGTGAATGCAACAACAACACAAATATTAGAAAAATATCAAGTTGTTTTATCATCGAATTTTATTCCAGCAATTAAATTAAATCAAAATGAATAAATACATATTTTTTAAAGTATTAAATTAATTAAATGTTTAAATGTACATTTTGAGAGTTCAAGTCTGAAAAAAAATATGTTTTTGTTGTGATTCTTCTTTAAAATTGCCAAGTAAATTTCTGTTTAGAATTCATAAATTTGAGAATTTTTTTTCGAGAGTAATTTCTGAAAATTTTAAAAATTTAATAAAAAACTAAATAAATTGTTATTTTTTTCCTTCTTTTATTGTTAGTTTTAATTTTTTTTTTTACAAACTTCAGCAAATTATATTTAATTTAAATTGGTTTTGGAAAAATAAACATTTTCTTTTTCGTTTAATAAATCACCATTTGTATTAGACAATTGATAAATAAATAATAATAAAAATTTTACAACAAATATTAGAACAAAAGTGCTACCTAGAAAATACATGATCTGAAAAACATTTTTCATTTTAGAATCAACAAGTTTAGTACGTGATTGCTGATTTCAACAATCGAATTTAAAAATAAATATTTAGTTTATTAAATCTCAATACGAATCGAAAAGAGTATAAAGATGATTAAAATGTAATGAATTTCTTAAACATATTCAGTCAAAGGCACAAAACATGTTTTTAACGTTAATACCGATGATTTTTGTTCCGAATTTAATTCATTTAAATTAAATTCTTGTAATTTCATACATGCTGATAATAATGGTGCTGTCTTTTCTGGTAATATTCGATTTGTAACACGAACCCAATTTTGTTTTGTTAAATCAATAAATGGTAATAATTCATTAGACATTAATATTAAATCATCCTTTTTACATAAATATATTAAATGTGATAATGAAAAACATAATTGATCAACTAAATTATCACGATGTTTATACTCATTAAAATCAATTAAATTTTCTGATTGTTCTAACGCTGATAAAAATGATGACCAAATTTTTATAAAATATATTCCATATTGTGTTCGTTCTGTTGGTACTGTTAATGCGGTTACACCATTGATTCTTACTTTAAAATTAACACATGTTATAATGATATTACACAATGATTGAAAAATTATGTTCTGGAAAAAGATAAAAAATGAAATTTATAATTTTCAAAACAGTCAGTATTAAAATTATTTTGAATTAAATTAATTTTTTTTCTTACCTGCCAATTTGAACAATTTTTCATATTATAAATTTCTGGATTTCTCATAATATTACCAATTGCATAACAAGTATTCCATTTAACTTTCATATTTCCTTTATTGATACCATTTTGCTTCATTTTTTCTAAGGATTCTAAAAATAAATCACTCCATAATTCTGTTGTTAAATGCTCTTTTGAAAATAAACGTAAAAAATTTCCAATTGCTCTCATAACATTACTACGAACTTTATCATTATCATTTGATGCATTTAGACTAACTTCCAGTAAGCTTTTTAATAATTTATCATTTATTTTTTCAACACCAGGATCAGAACTGAAAATAAATTATTATATTTGATAAATTTTAATATTTAATTTCAAATTAAAAGAAATTTTGCTACGAAAAAACAATAACTGTACATACTTATTTGTTATTAATGCATCACTTATATTACCAAGTGACCAAGATGCTTTTATTCTAACATGAAAGTTTTGTTCATTCATCAGACGTATGATTGATTCAGCTGTATTTTCAACATAACATAAATCCTCACGTAACGATGGAAATAAAACATAAACGGCTAATGCACGTACAGCTGCAGCACGCACGGTTGTCTCATCATCACAACCGCTACCCGATAACAATGATATTAATATTATTTGCTTATCACGCTTCAATAAAAATAAGTAAAAAAATTAGAAAACTTTCAGTAAATTAAAATTTAAAATACTTACTGAAAGTCTTTCAAACACATGAACAGAAATGTTAGCTAATGAATCACAACAAACAGCTTTTAATGATGAACTTTGTGTTGAATCTTGTATTTGATTTGTAACCGATGGTAAAATAGAAATCCAAAATTGTAAACATAAATTCATATCATCTTGATTTAAAATTTCTTGTGCTAATAAATATGTATTCATTGAATGACCAATTGTATCTAAACAACGTCCAGCATATAATCGTATATCTGGTAATTGATCAATAAAACAAATTTCCAATGCTTTTGAAATTAATAAAAGATTATTTTTTAGTAATAAAAAATGTGGTGCCATTGCTGATAAAACTTGGAGACTTTCAATACGTACAGGCGTGGCAACTGATAAGTTTTTCGTCTTAAATTCCGAAATATTTATTCCTAAATTTTCCAATGTTATTTGTAAAACCCAAGACATTTTTTTGTTCGTTATTTGATGTGAAGGATTTATTTCATTTTTTGATGATGATTGTTCTTTAATTTCTTGTTCATCCTCTGAGTCTTCATCAGCTAATTCATCTTCATCATATTCTGTTTCAATTCTGGAAGCAAAAATTCAAATATTTTGAAATTGTTGTTTGTAAATAAATTACAAAAAATAAAATACTTACAACTCATCAGCACCAGTATTATGAACTTCGTTTTGTCCATTTACATTATTTGATTTTGGAATTCCAACTACATCGGAAATTTCTTGTGTAATTGGTGTTACGGAAATAAGAAATCCAATGACCATTAGAGCAGCTACTTGAATTGTTGGATCTTTATGATAAACCAAACGTCTTATGTATTTTATGAAACTTGTTACCAAACCTTTTTGTAAACGATGAAACGGTGTTGACTGAAACAAAAAGTTATTAAGTTAAGGAAATTAAAACCAGTTTTCAAGCATGAAATTTCTAGTATTCTTATGGTTAATTACCTGAACAAGAACAGTAAAACATTTTAATATTTGCGTTAAAACAGGAAGTGAACTTTCGCCACATAGTGCTTTTGTTAAAATTGTATAAATTGATGTAATCATATTTCCAAGTGCAACAGAAAATGGCATAAAATTTGTTGGTATTTTTTCAATTGTTTCTGCTTGTGACAAAAATAATTTTGAACCATAAAGTAATATTGATGTTGCTTGAAGTGCTGTCATACGACATCTGGGTGATGAATCACGTAGAACACAATTTAATAATGATACAGTTGATTGCGAATTTTTTTCAGTTGGAAACAAACTGTGCCAATAACCAAACAAAACACGTTTATCTGTTGTCTGCAAATAACAAAAAAAAAATTTATGTTAAAAAAGAAAATAACTACATTGAACAATAAAATACCTTAGCAATTGATGCGATCAACATTAATGCAGCTTGTCTTAATTTAGCTTCTTTATGACGATCATTTTGTATTCTACTTGTTTCAGATTCAGAAAAATCTGAATCACTTGTACGATATGTTGAAACAATTGGACACAATTGCTCAACAAAATTCATATTATTACCAGAGTATGGTTGTCGGTCATCAGTATTTGTTGTAACATTTGCATTTGTTTTAGTTTGTTCACCCTTTTTTGATTTACTATTTGTTCTTGGTTTTCTTGTTTTAGCAACTTTTCCACCTTTATTTCCAGCAACATTTAAGGGTTCCGAAATAGCTTGCTGTGAGATTGCTACTTTTTGTGGTTTTATTTTCGTTATTCCAGGTATTCCATACATCATAAAATTCTTTGTTCCACCCAACAACTCACCTAATTTTTCTAAACTCCAATTTTTATTATGGAAACTTATTATTCGACAAATATTTAATGCAGATGTTATTAAACTGCAATAATTCATTTCACCATATTTTTCTGAGTCCTCTTCATAAATTAAATTTAGAATAAGATTTCCAATTGTTTCTAAATAATTTTGTGGTATTTCAATTTCTATTGCTTCATCAGGAAATGATAAAATTGCTTCAATACAAAATACGACAGACATTTTTATATCTTCATTTGTATTCGATTCATATGATCCTTTTTTTTCTTTATTTGCTGGTGGATTTATTAGAGCTTGTATTAATAAACCATCTGGTGAAATTAAACTTTCATAAAACTAAAAGAAACAAGAAATTAAATTTAATTAACTTTAATTTAAAATTTTAACCCTAACAAAAAACTACCATTTTTAAATTTAAGGCATTCCCCTTGAAAAGTACTTTCAAAGCATCCAATATTTCACATCCAACCGAATTAAATCTTATTTTTAATGCTTTAATTAGCCATTTAACAATCGAATGAAAAATATCTAACGGAATGAAAATCTTTTGTATTTTCACAAGAGAAATAAGTAAGCAACATGATTTTACAACAAGAGTTTCTTCCTTAACTGGTATATTTAATAAAGATTGAATCATACGAACAGCAGGCTAAAAAATAAAATTTATGAAAAATTAAACAAAAAACAAAACGGAAGCATTAGGCCAACATATGTGGAGTACAGAGCGATTATATGAATGGAAAGTAATTTATCAGATATTTTACACCCACGTATAGTGATCTTAAATGCTTCAACTAAAAGCAAAATAACTTACGGCAGGCTCAATGATCTTCCCACTCTTATAATCCAATCCATTTAATTCGTTTAATAAGAAGTTTAACTCTTCAACATTATAATCTTTTTCAGTATTACAATTAATAAATAAAAACTTTGTTGAATATTTTAAAAACTCATTTTTTAATTCTATATTCTCCATTCTTAATTCTATTCAACGATCAATTAATAAACGAATTCATGAAAAATGAATCACAACAATATTTTTATTTTGACTTGACATTAATAATTTTTGACTGTCAAATTGGGGGATACGAGAAGATGGCTGCGTTTATTTAGTGAATTACCCTATTACCAAACTTAGAAGTTAGAACCACAACAAAAACAGACATTTTATAAACTATACATCAAATTAATTAACGGTTGCTGGAATATTATATAAATGTTTTCAAGATCATAATTATTACAGAAGAATTTATTTTTTGTTTTGCACAAAAAACGTGTGAATTTCATTGGACTTGTTTTGATTTTTTTGGTTATAGGGCAGTACTGTCAAACTGTCAAAATAATTGTAAACATTTGAAATCGGTATGGCTGCCGGTCCGATTGCGGAAAGAAATCAAGGTAATTCTATTAAAATTAGTATAAAATTCTTTTTAAATTATAACACTAATGTAATTATTAATTTATGTTTGGCTATATTTTAAATTAACACGAGAAAAACTAATTTTTTAAAATATGACCAACATAACCTAAAATTATGATAAATAATGCCTAAGGTTTTAATTAGTTAATAATATTTATAGATGCCACAATTTATGTTGGTGGTCTTGATGACAAAGTCACAGAATCTTTATTATGGGAACTTTTTGTTCAAGCAGGGCCAGTAGGTAAGTACTAATTACTAATAGCTACAATATGTAGTTTCATTTTCAATTTAAATTTTATCCAATTACAGTTAATGTCCACATGCCAAAAGACCGTGTTACTCAAATGCACCAAGGTTATGGATTCGTTGAATTTCTTGGAGAGGAAGATGCAGATTATGCTATAAAAATAATGAACATGATAAAATTGTATGGAAAACCTATTAGAGTAAACAAAGCCTCAGCACATCAAAAGAATCTGGATGTTGGCGCTAATATTTTCATAGGAAATTTAGATCCAGAAGTTGATGAGAAATTATTATATGATACATTCTCAGCATTCGGTGTTATTTTACAAACTCCAAAGGTAAGACTTTTCACATTAAAATATAAATAAACGTCTAGTTGTTATTCTCATTTTACAGATTATGCGTGATCCTGAAACGGGGAATTCCAAAGGATTTGCATTTATTAATTTTGCTAGTTTTGAAGCATCTGATGCAGCGATGGATGCAATGAATGGGCAATATTTATGTAATCGTCCTATAACAGTATCTTATGCTTTCAAAAAAGATTCCAAAGGAGAACGACATGGATCTGCTGCTGAACGGTTATTGGCCGCTCAAAATCCATTGTCGCATGCTGATCGTCCTCACACATTATTTGCTGATGCACCTGTACCACCAATGATGCCAGTTGGAATGAATCAAATGATGCCACCACCATTAATGGCTCCACCACCACCACCTTCCACACCTGGTCAAATGCCACCACCACCTCCTGTTCCTCCACCTTCTGGTGGTTTTCCCTCAAATATTCCCCCACCTCCATTACCACCAATGCAACCACCAATTCCGCCTCAACCGCCTTTACCACCACCAGTTGGCATGCCACCACCACCTAGAATGATGCCACCTCCATGGGCACAAGGTGGTAACAATCCTCAATCTGGCAATTTCCCTCCACCACCACCAAATTATGCACCTGGGGCTGGAGGAAGGCCTCCACCACCAAACTGGCGACCTCCACCACCTGGCTTTCAACGTCCCCCATTCCCTCCTAGAGGAATGCCACAACCTGGAAACTTTCAAGGGAATTATGGTGAAGGATACGGTGGATACTAAAATTGTGTCATTTTTTAACTTTTAATTACAGAAAACAAAATAATAAAGAACTAAAAGTATTTAAATATTGTTTTTTATTCAAAAATAAAACCACTATTGTAATTTTTACTTTTTTTAAATCAAAAATATAGAAATTCTTCATAAATAATAAAAAAAATAATTCAAAATTTTGCATTTTTATTTATTTAATTAAATGTTTGTATTTCTGAAAATCACATAAAAATTCCTGGAAATTTGTTAAAATTTTCAGTATTTTCTGAATATTTATTATTTTATTCAGGAAAATTTGTAAGCTTGTTGATGAATTAAATTAGGAAAAAAAATATGTTTATTGTTTTATAAAATCCTTTATATTATTAATGATTTTATGGAAATACCATATAAACATATTTATTTTTATCAAATGTTTTAAAATGTAAACCATTGAATATATTTTTGTTAATTTTAAAAGTAGAGCATCATCTACCCACCAGGTTTGATCTACAGAAATCTCTCAAGAAAAGATCATTAATGAGTACATCATTTTTGAGGGAACTGTGTTATTTTCAATCATCTGAAAAGAGAAATAATAAAAAAAATTATTTGGTGCGGATAATTTTTTAACAGATTTATTTTGCAAGCACATTCAGATGTAATTGTTATTTAGATTTTAATATATTACCTTGATTAAATATGATTTAAGAAAACAAACAGGAATTTACAAAATAAACGAGCATTTTCAGAAAAAAAGAATATAATTAATAAAATTATGAAGTAAAATACAAACTAAATAAAAAGTTTGTTGTAAAATATTTTTGAATTCACTTTAGTTTCTAACATCCACACAAAAATGATCGCATGAGTGGAAAAGTCTGTCAATGCCAGTACGTAAAAAACTGCACACGATAAAAAATTTCTGTTACAAAATTCAACAGAAAAATCATTAAAATTCGTTACATCGCAATTTTTATCAATTTCATAAAAGTAAAATGTTTTTAAAATAATTCCTTATTGTCGTTCAAAATCTGTTCAAATCAACAATGAATCTTCTTAGCTTGAATATTTTATTGATTGTCTTTTATATTGGAATTTTTGTTGAGAAAATTTCATGTACAATTATAAATTCTAAAAGACCTCAACGCCAAGAGACAAAAAGTGAAAAACAAATAATTCAGCAAGTGTCTGTGATATCACAACATTATGGTCCAAATTGGATAGTTGCTGCTAATATTGTTGGTGAACAAGGAGCATCTGGGTTTATTTCATTTCAACAAGAACATGTTGTGATTGTTGCAATTAATGTTACAGGATTACCGCCTGGAAAGCATGCTGTTCATGTTCATGCATATGGTGATTTAAAAGAGGGATGTAAATCAACTGGAAAACATGTCAAGAGGCATTTGGTAAATTTAATTAATGCAATGTTCGATTTTTAAGAAAACGTTGAATAATTTGTAATCTTCTCAGATTGGAAATGTTGAAGCAAAAGACGATGGTACAGCTGCTGTAACATTTGAAAATCCTTTTATATTTTTGTATGGCCCAGATGGAATTGTTGGACGTTCAATTGTTATTCATGAAAAAATCATTCCATATGATCAATTTCCTGATATCAATTCACCACCATTTACACAAATAGTAACGGAATATCAACCCTTTAGAGAGGAGGAAGAATTAGTGGGGGAGGCAATTGCATGTGGAATTGTTACAATTACAAATAATAATTTAACTTAATTCTCCTTGTATTTGCTTAATAAAAAACAATTGAATTTTCAACTTCATTTATCAGTTTTTTGTTTTGCCTTCCACCAATTTTATTGGTCATTTAACATGAGACAAACTGAACCATTTAAAAATTACAAAAATATTTGTATATTAAATGAAATCCACATATTAAAAATTCTGACAAAATTCATTAAGTTCACACACGTTACATAATTTATAATTAAACAAACAACAAAAAATCAAATAACAAAAAAGTGTGTGTGTATGATTTTTTATTATTTTGCAGCTCTTTTATTTTATTCGATGTAGCAAATTTTATTTATGATTTTTTTTTTTGTAATAAAAATTTAGTTCATAAAAATCAACGAGCATTTATTAAAAAAAAATGAGAGAACAGAAAAATCGCTTCTTTTTTCTAAACAGAAAAAAAAAACAAAAATAAATCAGTTGGAAGTAAAACGAGAAATTAATTTTATTTATTTTATTACAACAAAAAAAAAACAATAGTACTAGAAATCGCATGTCTTGGACATCTAAAAACAAATCAAAATAAAATGATGTTTACTCAATGAATTTCTTAATATCATTTTTTGTTTTGTCAGATAATTATATGTATACCTACAGACAAAATAAACAAATAAATGCAATGACACAGGAAATCCATAGTTTGTTGAATAATATAAAAGTAAGACCAGAAACCTTGTCTGTTTCATTGTCTCTTTATTTCTTCGCCATTATTTTTATTTTTTTTTTGTAAATTAAGTAAAATGAGAATTTGTTTGATTTTAATTTTAATTTATTGTTGTGTTAATTTTATAAATGGTACAAATATTATTTATATAAATGAGGTGTCAAAGGTGTTACGTGGATTTTTAAAATTAATAAATATTCCATTGAAAGTAACCGCTATAGTTTGTTGGGAACGAGGTGACTATATTTATCTGTTATGTTGTACCGAAATTTTATTAATTAATTAATCAATTTTTAAAGAATAAAAGCTAACAAAAAAAAAAGTAGGTAACTAAATCAATAAATCCTTTCAAATTAATCGATTCTAACGATTATGTTCAAAGATTAAATCGAAGAAACTTAACGATCAAATTTTAAGAAAATAAATATGGATAATTGATAAAATTGAAGAATGTTTCTATTTGAAGAAAATGAATAAATAAAAAATGGTTACAAAGAACCAACGACTTTTATCATAAAAGATTGTAATCCCAATTCCAATAATCAAAGAAACATGTAATAAAAACAATAAAAATGAATTCATTTTGTAACAGAAACAATACTTCATTTAAAAGTGATAAAAAACACAGCCTCTTTCTTCTTTTTTTTATATAAATACAATAAACATATAGGCGTAGATATTAAATATATTTTCCGAATATATTTTAGTGGAGAAAAAAAAATAAAACAACGATTATTTTGTCATCAAGAAATTTGATCAAACAACGGCATCTGAAAATATTTTTTTTTTTTTTGAAATCTTTCAAATTTAATAATCAAAAATCGATTCTTAATTGATTTTAATTAAAAAAAAAAAAAACAAAAAATTTGGTCACACATCAGACACATCTAACCGCTACGAAAAACAGAAAATGTCATTTTCATTTAAATTATGCGGATAGCCTAATTTCACAATATTATACCAAAAAAAAAAAAAAAACAAACAAACAAAAACTACAGGTTACAGTAAAATCTAATCAAGAATCATATGTATATGATGAGAGAGTCCAAATAATTGCCGTTTTCTAATATCGGTATTTTTTTTTTTTTTATTTGTTCTTCTTCTTTATTTTTTTTTACATCTTAAGAAAATATCAACAGAAAATTATTAATTCATATTTTTTTTTCTCTAAATAAAATAAAAATCTTTAAATGTGAAATTATCATTTATAGAATTCGCCTTTACCTTTTTGAAATCAATGGCAATGATTGATAATAATAATAATACAACTGTAAGCGGTTACATGACTGCTGTTATTGACATTGAATTTAAACAATTGAAATATGATGAATTAAATGAACAACAAAATTTAATGTTACTTGATTTAAATTGTAATCAAACGAGAATGATATTGAATGAAGCGGGAAGTCGACTATATTTACGATATAAATGGTTTATTGTGAACAGTGATTCCAGCATCACATCTGGAGAAGAAATGGATAACACAATTTTAGAAGTGTTTCATAATCTACCAGCACTTCCAAGTAGTGAAATCTTTTACTGTTGCCAATCCCAAGGAAATAATTCCATTATTAAACAAGGTTTCATTAAACGTCTCAATCTATTCTATCATCGTATTTACTGTAAACTTTTATACAAATTCTAGTTTACAGACCATCACTGAGTCAGCCGTTAATATTGGAAAACTTTGGAAATACTTTAGTCTCAACTGGAAGACGACTAAATTTATTGGGAGCAAAAGTTACAGCCGCTATGGTTATCACTAATAATGATACATTAAATCATTTTGATGATTACAAGTAAGACTGTGTTGTCTATCCTGACTAAAGTTCTCACTTTACTTTAAATTATTGTGTAGATAGATTATAACTTATAATCGGCGTTATTTTAATTTTCTAAAAAAATTCCTAGGGACAAACATATTGACACAATTTCCAAAGTCAATTATATTTTAACAAATAATTTAATTGCGTATCTAAATGCATCTGTTACGTATTCATTTGTAAATACTTGGGGTTATGAAAATCAAACAACAAGAAAATGGAGTGGAATGATTGGACGTTTAGTTGAAAATGAGACAGACTTAGGTGCGTCTCCATTATTCTTTACAGAAGATCGAATTTCAATTATTGATTATATTGCGATGACATCAGCTACTAGATCAAAATTTGTTTTTCGTTCACCAAAATTATCATTTACTGATAATGTTTTCATGCTACCATTTGAACAGGTACCATAATGAAAATGATCTTCCACTGTAAAACAAACAAAAATGTTTATATTTCAGAAAGTCTGGTGGTCAATGGGTGCCCTCATAATAATTTCTTCTTTCTTACTATTTTTTGCTTCTTTTGTTGAATGGAATTTACCTTTGGGTCGTGAAGTAATTTTTGTTTCAATTATATTTAACATTTTCAGGAATTATTCTATAAGTTTTTATTTAGGAGTTAGAAGATTCAAGCCATTTAAGGCCAACATTTGGAGACACATTTATGCTTTTATTCGGAGCGACTTGCCAACAAGGCTCAGCAGTTACACCACGAAGTACTCCCGCACGAATAATAACTGTGTTAAGTTTTACATTTCTAATGTTTTTATACACAAGTTATTCAGCAAATATTGTTGCATTATTGCAATCACCATCGACCAAAATTAAAACACTTGGTGATTTATTGAATTCACGTTTAAAATTTGGTGTTGATGACACAGTTTTTAATCAATATTATTTTTCGGTAAGAGTTTACCCTCAATTTGACCAATGAATTAGTAATAAAAATAACATTCTCTGGTCACAAAGTAATGCTATTATTTTTTTTTTGTATTGTTATTAATCACGTACAAGGGGAAAGTAAATATTGGCGACAACGGCTATATAAATTTTAATAAAAATCGGCCATTTTGAAGCCCGAATGAACACCAGTTTATTACTTCCTCATTGGAATCTATCCAAATTTAGAAACTAAATTTTATTTGTTTTTTCTTTAGCATGAAACAGAATCTGATCGAAAAGCTATTTTTGAACAAAAAATTTTACAAAAAGATGGCACCAAAAATTTTATGAGTTTAGAGGAAGGAGTTAAAAAATTGAGAGAAGTGTGTTTTTTAATTCTTTAATTTCTTCAAACTTGGAAATGTTAAAAAATAAAAAATAATAATTTTAGGGGTTGTTTGCATTTCACATGGAATTAGGTAAGTATTAAATGAAACTCTATACACCTAAATCAAACCATAATTGACAGCAGAATTAGAATATTATAATTTTTTTAGGTGTAGGATATAAATTGGTTGGTGAAACATTTTTAGAATATGAAAAATGTGGACTACAAGAGATACAATATTTAGAAGTGATTGATCCATGGTATGCAATTAAAAAAAATTCAACATATCGTGAATATTTTAAAACAGGATTAATGAGACTTCAAGAGCATGGTTTACAGGATAGAGAAAATAAACGACTTTATACAAGAAAACCAAAGTGTAATAGTGGTGGTGGTAATTTTGTTACAGTTAGTTTAATTGATGTACGTGCAGCAATGTTAGTCATTGCATATGGTTTTGGTTTATCTTTTTTTATATTTTCAATTGAAATTTTTTGGAAGAAATGCAAAATTTTTAAACGACAAAATAATAGAAAAATACATTTTTTCATTATACAAAAAAAAACTTAAATCTTGTAATTTAAACTGATAAATAAATAAAAGAAGAAGAAAACAAAAATATACGCAAATAAAATTTTTAAATATGCTTTGGTGAGAGCTAAGATTGATGATCACTTTGACCGCAAAATTATATTTTAATAAAATATAATCAATGCAAAAAAAAAAAATCTTTTTGGCAATTTATTAAGGGAAAGTCATTATTTATTGTTTAAAAATTGTAAAATATATACGTTTTAAATTGATATGATTTTTTTTTTTCATCTCACATAAGACATGTAAAAATATTGTATTAAAAAATTTAAATAATTTTAACCAGACATTTAAACTAATCTACTAACTCACAAATATATTTTTTTTTATCAGTGATTTTATTGATTTCACAATTTTTTTTAAGTTAAATTTCAATTGCAAAAGAAAACTTATAATTTATTCTAAATTTGGATCATTTTGATTTGATGACTTTAAGGAAATTAATAAATAATGAAATAAAATTTCTAAATAAATTAAAAATTGAAAATTAAAATACAAGATTCAATGGACTAGTAGAAATATTTATTATATTGGCTGATATTTAAATAGTCCCAGAGATTAAATTCTAATACTATTTAATTATTTAATTCAACATGATCGTCGTTGAAATAATTCGATCTTAAAACATCATTTCAAATCGTCAATGTTGTTGTCATTTTTAAACTAGGTCTGCTAGTTAGCTATTACAAGAGTATTAAATTATTTTTTTCTTTGCTTCCTCTTACAATGCTGTTTACTCTTATATTTTTAACACAGCCTTACATAGGTCACTAAGCCCTACTTAAGAATGTTACACTGCACAACATTGTTGTATCATTTTTTCCTCATTCAAATTTAAGTCCAAAATAGGAATATTGGAAGGTGTACACCAAAGATTTCAATGAAAAGTCATTAAATTATATTATTGGAAAATGTATTTAATTTCCCTCTAAATTAACAACTTAGTAAAACGACAAACAAATGAATAAATGTGTAATGAAATAAATAAATAAAGAAATTTATGTTTTTTGAACATCCAAGATACTTTAAACAACTTATAAGAAGAAAAAAAGAATAACAAACAGAAATTCAATTAGATTAATATAATTCCTAATATTGACCATGTTAAAAATGTCTGCATTTATAATGAGAGAAGAGAAATAATGTTTAGTAAACAATCGCGTACATACAATCATATATACAAAAAGATTGCCCCACATATTTCTTTTACCTGTTGTTCACTTCTTTGTAATTTTTAATGTTTTACAAGACAACTTTTTTTTTTTTTCTTTATTTATTAAAATGTAAGATCATTATTGTTGTTGTTTTTATTAAAATTGTTTGGTAAGAAAAAAATCTTACTAAACTAAAAAAAAAAAAACACACACACACACACAAAAGAAAGAAAAATACAAAAAAAGGTATAGAAGAAAGAATGAAAGAAAGAATGGAAAAGAAGAAAGAAAAAGAAACGGCTCAATCAGAAACATGTATATAAATTGTATGTCTTTTGAATTTTAGTTAAAATAAAGAAAATAATATTATTATTTTTTTTTTAAAGAAGAGAAGAGAAGACCGGAATACAATGTGGAACACATTTCATAGCGAAACCTCAGACGAGTAGGATTGTTTATAAAAGTGCTTAAGAAAGAAAGTTTTTGTTTTGTTTTTTTTTTTTTTGGTTTTTTTTTTGTTTGTTCGTTTATAAGTTGTCTGTGCTTTTTTTTTTAACATTTGTATATTTGTTTAGTTTCTGTGAACAAATTTTTGATTAAAACAAATATCGAATATAATTTTTAAGTTTTTATTAATAAATAATTTTTATTAATAAATACTTTAAAAGTTTCTAATTATTTTTCTTTTTGTTTGTAAACTGTGAGTAAAAAAAAAAATTTATTAAATATTATTTTTCTTTTATTTTTTAAATCTCCCACATCTTTTTTTTTTTTGTAAGAAAATTCAATTTAATTAATTAAAAAAAAACAACAAATTAACTAAATTATAAATAATAAAAAGAATTTAACTGTTATTGTATTGCATCGTTGAACTAATTACAAAATAATATATAAGTTCATTTATATCAGGGTTTGTTACGGTTCGATAGAACTTCCGTCAAAAACGAATTCTTATTATGAAAAAATAATCTAACAAAACCTACATAAACCTTCTACGATTTCTAACAAAAGAAAAATTGTTTTTTAATTAAATTCTTTAATTAATTAATGCTCTAAAAAAATTACCTAAAATCTACATACGTCCTTGAAAGTGATATAAAGAAAAAATTCATAATTCGTGGTCAGGTTCACGATCACCAGAAATTATTATTTAAAAATATAAAATCATTAATTTCTTGAAATTAAAATAAGAAAGTTAATTTTTTTTTTATTTTTGATTTGATTTTAATGTTTACTTCGTGACGATCAAAAAAATTTAAAATTTAAATTTGTTGTGAACGCATGTAATAGATTCTTGTCAGTTGAATCAGTTTGAAAATTTTTAAATTTCACTGTACTTGATTTTAAGTTTAAAAGATTCAGGCTACAGAAACGGATGATTTTTTAATTAAAGTAAGAAGACAAAAAAAAATAAATTAATTGAAAAAGAAAGATAGAACAATATCTAATAGAAGTTAGAATGCGTTGATAGAAATCAAGTTAATAACATTTACCTAATAAATAAAATCAAAATAAAAAAAAAAGTAACGATTGATTTATTTTAAATCGAACATGTAACGGTAACAAAACAACAAGATAATTTATTCTCATTTTTTTTTTATTTCTTCTCTTCTCTAATACAAATCATCCTCTTCATTTACTTCTATTAAATTTCTTCTATTTTTTTAATTAATTCTTGATACGAAAAAAAAAAAGAAAAAAATATGACAAACAAAAAACAACAACAACAACAACATATACAACTTCTGTCCTACTTAAAGATATCATACAGAATAAAACAAAAGAAAGAAGAATTTAAAAGAAAAGAAACAAGAAAAAAACGGCATTGATTAAAGGCAGAACTAAATTATGATTAAGAAGAAGAAATAAAAAAATAAATGTTGTGTCCATCATCAGGAGATAAATAATGTTGTGGGGAAATCGAATATTTATTAAGAGAAGAAAAATCACCATAAATCAAATTAATCGATTATTTATTTTATCGATATTTAATTTTGTGCGAATTTTTCGTTGTTTAATGTTTGATTAGAAATTCAAATTTTCTAATTAACAAATTCATAAATTTTGTAAATTTGCTTATTTTATGAGACGCAAAATTTTTAATTGTTTTCCAAAAAAAATTATAATGAAGAAAAATCCAGTAAAAGAGACTCAACTAAATAATTAACCTAAATACCATCATCTTCTTCTTTAAGCGCAAGTAAAAAGTTCTTTTGCTTTAATTAAGTACACAAGTAAAAGGGCAAAAACAAAAACCTTTCCATGTTTCTTATAGTAATTAATTTCATTTTCTTTTCATATTTTCAATTTAAATGTAAAATTTTTGTTGGTTAAATTCTTATTCGAAAAAAAAAACATATGAATATTTGGACCATTAAACCGAAAAAGAAAAAATCAAACCAATGATAAAAAATAATTCAAAATGGATAACGGTGAAAGTTGTATAAAACAATCAATAAAGACGTGTTAATTGATAAATCAATTTGTGTTTTTTTTATATATTTTCTTCATATAATAAGTCACATAATTTAAAACTGTAACGTGATTTGAATCTTTAAAAAAGAGAAAAAGAAAATGACAAAACAGAAATTACTTTTGGGATTTATTCAAAAAAAATAAAACAAACAGAAAAAGAAATATGTAGAATTATTTATGCAAATAAAACATAAGTCTAAATTATTCAGATTAATCGAGGGCATCTTAAAGCCGTTTAATGCAATGCGACCTGAAGAAAGTTTTTTTTTTCTTTACAACACAAATATTTCTTTTGGGTCAACATTATATTATTTTGGGAGAAATCATTATTATTGGTAAAGTTAATAAAAGGGTACGTGGGATGCTGTAATTTAGGTACACGCACACACAAAGCATTAATTTATTATAAAAGAATTGATTTAAAGAAAATAGAAACAGAAAATATAACTGGAAACAATAATTAAATGCATGATTATTCTGTAACTGTGACTTTTATATCCGTAAATAAATTTAAATGACTCTATTCTATTATCTCTTAAAGTTTACACAAATATTCAATTTTAACGAACGTTTATACATATAAGTAAAAATACAAAATATTTGTTCTCACCTCATCAATACAAGTGCATATTTTACAATTTGATTTGAAAATACTATAAATTTGCAGACACTTAATGTCGTTATATGGTGATATCTTCATTCATTCACCATCTCTCGAGTAGAGAAGACAATTTATACTGAAATACATATTATAATAAATAGTAAAGCGATAACAATATTTTCCACTGAAGTTTTTAATTCGAAATTTTCTTTGGTTTTTTTCAGAAAATAAATGAAAATGAAACTAACATTTTTATTGGAGCTCCTTCTCATATTTGTGATAATTGCGTTTGCAGCATCCAAACCAATTGAACAAGGTAAGCATATTTACTTGTAATGAGGACGAAATTAAAAAATATTTATCAATTTTCCTAAACTTCTCAGAACAATCAGAAATCTCAAGTAGACAGAGCGGACCAATTGCACAACCAATTGCAACAGCAGGCGCTGTAGCACCCTTACCACCAGCTGTTCCTGCTGTCGAAGACGATGATGATGATGATGATGACGATGATGAATTAGGAATTGGTTTGCCTAACTTTTAATGTAATTTATTTCAATTAACTTTTATTCTCAAAAAAAAAACAGAAGATGCACTTGATCCAGAAGGTGATGACGATGATGATGATGATGACGATGATGATGATGATGATGATGATGACGATGATGATGATGATGATGACGATGATGATGATGTTGAAGATTTACTTGGACGTAGCCTAACACATTCCAGAAAAACTCGTAGCGTCAGACAAAGTCCAGCAGTAGTTGAAGCAGCACCCGTTGTCGAAGAGGAAGATGATGACGATGATGATGATGATTTTGGTTTAGGTATGTTTTTAAATAAAGTAAAATGAAAAGGGGTTGCAAGATAATTTTAATGCAGGTGATGCTCTTGATGACGATGATGATGATGATGATGATGACGATGATGATGATGATGATGATGACGATGATGACGATGAAGATTTATTAGGACTTGCTGATGACGATGATGATGATGATGATGATGAAGATGGTAAGAATATTGAAAATTATAAAAGTTTCACATTTGTTTATGATGTTATTGTTATAGATGTTGCCACTGCCGCAGTTAATCCAATAGCACCAGTTGAAGCACCTGTTTTACCTATAGAAGAACCCTTGATTAAACCACCAAAGACAACAGTTACCGTCATTCAAAAACCAAATCAAAAGAAACCAATTACAATCAATATCATTCCAACTCTACAGAAACCACAAAAAAATATCTTCCAACTTCAACATACAGACGCACTCTTAAACTTGCAGGAGGAAAATGGTAAACATTCACAAAGTGTTGAAGATCATAATGAAGACGTTGAAACCGAAAAGGGAATTGAATTAGACAATTTTGATCAAGATCAATTCGAAGGTGATGATCAATCACCAGCTGATTCACATGTTGTTCATATTTCCCCCGAAGATAAAAGTGTTGACAGAAAAACAAATAAGGACAAAAATGATGATCTTTTAAGTTATGTTACCTCATTGATTGAAGATGATGATGAAGATGAAGATGACGTAGTTGTTAAAAAAACAAAGAAAATATCAAAAATAAAGAATCAAAATGTTGTACCAGTCGAAGAAATTCCAGAAGTAGTTGCTGATGAAGATAAAATTGAACCAACCGAAGTAGTAGCCGAAGAAGAAGAAGAGGAAGAAGCAGATGCTGACGAGGAAGAAGATGAAGACGAAAAAGATGATGATGATGAAGATGAAGAAGATGAAGATGAGAAAGACGATGATGATGATGAAGAAGAAGATGACGATGAAGATAATGAAACAAAACCAAGTGGAAACAAAAAAAATAAGAAGAAGACCAAGAAAACAAACAAAAAGGACGAATTTGGACTTGAAAGTCTGACAGATTCCCTTTCTAGAATATTCAGAGCACAAAAACATTAAGTTTAATAATGTATGAGCTAAAAAATTGCTTATAATTTATTTATTTATTTTATTTATTTATTTATTTATTTATTGTTGTAAGAACAGAAAATAAAAATTAATTTTGTAAAAAAAAAAAATTTAAAAACCCTACCTTTTATTTTTCATTACTTTGATTGTCCTAATAAGTATAATAACAATTGAATAACGATTAGGATTGTCGCCATATACCTTTTGTAATTTGTGTAAAATTGAACTGTCAAAATTTAAATTTTATAATTATTTTTGTACAAATGAGTGAAAAATCAAAATCTGAACACAAGTGTGATCAATACCACAAGAATAATATCGAAGATGATATCTCAAAATATCATTGTAATTGTAATTGTACCTGTAGTGATTCAATATCATCTCCAAAATTATCAAAATCAGCTACTACCTCATGTGAATGTAATAGAAATAAACCAAATTCTGCAGTTAAAAGAACTGATATTGGATATTTAATGCATTTAAAGAATGTATGAACACGTTATATTTTAAATTGGGTTATATAAAGAATTTTTTTACATAATTACATATTTAAAATTTTCTTTCAAATATTACAGAAAATGTCTTTCCAGATATTTTAATTACTATAATAAAATTACGTTTTAATTTATTTTAAGATGAAAAACATTAAGGCTGTAATAAATAATAAACCACCAGTATTGTTTGTTGATAATATTTTACGTTCTGGTAAAATTATTGATGATTTTCTAAGACTCCGTAAGATAACACAACAAAATCAAGATTTATTAAGCAGAATTAATGTTATCTACAGAACACGAGTAAGATACTAGTGTTTAAATTTAGTTTTCATATTTTAGTTAAATAATATTAACAGGGGGTTATTGACACATATAATAAAATGGCAGGCGTACGTTTTTCAAATATTCCAGCTAAACTTGAAGAAATTAAAAGATATGAAAAGCAAAATGTGAAAATGATTTATCGACTAATTAACACGGTTTAAAAAAAAATTATTCATCTTATATTAACAATATAATTTATAAAAACTCTTTTCTCAGCCATCTGTAATAATAAATTCTAAATTGGAAGCTAGTTGGCAAAAGCATTTAGCTGCAATACGAATAAAATCCAAGTACCCGTTAATATTACCTGGTCTTGAAGATACAGGAACTGATATGATGGAATCAAACGATTCACTGACAAGTTTTTTAATATCTTCTAGACCAAGGTAAGAAATGAGTTTTCAACGTTAAAAATTAGATTTTAATGTAAAATGAATTTAAGAGTTTTTATAGATTTTTCTGTAAAAAATGGTCGTCTATTAGGCAGATTAGTGATTTCCTTATTTTCTGATATTGTTCCAATCACATGCAAGAATTTTTATAACCTCTGTAGTAATTACCGAAAACAAAATAGAGCAGAAATGGAAGGAAATAATCAAAAATATCCAAATTATGTTGGTTCGTTAATACACAGAATATTTCCGAAATTATATATTGAGGCTGGAGACATAACAAGTGATTGTGGAATTGGAGGAATTTCTGCAGACGGCGGTGAATTTTTTGAAGATAATTTTGAGATTGAACATAAATATACTGGAATTGTTGCAATGATTCCAACCAAAGATGGAAATTTTACTTCACAATTTACAATTAGTTTCAAGCCCCTTCCAATAATGAATGAAAATAGAATGGTTTTTGGACGTGTTATTAGAGGAATAAATGTTTTAAAAACATTAGAAGGATGTGGAACAAGCCATGGGAAACCGAAAGAGAAAGTGATTATATCAAATACTGGTGTCATACCAGCAAAACAATTAAGACCAATTTGTTTGTGTAAAAAATAAATATTTAACATTTTATATTTTTTTTAAATATTAGAAAAATATACAATTTTATCTAACCTTCTGGATCTGAATTTTCTGCCAATACTTGACTGCTTCCGGGAAGAGAATTTGGATTGAACGTTGATTCAAAACATCGTCGAAAAATAAATCGAGAACGTGAGTTCTTATTAGTTTTCGGCGAGGGTGGAAGAATTTCTAAATCAGGTGTTAAATCTGCTTGAGCATCATCTGTATCTTGAAAAATTACTTGAATGTCAGTGTTTACAGTTTGAGTATTTCTAGCATATGTTCCAGATACATTTATTGCTTCCATTTGAAGAGATATTGGTGTATCCTTGCTATTATTATTTACTCTTATTGGATCAATAGAAATTGTATTTGAACTTATATCGGGTACAAAGTTAAATAATTCATCATCATCAAAATGATTCGTTTTCTTTTTTTTAGAAATAATTTCTTGATTTTGATTCTTTGTATTATTGTTTTTCCTACGAACGGTTTGCTTCTTTTCTATTGGATGTTCTACGATTTTAGTTTGTGATAGTCTTATCGACTTATCTGAACTATTATTATTTCCTTGTTGTGTTGACATTACAAGTGTTGATTCAAATGTATCTGAATTTTTTAAAACAAAAATTACCGGCCTTCCAGCTGTTTCAAAATTAAAATTAACAGTTAAGTTTAATATTTCAGCAAAATTAAGTAATGCCCGTAATTCACGTAGGCAAAATGTTAAAATAGTATGTTCTTCTATTGAATATTCGTCAAACTGGTTGGACCTTAAAAAAATTAAGATTAATTGAGAATTTGTTTTATTAAATTGTAAAAATTGTAAACTTACTGTATTTGATAACGTGACTTCATTATATTACGATCAATAGATGAGCCTGGCATATAATTTTGAACCGTTATCATATTTGGCGCAGTCTCAATTGTTATCTCTTCTTCATTTAATTGAAAATTGGAAACTAGATCGTTGAATATTTTGTAAGAAGCTGTAATTCTTTAAAATTTCATTAATTTTAAAAATTTGATTATAATTTTATATTATCTCACTGATTTGGAATATCTTCGGTGGTGACAATGGTATTTAAAGTCTTATATTCTAGTATTCTTACATAATGAGTTTTAACTGTCTCGAATTTACATTTAAATTTAATTATTAATATTGAAGATTTAGTATCTAAGCTAATTGTGCATAGTTCAACCTGTAAATATTGTCTTTTTAAGTAAATAAAATAAACGAAATCAAAAACTCACCAATCTTATATTTTTAAATGCTTTAAGGCATAACTTCATAGATAATCTGCAGAAGTTATCTTCGTTTCCTGTGTCTGGGCAATTTGCGTAAGAAGAAAAGAAACTTGGCAGAAAAACCATTTTAGCAAAGGCTGATTTTGTATTGTTAATGGTTCTTAACGTTAATCCTTCTGGCAGCGATTCCATATAAAGTACATCGCCAATACGAGAGAGGCATTGAAAAGCTTTGGCAAAAACTTTGAAAGTAATAAGAAGTAAATTTTTAAACTTATTATCAACACGACAATTTGGTTATATGTTATATAAATTTACCTCTAGCATTAGAACCAGGTATTGTGCATTTCATTTTGTTTTAGTTCTATTCACTTAACATTTAATTTGATGTGTTAACCATAAATAATTGTACTCAACTTCAACTACAACAACAAGAACGAAACGTCAAAATTAACAACAAAAACAACATTTCAAATACGTCTGTTTTTTTAAATTAATAAAGACTAATTATTTTTATCGTGAGGATACTAAGAATTATTTATTGGTAATTATTTTAATTAATCCCTTTTTTATATAATTTTGGAAGTTTATACCATTTTGTATTGTATTTTCACTGAACTCAATTTTCCAAGTAAATAAATAAAATGATTTTCGAATTTATCTGCTAGCTGGGTAATACATAAAATTTAAATTTTGAAATATACGTTAATCTTTTATATACGCGTTAATATTATGAAAAACCATCGGAAATAATGCTTATCATTAAAAACATCGATAATAACGAAAGTCAGTATAACTAAACAATTAATCAAAATAAGAGATAAGATTATTTATCGTATTTAAGAAAGAATTGTATAGATAATATCAGGGGCAAGTTTTGAAGGGTATATCGGAATGCGGGATTACTATAAACATTAGACAAGTTTGAAAAAAGGGACAAATATCATTGTGTAATTTATAATATTTTTAATCAATCAAATTTAAGATCAGCTCATTTTTTGTATTTATAAGTTATTTAAAAAAACATATGTACTATACAAATATAATGATCCAGAATAATTGGTAAACCGTTCAAAGTTTTGCCATAAAAAAAACATTACAAATCAAATTTAAATTTAACATAATTACACAAAAAATATAAAACTTTCAATTAAATTTTATCATATTGCATTTATATGTATATTTTCACTTTAATTTTTTTCCATTAATTTTATTTGATTTATTTTTAATATTTAGATTAATTATTTATTTGATTATTTTTATATCGCATGTTAATAAACAATAATAATGTTCTTGTAATTATTCTATAATAAAGCTGTTCAATGGATTAAATATCATTATTATTTTCACCATCTTAGATAATTGGAGTTGAAGTAATATTTTGTGGAATGGGAGTTTTCTTTTCAGCTTCTTCAAATTCATCCATTTGATTTAAACGTAATTCATTAAGGGTAGATGAGAATCTTGACCATTCGTCCATACGTGGTGTAGCTAAATGTTCTGCTACATCATAAACATAAATTTTTCCAGCATCATCACCAATTGTTACATGAAGTCCGGATGGTGTCCATGAAACACGATTAAGTGCTGGTGCTCCTTCAACAACAGCAGAAGCTGTTGGAACTTCTGTGTCTTGATTTAAGTTCCATAAATCTAAACGCCCACTTCCGTCTACACCAGCAAACAGAGCCGGATGAATTGGTGACCAGGCTACATCCATTACATAATCAGAATTATCTTCAAAAGAATATAAAGGTCTATTATCTTTTAAACTCCATAACTTAATAGACCAATCAATAGATGATGTTAAAAATAGATGGCCAAAATCTGGTGATGATTGATTGTAATGTGTTGATATACCAGTTACTGGACCTAAATGTTTCTCATAAGTTTCTCCGATTCCAGATCGAGTACCATGACGACATGCTAAATGAACAAAAAAAAATTATTATTAAAATTGATTTTATAGTCGTAAGAAAGTTAAAGAATTCTTTTTGACAGAAAAATCTTTCAATTAATTGAAAGAAATTTATAAAAAGTTATACAAACCTGAATAAACATAACCATCTTCACTACCAAGTACAAAATTATTAACTTCATTATTTGGAAAAGCCATACAAGTAACAGCAATTGATTTAGCTTGTCTGTATAAAACAAAAAATAAATTTTATTATTTTAAAAATCTGCCGAAAAAAGTAACTTACCTATGTTGTAATTCCAATGTATCTTGTGGTGTAGATAACATATCTAAACTCCACGAACATAATTTACCATCAGATGATATTGAAATTACATTATGAGCATTTTGTGTTCCAATCATTGATAAACAATAGACAGGATGCTATAAATTAATTTCGTTATTAACTTTGTAAATAAAATGTAATGAAAAATTAGTAATATACCGTATGTGCTGTTGCACTTAAAGGTGTTCTCTGAATTGGCGTACGTTTCTGTACTCGATTATCCCATAATACAATTTGCCCTGAATAAGTTCCACCCAATATTAAATTTGGATGAAATTTAGCAAAACATGTAGACATAACAGCACTTTGACAATGGAAAACATCCTCTGGCGTTTGTTTTTTAAACTTTGTATTCCATACAGCAACAACACCATCCGGTTCATTTGGACTTTCCTATAAATAAAATTAATTTTTTATTACAGTTTTGATAATTATATTATAATAATTAAAAGTACCTCATTATTATGATAAGATGCTACCAATAATTCAGGAAAATATGTTGACCAATCCATTGATGTTACACACCGATTTTTAGACCAACGATCACAAAAGAATGTACGATTAAGAGCCAAACGAGCATGTGTTTTTTCATCCCTTTAATAATAAAAAAAATAATTAAAGCATCATTTAACTAAAAAGTTAATTTAAATAGTTATTTACGTTGTTTCATCATTATCACCACCTCCAATATAATCTGTATAAATATCGATACTTTCAGATAAAGCACGTTCCATAATTCTTCCACTTCTAAGAACAAATCTTTGAAATTCTTCTGATAAAACAATCATTTGTTTTTGTTCTTCAGATAATTCTATTACTAAAAAAAAACAAAATTAAAAAAAAAATATTAATTTATTATTTTAAATCGGAAAAACAAAATTTTCTCTTACTTTCTTTTTTCTCTTCTTCTTTTTTATGTTCTTGTGGTGTAATTGCAGGTGCCACTTCTTTAACAGTTGGTAATCCATGTGGTAATATACCAGGTGGTAATTTTGAATGGAATCCATGATCCATATGGGTTAATGAGTTTTCCTCGTCATCTCCTTGCGCGTCCCCAAAAGTAAGCACTGTGTGAGTAAACTATTTCTAGGTAACACTAAACATACAACAACAACAACAACAACAATTCTACCACACACGATAAAAAAAAAGTAATAATAATAAATAGGAAAATCGTTGAAAATTATATATATAAAAAAAAAAAAAAGAAAATTTAAATTTTTTTTTCAATTTTCGAAAAAAAAAAAATTATTTAAGAGAAAAAACTAAAATTTTGAAAAAAAAAAAAAAAAACGTAAGGAAAACCATTCGCAATTAAATGGAGATAAAATTTTCCTAAAAAGTCATTTTCGTTCGTTGTAGAAAGTCGAGTGTCACACTCTCTCTCTCTTTCTCATTTTTTATAAATGCCATGTTTATTTAAAAGTTTTATTTTTTGCCAAACAAGAAATCAAAAATATTTAAAAAATAATCGAAAAGAATAAAAGAAAAATTCTTCAATCAAAATTATTTAAGAAAATGCAAAATAAAAATGAAATGAATTTTGATTACTAAAAAAAAAAATTAATAAATAAAAATCATAGAAATTAGAAAACAATCAAAACATGCGATTTGGAGTAAAAAAAAAAAAAAACAGAATTTCTAAAATGGCCGGCAAAGAAATAAACAGAAAGGTTGGGTGCAATTTATTTTATCTGAATTTAAATCCAAACATAAAAAATATTTTTGTAAACAAGAAAAACAAACAATCAAACATAAACAGAAACTAACTATTTACAAATAAATAAATATATTTTCAAATGACCGGAATTTGAAATAACAAAAAAAAAAAAAAAAAATATGGTGAAAATGTAAAGAAAACTGTAAAAAGTAATTTTTCGTCAAATCTAAAGAGGAAATGCCATTTGTTGTTTTTCTTTTGTATTAATTGGATATTTTTGTTTTTGCTTTTTATTAGTTTGGATTTAAGAATGTAAATTAACAAACAGGTAAATTTGTACATATATATTCACAAATGGGAAAATGGAAATAGAAACATCAGGGAAATTTTGTCAAAAGAAAAAGAAAATTGTATTTTTTTTTGAAAAAAAAAAAAAAAATCAAATCAGTAAAAAAAATTAGGATTTGCTTCATATTTTCTGTAGGAAAATAATTTTTTTTTTAAGAAACGCAAGGAAATTTATTTAAAGAGAATAACAAAATTATATCAAAATTTTGTTATCGCTGTTTTTTTTATCCAGAAAAATTATTCTTATTTTTCTCTATTCAATTATTTATTTTAATTTAAAATTATTTTTTTTTTTATATTTCTCCACCCAATTTTTTCTTCTTCTTCGTCATCTTGATAGTCGTTGATCGTATAAATAAACTAAACATTTTCATTTTTTAAAAAGAAAATCAAATTATATTGTAATTTCTCTAAACAAATAATTCCGAATAAATAAATTAAGTAATTAAAACTATTTATGTTTCACTTTTAGAAAGTCAACTGAATTTTTGGTTTACGCGTAGTATTAAATGTGGCAGCCCTTCAACAAAAAAAGTGCTATAATTTATTTAGTTTTGAGTTAAGAAAATTTAAAACTTTCATTTTTGCTTTTCAATTTTTTAATAAGAATCGTGATAGAAAAGTCAAAAAAAAGAAAAAAAAAACCACAAAATTCATTTAACTTTCTAAAGGTTTTTTGAAACAACACAATTGCATTATTTTGTTTCTTTAAAATTAAATAATATAAAATTAATAAAAGCGAATTTAATTTCTCTAAAATAATGGATAAAATAATTAAAGATTATTTTTTTTTTTTTGGTTTTTGTTAATAAAATAATGAAAATATTTTAGTTTGTATTATTTTTTTTTTTGTTTTTATTAATTATCAGGATATGAAATTATTGTTAAAAAAAAAAAGAAGAAAGCCAAATGCCAATATATATTTTTGTTTATATAATTATTCAGAAGAAAATAAATAGATAAATATAAAAAAAAGAATATATATTTACAGCAACAAAAATAAAATAAAAATTCATTCATTCAATTCTAATAATCTTTTTCATAACCGAAACAAAAAAAATAAATTATCTACTTAAATTTACACAAAAAAAAAATGAAATTAAAGAAAAAATATTAATTATTGAAAATTAATAATTATTATTTACAAAATGAAGAAAAAAAAAAGAATTAATTAAAACAGAAACAATCGGAACGAATAAAATTTTATGGCACAAATTTATAATTGAAATTAATATTTTATGGCACAAATTACCCATTCTATTTGTTAATTTAGTTTTTAATTAACTGTCCTTGTCGAATTACATTTAAAATAATTAAAGAATTTTTTTTTGCCATAAAAATTTCATTAGCCATAATTTTTTTTGTTTTATATTTTTTTATTCTGTTTTCTAAATAGAGTTAAAATTGTTTTTTTTTTAGTGTTTTACCGCTTCTGGATAAGAAGTTACCTACCTGGAAACTCATCCTCCCATTCTAAACCAGGGTTTAGATTGTATTCATCTTGAAACAAAAAAGAAAGTCTAACTTTACTTGGAGTGTTATTTTTCTGAACTTCTATATTAAAAATTTTGTTTTTTTTTTGATTAATTTTTTTTTTTATTGTGTGAAAGAGGGTTTTATTTGAAAGGGGCTAGTGAGGGGCTTTGTGTATGTGTGGGTGAGTAACAAAAGAATAAGAGGGGGATTGTGCTGTGGGAATAATAAATAAGTGACTAAATAAAAATTAATGTATTTCTTTTTTTTGTTTAAAAGAGAAAAATAAAAAACAAAATAAAAAGATTAGAAAATAAATAAATAAAAGAACAAAAAAACAAAAATAATTCAAAAATTAAGAGAATTAAAGAAAAAATAAATAAAATAAACACTCTAAACTACTGAAATTCAGATTCAACATCATTCACACAAGGTGGGTGTCGTTTTGTATTTTTTGAAGAAAAAGAAATTCAAAAAAAGAAAAAAAAAAAAAGGTGAGAAAAGTTGAAAGTTGAAAAGTGAGAGAAATAAATAAATGACTTATTTTTTTTTTGTTTTCTTTTCAAGAATTGATTTTTAACGAATATTATTTTTACCCCCATCCGTCCCCCCCTTTTTTTCTTATAAATTATATGAAATTCCAAAAGATTGATTATGATTTATGTTTTCTTGCTAAATGCATTAAATTTTACCCAGAGAAAATGGTTTTTAGTGTTTTTGTTTTTTGAAAAAAAAAAAAAAAAAACTTTAATCATCTTTTGATATTCAAAAAATTAAAATTATTTAATTCTAAGTAAAATGTTTATTTAATTTGACAAAAATGTGAAACTCATTAGATAATGCAACTTTTATTTCAATTCAATTGTTAGTAATTGTCATCGTTTTCCCTTAAACATTTTCTCTAGAATTAAATAATTTTAACAATTGATCCAGTATTGAAAATAAATTGATTAGCTAAATAATAATAATTTGGATATTCAATTAATTTTCTGTTTTCATGTAAAATTTCGCTATAACGACGTTTAAACTCTTAACCAAATTTTAAGCATACTTTTTTCTTCTACAAAACAAATCATCGGTTACAATAACGAAATTTTACTATCAATTTTTGAATCAATTTGATAAGAAAAAAGAAATGGAAATCTTATACTAAAAAAATCGACGAAAGAGAATTAAACAGAATAAAAATTATTAACATCCTTGTTTTGTTGGCATGCAGTACTAATAAATAAAATAAAATTAAATAAATCTTAATAAAGAAATAAATTCTAAACAAAAAATGAAACAGAAAAAAAATAGAGACCTAAAAATAAAAGTAAATTAATAATAAACAACAACAAAATATTAAATTATATTAAATTAAATAATAATAATAATAATAAAGATACAATTAAAAATGGGTGGAGAAATAAGATTGAATATAATGAAAATAAATAAATTTCTGAAATAAAAAAAATAAATAAAAAAAAAATTATCAAAATAAAATTTTCTTTCTTTTCTTTTTTTTTTTTGGTTTTTTTTATAAAAAAAAAGTAGACAAAATTCGAATAATATGATCAAAGAAAAAGAAAAAATACATAAAAAATATAATATGTAAATAAAAACAAGACTAACTAAACAATGAACACAAAATAATTTTTTTTTTAAATAATATGAAATAAAGAAAACAGTTAATAAAAAAAAGGGGGGTTAGTATAGAACAGAAAGTGATTCATTGAGTAAAGGTACCTTCATTAAAAATGCTTTTAATATTTAGATCAAACAATCAACGTAATTTAAGTGTGGTTCAACTAAATTCAAAAAGCTTTTACATTCATTCGCGGCGATATTGTGCAAAAGTACACGAAATAATTTTGATCATAAATATGAAAGCATTTATCTATTTTGTTATTTTAACCCAAAAGATAATTCCCAAAAGGTTCCTTTTCTTCAATTTTGATAAACTCAGTTGAAAAATCACTCTCAATTTTTTTTTAGAAACATAAACATAAAATTATCCACTTACCGTAGTAATCCGTTGCGTGTGCTAAAATAGAAAAATCAATTAATTATATTTAATAAATTGACAATACAACAAAAAAAATTAAAAATAAATTTGTAAAATTTACGAAATTCTTTTATCTTGGTTTCCAATTCAACTTTTTTTTCTACTCTTGTTCTTTTTTTTTTTAAACAACCGTACCTTTACGTGGACGCCACCAATCCTCCATATATCCTGATAATGGTGAGGAATGGCAAGAAAGAACTGTATTCGTTATTTTAATTCATTAAATTTATTTTATTTTATTTAAAAAATAAGTAAATAAAAAACATAAAAAAAAGATAAACAAAAATACACCAATAAAGCAATATACTTAGTTTTTGACGAAATACAGTTTGTTGGAGAAGACGGTTTCTTTGGTTTTTATATTTTTTGATATATGTAAACAATAACTACATATTTTGTGTGTGTGTTTGTGTATGTGTGTGTATGTGTTTGGAAATTTGAAAATATATTTTAGAGTACGTTAAACCAAAAATTAAATAATAAAATTGTTTTTTCCAAGAAAAAGAAGCATTGCAAAAGAATTAAAACTTGAAGCAAAAATACAACAAAAAAAAACAAGTAAATTAAGAAACACTTTTTATGCTTGCAGTTTCTTTTCAATTAAGCAACAAAAAAAATTCCTTACCGTCTCTCTCATGTCCTGTACCTGATGTATTAGTTTGAGTTTGTTTTGTATAGACAACAGTTTCCTTAGGTGGAATATTTGTAGCCTGTACAGACACTATACTAAGTTTTACAGGCTTTTTCTTTGGAACACTTAAAAAAAAGAATACAAATTCAATATAAGAGAACTAATTAATTTTTTTAATCATAATACCTTTGACCATTCAAACTAGTTGGTTGTAAACTACCATCAGGTGTTTGATTAGCTGAATTATCGGATGTTGCTGAATTAACAGATGATAATGATGATAATACTTCTGAAACAGGAGCAACACCGAGTGACGATAACATTTCATCTAGGTCACTGCAATTAATTATCAATTATAATCAAAAAATTATATGAAAACAAAAATATTGATTTCATTCAAACCGTCTTGTATCTTTATCTTGTCCTAAACTAGCTCTTCCAGTCGCTTCTTCTTTATCTTTCATTTCTTTTTCTTTTCGTCTTCTATCCTTCTCTTCTCGAAGAGCAGCCAATTTGGCTTTCTTACGTTCTAATTCAGCTTTTCGATCCATTTTTCAATTATTACTTTAACTAAACCACTAAAATCTGAAAAAGAATACGAAATGGATTGATTATTTTTAAGGTGTGCGTGTTTATAAAAAATGTTGTCTTCTTCTTGCATGATGATGATGTCATCAATAACATTATAATTTATATGCAAGTTTATCGTTATTTAACATATTTGTAATATATTCTACTTTATTTGGTAGTTAATGTATAGTATTGAAATTCGTTATTTGGTAGATGTAAAACTGCCGACATTTTTTAGATGCATTTTTGTTAAAACAAAAGTTGAAATCAATATGTCGCCCCTATTTGACAGACTTGTCACCTATTTACAATTCACTGATCTTTTAGCCTTAAATATTACTTCAAAGTCACATATCTTGACTTGCAATAACTTACCCTATATTAATACCTTCTTTTTAACAAATTTAATAGATTTTTACAAGTTTAAAAGATTTTCGTTTCCACTTTCTGTTTTTTCACTTCATTACTAATCTTCACTTGTCACTTTAGACCGAAAAATTCTACTAAACAACAACAATTACATGCGAAGTTGGCAACAAAGCACATAAAAATCGTTGAACTGAAAAAAAACGAACAAACACAAAAAAATCTACAAAAAAAAGTCGCCACAAAAATTTTGAATTCAAATATTGATTAAACTTTTTATTAAACTTTGATATTTTGTTTTGTTTGAAAGGATCTAATTGATTAAATTAATGTGCAGGTTATTACCTAATCTGGAAACAAAATATAAGTTGTAATATAAAATATTTAAACATCGTAGTAAACGGTTGTTGTAAACAATTGTTAGAAAAAGATTCCGAAATGGATGCGGAAAAGTAAGGAAATATAATAAATGTAATTACTTCATAATTGTACCTATCTACAGAAAATCTACTCATAGATTAAATAAAATTCAAGAAACCGAAAGACGGCCAACATTAATTGAAGAAGATGAAAAACTTCCAGTAGAGTTGGACATATCCTCGTCAGAATTCGAAGAATCGTCCAGATCATCTTCTGATGAAGATTTGCCTCTCATTGAAGATTTTGATGAAGAAGAAGCATTTAAGCGAATTCTAAATTTAAAATCATGCGTTCAAATTGTTTTAAAGTAATTATTTAATTCTTCAAATTCAAATTAATTTAAATTTTAAAATATAAACAGTTCGAAAGTACAACAAGAAATTGGATTAGAAATTGGGCCTAATGTTTCATCTGAACTTCCGTGGAAACAGGTCAAGAAAGAGATTCTTGAGGAATATATGCCTGAAGATACCGAAGAAATGGAAGAGTTAAAAGCTCGAATAAGTAATATGCAGAGGTATATTGGACTTTTTCTAAACTTAAACTAATTGCTAACAGCTAACGTTATTTAAAGAGGAGAATTACTTCTTGTTGGATATGCTCCCTCCCTTTCAGAGGATACTTTTCTTGTATTTGACAATGATGAAGATGCTAGACACGCAAGTGAAATAATACGTAAAATGGAAGCCTTTGAACGTAGAAGAGTCAAGTCGGCTTTTATTAAATATCCACAACATTGGAAGTCAAAAGGAAGTGAACAAGAAGTGGATATAAATGTACGACAACCAAGGACAAATGTAATGAATGTAGAAGTACAAAGTATTTATCCCATAAAACATTCATCAGCAAAATTCACTCACAGACTTGTAGATGATGTAAGAGATGGTTACGTTGAACTAATTCCAGGAAAAATTCGGTTCGACAATATATTGAGAAAAAGGATTGATACCGCTATTCAATCTGCACCTCCAAGGGTATTAAATAAGAATATTATTCAATACTGTTTAAATTAAAATTATGCTCATAGGTCCAACTTGAACAACAAACAGATCCAACATTCCCTACAAACGCTTGGTCTCAATATTTGTATGAAATTATTTCTGAAGGTACTAAAGTAAACTTGATAACTTTTGATGAAATTATAATACGAAAATTTACAGAAACTGTGGGAACCCAAGCTGATTCTATCGCATCAGAACATGGATCAGATAATAGAAAAACTCCAATAAAAAATAAAAATACTGATATGCCAGAACATGTTGTTGTTTCGAATCAGGTACAAGAACTTTTAAACACGTTGGAATTTAATACAGTTGATATGTATAGGTCTGATTTTAAACAATAAACAAAGCATTTTGAAATTTTGGTTTTAATAAATTACAGTATATTCTAGGAATGATTATCCATTTATAGCCGAAAAAGATATACAAAAATTTTCAATACCGTATCTGCAAGAAAGCTTTTGTTTTGCTGATATTTCAAAAAGTTCAGGAAGAGTGTTAAATCGCCTGAATTGGCATCCAGTTTTATCAGGAGTTGCTGTTGCGTCATACACATTTAGTTCTCTTAGTACATCAATTAAAGAGTCAGATCAAACGGATATTATTCGTCGTGCTGTATTGGAACCCAATCCGGTTATATTATGGAGTTTTGATGATACGCTTAATCCAAAATTGCAGTTGCAATCACCACGTGAAGTCACAGCTCTAACATTTTGTCCTTATGATGAAAATCTTATTGTTGGTGGTTTTTCCAATGGTCAAATAATAATATGGGATCTTAAAGATCGAATTTCAAAGGTGGAGACTGAAGAAGTTTTATCAGCAAATCAAACAAAACATCGGTTAGTTATGCGACAATTTCTCTCGTGGACAAAAGAGGAAAATCGTGATGTTGTTGTATTGCCAGCAGCAATCAGTGCGTTAAATCAATCCCACAAATCGTCTGTTACAAGTATTCAATGGATGAACCGAAAAAATTTTATTACAACATCTGGACAAATTCGAGAATCTATTGATAAGGAATATCGTTTTTTTGTGACTTCTTCTATGGATGGCATAATATTATTCTGGGATCTAGATTCAACATCGTCTGCTGATATTAAACAGCGTAATCAAGCAAAGAAAAAACTTCCTGAAGGATTTTTACAGGTTAAAAGAAAAATTCTAAATTTCAATCAATTTCTAATTCCAAAATTTATAGGAAGTTTCAGAATATAAAAAATTGGATTCCATTTTTCGTCCAATATTTATTTTAATTTACAAAATGCCAATTTCATCATTTATTATGGATGAGGCACAGTATAGGTAGAAATAATTCACTATTCTAACGCAACCTTTGGTTTTTTTTTATTTTTTCTTTTTATAAATAAACAGTTATGAACCAGAAGAAAACTTAAAAAATCGTAAAATATTTATGCGAGTTAAACATAAAATTCAACAAATACAACAAAATAATTTTCGAAATATTATCACAATCTCAAGTTTTATGGGACAAATAACAAATGCAACGTGGGATGGTTTTGATTTTACTCAAGGTACTGAAATAAGTAAAGAAGAAATTCAACAGAGAGAGGAATATGATTCGGTTCATGATGGTCCAATTGTCGCATTACAGAAAAATCCATTTATTGAAACAATTTTTTTATCAATTGGACGAACTGTATTTGCAATATGGAAAGATGGATTTATGTGGTCTCCAATTTTATGGAGAAAACGGCCTGTACAGTTAACTGATTGTCTTTGGAGTAAAAATCGACCAGGTGTATTTTTTTTGGCTCGTATTGATGGAAGCTTAGAAGTTTGGGATTTACTTTGTATAAGAAATTTTTTTATCATACATTTTTTTACTAAATCTATCAAAATTATTTTCAGCACATACTGGAATTCCATGTTTGGTGGAATCACTTGGTGGAAGAGCTTTAACTTGTTTATCTCAACATCATTTATCTTTACCGCGTGAAGCACTAGGAATTGGAGATCAAAACAGTAACTTCAGAATATTACTTATATCAACGGGATTTGTGAAACCATTAAATAATGAAACAGAATTGGTACAGAATTTTATTGATAGAGAAGTGACGAGAAAAACAGTTTTTGATAATTGGAGAAAGAAATGGTATAATGAGAATAAAGATATTATTGAAGCACGAAAACGATCAGCAGAAGAAGCACAAATTGAATTGGAACGTCTTGAGAAAGAGATGAAAGACAAAGAAGAATTAAAACAAAGAATAGCTAAAGAAGAGGAGAGAAAGTTAGATAGATTCTTTTATATGATGAGATCTTTCTTTTGTTAATTTTTATTCTTTTTTTTAGGAGACAGGCACGTGAAGCTAAAAAAGTTGTATTTGATTTACCAGAACGTTTAGAAAAAAAATGGGATGAAATGAATTTTCGACGTCTAATGAGAGTATTAATGTCTGGCAAAATGGTTGATCCTGAAATACTTGCAAAACAAACAAAACCACAAAAAGAACTGATAAAATATAATGAAAAAAAGAAAGAAGCAATTAAACAAAGTTTTGCTAAAATCAATGAGGAAATTGCAATTGTTCGTGCTAGACTTTTACCAACAAATCAAACGAATGCTGAAAGAAATGATTTTGTTACCGCATACGTTGCAGAACTGATGGAAGAAGCTCGCAATTTTCATCAAATTGAAACTGAAGCAATTGAATCTGTAAATATTTATTGATCAATTATTATTTATTGAAATGTAGCAAAAATATTATCAACATTTTAGATTAAATCCGAAATTATTCATCTGAATTACTCACAGATATTAACACGTGGCCAACAGAGACGGGAAATAATTTATAAGTCCTTGGGCGAAAATAGTTCACGTCGTCATTTGTAAGTAAAATACTGAGACTAATTGATTGTTTCATATTTAATTGAATTCAATTGACGAATTCTTGTATAATGTTTTTCGTCGAAATTTTTAATTTTTCTTTTTCTTTTTTTATGTCCAAAAGATACAAAAATATAAAAAAAAATCGACAACAAAACAATGTGAACAATACTACTGTTAGTGGCATTGGAATTCAAAGTGAAAAATCTGTTACATTTTCAGATGTGATTAAAACAAGTGGGGATGATTTAATTTCAAATAAAAAATAGAAGGAAATAAGAAAAAAAAAACACGAATGCACGATTTTTTTTGCTATTTTTTTTAATTCCATTTATTTTTGTTGTGTCTGTTTTTGTTTTTTTTTTTATGAAAATGAGGAAATGTAGAAAGAAAGAAAAAGAAAGGAGAGAAAAAAAACAAACAGCAAAGTTAATTTTTTTTTAATAAAGTTTTGGAATAAAATCAATTTTTTATTATAATGTTTATTATTGTTATTGTTTATTATTTAGCAAGAATTATGAATTTGGAGAAAGGTGATAGCATTTCACATTATATTTATTACAATATATTTTATGTACCAACAAAATAAACATTGCATTCACATATACATTTATGTAAGTGTATGTATGTTATTATGTGTGCGCGAGCGTGTGTGTGTGTGTGTCTTCACCATTTGATCCATTATGGTTTTCTGATATTTCAACATCCACACCTAAAAACAAAAAAAAAAAAATAACAGAAAAAGACAAACTAAAATCAAAAAAACAATTTATAATAAAATTCAATTTTTTAACATTTTAAAAATTTGAAAAAAAAATAAGAAGAAGAAGAAGAAGAAGAAACAAAAGTTAAAATCAAAAATTAAAAGAAACAAGTTCGACTGCATTGTTTAATTTTTGTAATAAAAATAGTTTTATAACAATATTTTTTCTTTTATGTTAAAAAAAAAAATGTACAAAAATATGTTGTTTTTTTGAAGGTAAAAACATAATACAAAAATTAAATGAATTACAAAATTGTATTTTTAGGGAAGTATATAAAAGGTAGGTAGGTTACCGATAAAAATTGTAGAGGTGTTATAATGGAAATTAAGTAAAAACTATAAAAACAAAATTCAAACCAATAATGAAACGAAATGAAAGAAAAAAAAAAAGAAATATAATTTTTAGAAATATTTTATATTCAAGGTAAGATAAAGTAAAAAGTTTTTATCATGAAGAACAGACATAAGAAACTTTTCTTTATAAGTTGAAGGTCTTTTTATTAATTTTGTTTTTGTTTTAACCGAATTGAAATGAGTAATAATTTTAATATGGCAAACAACAGACTTTAAATACCTCCTCCTCTTCCTCCTCCTTCTCCTATATTCATATTTAGTATATATATTTTTTTCAATAAAATAATTGAAATTCTAAAAAAAGTATTTAAGGAAAACAAATAAGCAAAAAAAAAAAAAAAATTAAACAAACCGCAAAACAATCAATCGATTTGCTCTACTTTAACCATCTTATTTTCTTCTAATTATTTTGTCGCGCCACACGCTCCTATTAAATGCAGTTGTTTTATTTTCGGTTGTTGTTGTTGTTGTCTTTATAATCTTTTTTCAGACTTTCTTTCCATACGATCAAATTTTTAAATTGATTGAAAAGAGAAAGATTTTAACTTTGTTGTCGGTTTTTATCATTTTCTGGTTTTTCTCGAATGTTTTTTTTTTCTTTTCTTAAACAAACAATCGATGTTGGAACACAAATGGTTTTTGATTAAAAAAAAAATAAATCTAATAAAAATATTTAATGACATCTTTTTTTTTTTGTTTTATTAAAAACCTTGACCAATATTAAAATTTGCATTTAGATTTAAAGATTTAATGAATAGAGAGAGAGAAATAAAAATAAAAGTTCTCCAAGATGTTCCATCTTTTGTAAAAAACAAAAAAAAAAATTATATAATCAATTTTGGAACTCGTTCTTTCATAATTAATTTATAGATTATTTTAACGATTTGATTTTGATTTGCTTCTTTTCTATATTTTGAATTCCATTAAAATTAAAATGAAAAAAAAAAAAAAAATTTAAATTTGTAAATCGGGTTTCTCGTTCGTAGAAGTCTTTTGATCTTTGACTATTTTTTTTTTTTTTGTTATTTGCCTGTCCTGTAGTGTATTGTTTTTCTATATTATTGATCAATCAAAATTTAAATATAAAGCCACAGAATAAAATAGAATATATTAGAATTTATAAAAAAGAATAATGAAAATTCTTGCATAACAAAATTGAAATGTCTCTCAGAAATGAAAAGAATAATTATTCTTTAAATATTGAAAATTTGTTTATTTACCTCAATCATTAACAGTACCTATATAAATTTTATTAGATTTTATTTAAGCACATAAAACTCATTACGATAAAACGAAAAAAAATAATAGAATTAAAAGTCTGAATGGTATAGCGTCTACTAAAGCAAAAACAATAAAATTCGAAGAAGAAAAAAAAAAGCGTACAACAACAAAATGAAGAGAAAAAAAAAATTGAATCAATGAACGGAATTTTATTTAAATTTATTTTTTTTTTTCTTGTATTTTCGAGAAGAAAAAAAAAACCGATAAAAAAAAAAGTATGATATAAAATGTGTATTAGTATAGAAATCACGATTAAATGTCAACCGTTACATCGACAATCGATTTCCTATAAAACTCTTTAAAAAAAAAAACAAAAAAAAAAAAACTCTCATGGAATCTTTGTTTATTTTATTTCTCTGATTTTTTTTTTCTTTTAAAATTAAAAAAATGGATCTGAATGTATTTTCTTTGATGTTTTCATGAAGATACTTTGAACAAAAGATTAAATCAAAAATTTCACTCCCATAAAAATTTTTTTGATTTGAATTTAGGAAATTTATGATTGAATTTCAGAATAAAATCGTTCCGGATCAGAAATGAAGATTTTGTCTTAACTAAGTGACACTTAAATTTTTTGTTCAACTGAGTTCCACAAAGATAGAGAGAGAGAGAGAGAGAGAGAGAGAGAAAGATTTACAATTCGATTTATAGTTCTAAATATTTTTCGAGTTCCGTATTTAAAATTGGTCCACTTGTCAGAAATAATGAGTACTTCGAGATAATTGAACAGAACAAAAATTGAAGATAAACGTTTCTGGTCACCATTTTTTATTTGATTAAAAAATTTGCTTTTTTTTCAACGTTTCATTAAAGAAGTACAAATTATTTATGTAATTGTATTTATGTAAAAGAAAATTCAGGAGACAATGTATACGACCAAAATAAAATCTAAAAAAAAAGCCAACTTTGTAACTAATCTAAGTTCCGGTTTATGCGGTTTTTTTTTTCCAACTGTATACTAAATTTATTTAATCAACATTTTCACTCTTAGACTTTTCTTGATTTGTTAATCCATAAAAATATTAAATAATCCCATACAATAAAAAATGATGTACTTATGCAGTATTTATATTTCTGTTTCAATCTCTGTATGTATATGTGTTTGTATGCCTTAGTATTGGTGTGTGTAAAACATCAAAAATTATACACACTATGATTTTATATTATAAATTTTTTTTAAGAAGGGAGTCCTCAAAAGTGAGAGTCTTGCCATTTAGAGTGTAGTTTACGTGAAACCATTGAAGAGTTTAGTTGTTTTAACTTTATTTTTTTAAAAAATAAGTTTAAACACAAAAAATAAATATAAAATAAACAAAACAAATAAACTAACAAAAATTTAGTAGTGATAAAATATTAATTAAATAATTTAAAAAAAATGAATAATTATATTGCGTGTTGTTTTGTGGCTGCATTAGTCATTTCAGCCAGTGAGTTTTTTTAATTTTATTTTAATTTTTACATATTTTTTTTTTAAAACTTAATTTTTTATTTACATATTTTTCCCAATCATCCTCCATTTATTTATATTTTTCTCCATTTTTCTTGTCTTAAAACTTTATTTTTGTTCCTCTCAACATCCTCACAATCAGTTGAGTTTGATAAAAATTGGGTTTTCCACTTACAAAAAAATAGAAATTTTGTTTAACACAATTAATGTACTTTCCACTAAAATTACTGAATTTTGTCAGATCGAATAAGCCGCTCCTATTGATTTCGTCCCACATTTTTTTTTTTTTTGATTTAATTTTATGAAATATTTTTAATCCTTTTATTAAAAAAAAAAAACGTTCCCTTTCTCCAGCCTACGTACACTCGTGATTATTTTAATATTCAATCGGAATATATTATATTTGTATTTGAATTTGAATTATTTGACGACAAATGAATTTTTTTTACATAATTTACATAATTTGTAAATCTTTAAAAAGTTCAAAACAAAAAAAAAACAATAAGAAATGAAACAAGAATAACTAAAAAAAAAAATTTCAATTGTGATTTTCTAAGAATTTTTATTTATTTTTTGTGTTTAGTGAATTTATTAAATCAAATCATTTGAATATGATAATTTTTATTCTCCTTCTTCTTGTTCGTCGTTTTCTTCTTGCATTTAAATATTGTCTTGTAATATTTGCCGGTACACAGATTAAAAATATTTATAAAAATCCTTGAGACAATAATAATATTAATCAAAAAAGTCTTTTACCTCTTATTTCTTCACCCCGCATCTCTTTCACACTTTTTGAACGTGTTTTTTTTTTGTATTTCTTATAGAAATAAAAAAGGCCTTCATAAATCAACTATATATTTTTTTTTTATTCAATGAAGAAGTTGCGGTTTTTTTTGCAAAAAGAAAAAAAAATTGCAGCAGACTTCTTTTTTTTTTCTTCCTTCTTTTGTATATTTTCTTTCATAAATTCATTTAAAAGAAAGCTCAGCCTTGAATGAAAAATGAACAAAAATATTTATGAAGTGAATTATCACAAATCCTGAACAACTTTTGATAAATAAAAACCGCCATGAAGTAAAATCCATTTATAGACAAAAATTAAATATTTTATTCACAGTTTTTTTTTTTTTTGGTATTTTTTTCTTTTCTTCTTCTTATTTTGATTTTCTATTTAAAATTTTTTTAATTGCAAATTTAATTCCATACAAATTGACAAAACTAACACAAAAAAATAAAATAAATAAAATCATTTACGTATTTCTGGTGTTTCTCTCTCTTTCTTAAACTTTACATTTTTTTTCTTGATACGAAAAAAAAAAAGAAAAAGAACAAAAATTAAAACATAAAATGCGACAAAATAATGAAAATATAAAAAAACGAAACAAAACAAACGCATAAAAAAGGGAAGGAAATTTATTGTAAAATATTTCATCACGAAACATAAAAAAATATAAATGACAATTTCTCATTTTTTTTTTTTTAAAGGTCAAAACTTTTTTTGTATTTCTGCGTCTTTTACTTTTTACAAAATTTGAATGTTGAATCTTGACTTTAAATGAACAAAAAAAAAAAAAAAATAAAATTGTTTATTCGTTTCTTGATTTAAAAATTCAAAGAAAACCAACAACAACAACAACAACAACAAAAATTATAATAACTAGAGGGAAAGACAGAGTAAAAAAAGTAGAGATGAAAAATCGACAGTTTAGATTACGTTTGCATTTATTCATTACTTCTTGGTAATATTTTTAACATTTAAAGCAGAAGTTTTTTAAATTAAAATAAAAGGAAAAATGAAAATGGAAGAAGAAAGAAAAAAAAAAATGATAACCAGTTCCTTGATTTCAAATTACACACGAGATCGCGATTTGTTTTAACCAAAAAAACAAAACCAAAACCAGCAAAACAAAAAGTTATTACGTAAAAGCAACAAATTAATTTGTATTTATTTTGCACGTTTTCTTTTTTATTATTAAACAAAAAATATTACATCTTCATTCTTTCTTCTTTCTTCTTTTTATATGACAAAGCAATTAAAATGGTACGTAAGATGGGAAGCTGCAATTCATTTGTACATTAACTGTTGTTGTGAAGAAAAATATAAAGTAAAGTGTAGGAAAGAAATTTAAGACAATATTGTACGTTATTATTTGTTCTTTCTATTTTTTTTTTTTTTTTTGCAGTCATCTATGGAATAACAGAAATGACATTTTTACAATATTTCATTTTCATTTTGTTGTTGTTGTTCATATTTTCACACTTTTTTTTTTTGTTAAAGAAAAAAAACAAAATCTCCTGAACAGAAGAAGAAAGAAAACAAAAAAAAAAAAAAAACGTTAAAAACCAATAGAAAAAAAAAATGAATAATAAAAAGCAAAGAAAAAAAAACAAAAAAGTTGTTCCATTGTGCAATCTTTCTAATATTTTTTTTTTTTTTTTTTTTTCGTATTGACTTTTTCGTATATTTAATAATTTTGAAATTGTTAAATTATGGTTTCTTATTTTGAACTTTCTTAGAATTAATTGAGGTCACGATTTGGAACATTCACTCTAAAATATATTTCTCTCTCTCACTCTCTCTCTCACTTTATCTCTCCTTTATGTTATTTTTTTGTATATAATTTTTTGTTTCATTTTTATGTTGTTTGTTTATGTTGTTGTTGTTGTTGTTGTTGTCTTTCAATTTAATGGATTGATTAATTGATTGGTAGTTTAATCACAACAACAAAACATATTTTATTTGTGCCACGTTGCATTTTATTTTTTTTTACAATATTTTTTTTCGGTGGCGAATTACCGCGCATGTTACGTATATTTGAATTGTTGTAAATTATTGTACATACCTTAAGTTTTAAGTAACCAACCCAAGTAAGGATATCCATACATTAATTATTTTCAATAAATACGATTTAATTGTGTTTTTTTTTTTTGTTCGTAATCAAAAATTTTTTTTAAGACAAAAATAAAAAAAAAGGTAAAATTATTGACGAAGAAAGAAAGTTTTTTTAAACAAAAAAAAATGAAATAATGAAAATGAAGGAAAAAAACAAAAAAACAATTATCAATTGAAAGAACATCGGTTTCACACAATAAAAAAGAAAAAAAAAAAAGCCCTAGAAGTGAAATTCGCTTGTTTCTTTTTTTTTTTTTTATGATTATTATTTTCGATTACCATAATTTTTTTTTTTGCCTCGTCTTATTTTTCATACTTTTTTTTTTTTTTATTGTTCAAAATAATGTAAAGAAGTTTAATTAGCAGAAAGAAAGAATTGATGAAGGAAAAAAAAAATGAATAAATTTTATATGAAAAATAATTGATTTAAAACACTTTCGACTTGCACTTCAAAAAGAAAGTTCAAATTTGAATTGTGTGTGTGTGTTTGTTTTTTTTGTTATTGGGGAATAAAAAAAAACATTTGTAACAAATGAAGAACAAGAAGAAAAAAAATAAAGGCGTAGATATAATTAATAAAAGTCACCAGAAAACAAATACAATCAATCAATTTTAGATTGATTTTCTTATTGATGCTTTGATGTTTCTTTTTGTTTGTTCTCATTTCTTGTTGTTTATTTGTTTCGTTTCATTTTGGGCATTTTGCCACATCTCACATTGAATTAGTAATTTATTTATTTATTTTTTTTTTTATTTTCTATTGTTGTTGTTGTTGTTGTTTTTCATTTTGTCTCATTTGATATTATAAATTTTATAGAGTTTTTATTTTTTTCTTTCATGAAGCAACCTCGGAATACTAAATAGATTTAAATTTTTGAAAACGTTTTTTTTTTTTTTTTTAATGCCATGACTTTGAATGTTTCACCATTTATTTTGTTTTAATCTTTTTTTTTTTTTTATTTTAAAAAATTTAAATTTTAAAGATCATCGAACTTGTACGGTAACGTAGTCTGGTGTTCGGTTTTTGTACTTTTATTTGATTTTAGCGCGGAAGAATGTTAGAAATTTTTTCGTTAATAAGATTAAATCAAGGGAGAAATTGTTTTTTTTTGCTTATTGTTTTGTTGTTGTTGTTGGTTTTCCTTATTGTATAACCACAATTTAAAATTAAAAATATAATTAGTTCAAATGAATAATGCATAATAATATTTATTCTATAATAGGTAATTTGAAACTGTTGAAGGTTTTTTTCCGAAAAATAATATCTTTATTCGTGTATTTAATTTCATTTATAAAAGTGAAAAAAAAATACAAACAACAACAACAACAATAAAAACCCAACCCTGTATAGTAATAAATGCATTTATATTAAATGACCCTGTCTTAGACAAAAATAATAATAATAACAACAACAACAGTAACAGTAACAACTACAAGAAATTAAAAAAAAAAATTATTATTAAATTCTCTTATTATATTAAATTTGTGTCTTTTTTAGAAAGTTGTCGAACAACATAATTCGTTGTCTGGAGAATATTTTACCTTGTTTTATAATATATGTTGCCTGAAAATGTTTTTATTTTACGCGTTTTCTTTTTAATCTTACATTTTGCGTTCGCCTTTTCTTTCTCTCTCTCTCTCTATACCTCAGTCAATATATTGAATAAGTAATAATAATTATAATTAACATTTAATTGAAGTAAATTTAATTTTGGGATTATGTAAGAAAAGAAAGACAAAAATAATTTTAAGCTAATATCGTTTAAATAAAATTATAAAATATTTGTGCGAATATGTAATATTGTGTTAATTAATTTGTATTTCTTTTTTTTTTTTTTGTTTACAGGTGCACAAAAATTTCAATGTCCTAAAAAGGATGGACAATATGAACATGAAATTCAATGCGATAAATTTTATGAATGTGTTGATGAAATTCCAAAAGAAAAATTATGTCCTGATGGTTTAGTTTTTGATCAAACAATCAGAAAAGTAAACAAATGTGATCAACCTTTCAATATTGATTGTGGTGATCGTACAGAACTTCGTAAGTAACTCTCTCACAAAAAATGATTTTTTTACCATTAATAAAATATACTTAATAAATAAATTTTTATTTAACAGAACCACCAAAAGGTAACACACTTTGCCCACGTCGTAATGGATTCTTCGCCCATCCAGATCCAACAGTCTGTAACATTTTCTACAATTGTATTGAAGGAGAAAGCACTGAAACTATTTGCACAGCCGGTTTACATTTCGATGAATACACAGGAACATGTGTATGGCCCGATACAGCAAAACGTGAAGGATGTCAAAACAACGACAGTAATTATTTTTAGAAATGTCCAAAGAATTGATACAATTATAATTCTAAATTATCTTTACAGAAACTCTTAAAGATGGTTTCACTTGTCCCACACCAACACAAACTGACCCATCTGGTCAAATTGTTGCTCATCCAAAATATGCTCATCCAACTGATTGTCAAAGATTCTATGTCTGTTTAAATAATGTTGAACCACGTGATCTTGGATGTCAAGTTGGTGAAGTTTATAACGAAGCAACACAACGTTGTGATGCACCAGAAAATGTTGCTGGATGTGAAGAATGGTACAAAGATGCTGAAGATAAAAAGCATTAATAATAATAAATAAAAAAATCGAATGAATTTTTATTTGTAATTGTCTTCCTTTATCTTTCTTTTTCTTTTTGTTTTCCTGTTTAAGTTTATTTATCATATAATTTTTTCAAAGACTTTATAAACTTTTTTTATCTTTCATTTTCAAAAAAAAAAAAAAAAATCCTGTACTTTTCTTTTGTTTCTCCTGATTCTATTTTTTCTTTTTATTCTATGATCTCTCGTCTAATTTTTACCTATATTTCGTATGATTATGTTTTTGATAAAGAAAAAATAATTCTCGTACAAATTTTCCCTCTCTAACTTTCCAATTTGATATCCTCCTTTTCCAATTTCATTCTTTCACCTATTTTCTATTTCCTAAACAAAATTTCTTGCCCCTTTTTTTTCACTATCAAATTTTTTACTCTTCAACATTCTAAATATTTTATTCATCAAAATCTAGACTGGATTGCTCTTAAAATCATGTCATTCTTGTATCTCTTTTTTTTCTCTTGTATAAAAACCAAAAAACAAGGAAAAAATAAAAAGAATATAATTTGCCACGAATAATTGACCATTTTAAAAAAAAAAAATTCTTTATATTTTGACTTAAATATTTGTATGCTTATAATTATGCAAGTGTGTTTTATATTTGTATGTGATAAGAAGTAATAAAAATTAAATAAAATAAAAAAATAAAAAAACTGAAAAATACTATAAAATAAATTGGCATTTTGAATTTATTAAGCTTTTGTTTTTTGTTGTCCCATAGTAACTTTTCTATAAATTTACAAATTAATTCAGAGGAAAAAAAAAAATTGAAGAAAAAAATAACTTCTGTTTATTTAGTTGAATACAAAATTAATTCAATTTTATAAACAAGGTTTTATTTTCGGATTTTGTTGCCATGGAAGGTTTTGTTGTTTTACACACACACACACCTACTATACACTCTCTTATTATTTTTGTTGCCTTTTTTTCACTCATGCTAAAAGGCTAATATTTGCGTAACTAAAAATAGCAAAAGATCTTTGCTGTGATTATCCAAAAAAAAAAATATGGTTTTTATTTGTCTCCTAAAAAAAAAATCCATTAATATAAAATATGATCGAAACTTTTTTTATTTTATTAAAAATTTACCAAAAATTGTGTTAAATAGCAAATACTCGAACCATTATGATTAAAAATATTCACCAATTAAAGGTTTGAGTCCAATTTTTTTTTTGAATTAATTTACTTTAATTAACTGAATTTTTTTTTTATTATATTAACCTGATTTTTAATAAAAATCAAAATATTTATAAATTCATTTGAAATTGATTTATTATTAATTTGAACGTAAAAAAAAAAGAAAATTGCGTACACTGCACTTATTTGTTTTTTTTTTTTATAAATTTTAAGTAAACCCATATCAGAAATACAATAAAATGTAAATGCCACTAAATTGCAACATGTATAAACAATTTTATAATAAAAAGCGAAAGTAAATCAAAGAAATATAATAATTAATCTTAAAGTAAAAATATCTTTACTTTTGTTCTGTCGCGATCAATATCAAATTATAATTCAAATTGATTTTTAAATCATTTTCATCTAAATAATAAAAAAAAAAGTTCATTGACATTTCAACCTCATAACACACGTGCCATTTTATATAGAAAAAACGATTAATTTGTTATAAAAATATTTAAATAAGTAATTTGTTATGTTGTTTTGTTGAAAAAGAAGTTTAAAATCATAATTAAAATTCAGTATCAAAATTATTATCTGTTTTTATTTTTCTAATTCAAATTAGCCATATTTAAAATGTATTTTTCTATGAATTTTTAATTCGTTAAAATATTAAAAAAAACGGTCTCTGAAGTTGGATTCACGTATATTATCTATGCACAACGACACAGCCACGCAATTTAAATAAGATCAGATAATAGATTTAAGTTGTTTTGCATTAAATTTCATATTTTTAATATATTTTAATCTTTAAAGAGAAACAGAAATAGAAAAGAAATAATAAAAAAAAAACTAGAATAATCTGACTGATCTATAAAACTCAGCTTAAATATAATTTTTTGACCTAAATTTTACAACATAAAAAACGCATTATCGGTGTGGATTTATAACTACAACAACACCAAAAATATTATACGTACAATTAAACAAAAAATCAATCAAACATAAAGAACATCAACAACAAGAAGAAGAAGAAGAAGAAGAAAAGTAGTAACAGCATAACTTCTTTAACTTCACACCTCACTTTCCTTCCTCGACCTAATCAATTGTAATATTACCTTATTTTTTTATTAAATAATTACAATATTGTTATAATTCTTTATGTAACGATTACAAATAATAAACGAAAGAGAAAATTGTTTTTCTTTATTAAACAATATAATTAGATATTTTATGTATGTTAAAGCGGACTAATAAAAGTCTAATAAAACACTGCAAAAAAAAAAAAATTATAAGAAAAGAAACAAGAAACAAGAGAAAGAAAAATGTTTATTATAAAATTTTATTGTATAAATTATTTACAGTTTTGACTCTCCTGTCTATGCCAGTACCACCCAAAAACAAAAACAAAATAAAAAAAAAAAAAAAACAAATCATAAATTTCATTGCATTTTTATATACCAAAAAAAAAAAAAGCAGCTAACTTTAAAAATATTAAAAAATCCCATACCAAGTTTTTTTTTTTCTTTAAAACCGTTTGGATAATAATATTTCTCCTCACATAAAATTACAACAACAACATCAAAAGAAAGAAGAAGAAGAAGAAAAAAAAACAAACATTTAGCATTCAAATATACAATTTTAAAATCAGTTGATGCCAACAAGTTGTACGATACACAGTGTGTGATTTCATGGTATAAGAAAACCAAATAAAAGTTGTCTTTATCAAAATAACAGAAGGAGAAATAATATTTTTAAAGAAAAATAAAATTTTTTTTTTAATTATTTCTCTTAACTTTCTGGTGATATAAATTATTAAAAAGATAAATACAAGAGAGAAAAAAATGAATACATTTTGGGCAACTATTTTTGTGATCTCGTTTGGTGTTTTAGGTGAGTCATTTTTTCTTTTCTTTTCTTTTTCTTAATATCTTCAATTCAATTTTTTTTGTCAACAAAAAAAAATCTCTTTTCATTTTTATTTTTGCGTATTTCAATTTCTTTTTATTATTACGTAACATTTTTACCTATACAAAAGTGATTGTGATTTGAATAAATCAATTATTCTGTAATTTTCAATCGATTGTGAACAATAATATTGGTAATACAATAATATGTGTGTCTAGTTATCTTAACGTTATACTTGTCTTTATATTTTACTTAAATAATTACCATAAATACATAAAATACAAACGGTTTTTTTTTCAACTTGTTTTCTTTTTGTGGTTGTGTTATATTAATTGTCATTCAGGTGATCATATTACGTGCTAGATCATGTGTCATATTAAATATATAACATCCTTGAAAACTTTTACTTTTTTTTTTTACTTTTTCACTGTTGTATGTTTTTTTTTCTTCTCTTTTTCAATTAAAAAAAAAATGTTTTACATAAAAACTCCTCAAACTTGATATAACAAAATGTAGAAAAAAAAAGTAGTCAATTAAGTAAATTATAAAAATTTGAAATGTCTCTATTCGGTTTTCTGTAAAAACATTTTATGTCTTTTAAATGAATATTTTTTTTTGTATTATTTCCCCACAACAACCACACTGGCAATAAACAACAAGAACAAATCTAGTTTTATAAATTCGCGTACAATATATGAAACAGATGAAAGAAAAAAAAACATACAACCTTATTTAAAAATGTACACACAAAATATTGAAACATATAAATTTTTAAAAAGTAAATTAAAAAAAAAAAAAAAATAACAGAAACACTTTTATAAAAACCAAAAGTGATACAATTTAGAAATAATGTGTGTATATGATCAAGATTTATACGCCTAAGGGAAATAATAAAATATATAGAGTAACCTCGACTTAAAATATTCTATATAAACTATAATACATTTACGATTACGATTATTTAATAATATTTACTGTATGATTTTTTTATATAAATTTTTTTCTTATTAAATAAAAATTCACATTCACTAAAAAAAAAACTTCAATGTGCCGACATGAGCTTTTTTTTGCTGCCTTTTTTTTTGTATTAAAATAAAAATGTAAAAAAAAAAAAACAGACAGATTGACTGAACTGATCAGTCAACCATTCACTCGCATTAAAATAATTCCTTAAATAAATACAACGAGTCATTACTTGCTATCACCGAATATTATTTTCAATTTAATTATTAATTAATTTTTAATTATTAATTATTTTTTGTACAATTAAAATATCTAAGTACAAAAATAAATAATAAAGGAAGGTGAATAATATCCATAAAGATTCATTGACCATATTTACTACGTTCAGTGAAATTCTTTGCGCATATATATTGGATTATCTTTCACAAATATTATTTATATAGAAATTAAAAAGAAAACAAAACAAAAAAATAATAAAAAAACAAACTATAAACTTTATAAGAGAAATTTTCCAAAATAACAAAAAAAATAAAATAATTTTTATTTAATGTAAATTTTTAAAGTCATAAAAAGAAAGAAAAAAAGAAAAAAAAATCTGAACGAGACATTTTGGCTAGCATTTATTACTTATTATTAAGATTATTATTATAATTATTAAACTCTTAAAAAACGACGATGATGATGTTGATGATGTTTACGATGATGATGCTGATTAAATTAAATGAGTAAATAAAATCCAAATTAAATGAAGAAAAAAAAAATACGAAAAAGTAAAAACTAACAAAAAAAAAATTATAAATAAAAAAAACTTTCCCCCACGACAACAAAATTTATAAGATGAAAATAAAAGAACAACAAACGGATGAAGATGAAAAAAAATAACAAACTGAATGAATGAAAAAGAATAACGTTTGTTGTATTGGGGAATTTCACCAAGCGACGAACCTTTTTTTTTCTTTTTTTTTTTTAATATGCTATTGTTGTTGTTATTATTTAAATAGTTGTTGCTATTATTATTGGAAAATTTTCTATTTCTTTTTCTAATCATAAACAAGAGTATATATGATCGTGCATCATCATATGTTATATCTGTATATTCGTCATGATTGATCATCATCATTTTTCTTTATATTTAAATGCTATTGAATCGCGCGTGAATTTAATTGCAACGACAAAAATAAATAAAAAAAATAAACAAACAAACACACACTTGCAAATGAAAATTAAAAAGAAGAAGATTTTTTTTTCTTCCTCGTTTTATCGTAAGAAGAAATAAAAAAAGTTTTTGAATAAATTTATTGATGAAGTAAAATAAAATAAATAAGAAAAACTTCATTACCGGCATTTACTTTTTCTTATAAACCAGATGGATAAATTTATTCATATTTTTACCATATAAGAATAATGAGAAACATTTTAATGAAAGGGAAATTATTATAATGTTTTTATTGTTATTGTTATTTAATAAAGAAAATTTCATGTTTTCATTAACTGAAACAATTTCATTCTCAATTTCTTTGTAAATATTTTTTATTCAGATTTAACTTTTAACCTTTAAATTCAAATTTTCTTTAATTTATGATTATGATGCTTTAGTAATTACTATGGAAGAGGTTAATTCAAGTCTCGCCTCTAATGCAAAAATTTTAAATAGTAAAATATATTCAGTAAAGAGAAACGATTAATGTACAGACGAATATTGAATGTGAAATGTAATTCTTTATAAAAATATGAACACTAATTATAAATATCTAAGAAGTGTTAAAAGTTCATCTGAAATTTATCTTATATATAAATGATAAACGATAAATAATAATAATCAAAAGGTTAAATAAAATAATGTTGCAAATTGTAAAATTGCAAATAAAACTAAAATTTCAATTGAATTTCTATTTTAATTTTGAGTCAGTTTGATTTATGCATTTCTCATACATTTTCAAACGTTGCATACTTATGTACTTTCTTAAGTACAATACTAAGCAATAAAGTAATAAAACCAAATAATAACGATTTACTTTTATAACAAATAATTGGCAATTGGTTAATTTTCCATTTTTATAAAAATTCCAAAATATTGCATTATTGGATTTAAAGTAAAGGAAGGAAATATTTTGATTTTTTTTTTGTTTCTCTCTTTTGTCAGTGTTTTGAATAAACTCTTTTAAAAATTGAAAGTTGAAAAAAAAAAAAAATATATAAACGCGAGCCGAGCGCTTTGTGTTTTTTTTATGCGTGATTTATCGCAGTTTTTTTTTACCGTTTTGGTTGGGGTTTTTTTTTTTTGGTGTGTTTCTCCTTCATTTTCATTTTTTTTTTATTTGTTTCATTTCGTTAATTAATTTGATTATTATTGTTGATATGATTAAATAAAGCTCTAAATAAATTGTTTTTATTTTCATTTTAGCTAACGGAGCTGGTATCGGTGCACCATCATGTCCAGAACAACACGGTGTACAGGTAAAAATTAAAAAAACTTTTGAATTATATAAAAGCAACAACAATGCTAAAATCTAACTTTTCTTCTTGAACAAAATTTATATTCATTCTAACCTTGAATATCAAAAATAAAGAAAAAAAATTTATTAAGATTAATCATATATGAAACATTCACATAATTAAAAATTCAGATCCAATTTAAAAAAGATAATTATCTTAAGAAAATAATAAATGAAAAAAACAAAAAAAAAAAAACAGAATAGGTGAAGCAGAACAATTTTGTGTTTGTGTGTGACATTTTTAATAATTAAAAAAATAAAAATAAATGTTTACATTCACTTCAGAGTAATAACAATTTTTTTTTTATAGTCTTATGCCAATCCGGAATTTTGTGACCAATTCTTTCTTTGTACAAATGGTACATTAACAGTTGAAACCTGTGAGAATGGTTTACTTTTTGATGGTAAAGGTGCTGCACATAATCATTGTAATTATAATTGGGCCGTTGATTGTGGAATTAGGAAATTTGATCGTAAGTTTATTGCGTTTTCTTCTATCTAAGAAATCTCATTTAAAAAAATTATTCTTTTTGTTTTTCAAATTTAAAGCAACACCAATCTCAAGTCCCGGCTGTGAATATCAATTTGGAATCTATCCAGACAGTCCTGAATGTTCAACCAGTTATATTAAGTGCGCTTATGGTGAACCACATCAACAACTTTGTGAACCTGGACTAGCTTATGATGAACGCATTCATGGATGTAACTGGCCTGATCAACTCTTAGAAACATGCAATCCAGAAGGTAAAATATTTTCCAACGACAATATAATTCTATGGGTTAAATTCTAAATTTTTATTACACGAAGTGATTTAAGATTTTTTTCGTTTTAAAGTTTCTAAGACGAATTTGCCAAATTTGCCAAATAATTTTTTTTTAATGTTTTGTTGTCGCGATTCAAAAATGATTTCAATCTGATTTATTTTAGAGAATTAATTACAAAAGAAAAGAAACGAAATTATGCAAATGTAAAATTATCTCTGTTTGTTTTGCATAACAAACTAAATTAGACCAATTTGCATTTCTTTTATAAGAATTACATAAACAAAAAGTGCATAATCTTCCATTTGTCATTTTTATATAATTTTTCTAATAATTTCTTCCTCAATTTTAGCTGTTGTTGGTTTTAAATGTCCAGCAAAAGTAGCATCAAATTCACCAGCAGCAAGATTTTGGCCATTCCCACGTTTTCCAGTACCAGGTGATTGCCATCGTCTTATTACATGTGTCGAAGGACATCCACGTTTAATTTCATGCGGTGAAGATAAGTTATTTGATGAAAATACTTTAACATGTGATGAACCACAAAATGTACATTGCAGACATTAAATCATTAACTACTTTTTTTTTTGTTCAAAATAATTCAACCGCAAAGAAAGAAAAAAATGTTAAAAGCGCAAAAAGGAGAAAAGAGAAAATGGAAATTTATTTCAAACCCTTAAAAAATAGATTCTTTTTTTTTTTATTTACCAAATTTTAATTTATTTTATTTGAAGTTACCAATACATAGAAATATACAATACATACATAAATATACTTTATAGAAACTCAGATTAAAAAATATGTGGTTACCAATATTTAATTCTATTTTTTATTTTGAGTTTTTTTGATTTTATTATTTTTTTACCAATTTGAAATTTTTTTTGTGTTATTTTATTTTTTTTTGTATGAAAAAATATATTTTTTGTTTGAAGTGAAAATGAAAAAAAAGGAAGAAAAACTAAATTATTTAATAAAAACAAATGAAAATAAAGAATATATATTTATTTTGTCTTAAAGATCATTTTTCCAATTAGACACATTTCCAATTAGATATAATTTGTCCTGGTTGTACCATTAAAATGTGTCTCTGCTTTTTTCAATAGTTTTTCAGGTATCCCAATTTGTGTCTCTGCTTTTTTCAATATTTTTTCAGGTATCCCAATTTGTGTCTCTGCTTTTTTCAATAGTTTTTCAGGTATCCCAATTTGTGTCTCTGCTTTTTTCAATATTTTTTCAGGTATCCCAATTTGTGTCTCTGCTTTTTTCAATAGTTTTTCAGGTTTATTTATTTTCAATCTGTTTAAAAAAAAAGCAAGAAAACTAAAAACAAAATTAAAAAAAAATAAAAGTAAAATAAACAAAAATTAATTAATTAATTAAACAAATATTAATTAATTAATTTAATTAGACTTCTTAGCGTTACCCAGAGTACACCAACGAGGAGGTGAGTCTAAATCGTACTCCATAAATATTTTATTTAAATATTTTTAATTAATAATAATTAAAAGTTAAGATTTCATTATAAATAAATAAAATCTTAACCTTTAATTATTATTAATAATATTTTTTTAAACTTAACATTTTAATAAAACTTAAAGAATTTAATTCATTTCTTTTATTTTGAATTTAATTTATTTTAAATGAACTTTTATATGTCTTTTTAAATGTTCCAATCTTTTGTATTGATTATTGCATCTTTCACATTGAAATATTTTTTCTGAATGTGTTTTTAAGTGTTGCGATAATATTTTTTTATTTTTAAATTCTTTATTGCATTTTTCGCATTTTACATTTTCTTCTTCGTGAATATTTTTAATATGTTCCTTTAAATTACTATGTGTTTTAAATATTTTCTTGCATATTTTGCAATCTTTTTCTTTTTCTTTTTGTATTTTGTTATGAGTTTTTTGATGGCATTGTAAAATAAATTTTCGTGAAAAGCTTTTTTCACAAATATTACATTTCCACAATTTCTCTTTTTTTTCTATTATTTTATAAACTGCAAAAAGTTTTTCTTCATTTTCTGAAATATTTTCTCTTAAATTTTCTTCGTCAATTTGTTCTTCAATATTTTCTATAATTTCTATATTTTCAGAAATAATAATCTCCATATTTTCAATATCAAAAAATTCTTCAGAATCTTTTTCTTCTTCTACTATTTTTTCATTTAGTTTTTCTATACAATTTTCTTCTTGAATATTAATATTCATTATTTCTTCATCAGAAAAACCAAAAAAGTCATTTTCGTCATCCGATAAATTTTTATTTTCTTTTAATTCTTTTTGTTTTTCTATAGAATTTTCAGATAAATTTTTATTTTCTATATTTTTATTTTTGTTTGATTTTTTCAATGGACAATTGTTTTCATGACGAATATAATTATTTTTATTGGGATTTTTTTTACAAAAAAAACAACCAATTTTTATTCCTTCTCTAAAATTTTTATAAATAAACCTTCTTTCGATACATCTACTATCGTATTTTTTGGGAATACAATTTGGTTTATTTTTTTTGTGTGTTCTTAATTCATAAATACGCGAAAAATGTCTATTACATTTTTTGCATTCAAATTTCTTATTTAATGCTGAATCTTTTTTACATTTTTTATCTCGTAAATGTTTTAATAAAACAAATGAATGTGAAAATTGATATTTACAATTTCCACATATAAATTTACTACTTCCACGTATAAAACAATTTCTGCTTTTTATATGTTTAATTAAGTTTGTCAAATCACAAATGCTTCTTGAACATAAATTACATTTTGTAATTTTATAATTTTCTAAATTAAATTGTGCTTCAACACAATTTTTTAATATTTTAACTTCTTTTTCTTTTTGTGAATTTTTTATTATTTCACGTAATTCTTTTAATAAATTTATATATTCTTTGATATTTATATATTTTATAATATTTTTATAGAATTCAATTAGAATTTCTTCTATATTGTTATAATTATTTACTTGATTATCATCATTTAATAAATACATAGTATTACTAAATGTATAAGTTGTTATTACTTTGAAAAGAACATGTAAGTTCAATTCATATTTCTTTAAATTTTCTTCAGACATGACGATTTTATATTCGTCATTCTTCATTTTTCTATATGAAATTATTATTTTTTCTTTAATAATTTCATCAAGATAATCTTCATATTTTTCACCAAATTGTCTTGGATTCATATTCACAAAAATAGTATTTTCTTTTTTGTCTATGAATATTTTCCCAACTGCGAGAAAATATTCTTCAATATTATTTTTTATTTTATAGATTTCACCTCGGAAATCTTTTATCCATAGTTTTAACTCACTATTTATTTTATTTTCTGATAAATTTATCAAGAAATCAATCATTTCCGTGCATTTTATTGACGGAAAATCTATTCTGATTCCAAAGCAAACACTTGCATAACCATTTATTAAATAATATGGCAGTAAATAAATATATTCTTCATTTATTTGTAATTTTTTTACTAAATGTGGCATTATTTCATTTGCCTTAAAACTTAAATATCGGACATCAGAAAAATCAGTCCCTTTTTCATACCTTGACCCAGTATTTCCTTGGGCTTCGATAAAATTTAAGTTATTTTTAGTCACATATTGTTGACTTAAGCTCATTAAAGCTTGTTTTTCCGCTTCATATAAAAAACTGATAGGTAATTTTTTAGCAATTATAAATTTAAATATTTCGTATTTTACGAATTTTTCTACAATTTTCATTTGTAGTGTATTTCCTTTAATTATATTTGGAACATTTCTATTTATTGAACATTCAACAAATTTAATAAAATTCATTAAGAAATCTATTAAAGATATTTCTTTTTCTAAATAATATTTTGGAATTATATTTAATTCCTTTTCATTTTTCATTTCTTTATACCATTCTAAGGTATTTCTTTTCTCATTATTTATTTTTTTCATTACAATTTTCATGATTTTCAAATCATTTTCATTTGGGGCCAAAATTTTTATTAATTTTTTATTTGCCCAAATGTATTTTATATCTTTCTCAGAATATCCACTGAGACTTTGAAATGTTTTTATTTCTTTTTCATTATCAATATCTTCTAATTCTTCTTCAGAATAGAAGTATACATTTTCATTTTCCAATTTATATTTTGGCAATACAAATATTTCAACCATTGTTAATATTTCTGGAAAATATTCCAAGAAATAATTTAAAATTAAAGCCTGAATATGTAGGCCATCTTCATCACAATCAGTGGTAATTCTTATTGTACCATAACTGATATTTTTTTTAATAATTGGTTCATTGAAATTTATTCCAAGAACATTATTTAATTTTTTAATCACTGTATTAATGAATATTTTTTCTTTATTTAAATCATTTGTCACATTAAGGAATTTTCCTTGAAGGCCTAAATATCCTTCATATTTCTGCTTACAAATATAATTTTTAATTCTGTTTTTGGCTGATTTGCCTTCAAACAAATACAAAATGCATTGTTCTGACTTTTCTGTTCCAGAATAAAATGCTTTTATGTAATTTATTTTCTTATTACTTTTATTTTTTATTTTTTCTTTTAATTTACTTTCGTCAATTGAACTATCATCATCTGATTGTTGTTCAATTGTATTATCATTTTTATTTAAATCTTCTTCAAGGTTCATTCCTTGAAGATTTTCTATTATTAAAACTGATTCAGTTTTTTCAATATGAATTTCATCAATTTCTATTGATTCATTTAAATATTCTGTTGAGTCATCTGACTCTTCAATTTGATCAATTATTTCTATTGATTCAATATTATTATTTTCTGTTGCTGTTATTCTACAACAAACAACATCATATTCTCTATTTATATCTTTAATATTTTGTTGTATAACATTAACCAAGTTTTCTATGGAATTTAATTTTAGTAAAATAGCAGTGCCATTTCCACACGCTTTTCCCGATTCATTTCTTGAATGGGAATCAAAATAATAATAATATATAATATTATTTATTTCTTTTTTAAATATTGCTATTGAAAGACCAAAGCCAGTTAGAATCAAATGATTTCTATCATTATTAAATAGATATGTTATTCTTTCTAACATTGTATGATAATAATCACATGCTTCATAAAATAACCATGTGTTATATTCAATATCAAATGTTATATTATTTAAAATTATTTGTTCCAGAACTTCATCTGCTGAGATATGACCATTTATTGGTTGTATTTCTAAAAGATCATATGATCTTTGATATATTCTGGAACCATCAATTATTAATTGGTTCATAATTTCATTATTCCATTCATCATCATCATAAATGAATGAATATAATAAAGCTGTAACAGCTATCCCTGTACATGGGGTGCCCGTTTGAGCGAAATCTGCTTTTACACAGTTAATTATTTCAATTTCATTATTTTCATTATTTTCTTCAACAATAGCGACATTATTATCGCTACCGCCTCTTAAATTATTTAATTTTTTTATTTGTATGTTGTCTTTAAAAAGACTATTTATTTCATTTTGTCCTCTTTTATTAAAAAGACTATTTATTTCATTTTGTCCTCTTTTATTAAAAAGACTATTTATTTCATTTTGTCCTCTTTTATTAAAAAGACTATTAAAAAGGCAATTTTTATTTTTGCCGCTTAATTTAATATTATTATCTTGGTCAACCATGACCGTTTTTATTTTATTATTATTATCTTGGTCAACCATGACCGTTTTTATTTTTTTTGATTTAATATTAAATCGGCCATCTTTGATGGAGTTTTTGCCTTCTTTGAAGGAATTTTTGCCATCAGTGATGGTCTTTTTAAACTTCTCTTTTAGAAGTCTGCCATCAGTGATGGTCTTTTTAAACTTCTCTTTTAGAAGTCTGCCATCAGAGATGGTCTTTTTAAACCCCCCTTTTTTTAGGTGGAGTTTGCCATCAGAGATGGTCTTTTTAAACCCCCCTTTTTTTAGGTGGAGTTTGCCATCAGTGATGGACTTTTTGAACCCCCCTTTTTTTAGGTGGAGTTTGCCATCAGTGATGGACTTTTTAAACCCCCCTTTTTCAAGGGCGAGTTTGCCTTCATTGAAGGACTTTTTAAACCCCCCTTTTTCAAGGGCGAGTTTGCCATCAGTGATGGACTTTCCTGAAAAATAAATTCCTGAAAAAAACACTTGCTGCACACTCGATGACATTTTATCTAAGACTAACATAAATATCTTTTGTAAGAACTATTGAAAAGAACATTGCAAAATAGGGTGGTCCTTCTCAAAAAAAATTAAAATCGTTATTCATTTTAAAATTAACAAATATCATCATTACTTTACAATTAAATTTATTTTTTAATTGATTTATCAGTTAATAAAAAATATTTAAATATATCATGGTGTTTTATGCTAAAATTTTTAAATAAGCATAAATATTTTTTTTATTTGGACCACCCTATATTGAAAAATGAAATAATAAAATTTTTTAAATTTAAGCCAATCAAAATTAGTTGAAAAAACGCAACAAATTTTTCATTTCAGTTGAATGCAACTTAAAATTAACCAACAAAAATAGTTGACGTTTAATTGTTGTTATATCAAAACAAATGAATTCATATATAAAAATAAATTTATTTATTGATAAGAATAAGTATATGTATAAATAAATAAATATATAAATAAAATAAGTTTTCTATTTTAGGTTCCATTAAAAATTGGCCTGATCAAATCACTATGAAGTATCATGAGAGCTTCAAAGAGAACTTTGAAGTTTTAAAGCAGATTCCTCTGTCTGAATCATCGTATGATGCTTTTTTAGAATGTCTCAGATTTATTTACAAAAGCGAATGCTTTCTGACGCATGATATTGTCTTTGAAGTTATGAAAATTGCCCAAAAATACTTTTTGAACTTCTTAGAAGGAGATTGTGCTGAGTACATAATGAAATACGTTTCTGTTAAATCTATTTGTCCCACTTTAGACAATGCGATAACACTTGAGCAAAATATCCTAAAAGATAAATTGATTGCATTTATTGCTCCAAATTTGTCTGCCTTTCTAAAAACCAACTCATTTCCGAACATCAAAAAGAAAACTTTGGAAGCAATTTTAAACATTGAGCATGCAGGACCAGTATCGGAAATGGAGATTTTTGAAGGTGTAATGAATTGGGGAGCACAGAAATGTAATGCTGATCAGATGGTTGTGAACGGTTCTAATAAACGCCTACAATTGGGTGAACTTATAAAAAAAATCCGGTTTCCGACGATGACTTCTGCTGAACTTGGCCAATGTCTTGCTCAAGAAGAAGGACTTCTAACGGTTGAGGAAGGATATTCGCTTTTACTTTCAACGGCTAGAACTGTAAATGAAGCTAATAAACATGGATTTGGAAATGTTAAAAGAACGCTTTTGTTTGATTTAAACCTCAAAATTTTAAAGGAGATTTATTTTAATAATTTTTTAAATGAGTATTTGCCGTTCCCTAATAAATGGGATATTAGATCAAAATTCAGAGTCAATAAAATAATTTATATTACGGGATTATATATTGACAAGTCAAAATCAACTAATGATGTCACAATCCAATTTTTTAATGATAAAAAAATTCTTTTGTTTGAGGAGACCTTTAATGTACTTGAACACTCGTATGAAGAACATCAATTAAGAATTCCACTTTTCATAAATTCTAATCAAGAGTACACTGTTGATGTAAAAGTTGAAAATGATTCGTATTATTATGATGTAGAAAAAGTAACAGTTCCATTCACAAAAACCAAAGAAGAAGTAGAGTTTTCTTTTTCACAGTTTAGTAAATTTCTCATGGGATTTACTTTTAAATCATTGGATTAAATTAATTTTGTATTTTGTAACAGAAAATTATTTTTATTTCAAAATAAACAAATCATTTTGTTTTTTTCTGTTTAATGAAAATAATGTAAACAAATAAAAATTTGTGTATCTGTTAATTTATATCAACTCTTTTTCCAATTAATAAAAATATTCTAAATTTTATTTTCACCACAAATAAATAATTAAAAATATTATGAAATACACCCACCGTATATTTTTTAAATTTTGACTAAAAATCGCGCTAATTTTAAACAACAATTTTCATTTAATAATTTTGTTTATTATTTTCAATTTTGTTTTTTTTTTTTTTTTTACATATACGACAAAAATTGCATAAAAGCAAAATAATATTTATAACAAAAATAAGAATTAATACAAATTTAAATTTAAATTTTCTTTACATTTTTTCTCTTCAAAATATTTTAATAAAGCATTTTTTTTTTTTAAAAAAAATTTCAAACAAGAACTTTTTTGTTATTAAAATTTTCATTTTAAGAACAAAACATAATACAAAGTACCGTGAAAAATAAACAAATAATTTTTATAATGCAGAAATGTTAAGTTTTTTTTTTTTTTTTTTTGTAAAAGAATCTTTTTCTCTTAAAATAAAATCTACCACAAAAGAAGAATTGTAGTTTTCTTTGGGTAAATTCCTTTTTTCATTTAAATTTTATAATATAAACATAATTATTCTAACTAGGGATAAATTTTATTTACAAGCTATTTATAAATTCTATTTCATTATTTGTGATAAAAAATTTTGTAGAAAAACAACAGAAAAAAAAAAAAGACCATGTGAAGATATTTTAAGTAGCAGTTTTAAAATTTAACGTTGTGCATTTTAATTCTTGGAAAACCTCATAAAATAGCCATTTATTTATTTAAATCAATAAAAAAAAAAATATATTCTCCGGTAAACATAAAATACTAAAATAAAAAAAACGAGATGAAAGAAATATTTGTTCACAATTATTTCCAATCGTTTTGTATAATTCAGGAACTGCATTCCAATTCCATGATATTCTTTCACCAAAACTTAAATTAAAATTGAAAAACTCCACTTTTTCTACATTTTTAGATTGTTTGATCTTTTGTTGTTTCCAATATTATTAGAATCTTTTAACGGCTGAGAATTTTTTTTTTCGAAATAAATAAAAGAAAAGTGGAAAACTTATTTATGACATAAATTTTTAAGTTTGTGATGTAAATTTGTTTTAATTATAATTAAAAATATGTTTCAATATTTTATTGAAACACAAAAAAATATATAAATTTAATTTACTTACTAAAAGTTGTCTACTATAAAAAAATAAAATGACGTAGATCATAAATATTGATTGGATTAGAAAATTTTGTTGGTTTTATTAAAAATATTAAATAAATGAATTAGATGAATCTAAATTCAATCAGTTCACACTTTTTTTTGTTCTTTTTGCAAATTATTTTAACATTTATCAGCAGCCAAATATTTCCAGAATTAGGTACAATAATTTTTTATTTTTCTTAAAAAACGTATTTCATGCTGTACATAAGAGAGAGTAAATGAATGAAAGGCGTAAATAAGCTTGAGAAAAAGTTAAAGCAAAAATTCGAATTAATTAGAAAACAAAATAAAAGCCTCAAATCACAGGCAATTTAAAGTGATAAAAGATTATAATTTATACAATGTTGTAAGAATATAAAAGGGATAATATGTGATATTTACTCTCTTATATACAGTAAAAATAAACAATTGCAGAATTATTATTATAATTTTAACTTATACATTATCATTTGCATGAGTAAATACTATTGCTCGAATAAGTCCATCTCTTACAGATTCATTACTTTGACCAACACCAAATGAAAAAAATACATTATCACATGTAACCGCTGGAACACATTTACACATTGGATACCAGCCTACTTTATTGAAAACAACTCCAATTTTATACATTCTATGACTTTGTATATAGACTGGACGATCAAATGAAATTTCCATAAGTGAATCAAATCGAACTCTAGGAGTACAATGAGTATATGTTAAACGAGAACCGTGGGAGTCTAGTAAATGTGCATAAAGTATTTCTGAGTATCGATCTGAATATGGATGCTGCATATTAGAATCACCAAATACTTGTGTCGGAACTTGAACGCCTGTAATACAAATATTTACATCTACATTAAATGTCACCGAACAATCAAGAGCACTTGTATTAAGACAATCTGTTTGTTGACGTATTGTTCTCACACAATAATATTTCCTAGTTTCAACCATGTCTCTACCTTCATCCATTGCTGATGTGCCAACATCATAACGAGAATTATTTCCAGGTTCTGGAACAATTACAGGACTTGGTGAAGCCAAAACTGTAACTGAGTCATACTTTTCAACGCGTGGATTACGGTTTGCTGAAAATCCATCTGGCATTGGAAACCCACTAGTTGGACTAGAGACATTCATTAAAATAGCAAATGCTTCTTTCTGATCTAAGAATGTTGATCTTCCAGGACCATCAGCAAATTGTTGAGGTGTCAGAGTTAAAAATCGTATTTTTTTAATAGCATCTCGAAAATTGATTGATGAAGTGCTTTGTGATTCTTCTTGTGACGGCGTAGAATTATCTTTAGTTCCTGCACTTTCTGTTGATGACTCAGATTGTGTTCCAGATTCTTGTGTCGTTGTTTCACGGTGTTTATCAACATAACGAGTTAGAGCAAAAAATAAATCAAGTTCGGAGTCGATATTTAAATATTCCTGATCAAGGATTTCCAGCAAGGTTTTGAAGTCAATATCTTCAAAACTCGGATCTGTTAATACTTCCAAAGTCTTTGTACATACAATCTGAAATTTTTATAAAATTAATAACAATTTGATATATTTTTTAACAAAAATACTTCAAGAGATTTTTCTAACAACAGACGTTCTTCGAATAGTTTAGCAAATTCATAAGCCCTGCATGCATTTTTGGGAGACAAATCCGACCATAAAAATTCCGTACATTGTTCAACAACAAACGGCAACATATACTTTTTTGCACCATAACAAACCTCACAGGCTTTGTCTACAGAATTTATAAAGATGTTGTCTGTATAAATGTACCTGAAATAACAAATGTTAAATAACTAGAAATTTTAGAGAGAGACAATTGTTATTTTACTCTAAGATAGCTTTGAAAGCCTCTGGCTGAACATCTAATATAGGTATAGGATGTTCGTTCTTTTCAGCTAATTGACCATAAAACATCGCTTCAAATACAGGAGACGCTGATGCAAGTATTAATTTGTGTCCAGGAACAATTTGTTGATTAGGCTCGTTTCCAATTAAAAAGTTACAATCTGACCATTTGCCACTTTGTAGTAAATATTTTCCTCGTTCTCTTATTTCATGCCGAGATATTTGCCAATCAACATTTGCATCCATCTAAAAACAAATTAAGTATTATATGAACTTTCCCAAAAATTAAATAAAAAAGAAGATTCCATGCAATTTCATAAGATTCTTATTAATTAAAGGTGCGTCCTACCTTGATTACGGTTTTGATCTCTTGAATGGTTCGTCTTTTTGTTCCAATGGTTTTATTTCATCCGTCAAATTGTTTTACTTTATTGCCGTGAGACGGAAAGAAAATAAAAGAAGAGAAAAGAACTAAAAATGACGTCTCCTTCATAAATACACGTGAAGTTGACAACAACTCTGCATAAAAAACATTAAACTGAATAATTGCCATCTACTGGGATTTTTTTTAGAAATATTTAAAATGAAAATGAAAATCGTTATTTAAAATTATATATAATATAATCTTTTATCAATTATTTCTATAATCCGGCCTCCAGAATTATATACAACATTGTATATAAAATAGAATATTAAATATTATGTAACAAAAGTTATCAAAATATGAAAAAGTTCAGAGTTTATTTGAATTCATTATCATGGATCTCATTAAATACATAACCACTTATATATATTTAATTTATGCTATTATATATATATATTTTTTTTTAATTATATTTTGTATAATATAATGCGTCAAGTTTTTTACTTAGAAAAAATAAATGATAAAGAAGTTCAAGGTTTATAAATCATCATTATTTTCGATTAAACAAAAACCATTATTATTATTTATAAAAAAAATTTATTTCAAAATATTATGTAATATATAATAAATCTTATGTGGATCTATTACTGAGGGTCTGTTGAAGATTTTGAGCGGTCTCCTTCGTGTTATTAATAATTTGTTTTGTTAAATTTTCAAAATTTTGTTGTACTTCTGGTGCACTGTCTTTAACAACTTGACCGAATTTTTCAGCTTCAGTTACAACAACACGAAGACGATTTTCAAATTCTTGTTGAAGTTGTTCTGTATTTAATTCAGGATGTTCTGCTTGAAGATTTGTAATGATATCGTTTACTTTTGTTTCAAAACCACGTGCAGCTTGTTGAAGTTGACCTTGACTTTTTTTGGTCTATAAAATAAAAATTTATTAGTTTATGAAAAAAAAAAGTGTTCAATCTTATTTAAGAAAAACTCACTTCTTCAGTTAATTGTGAGACAATTGCTTTAAGTTGTTCAGCGTATGTATTACTTGATGTTTGAACTAATGTTCCTAATTCTTCATTATTTTTAACACCCCAGAAATCTAAAAATTTTCCGTGAAGTGATGTAATTGTACGTTCAGCTTCTGTAGCAAGATCATTAAAGGTGTTAGTTACTGTTGATGTTGTGTCACGACGGACAACACCACAACTAGCAATCTATAGAAATTTTTATTATTATTTAAATGTCTTTTGAAAACAATAAAATATTAGGCACAATGAAAATATTTAATTAAATCAATTTTTAAATGCATAACAAGAACACTGATTCTAAAACACAATAAAATTGCTTACCTGGAAAAGGCACAAGGCAATAGCACAAATGACGAATTTCATTTTAAATTTGGATTTATTAAAATTTCGAAAAACTAATTTAACAAATAACAACACGTTTAACGTCTTAAAACAGAGTGAATAATATTGATCAAAAATATATTCTTTATATACTTATTTAATCAAAAGACTAGAAAATACCGGGTTCAAGTTTAAGTTTAAAAAAATAGAAAAAAAAAACTTTTTTCAGATATGAAAGACTGTTCGTCAGAATTCATTTTATATTATTTATTTTGTTTAAATATTTTATCATCTGCATTACGCAATAAATATCAAAATGTTTTTTCCCTTTGTTATACTTTATGATTTTCTTTACGATAAAACAAAATCCGTTTGTAAATTATTAAAAATATCCGTATCAAAGTCTTACACTAAAGTCTAGACTAGAATACAAAAAATGTAAATGCAATCAAATCAATGAATTTCTAAGTACTTTTGCTTATTGAAACACATCGTATATAATTAAAATTCTTAAGTCAAGAAGGTCAATATCGTTTACAACATTAATTGCATATTTATTTCCTTGAACTCTTAAATAGATAATCAATAAACTATTTCCCATTCATAGAAAAATAATTAACTTATGTTACTTTGAATTCTTTAAATTTAACATTTTAAACTTATAAATCCATGACTCGTAATTTCTTCAGTTGCTAGCCAAATTAATGCATTTTTAAAATCTTCTTTTACTTAAGAACAAGAATATTGTTGCTTGTAGGATAATATAGAAGAATCATATAAGTTCAATTTGATAATAAGATGAATAATGTAACGTGACATATTAACGCATGATTTGATAAATGCGGAAGTTTTGTCTACAAAACATTTTTGTTTTTGTCTGTGTTGTAAAATAAAAATTATTTTTTTTTAGGATTGACATCAGGTTCAAGGAGAAAGAAATGAGAGACAAAAAGTTTTCCATTTGATCAAATCATATGAATAATTATAATAAACCCGATGTCCAATGTATTTATTTTTTTTGTAATCAGTTACGAGTTTACATAATAATTAAATGCAAAAATCATTTCTGTATAAATATAAGCTCGCGAACATATTTAGTTTTAATTTATAGTTGTTCACCTTACGTTGAGAATTAAAAAATAAAAGAAGTCTAGGATTATTTTTATACCAAATATTATTTATTTAAAAGTTTTAACAATTTTTAAGTTAATTATATTTTATTTGCAGTAAAATAATTTCAAAACCCAAAAGGTAATAATTAAATAAAATTTTTATTTATCTGATTTATGTTTCTAGATATCGCCTAGGAGTAACTTTTCTTTTTTTAGCAAGATCTTTTAACACCATTGTGGAATTGTCATTGTCCTATAATTGAATTATATTTTCTTTAATTATTATTACAATTTTCATTATTTAATTAAAGTTTTATTATATAATTAAAGACACACTTACAATAAAAGTTGAATCTGTTCCTTTTGCCAATGGAACAGATTCGATATTATTCGAATCTGAACTTCTTAAATTTTCTCTTTTTTGAACTGCATTTGATGTAATTGTTGTCAAAATAATACAGAAAAATAAGCAAACGAAAATTAATTTTGTCATATTTTACTATTCTTTAATTAATATTTCTTGAATTAAAAAAAATTAACTGAAATTCTAAGTAATGAATATCTGAATTTATACTTGTTATAAAACTTTTAACGTTGAATTATGAAATCTTAAAAGGAGAGGCCAAAAAGATCATCAAACGCACATTTAGCAAAAAAAGAATTTATTAATAATATTATTTGTCAAAAGGTTATCAAGGCAAACAGATAAAAGGAATGCGCAATTTATTTTGTAAAAAAAAAGTATTGCCAATTTTTATTACCCAAATAGTGTACCGACAGAAAAACACTACTAACTTTTGCTTTCGTCAAATTTCTTCTCTCAAGATCAAATTTCATTCTGACAACTACTTCGTCAGACCAATTTATTAGAATTATACAATAGTTATATCAATCACTATTAAATATTTTTAAACATCCGGCGTTGTTCTGTCTAATTTTAACATATACTCAATAAAAATAGGTACGTATTCATTGTTAATTAATGAATTAAATTATAGAATAGAAAAAATTTAGTTCAATTTAATTTTGAATTTTTCGCACGCGTGCACTTAAAAAAAAAATGACGTAAAATTTGTGCGTGACATAAGTTGTGCTTGACAGAGTAACAAAATTTCAACAATAAATCCAAGAATAATAAAAATTCTAAATAAAAAATTACACAGAAATATGATACAATTAAAAAAAAGGGATTTATAAATAGTGACGTTGATGACCAATTTAATTGTTCGTAAATTTTTTACTGAAACAGAATAGCTCAATAGAATCTAAATTGATTAAATATTTTGTTTATTATATTTTTAACTTTAATAATAACATATTAAAATACAAACAATTTTATGTTTCAAGATAACGTTGTTTTACTCTCAATTTCAGTTCACTCGTTGAAACAATTATTTCATAGTGATTAGTTGATGAACTTATATTCTAGAAAAATATTTTTGATTTAATTTTAGTTTAATATAAGATATTAAATTTTAAGGAATATAAAAACTTACATTTACAGGCGTTACCATTTCCTCCTTTACATCGACAACCACATCCGATTGTCTTCTAATACGTTGTTCCTGTGAAACGTTTGAGAAAACGATTACAATCATCCACATAAATGTAAAAATGAAAATTAATTTAGTCATTATATTTCCTTTGTTTTTTATTTTTCTTTGAATTTTGAAATTTGACTGAATTTCAGAGTTCAAATTTTGATCAATTTATACTAAATAAATAATTCTGATTGGAAATATAAGCAGAAGGGGGGATTCGTAAAATGTTTAAGAACTTTAATAGACAAGAAAAATTAAAAAATGTTAAAAGGTTATCTTCTGGGCAAGACAAATAAATTCAAGACGCAATTACCAAAATATTTCTAAAATGATAATCATTAATATTTCCTGCATTCATATTTGATTGACTTAAAAAGTTTGTGTTTATCACTATTTATTTTTGTTATTCTGTTAAAAGTTGTGAAAAATAGCAATCATTATTAAAATGTGTTAAATTTTAAAGCAAAAATATATCCATAATAATTGTCTAGTTTGGAACAATTGTTTGACCTTCATTAGACATTATGGAAAATACTGATGATAATGTCATATGATTAAAGTTCATTATTATAATATTCATTATACTTTGTTATTTTTTACATAATAAATTGTAGGTAATTTTTTAAACTGTTTTAACTGAAATATTTACAGCACTTAAATATCTATCATTTTATTTCATAAATCTCCGACTTTTAAATGTTTCCAATATTAACTGAATATACTTTTCATGTTATCAGTTTTGAAGAAATTATGACAACTGAAATAATATAGCATTACATTTATGCTGATTGGTATATTTTACATGAATTAATTTACAATGTGCTTTTTTCACTAAACTATTACAGAAAAGAATTGTATGGAGTTCCTCAGAAATATAACCTTATGTGAGTTCAAATATCTGTTTACTTTACAGAGTATAAAGAACTCACATATTCTCTTATCATTTAAATTGATAAACAAAAATTTGTATATATAGAAAAAGAAACGATTAAATATGAAAGTTAAACTATATAAACTTTGATACTTTAGTAATTTTTTTAGTCAATTTAAATTGAAATGAAAGAAAGAAAAACTCATTCGATTAATTGATTACGTTTTGTTGAAATTTAAATGACTTTCTATAAAAATTGTTGCAATTTTCATTTGTAATTTATTTATTATGATAATTTGGTGAAATTAAATATCACAATGGATAAACGCATAATAATTTTATTATAATTATTTTGCGGAATGGAAGAAATTTTATTACTTGGTGTGGAATGTAGATTAAATGATTTATAACATTTTCAATTTATTTGTGTGGCGTGACCACTTCCTTGAGCATTGATCAAATTAAAAAACATCTATTTAAGTAAATAATTATTTTATTAACAGTTTTGATTCCACCATTAAACTACAATTTCTGAACAAAATTAAATTGAAGAAAGTGTTTGATTTATTATATTTGGATATTCATCAATTATTTTTGTCAGATCATTTAATATATTTGTAACCATAGTTGAAGAAAGTGTTTGATTTACAGCTGACTCTAGATCATTAATAGATTTTTTCAGACCATCTAATAGATCCTTTGTAGTACATAAAATAATTAAAATAAATTAAACCCATTAATTAATAGTAATTAATTATATTTCTATTACTTACGTTAACACTTTCTTTAATTGAATCAATATTTACGGATGTATCAACCGAGTCATCAGAAACATCACGTACAACACGTCCACATAAACTAAACTTTATAATTATAGGAAGAAATGAAAGAAAATTAAATCAATTCATTAACTATAACAATATATTTGTTTAAAGAAACTAACTTGAAAAACACAAAAGATTGCAAATAATAAAAAAATTAATTTAAACATTTTGTTTAATTGAACGAAAAAATTGAAAATAAATTTTATATAAATTTTCACTTAGATTGTCTTTAAGGATTGTTATACAACTGAAATATTTTAATCAATAACCCCAATAAATATATAAATCTTCATCGATTTATTGAAAGAATATTTGTGATATAATATTAAGAAATGTTATTTGTTAACCTCTGTGACATAATAAAATGCGGAAGTAGTGACAAATGTAATTTAATTCATTTTAAGGAAAATGGACGAGAGAAAATTTGGACTCAATATTAATTCAATAATATTTATTAATTTCTTAATCGGGTTTATCTTATTGAACTACATTTTTATTGGGAAAATGTTTCTTCCAAGAAGAAATTGAACGCAAGTCTTTCTGTTAGATTTAGGTTATGAGACCAAATTTCCTTAAATAAAAACAAAGTGAAATTTAAAATCTAAAATAGAATCATTAGAGTAAAAGTAGTAAAATCCATTACGTCACATAATACATTAGTGACAAAAAAAATACTCAAAGTTTCTATACTGAATATAAAAAATTATAAATTCATTATTTGTAATTAATTCAACATGAAACAAATTACATTGATTATTCTTATTATCGATTACAAAATTTCCTACTTTTAAATTTAATTCTGCTGGTATAATTTTTGTGATACTTTATTATTTTTTTTTTGTTTGATTTGAATAAAAAAACAAAAACAGAAAAACATTTATAGCACAACAATAATAATATTTTTAAAATGAAATCAAAAACAAGTGTGACAAAAATTCCGAAATTAAACAAAAGAATTAAGGCACCTTAACCCATATTTATGATTTTCTCATGTGGAACTAAATACAAAAAAATAAACAGGAAGCATCTGGAAAATGTATATTTAAATAAATAAATAGGTATAGGTGATTACTGATTGACTGTGCTGTGGATCAAATACATTTTTAATTGTCCATTTACAATATATAGTGAAATGATGTTCAAGTAATAATTAAGTAGGTATGAGTTTTCGTTCCTTTGAAAACAAAAGAAATCCAACTTTATTACATTATATTCCTTCAAGGGATCTCAAACAGAAAATTCAATTAAATTTTCAACTCCATTTTGTTATATTTCTGTCAAATGAAACCAGAACATTTGAAACCAATTTATACAGAATGAAATATGAATAAAATTTAGCAAAATAAATTGTTGTCAATAATATTTATACAAAGAAATACAAATTGTTTGTAATTTTATAAACAAGATCCAATTTTGTATACACATAAAAAAAAAAACTCGCATTTAATAAAATATTTGACATAAATTCTGCGTAAGTATATTTATTGGTTTTTAAAAATATTATTGTTTACTTTTATAATTAAATTAAATAACAAATGTGTAATGATTTGCATAATTATTTTGCAATAAAAATTGAAATTAATCAGAAATAAATATGTACAAAATTATTCGCTGAACTAATTATTATAGATTTTTTTGAATCGTTTTCTATTGTGTTGAGACTGATCATAATTATTAGGGTGATGAGTTCAAATCTTGGTGTGGCAAAATAACACATGTTCAGATGGACTCAAGAGATTCAAATTTTATTGGCAAATCCTACTGTCAGAAATAATTCCACAAACAAAAAAACATAAATTAAAGAATATTGTTTGTTTTTAATTAAGATTATTTTTTTATAATTAAACTTTATTACAATTTTTGAACAACTGAAATTGTTCGTTTAAAATTTATAATGAAGAAAGTGTATTATTTATTGTGTCTGGCAAAGTGTCGGCTAATTTTGATAATTCCAGAAGTAATTCCTTTGTTGAAAAAGATAAAATCAAATTAAAAATAATAAAGGAATGTATTAATAAAATTTCCCCATTTACTTACATCAATTTTACTTTCATTTACTGCTTTTTCAAAATCTTTCATTAAAGCTGTAACAAATAAATTTATTTCCTTAGAATCATTTTCTTCTGATGTATCAGCAGAGTCATCAGAAACATCACGTACAATACGTCCACATAAACTAAACTTTATATTTAATTATAGAAAGAAATAAAAGAAAAATTAAATCAATTCATCAAACAAATAACAATATTTCTCAATAAAAAATAAAAACTAACTTGAAAAACACAGAAGACTGTAAATAATACAAAAACTAATTTCAACATTTTGTTATTTAATTTGATTTTAACAAATAAATTCGGATAACAATTATAAAAATAAGTTTAGACAGTTTTGAAGTGATTATTACAACTGAAATAATATAACCAAAAAAAATAACTACAATCTTGAAAGAATGTTTTTAAATCATTCTTTTTTTTTGCTAAATTTAATATTTTTAACCTTTCTGACATTCTCATAACGCGTCTGATAATTATTAATGCAATTCATTTTATGTTGTAACACAAAGCATCGTAAATGGCAAAAATGATGAAGAAATTTCAAATTTAATTTAATCTAATTCAATAAGAAAACAATTTTTTTTTATATAAATTTCAGAGGAGTAACGCAGTAACCTCTTATCGGAGTTCAACTGATAATGATGGAATACGCAAATATAATTAAACAATTACGATATTTAGGTTTATAATTTAAAAGAAAAATGCAATAATAAATGCTGGCTACTTATTCATTGTAATTTGTGGCTCCTTTTTGGCTATCAATCTCTAATAGATTTCAGTTGGATGCCACAAACAAAATAAAATTAGAAATGGTTTTTAAACTGAATTATCGTTGAACTAAATTTTTTCTATACATTTTCTTTAATAATCCGCACTACAAAACTTTTATTCAAAGAGCCAAAAAAAAGAAGAGATTATTAAATTATCAAACAACATAAAACAAAAATTACGAGTTCAAGTTCAGTTCATATAATGCACATAAAACATCATTTAACTCTAGTAAATTATTACAGAAATGAATTGTATGGAGTTCCTCAGAAATATAACCTTATGTGAGTTCAAATATTTGTTTACAGAGTATAAAGAACTCACATATTCTCTTATCATTTAAATTGATAAACAAAAATTTGTATATATAGAAAAAGAAACGATTAAATATGAAAGTTAAACTATATAAACTTTGATACTTTAGTAATTTTTTTAGTCAATTTAAATTGAAATGAAAGAAAGAAAAACTCATTCGATTAATTGATTACGTTTTGTTTAAATTTAAATGACTTTATATAGAAATTGCTGCAATTTTCATTTGTAATTTATTTATTATACTAATTTTATGAAATTAAATATCACAAAATAATAAATGCATATATTTACAATTTGATTATTAGAGATTAGGGGAGACTTCAGTAGTAAAATCCATTACGTCAACTAAGTCATAAAAATGGAAGTCAAATTAAATAGTGACTCGCGATGATTATAAATTTACTTTTAATTAAAATTAATTCATATTTAAAATTGTTATTCAATTCTCTGAATTATTTTGCTGATACGATACATTTTTTTAGATTAAATAATAGTGTATTAGTTACACGAACTTTTAATCGTCTGTATCAAAAATGATTATTATTTTGTTATTTTTTTTTTTTTGCCAACAAAAACTAAAAAAAAAAGTGTATTTTATTTATTTGTCTCTCTCTCTATAATTTCCTCTATAAATGTACCTACTTGTATTTTACAAACTTATATAATAATAATGATAATAATAGAAAATAAATAGAGAAAAAAATATATAAAACTGTTTTGTACGATATTTGTACGATATTTAATACACAATTCAATTGAAATTGTGGAATAAACTTAAAAAAAAAAAACAATAAGCAAAAATTATACGAAACAAATATATTTTTGCTTATGAAAAAATTAATGACGATTTCTATAATCGTGGGTTTATAGAAATCGTTTTGTGATTCTAGAAAAAATTAATAACTGAGACAATTTTAATCTTTAAATCAAATTATTGTACTGTACTGTAAATATTAAATTTTAGTTAAATTCAATTTTGTCACTTTTTTTATGTTCATCTACAATTACTCTAAAAATTATCTACGGGATACAATTTAAAACATAATTCAAACATTAAATAGATAATTTTTAAATTTTTAAAATATTTAACAACGATAAAAAAAATTACTGATTATTTACTGGGAAGATCTTCTTAGAATATGCCGAAATGACGCAATATCCTTCACTGTGTAACAAAGAAAAATTCGCTATAATGCAAATCATTAATTTACATTCGTATGAAACACAAGTTTACTATAATTTAAAAATCACTCGAACATTCCTATCAAAAGAGACTAAAAAAGTAGAGATTATTGAATCATCAAATAACATAAAAATTACGGGTTAATGCACATAAAACATCATCAAGCTCTAGTAAATTATTACTGCAATGAATTGTATGGAGTTCCTCAGAAATATAACCTTATGTGAGTTCAAATATCTGTTTACACATTATAAAAAACTCACATATTCTCTTATCATTTAAATTGATAAACAAAAATTTGTATATAGAAAAAGAAACGATTAAATATAAAAGTTAAACTATATAAACTTTGATACTTTAGTAATTTTTTTAGTCAATTTAAATTAAAATGAAAAATAGAAAAAATCATTCGATTAATTGATTATTTTCATCAATTTCTCGAAAGTCATTTTAAATGACTTTAAAATGACTTTAAAACGTATTTACCCTAAATCTATGCAGGATAATTCAATAAATTATTCTTATGTATTTTTAAAGCTAAAATCAAATAAGTTTATTGTAAATAAAAAGAAAAATGCAAATCTTCATTATCGTTATTTCTTCAATTTATATTTGACTGAATAAATAATAAAATTTCCAAAGTAAAACAAAATTAACGAAATATTTTTAAAATTTTTTTTTTTTTTTAATTCAATTATTTTGCAGAAAATTTATGTAATCTGATACAATTTGCAGTGTGATAATTTTATAATTTTATTGAAATTAAATTTTCACAATAGATAAATGCATAATAATTTTCTGTTGAATGAACAGAATTATAGATTTTTGTATGCTAGTGTTGGATGAAGGTTAAATGCTTCATGAACATTTTCAATTCACTTTGTGTACTTAAAGTTATGCCTCTTTTAATCTCTATTTGACTTTAGAAATTTTGATTTACTTTTACACTGACATTCCTTCATCAATTCGCCTTCACTAAAATTACACTTCTTTGTCGTTCTTCGCCAAATCACTTTCAATGCAAAATCCTTTTCATGTGACTTTAAAAAACTTTATTAAGTGAACATTTTTCATTTACAAAATGGAAAGAAAGAAAGAAATGGAAACAATTACATAATTATAAAAATATTTTAGTCTTTGATCAATTAAAAACAATTGTACCCTCTGATCTGGGTAAAATATTTGCTGGTGTATTTGTTAACAATTGTGATCTGAAGTGATCACCAAGATTTGTTGGAAGATTCTGAAAAAAAAAATTAAATTCATTATTGTTATTATTGTAAATCGATAAAAGTTTTGATTTTACTTACTTCGAGAAGTTTATTGAAATATGGATCAGACGAACTTGATATCGGTGGTAAATTTGATGGCACTTCCCGTTTACTTCTTGCAGACAAGGTTACCTATTTTAGTAATAAGTAAAATAATTATGAGACAAGAAAGATTAATCTCATTGTCATATAAATTTTAAACAAAGACTATTGAGAAAAATAGTACTTTACTCAAAATTGATCGAAATACAATACGGTTGAAGTTTTAGTAATACCAAGAATGCAAAAAAATTGTTTCATTGTTTTGTATTCCATGATAAAATTATGTGTTTTCTTTCAACTTTACTTACGTGTATTAAGCAAACAGTCACAAAAATCGTTATAACAATTTTACACATCTTTACTTAACTTTATTTAACTTTATTTAAGAATATTCTGGTATTTGTTTTGCAGATTTTTAAAATTTTGATCCAATACGTTTGAGTACCAAAACTAGAATAATAAAATAAACAAAAATTAAAGATTTTTCTCATCTAAACTTTTATTTATTTATTTTTTTTTTTTCGTGTTTCATCAAAAAAAAAAAAATTCCCCAAAATTTATTTAACCTTCTAACCATAACCATAACCATAATCACTAATTTATTTAGTTTAATTGATTATCAGATTATCAAAACTCAATCAGAGCAAACACAAAAAAGTGCCATAAATGTTTAAACCAGGAAAGAGTTACAAAAAAAAAAGAAAAAAAAGAGCAACAACCAGAACAAAACACGTGTGTCGTACGTACAGTATTTTTGGACAGTATATTTCTGTCTGTGTCATAACAAAATAGGAGAAAAAAAAAACAATAATAATAATGGATCAAGCCTAACAACAAAATAAAAAACTGTAATAATAAATCATAATAAATATATTCTATGCATGTGTCAGGGTCATTTATTAATGACAATAGATAATATTCATCACTCGTAAATTATATAAAAAAGATAAATAAATTAACATCCCAAATAAATGAACTCCAAAAAAAAAAAATACATAATAAAAAAATCATTTAATTAAAGTGATTCTGTTTTATTTCGATTTTATTTCTAATTTTTAATTTTTTACAAATTTCTCATTTTTGTTTTTATTTTTGTTTTGTTTTTGTTTTGATTTGTTTTGTTTCTTTTTTGTTTCTCTTAATTAATAATTTAATTTTTTATAGTATTTTTTTTTAAAATAAAACAAAAGAAAATTTATGGTGCTGGTGTTGGAGATGCGGCAGCTTGTATTTTCTTAGCCATATCTTGTGCCATTTGGGCCATTTGATCAGTTGCATCACTGATTGTTTTCTTCATTTTCTGTAAAAAAAAAACATTCTGATAAAATTCTATTTCTAAAACCAAAACAAATAAACTTACATCCATATTTTCTTGGGTGAATGTACCTTCTAATGTTTTTCTGATTGAATCAATCGCACCATCAAATGTACCTAATTTAATTATGCAACAAAAAAAAAATGTCAACAATTAATTAAAGAAATTCTTGAAAAATTCAAATTTTTTCACTTACCAGCTTCTGGTGCAGTTTGACGAACAACACGTGCAGCCAATGTTAACTACAAAATAGAAACATTTTTATTAGATAATTAATTTAAGTCTTTTTCTTTTCGTTGGATGAACAATGCCCAGATTTCTTAAAAGGAAACTTTAATTACGAATTTAATTGTGGTTTTTTGTTAGAATGTAAAACTGAATACTTTTTAAGAAATTTATCAACACATTTACGGTTGAATATTTTATTTGAATTTTATTTATGAACAGATATAAATTTGTTTGTAGAATATAACCAATAACTATACACATTATATGTTTAATTTTTGTTCCTTTACCAGAAAAATTAATTGCCGGTATTTATATACGAATTTCATTCAAATTTATTTAAAAAATTTTACAAGCAAAAAAAAAATTCTTTCAGTTGTAGTTGGTATATTTTCAATAAATTTGATTATTATGAATCTTTTTAAAAATAAAAGATAAATCCATGAAAAAAACACAATTATTGTAATTTCTAATTAAAGAAAAAAAAAAATTCCAAATAAATAAACTCACCTGAACAACGCAGAAAACAACCAAAAAGATTAATACAATTTTAACCATTTTTAATAAAAATTTGTCTTTTAGAAAATTCAATTGATTTGTTAAATAATTTGTATGTGATTTTATTAAATCGACTGACTTCAGTAACGAACAACACAAGAATAATCTCAAAACTGAATCTCTAAGTTTTTAATCAAACCTTTTATTTATATTTTACTTCTCTCTCTACTCTATACACATATTCGAGATTTTTTTTTTTATTGTATTAGTTTTTGAACTTTTGGTTGTTTTGCATTTATAAACTTATACCGATAAAACTATATTTTATTTTTATATTTTAAATGAAAAAGACAGAAAAAAAAATGTACATTTAAATGGGGATGAGACATTTTTATTTGTTGTATCCATCATCATAATAATTTTTAATGATACGGACGACGAACCTAGACCTTTTTTTTCCTTTATCACACTCTCTCTCTCACTCACACTTTTTGCTGTCTTTCTCACTCTTTCTGTGTTTATTATATCGGGAGGATTACTACAATTATACAAAAAAAATCTGGGTAATCATTAAACTAATAATAAATATATGACCTATGACTTTGCTTTCATCCGTATTCATTATTGTGTTTTTTGTTTGTCTTTTATCTCTGATGGAAATGAAGTACTTTTTTCTACTCGTTCCATTGTTCCATTTGAATAGAACTTTTTTTTGTTGGAAAAAAAAAATACAAGCAACGACAAGTAAAAACAAAAAAATATTAATAATGAAATCTAGAATTAAAGCTGAAACATGCATTAGACACTAATTATTATTAGAGATAACAACAAATTTCATATACAGAAATATAATCTAAAAAAATTAACACACGGATTCATTCATGAACGATTGTAAAATATTTTTATTAATTTAATTTTCAATGAACATTCTGGATCTGGTAAAATTCAATAAACTATTTATTGAGTTAAATTATTTTTTTTAATCAAGTTACAATTTTACACCATTTGATCTGTTTATAAGAAACAATTCGACACTTATTACATGCACATAGACATAGACTTAAACTTAGACATAGACTTATCGATAAAATTATTATTTATTTAAATTATAAATTCTAATAAAATAAATTTATTGAAGGATAAAATACGTTGAAACATCATTTTCTAATTTTAAATATTTTTAAATGGACAAAAAACAAAACAACTAAAATTTGAATAATAGAAAATACAAGTAATGATAAGTGTGCGTGTACGTGTGAGTGTGTTGTTAGGTGGGGGAAAAAAAACTGGATAAATATAAATATAAAGATTTGGTTTAGATTTTAAAAATTTATGATAATTTATTAAGAAGAAATAAAAAAAAAAGTCCCAAAATAAATAATAATACAGTCGCATCCTTTTTTTCTTTTTTTTTTCTGTTCTTTTCTTTTCATTTATAATTTATTCACATAACCTACACAGAAATATATAAAATGTCTAAATAATAATTTAATCCAATATAGAAAAAAACATCTGTGAAATTTTGTATGTAAGCAAGAATTCTTTATTTTCTATTTTTTTTTTTTTGATATGGGTTAAGTCTGTTTATAGATTTCTGTTTTTTTTTTATGTCCTTTATATTTTACGAGAAAAATCCGGTTCCAAATTCTAAGATACAATAACAAAAAAAAAATAAATAAAACAGGAAAATCTCAATAAAACGGACAAACAAATAATAAACGAGAATCATCATTTTATAGAATTCTTTCTTTGTTCCTGTAAAATAAAACGCTGAGAGGGAAGATCACAAAACAAAACAAAAAAAAAAACAAACAAAGGATTAAAAAATAGTCTCTGGAAGTTTACAAAAAAAAAAATGAACAACAACAAAATATGCAACAGAAATTTATTTTTTATAACAAATTTCATAAGATTTAATTATTTCTAATTAATAAATTAGTAATTAATATTTTATATTTCTTATATTTCATTTTTTTTTAAATTTTAAATTAACTCTCATAGATTAATTTCGATAACAAAAAAAAAATCAACGAGAGGAAGAATAAATTAAAAATATTATTCACTGATAACGTTAATTATAACTACAAACAACAACAACAACAACAACAACAACAAAAATATTTACAGAATACAAATATTGATTCTCGTACGAGATAAATGGAAATGATTTATTTTATTTAAATACAAAAATGTTGATTAAACATTTTGATTATCTTTTAAATTAAATAGAAAAGTAATTAGAAAATTTATATAAATTTAAATCACTTGTATTGATTGTCTTTGAAAATCTTTTTCATTTTCAAGTTTTATATCTGTGTTTGTAACTGATTGTAATGTTTCTAAAATACGTAAAATTAAATCAAATATGGCACGTGTATTTTTTTGTGTATAACGTCCAACATCACGTTTTTTATTATGTCTTTCTCTATAACGTTTCTCCATTAATTCAAATGAATCCAATATATCCATGGGTGATGATATTCTTGTTGGTTTTCGATCAATTGATTTTTCCTCTGTTTGTTTTATCTACACAAAAAAAATGAAAGAAACTTTATGAATTTTATTTAGATTTTTTTTATTTCTATTTTTTAAAAATGTTTTTGTTTTAATTTTCATTCAATAATTTTCTAATAATTTTTCTGATAATTGTTTTTAATTTAAGAACAAAAATATCTTTGTTAATTAGGATCAATTGAACAACGGAATGAACAATAAAATAAACAACTGGAATTCTATAATCATTTAACTAATTTCAATTCCGATAATTGAAAATTCATAGTCAAGATTCTAATCATAAATTTTTTTTGCAATCAATAAATTAAACTATTAATCCGTTGATTGTCTTTATTAAAATCAATATAAAATTTTACCATCATTAAAATGAGTAGAGAAAATAAAATCACAATATTTTTATTCATTATTTTATTATTTGATTTGATTTGATAAGAAAAAAAATTTATTAAAAATTAAAAAACAACAAAAATCAAAATAAAACAAATAAAAGAAACATAATCACTTTTCACTTATGGTTTTTTTATTTTGCAAACGCATCTCTTTATATAAGCAATTTGAAATTGTGTCAGTACGACAGTGACATCAATTTATACAAATAATTGCCTTACTTTAAATTTCCCTTCAACTTGCATATTTTGTCATTACAGAAAAAAGCAAAACAAAACAAAAACAACATAATTAAATAATACAAAATAAAAAATAAATAAACAGCTGTTTGTGTAATTACAGGTATTTGAAGTCAATTGTTGAAATTATTATAAAAAACAAACCAACAACAACAACAATAAAAAAAATACAAATAAAGATATTTCGTAGGAATAAAAAAAATAGAAAAACAATTTTCAGTTTGCAGAAATTAAGAAATTCTTATTTTATTCAAAGTCAAAGAAAAAAGTAAAAATATTATCAATGTCAATTTAATGTTGATTTAATATTCTTCATGTTCACCAGAATATTTCCAGTTAGATCTTGGTCCATAATTTTTTTCATAACCATGATTACATGGTGATTTACCCCAACCCATTTTTCTTGATTCCATTGGTTTAATAACTTTAACAACAACTGGTTTAACATGAACTGGTTGTGGTTTATGACGATTTACAATTACTGGTTTAACATAAACTGGTGATGGTTTATGTACAATATAAGGTTTCACAACGATTGGTGATGCTGGCATATAAAATTTAGTTGGTGATGGTTTCACAATAATAGGTGATGGACGATGAATGAAGATACGTCCTTTGTAGGGATTTGATGGCAAAATGTAAGGTTTAATACTTTGAATATTTACTTTAACATCTGATGGTTTTTGTTCCGTTGGAGCATCTTTTGGAGTTTCTGGTACAGACGGTTGTTCTGACGGTTGTGCTGGTACCTATGAAATTAGAAGTTAGAAATATTAAAGGATTTAATAGATTTATTGTTAGAAAATAGAATAATTAAATATTTATTTTGAAATTTACCTCAATATCTTTCTTTCCTTCACCTCCATTCCAAACACCATCATCAGTTGGTTTCCATTCTATTCCTTCTCCATTCCAATCAGCTCCTTCACCCAACCATTCACCACCACTCCAATCAGCACTATCACCTTCACCCCATTTTCCAATATCACCTTCACCACCCATTTCCCATTTACCACCTCCAATCCATTTTGTACCATCTCCTTCATTCCAGCTGATAGTGTCTTCAGCATTTTTCCAATCGCCTCCATTGTCACCATTCCATTTTCCATAGCCTCTACCATTTTTCCAATCACCACCTTCACCAGTCCAACCATCACCATAGTTTGACCAATCTCCACCTTCATATTTTGCTCCATCATTGCATCCACCAACTTTTATTACTTCTGGCTCATAATTATAGTATCCATCTGGTGCAGATATCACATTCTGAAATATTTTGTAAATGAAAATTTTTTTGTACAGCGATAAGTAAAAAAAAGAAGATAGTTTTAATGAATTTTACAGTCAATAATTATAATTAAGAAAACAATTTCTATCCCAGGATTTCTCATACACAAAATGGAGAAAATTGTAAGGTAAAATGGAGTAAAAATATTTAAGATGACAAATTTTAATAAATGTACAATAAAAATGTCCAACGGAATATGATGAATAAATATTACATGATTGTCACAATCGATTGATTAAATTTTAATTTTAATTACTTACATGAGCGAAAATACTCAATAGAATGAAAGTTGTAATCCTTAATCCGTTCATGATTCAATGTATTTACTGAACTGTGTCTTAACTAATGCCATTGAATGGCTTATATACTATTTTTAATCTCCTTGATATTTATTATGGACGTGCTTCTTTTTTTTCTAAATTAAAGAATAATAATTGAATTGTTTTTTTTTTTTAAATTATGTTTTTATGTTTACATGTTTTTTTTTGTTTTCTTTTTCTTATAAAAAAAGATAAAAGAAAACATTAAATAAAAATAGAATTTTTCATGTTACTTTTGAAAACAAAAAAATTCCAGAGAAGAATTTTTAATGAAAAATATGCCCAAAAATATGAAAATATTAAATTCTTGTTTATTCAAAATATTCGTACGAATTCACTAAAGATTCGTGACTAGAGAAGTGAGGAAAAGAGTAAAGTGGAAAAATTATGAAAACAAAAAAAATTTCTTTATTATTTTAAATCAGAATTTATTAATGTTTTTTTTAATAAAAATCACAAAATCAGTTTTTATAAATAAATTCAATCAGAGTCTTTTTTTGGTAAAAAAACTGTTCAATATTTTGTTTTGTTTTGTCAACAATAAATTAGTATCGTCAATTGAATCGTCTTTTGTTCTAAACAATAATTATTTCTATTTTATGTCAACTACAGTCCATTATTTATTTGCTGAAAGGATAAAAAAGGATATTTTTATAGGTTAAAAATGTTAGGATTTATAAAATGGTTTTGCTTTCTTATAATTATTTATAATAAAAAAAAGAATAATTGATTTTTGATAAATTTTAAATAAATAAAAACTTAGAACTAAAATTAAAATTAACAAAAATATTCATGATAGAAATTCAAGACTACTTTTATTAGAATTTTCATTTGTTTTATCACTAGTATCCTGTTCATCATCATCTATTATTTTATTATAATCTGAATTTAAATTATCTGTACCAAGTATTTCAACTTTTTTACCATTGTGTTCCTCTTCAAAGAAGGTAGGACTTGGTGGTTTTTGTGTTAAATAACTTGGATTTATATCAGTTATTTCTAAAATTGGAAATGAATTAATATCGATATCTTGTTTATCAACTTTTGTTTGTTTTGGTATAAAACGGACATTCCTATCAAGTTGTGGTGCATTATTTTCTGGTATTATTTGTATAACCGTAGTTGGTAACGCTGATTTAAGTTCAGAACTTATTTCCTCATTATCATTAGTTCTATAAGAATTATCATTATTTGTTTCTGGATCAGAACCTTCAATTGTTGTTAAAGGAATTTTTTTCACATCATTTGCACGTCCTTTAACAATTTCTTTTATAAATTTTAATGCATCTTTTTGTTGTTGAAATGGACTTATGGTTAATTCACCTTCTTTAAGTTCAGCAGCTTTATGGAAATTTGGATGAGTATACAATAAATGTCTTATTTTATTTAGATATAATTGTTCTTGAGCCATTTCTTCAGCTTGTGTTGGATGATGATAACTAACAAAATCTGGTGGTAAAATTTTTAAATTTCCATTATCTTCAACGTATTTATGACCTAATTGATCAAAAACGAATCTAGGCGTGTCTTTACTAGGATGGTATGATGGATAGTTTTGTTGCCTTGGATTATATCTGATAGCATGTCCAGCTCTATTATATTCAATGTATTGTGGTCGTGAATAAATTGGTGTTACTATTGGATTACAACCACATTGCATACAATATGGACATCCCATACCACAATGTGGACAAGGACGATTACCACAATTTTGACAATTTTGATTTAATTGTTCTTTTGGTTTTTGGATTTCAGGAAGGTATTGAAGCACTTCATCTTTCTGATTGTCCATATCTTCACGTTTTTGTAATTCACTTACAGTTGAACAAGACATTTTATTTTGAGGATATTGATCAACGGATCTTTTTATAATTTTCTTTTTTAAAGGATTCATAATTGTTTTTTTTAAAGTCATGTAATTTTTAGGACTTTTTGATTTTAATTTTTGAATTGGTTTTGATTTTGTTATTTTAGATGTTGTTGTTGATCTCTTACTACGTCCTAAAGTTTCTGCAATTGTTTCTGTTCCTGGTTCTGTTTCTTTAAAATCAAATTTTTTATATTCATAAAATGTTGGACCAGACTTTTCTGTACCAGGTTGAAGTGATTTAAATGCAACCATTTGACCCCATATTGTTGGTTTAGTATTTAAGATTTCTTTTTCTGTACCACGTTTTTGTCTAGGAAATTTCATTGAACCATACCTTGAACCATACTCTACTGGTAGAAGATATCCATCATCTTCTTCAGGTGAACTATCATCACGATTTGTTTGATAAAGGTAACCATGATGAGGGCATGTTTTTAATGTTTCAATTGTTGGTTGACAGCTACGACAGGGGCAATCACCTTTAACAGGTTCATCACAATCTAGAAATTTTTAAATATTATTGCTAGAACAGAAAATTTATTCAGAAATTCAGGACAAACCTTGACGTTGAACCATGATTTTGTCAACATTCGACATTAATCCTGTTAATGGTGGGGCATCATATGTTTGTGCTGGTACTTCCATTTGATAATCAAAATTATATTTAACATCACATGGTGGTGGTGGGGGAGCATATACTTTGTACCCATAGGAACCTCTAAAAATAGTTAGATTTGTGTTTATTTATAAAAATCAAGTCTCGAGATTTGTCATATTTTATAATTTCAAATAAATAAATAAATAACATGTTTCAAAATGTAAACAATATTTTTCAGACGAACGTAATATGAGACCTCGACATAGAAACAAAGTGAGACGATTACCTTGTAGACTAAAAACTGATGCATTTTTTTTTCATAAAATAAACGGAAGTCAATTTTCTTCTGAATCAGATTTTTTGTAATTTTATGAAACTTATTTGTGTAAATTTCCAAGAATAATCAATAAATTCAAATCGATTTTTATTTTACTTACAATTGTATTTGTTGTTCTGGTGGTGGTTGTTCAACTTGAAAATCAAAATTATATTTGACATCACATGGTGGCTGAATTGGTTTATCAACTTTATATCCATAATCATAAAGTTGAATTTGATCTGGATCTTTTGGTATTTCTACATGATAAGGCATTGGTCTACCACATTCACATGCTTCACCCTGATAATAAACACGACCACACTAAAACAATAATAATTCCAAAAATTAATTATTACAAATAAATCAAATAATAAAGAAGGATGAAAAAATACTTCACAATTGATGGATAAAACAATATTTATTGTGATAAAAATCACAAATAAAATTGAAAAAAATTTCATTTCTACTTATTTTAATTCTTAAAATTAAAAAAAAAAAATGTTAATTTCTCTTAAACCACAGAAAATATACAATTAAACTTTCCACAACAACCTCTCAGCTTAAACAGAATGAAAATGTACCAAGACGATGGTACTTATTTAAGTTTATATTAACTTCCTTGAAAATTTTATAAGAAATTCTGCAATTTTATTTATGAAAATGTTTTTACAATGAAAAAAAAACTAGACCTTAAGAGTTTTGTTATGGTACAAACACAAAACAAAAATAAAATTTGCTTCGTTGGACAATAACTTCCGTGTTACTTGTTGTTCTTTTATTTTTCTTTTATGTTATTTTGTTTTGATGATCTTGCTAGTTTTTCTTTTTTGTTTTGAGTAAAGTGTTAATTTTGTATATTTTGAAGAATTGTCGAAGACTCATATAATGAATGGTCTGAGGGTCTTACTAAATAAAGATCAAGGTCACGGTTTTTTCTTATAAATTTTTTATTCTTTTTGCTGAATTTCTTTCGTGATGAATAAAGTGTTTGGTACTCATTGCCTGTATTACCATCACTTAATATACGTGAAAATCTTTGATTAAAGCCCTTAAAGTAAATTAAAGAAAGTATTTTACTATTGTGATTTGAACCGAAATAGAAAGAACAAATCATTCAATTATTTCAAATCCATAAAAAATATCAACGATGCAAATTTTTTGTGAAAATCAAATTAGATATTCCTCACATCATTTATGATATTCAATTTCACATGAATTGAGAAATTGTGTGAATCATTTTAATGTGTATGGAATGTGCAACGATTGCATTTTATATCAATTTTTAACACATAAGGAAAATTCAGACAAAATCCAAAAGAATAATAAATTTTTTACGAAAATTTCAATAAGTTTGCAATTTTGTTTTAGTGTTTTTTTTTTTTAAATTTTCATTTATTAAATAATTATTAAATTAAATCTCATTTTCATTCACACAACAAAAAAAAATAATAATAATTTTTTTAAACATAAATAATAATATTCTAAAAATAAATGTGACGTTTGTAATCCTTTTTCTCTCCTTTTATCTATCAAATATCGATAATCTTATTTAATATTTACAAATAATTTCTTATAATCCTAATATCACACACAGTATTTTCTTATGATTCTATATTTTTCTCCTAACATTTAGAATTGTTCAGTCTTAATTAAAATTTTTATTAAAAAGTTTTGATAATATTGGTGAACCACCACCGCATCCACATCCAGCATTTGATTTTATATCAGAATTTTCATAAAAATCATCATGATATTCATCTCTATAATTATCCTCCTTCTCTTCACTATAATCATAATTATCTTCTTGTTCAATTAAATTGCCTGGTTTGAAACCACAGTCACCAACATCTTCTGGAACTTGATCTTGACATGGTTCTGGTTGATAATCTTCACGTTGTACAATAAAATCACAATTTTTTGGTTTTGCTGCATCATAACATAATTGATGATAACTTAAATGTGATGGTTGTCTATCAACCTCTTCCTCTTCTTCAATAATATCTTCAAATTCTTCTTCTTCTTCTTGGCGTTTAACTGGTTTGAGTTCAATAACAGCACGATCAGAACCCCATAAACGTTCTTCTGGTATATCTCTTGTTTGTTTAATAAAAGGTTGATTTTTAGGCATTGAACGAAAACCATATTGAAGTTTTTCTTCTGGTACAGAAATTGATGCACGTTTTGCCATATTATATGCTAAACTCATACTGACAGCATCAACTGGAATTGATGGTCTATATCTATAATTTAATTAATAATTAAAGAAAAATATTCTCGAATAAATTTAAAATAAATAGAAAACTCACTGTTTATAAGCACTTGCATAAATATTAGCACCATCAACTGAAACACCTTGAAATTCTTCAGGGGCACGAACTGTATCGTGACAACTTGGTCTTGGACTAAGGTCAATTGACTATTGAAAATAGAAAAGGGAAAATGGTTCCTTAGTTTGTACAAAAACAAAAAAAAATTAAAAAAAAAAGAAATAAAAAACACTTTGGGTAATTTTTTTTTAAAATCTCTTTTTATTAATTTCCCAAAATGTTCTTTAGTCTTTTTTTTAAATTTCTTTTCTTTTTTTTGTTAACAAGCTTTGTCCATAATATTATAACCATATTCATACAATTTATAACCTAATTTACATTTCATTCGTCTTAAAAAGTCACCTACTTTTATTTTATTGCATGTTGAACATGTTCTTGGATTAACTGCTGGTTTAACAATTGAACTGCCACACGAACAGACATCCCCAATTGGTTGATAAGTTTGGGCACCACCAATCATTGAACATACTTGTCTTGGTTTTGAATCAAAACGTATTAATGGGAATGGTCGAACAATATGGCCAGAACAGGAGCATCTATCTGTACCTTTTGCGCCACACAAACAATGAGATGAAACCTTTAATAGGAAATATCAAAAAAATTTGTTAATAGAATTTCTTTTTATCTATATTATTAATTTTTAATTGTTACTTACTTCTGCTACTAAAGCAACTGTTACCACCAACAAAATTATGAATTTTATATTCATAGTGACTAGAATTTTTTTATTACTTTACTGTCTTGTAATAAATTTTATTATATCTAACTTATAATTCTGATTAATGAACTCTGTAATAAAAATTTAAAAATTACTCTCTTATATATGCTGAAAAAAAAAGTTGAAACATTAATGGGAGGATTGAAGATCTCACCTTCTATTTAACTTTTTGCCATGCCAACAAAAAACATAAAAAAAATTCGTCTTGTTTTATTTATATATTTAAGGTCATTTTTACTTAAAGGTTTGTAATTTCTTTAAAAATAAACATATTTCATATTTCTCTTTAGGAATGGACTTTAGACAAAAATTCACGTATTTCTGTATAAATATTATTACAAAATTATTTTAGTGGAATGAATTCAAATAAAATTAAACAAAATATGTGGTATATTCGTGCATCCGTAGATAAGTATAATTTCAGGGGTTAGCTCCACTTTCGCCTGAAATTACACTTATCTAAGTATGATCTGTATTTTATTAATAAATCAAAACGTTTAGAATCGGAAATAAATAAAACAAAATAAAGTAATTTTTTTAGATAAAATAATTTATTTACAAAAATATTATGTATTTATAAAAATTTAAAAAAAATCGGCAGCACGGTTTCGGCTCTTTGAAGCTGGAATCTTTAATAAATCGTCAGTTAATGTTGTTTTAGATTGTGATTGTTGTGTTAAAGGTGTCTTTTTTCTAACTAAGGATGGCGTTGATTTTGGTGTTTTTGACAAATTTCTTAATGGACTCGGAGTTGTTAAATTAATTGCAGAATCTCTGTGAATTAAAGAACAAACATTAAATTAAAAATTGTGTTACTGAAAACTGATTTTCTTTACTTTAATCCGAACTTCATAGTTGCTAGTCTTCTGGCAGCTGGAGACATGGATGATAATCGGACATATGGGGAACCAATATTTCGTTTAGCAGCTTCAATCGCCTTTGCCTTTTGTCCTCTCATTCTTTCTCCAGCTTTCTCCGCCAATTCCAAGGCAAGAACTTCTCGTCTTGATGTTTCGGCTATCCTAAACGAAGGACCCGTTGCTGGAGTCAATGGTGTATCACTTCCGTCCAGGCGAAATGGTGTACCTTCAATTTCACCCCATGTCATAAGAGGACTGTCTGAAATACCTGGACAAGGTGACGGTGTTTTTACATAACTAAATCCACGGACTTGTGGAGTATTTCCCATTTTCAACGCATTCCCATCTACACCAATTTTACCATTCCAGATTTTTGCTTGTGTTTTTGCAAGTTCTGAAATTGTCACTTTACTCTGGTTTTCATCGAATGGATTCTCCATAAGTCTAGTATTACTATGAACTATTTTCATTCTACGTTTAGCTTTCTCAACTTCTTCTTCTTTTGTTAACGGAACGCCGTCTGGAACGTACATAATATAATTCTTGTTCTTATATGTCCATGTATCAACTTTTTTTGGTCCTTCCTCAATCATATCAAATTGCTTCTCAATTGTCGGCAATGCTAGAGTTTCAGACATTTCAATTGCTTGTGTCGTTTCTGCTTCATACAAAATTGCAAATTTTTGTCGTAATTTTCGATCGGCAGCTTCAATTATTTCATGAAAACTATTATTATCTTCACTTGTATATTTATGAAGGAATGAATCTAAGCTATGATGTTCAGAAACATTTTGTGCTTTTGCGTCTTTAGATGCATTACTTATTACAGATTTATGTGATCGTGATGATTTTTGTTCTGGTGTTCCTGGCACAGATTTAAATGGTGTCTCAAATGTCAGTGGACTTTCATCTAGAATTCATTAAAAAATTGATTAATTTATGTTATTATAACTCAATAGAAAATTTTCATACGGCCATCACGTATTGAAGGTTTATTTCCAGTATATTTTGCATATAATTCTCTTAATTTAGCAACATCATTTTTTTCCATAGCATCCAAATATTGGTTTTGTGCTTTAAGTCTTTCTAAATCCGGGAAGAAATCCCTTTGAATAATTTTGCTAAGTTCCTAAAATAAGAACAATATGGAAAAATAAGAATTTAGAACTGAAAGTCAAAAGAACTAACCTCAACATATTTTTCTTCTGTTAAAATTTCCACTTTACGTTTATTCTTTTTTGGCATATCAGGAGTTTTGAAATGCACTACTGCTTTATTGTTTAACTCCTTCATTGCTAAGAGCGCCTTTTCTCCTGGTTTTTCCATTATATTTTTTTTTCTTATTATTATTAAAATTTCACTACGTTTTTAAGAATAACACTGGGTAAGAAAAAGAAGAAGAAGGTAAACGTCAAATAAAATAATAACAAAAAATAGTATTAAAATACAAAATTCATCATAGATGACGCAAACGTTTGAAAAAAATTGAGACATCTACCTATTGAAACATTAACTAAATGTTTTTTTAAATTTCAATAACATTGTTGACGGTTTTTCCAATGTTGAAACATCACATTTTATTAAAACTAAAAGCTAGAATGGACTATTAATAAATAAAAATTATTTGTTTACTTAATCACTTAGTTCAAACAATCAGAAAAGAGTGATTCATTTTGTTTTCTTACAAAAAACTTATACACCATAAGATTGTCACAAGCAAAAATAATTGCAAAATACTCGTTTGTTTACTTAAAAATCTCATTTTAAATAAATAAAAAATTGTGTGTATGTATTATGAGTTAGTTTTTTTTTTAATCGTAATCTTATTATAAGTGGAAAAAGCATGTGAAAAACAAAATTCTCATGGATAAATTTTATATTTTCAGCTGTATGTCTTTAGATTTTTAATTCAAAATTTTTTAAATATTTATTGATATAGTTATTTCATATTGTTTTTGTTTAATGAAAATGGTTTAGATTGAATAATAAGTGAGAATTCAACGTGTTCAAGGAGCGTTTAAAGTTTCGGTTTTTCTTGTTGAGAAAAAATATCTAATTGTAAAAACGATAAATGCTACCGAAATAATCGTAGTAATTTGTTCTTGACTCCCGTAAGAAGAGATAAGAATCTTAAATAATTGAACTAATTTTATTTTACCTAAAGAAGTTATAAGGGCATCTGCTTTTATTTTATTATTATCAACAAAACAAAATTATCATTATATGCTTGCTACTCTTAAAGATTGTTAATATAAACACATCGTCTTGATACTTGACATATTTTTGTGTAATATGAAGAAAAGAATAAATAAAATTATTTTGTCTATATATAAGGAAACCTTAAAATAAATTCACAGAACTGTCACACAAATACACACCACATAAAGTTACATAAATTATAATTTTTTTTGAACCCTTATATTTACCTCGCTTTCTTCTACTACTGATTTTCTTACTTTAATTTAGATTATGTAGGTTAAGTTATGGTCTGAAGGTCTGAACAAAAATGTTTATTGAAACAAAAAAAAAACTCATAATATATTTTTTTTTCTAAATAGAAATAAAATTATCTCAAGAGTTAAACGGAGTTGACATTCTCAAGTGCTAAAATGTTTTAATAAAATTCAAATTTGTTTCAGTTTTCAGTTTTTTTTTTCTTTATTTTGCCCCAATGATTTATTTTTTAAAATGTGTCTCAAATAGGCATATCCAGAGACGAATGAAGGGGGCTTTATTAAATTCAAATTAATTTAATTTTAATTTTACTTTCTTTTTATCGGACACGTTAAGGAAAATCAAGAAAGTTGTGGAATTTCTTTATAGAAAATGAATGAAATTAAAATATTTTGGGGTCAACAAATTTTAGTTGAGAGATTATTACGATTTCCGACATTTTACTCAAAGTTAAAGTTAAATTCTAATTCCAAACCAGTTAATAAATATATACACAAAATACTTAATATCACTTCACACATCTTTTATTAAAAACTCAAAATGAAAAGAAAAAGTAGAAAAAAAAAAAACACTTCCTTTTCTCTCTCTTATTTTAAAAATTGAATTTGTTTTTTTCCCATTACAATTTTTCTTCCTCCTATAATATTTATTTATTTACGTTATACGATCTTCATATTTTTCATGAATCTTTTAACTGCTTTAAATTATTTTGTATTATATTTGTAGAAAAGGTCATTTGTCATACATTTTCTAAAGACAAAAATAAAAACAAATAAACCCCCTCCTGTGGTGAGGGCTTAAAATTTCACTATCTATATAACCAAATGTGAGGTCTTAAATTTGTTACTGTTGTTACTTTTAAAGCAGCAAAAAAAAATAAAGGGAAAGTGAAATCATATGTGATAAAAAAAAGGTACGCACAAAATTTTACCAAAAAAATTTATAAAATTCTCTTTTCTTCTTCTTTTTTCCTTCATTTCTCCACTTTACAAAAAACAAAAAAAAAACAGTCAGTCTTAAAACAATATTTTGGTTTACTTCTTAAGATTTTCTGTATAGTTGAAATATATACAAAACATTAATCACAGTCACAGCTAAAGACCCGAGAGAAGAAGAAAAGTCCAAACATTTTCATACTTTATTTTTGTTGTTGTTGTTGTTGTTTCTTTTTTTTATTTATTTATTTATTTGTTGCTACTGTTGTTTTTTTTTTTAAACAAATATAAAAAAAAAAGAAGAAAAATACTGAAACTAAGAAAAGATAATTAATTACTTCCTACATTCTTCTCATAATAATAAAATTCTTTTTGGTTTTTCTGACTGACAGATGCGTATAAAATTATTAAGTCCGATCAAATATCCTCAAATCTTGCTATATTTTTATATGATGGAATCAGGAGAAGAATAAATAGAAAAATATCGTAACAGAGTGTGGAAAAGATGGAAAGAGAGACAGGAAGGGAAGATAATATAATGTTTAGATTTTTTAAAATTTTTAAATCATTTCACAAGTAATTAAATCGAGTTAGATTAAAAAAAGAACAGAATTTAACCGTGATCAGTGGATATGAATAGGACAGAATGAGGTGGAGGAGTCAAATAAAATAAAAAAAAGAAAAGATATGAGTGCTTTACTTCTTCTTCTTCTTCTTAATTTTTTTGTTTTTGATTTTATGATCTGAATGTCGCGTTTGATGATCTCGCGATAATAAAAATTAAAAATGAAGAAGAAGGAGCAAAAAAAAAAATTGTAATAAGTAAAATGGAAAAAAAAAAAAATAGAAGAAAATCTGTCGGCATTACTTTTTCGTCAGTCACATTGGCACATCATAATCAGCACGGCATAAAGTTGTAAAAAAAATTTTCTATAAATATCTTTACGTAAAAGAATTATAACTTATATATGTTTTCGGTCTCTTGATCTTGATGACTTTTTCTTAGATTTAACACGATCAACGATCACTGTAATAAAATATAAAAAAACAACACAAAAAAAAAACAAATAAACAAACAAACAAACACAAACTAAACAACAACATTTACATATATACACTGAAAAAAAAATGATAGTAAAATTTGTCACAAAAATGATAGTAAAAAATTTTACACAGTTTTTTTGTGAACAATACTTGCATTTCAGTATATTTTACTCAAAATTTGTAGTTTTTGCAAATAAAAATACTAATATGCGGTGTTTTTAACGTAAATATTAGTAACAAATAATTTAATAAATAAATTGTTACATTTTGTGAAAAAATATTTCCTTACAAATATTTTGTAAAGCTTGTTCGTAATGTAAGGAACAAAATTTTGTAATACTGTAACATAATATTGTGAAGTTTACAAAATAAATCGTGAAAAAACCTTAGACACCAAATTTTGGTTTTATTCTACAAGATTTATGTAATTTCTATAAACAACCGTTACATTTTTACAAAAGATATTATATATTAAAACCAAATTTTGGTTTTATCGTATAATATTTTTGTAATTTGTATCAATACACATTATATGTATATTAATATACAATTTTAACAAGATGAAAAAAATCACTAAAACTTTTATATCTTTGTGTCTTTCTCCTTTCCATATGAATTAAAATAAGATAAAGAAACAACTGCTAAAAATTAAATCCTTAGAATAAAACCCTGCTAAAAAAGGCCATACCACTTAAAGCTAAATTAGCTAAATTTAGACAAACTGAAGTTAAAGGTATTTGAGTAACCAATCTCACGACAGTTCGAATATCTTGAGAATTTTTTATAATATTGATATAAAAGCATACAATTAAGAAAACATAATTTTTTTGACATATTGGTTTGTATGTTAGAATTTGATACAGGTACCCATATGCCTGAATCTTAAAATTTTATATTTTTAATATTTTTTTTTAGCATTTTCATTACATATTCTTTATTTTCCTACATTAAGAATTATTGTTATACCTGAAAATAAGGCATTTATTAAACGGCATTTTGTTTTAAATTTAAACACGTTTTCTGAATAGTACAAAAAATTTGTTTCGGAAGTACAACATTTTGTATTTCATTACAATATTTTGTATTAATTTGGCTAAATTTTCTATTAATTTTACTAACATTTGTGAAGGTGTACAAAATTTCGTGATGTTATACAAAATTTTGTATTAATTTTACTAAATTTTGTTGGGCCCAAAACAAAAACTCTCACGTTGAATCATGTTCATTCCTGAATTTATTTGACGCGATTTCGTTTTAATTTTAAACAAGTTTTGTTTAAAGTACAAAAATTTTGTTTCTAAAGTACAAAATTTTGTATAAATTTTACTAATTTTTGTGAAGTTATACAAAATTCTGTATTAATTTTACTAAATTTTGTATATATTTTACTAATTTTTGTGAAGTTATACAAAATTTTGTATTCATTTTACTAAATTTTGTACTATTACTTCGAATATTTTTTTTTTTACAATGTCTTGTGTTTCAGAAGTTAGAACGCGGTACGCCATTATAGAATCTACATCCATCACAATCACAAGTTATAGTTCAAGTTAGAAACCTAAAAAAATATACAATAAAAGTGTCGTTTAACTAAAATGAAAAATAAAGTGCAACAGTATAAGAAGAAACGAGAAGTAAAAAAAATAATTAAAAATCTATCGTTAGATCGTAAAACTTCTTCTTATATTTTAAAAAAGTGTAAAGGTAAATTGAAAATATTTGATTAATTTTATTGTTGATTAATAAAGAAAAAATATTGTTTTGATCCAGAGTTTAAAGTTACAGTGTCGGAGTTGCGAACCTCAAATTTTGCTAATCTTTGTGAGACAATTATAGAGGATCGGTATTTGGGAGTTCAAATTCAATTAGAGTTCGCGCTTCATAAATACTTCCACAAGAGATTGGTAAGCTATATTATAATATATAATTGTAAATTGTTAAATTGTTAAATCACAATGATATTTTTGTACAGGAGACATACTACAAATGGCGAAGTAAAAAATGCCCAAAAGGTCAACTATGGGATAAGTTTCAAAATCAAGCCCGAAAGTCGAGAACAGCACGAGAAACAAAACCGAGACCAACAACACAGGAAGTACCAAAGGAATCTATAAGCTTTATTAAAGAAGGTATATAATAATAAGTGAAATTGTAAATAAAATGTTTAGTATTAAAAGAGACTTTTTGCAGAGTCAGAAGAAGTTCGTGAATGGCTGAAAAATCACAATGAGCCCTGGCCTGAAGTTTTGAAAAAATGGGAGCAGACCTCTGGTTATAGACGCAAGATTATTATGGATAATACTGACCCAAATATTATTGGAATTTTGAACACATGGCCATTGTATAAGCATAGTTTGGGATATACATTAGTAAGCTAAACGTATATTTTAATTAAATCCAATTCTAAGAAATTTTTTTAATTTTCAGGTGGACGTTGATTACAATTTTATTAAAAATAATGGAGAAGATTTATTAGGTAATTGGGAAGCATTTTTAAAAAAAAAAATGGCAATCATCCAAACAAGAATAAATGACAGTTATGAAAAAAAAATGTTATCAACGTTAAATAATACTGATAACGACGGTATATATATAATTTATTTGCCTGTATTTTTTGTTGAATATATAATAGCTTCAATTTTTATTTCAGAATATAGAAATTATATTATTTTTATGTCACTTCACTGTCTTCTTCCTCCAACCATTTCTAGAAGAAAAGGAGTACTAGACAGAAAGAAACATTCGATCAAGGACTCACAAGATTCATTCATATCAATGGTAAACGATTCTTCGGAAATTCCAGATAAGATAAAATTCCTAAATGACGAATGTTTAAAAAATAAATCTACTTTCCAACCATTAGTGATTGTTGTTGGGAATATGAATACTTATTCTATATCAGAGTTCTATGTTTATTACGATAAAACCACTTACAAACTTTGCACATTATTAAAATCAATTGATATTTGTTTTAAAATATATCAAGTTTTTAATTTACAATATCCGACTACATCGGAAATATTTTGGGAGTTTGTACAAAGATATTTCTATAAACTTACAACTAATTCAGATAAAAACACTTCAAAAATATCTGGCTTAATTTCAGATCTAAAATAAAATACATCTTCCAATGTCAAACATATAAGTATAAGTACATATATATAAATGAATTATAATTTAAAAATTAAACTGAATTAATTTAAATAAATAAAATTTTGTTTTCTGAATAAAAATAATAATAATTTTGATAATTAAAAAAAAAAATTAAAAATAATTAGTGATAAAAAAAAAGAATTATACTTTTCCAATTGAAATAAATATGTTTTATCTTCTTAAAATAATTGTTTTTCTTATTTGATTTATTTTATAGGTATTTAATTTATACAGTGAAGTGTTTTTAATAATAACGAGTAGTAAAAAAAAATATTTTCGTTTATTTTATAAGTAATTTATATAGTGAAGTGATTTTTTTCAGTAACGTAATTATTTTTAAAGTAAGTATTAAAAAACTAATTTTAATAGTAAAATAGATACCGTAATTTTCGTATAATATACTTAATTATTATATAAATTATACATAATATTGTAAAATTTCACATACAACGTTTGTGAAAAATTACAAAATTCTGTGTAATTTTGGTACAAAATATTTGTACATGTTAACAAAAGTTTGTGAAAAATTACAAAATTATGTGTAATTTTGGTACAAAATATTTGTAGATGTCAACAAACTTTTGTGATAAATTACAAAATTCTATGTAATTTTGGTACAAAATATTTATTCCTTCTACAGAATTTATGTAAAAAAAATACAAAGAGTTTGTACTCGGTTAACAAAATAATTGTTATGAATAACAGTGGTTTTGTAAATAAAACCAATATTTTTTTCACAAAATATATTTGTGAGATTAACAAAATTGACTAACGTTTTACAAAATAATTTGATTGACTGATAACAACCACTATATTGGTTGATTTAATCTACAATTTTGTGACATTTTACTATCATTTTTTTTTGAGTGTAGGAGAGATAAGATGCGTTGCGCGAACATTTTACATATTTTATTATTTTTATTATTATTATTTATGTGAATTTTATAAAATTAAATAGGGATGTTTTCACATATATATATATAAATTTATAACGTAGGTTTTTCTTTCTGTTCTTGAAGAACAAATTTTTTTATATATATATGAAGGCGGACTAGTTCTATTTTTTAATATATAATTTTTTGTTTTTTTGGCATGTGTCATATTTTATATTGTGACTTTTTGGTGGTCCTTTTTGTCAAAGAGACACACAACATATGTATATTTTTTAAAAAATTCTATAATATATTTACATATCGATTTCTGTGTCCCACTTCATAGATGATTTAACCTACAAAAATTATGTACTTAAAATCGAATCAATCACGCACCGAATCCCTCATCTCTAATTAACATTAGACAAAAAAAAATAGAAGAAAACTAAAGAGAATAATCTTTTACTGAATTAACTATTCTTGAAGAAACATAGCTAATTACAACAGAAAGACGGTAAAATAAGATAAAAATTTATAAGAAGAATATTTATAATGAAGAAAGTGGTCCTAATGAAGAGGAAGAAGAAAAAAAAAATTGAAAATCAGTCAAAATTGATGTGCGGGATCATGTGTCAAAGAATGTGACACTTGATTACTATTTCAGACAAGACAAACTGTCAGTATTTGAAAAGATACAAATAAAGATAAAGACATCAGAGTTCATAGCAGAAAAAAGGGCTTCATTAAAAAGGAATTTTTTTTTTGGTAAAAATTATCAAACGAAGTTAAAATGACAAAATAATTATAAATTTTCACTCTAATAATTCTGATCTTCCAATCATTCAATAAATCTTTTGGTTAAGATAAGTTCGTTATAGTCCCATACAGACAACCTTCACGTCTTCCTGTAAAATACTCCATTCCACAAAATGGGGAAATCATAGAAAAAGAAAACAACAAGATTTTGAAAATTCACTAAAAATATATTTTTTTTTTTTTTATTTGTTTTTAAATTTATTTTAATTAATTAAATTAATAAATCTTAAGAGCTAACAATTTTTTTCTGTTTTTATTTATATATTTTTAACACAATTAATTAAATCTTAGAAAAAAAAAAAACTATTACAGAAATTAAATTTAAAGAAACGAAAAGTTAAAATTTTAATTCAAAGGATTTTTGTTTCTAGAAGAAAATCCTATTTAACTTTGACCCTTTTCCTTTTTTTGATATTAAATTATAAAATTCAGTATTTTTATTATTAAAGTTTTTTTATTTGGATTTGTTTACATTAAATCAAAATAAAACGAGAAAAAAAAAACAAAATAATTCAAAATCTTTAAAAAATAATTAAAAATTATTTGCGAGAAATTAAAAGTAAAAATTTGATTTTTGATTTTTGGTTTGGCTACAAAGAGTGAGAAAATTTTACATGAAACAACAACAACAACAACAAAAAATTCCAAGAAATAAAAACCTTAAAAATTTTAATTGTTTTTTAAAGATAAGGAAGGAGAGAGCGAGAGAAAGTGAAAAAGATGGAAGGGAAGAAAATAGGAAACTTAAGAGAATAAGAAGTAAAAAGAAAAAAAAAATGTCGACTCTTCTAATGATCCTAACATTATTAATGGAAATTAGAATAACTGCTAATTGATTGATAAATGTTACAAAGAAACTGTCACTGACAATATTTTACTTCTTCTTCTTCTTTTTTCTTCTTCACTCAGTTATTGTTGTTGTTGTGTTGTTGTTTCATTGTTTCTTTCTCTTGCTTTTTTTTTTTGTTCTTTTAAATATTAGTTTTATGTTTATAAATATAATTTTCTTATTCTATTTTCTTTATTTTTTTTTTTTATTTATTTATTTATAAATTTTCCATTTTCTTCTGCTTCTTCTTCATCTTCATCCTCTACTTATTTATGTAATTATGGTATTTTGTTATTATTATTGCTTGTTTTGTTTGTGTTTGTATTTGTATTTGTGTTTTTTTTTTGTTTTGTTTTCTTCAAATACTTCACCTTTGTACATAATCAATGAAACTATTTGGTCTCATAATTTGATGATGTGTCCCATAGTAACCTCCTGTATAACCACCTGTATATGGACTTGTTGCTGATGTTGTTCTTGTTGGTGGTACAACAACATTAGAATTTAATTTATATGGATTACCATAACTACGATGATGTCCACCTAATGTACTATGATGATGATAAAGTGGACCAAATGTACTTGTATCACCACAATATCCTTGACTAATACCATGATGATTTGTTGTTATTGTTGTTGTTGATGATGATGACGATGATGATGATGATGTTGATGGTGATGGTGTTATTGAATTTTGTGAATTTTGTTGTGTTGTTGTATAACGTAAATGTGGATGTGTATGTGAAGACGTCTGATGATGCTGTTGTAATTCTTGATTTAATTGTTGTATATGACTTGAATGTGAATTTATTTCATCATCTAGAAAATAGAAACAAAAAATAAACTATAAATAAATAAAACCAAAATTAAACCAAAGATGAAAAATGGAAAATAGAAAATGGAAAATTAATAAAAATGTGCGAATTATGAAAAATTCTCTACTTCTTTCCATTCATAAATTTATTTTAATGAAAAATTGTTATTTTCTTTAAAGTCTTCTGACTTTAAATAAAAAGAAAAGCAAAATCATTTTTCACTTTTTACGTGAAAATTTCCATAAAAAAAAAATTAAATATATTTTTATTTTGGAAATTTCTGTACCGTTTTTGTTTTATTTCTTTTATTTTAAAATTAAAAGAAAAATAAGAAGAAGAAGAAGAAGAAGAAGAAGAAAAAAGTAAAAATGAGAATAATCTAAAATAATTTCCATCATTTCACTCATCGGTTGATCATTAAATACTGCTTTTTTTTTCTTCGTCCTCTTCTATCTCTCTTCTTCTTCTTCTTCATTTTCATTTTCTTACTTACTAGATTTTATTTTTTTCTAAAAATTTAACAAAATAAAAAAAAAAAAGAAAGAAAAACAGAAGAAGAAGAAAAAAAAACTGAGGCTTCGTTTTAATTCAATAGAAAAATAAAGAAATATTTTTAACAGTTTTTTTTCAGTTGAGTTGTAATAAAATTTTATAGTTTCACAGTCTCATGAACAAAAGTACTAAATAACTAAATAGAAAATGATCTCAAGGATATTTTTTTTACTTAAAAATATTAAAAAGAAAAAAATTCTAAATATATAATTGTCTTTTGATGGATGAATATCGAGAAGAGGGTATAAAGTTAGATTCTTCTATCAACTAAATTGATTTTATCTTTGTTGTACCATTTGCTAATGAAAAATAATCAGTTAATGGCAATCCATTTTTTATCTCATTCATCCTATTTTTATCCTTTTCATATAGAGTATTTTTGTAGCAAATATAAAATATTGACCAAATCAATATTTTATATTTGCTACAAAAATTCTTTAATTTTATTTTTATTTTAAGAAAACTCGGTTGAAAATTATCTTCATTACTTATTTTTTTTTGTTTGGTAGATTAAAAATTGTTAAAAGTCTACTTTTACATCCGTCTCTCTACGTTCTTCCTCCTCATATTTTTAAGGATTCCTAATTGATTTTTTTTTCTTTGCCAAATTATTGAAGATTTATATAAATTTAACCGTGAAAAACAAAAAAATGTTGAACTAAAATAAATTTGCCATTTAACAAAACTTCAAAAACACGTAATCAGTTAGAAATCATCAAACTATACAAGAAATTCTTCTTTTATTTTTCTTAATGTAAGTGGGTGTTTTATTAATGCTTTAGTTTTTTGATTAAATTAATTTAATTCTAAATTTCTTAGATGATTGAAAAATGGGTTTAAAACTCAATTGGTTGAAAAAGATTTCTTTTATATAGATTTCATTAGCGCATATAGAAAGCTTTTAATTGTTTGTTGAAGAACATAAGGTAACATTTTATAATTACATTGAATTAATTAGAAACAATTAATTTGTGATAATATTCTGACAGAATAAAAATGTATGTTTGAAGAATTTAATAAATAAAAAATACAATTGAATTTATGTGATTTCAACTTGAAACATTTAATTTTCTCTTATGTGTTCATTAAAGCTTTGGCGTCAATTTTTTTACCAGAAGCTATTTAATTATTCCATTAGAAGAAAAAAATATTAATTCAACTAAGTCTCATACATTGCCTCCTTTGTAATGTTGGCAGGACAATTGTCGAGTTTAAAGCGTCAGTTAAAATTGTTGAGAAACTTTACATTAGAAAAAATGTTTAACAATCTGTTTAATTGTGTACTTAGATCAAAATAAATATACTCAAAAGAAAAGAAAAAAAAAAAAAAGGCAGCCAATCATCTAAACATTCATCGTCGCCTTTTTAACGGAGTGTTAAAAACAAGTGCTGTCATTTCTTCATCTCTCGTTGTAATTTTCCTTTTTACTTTAAGAAAAGAAGAAATATCAATTCTTCTTCTTTCTTTTTCCTAATTTTTTTCTTTTTCTTTTTATTTTTTTTATTATTATACTTTTAGCCTTTTGTTATTTTTGGCTCTTTTCATTTTTGTTTTTGTATATTTAAAGAATAGGAAATTATGTGACACAATGTTGTTTTGTTTTGTTGATGTCTTAAATTTTTTTTTTTTTTCTGTAAAGATTCTGATGATGATGATGATGGTGATTATGTTGATGAAAACCCATTTAAAATATTAACAACAAAGTAAAGAGAGAGAGAGACAACACAAAACAACAAAATACAAAAAACAAAAAACAAAAAAAAACAAATGACAATATTTCCTTTACCTTTACATGTTGAAATTCTTGTTGTACCTGTTATTCTTGAACGATTTTGACTTTGATGTTGTTGACTCATATGAAGATTTGTTATCATTTCTTGTGATCTGTAATTATATTTAATATTGATTAATTATCTATACATAATTTAAGATCAAAAGTTTAAGTGTTTTGTTTTTCTCACTTTCAAATTATGTAAAGAAAATTAAAGAGTGAAAAGTAAGAAAAGAAAAAAATTTAAAGGGTTTCCCATCATTTATATTTGATCTCTGCGTTCATCTAATTTCTCTTTCATTTTTCAAATATGTTTTTTTTGTTTTTTTTTTTGAATATTGAAATAAAAATAAACAATTGAACACATGTTCCTCATGAGTCCTATAAATACTTGCAGATGCAACCGAAAAAAGTATCAAAAAAAAAATATTCAATATTTTTTTCTTTCTTTCTTTTTTTTTTTTGAAAAAAATAAAATACATTTTTTTTTTCTTCTCTTCACTTGATTCCACTTCTGTATTTTTTAATGATTTTTCTATAAACAAAAAAAAAAAAAAAACTGAAAATCATTGAGATTTTCTTTTCGTTTAATTTTTTTCAATTTCATTAAATTTTTGTTTACAATTTTCTTTTTTTTTTTCTTTAAAAATAATCTTAATACAAAGTTTGGAAAAAGAAAAGTATTGCACCTTCAATCAAAGAATCATTATTAGAAAATTTGTTTAAATAATTTTTTTCCATGTTTTCTTTTTCTCTCTCTCTCGCTCTCTTCAAAAAATTAAAAAATAAATGAAAAACGTTAAAATGTATTTTGGGGGGAATATCCATTAATATACAAAAATTCTTAAAACTCTCTTAAGTTTAACCAATAATTTAATGATCCATTTTACTCTGAGTACATAAATTTATTAATGTTTAATTTTTTTTTTTTTTTTGTTTAGAAAATATTACAACAACAAAAGTATGTAATAATTTATTATTTCTTATTTTTATTGTTTTCATTTGTTTGTTATTTGTTGTTTGTATTTACTTAAATTTTTCCTTTATGAATTTATTATTTTGTAATTGTTGTTGTTATTATTAATAAGTTATTCGTATTTAACTAAAAAAAGCTAAGAGAAGAAGATTTATTATCCGTAAACTTTAAAAACAAAATTTAATTCTCGTATTACATTCTTTGATTTGGCTTACAGTTAAAATTTTTTGAATTTTAAACATCCAGAGAATTAGAGAATTTTTAGAGAAGTTTTGTTTGTTTAGGATTTAGTTGAAAAGAAAATTAAGAAAGATGAATAAACAAAATTGAATAGAAAAAAATTGAAAAGAATATTTATGGAATTAAGTAGATTCGGATGTTGTGTAATAAAATGCAATTTCTTTGCATCTTCTATATCTATTATTTCTCTAACATTCTGACTCTTCTGAACTTTATAAGTAAGATTAGATTTATTATAAATTGGATGCTTTCTACTGGACTGGCGAATCAGAATCAAATAAAAATTGTCTTACATAAATTTCTTTGAGTTTGACATTGAAATAAAAAATAAAATACACAATTAATTAAAAATTATAAATAATCGTGTAAGTATAGCATCAAAAGGTTGACTTTTTGCTTATCAATAATAACATGGTAACATCAATAAAAAAACAAATACAGAAAATATGTAAATTACAATTATTTGTACATTGACCCGATTTTGTTGTGTTTTTCTTTTATTTTTATGAATTTTGTTTTACTTTTGTTTTATCAAGTAAAAATAATTATAAAAAATTTTGAATTAAAATAATAAAATTAATTACCGCGATTTTATTATTATTTTCTGTTTATTTTATTTTTGTTTTGTTTTTTTTGCTGTTTTTGCTGTTTTTTTTTTCTTTTGATTTGAATTTTTTTTTTATTATTCAATATTTTTGTTCTTGTTTTAATTTTTAATAAGGTCATTTCACATTCTTTTATTAAATCATTTTTAATTTTAATTATAAAATCAAAAAGAATTGAAGAAATATTACCAAGTGGCATTAATTTACTTCCAACATTTTTGTTCTTAAAAAATGAGAATACAAAATTTCAAGGTGAAGATTTGGACAGGGATTGAGAATTTGAATTCTTTACAAAAGTTAAAGTATGCTTACAGCATCAAGAAAATGTATTTCTTAATGAATGAAACAAAATGTTTCACATTTTGACGGCAAAAATGCATTGAACTCCTTTAATTAAAACAATATTTGCATTGAAATATTTTTTTAATAATTTAACCAAATCCTACGGGAATGAAATAAATTATATTTTTATCAAAATTATCTAAAAAAAAAGTTTTATCGAAGCCGAACCTTATGACTGAGAATTGAATTTTTTTTTAGTATAATCCAATCATTTTTATTTGGTCAAAGTAAGGGGACAAAATTATGTTCCGTGCGTTTTTTTTTTTGACGTTATTTTGTTTTTCAATTTCAGAATAATTTTTTTCACATAATAAATTCAAAATTTCTGTGATAAGGGAATTTAGATAACAAATTATGAGTCACCTTACACTTTATACACCTTAGTAGGGTGCGTCCAAAAAAAAAACTCGTCTGAATAAATATTGACAAAATAGAAGATTTATTTGTTTATTAAATAAAAATTTTTTCGTCGTTGACGAATTTACTGCAATTTTATTTATTTTTTTTTTTTTAATGAAAAAACAAAATTTGCAAAGCAATAAAATTACGTTTAGGCATTATAATGGGAACATTGATACTATACTTGACCACGGCATCATTTTTCACATCAAGAATAGCATGATCAAATTGTATAATTCGCAATTTTTTATGGTTAAACCTTTCTAACCAATTCCTCTGATTAAACTTTTAAAACTAACACCAATATTTAGCCAAATAGCCAGCAACAATATTGTTAATAAATTCAATATTCTTTAATTTATTTTTAGTAAAAACAAATGACAAAGTAACAGAATAATCGTAAATAAAATAGAAAGTCCGGTATATGTGAGATGACAACAGAAATGTATATGAATGTATGAGATTGATAATTATAATAATCACATTTAGACGATGAATCAAAGTCACCTCCAAAATTCAAAAATTAAAGAATAAACAAAAAATCTTATTCTTATCATTAAAAAAGACAATTAATTTTAAAAATGTCATCTTATTCTTATCACACAAGAAAGAAAGAAAAAAACAAATTCTAGATGAGAGAAATTTTTAGTATAAAAGAGGATTGAATTTTAGTATTTGGTATCAGTCACCATGAGATCGATCATAGTTCTCGTTTTGGCAGCGACCGTAGCAATTGCTACTGGTGCTTTCGTCACAAATACACATCAAGTTAAATACGCTGACAAAGATTTCCTGCACAAACAAGAAGATTTATTAATTCTGTTACGTCACGTCTATCAACCCGATTGGAATCAACAATTAGTCTCATGGGCAAAGAATTATCATGTTCAAGAGAACTTCGAACATTATACAAATGTACCAGCTGTCAAGGAATTCTGGGCTTTATATGAACATGGATTCTTACCAAAAGGAGAAGTCTTTTCCGTTTATAATGAAGTACATAGGGAACAAGCTATCGCTCTCTTCCACGCATTCTTCTACGCAAAGGATTGGGATACATTCTACAAAACATGTGCATGGGCACATTATTACGTAAACGAAGGCATGTTTGTCTATGCATTAACTGTTGCTGTTACACATCGTCCAGATATGGCAGGATTTGTTTTACCGGCACCATATGAAATCTTCCCACACTACTTTGTTCACACTGAAGCTATCCAAAAAGCACAACAATACAAGATGCAAGGTTATTATGGCATGAAGAAAGTTGATGGCGTATATACAGCTGTTATTCCTGTTAATTATACTGGATGGTATGTACATACAAACACTGAACAGAAGATCTCATATTTTACTGAAGACATTGGATTAAACGCCTATTATTATTATTTCCATATTGATTATCCATTCTGGATGGGAGGTGATGAATATGGTCTTAAAAATGATCGTCGTGGTGAACTCTATCTATTCGAACATCAACAATTATTGGCACGTTATTATTTGGAACGTCTTTCAAATAATCTTGGCCATATTCCTGAATTCTCATGGTATACACCTGTTGTAACTGGTTATTATCCAGCTTTATCATACTACAATGGACATCAATTCCCATCACGTGAAAATTATTATCCACTCAACACAGAACATAATTATCATGATATTCAAACCGTTGATGATTATGAACGTCGCATTCGTGATGTGATTGATCATGGTTATCTTGTATTACCTGATGGAAAGAAAATTGATTTTACAAAACCAGAATCAATTGATCATCTTGGAAACTTAATCCAAAGTAATCCAGATAGTCCAAATACCAGATATTTTAAATACGTTGAGATGTTTGCACGTATTATTATGGGTGCAGCTGTTGATCCAATTGAAGAATACCAACTTATTCCAAGTGTATTAGAACAATTTGAAACTGCAGTGCGTGATCCTATGTTCTATCAAATTTATAAGAGAATCATCTTTAATTATTGGCAATTCAAGGATCACTTACCAGCCTATACTAAGACTGAACTCGTTTTTGATGGAGTTAAAATTAATAATGTTGAATTTGACAAATTGGAAACATACTTTGATAAATTTGATATTGATATTACAAACGGTATTGATATTGAACCAGAAGTTTTTGTTGATGGTAAATATAAAGAATTCAGCGAAATTGAATACAAACCAGATCCAGTTGTAATTAAAGCACGTACAACACGTTTAAATCATAAACAATTCAGTTATAAAATGACTGTAACATCAGCTGACGCAACAAAAGGTACAGTTCGTGTATTTATTGGACCAAAATATGATGAATATGGAAGTATCTATCATCTTAATGAAAATCGTGAAAATTATGTTGAAGTTGATTATTTCACATATGATTTTATTGCTGGACAAAATGTTATTCAACGTCAATCAGTTGACTTCAATGGTTATGTTAAGGATCGTACAACATTCTATGAACTTTATAAGAAGGTTATGCACGCTTACAAAGGTGATGCTAAATTCCCACTTGATTTATCAGAAGCACATTGTGGTTTCCCACAACGTTTAATGTTACCTAAGGGTACAAAAGGTGGTATGCCATTCCAATTCTTCTTTATTGTATCACCATATCATCAACCAGCTGAAAAAACTGAACATTACGATAAGGTTGTATCTTGTGGTGTTGGTTCTGGTGAACGTTATTTAGATACATTACCATTTGGTTTCCCCTTCGATAGAGAACTTGATGATACATATTTCTATACATTACCAAATATACATTTCCATGATGTTTTCATCTTTCATAGAAAAGAGACTGAAGTAAATACAGTTGTTAACCATTAATATAAATGAAACTAATGATAACATTATAGTTAATTATAATAATGAAGTTAACAAATTTTAATATTTATTAAAAATCTGTATACCAAGGACAATTCTCTCTATAATAAAAATGGTCAATATTTTATTAACTTTATTTTTTTTTTCCATTCATTCTCTCGTCAGTTTTACTATTTTTCCTTCTTTCTTTATAGAATTATCCTCTTTACATTGATGATATTAGTTATTCATTCCAACTTCATCCCACCCCACTGTTTTACTCCTCAATTATACATAGAAAAAAAGAGAAACTAAAATGTTGACCATTTTTTTGTTTTGTTTTTTAAATTTTGTAAAAGAAAAATTAATTAAAATAAAAAAATGTAATTAAAAAAATGTTATTGATTTTATGTCTTATTATTTTCTTCCGCTACTTTCTTAATTTTTGATTTTAGATGCTTAAGCAAAAGTGACTTTTCATTTGTTTTCTTTATACTTTTCCCAATATTTTGTTTTTTTTGTCGTTTATTATTTTGATCTAAATTTGTTGTTTCATTTGAAGTTTAAAGAAGTTTATTTGGATGCCAAATAAAAGTTGTTTTTTTTTTTGTGAAATAAAATCAATTAAATGTGTTCGATAAATTTCAATTTGTTTTTTAAATTGAAATGTTTTTTTTATTAATTTGGCAAATCTTAAGAAAAAAAAAAACAAAATATATTTCATGGTCGTGATTATTTAACTTTTGGACATTCAGAAATTTCACATTTATTTTGTCGAATAATTTTGTTGTTGTTGTTTTTAAAAAACCTTTTTTGTAATTTGATATTTATATTTTCAATTTTTTTTTTTCATAAATAAATTGTACAGAATTGAAAAGAAAATTCATTAATTACATTTGGGTTAAATTGACAGCGGCGACAAAATATTTTTAGTTTATTTCCATTTCAGCATTTTTTATATTTTTTTGGTCAGCGTAAAATATTCACTAGGGCAATGGAATGTTCATTTAAACTGAAAGTTTTTCGCAAGTAGCTTATTGTCCCTTTTTTTTTGTAATAATCGAATAAGGTAAGATGATTTGAATCTGCCATTGATTCTGACTCAAAATGTAAAATTAAAATCCAGCACTCAAAGTTATTCGAAGAATCAAATCAACTAGTGTGTACTGGAGTTACAACAATTACTACTACAATTTTACAAAATGTGTAATACAACAAACAGGCAATAAAAAAAACAAGAATAATAAACGTGGTCCACTTTTTTTTTTTTGCTCTAACACATCCCTGTCTTGAGGAACACAAAAAGAATTTTATAAAGTTTAAAAAATAATAAAACAAAGATAAGAAATTACAAAAAAAAAAAAGAAGAAGAAGAAAAATATTATAAGAATTCATAATTTGAATTATGTGAATCATAATAATGTCTGTTGATGACTCCCACCCGAAGTCTATGTGATATATATGAAAATATTTATGCGATAAATCAAAAAGTTAAAAAATGTTTTCTTTTTCTTCTTCTTCTTCTTCTTCTTCTTCTTCTTCTTCTACTTCTATTTTTTTATAGTATTTTATTTCGTCTTCTTCTTATTCTTATTTCGCTTTCTTATTCTTAATTATTTTTTTCATCCATTCGTTCCTATACACTTGTACACACTCACATACACACACACACACATCTATTAAAATTAAAGAAAATTTATATATTGTGAAAATAAATAGGAAGAAGATGATGATGATGATGATGATGCTTATTGTTTAAGGAAAAACTTAAATAAACATACTAATAATTTTCTTTTTTACTTTCAATTTTCATTTGTTTTATTTTCCATTCTTTAGACTTTTGTTTACATAATTTTCATCTTCATTTTTTTTTTTGTTTTTAATAAATGATTTAAATAGAGAGAAGATCTATGAGAATAATTGTTAAGTTTTTGGTGTTAGTTAAGTGGAGACACCTGGTATGTTTTTGGTCGTTGTCCGAAATTTATGGAGAGGAGTCCAGTTTCTTTTTTTTATTTTCTTCTATTTTTTTTTTTAATTTAGAAAAATTTAATAAGGTGATTTTTTTCTATCTTTGTTAATTAGGAAGACTTTAATTAATTATTTAATTAATTATTAATTTAATTTATAGAAATTTAAGATTTTAAAAAAAGTTAAAGACATTCTTGAGAAGTCACCTACGCATGACTTCTTAAAACCATAAAAATTCTCCACATCCATTCTGCTTGTCTTCTTCAACCATTTTCATTATGATTTATATTTTTTCAAATAATAAATTTTCTTCCGTGATTCTTCTTCTTCTATTCTAGTTTTATTTTTTTTTTTTAGTTTATTTTATTTTTTTTTTCTTTCCAACATTTTCGCTTTTGTTTGTTTGTTTTTCCTTCGTTTTGTCTAATTTAAATTTTTTAATAAATTTAAAGAAAAAGAATAAAAATGTTTTTTTTTTTTTTTGATTTGTGACTTTTTCCTCTTTCCATAAAAATCCAAAAGTATCCCAACAACAACAACAAAAATTTACTTCAATAAAATCCGATATAAAAATTTAAATGAAGTTCAGAGAGAAATATTTTTTTTTTTTTGTTATTAAATTTTGGTGTGCTTATAAAATGATTAAATAGAATTTTTCGTGTAAGAAATTGTAATTGTTTTTTATGTTGAATAAAATTAAAAACAAAACAAAAAATGAAACTTAACAATAATTAAATTTTGTTTAGAAAATTCAAAACAAAAATTAAAGTTGATTTATGAAGCATAAAATCATTTTTTACTCCTTTCATTTTAATCTTTTTATTTTATTTTCTTTACTTTCTTAATTGTTTGTGGTTCCTTTTATTTATCTTATTATGTATTTATTGTTAGTAGATCCAGATGACCAGAAATTTTCTATTTTACAATTAAAAAAAAAAAACACAAAGCCAAAGAAACAAAAAAGTTGAAAAAAAGTGTAGGCACAACGACCTTTAATAAAATAGAGTACACTCTATTTGTGTTGTCATCAGGTCTATTAATCTCAAATCCATTTAATTTTTCTTCTTCTTCTTCATCATCATTTTTCTTTTCTTTTTTTTTTTTTACAAAAACAAAAATACAAAAAAAAAACTTCTTATAAAATATTTATGTAGAAAAGTTTTTTACTTTTCTTTCATCTTATTCTTTTAACCAAAATATGTTAGGAATACAACCACCAAAATTTCTTCTATTTTACTTCTGATTTTCATTTGAATATAAACATATAGGAAAAGTGAAAATTATATACAAGAAAATATTGTACATGTACGCTGAGATGATTATACTTAGTCAACGTCATTATTATCAGGTAAATTGAGGTAAGATTATGGAAAGAGATGAAAATATAATTAGTGATTGATTAATGATTTCTTAGAAAGACTTACTAAAACGATTTGTTTATAATAATTTTTTCTTAAAATACATGATTAGATCATTGCAAGTATTTTGTATGATTGGAGCAAATGCTATAAGAAATGGGTTGAACTTTTAACACAAATATTTTCTTGAATGAATTTTTGTTTAAACATTAAAATCATCAATTTAATTTCTTTCTGATGAAAAGAAAATTAAACTCTTGCTGATTAGAAACAAAAACGTGTTGTTTTTGTAAAGACTTCCTACATTCTGTTCTGTTTTCAATAAAAGTCAATCAAAAATTATTAAATAATAAATTTCATCTCATTATTTATAGACTAAAAAAAAGTAAAAAGAAAACTCTCTTAATTAATCTTAAAACATTTTTTAAACGTGAGAAATAGGTTAGAATTATATACGACACAAGGAAGAGAGAAAACTAACAGAGAAAAAAAAATGTATAGTCGGGAACAGTTTTTTTTTTCTTTCTTTCTTTCTTTCTGCCTTAATTAATTTATGAGATGTTTTGTATATTTGTGGAAGATGATCGTAGTAAATACAGTGGAGTGTTTTATAAAAATTAAATCGGGGTACATACGACATAAATGATTTTCTAAAGAATTTAATGTATAGAAATCTTTTTGTTTCTGTCTAATCAATTGGTCAGTTAATCATCTACATTCTACAAAAAAAATTAGTTAGAATATTATGAGGGGAAAATTGTATTTATTTTCTTTCTTAAATTAATTTAAGAATTTGTATACTCTAATAAATATACTTTTTTTTTACTGCGATCACTTTAAAAATTGAGTTTAATTTAAAATGTAGAGTAAATCGAATCTAAACCACCACACTTAATTGGGTCAAATTAAATTGATTCAGGTCACAGAGGGAAATTAAAAAAAAAAATAATAAGAAAATGTAAAAATTTAAAATAAAAATTAATGAAAAACAACTCACTCTTCATTGGTGTCATTATCCCTAAATCCTTTCGCAAATGGATTACTTGAAATTTTTAATTGTGTCACCTGTAATAAAAATTTATAAAAGAAAAATTATTTGAGATAAAATTAAAATAAAAATAAAAGTGAATTTATCCAAAATGAAAAAAAAAAAAAAGAAGAAAAATGATAAAGATGAAGATGAAGAAAATAAAGAATCTCTACAAGATTTCTCATAAACTATAAAAGAAATATACAAAAATATAATTCGAATCTCATAAATTTCATTTATTGTGTGAGGTTTTTTTTTTCTTTTCTGTTTTTTTTTTCTTAAAATTTTCTCTTAGATTTTTCTTCTTCTTCTTCTTCTTTAATTTTTTAATTTACAACAAAAAAAAAACAAGAGCAACAACAACAATAATAAAAAAAATGTAGAAAATAAATAAACGAACAAAATTAAAAATATCAAAACACGGCAATAAATTGATCCCAAGAGGAAGAACCGTCAGTGTCTTTGCGCCTTTTGACACTTCTGTCGCGTCTTCATTTTTTTTTTAATATATTTTTCTTCTTCTTCTTCTTCTTTATCTTTCTCTTTTAACATTTTCTTCAGCTATTTTTTTTCCTCTCGTCTTTTTAATTTAAAACTTTTTTTTTTTTGTTTTTGTTTTGAGTTCGCGTAAATAATTTAGTATGCCCTAATATCTGTCACATCATCCGGACGACTTTATAATATTTATTATTACTAAAATGTCCATTCTACTATCATCAAAAATGATGATGATGATGATGATGATAATTGTAATATGAAAAAAAAAAAAACAGAAGAAACTGGATGGTAAAAAAACTGTTTGAAATTTTGAAATTTATGTTAAAAAATTTTTTTTTATTTTTTTACGAAAAATGAAAAAAAAAATGATGTTCCTCGCGCACAAATAAATTGTTTTATTTCTTTTTTCATCTTCATCTTTTTATTACTAAAGAATGAATGCGTGAAAATGTGTCTTTCGCTAACTTACCCTCTGATTTTGGTAAGCTGTAACGGCTGTGAATGAGGTTTCTGGAAATACAAATGTCCTAAAATGGTGTTCCTCTTTATCTTTTGGATTTGGTGGAAGATATACGATATGACATCTTGGCTGATATCGATGCATTGAATTCAGAATTATCTGTATTGTGAAAGTATGAAAATGGATTTATAATTGAAGCTTAGAAAGAAAATTTGAAAGAATCTTAATTGTTCCACATTTATTTAGAAAGTCACAGTAGTGTCGGTTACAAGTTTGAAGAGGAAGTGAAATAAAAAACAAATACTCACATGTCCATTATCGTCTAATTGATTATTTGTTAATTTCACTTTATCAAATGAAACTGTTTGTTTCATCCAAGTTGCACCAGATGCTGGTGAATCTGGATGAAGATGATGTCTAGGTGGTGAAATAGGATCTGCTTTACCAGCAACTGCCCAACTCGATCTTTTTTTTTTATAACATATAAATATTATTGTATGACTCGATCAACAATACTGAATTAAATAAACTTACGCATGAAAATTGTATCGATATCTTTTGTCATCAACTGGCGTAAAATTAAGTACCATCATATACATGGCTTGTGGATCAAGTCCCATAATTCGCACCTGAAATGTTGGAAACATACGACGTCCCGATTTTGTTACAATCATTTCAGTACCATGTTCATGAAATCGATCCCAAAGTTGCTTTGTTTCTAAAATAATGTGTGCAGAAACTAAAGCTGGATGAATTGGACGTGGCTAAGTAATAAAATGTAATCAGTAAATAATCAATTGAACTCGTGTCGTGTAAGGTGTTTACCTCAATAAGATCAATCTTATTCCCTTTTATTGTTTGATTATTATTTTCTGTTGCCTCCATATCTGAATCATTACCACTACCAGAACTGTTACTCTCCTCTGTTAATTTCATACCATTATCAATTTGATCTAATGGTTTATATGAAATTCTGTCCTTTCCTGCAGTTAATAAACAAGCTGTAATGACAAAGTATAAGATTTTTCACATCACACGCAGCAAAAAAAAAAAAAAAGAATTGGAGTCAATAATATTTAGCGCATTTATATAAAAATGTGTATTTATTTTCATATAACCAGATGGTGACGAATATCTAACACATATACCAGTATACATTCCTACTATTTTCTGTTCTCTTCTTCTTCTTTATTTTTTATCTATTTAATTCAGAAAAATCTATTAAAATCTTAAAAAAAAAACTATTTTTCTTCTTTTTCATTTGTAACTGTTTTATTCTTGTTCTTTTTTTTTTGCGCGCTCTCATCAAAAATATCAAAAGAATTAAAGAAATTTGACTGTTTATATCTCATCACATTGCTTCTATAATAACGAACAATTTCACTATCATCTCTAATATAGAATTTTCTCTGTTGACGGCGGCGGCGGCCTTTATTTTTCTCCTCATTTCTTCTTCTTCTTCATTTTCTACTTATTCTTTTTATTCCACATCTACTTCTTTATCTTCTTCTTATTATATATTTAATTTAGAGCAAAAGAAGAAGATGAAAAAAAAAAAAAGAAAACAAAAACAAGTCAAAGTGGATTTAAATTGTCATGCATGGATTATCAGTTGAAAATATATTGGAGTTTAATTGGGAATCATAAGGATTATCATAAGATATTTCATAATTATAGTAAAACAGAAAATGAAAGAGAATACGAAATAGGTGTTGGAAGAGAAAGGGAAAGTTTAAAGTAAAGAAAAAAAAATGTGTCATTTATATGTTTTTTTTTGTGGTTTTTGTGTTGTGTTTTTTTTTTCTTTCTTTAATATGAATTGCCGCTCGTACAAAATTCTTTATGTCTGAAGTTTGACTGTAGAAATTTTTTTAAAAACAGAAACAAAAAAAAACACACAAACACAAGGAAAAATAAAAGAAAAATTAAATAAATGAAAAGAAACAATCACAAATTTGTCTCCTCCACCCCAAGTGCTTAAGAAGTAATTTATCAGTCAAGTCGTATATGACGTGAGACTTGAGTTCCAGTGAGAGAGAAAAACTAAATATCGCGTGCACCAAATATTATTATCCGGGAAAAAAGTGAAAAAGAAAATAAATAAATATATGCTGTCACAACATTTTTTGATTTATTCGGAATTCAAGTGACTATTTGTAAGAAGATCAACGACTAAAATATATGCATTGCTAGACTTCCAATACAGGCCAGACAAACATTTTTTTTTCAGCTTCACTATATGTAGCTGATGGCAACATGATCCTTAATTTTTTTGTATTTTCGTTCTAAACTCTAAGCTAACTAGAAGATTAAAAGGACTCAATCATTGTCTTTCCTTAATTATAAATCAAAAGTCTCTTTAAATTTCAATAGAAATATTAGAGAACCAATTTTGTGTAAAAAGATTTTTATGTCAAATTCTATTAGAAAATCAATAAGTTTATTACTGGAGGGTAGTAGAGAAAGAACAGATCCATTTTAATTGAAACATGATATGATTGCATGGATCAAAATATCTTGTCAATTATAAAACTCAGATTTTGTTTCAATAATGAACATATTCTATTCGATTCAACTGAAATTAAATACGATGACAATTCTATCTGTAATTAGTTGATTAAGAAAATTCATCTCTGTATTTCACTACTTCTAAAATGGACAACGATCTTATAAATATAAACAATAATTAAAATGTAAATATAAGATACAACTGAAAATCCCTTTTTTTTTTGGAAATATTTTTCATTTAAAAATTTTCCTTCAAAAACAATAAATTTTACATTTTAAAATAAGAAGACCGCGAATAAAACAAAAAATACAAATGAAACTGTTTACATTTTGTATTCATTGCATGAGAAAATTTATTTGACAGAAATAAATCATAGTGCGACTTTAAGTAAGAAACAGTAAAATGCAAATAAAAAGAAGATAAGGAGAATTTCTATAAGGAATTGTGAAGCAAAAGAAAAAAAAAATGAATGCAAAAAACATGAACATTCAACAACAATTAGTTCAACTTAATTTCATATACAACAAAAAATCTGGTTGATGTTAGGGGAAAAGGGAGAATTGATGATGACGAATTTGTATACAGAATATAATTTATTCAACATTTTATTTGTTTTCTGTATTCATTTATAAATTTTGAAAGAAAAATTAAATAAATTGTGTATAAGAATAAAAATAAAGAAACAATAGACCGATGCTCTTTGCCTAATTACTATTTGAGATTTGTCTCTGCTACACCAGAAGGACTTTGTAGTTGTTTGTACTTGACGTATACACAAAAAAAAATTGTAAAAGAAAATAAACGCAAGTAAAATTTGGGAAATTTATTTTGACATAAGAAAAAAATATACCCAGCCACAGATTAGTTCGACTCAAATAGCAATGTCTTGTAACTAACAATTAATGGCATTCCAACATACAAGAGGTCAATGCAATACTAAATACAGACAGACTATTCTTATATATTTTATTTTTGTTCCTTTTAACTTTAAAATCTATTCGTAAGACGTTTCAAGAAATAATTATAAGGGACTGACTTATCAAGAATAGACAATGATTCCAATTTAGATATTTTCTTCTCGTAATCTTGTTCTTTATTCTAAACACTTTTCTTTTCAATTGAATTGTACTGTATGTAACTATTTATTCTGTTCCTTTACTATTTATTGATGAAATTACAATTTAACGATCGTAGAAAATAAACAACAAAACAAAAAAAAAACTAAAAATTTAACGAACTAAAATCCAATTAGAAATTGCAACTGTGTCAGGCTAATTTTGATTGTAAGGTGAGTATGACATGCTGTCAGTATATCATCAAAGAAAATTAAAATCCAAAAATAAATCGAAATTTAAAAAAAAGAAAGAAAAAATGAAAAAAATTCTTCATTCTTTTTATTCTTCAATGACTTTTTTTTTGTTCGCAAGAAATTTTTCGCCAAAGAAAAAATTTGTGCTGTTTTTCTTATTTTATTTGACTATTTTGGAATTGAATGAATGAGATATTTCTCACCTTCCATCTGTTTCATTGGACTTATTCCACTATAATTTGTTATCCAATTATCAGAACCATAATAACACTCATTAGTTACACTTAACATATTAACACTAGTGTCCAAATTACTTATATTTGTTGATCCGTCGGTTAGGATTGTTCCTCTTTGGTATTCAATATGATGCATAATTTATTTGTATTGTTTTTATTGTTGAAACGTCTGTTTTACAATTCTTAGATCTTCAATTGTTTATATTTTCAAGTTTATTCAGTTTTTGTTTTCTCCCGTTTTCCTTAATTTTCTTTTTTTATTTATTTTTAATTCACATTTTTCACACGCACTTAAACATTTTTCTTTCTTAAATGGATTTTCAATGAAAATCAAAAACTAAAAACACAACAAATACACGAATTGAATGAAAAACATAAAGATCGCGATCTCGCTTAAAACTTCACATCACGTAATAAAAATTACACAAAACGGAAATCTTTACTTTATTTTTTTCTTTAAGTCCAATTTGATTGTTGATTGAAAGAAATGTTAAGCAAAGAAATAAATAAAGGAAGAATTGAAAGATCAACAACAACAACAAATGATGATAATAATAATAGTAGCAATAATAACAATAATAATAATAATAATAATATTAAGTGAAACAACGAGGAAATACACACACACACACAAAAGAAAAAACAAATAAAAATAAAAAAAAAATAAAACCAAAATATTTTTGTTTGTTAAAGAAAATTTTCACGGTTAAAGAAAATTTTCATCACCTAATTGTCTCGCACTTTTGCCTTTAACAAATACAATAAACGTAACAATCCAGACATTACACCAAACAAAAATACACTACTTTTTTGTGTTTGCTTTTCTTCCTCTTCTTTTATTTTTTTCCTTTTTTTTTTCTTCTTGAAACGATAATTAAACTTTCAACCGGTAGCAAAGATTATCCCACTTCTGTACACAACAAACTTCTGTTTAAAATCAAAAAAGAAGTTTTAAAGAAAAAAAAATAAAGAAACAAAAACAATTTTCATTTTTCTTTTTGGTATCATCATAAAGTCAAGCATCATGATCATGATGATGATGATCATCATCAATATAGTCACAACATCCCAGTTATTCTGTATCATTTCTATAAGTATGAAACGATCGACATGATCATAGTACGAATGAGATAGATAATCTACTTAATAGTTTACACACGGATTCTGTAATTTATTCTCAGTCAACCCACTGAAATCACTATTCTTAGTTTAATGATTTTTTAATGTGATCTAAAGATAAAAGAAGATGTGATTTACAGAAGATGAAATTATATTTTTTGTAAAAATTAAGAAAATAAAAATTATAGAATCCTTAAAGAAAAGATGTTTCTTAAACATATTTATAAACATACAGTAAAGGCGTTACTTTAAGATGACAAACCCCTCATTTTTACATCTTTAGAAAGTGATCTTCTTTTAGTATATAATATAATACAAATGGACCAATGATTTTTTACCCGTCAATCTGCTCATCTTCTTCTCAACTACTAATATTTTCATCTTCTTATATTTATTTTCTTATTTATAAATGAAAGAAGAATCAGAAGATAATGATGCGACAAATAAAATTTTAAATAATATTCAATTATAATTTTTCTTCAATATTTAAAACAAAACAAACAAAAAAAAAAACCCCCTTTTTTTTATATAAGAAATTAGACGATGATTGAAAAGAATTTCTGTTGAGTATATATCTGTGATATGGTGTGACGTCATTTAATCGGTTATCACTTAGAATTTTTTTCTTAACGAGTAATTTTTTTTTATTTTTTTTGTTTTTGCTAAAGACAAGAAAGAAAAAAACACAAATCAACTCAAATTACATAAAAGATATTTAGGAAATTCGGAACAGGAAAAATGGTGTGAAGAAAGAAATGAAGAATAATTAACCTTGGTAAAAATGTTGCATTACTGATTCATTATTTGTTTGTTGTTGTATTTTGAAATTGAAACGCCAATTTTGTGTCAAATGAAAATTCATAAATACACTTCAATTTCTTTCAACAAATAACAATTAAAAAAAATTAAACTAATAAAGTCTAAGTCAATTTATGTTGTAATTGAATCTTTTTATTTGTTTTATTTTGTACCTACCTTATTTTTTTTTTGTATACATTTCGTCAATAATGACAGATACAGAGACGATACTAAATTCTATGGGACTTTAAATTCCATAGAAAATCTGTTTGTCCATTGATTTACCTACAACTTCTTGTTGAATAAGAAGTTTTTCTGGATGACCGTGAAAATTATTAATCGATTAATCCGGTTCCTTTAAACATCCGCTTGTCTTAGTGGAAATAGTACAGACTCTCATCAATATAGAGTATACCGAGTCTCATGTAATAATTTTTCCACATCTCTTAAATGACTTTAGCAAATTTTAATTTAATACAAATTATTAAATCAGATCAAACCATATTCCTCATTACATCACTGCAAAACACACATGCTTACATTAGATGAATTATTTTCATTTTAATATTATAAATTTTATTTCTATATAATTTTTTCTAAAGTGTTTTTGTTTTTGTATTTATCTTATCGCGCATTTATTTATTTTGTTACAATTTTTTTTTCTTTTTTTTTGATGATACATAGATAATGTTATATATACTCGTTGGTATAAACACAAGTATATAGAATTACCTTATATATATATCATACAACAACAAAATATTTAATCTAAAATAATAAATATGTATTTACGAAAAACCTTCAGAATTTATTCTACATAGTTACATTAAAATTCTTAATAAACAAGACCACAAAATACAATTGAATTGATTTTACATATATACAGAAAAAAATGACGGAAACTTTTAATTTTTATATTAAAGATAATTATAAAAAAAAAAATTTTCATAAAAAAAAAAATTGATTATCAAAATGATTATTTACTAAAAATAAAATTACAATTGATTCGCACATTTATTTTCTCAAAACAACAATTATTTATATTTATGCTTTATTTGATTTATAGAATTGATTCGTTATTTTACTGTCTTATCTTTATATTGTCTGAATTGAAAATTAATGTGAAACAAAATTATAGATTGAAATCGAAATATATTTGTCTTAATAATAATTTAAATCGATCTAATTATTCCCTAAGTCTCATCGTGTACCATTATAATGAATATTTCTCCTATAAATGATACCATGAGATTTTCAAATTTCCTGTTGCCAACATAAGAATGAAATGTATAAAGATACAATCTAATAATCTTAGCCATAAGCATACAAAATTTAAATGGTTCGTTTAAATGAATCATTAAAGAATTAAAGAATGAGATTTTTAACGTGACTAAATATAATTTTAAACGTGTAACATTTTACTAAAAAATTTACCACACCCCTCTTCACCCACAAATTAATTAATTAAAGATTATGTCATGCATTCAATTAATAAACATATAATTTCTAATAGTCGTCATTTAATTAATAAACACGCACAATCCTTCATAATATCCAATATTTAGCCAAATAAATATTTTTAGATTTTTAGATTTTTAGAAGAAAAAAAAAATTTATTTCGTAAAATCATATTTTTATGATATTTGCGTTCTGTTCAGTTATGAAATTCCTGTAGAAGATGTTACACATATAAAAGACTCTGACGACGACATTAAAATTAAGAAATGATTTGAATTAATAAATGAATGATGAAGAAAAAAAACAAATGTTATTGTATGCGATTTTATTGAATTTATAAAAATTTGTCCCTATAATAAATTTTTTGTTTAATGAACCGCATATGTTACATATGGACATTTTGTTATCAGTTAGACAATGCATATCTTAATTTTGGTATAGGGTTTACTACAAATGTGCCCTTTCCCCATTTTTACCTTTTTGTTTTTTCATATTTAACCAGTTCAATTCATTATTATTGATTTTGCAATGTCAAAAAATTTTGTTGAGTTGAGTTACCTACCCTAAAATTTATAAAATGTTGATTTAAGAAGGGAAACTATAGAATTATGTTTATCAGTTTACCTAGAATAAATAAATATTTAACGGTTCAGTTACTGAAATCACGCATAAACCAATTTTTTGCTATCAACATTTTTCTGCAAAATTACAAGAATATGTAAAATTGTCCGTATCTGAATTTAAACAAAATCCAGATCAATTCATTAAATTAAATTTCATTCAATAATATTCATTTAGTTTCTCATAATTAAAATCACTTAGAAACAAAAATAATCAACTTTATAATAATTGTTGACTCAAACTTGAATAATTCCTATTTTCGTAGACGTTACAAATAATAAATATTAATTCTATAATTCTCATTAAAAAAAAAAAAAAAACCAAAAGCTAAAACCCAAAAAATAAAAAAAAACAAAGCACACACACACACACATATAAATCTTTTTTCTTTTCTGTAGAATTTATTATTACGTTTTACTTAGTTTTTTTAGATTATTGTTGGTAGATTTTTTTTTTTTTCTTTTGGTATTTTTTTTTTGTAGGTACAGTTTTATTTTTTTTTATTGATAAAATTAAAAAGACACTTTGATTGTCAATAAGTCATATTTTACGAAGAATACTTTACATTGTTTATTTTATTATTTATTTAAAAAAAAAACGTTGAGGTTTAACAAGAATAAATATTCGATTCCATTATACAGTTTTTTTTTTCTTCTTTCTATCGAAATCATTTTTTATTCCAACTTGATTTTCTTCTTTTTGTTGTTGTTGTTATGTATGAGTTTTTTTTCTTCTTCTTTTACTTTGGGGGGGGGGGAGACCTATGTGGTTGGGTGGGAAATTTGGAAGGGGGGTGGGGAAAGATTAGTAATAAGTATACAACGAAAATAATCAATATCCTCTTTTATTTATTTTTTTTTTCTCTAAATACAAAATCAAGTTTGTACACGGAAATGAAATTATATTCTATGAAAGTGTATTATGTATGAGATTACACACACACACATACACACACACAAACATATAAACATATATAAACATATACTGTAACATGTTAAACAAACAAAAAGGTAAGTTACCACTAAATACGTCAAACAAACAAACAAAAAAAAACGTCCATGAAAAAACGAAAATTTTCAAAAAAAAAAATGAGGATGATTTCCCATACAATTTCCTAAATGGAAGAGAAAAAAAAATCAAATAGATTAGAAATTTTCTGTTAGTTATCGGAACACCGGCTTTATTCTAATAATAATTTAAAGTTATATAAAAGTAACAGAAAAATTTAATATTTAATTTAAGATAACGATAAGATATTAAGCAGTTGAACTAATATACACAAAATTTGTGTTCTTTTTTTTTTTTTTTCTTCTTTTTGTCTCATTCCACCATTTACCATTTTTATACAAATTTAATATTTTTTTTCCTTGTTTTTTTTTTTCTGTTCTGTTATCTTGGTTTTTCATTATTTTATTATAAATTTTTTTTTTTTTTTGCGCTTAACTATGGCATTTTAAAAACGACGCCACAATTATCAGTTGCTTCTTAGACTTTGTTACGATTGTTTTAAAAAATTAAAATCATTTTTTTCTATCAAGAAAAAATAAAAATTAAAAAATAAATAAAGTTACCTAATTTTATTAGATCAAAAAAGAAAAAGTTAAAACCAAAAAAAAAGAAAAAATTAATAATACAAAATGAATTCAAAACTAATTGCCGGATTATTTATAATTTCATCTATATTTGGATTATCAGTATCACAATCAGCATGTAATTATTTTTCTTCTTTTTTTCTCAAATATATTTTTATTAAAAGTGTGAAATTTCGTGTCCTGCCCTTATCTAATATTATCATATTGTTGTCTTTAATGAAGTTTGATCTTTTATAATCATGTGATGTGTGCGAGTACAAATTATTTTTTATTATTTTCACTTTTTGAAATTTTTATCTAAAATTACTGAAAATGTAAAAAAATCGTAAAGCTACGATAATTAACTTTATATGTGATTAAATATAATTAAATGTTGAAGAGTTAAGGCTTTGTTCGTTAAATCAGCCATTCTCAAACTTTCTTTAAAAGTAAATCCTTTAATTCCTTTCCTTATGGCATTCTTCACTTAATTATAATTTCCGTTAAAATAAAAGTAAACTAGCATATGGAAAATAGTTCAGACCCATTTGGGGTAAGGCGTCACAGTTTGAGATTATACGACATACATATTACGTCATTCATTATGAGCCAGATGACTCATTTTGGGCACACCTAATTCAATGGATTTTTTTCTATAATTCTCTTTATTAAAATTCTTCTTTTTTTTCCATGTTTTCAGCAAATTGTGTTCAATGTGATTCTGGAAGTGATGTTAACTGCCTCTCAGCTCCAGATAGTATTACGGGCACACCCTGCCCACCTTCAGCTCATAATAGTACATGTTTTTCACGTATTTTAGATGGGCGTGTAGTTAGAGGATGTTATGGACAACTTCAAGATTCGGAACAATCACAATGTACTTCTGATAATTATTGTTCAAAATGTGTGATTAACAGTAGTTTCAAGCCTTGTAATGATGCTGTAAGTATTCCATATGTGGATTAACAAATCCAAATAAAATAATATTTACTTCGGCAAACAGGATGTCATCTTTATTCCACTAATTTATTAACGATAATCATTTTTTTTACAGGTTTTTCCAGATCATCGTATACGTTGTCATCAATGTAATGGAAATTCTGAATCCTCATGTGCAAGAACACAAAATGATGGACCAACAATGTGTCTTAAATTTGTTGCAAATGAAACTTGTTTCATTAAACGTGAAGAAAATAATCAAGTAACTCGTGGATGCCTTAGTGACAATATTGATTGTGCATCAAAGGGAAAATGTTATGTGTGTAATATATTGGGTTGTAACAGTGTTGAATTTAACAGTACTGAAGTTCCAACATTCAAAAATACTGCATCAACACAAGTGTGCTCTCTTTTGTTAGCCGTTGCTGGTCTTTTATTTATTAGTTTCAATAATATTTAAGATTTTTAAAAAACAAAAGAAAAAAATATGTAAGAAAATTTAGAGAAAAATGAAAAAAAAAATTTAAATAAAATAAAATGATTTGTTAAAATTCAACTTTTTTTTGTGGTTGTTGTTTGTTTTGTTTTTTTTTTTTAAAAAAAAAAAATCATTATTTTTTTTATCATCGCTGACACATAAATTTACCTTTAATATGTACTTAATTTTATATTTAAATCTTTTTCCAATAAAAATGTTCATACTTCATTCTTTCTGTTTTCTTTTTTTTTTTTTGTATTCTGATTCAATAAAAAATGGATTCCCTTTTAAGGAGAAAAAAAAGTAATATTTTATTTTGTGAATTTTATTTGTTTTTGATTGTTATAAAATTTTCCTCAATAAATTTTTGAATTTTAAATGATTTTTATATAGACATTGGCACACTATCGACTTTGTATCGACTCTCTTGTTGACTCATATTTATTAAGTAAATTGTTGAAGTATAGAAAAAATAGGAAAAAAAAAACGTAAACAATTAACGGAAAATGTGAAAACCATAATATAAAATAAATAGATTTATTTTCCATATGGATTTTAAGAGCGTTTAAATATCTACTGACAAAATGCCAAAAAAATATTAAACAAAAAGAGAAGAAGAAGAAGAAAAGAAATACACATCAGAATAATAATCGTCGTTATATGGATCTGGAAAATTGAAAGTGATGACACAAATTTAAAGAGATTTGTCTCTTCCATTACACAAATGAAAAAATAAAATAAAAATCATTGACGTCGTCAGTTATTTGTGTTCTGTAAAAAATTCAAAATACAATTGAAATGATCTATGGACATCTAATCTAATCAAAAGACAATTATTTTTATCATAGTGGGTAATATGTGTGAGTACGACTTATCGGTTTTATAACCTTTTGTAAATTATAAAGTTTGAAAGTAAAATTTGTTTCAGATAAAACCATTTCTACTTCCCATATTATTGAACATTTTTACGAACAGACTAATCACAATTTAATTTAAAAACACAAGGATTTATTAATTGGCAGTACTTATTACACATTTTTTAACGTACATCTACGTCACTGACTTTACAATTTCAATAACTAATGACGAATATAATGTCTCCACTCTGTTTTACTGACTCATCCCCCATTTATATTTTCTTCTTAAATAATAATATTAATAAAATTTCATCTTGTTGCAAGTTTTTTTTGTCTTTTTAGTTCTTGTGTCTTTTTTTTTTTTTAATATCAGGAAAAAAAAAAACAAACTGGAAGCATAAACAGACAAAACACATACACAGTCAAGTCATATAGTCACAACAGTTACAAGAGGAGATCATGAGTCGATGAATGATTTAAAATAAAATAAGAAAAAACGGAAATGCGGAGACAATTTCAAATGTCAACATACAGTTGACTTTTATGATTTTAAACATTAATTTCAAAACTTTCTTTATTTCTTTTCATTTTTCTCTTTTATATAGAAAAATCTTTCAATATTTATATTATAGGGTGAATATATTTAACTTCCTGTATGTTGTTATTCTTATCACTCTTTCTCACTCTCTCTTTATAGTCTGTTGTTTTTGTCTTTTTATTTATTTTTTATTATAATTTCATTATTGACTTTATTATTATTGTTTCTTTTGTTGTTTTTTATTCTTTTACTTTCATATTATTTCAACACCTTATGATCAAACTAACCTTATTATTTATTATTAATGTTCCATAAATCTACTAAATCCAAAACCAAAATAATATTATCCACAAATATTACAAGATCGTCCTAAAAAAAAAACAAAATAAAAAATTTCAATATTTTCTGTTTTCTTTGCAATTTTTTTTTTTTAAACAGACAAACAGGCCAGGTCAGATTATTTTCTTTTACACAACACACACACACACAAACAATTTTTATTTTTTTTAATAATATTCAGCAATTTCTTTGTTTATGATTTTGGAATTATTTTTTTTGTCAAAATAAAAATTGTTTCGATTTTTCATTTGTTTTTTTTTTTTTTAATTCAATTTTTAATTTTCTAAAGAAATTTCGTTTTTTTTTTCTTTTCGTTTCATTTATTATTGTTGTTATTATTATTATTTTGTGTACTTTATCTTTTCATAAAATTAAATTAAATTTGGTGTGTTTTGTTTCAAATGATCATGAAGAATATTTTTAAGTTAATTTTGGTATTTGTGGTTAGTTTATAATTGTTTCATTTTTAATTTTTCATATTAATTTTTTTTTTCTCTTTAAATCATTGGAAAATTTTCTATTTTTAATAAAATTACATAAAAAAAAAAAAATAGAAGAAGAACAAAATGTTAAAATTTGATAAATTTAAATTAATTTTATTGAATATTTTAATTTTTATTTTTATGATTTTTTTAATTGTGACAATTTTCTTTGTGATGGTTAATAAATATAAATTTTTGCTTTTTAAAATTAAAAATAATTAAAAATTTTGTTCATTTCTAAAAGTTGATAATTTATTTTTTTAAGGTTTTCAATTTTAAATCGGAAGGAATTTTATTGCATAATGCAAAGGATAATGGTAAACTTCTTGGACAGAATAATATTCTTGGAAGTGAGTTAATATTTTTTTTATTTTTGTGCACAATAATTAATCATTTTATTTATACTAAAACGTTGTAATATTCTTTAATTTTTTAGTTAAACCATTGCCTCCAATAGAGATTAAAAATTCTATATTAACAATTCCGGAATTTAAAAAACCCATTAATAAATCACCATTATTGTTACAAAAAAGAAATTTTCATGCAAAATTTAATACAAATAATATTAAGTCTGTTAATAATTTAATTGATGAACAGCCAAAGTTAAGTGGGAATTATTTTATTCCAAAGTCTCAGAATATAAAGGAAGTTAATCAAATTTTTCATAAAGAAAAATCAAATGTTCCAGTTTATCCTCTTTTATCAGTTAATAAAGATAATGATGAAAAACTATTGGCAGTGGATGCAACCGGAGCACAAGTTAAAATATCTCAGAATGAACCAATTGCTTCCGGAAATTCCCACCCACTGACTAGGAATGACAATACGAAAATAATTGAACTCCACGCATATCCAGAAGAAAATCCAGTAATTGGAATAACAGCAACACAAGTTAATAATTCTCATTCTTCAATAGGTCAAGAAAATGATGACATTCATGTATTGGAATTACATGCACATCCAGAACAAAATTCAATTGTTGGAATTGTAACCGGAGCAAATATAAATATTGAAAAATCAGAAGAAAATTGTATCCCAACAGAATTACCTGACTGCGATATTACCTCAAATAATAGTCCCACTATTATAACAGGCAATCTGGAAATACCAGATATTCAAGAATATGAATCACAAATAAAAGATCAAGAAGATGGTTTCATGTTTTTAACTTCTGATGACAATGTAGCAATTGATCCTATATTAGGCAATTCGAATAAAAATGACAAGTCTGAAAGAACTCTAAATGAAAATATTGAAATTATTACTGATCAATTGTTAGAGGCCTTAAATTCAACTCTGAAGCCAGAAGCTAATACAAATACGAAAGCATCAAAAAACTCTAAGCGATCAATTGAAGAATTAAATAGTTTTGATGCTCCTATTCGAAATTCAAAATACAAAAAACCAGCATTTGTTGAAAAGTTAGAGAATGAATCTTCTGCTGAAAAAGCAGTAAGAATAAATAAAGGAATTCAAAAATTAATGAATTTTGTTAGTATTGTTGGTCATGTCGATTCTTATTTAACTGCTAGATTAAGAACAGCAGTTAAAAGTTTAGCCCGTTCACTTGATCATGAGGACTAAGAAAAAATTAAATAAATTCAGAAATTCATTCTTTTTCTAAATATTTATATCGTAGATTTTTTACTAATCAACTATATTTTGTATTTTTTTATATAAACAAATTTTGTAAATAAAAAGATAAAACAATTACTTGATTTGTTAATTATTTTATATAAATAATTGTGCTTATTCTCAGTTTTTTTTTTAAATTTTCGCATTTTTCAGTTTATTTATAACTTTCTGAAACTTTCTATAACTTTCTAATATTCTATAGCCTTTATTTGTTTGAAATTCTCTTCTATTTTTAAGCATCCAGTATTGCTCCTAGTACGATTGCAGGAGAAAGACTTCTGTGGAAAAATGCTGAAAAAAAGGAAATAAAAAAGAAAATTTCTGATGCAATGAATGAAATTATTCCTCATCGTAATAGTATGAGTATGTAAATCCTGGAATGTTCCTTCTCGGCAAACATATACCTAAAGCCACTAGGCTTTTAAAAAAACCGTCAAAGTATTTTTCAAATTAAAAAAACAATTTATCACTAGATGGCGGCACTAATAAACGGTTCAGTAACAATGTTGTTGTTTTTCAGTTCAATTGTAAATTGCTTTGATACATAAAAATGTATCCATGCAACAAAAACAAAACAAATAAAAAGAAACGTCAAGACGTCACAAGATTATTTTGTGGTAGATTAATTTTTTGGATTTTTCTGCTGATTAAAAGGTAAAAAATATTATTAGTATAAAGTTATTTTTAATTGTAATCTAGTGTACTTTGTTTAATGTAAAAATTGTACTTTTAATATGAAAACTTTCACTTATTAGAACAAAAAGAAAATGGACCTACATTACGATGAAAATATTCTTTCAAATCCATTCTTTCAACAACTCCAATTGGATCATGCTATTTTATTAGAAACATCACCATTAGAAAATTGGAAAATTTGTGTACCACGAAAAAATTGTATTAAAGACTTTACAATTTTACACGATCCAGAGTACTTGCTTGCACATATCTTAGTTTCACATCCAGAATTACCAGAAACACAATTTTCTAATTTGATCGGAAAGACGGTGAAATTATTTGATAAAAAATTGTATGTAAGTGAATCATCGTCATCCGGTTGGGGTGAAACAGAAGTTAATATATTATTTGAAGAAATATTTTATACAAAAGATTTTTTAAAATATAAAATTTGGTGTATAGATGAACCACTTATAACAAAAAAACAAGAAGAATTTCAAATGAAATCTGACGAGAATACAATAAATTTGTATATTATAAATAATTTAAGAGATGCAATGAATTTAATATGGAATGAAACAAAATCAAAAACAATTTTCAGAAAAATTGAAACAAGTATAAATAATTTTATGAGAACAAAATTAAAACGTACTGGTGAATATAATTTAGAAATATTAAAGAAAAATACAAATGCATTATTTATTCAATGTCTTGATATTGTTAAAACAATACGACCATTAAATAAGAAATGTAAACAGGAACCATATTTTTTAAGTAATGTTAAAATTGCTGTTGAAACTTATATGATGAATTTACTTTATCCATTTATATTTGATGCTATAACCACAACATCATTAACAGAAATACAAACGTTTAATAAAATTATTAAGAAATTGTCTGATTTACATTTATCGCATTTTCAAATTGATCCAGAATTTAATAGTTTAATTCCAATTATAAAAATGGAATTAGGAAAAATTGATGATTATACAACTGCATTAGATAAACTTGCATGTCTTAAAAGAACAATGAATGTTGTGACCCTTTATCAAAATAAACAAGGTGAAACAGCAAATAGTAGAAATCTTTCTATTGATGATTTTCTACCAATTCTTGTATTTTCAATTATAAAATCTGGTGGTACACATTGGATAACCAATTTAATATTTTTAAAAGAATTTATTTTTACTGACATTCGAAATAATTCAGATATTGGTGCGGAAAGTTTTTTAATTGCCACTTTAGAAGCAGCTCTGACTTTTATACAATCTGGAAATATAAAGCAATTGGAAAAAAATTCAGATGATAAAACTAAGAATTCAATAAAATTAGAAGAAGATAGTCTTGAATATCTATTTAGTAAAATAATTGAAGATAATGAAAATGATGTTATGAAATATTTCCAAAAACAAACAGAACATAATAAATCAGGAACAACAATATTATGTCATCCATTATGTGATTGTTGTTCATGTAAAACAAAATTAATTCAACAAACTAATAAACCAAATATAAATGTAAAAGATTCAAATGGAATTTCAGCACTTCATATTGCAGCTATGTATGGATTACCAAAAATATTAAATCTTTTAATATCAATGGATGGTGATGTGAATATAAGAGATGATAATAATTGGACTCCTTTACATTATACAGCATCACGTGGACATCAAAATACATTATTGTTATTGCTTCATGCTGGTTCTGATATAAATGCAGAAAATTTTGAGAAAAATACTCCACTACATTTATGTAGTCATAATGGACATGAAAATTGTGTCAAGGGTATTCTTTATTTTGCTGAACATATGCGAATTAAAGTGAATATAAATGCTCAGAACAATACCGGAAACACTCCACTACATTATTCAGCTAAATGGGGTTTTATTGAAATTGTTGAAACACTTTTAGAATATAATGCTGACGCTTATATAGCAAATAATACCGAACATATTTCTATTGATTATGCACATAATAGTAAAATAAAACATATTCTACAAAATGGTTTTCATTTAATAAATGGCAACTGGGGTGACTGTTTAATTGAACAAACAAAAATTAATTCAAATTTGGATGATATTAATAAAATTGATAAAATAATAAATGCAATTTCTGTTGGTGATACAAATTTAGCACTTTTCTATTTAGAATTGAATCGTGAAATTATTACTAATCCGGTTGAACAACAATTACATCATCCACTATGCATTTGTTATGCTTGTCGAAGTAGACATCCAACAGCAGTATCATCATCATCATTAATACTAAATAGTAGTGATAAATTTGATATAAACACTTCAAACAATTTAGGTCTTACAGCTCTGCATGCTGCATCATTTTATGGCAATACTGATTTAATATTGATTTTAATACAAAATAAAGCTGATATAAAAAAGAAATCTAATCAAGGACAAACATTACTACATTTATGTTGTCAAAATGGTAAAGTGAAACAATGTAAAATTATTTTAGATCTGATAAAAAATCATGAAGAGATTATTAATTTAAAGGATAATTATGGTAATACCATTTTACATTATGCTGTCAAATTAGGCAATAAACAATTAGTTGAAACATTGTTAAATTATAAACCTGATTTAACAATTAAAAATAATGATAATAAACGACCAATTGATATTGCCAAATATTTTCTATTTATGAATATTATTGATTTATTGGAGGGAAATCAGTAAAAGGAAAGAAACAACAAAATAATTCAAACAAACGATTTTATAACAATCTGAACGTTTTCTTTTTATTAAATTCATGTTTTTTGTTTGTTCTATAATTAATATAAAGTTTATTAATAATAGTTAATAAGTAATAAGATACAAAGTGAAAAATTATATTAACAAAAAATTGGAAACAGGAGTAGTAGAGTGATGACTAGAGAGAGACAGAGATAGAGTTTTTTTTTTTAAATTTTTAGTTTTTATTTCTTTATAAATTCAATTCACTTGTGCGACTAAAAATAAAAATTAAAAAATACATTGTCTGTACTGAATCAAGAACATTTTATAAGATATGAATAATTCAATCTGATTAAATGTCATGACAATGTATTGTGTCGCTCTCAAGAATTCAACTTTTTATTTTTTCATTCTGTTATTATCAATATTTTTTTTTAGTCAATTGTAAAAAACAAAAATTTCACACAAGGGAAATTCGATACTAAGACACATTACATTAGATTCACTTTCGTATTTTCATTATTGAAAATTGAAGCATTAAATGTGTTAATGCTTGACTTGAAATTGTGTTTAAACGGAAATTGATAGAATCAATTTTACAATTCCAAGTTAACCAAAAACATTTGCCATTTAATTGTAAATAAAAGTCCTTTTTGGGAGTTATTTAAAATATTTATGTATTTTTTAAAGATTTTAGTTTTTAATTTTTTTAAGTTGACTTGAAATTAAAAAATTAAAAAGATTTGATTCGTCCATAATTTTTTCGTGATTTATCGTTCGTCCAAAATATTGATAATAATGAATGAAAATTAAAAATGTAATCAAATCCATTTGTTGTTTTGTTTTATTTTTATTTTCTTTTTTTTTTTTTTATTTATTATTTACAGATTTTTTTAATTTTATTTTTAAAAATTTTAAACAAACACATTTTTTTTTAACAAAATTTTACTCACTTTTTATTTTTAGTTTTTAATTATTTATCCTTTTTCTTGTTTGTTTGTTTGTTTTTTTTTTTTTTTGCTATTTTCCCTTCTTCTACTTTTTTCTTAGATGCCTTTTAATTTTCTTTCTTTTTTTAAAAAATTTTTATTAAATTTTATGTAAACAAAACAAAAGGAAATTTGTTTCAAAAAAAAAAAACAAAATGTTTTGAAAGTGAGGAAGAGTCTTTTTTTTTTGTGTCATTTATTTAATTATTAAATAAATTTATGAAAATATGAAGAAAAAAAAAGATTCTTTCAAAACATTCCGTTTTCAAAAAAAAACAAAATATATAATTTTTGTTGTTTACTTTTTGATTTTCCTATTTAAATATTTATTTAATAATAATGAAATATTTTGTTTTCTGTTATAAAAATTATTTCACAAAATATTCACGTTGAAGAAAAGTTTGTAAAAAAAAAAAAACAAACAGAAGCAATTTTAAAATTCTGTGAACAAGCAACAGCGGCTATTACATTGGTGGTCAACTCTGAGAATTAAATTCTTTATTTAATTTTAAAAATATTCTAGTTTATTCCTTATTTGAATATATAAAAGGAATTAATAATTTTTCACATTTGCCACAAGCTAACCAAATAATAATATAAAAAAAAAAAAAGCGTAAAGCAAATTTAACTTCGAGTGTCCACCGTAAGTGACGCGTTTGTTCACTGAGCATTGTTTAAAAAAATTTTAATAATAAAAAATTAGAATTTTTCCTTTGCAAAATTGAATCCAAAAAAAAAAAGAAAATTATTATGAAATAAATTAAGCGTTGAAAATTAAGAAAAACGCTTTTGTTTTCCTGATGTCGCCTCCTTTTCTAGTTTAACTCCTTAATATTTTTAATAAACTAAATTAATTAATTAACAAAAAAAAAAAAAACAAAAATATTTATACATAAATTTGACAACTTTTTTGGCAACTAAAATAATTAAAACCATTCAGTTCGTTTTTGTTTTATTATTCGTTATTTCAGACCTTTTTTTTTCTTTTCTAGAATTATCTCGTGTGGAAAAATCATATATTTTCTTTTTTACATTCAATTCTGCAAATAAAAAAAAAAATACCAATAAAGAAAAATGTTTTTCTGCCAAAAAATAGAAGAGGAAAAAAACACAAAATCTATTTTGATTTTTTTTCTCTCTCTAAATTACAAAAAAATAAACTCAAATTTTACATAATTTAATTTTAGAGAAAAAGAAAAAAGTTAATTAAGCAAAATCAGCAAATTTGTTATTTTTTTATTATTTTTGTTTTTTTTAATTTCATATTTACAGATTTTTTTCTTTTATTTAAAAAAAAAAACAAGAAATAAAGTAAAAAAATCATTTAAATTTTTTTAAAGTTAAAAATTAATTAATTATTTATTATTTTTGTTTTTATTTTTATTAAAACCTTCTGTTTCTTAAGTGTTTTTATGTTTTATTTTTGTTGTCTTTGAGAATTAAAGAATCGTAAAATCAAATCCCATGGGTCAATTCTTTATTTTTGTTTTTAGTTTCGTTGAATGATTCCACCTTCTTCTATTTGTTACTTTCTTTTTTAAGATTAAAATTAAATTAAAATTTGTTTTATGAAATTTAAAAATTCAATTAATAAAAAATATATTAATTGAATTGTTTATAAATTAGACCCATTCGGCGGTGTGCTATGATTTACCACCTAAAAGTGGTGTTTTTTCAGCAACTGATTGTTGTTGTTGTGTTTGTTGTGGTTGCGGTTGATGTTGTTGTGATGTTGATGGTCCAACATTATAAGATCGTGATGATGTATCCGGTTGCTGTTGATGTGGCCTTTGCCATAAATGATGTTGACTTTGTTCAAAACGTATTCCACGTCTACGAATCTGTAAAATAATAATAACAAGAAGTAAGTAAAATTTGTTTTATTTAAAATCTTTTAAAAAATTTACTTGTCTATGATGTAATTCATGCAGATAAAGTGTACTTAAACACATATCAGTTGCTGTTATTTCTAATGGTATTGGTTCATTACATGATAAAGCACCAGTTACACTAAGTAGTAAACCATCACGTGAACCTTCAATTGGTCCTTCACGTTTACTTATTCCACCACGCATACTTTGACTCATTGATCTTTGAATACCTGATGTATTATTAAAACTTCTATTAACACCACCCTCCTCCATTCTTGATTGTTGCTGTTCCATATTTATATTAATACCATAATCATCTTCATCTTCGTTTATATTATGCAATGTACTTCTGAGTGGTGCTGTACTTGCATCAGTTAAATTTTGTTGTAACATACGATCAAAATCAAATGAATGTTTTGAATTTGTTGTTGTTGTTTGATGTGTTGGATAGTTTGTTGGTGATATTATATGTTGTGGTTGTTGTTGATGTTGACTATATTGTTGTTGATTAAATATTGAAAAACCCATTTGTGAACTTGTTATATTATGTGTCTGAAGTATTGATTGTACAATTGATGAGTATTCTTCACCCATACTACCAACAGACATTAAACTTTGTCCCATAGCTGTGCAGCCTGCACCACCAGCAAATGTACCACGTACGGTTGTTCTATTTAAATCTTGTAATGCATGACGTTTAATACCTTGAACAAAATTTTTTGCTTCTGATGGCATTTTCCATTGCGGATTTGTTAACGTAAAATGTACCAATGATAATTCTGTTTTACCATTTTCACCTTGTGTATATTGATTTGTATCACAAATAATTGGTGATTTCTTTATATTATGTTTTTTATCTTTATTATCATTTTTATTATCATTATTATCACCATCATGATGATCATCATCATCATCATCATTATTATCATCTTGACTATGTGTTAATTGCCAATCAGGATTACCATGTTTACGTACATCCATTTGGGCAAATGAACAAACATCACCAACACCAACAACTGACACAGTGAAATTACGAAAGAAATCAACTAAATCTAATGAACGTGGACGAAATGACCACATTAATAAAAATGGTACACAAACAGGACTTATTAACTCAATAAATATATGAATCTAAAGAAAGAAAGTAAAACAGACAAGAATTAATTAAATAAAACGAAGAAAATGAATAAAATCAAAAATAATTACAGCACGCAATTGAAATAATTGTCCAAATTGATCTCTGACTCTGGAAGTATGTGCCAAACCTCTCCATGACACTGGAAGATAATGGACATGTGCAAGTACAGCTGTCATTAATTGTTCTGGACACCAAATTAAATTTTCATCTGGAATGAAAGCTCTAAAAATAAAAAAAGAACATTATTTTATCAATTCTTTAATGGACACTAAATCGATCTTTCCTTTCATTTGATTTTTATTTTGTATACGTTTTGTTACGTCAGAATTATATTGTTCCAAATTTTTTATCAATTTATTTAATAATTAAAATAAGAAAAATGAAAGTAAGGTAAATAAAAAAAGATCAAAAGACAAAGAGAATCATGATAAAATCTTTAGCCAAGTTTTTTTTTAATTCTTTGTTTTGCGTTTTAAATTTTCAGACTAAAAAAAGAAAATTGGAACAAAGAAAGAAAACTGGGCCAATACCCCACACACAGATTTATTAACGTAATTTGTTGTCGACGTTGTTGTTTTAGTTTTTCAACATTATTTATACGTAAAACATGATTCTTCATAATTCTACCGATTTAGTAAAAATTGTTCAATGAATTCACACGTCATCCATCAGACAACAAGGAAAATAATCATTAAATGAAATTTAATTACGCTATGAAAGTTTTTTATTTTAACGAAAAATTCATAACGTTTGAATGAATTTTCCCAATTATTTTTTTTCATGGGGGATAAAATCATTATGGATTTGCAACAAGTCAAATTTTCAAATACCAAATGAGTTGAATATTTAAAAAGTAAAGGGGAGAATTTTCTCCTTCTATAATTTAATCCCCACGATTTTTTTTTCTGAATAATAAAATGCCATCAGTGTTTCGGTGAGGGAGTTTATATTTACAAGTTTATTTTATTACTCAGTTGTTGAATCATATTCAGTTGAATCAAATAAAATCCAATGACTCAAAATTTATTTTTATAAATAATATATTTATAAATAATAATAAATAATAAAGAATATTTTACCTTGCAATAACAACAACTGCTGTTAAAATTGACATAATTGTAAAAACATGTTCAACTTGGACAACATCTTCATCGTAAATTGTTAAAATTATCATAACAGTCAGCATTCCACCACAAACAAACACAAGATTTCTGTAAATTAAACAAAATAAACATAAAATAAAATTTAATTGAAATTATTGAAAAATAAATTTAAATTGAGAAAATAGAAAATAAAACCGTTTTTCTCTGTCCTTTAAATTTCAAAATAATTTAATTTAAATTAATTCTTTTTATCTTTTTCAAATATATTTTTTCATTATTTTTATTATTAATTTTGAAGGATTTTCTTTTTGACCAATTTTCTTTTTTGTAAATTGTGGAATAAATTTTTTTGAAATTTAAAGAAAATAAAATAAGTTAAATAGAATTTACCTAGCAATAACAGCCATTAATGGTGATGAAAATGAATTCATATATTTACCAGCTGGACGATAAGCCCTAGTAAGTCTAGCATCAAGTTCATGATCAAGTTCATTAAAATGTCTTAAATATAAACGTCCATACTGAGACCAGCATCTCATACTTAATGTACCAGGTTCACGTTTTATTAATTCACCATAATTAAAAAAGAAATACATCAATTGCCACAAAAATATTAATGGTGATAATAATAAATTTGCTAATGCAACCCACATTATATGACGTGATAATTGATTTGATAAATCAATACGACGATTAGAACGTTTAAATTCTTCACGTAAATGCCAATTATTTTCGAATGGTGAAAATGGTCCACGAAATAATATTAATTCAATATTAAAACGTAAGCTACGGCTTAAACATACAAATTCACCAATAATTGGTATTGTTACTTTACCAGGTATTAAATTTTTATTCATCATTGCGACCATGTAATTTTTAAATCTGCAACAAAAAAAAAATTTAAATAAAAAATTATGTGTAATGTCCAAAAACTATGAATTGTGAAAACAGAAAATGTTTACCTTAAAATTCTATGATAAATATCCAATTCGGTTAGCTGCTCCTTATGTATACACATTTGTTGTTCTGATTGAACTTCTCGTATTTTTCTTTGTACTTCATGCCAAGTTAAATTATCCAATTCAGCCTATAAATGAGAAGAACAAAAAATATTTCACTTGATTAAAAATTTAAAAAGCTGGGAAAAATATGAGAAATTCAAAATATGAAGAAAAAAGAATTTTAATGGATGGAAATTTTTTTATTCAGTATTTTCTTGATTTTATTATCTTGAATAGCTTATGTTTATGACTCAACAAGAAAAATTCTAAATTAATTAAATTTTATAAGTTTCCTATAAAAATTCTTTTCTAGTCAAATATATTTACGTGACGACAAAGTTTATTGTGATCTGAATTAAGTATGATTGATCGTTAAGACTTTTTTATAATATTTACGTTTTAAGAATTTTGAATAAAAATAGTTTTTAAAAATTTGATTATTATTTTCTTTTGTTTTTTATACTTACATCATCTATTTTTAATGCTGTATTAAAAAACATTTTAATATCCCAAAATTGTATAAAATTATATAAAACTTTAATAAGTCGAAATAACCAAAAAAATATTGATAATAAAATAATAATCCATGTAAAACCACTTAATTTATCAACACATTCAGCTGGTGGTATAATAACATCATTTAATGTTATTTTGGTTTTTAATGGATCAACAATTTTATCTTTAAATAATACAGGATAATTAACACAATGGCGTAAAAATGTTGTAAATGTAACAACAAATATAAATTGTCCAAGTGAAAAGATTTCTTGTAACATCATTACATTGAAACCGTGTTTCTGATGATATTGATACATACGAGCAAAAAAAGAATCTAAATTTTCGATGTGATTCCAACGATCTGTAAAAACAAAAACAATCAATAAATAAATAAACAAAGAATAGTTGAAATTTGATTGAAAAAATAAATAAAATGATAACAATTTTTTCTTACTTTTATTTGTTTCTGGAACAACATGGATCATCATTCCAGTACCTTGTGCTTCATCATTTTCTGTATCCGTTCCATCGTTACCAGCACGTAATCTTTGTTCAACAAATGGATTACCTTCATTTGTTAATGAATTATAACTTATTTCAGGTTTAGCCATTATTATTCCTCTCTTGCACCTCAAAATTATTTCACAAATAAATAAAAAACTAAACTATTTTTTTTTTCTTTTCAAAAGGAAAAGAAATTATTTATTTTTCATTATTTAATTTAATTATTTCTCTTCGTAATATGAAAATTTGTTAAAAGAAAAAAGAAGAAAAAGTATGACTTTTTTTTTTACAGAAGGCTAATAAACGTCAATGACAGACAGCTGATTTCAATAACAAAGAAAATATATTTTTGCATTACAAAATTTTATAATTTTTTTATTAATATTTGTACTCAACAAAATATGAATATTTTAAGTAGGAACATAAGTTATTAATGTTATAAAAAAACTATTTATATTTTTTATTATTATACACGTTCTTTTATTATTTATTTTTCATTTTTTAAATTAACTTTATTTTTTATTGTTGTTTTTTTTCGTTTCCCCTACACATTTTTATATAGAAGTACGTTATAATTTTCCCTACATACTTTAGTTGTCAAGGGTCTGTTCGTTAATGTCACCTAGGTGACTTTTTGGTAACTTTTTCACCGTAAAATCGCCAAAATGCGTTCGAAAATGCAAAATGGTGAAAAAGTCACCATCACTTTGACCGTTCGTTTAAGTCGCCAAATTATATTTTTTTTCACCGAATATCACCGTACTTTTTAGTTAGGTGATTCTTGGCGATTTTGTAGTGTCAACAAAGAACTGTCAAACAATAATAAATTATGATGTTTAAAAGCAATACAAAATTTTTTAAATGAATAATTACAGTTTTATTGAAAGTAATAAAAATCAATACATTTAAAATTATAAAAATGAGAATCATTTAGATAATGTAAAGAATAAAATATATTTTAATTAAAGATTTTCTGAAATAAAGCAATTTTTTCTTTCTAAATTGACCATTAAAATTATATTTTTCTGTGAGTTCTTGATTATATTTTATTTTTTGTGTGATTTTTGACGTTTGATGACCAAAATTGTTACCAAAATCGTTCGTTTTCTAGTTCACCAAAAGTCACCTAGGGCAGCAATTTTTCAATAACTTTTTTCACTTGACGTAAAATCACCTTACTTTTTAGGTGACATTAACCAACTTCTCGTCGCTCAAAATCGAAATTAAAAGAAAAGCAGTCCAATGTTTAAAAAAAAGCGAAATTAAAAACTAAGAGAAACAAAAAAAAAAAACACATTATTTTTTTATCGACTGTTGTTTGACTTGTGGTTTGTAGGGAAATGTTAAACGTCATTTTTGATGTTCATCAACATATCAACAACGATTAAAGTTAATCAACTTTGCTGTCACAATCGTTTAGAAGTTCAGTGTGAATAGATGTGTTTGAAAACATTTAAAAAAAAAAAAAAAAAAACGGTGAAATTAAAAGTTTATTTAATTTTTTCTTCACTTTTGGTGGTTATATTTTAATTTTAAAATATTAACGGTAAAAGAAAAAGAAAAATATATATTTAAAAAAAAAAGTCGGATTTTAAATAAAAGTGAATCCTTTATTAAGGATGAACAAAAGGACAAGGAAAAAACAAAGATTGGAACTATATAGCAAAAAACAAAAAAATACACAGGTAACAGAATTAACAATAACTCAGATAGAAAGTGAAAGATGTGATAATCTAAAAAATGATAATATAATTGAGATTAACAAATTAGCAATTAATAAGAATTTAACAAACAATATGTCTGAAACGGACATAAACATGTCTGAACAAGACATAAACAACGTGTGGGGCGCAAATTATTCAAATAAAAATACAAATAATAACGGGAATATCCCAATGAATCCCAAGCAATATAACAACAATAAATTTCAGTATAACGAGATAGACTGTGCACCTTTTAGAGTAATCATAAAACAGACGGTAGAAACAAACATAAATAATGATAATAATAACACTAGAATAAGAATATTAAATAAAATAAGAATAGGATATATTTTAAAAGAGATGAATATAAAAGGAATAAGCGATATTAAAAAAATGAACAGAAACTCATTAATAGTTTATTTTGATAATAAAGAAGATGCGAATAATCTTACAAAAACCACAAATTTAAGACTTAAGCAATTAGAAGCTTATATTCCAATGTACTTTATTAGTGCAACGGGTGTAATAAAAGGTATACCATTAGAACTAAATGAGGAGAGTATTAAAAAAGAAATACAAGAAACCAATAAATTAGAAGTTATAAACATACTAAGGCTAAAAAGAAAAGAACATAATGAAGCAACAGGTATATTAGAATACAAAGATACAGGAACAATCAAAATTAATTTTAGAGTAAATAAAGTACCTAAAGAAATAAACTTTTTCTATACAAAAACAAAAGTAGAACCATTTGTGCAATCAGTAATTATATGCTACAAATGCCTGAGATATAATCATAAAGCGACAAACTGCAGATCAAACACATTAAGATGCGGAAAATGTCAGGAAAACCACGAAACAAGAACATGTCAAAAAACTCCAAAATGCCTATACTGTAAAGAAGATCACGAAACCAATGAAAAAACAAAATGTACAGAATATCTAAAACAAAAAAGTATTAAAGAAATCATGGGCAAAAACAATTGCACTTTCGTAGAAGCAATAGAAAATCACTCGAGATTTATTATAACAAAAAACAGTTTTGATATTTTAGATAATTTAGAAGAAAATTTCCCAAAATTCAATACGTATGCTGAAACATCCAAATATAAAAAAACGACGTACAATAAACGAAAAAATTATCCTAATAATAAAAATACTTATGAAAACACAATAATAATGGATAATAAAATACAACAAAATAAAACAAGCATAGAAATAGAAAAGGAAGAAGAAATTAGAGGTATGGGACTAAACAATAACCATAAAACTACAGAGGCTGAAAAAGAAAAGAAAAAACAAAATGAATTTAAAAAAACTAATGAAGGAATATTGAATAATACAAATAACACAAGGTTTAACTATGTAGATGAAGATCTAAATACTATCAACCAACAAATAGAATTGAATAGAAAAACACACGAAGAGAAACAAGCAAACAACAATAATACGTATTTAAACTAAAACAATAATAATTGTAAATAATATAATAATAATGATAATAATAATAATAAATAAAACAAGTTATTATATTAAATATATACATGAGCACGGATTTAAATATTTTACAAATTAACATAAGAGGATATTATAATAATAAAACAGAATTGAAAAGAGATATGGACAAAAAAAATTACGATATTGTTATGTTACAAGAAACATGGACCAAAAAAAACGAAGAATTAACTTCAAAATATAATATGACTAATTATAATAAATTATTCCAATCAAGGGATGATGGATATGGTGGTGTTGGGCTTTTAATAAAGAAAAACATCGCATACAGAGAATTTAAAATAGATAATTTATTAGAAATACAAATAATTGGAATAGAATTAATAAAAAACAAAATTATAATATTATCAATATATGTTAAACCACAAATTGATAAACAAACATTTAACAAAGATATGAATACAATAATTAACAAATTAGATACCTGCGTAAATAAAGAAATATTATTTGGTGGTGACTTTAATGCACATCATGAAAGTTGGGGAAATTCAAAAAATAATACTAAAGGTAATCAATTAGTAAAAATAACAAAAAATTCAAATTATGTAATATTAAATAACGGTCAAAAAACAACAATAGCCAAACCTAATAAAGAAGCATCAGCAATTGATCTAACTTTTGCATCTCTAAGTCTAATACATAAAAGTAAATGGGAAGTAACAAATAATAATATAGGGAGTGATCACTTAGCCATTATAATTAGAATAAACAATAACAAAAAAGAACAGTCACAAAAAAAAATTAATTACAAAAAACTGATAACAGAATTAAATACCATGAATAGCAATAATTGCTTAGATATTAATGACATAGTACATGATATTCAAAAAAAAATAAAAAATTCAAAATTTAATAAAGATGAAAATACACCACACACAAAAAAATTTTGGTGGAGTGACGAATTAGAAAAACAATATAAAAAAAAAAAATTAGCACTAAAAGACTATAGCAGAGTAGCATCGACAGAAAATTTCAAGATATTATGTAAAGAAATAAATAAAACTAAAAATATGATAAAGCAAAGAAAAATACGAGCCTTTGAAGAAATGTTAAATGAAATCAGACCAGACGAAAATATCAAAGAAATTTGGAACAAAATCAACGCAATGAGAGGAAGCAACCAAAACAAAAATAATATTATATTAGAAGATCAGGATATGGGAAATAAATTTATGGATAAATATTTCCAGAACGAAGAGGAAATAAAAGAAACAATTAAAAAAACTGACGAGGAAGAAACAAATACAAAGGATATCCTGAACAAAGAAAAATGGGAAAGAATCCTAAAAAAGAAAAAAAATTTATCAACACCAGGATGGGATGGAATAAATTATCTAATGTTAAAAAATCTAAATGAAAATACAAGAGAAAAAATAATAAATAAATTAAATGATATGTGGAGAAAAGGTAATATAGAAGACAATTTCAAAATAATCAAAATAATTGCAATATTAAAACCAGGAAAAGATCAAGACGCCTTCGACTCATACAGACCAATCGCATTAGTGGAAAATATGATTAAAATAGTGAACACAGAAATAGCAAATAAACTTGAATACGAATGTGAAAAACTAAAAATTCTCCCAGAACTATCATATGGTTTTAGAAAAAAAAAATCAACAAAAAACTGTATAAATTATTTAGTAAATTTAGTAAATAGCAATCATAGAGAAAATAAAGTAACAGTTTGTATATTTATGGACTTGAAAAATGCATTTGATAATGTTAATGTAGAAAAATTAATACAGATAATGTTAGAAAAAAAAATAGATAATAACTACATAACTTGGATACATAATTTCTTAATCAATAAAAAAATGATATTTAAACAAGGGAAAAATACTATAGAACGAATCACATCAAATGGATTGCCTCAAGGAAGTGCACTATCTCCTATGCTATTTAACATTTACACAATACCACTACATAGAATAAATGATGAAAATACAGAAATTATACAATTTGCTGATGATATTACTATGATATTAAAAGGGAAAAATTTAAAAGAAATTGAACTTATGATACAAGAAAAAGTCGAAAAATTTAACACATTAATCAAGGAATTGAGTTTTGAACTAAACATCACAAAAACTAAATTCATGATTATGAAAAACAATAAAAAACATAATATAAAAATAAGAATTCAAAATGATCACATACAAGAAGTAAAAAATTACAAATATTTGGGAATAATTATTGATAAAGGAGTAACATTCAATAAACATATAAATGAAATGAAAGATACAATCAACAAAAGATTAAATATAATAAAAATATTTGGTGGAATGTATAAGGGAGGACATCCAAGGACGTTACTAAATGTACATAGATGTCTAATCAGAAGTTACATAGAATATGGACAAACCTTATATGGAAACGCATCCAAAAACTGTCTTAAATACCTGGAAACTATAACAAGAAAAAGTCTGAGAACGGTACTAGGATTAACAAAATCAACACCGACAAATTCAATATCAATATTAGCAGGAGAACCAGAAACAAATATAAGAAGAAAATATTATACAAAAAAAGAAATATTAATGAATATAGTAAATAACACTAAAGTAGGTAGACAATTGGAAAAACTAAATGAAATGCAAGATAATAAACAATATTCATATTTAGAGAAAATATATTTAGAAAACAAAAATCAATTCAACAGCGTAGAAAGAAGATCATTAAATCTCAATGAAAAGGTAAATTACACAAGCATAATAGACACAGGATTAGCAAACGAAAACTATATCAATAAAAAAAATGAAAATAAAGATCAAATAAAAAGTAAAACAATAGAATTATTAAATAACAAATTTAAACATAAAATTAAAATATACACTGATGCCTCAAAAAAAGAGGATACAAGTGGAATTGGAATATATAACAGTGAATCAAAAGAAGAATTTAACTATAAGTTAGAAAATAATGTAGAAATAATGTCTGCAGAACTAACGGCAATTTGGAAGGCAATGGAATACGTGGAAAAAGAGAATTTAAAAGAAGGAGTAATACTAACAGATTCTCTATCAAGTTGTTATTACATCAAAAAACAATTAAAAAAGGAACTGATAAGTAATGAAATGGTAAATCATATAATAAAAACAGGAATAAAAAATAAAATAAGTATTTGTTGGATCCCTGCACATGTAGGTGTGAAAGGAAACGAAATCGCCGACAAACTAGCTAATTTAGGTACAACAAATGAAAATAACAAAATACAGAATAAAGAACTAATAAATGACAAAATAAATAAATTCCGGGCAGAGGTAAAAGTAGAATGGAAAAAATGGTATGACAAAATGTTGGAAGAAAAAGGAAAATTATGTAATAAATTTATTAGTAAATTCGAGGACAAGCCTTGGTATTACAAGACCAAGTTAAAAAACAATGAAATAAAAACTATCAATAGAATTATGACAGGACATGACCTAACGAAAAAATGGTTAAAAATTTATAAATTAGAAGAAGATGATAAATGTGATAAGTGTAAAGTGACAGAAGACTCAAATCATATAATAATTAAGTGTGAAAAATATATAACGGAAAGAACAAAATATAATTTAAATAATTTTGCATCAATAAGTGAAATATTAGAGACAAGAGACATTAAAAATTTAGAAAAAATCATAACATATTTAAAAGATATTAATGTTAAAATATAAAATGAAAAAAAAAAATAATAATAATAATAACAATAAAAAAAAAATATATATATATATAAATAAATAAACATTTTAAAATAAAAAAGAAAAAAAAAACGTTAAACAATAATACAAAAAGTTATAAGATAAAATAAAATATTAGATGGTTATATAAATGAAGTTGTATTCAGTTAAAAAACCAACAAAACCCCAGTTTGACAGTACGCTGTCAAACACAAAAAGTGAAGAAGAAGAAGAACTTTGCTGTTGTAATATTATTTCATTTTATCTTTAAAATAACAATTGGTTTTATCATAATTTAATCAGAAAAAACTGAATTATTCAACTAACTTAAACAGAAAGTGATTCAAAACTAAAGATTCAATAAAGGTTTTTGTTTGCAAGTGATAAAGGCAAGTTTTACACCAATAAATAACTTAATAAATAACGTATTGGTAATAGTCGTAAGTAATCACAGTTAATTTTTTTTATTTAATGAAATTTAACATACGAAAAAAATACTTTAATATTAAACAAAATTAAAACAAGCCTTATCAAGTATTTTGAGAAATATAAAATACTGTGATGATTTATACTTTCATTATATTATATTACATCCAGCATGACGTTAATAAATTATTATATTGCCTTTAATGAATTATTATACGCTTTAGAATATAAATTTTTAATTATATCCATTATTTGTTATTAATTTCAGATGGCTATCCAAAATATGAATAATTGGCAGCAAACAATGAGAACTTTAAGCGACAGTGCGATATTTTTATTTAACAATAAGACAATGTCTGATATTACTTTCGTCTTCCCCAGCAACAATTCCACCACCGAAACAATGCAAATTCATGCTCACAGTTGGATCTTGTCAATGGTAAGTCCAGTATTTTATGAGAGCTTCAAAGAGAACTTTGAAGTGTTAAAGCAGATTCCCCTGTCTGAATCATCGTATGAAGCTTTTTTAGAATGTCTCAGATTTATTTACAAAAGCGAATGCGTTCTGACACATGCCATTGTCTTTGAAGTTATGAAAATTGCCGAAAAATACTTTTTGAACTTCTTAGAAGGAGATTGTGCTGAGTACATAATTAAATACGTTTCTGTTGAATCTATTTGTCCCACTTTAGACAATGCGATAACACTTGAGCAAAATATCCTAAAAGATAAATTGATTGCATTTATTGCTCCAAATTTTTCTGCCGTTCTAAAAACCAACTCATTTCCGAACATCAAAAAGAAATCTTTGGAAGCAATTTTAAACATTGAGCATGCAGGACCAGTATCGGAAATGGAGATTTTTGAAGGTGTAATGAATTGGGGAGCACAGAAATGTAATGCTGATCAGATGGTTGTGAACGGTTCTAATAAACGCCTACAATTGGGTGAGCTTGTAAAAAAAATCCGGTTTCCGACGATGACTTCTGCTGAACTTGGCCAATGCCTTGCTCAAGAAGAAGGACTTCTAACGGTTGAGGAAGGATATTCGCTTTTACTTTCAACGGCTAGAACTGTAAATGAAGCTAATAAACATGGATTTGGAAATGTTAAAAGAACGCTTTTGTTTGATTTAAACCTCAAAATTTTAAAGGAGATTTATTTTAATAATTTTTTAAATGAGTATATAACGCACCCTAATAACTGGGATATTAGATCAAAATTCACAGTCAATAAAATAATTTATATTACGGGATTATATGTTGCCAAGTCAAAAACAACTACTGATGTCACAATCCAATTTTTTAATGATAAAAAAATTATGTTGTTCGAGGAGACCTTTAATGTAATTGAATGCTCATATGAAGAACATCAATTAAGAATTCCACTTTTCATAAATTCTAATCAAGAGTACACTGTTGATGTAAAAGTTGAAAATGATTGGTATTATTATTATGTAGAAAAAATAACAGTTCCATTCACAAAAACCAAAGAAGAAGTAGAGTTTTCTTTTTCACAGTTTAGTAACTTTCTTATGGGATTTACTTTTAAATCATTGGATTAAATTAATTTTGTATTTTGTAACAGAAAATTATTTTTATTTCAAAATAAACAAATCATTTTGTTTTTTTTCTGTTTAATGAAAATAATGTAAACAAATAAAAATTTGTGTATCTGTTAATTTATATCAACTCTTTTTCCAATTAATAAAAATATTCTAAATTTTATTTTCACCACAAATAAATAATTAAAAATATTATGAAATACACCCACCGTATATTTTTTAAATTTTGACTAATAATCGCGCTAATTTTAAACAACAATTTTCATTTAATAATTTTGTTTATTATTTTCAATTTTGTTTTTTTTTTTTTTTTTTACATATACGACAAAAATTGCATAAAAGCAAAATAATATTTATAACAAAAATAAGAATTAATACAAATTTAAATTTAAATTTTCTTTACATTTTTTCTCTTCAAAATATTTTAATAAAGCATTTTTTTTTTTAAAAAAAAATTTCAAACAAGAACTTTTTTGTTATTAAAATTTTCATTTTAAGAACAAAACCTTGAAAAATAAACAAATAATTTTTATAATGCAGAAATGTTAAGTTTTTTTTAGTTTTTTTTGTAAAAGAATCTTTTTCTCTTAAAATAAAATCTACCACAAAAGAAGAATTGTAGTTTTCTTTGGGTAAATTCCTTTTTTCATTTAAATTTTATAATATAAACATAATTATTCTAACTAGGGATAAATTGTATTTACAAGCTATTTATAAATTCTATTTCATTATTTGTGATAAAAAAATTTGTAGAAAAACAACAGAAAAAAAAAGACCATGTGAAGATATTTTAAGTAGCAGTTTTAAAATTTAACGTTGTGCATTTTAATTCTTGGAAAACCTCATAAAATAGCCATTTATTTATTTAAATCAATAAAAAAAAAAAAAATATATTCTCCGGTAAACATAAAAACTGAAATAATTTTAAACGAGAGAATATTCGTAAATCCAGTTAACACTTCTAGAAAATTATAGAATTATTAATGCACAAAAATAGAAAAAAACAACAAAAAAAAAAAAAAACAAGCGTGTTACACAAGAGACAACAAACCAAAAGAGAAAATTAATTTTATAGTAACTAAACTTAAATCAAAATACACAATAATTTGACTTCGAATGAAGCATTTTATTTCATAGATTCTTTTATTTAAAAAAAAAAACATATATCCAATATAAGATTGATCCTTTTAAAATAAAAAGAATTTAAAGTGAGAAAATCAAAATCGGAATTCTTTAATTTAGTACAGGAACACTTGATTGATTTGTTTTTTATTTGGACCACACACAAATGTTGTTTTTTTTTCTTCTTTTTCAGTTAAATAAAATTTCTAAATAATTTCTTTCTTGTTTCCTTGTTTTTTTTTTTCATAATTAAAATTTAATAATACCAAAAACGATTTTACAATTTTCTTTTTCTCTAATAAATTAATAATTAAATAACTAACGCGATTAGTTCTCTCTTTAAGTTTTATTTTTTTTTTATCTAACAAAATACAAACGTATACACAAAAAAAAAATTAAACCGTAAAGAAAAGGATGGAATGAAATTAATTTAAAGGATCAAAAAAGAAAGAAAAAAAGAATATATTTTCTGTAAGAAGTGTTTGTGACTATGAGAAAGTATTTCAATTCATTCTGCTGCTGCTTCAAGACTGTGTTTACCTATTCCTAATTACACATTTTAAACATTTCTTTTTTCCTTTGTAATCTTTTTGAGAATTGAATGACAAAAAAGAAAATATTCACAAACAAATTCATCGATTGTATAAAATATTAAAACAGTGAGATCACACTTTTAATCTCACGATTTAGATTTAACAAAACCATCAATATAAATTATTTTTATTCGATTTTTTTATTGGTCGAATGATTAATAAATTTGCTTTTTTTATCCTTTGACTTAAAAAAATAAAAAAGAAAAAGAAAATAAAACGAAAAAATAATAATATTAAATTGTACAAATTTCTATTTATTTGTTATAGTTTTTTTTTCTGCAATTATTTTGCGTCTATGATTTTTGTTTTTTCGGTGAATTTTTTTGTAATTTTGGTGATGAATTTAATAATTTTTTCTTTGGAGTACCATTTGTTTGTATTTGTTGTGTACGTGGTGATGTTGTTTCTGATGAACTATCTGTTATATCACTTGAACTTGATCTTAAGTCACCTTCCATTTGTCCTGATTTAAGTGCTTTATATGCAACTTGTAAAATAACATATGTCCATAATATATGTAAACAAAGTAATATTATAAGTAAACCATTAAATATATAATAGGCAAAAAACATTGGAACAATTTTTGGTGCTTCCATTGATGTACCATAAATAATACGTGGAAAAAAACCTAATCTTGTTACAATCCATAATATTGTAAATACACCAAACATAATATCACAACATTTTTGATAATTTGCGTATTTTGTTATTTTTGCAGCCTGAAAATAGAAAAGAAAAAATAATTAATTTATTTTTTAATTAATTATAAAAAAAAAATCCCTACAGACTGAATATTGAGAGAGGTAGTTACTTGTTAAGTTATTATTGTGACAGTGCGAACGCCATAGAGCCAATATTTTATAAATTATAAATGTCCGAGATCGTAATAAGCAATATTTAATGATTGTCCGTAAATTTTATTTAGAAAAAATTCAAAAAATGTAATCAATTATGTAAACAAATGTTTAAATGTAATAAAATTCATTAAGTAATGAAGTCCCAACGAAAACGCATATTTCATGAAGCGACTCAGAAAATGGTCAACCCCTACGAGAACAAAGTTCAACACAGGTCAACCCCCATCAATAATAATTAAAGCCGACGTAATAAAAAGAATGTTTCGGATGATTTTAATCTATTTTGTTGTAGTCACTGTAGAGGTGATGTATAGGGGTAGTTATTTTTAATACATTAAGTTTAGATTTTGGATTAAAAGTATGACATAAAAGTCAATTATTTGAATTGATGAATATACGTTTTCTTCGGTTTATAAAAAAAGAAACACAGAAAAAGATTAAATCATCCAAATGAATTTAAGTGAATTTCAAAATAAAATGCTGTATTCGTAGGATTTATTATTATGAAATAAAATAATTACAACCAACAATCTCACTTTAAAAAGTAAGTTTTTGTTGGCATTTTGATTTATTTTTAAATTTGTATAAAAAATAATTCGTTTCGATTAAATTGTAAAACTTACCTCTAAGAAAATATCAGCACAATCGTGTACAATAAGAACTAATGAACCAACACGATGTAAGTTTGTTACCCAACTTAATGACATTAGTAATAAACATACAATATGATGTGTAAACATTTGCCAAAAATCTTTACGTTTTATATCAAAAAATTGTGTACCAGTTAATGACCAATAAAATGACATTTCAATCATATAATACCACCAAACATCATTATCAACAGATTGATGTGGTATACCATACCAACAATAATTCATATCCCAGAACCATGATTTATCCCATAATATAATAATGCCATATAAAAATATTGCACCATAATAAATCATACGCCAACCATTTTCACAAAATTTAACTAATGTTGAGGGTTTATCTTGAGCACGTCTTAAACGCCACCATCGTTCTATTTGACGTTCTGACATATCAACTTGTTTTGTTAATCCTAATACCTGTAAAATAAAAAAAACAACAACATTTTAATCAATTTGAATTCATTTGGTTTTATTTATTGTATTGGAGTGAAATGAATAATAAATGATTTTTTTTTTCCTTAATAAAAATGTCGTTCACTTCAACGTTATTTGTTTCTTTTTGATTAGAAAAATGTAATACAATGTACTGAGAATAACAGAAGAAAATAAAGGGAAACCTAAAGAATTCAATAATTAATTGATCTTACAATTTGAAAGCAATTAAAAGCTACAAATTCTTTTGATTAATTTTAAACGTATAAATTCATTGTAAACGTGGGAAATAAATAATCGTTAGAAAATAATAAAATTCGACACAAAATATTTTTTTTTTTAATTTCAATTCAATTTTATTCTTACAAATAAATATTAATTCCTGTCTAATAATAGAATTTAGTCTTAACGATTATTTGTAAATATTTTGAATTTAAAACTAACTTGTTATAATCTAATCTAAAGGATTGACAAAATCTCTGAACGCCTTTAATAATTAATTAAACATAATCCTCTGTGTCGTTTTTTTGATTTTTCAAATTTTATCTACACGATCAATGTGCTTCTCTCACTCTTTAGTGGCGTCACCATCGTCATTACTCAATTTTTTTTTAAACATGAAATTAATAAAATATTATGCAATACAAACTTGTAGGTAACAGAATTAAATGAATGACACAAAATCAAAACATTAATACATATAAAAAAACAAGTCTGCCTTTAGTCATTTTTAAATATATGAATAGTTTTATTGCTGTTTCTCTTCTTCCTCCTTCTCTATTTCTTCTTCTTTGCGATTAATGCGAAATATGAAGAACAACAAAAAAAGTGGCATTGAATTTTTTTTTTTTCTTTCATTTTATGTAATTTTTGAGTAGATTAGTTTTTTGTTTCTGCCTGTATCAAAAACAAATCTTTAATAAATGACGACATTACTTTTAAGTTACGCTATCAAAAAGAAACCAAATTTTAAATACGGATAAAAAGTGTTAGAGGTTAATTACAGTTTTCCTGAATATTGTCTAATGGGAAAATCTTTCGAATTAAATGTTTTGTATTTTATACTTTTCTCTAACCAAATTATCTTATCAGAGTGCACAGTCTAATTTAAAGAAATGATTGTTGTAAAATCTTTGGATCCAATTAGACAGTTGTTTCATTTCACTTATTTGCACTTCGGTTGAGCATAAAGTTTGAAGTCTTGTTTGAGTGACATTTCCCGAAATTCAAGAAATGGAATATTTTTAAACAATTTCAATTTTTGAGAGAAGAAATTCTGAAGCTTTTTTTATAAAATATTGTGAAAATGCCATCTACAAATCTATACATCATTTGTACAATCTGATATATTCTGTGGGACTGCGAAATAATAAAAATAAAAACAATTTAATTCTTTCCGTTCGTTTGCAATTTAATGTGAACAAAATAAAATGAAAAAAAAGTAATACACAAATTAGATCATGGACAATAAATAACAATTTTAATTATTATTATATGATATTCATGCAATTTCATTTATTCATTCTCTCATCTGAATTTAAATTTATTTAATTATTAAATTATATTTTTTAGATGTCAAATGGTTGATCTGATAATATTGTTCGAAGATAAATTTGTTTGAATAATTATTATGAATGTATTGACTAGATTTTATTTTTGTTTTAAAATTATTTTAAATCTCGTACAGAAAAAAAACATTAACTTTATTTAATTATGTCAAATGAATTAAAGAAAGTTGAAGAAAAAAGAAATAATTAAAATAAACAAACAATCATTATCACGTGAAAAGATTAGAAAAATCTATGAAAAAAAAAAAGAAACTTTAAATCAACATTTTTATATTTTACACCTTTTTTTATGTTCCTTCTAAGTTTTATGTTTTAGATAAAAAGTAAATTGACAGAGAAAATGATCGCTTTATTAATACATATTTAATAATTATAAATTTATAATTATTCCACGAATGGTGAAAAAATTTCAAATCAAATTTCCTCTAAAAAAATATGCATTCTTATTTTTCTCAAATTTTCTTATTGTGTTCTTATTTTATTGATTTTTATGTATGAAGAACCAAACATTTGAAATCTAAAGAAAGTTTTAACAAGTCAACGAGAATAACGACCATAAATGAAATATAATCAGTTTATGTGCGTGCGATATGCCGTCTATATGTTATATTCACCAAAGCTCATAGCATGCGAAAAGCATCGACCGAATTAGAACAAATTAATAAAAAAAGAACGAACGAGAACAAACAAAACAAAGAAAGAAAAATAATAAAAAATTAACTAAAGGTGAAATTATTTAAAACAAAAAAAAAGTAAGTAAAGTACAAAAACAATCTCAACCTAAATATATGACCATATGGACATATTCAATAAAATAGATTTATTCAAATATACTAATACACAGATGCACCTACAACAGTTAAACATAGTACAAACACACCTACAAACAAATACAAATATTAAATCAAAAATAATAAAAAAATAATAAAATATTTTATTATTCGTAAATTGTGTGTAAAAAAAAAGCAAAAAAAAAAAAAAGATTTTAAGTTTCCAGTTAAGTAAATGCGACGCGACATAATTTTTTAATTAATCAAAAGAAATTTTTGATTTACAAAAAAAAAAAACAAAAGAAACTTTTTATTCTGTTTTTGATTTAGCAGAATAACCCCTAGAGGAGAGAGGAAGGAGGAAGGTAAACGAAGAAGACGAATTGTAACAGCATATTTTTCATTTGTAATTTAAAAATGTAAATTAAATTAATTGTTGATAAAAGAGAAATAGAGGAGGAAGTCAAATAATGATGTTAATTATGGTCAATGCTTAAATAGTAACTGATACCAAAAAAAAATATTACTTCACTCTTTCCAATCATTCAAACAAATTAGTAATGCTTACTAACAGAACAACAAAGTTCTCCAAAGTTCAGAGAAGATTTCTATTTTCTTTAAGAATTTCTAGTATCAACATATGATTGAAACCGACCAATCAAACTCGAACAGCATTTTAATTACATTCATTTTTCTTAACCACACAAAATCAAGTTTAGAGAAATTTAAGTATGTGTGTGTATAGATTATGCATTTAGATAGTTACCGTTTTATGTTGTAAATGTTGATTTTGATTATATGCAGCTTCAAGTATTGTATTTGGTGTTGCACGTTTTGAACGTGAACTTTTTATTCCTAATGATCGTCCAACTGGTACAAGCCAATATCTGTAACAGAAAATAAAAAAAGTTAAAAAAATATTTACACACACAACTGAAAGAAAACAAATAAAAATAAAAACGTAAAATGGAATTAAAAGTTCGTAGTTTATTTTTTCAATGATTTTTCTAATTTATTTATAAGCTTAAATTTTTGTTGTTATTGTTGTTTTTGTTATTTGGTTTATTAAAACAACTTTTGGAAAAGCAAATTTATTTAAAAATAAAAAATAAATTCACTTGACATAAGTCATTTATGATGATGAATGTGAGATTGAATAATTGAAGACATAAAAAAAATTAATAATAAATAAATATTTTATCAATGATTAAAATTTGAAAGAAAATTTTTCGTGTCATTTTCAAAAAAATTTATTGATTAAATGATAAAAAGAAAAAAAAAATTAAGATTCTTAATAACAAAAAGTCTCACAAAACGTTTTTCGTTATCTTTCAATTAAAGAAAGATTGAAAAAGAATACGGTAAACGTTATACGAGAAAAAAATCTTAAATAATTTTTTCATTTTCAAATTGATGATTTAAATAGCAAACAGCTAAACGTATCGTGAAACTGGACACAACTTTAAATATTGTAGAATTGTGTTCAATTAAGGAATTAACTAAATTTCTACACAATCTAATAATAGAGCATAAATGAGATTTTTAATTTCTTAGAAATGATCAACGAATAAATAAATAAATTATTTAGACTTGACTTTATTATTTTTAATTTCAACTTTATAAAATTTTGAGCTTAACTTGTGACTAATTCGAATACAACATTCGACTTACATATCTAAAATATTTTAAGTCTGGACAACCAAATGCCCAAGGTCATATTTTAATTTAGAAGATTTAACAAGCTTTCGTTACCTTGAAAGAAGATTATGATCGAATGATTAAATAATTTTAAATGTTTAGTGATCACCATGTAAAAGAGAGAGACAGGAAGAGATAAACAGAATAAACGGGATAACCAACTACAGTTTTAATCATATTTTATTCCTTTATAAAACTAAGTAAAAGCATAAAACGATCCGATAGAAAATATTGAGCAAAATATCAAAATTCAAACTTCAAAATTGACTTAAGTGTAAAGTACAAAAATTAATTTTATTATCAAAGTTTTAAAAAAAAAACAAAAATCTAATCTAAAAACAAAAAATTTACTATAAATTTTTTTTGCGTCTGAAATTATCTTTAAGAAATTAATATTACTGTCAGATTGATCTCATTTTATTTCAAATATAAGTATGCTGAGATATCAAATTTTGTAATCATAAATTTACAAAGAAAAATAGGTCATTGTTAAGGTCCCCTCTCTTTCACTTTATAAAAAATAAACATACAATTTTTCTGAATTTTAGATAAATTTTATGCGAGATGATAAAAAATAAAAATTTTAGAACTGACAGAATATTTTTTGAGTTAGAAAGTTTCGTTTTTTTTTTGGTGCATACGGGTAAAATGTCAAATAAATTTTCATTTATATTCATCAGATTTTAGCATTTTACCATAAAACAAAAAGAATATAAATAAACACAAAACAGGGGAAATTATATTTCAGCGATGAACAAGTAAAACTCTTCTCCCGTCTGCATTGAGATTTTAATTTTGGTTTCATCAAATTTTTTGAATTAATTGGATTCACCAATTAATGATTCCCTCCCTCTCGTTCTGAACCAAAAATTAATTTTCCGTATTGCGGATTGAAGTGAATTCGGTAATTAATAATCCCAAATTTTCCAAAAAAATTTAACAAGAAATAATTTTTTTATTATTTTCCAATTTTAATTTACTCGATTTTCATTTTTCAGTGTAAATGCGCAAAACCCACAATCCTTTCCCCACCTAATCTATTTTCCCTTCTCTTTGTATTTACCAACCCACTTTACTTTTTCAACCTCATTTAAAAAGAGAAAAAAATGTAACGAAGAAAATTCAACACTTAAAATGGAATAACATTAAAAATTTTTCACGAAATCAAAAACAACAATCACCACACCAAGTAGAAAAATCAAAAGGAATTCGGTTAATATAGGAATAGGAGGATTCTATAAGAAGTTTCATAATCACAACAACTGATTAATAATATTCCATCAAATTCTTTGGATCACAACTTCTCATAGAAACAAGAATTCGATGCCCTGAAGGAGAGAAGAATCAAAAGTAAATAAAATAAAATCTAACCGAGTTAAAATAGTGGTTTATTGTTTTTGTTATTTTTTCTTGTTTTCTGTTTTTAGACTTTTATTGAAATAAAATTGGAAAACTTGATTTTTGTCTTTCAAATTTAAAAATCTTTTTTTTTTTTTTAAATTAAATTTGAAAACAAAAAAGAAAAATAAATTAATTTAATCGTAAAGAACAGAGTTCAGAAAACTTGATAAACGAAAAGAAACAATTTTTTTTTGTAATGAAAAATAATCGTATGTAAATAACCTTACATATATAGACACATACATACATCTAAACACTATTTAATTACAATTAAATTTCTAGATATCTACGGAAGGTAAAATCTCATAAGAATATTATGAGAATTTATTCAGGTTGACGTATTTATGTCTCAAAAATCGAAATCAAATCAGAATATTTAAAAAAAAATCTCTCGAGATTCTTATAACATTCTTAAATGTCTGAAGTATTTATTCAATCTTTTCAGATGTCAATGGTTTGTTCATTTAAGTACTTAAATCGAAAATTTAAATTCAATAGAAATTCAAAGTCCAATAATTTTGTGATTGGTCAAAAATTTCGACACGTGAATTAAAAATTATTTATTTACAATACTCTCTACACTTATCATCACTTATCGCATCATGCTAAAACCAACTTTCAATTAAGTAAAAATTATATATATATTTTTTTTTGGTTTTCTTTTTTCTATATTTTTTGTCTCTATCCAAATAAAAACATCAAACATCAAACATCAACTCTTAGTAGTGCAACAAACAAATCAATTCATAAGGAAAAAAAAACTCAAACAGAAACAGAGAGAGAGAGAGAGAGAAATAACCACAAGAGAACAAAAAATAAATAAATAAAATGTGTTAGATTAGCCCGACTCCAATGAAACTCCACGAACAAAAATTATCAAATTTGTTGTTGTTGTTGTTGTAGATTCTTCTCTATATTTTTCATTAAATTTTTTTTTTTTGGTTTCTTCTCCTAATTTTAGAATATTGAGGTCAAAGATGAGGAGCATATGTGAGAAGTATAACGATTATCAATTTAAATAAAAAAAAATTGAAATAAGAAGAAGAAGAAGAAGAGTGAAAAAAAAATTCTATAAAATGAGAAAAATATATTACAAAAAAAATTTGTTTCGCGTTGTTTTGTTTTCTTCTCTCCAATTATATTTTTTTTCTTCATTTAATATTTTTTGCTTTTAGTAAAAAAATTCAATTGTTTAGATTTCCTTCCAACAATATCAGTTTCTTTCTCTATCTCTCTCTACAGAAGATAAAGAAGAATAGCATAAGTCAGATGGGATCAATTAATAGTAAGTAGTTGTGTAAAAAAAAAAAGAAAAGTAAAACAAAAACATGACATAACAAACATGAAAATGGGATAAACATTCAACATGGGAAAAAATATTGAAGTTTTTTGAAGACATAATTAATTTTTAACTGTTTTGTACTAATTTTTTTTTTTGATTTTTTTTCCAACGAAATTATGGGTGAAGGATTAAAGTTTCGATTGTAACTTTTCATAATATTCTCTTTAAACTGAATTTTTAAAACGACCAAAAAATACTTAATGGTTTTTTTTATCTAATCTTGTAATTCCGCAACTAAAACTAGTATATATTGTTAAAGTAGAAATACTAAATGCGGTAGATTAATTTAAATTCAATAATTTAATCATTTAAATCCCTCCGGTCTAATCGCCTAATAATAAGTTCCTGCATTATGGATATCGATTAATTACAGTGAACTACAACCAATTTCATTAAATCACGTTGATTAATAAGTCTAGTAAGTTATCACAAATTAAATCTATTGAAAACTCTTCTTTAATTTAAGTTCAGCCTACAAGTACTCTGAATTGATCTTTCCATATTATCTTTTTTTCTCTTCAAAGTGAAGCTTTTTCTAATTCAAAAGTTCTTAAGTGGCACTTAGAGAGAGAGAGAGATCAAACGAGGTAAAAAATAAAAATAAAAAAAGAACAATTTGTTTTGTTAGATGATGTCTTATTTTGATCATTGATATGAGTTATATGCCTTCTTGTCTCAACAAAGGAATGAGAATAGTTGATGAATTAAGATGATACTGGTGTCTCTGTTTCAGAATAAAAATGAAGCCTTGAAAAGGAGCAACGTGAATTCGAACGAAACAAGATACAATCAATCCAACGAATCAGCTGTTCCTCTTCCATTCAAATATTTTTTGTTATATAAAAACAAAAACAAATAAAAATTATTCTCATTTCTTTTTTACATGTCTCCTTGATAATTATTTATTTCTCTTTTCAATTATTCAAATGAAATAATGACGTCACACAAAGAATAGCGTAATTGAAGAATCAATCAGAAACGATGACCAGAATTTACATAACGGTAGTGGATGAGACAGGAATACAACATATTGTCATTTTGAAATAGTGAGTCTTAGTAGAGTTTGTGACGAGAGAGAGAGAGAGAGACGAGAGAGAGAGAGAGAAAGGGAGAGCGAAAGCTAGTAAAAACGTAAATAGTTTTTAGACATGATCAGAAGAGACAACATTAAATAAATATTAAAATAAATAAATTCTACTTAAAAGGTCAATATCGTTTACCTACAGAAAATAAATTAACCATTTTTTTTTCTTTCATTCGGTTGTGTATAAAATCATCAGCTTAAACTTTATTAGACAGAGACAGAAGTATATACCTAGAAATTAAGTAATCAAAGTTGAATGTTTTGTCTGTATACATAGATTTTTTAATTTGTTTTCTGACTTATCGCAAAATTTAGTAAATTATTAAGATTTTTTTGCTGTAAAAAAAAACTTAAAATCAAACTTGAAAATTGAAACGAAACAAAATTGCCCACAAACTTACAAATGTATATTTAAATTCCAATTTTCATAAAAATTAAAATTTTTTGTATTTTTTTTTTCTGCTAAAAATATTCAAAATTTTGAAAAGATTACCTCCAAAAACCAACAACAACAAAGAAAAAAAAAATCCAAGAGACAGAAAAAAAAATCAAGAGAGGAAGAAAAATTTAAATTTCAATAGAAATGACCTCCCTGTTCCGTTTTTTTGTTTTAATGAATCATATTCCGAATAGATACGTCATCGTTGTCGTATGTTTTTTTGAGGTTCAAACATTTTTTTTAAAAAACAGTTGAATGACAATAACACCTGTAATAATCACCTGTAATTTTTAACGAAATTAATTTATGGATTAGATCGATGGAAAAAGCATGGGTTCAATACAGTTTTATTGTCTACCAAATTTTCAAAAAGGAATAATTAATTAAAATGAAGCAAATGTAAATTCATAATCAGAAATTGTAATCTTTTTTAAATAGTAACAAAAAACAACTCATATCTTATCAGGTGAATTCTTGTTTTTTTTTTGTTTTTATTTACTTGTAAAAACTAACGTAATTTTTTCTCTCTTTTTCTCTTATTGTTTGTAGGAATTTTATCACATTTCTACTAATGTTTCTAAATACAGGAATAATGATAATTCCAGAAATTCCGAAATTTATAATATTTGGGAATAACACAACATTTTTTTTATCTTTTAAATTTAAAGTTTTTTTTTTTATTTTCTAATTTGAATTGGTGCATACGGGTTTTCATACATATTTTGATATGAAACAGAGAGAAAGAGAGAATCAATACAAAAATAAAAGTAGCGTTTTTTTTTAATAAACTAAAATATAATCGTCGGCTTTCAAAAAGAACAACAAAATAAAAATAATAATCATTCTAATTTTCGTGTTGATTAACATTTTTTTATATTTAAAGTTAACAAAAAAAAAACGTCGAAACAATAGAGAAAACACATAAAAACTATATTTTATCCAAGCATTCTCTTCTTCTTCTCTTCTCTGTCTATAAACCATCACGCCATTATTATTATTGACGTAAAAAATGCAACAACAATTTTTAGAAGGAAAAAAAAACTAAAAAACATTTCTAATCAAACTCTTGCAAAAAAAAAAGCTTTAGAAGTTAATCTCCATACTGTATTTCTGTGGTGTTCATAAATGAAATCATAGAAAAAATGATGATTCATTCGTTAGTGAAAATAATTGAAATATAATTTGGCTAATAAATAATAATTGTTCTTCAGGGCGTATCCTAAATGTTAGGTTATGTTTTGCTTTATATTTTGCTCTTTTTTCATATTTTTATTGTGTTTTGTACACATTTTTTCTTAGAAAAAACTTTTGAAAAAAAAAAAATTATACATACTTTCCAACAATATAACGGATTAGAACTAATACTACTGCCATTGGTATTGGATAAATTAAATCTTTATAATTAGCGTGATTAACATCCGGTCGTGATCCTGGCGCAATATCTTCCCATGTTGTATTTGGTGGTAACCAAATATGCGGTGACCAAAATTTAGTTGATAATTCCGATAATATATTCATTTTGTTTGATTAAATTTAAGAACAAAAAATTAATTTTTATTTCTCGATTATTTAGCACAAAACACTAATCAATAACAAATTAACAATTATATTAACACATATTCACTAATGTTGAAAGTATTTTTTAATTTTATATTCCAGTTTTGATGTTTTATTTATATATAAATTACATGAAAAAGAGGAAAATCGCTTTTCCTCTTCAATGAACAACTTTCAAGTAACAAATAAACACACCGACGATAAAACTATTCTGACTCTGAGCAGTGTTGCCACAATATTTGAATACAAATTACAAACCCGCTAAATAAATGGCAGCATTGATTCTGAACATTAATATATAAAACAGTGACATCTATGAACAAAGACTTTTTGTTAGACAAATAAAAAATATGTTAGATGGCAAACATTTTTCGCAAAATAAAATGTTTTATAATTCTAAGTATTTAAATAATCTAATTTCGTTTTTTTAAATATTTATTTAAATGAAAATTAAATAGATATTACACGAAATACAAAATAAATTAATTATATAAACATTTCCTATAATTATATGTATATATATATATATTTACATTTTTACTATATAAAAAAACTGATTACTAAATAATTTTAGTAACTGACAAAAAGGAACAAATTTTAACTGAATTAAGTTTTTAGGCCTATTGTTAATTGTATTATTATTATTTTTATTATTATAATAAATTATTAATTAAAATATATATGAAGCAATTAATAAATTACATAATTTAATATTAGAACTTCAAACTGAAGAAATTTATATTAATTGATGATCAATATCTATTTCGATATTAACATCAATTAATTAAATATGGGAAGTTAATCAGTTTGAAGTACTAATATAATAATTATAATATCTATTATAAATATTAGACTCTCCTTACTGTTTCTCATATTTTGTATATCATGAAAAATTTCGAAAGTTATAAAACATCTATATTCGTGTGAGAAACATTTATTGTTCTAATATTTATTTTTTATTTTTTTCGTTTCATCCTTTTTTTTTTTGTTTGTTTTAACTTATTATATACAAAAATCGTTTATTCCATTAAAAAGATTTAATAATAATTTTATTCTCTTTTCAAATTAAAAAAAAAAAAAAGTTATTCGTTCCTTGTCGGTTTTGGTACTTTTTTTATATTTAGCATTCAGGAGAGAAACAATCTTTTATTTTATAAGTTTCAACTACATTTTTTTTTTTAACTTTTTTCTTATAAGTTTATACCAAAAAAGCCAACTCACTATTAATATAAATAATTACATTTCCTTTTTGTTATCATTTTATAATTAGGCCACGCTAAAAATTATTATCAAATTTATAATTAAATTAATGGAGTTAAAACATAAAAAAACAGACATTAAAATATGTGTATAAACAAAAAAGTCCATTATAATAATTATATTGAATCAGTACTTTGACTTATTTTGTTGTATATGCTTTTGTTATATGAATTAAGAAGAGTTTTTTTTTGTGTTGTTGCTGCTAAAGTTCTACATTGAATTAAGAGTTTCCAAGTTTTCTATCTTTTGTCTATATAACAAAAGTCAACGTTAGTTTTGTATTTTTTTTTTCATTATTATTTTGTGTCTTTATAAATATTAATTACGTCTGTCAAATTCTTAAACAATACTTTATTATTTTAAATTTTTTTTTGAACGTTGAGCATCTTTTTATTTTTAATTTTCTTTTCTTTTAAAAGTTTTGAAAATTCTTATTATGAGTTTTTTTATTTTGTTTATTTTTTCTTTTGATTTTTTTTATTTTAAATTAATTAAATTAATTTTATTGAATATTTATATATAAATTTATCAATTGTGTTGGTAGGTTCTAAGGTAATCTAAAGGTAGGTACAAGAGGTTTTTTTTCACTAATGTTACTTAATTTTTTGTATGTTTTTTTTTTTCTTTGGATTTTCTTTCTATTCACAGAACATTTTTTTTTTTTAAATATTTTTACAGATTTATTTCCAATCCCCTTTCAAACGTTCAAAGTCTTTTCTATAGGTTTTAATTAATAATTATCAATAATTGGAAGATCGTCTTTTCTTTTTCTTTTTATTTAAAAAATTAAATTATTTTTTTGTTCTACAACAAGCATTTTTCTTATAAGTTTTTCTTTATTTTATTAATTTTTTATTAATATTAATTTGAGATTTTTCTTTTTAGTTTTCTTTTGTTTCCTTTTAATTAATTAGAATTTTTTCTTTTGTAATTATCTAAAAAAAAAAACAATAAGAAACACGATTTAATTGAGTATTTAATACAATCTGAATCATAGTTTAACTATGAACATCTTCTTCTTCTTCTTCGTCTTTTTAGTTAAGTTTGACGTTTTTTGTTTTTTTGTTTATTTTAAATATAAATTCATTTTCTACATATAAAAGTTTTAATTTTCATTATTATTTTCTTAGTGACTGTGTATTTATTGTAATAACAAAATTTTAAACAAATAAATAAACTTTTTCTTATTTGTTTCGAAGAATTTATTAAAAATTTAATTAATTTTAACTCAACGTACAAATTGTTTTATCACACTTTACCAATTACAATGTAAAGGATCTTACTACGATATTGTCAGAAGATTCAGTGATCCATCATTCATTGAATTTTTAAAGTGGAAAAAATAATACATAAAATGTGGCTGAAGAAACCAATAAATTATCTTAACTTATAATTATCACGGCAAATAAAATTAAATCTTAAAATGTAATTTAATTTAATTTAATTTAATTTAATTTAATTTCCACTTAAATAATTTCTATTCTGAACTTAAATTAAATCCAATTCAATATTTTGCGAAAACATACGGTGAATTGTTGATTAAATATCGTCACTATTTATTAAAATTATATAATTTAACGTGTGTTTGTCTGTAAAATTTTAATTCTATCACAAATGTGAGTCACATTATTTAATGTGACATAATAAATAGAATCAATTGACTTTGAATTTAGAACTTTGTGTGTTACTGCCTTAAATTGCACAATTATCAATTCTCTTTTAGGCTTTGAAAAAAAAAAAGTTCTTATGTCAAATTAGGTGATCGTCCTAGTGCTGAATAAACTTCATCACGTTTTTTTTTTAATGTGTTTTTCATTAGTGTACTGTATGGATCAAATGACATTAAACGTTTTTTACGACGATAAATACCTTCACGACGATTTAATGCACATGTTAAAAGATCTTCATCAATTGGATAATTAATAAAATTTAATATTTCACGTAAACGTATTTCAACATGATCAGTTAAATCATCATAAAATATAACTTTTATATCACCGGTAAAATTTTTTGCCCATGCTAAATTCATTTGTTCCCATGCCCATAATTTATTTGTCACAAATTGTTGCCAATCTATAAAAAAGAAAAGAAAAAGGAGACAAATTAATTTCATTTAATTTATAATTCAAAAATAAATTTCAATCATTGTAAATCTTAACATTTTCCGTCTTTTAAATTTAATTAAAATTATCGGATGATAAAGGATAAGCGTTGAGTTTCATAACAATTATAAGTTGAAATTAAATGATTAATGGTGTTTCGGAATAATCGTCAAAATTATTGATTGTGAAATGTGACACAAATATATTGATTTTTAAATATTGAAAACAAAAATAATTAAATAATTTCTTACATCTTCCTTTTGTCCTTTTATAACGATCAGGTGAAGCAAAACCGACATGTCCACCAGACTGACGATTGAATTCGGCTAGTATGGCTTTTTCAGGATCTCTGACTAGTAGAATTGCTTTATCAAATGGTGTCCATGCTTTTGGACCCCATTCATGAGTTTTCACAACTAATACAGATGAATTACATATATTTTCAGCAGGAAAACCACTTTTCAGTAAACCATAATCTTTGTAAACACTTCCCGTATAAATCCCTATAAAGAAAAAACAACAACAACAATAATAATAATAAAAAAATAAATGTATTAAACGAATAAAGAAAAAAGCAAAACAAATAAAACATTTTGTATAAGAATAAAATTATATATAATAAGAAAATCCTTTTAACCTTTTTCATCTTCAATCTAAAAAAAAAAGAAAAATTGTGTTTCTTTTTTTTTCTTTCGGAAAATTTTTGTGCGGATTTTCTGCGATTAACCTTTTCGTATAAAAAGAAAGCAATACATATTTTCATAAATTGTATAAATTTTTATCAACAAATCAAAAACATATTTTCTATGTTTTTGTTGTTGTTATTTATGTTGTTGTTGTTATATAAAGGAAATTATTATCTTGATTCAATTTCACATAAAAATTAAGTTTTTTCTTTTCATATTATTGTTAAAAATTTTCTCTGTTTTTTAAATATGATTTTGATTACAAAAAAATACAAAAAAAAAAAAAAAAAGGAAGAGGATGAAAAAATAGAGAAATTTAATGAAAAAAAAATATGAGATGGTATTTGGTGAAGTGAAGTAGGAAGAGATGAAACATAATAAATATATTAATAAGATATTCATGTCATGTTTATAAATAAATAAGTAGAGAGAGAGAGAGAAGATAGTCTCTTATTTAAAATAGGACCGAACTAAAGATAATTTTAATTGAATTTTCCTTTTAGTGAAATTTAATTCAAAACTTTATCTAAAAGTTTAACTTTTATATTTTCTATCTAATATTATTTAATCGGGTTTTTTATAATAATCGATAATATGAGCCATCGAATGGAATAACAAAATGAACCAGTGCAAAATAAATTCTATTCTTGTAATTAAATTTAGTGAAATGTGTGATCGTTTACTAATAAAGTTTTAACAATTTAGCGTTAAAGTCAACTGAATTTACTTATGGTACCCCCATTGAAATTTCATTGTGTATTTAGGTAAATACGGTTCTGTCTCTCAAATATGTTTTGTCGGTTCCCAAAAACACATTACACACTTTTATGTATAGGTACATTTATTTTATTTGGAGGCCATAATAAATGAGAGAGACTCTGTTGTCCATACATGAATGTTAATGTGAATTTTAAATGATTTTCTTAAGGTCGTTCTTTTTGGCTGAGTAATTTTTGGTTCTTTTTTTTTTCAACAAAATTGTTTTTCTTCTTCTTTATTTTCATTTTTCTTTTTCTACATTTTTTTTTGTGATAAAGAAAAAATAAAATAATCAATTTTTAGTTTGGTTATTTTTTCTTTTTTGTATTTTCAGTTTAATGTTATTGTGTAAGTGTAATTAGTAACGATATAATGATAATCATCGATTTAATGTGACTTAACATATAAATATAGAAAAATTTTAGGAGAGGAAAATATAAAAATGGAAAATATTTGTAAATTTTAATTTAAATTATAAAAAAAGCTTTCACTCACAATTGAATTTTCATTCAATTAATTTATTTCACAAGAAAATAAATTGATTAAAACGAATTCTAATTCAAATGATTTTTATAAGCTTGTCAGTTAATAATCCCGAATGTTACCTGACTTTATTTACAGATAAAAATTGACAATATATACTTTATTATTGTGTGGACAGGTTTTATATAAATAGACTTTATCGAGCAGAGTGGAGATACACTTTCATCAATGGTCAATAAAGTTCCGAGTTCATAATAAGTAACAAGACTTTATTTGATAAACTTTGTGAATTGACTTTAGTTACAGGACAAATTTAATGGATTTTATGTTCAGTCTTTATAAACATGACTTAATCGAAAAAGACTTTTGTGAATTAGACTTTAATAACCCTCACTTTTAACATGATTTTTTTTTAATTCAATTTTATATATAAATAGAAAAGTATAAATTGTTATTTTTTTATTATATAAATTATTATTGATTAATTATTAGTTATTATCACAGTTTATGACTTTATTTATTATTAATTATTAATTATTGTTGAGTTTTGTGCGTATATACTAAATTTATTTTAATAATAGAATTTTAACTTTTCTAGTCTTTAATTATTACTTTATTTATTATTGGTATATAAACATGATTTAATTATATAGAATAGAAAAGAGAAAATGATTTACATATTTATTATTTCACTCATCCCATTCACAATTATTACCTCCACCGGATTATAACCAAAATCATAGAAGGAGGTTGTAATTTTTTTTTTATTTTCTGTGGTTTATAAATGTAGATCAATTATCCCTTAAATACTCTCAAATGGGTAGAAATGTTATAGGTTTTATTATATAAAAAATATTTTTATGATAAATTATATCATGGATATAATTAGATAAAATGAGAGAAATATAATAACATAGAGAATACTAAAATAAAAAAAAAAATACACACAATTTACATATGAAGTTATTTTATTATTCATATTTGGTATTGAAGAAAAATTAGATTTTCTATTGAAATTCAAATGTGGTAGAGGTCATTGGCAATTTTAGACGTATATAGTTTTTTGTCGCCACTTAGAATCGACAGAATTTTATTCCACATAAAATTTTCCACACAATAAAAACAAAACTCTAATTAATCATTTACTTGTGCATAATCAGTTTTTTTTTTCTGCGTATTTATTTAACATTCACCCAATGTTTATTTTTTTTTTCACTCTATAAAATGTTCACGCTTTGCCTACAGCATCCTTAATGTACCACTGTTATGTATATAGATAATTCATTTATTTCTATATAAATCGAAATATCCATTACTGAATAATAACGGATATATTTTTGTATTTTTAGTAGCCGTATATCCTTATACGATTACAATAATGTAATTTATATTAAAAAGGTATACATATAGAGGAGAGAGACAGAGAGGTCAATCTATAAATTGGATTACATTTGAAAATATATGATCCTATTTATTATTATATTTTCAAATGTTTTATCCATTCAAAACACACATATTAGTTATATAGGGGTTCAAAATATTCTTATCACATTAAAATCGAATGAATTGTCTTGAAATAAAAATAAAAAAACAATAAAAAAAAAATGTACAAAATGGGAGCTTTTTTCGTGTATGTGTGTGTGTGTGTGTGTATTTGTGGTATGTATGTATTTTTTTTCGAAAAGCTGAGTTTTTTTGAAGGAACTTTGTAAATAAAATTAAACAATTTTACGATCAACTTTGGATTACCGTAGACTAATTAAGAACAACACAAAAATGTTGAACGAATATCTCAACATTTGAAATTTGTTTAATTTTATTAATTAAAATTAAATGAAAATTGTATAAATATTTACCTGTAGATTGTTGTATTAAATATCTAAGCCATGTATTTCCACTGCCTGGGAATGATGCTAATGCAGTTAAACCAAATTGTGATGAACGACTTAAATCAGATGATTTCATATCATTTAAATTTCTTGGCCACATTGGTTCATTTTCATTTATTTCATCTTTATCCTTATTATTATTATTACTATTAATATTATTATTATTATTATTATTATTATTATTATTATCCTTGTTATCCTTATTATCCTTAATATTATTATTGTTATAGTTGTTGTTGTTGTTTATATTATTATTAAAATCATTTGATTTATCTGAGACATGATTATTTATATTTGTATTTGTTCTAATGAAATGTCCTGGAAATGTATGCTTTTGTGGTTGTTGCTGCTGTTGCTGTTGTTGCTGTTGTTGCTGTTGTTGAATTGTTACTTGTTGTAATTTTATTTTATTATTTTTATATAAGTATTTTAGTTCACGACACCATTGAAGGGGTTGTCGTTTACTTAATAGGCCAATAACACGATTTTGAAATGGATCCGTCTATATATGGAAAAATATTATTATTAGAAATAATAAATAAATAAATAATAATCAAAAATAGGGGGTGGTTGGAAGAAGAAAGAAAAAAAATAACAAAACAAAACAAACTGATAAATATAAATATACAATACAAGGGGTAGGGAAGTTGGTAAGAAACAAAGATAATCACAAAATAAATGTTTGTTCGTTATTTAAGCTGCTATCACACGCTGTTTGAAACGTTATCGTTTCAATTTCAACGTATAAATCTCTGAATTTTCTTTCAATTCACGCGACCAAGTATTTATTTTTTAAAAAAAAAAACAAGCGTTAAAAAAATTGTTTTCATGTCAACGTTTCAGAAAAAAAAAAAAAAAAAAAGCGTTAATTTGGTGACAGAAGAAAATGAAAAACGTTCCAGATATTTAAATTTATCAATTCCAAATCCACTTGAACATATTTTATAAGAAAAACACAGAGAAATGCATCTCACATTACTTTCTCCATGGAAATGACAAATATTTTCATTTCATATAAAATTCCAAAGTAAATGAGATTTTCTTTTAGTCTAATTGAATTCCATACTTAAATATAGAATTTATATAAACTGAAAAATTCGAGTCTATTATTATATTATTGTGTAAAATGTAAAGAACGAAACGTTAAATTGCTTTAGTACCCAGAAATGAACTTTGTATTAGATGATTTATTTCCTCCATAAAATCTAAATTTAGAATTTTGAATTATAATACAAAACGACATTTATTATTATTTAACTTATTTTTAATAATAAAAATTATAATTATGATATTTTGAGTGAAGCTAAAAAATTTACGGAGCATTTCATATTCGGTTGAAAAAAGTTTTTTCTTAGAACGAAAATAATTAATATTTTAATGTTAGAAACAAAAGTAAACAATTTTTTCTTTCTGTTTAGTCATCTTTTGTTGTTATTTCGGCTTTTCATATATTTTCTTTTAAAATCAAACATTTTATAATAGACAAAAAATCTTACAATGTGTAATAGCAGCTTTATTTTATATTAAAAGAAAAAAATCACATACTTCGCCATACAGTCTGGCTCTGGGACGTCTCTGTGTTGGATTTTGTACACTAACAAGGGATAATAGAAGAATTCCAACAACATAAGCAAATAATATTGATAAAAAGATAAAAAGACGCCATCCCCGTAATACCATGTTGCCATGTTATTTTGATCTGTAAATATAAAAGAAGAAGAAAAAGAATAAATTTAGTGAAAAAGGGAAAAATATACAAATAAAAGAAAAAAGTGAAAAATGAAAAAAAAAACCAAAAAAAGAAGAAATGAAAAAAAAAAAAAAGAAAAACGAAAAGAAAAAAAATTTTTCAAAGAAAAAAAAAAATGGAAAATCTCATCATTCTTCTTTTTATTTTTTGTTCCATGTAATAAAATCCGCTTTCTCTCTGTCTTAATTTCCGTTTCATTTTATATGAAAGAAAAAAAAAAAAAACAAATGAAGAAGAAAAAGAAAAAAGAAGAAGAAAATAGATATAAATAAAGGATGTAATCTCAATCATTTTTTTTTCTTTCTTACTTTTGACACTAAACCCTGTTTTACCCTTTTTTCCGTTTTCTTTTTTTTTTTTTTTCTTTCGCCAACATTTTATATTTGCAATTTACAACAACTACAAAAGGAAAAAAAAAAAGGAAAAAGGAAGAAGGAAGCGCCAAAAAAAAAGAAGAGACTCCATAAAACATTAAAATCCATTCAAAATCCTCCCTTGAGATAAAATGAAAAAAGAAAGAAAGAATAAAAAAAAAAATTGGGATCACCAAAATGATGAAGAAAATTTAAATTTCGTACGTCGAATTACAAAACGGATGGAAATACAAGAAACAAGAAAGGATGGTGGAAAAGGGGTATATAGAGACATGGATGAAACCCAAAACAGCTGTCATTAAAATAAAACAAAGGGAGAAAGAGAGAGATTGATGTAAAAACAAAAAGCGGAAGGAACGTAAAAAGAATACAGTGGCGTTTAATATTTCAAGATTAAATAAGGAATTGGTAAAACAAACATCATATACCTTACACACACACACACATACACAAACAAACACAATAATTGCACGCACACACACCATACCACACACATTATACAATACGCATTTTATTAAAAAGCAAAAAAAAAATGATCAACTGGTTAAGGGTGGTTTTGGTACGGTTGGTTTTTCCACAATTTTTTCACTCCATTTTTTATTCACTTTTCCTTTTCTCTCTCTCTCTCTCTCTCTCTTTTGTTCTCTTGGGTTTCTTTTATAAAACTCAACATCAGCATAATATTTAAAAAGTTAAACAAAATCTCTCATGAGAAAAAAGAAATAACTTAAGTATGCTGTGTGTCTTGTGTCTTTTGTCTTTTGTCTTTTCTTCTTTTTCTTTTTTGTTGTTTTTTCACATTTTCTTATTTTTTTATTTTTGTTCAAATTTTAACAAAAGAATAATAAGGAAACGAAAAGGAGAAAAAAAAAACAAATGAAGAAAAAAGGGGGAAAGAGACAAAATTTATGCGAAAAACGTTTTTTTTTTTACCATTTTTTGTTTTTGTTTAAAAATACAAAAATATTATTGACAAAACAATAGACATGTGACGCTCTCTATTTTAATCAACAAATCACAAAATGAAAACGAGAGAAAAAAAAAAGTTATTATTTAAGGGAGTGAGAGTGAGAGAGAGAGAGAGTGGCATAAAGAGTGGGGTGGTTATTTTCTACATTTTATAGATAAAAGTTTGGTTGTGCACGTGTATGTGTTCGCTTCTGTGTAGAGTATATTGACAGTTGGTGGGTGAATATGTGGGTGGGTGGTGAATGGGGTGTGTGTATGCCTATGGGATGATGGTGAAGAGATATATATATATATATATATAGGGTGAAATATATATGAGTGTTGCAGAGTATGAAATTTTTAGAAACAACCTGAAATAAATATATGAAAGGGGAACAGGAAAAAAATAATAAAAAAAAACTGACTCGAGGGAAAACCAGAATGTTGGTTAAGGGAGGAAAATTTTATATATGTGTGTGTTAGTATGTGTGTATATATGCTGAATGTGTGTGATACATGTTTTGGGTGTTTTTCCGTTTTTATTTTCTGATTTTTATTTTAGGGTTTTTGGTTGTTTGTTTGAATCTAAAAGGAAAGTCACTTTAACATGAGTTCAATACTATTTTATATGTCTGTATATGTGTGTGTGTGTATGCTAGTTGGGTGAATTTATGAAATTTATTATCCTCTCTCTTTCTCTTTTCATCCACACATCTTGTGACCCTAATTTTGTTTTCTATTTCTATGAATAGTTCAAAGATCTTTTCCTCTGATTCATTTATTCATGTTCAAAATTAAACAAAAACAACAACAAAATATTTTATCTATAATTTTTCATTTTTTTCCCCAAGAAGGATGAGATTTTTTTTTTTTTTAATACTGCGGGTTTTTTCGCGAATGATGAAAAATTAAGAGAAAAAATCTCGTTTTTATATTTTTCTTTCTCTCTCTCTCTCTCTGTCTGTCTTCCTTGCAGTCACCCGTTACAAATATAGAAAAATAAGAGAAATGGAAAACACAGAAGAATGACTTTTTTTTTTCACATCGATCTCTAATAATTTCTTCCCTTTTTTTTCGATATTAACTTTTTTCTGTTTGCTTTTTTTCATTTATTTTTCATTTATTTTTCTATAAATGTTTTTCAATCACAATGATGATAATTTTGATTATAATGATGATGATGATGATGATTTTGGTGACTGTGACGTAACAAATAAATAAATAATATTATTAAATCGAATTCCTTTAGTTTCTAAACTCATCAACTCTAAACATACATTACACGCCTATTTTTTATTTGGCTTTTGTCGTTTTTTAGTCTTAATCATCGTTTCGGTTTTTATTCTATTTATATGCGTGTGTGTGTGTGTCTGTCAATTCTTTGTATAAATGGAATATTATTTGTTCTGTGTTCTATGTGTATGTGTGTGGATGTGTGTTTGTGCGCTTAGAATTAAGCGAATTATCTAAAACTAAATGACCACCGCATATATAAATTCATTAATTGTTGAAATTGGAACATAATTGAAATTTATTCGTTTATTTTCTTTTTATAAAGAATAAAAGTTGAATAAAAATTATCAGATTTTTAAATGGAATTAAATTTATTGTGTAGTTGAATTAATTGATCAATTTTCTCCTGATTAATACAATCACGTAAATGTTGATGTTCACGTTTAGTCAGCAATTGAAATGTGTTTTAATTAATAAAAAGAATTAATTTAAATTGATGTAATAAATAGGGTTTGAATTGAAGTCTGGACCTTTTCGATATCTATCCACAATTATCATTGGTTCCTTTCCTTAAAACTCTTGATTATGTTTAAAATATTTTAGATAATTTAATACTAATGTTTAAATTTTTATTCATAAATTTTAGAAATCAATCATGAAGTTGAAGAATAGATGAATTATCCCAAGTAAAACGTTATCTCATTTCCATTCATACAAATCTTCATTCTCATCCTTCCCATTAGAATTTATAATGATGAAAAAATATTATTATTATTTATATTCAGGCTTCCCAGGTTTAATTTAGAAAATTTACATTGAATAGAATTCTCATTTTACATAAGCATAAAAGATGATGATGATGATTCTGCTATTAAAAATTTAATCTGAAAATGTTGTCAACTGTAATCAATGAGTTCAACGATTAATGAGAGCAATTTACTAAATATTAGAAGAATTATGAAACACAAGATATAAAAAATTTTATATAAGAAATGAGAATATACACAAGTCGCCTGAAAACATGAACGTCGTTACTTTGTAAATATATCCACCTAATTAAACCGTATAAGCTTTCATCAATTCTGTTGGCCTCTAGGGATATTCATTCTATTTTATAAATGTTTTCACTTATTTTGATGAAGTGATCACTGGATAAAATGATGATCATCATCATTTAAAATTTCCTTAATTTAATTTAATTTAATTTCTTTTTAAATATCAAAAAATTCAAACGCACCCTTTGTCTAACTCCGAAATAACGCACAAGAAACAAACACATAAAATACAACAATTAATTAATTTTAAACCAAAAAACATTGACCCATTTTGTGTGTGTTTTTTTTTAATTAGTAAATTAATTTCCTTTCTTCTTGTTTTAATTTTTATCTATTTCTAAACAAAAAATTGGTGACAAAACAATTATTTGTAATTTGAAAAAAATATGCGAAAAAAATTCAAAAAACCCAATTTTTTCACATTTTCTAATGTTTTTTTTTTGCGCTTGATTTTAACGTTTGACCTTCTTCCCCACACACACACATCAGTGTCCCAAAAAAAAAAAACAACAAATGGTCAACTTCATACAACAGTCTTTCTATTGTCCATTTTATATTAAAAAAAAAAATCCATTAAGTTCATTTACATTAAATTATATAGAAAAATATTTGAATTTAAGTAAAAATATATTGAGTCAGTTTTACAAACAAACAAAAAAAAAAGTAGTCAATATGAAAAGGCGAACTTGTATGTAAAATTAAAGACGATGGAATAATATAATAATAATATAATTTATGAATAAATGTTGAAAATTTTATTGACGCCCAAACTACTAACTTTAATGATGATGATTATTCTATTAGTTTCAACTAATCAGTTTTAATTAATTAACTTATTGTTTTTTTATTCGCACAAAACGCAAAAAAAAAAAGATATAACAAAATCTGAAAGTTAAAATTTTAAACGAAAAAAAAAAAAAACACGAATTCAGAGTGAATATTTTAGTTTAACTTTTAATGAAAATTAAAAAAATAATTTACAAAAATTAACAATCAAGTTTTATCAAACTTAATTTTATTGAAACATTATTTTAAAGTAAAATATCCAATCATACCAATCACCCAATAATATACAACTCTAAATTAGTTACAACTAACTCGTACCTTTAGTAATGGTACATCGTCCATTTCCATTAGATTACTTTGACAAATATAATAAATTAGTGTTGTAACATTATTTACAGTTAATTTATTTTCAAAAAGAATTACAGAGATATGTGAACTTTTTTCAGTTCAAATCAAGTAGATTGCCATTTCTTTTGTTCTTAACAATAAATATCATTTTAAATTGTTGTGAAACCCAGCACATATAGGTACTTATTGAAAAATATTGTATTGAATTGGCTGTATAAAGGAGAGGAGTATTTTAGTACATACTAGATTTTAATTACGTCAACGTTAAACGTTAAACGTTAAATTATATTAGTAAACATTATACCGATTAAGTACTTAATGTTACTTAACAATACCTTACGGATAATTTGATGATAGGGTTAAAGTGTCAAAATTTATATAACGAACAGAAGACATAAAAATGATTTTACATTATATAAATTATTGTTGTAATTTTCTATAGGGACTAATTGTGACATATCCACGTTATAAATTCTTTTTTATTAAATCTATAGGGCATTCTGTTATAATTTTATTTCGATTAACCAACAGTTTTTTTTTGTTGTAACTCTGAATTCTGTTGCGCAATTGAAAATTTTCTTCAATTTTTCCTCTGTGTTGTGTTGTTGCTGTTGTTGTAAATTTACACATTTAATTTTATGAGTTTCGATTTGATCGAATAACCATTAAATATAAAGTACTTATATTTTTGCAATAAAAAATAGTCACCTCATAATAAGTACCTAATTTCATTCATAAACCAAAAAATAAAAATGGTCTGGCGCATAATCGAAGGTACAAAAAAAAAAAAAGAAAGAAAAAGTGGAAAGAAAACGGAAAATCTATAAAACAGAAGTATGTACTCGTCTATAAATGAATCACTTATCATTCATTATCTGTTTTCCCAAAATTATATTTTTTTTATTGCTAATAGAAAATTTCTCCATCTCACACCTATATTTTGCCAACCTGCAATATCAATACATGACAACACACCCACTTATAATTAGTAAAACCAGTTGGAATTGACATACATCACGTTTTTAATCTCGACATGAGTATAAATTTGAAAGGAGCTGAGTATTTAGATCTACAAAAGCGTCAATTTTAAATAAGGGATGTCTTAATCGATCAACACCAATCAAGTTTAAACGTTTTATGTCCGTCTTCATAATCAATTTTTTTTTTTAAATTGTTTTTCCAAAAAAATCCTTTTTACTCTTGTCTACATTTTCAATTTTATATTGTTATCTCTCTCTATTTTCATTGATTTAAATTACCCATAGTGATTTAAGTTCAGTGAATACAATTTGTTTTAAATAATATCGTTGATTTAATATTTCAATTATTCACCATCCATATAATTTTAACGAATATTGTTACTTGAAATCAAATGTTTAAAATTAAGTGGTGAAAATTTACCATCAATCAAGCTAATATAACATCAACAACAACAACAAGAATAATAACAAAAGTAACAATTAATTAAATATATAAATGTAGAGTAGGTACATACTTAAGTATGTACAAGCGTTAAACGTATGTACAAGTCAAGTATTTTATATAACTTAAAAGAAACTAAATTGAGTGAGGTCCAATAAATTAAATATTTATTATTCTAAGTCAATGTCAAGTCAAGTCAACTGTATTAGAGAATTCACTTTATCATTCACGCAAAAAAAAAGAGGAAGAAGAAGAAGAGTAAATTAGAGTAACAAAAAAATAGTTCCAACACTAAAATTAAAAGCAAAAAATTAAACTCTTGTAATGTCTTATTATCTTGTCTCCCGAATTTGTTTTTTTTTTTTAAAAATATAAACAAATTTTTTTACTTAAATTTCTATACGTTGAACTTTAATCATGACTTTAATTTTTGTGATAGTAAAAATCTTTATCAAGATTTAACGATGATAATGACTTTCTTTAGCTTTGCCTTTTTTTTTCTTGTGTAAATATAACGTTGAAAGTAAAATCATTAATTTTTTTTATTATTCAATTAACTTAACTCGTGAGATGATTATTTTGTTTTTAGTTCTTATACTTCTTCTATAGTACTTTATTTAAGACTTCTGTTTATTACGACGACAACCCACACTCTAAAACATTAATTATTTTTCTATAAATAAATCTCAGAGTGGAACTATTTGAATTTCAGTTGTTCAGTTTTGAGAATTTAATGAGATTGCAGTTATTTAACGATAAATCAGAAAATCGGGAAATTGTTAAAGTGTGAACACTAAAGGTCATTATTTGTTTAATTTAATTAAGTGAATTTCTTGTTAGTAGAAAAGAGTAGACACAGTTAGAACATGAAAAACAATCGGAACTTTTAATTGTTGTTGTTTTGTATAGGTCTAACGAGGGTAGATCAAACAAAAAACGCTACTACTGTACGACTGTAGCTAATCTGTATGTTAATATGCTCCACACTTTATTCTACTCTACTTTAGCAGTTAACTCTACTCTTCACTTACCTTGAAATTTACTCTACAACGCTTAGTCTATACATTACATATTCTACTCTAATTTACACTAAGCTCTATACACTTCACTGTTCAGGGACTGTTTGTTGCTTTTATTGTCAGTTACTCTAAGTATTTAAGACTAAGTACATATTGTAGGATTTTTTTTTAAAATAATAATGATGATGATGATGACGATGATGAAGATGATGATGATGATGAATTTATTATTTATGAGAAGACATAATTCAAATTTCTTTATTTACAATAATTTTCAACAAATTAACATTTTTTAATTTGGAATAATTTAACAAAATGCCTAAAATTTTAGTTTCACAAGGGTTTGGGGGGGTGGTAGATGAGGTTTTTTTTCTATCCTAAGCAAATATTCATTATTCATTATTCATTTTTTTTTAAATAAAAATGAGTCCACCTCTAATATAAAGAAAAGAAGAATCTACCAATTTCTTATCAAGAACCGTCAACAAAAACAACAACAACAAATTTTATCTGTAAAGAAATGAAAAAGAAATAAGAAGAAGTAAAAGAAAATTAGGGAGAAAAAGAGAAAACAAAAAGTAAAGAAAGAAAAAATGTGCTGTTTAATTAGAACCTTTTTATGATGTGATTTTACCTTAGCTTTTCTTTATGTATAAAAGAAAAAAGGGGGGAAAATTGAAAGGATAGTCCACTGGATTAAGGGAAAATTGATGAAGAAAATGGAAAATTGTGAATAGAACAAAAATAAAAACACAACGCACAACATAAATACACAATAATAAATAATAAAAAGAAAGACGAAAAAAGGAAAAGGAAAACAAAAAAAAAAAACAAATCATTCGACAGTAAAAATAAAACAACATCCAACATCTAAAGAACAAAAACAAAATTTGTGAGCGAGAAAATTAGATTTTTTTTCCTTTTCTATTTGTTGTTGTTGTTGTTTTCTTTGTGGTTTTGTTATATTTTTTTTTCTCATCTTCTATGTCCATTTTTCCTTTTGTCCAAAGTCTTTATTTTTTTTTTGTTTTGCTTATTTCTTGTTTTTTCTTACTGTTGTTGTTTTATTGCATAAAAATAATCAAAATCGAAACAATGAACAGATTTTTGTTTTTCTTTATTTTTTTTGTTTTTGTTGTATATGAAATTTTATTCTATTAATTCAATAGAAAATGTCAGAGAAAGAGAATAATGGAAGAGGCGTAGGCGTATATAGATATGGGTAATGCAGTTTTAACACCCATCTGTTTTAAGGCTTAATATTCTTTTATTATACGAGAAAATTTAATACAATGGGAATAACAAAAAAAAAGAGAACGAGAGAGAGAGAGAAAATTGATAAATGGAATTATTTTGTACAAATTTTTTTTTCTCGCTGTAAAATTGTCACTGGGGTAAAAAAAATATGACAGCGTGTGAGGAGATGATGAGGGGTGGGGGGACACAGTATGGGGATGTTTAATAAAATAAAAATAAAAAGGAAGCAGGAATCTATTGTTCTCATAATCATCGCATCGTGTAATAATTTTGTCATTTTATTCATTTTCTTCTTCTTCCTCATCTTCTTCTTTTTCTTATTTTCATCCAAGAGTGTAAAATGATATCTACAAATTTAACATTAAAACGATTTTGTAAAGATGACGATAATGATGATGATGATGATGATGATGACGATGACGGTGAAGAGGAGTAAATAGTATGAGAATAAAATGAATATAAAGGATGGGTAGGTATAGATAGGTGGGATAAAAGAAAAGGGAGATTTGCTATTTAAAGATTATTAATGTGTGTCGGTGTGGGAAGGGATATGGGCAAAAAACATAGAAGTGAAGAATGGTGAAGAGGAGGAAGCCGATAAAAGAAATAAAAGGAGACGCTTTTAGTTTAATATTTAATATTTTTCTCATATTCGTTAATATGTTTTTGTATTTTCACATTTTTCCTTTTAAAAATAATTCGAATTAAAAAATGTTTTAAATATTTTTATAAAAAATTATAACAAAAAAAAAAACATAAGAAGAAGAATAGTGAAAAAACAATAGAGAAGAAAATTACGTAATCGAAAAGTACAGGAAGTACTTAATGAAGTATTTAATATTTTTTTTTCTTCTTTTCGTTTCGTTTCTTTTTTTTTTTGTTATTGTTGTATTTGTTTTATTTTTATTTTTACCTGACTTGTATGTCATCAAATATATCCAGTAACAATGATATTCTTGATGATGATGACGATGACGATGACGACGTTGATGATTTATTGTTATAATAATGCAATGATGAAGAAACACAATCACAATTCATAAAATATTGCATTGCCATAATTTTGTCTGTCTTTTTTGTTTGTTTCGTTTTTTGTTTTTTTTTGTATTTTCTTTTCTTAAAGTTTTTATTAATATTTTGTTCTTAATTTTTTTTTGTTTTGGTTTTATTTTAAGAATAAATTGTACATTTTTTTTTTCACTCAAAAACAATAAAACTCATTAAATCCACAGGCAGGAAAAATAAAAATCATAAAAAAAAACATTTTTTGTTCTTTTTATTTTTATTTGAAAAAGAAAATCTGGAAAATTCTTCTAAACATTTAGAAAAAAAAAAACACAAATAACAACAACAAAAGAAAAGTGTAATTAACTATTTTATTGTCCTCGCTGTGCTGTGCTGTGTGTGTGTGTGTCTTATTAATTTTTATAGCGCCGCACATTAATTGATAAAATTACCATTTTTTTTTCTTTCTTTCAATTTTTACGCAAATAAAAAAGTAAACGACATTTTTTCTTCTCACTTAAAATTCCTATCGACAACAAACACAACAGCAACAAATGAACAAAACAAATGAACAAAACAGATGAAATGAAGAAGAAGAAGAAGACGGTATAATGGTTAACACTGACACACTGAGAGTGATAAGAAGAGATAAAGAGAACTACAAAAAAAAAACAAATGTTAAAAATTAAAAATAATCCGTCAAAATCATCTGACAAAATCATTTTGATCATATTTAATTGGTTCCCCATTATTTGTTTCTTCTTCTTCTTCTTCTCCTTTTTATTTTTCAATTCTTTCTTCTTCCATCCGTAGACAAAAAAAAAAACAACAACAGAAAATAAAATTGTTGAGAAAAAGAGGAAAAAAAACATAACAATAACAACAACAACAACACAAATTATTATTTAATTGAATAACTTCTGTTTTTGTATTGAATTCTCGTATGTTACGTTAACGTTTTTTGTTTTTGTTTTTGTTCTAATAAACAACAACAACAACAACAACAACAACAACAACAACAACATCAATAGAAAAAAATAAATACACAATACAGAAAATTATTCGATCTTTTTCACGATTTTGTTTTTGTCTCACTTTTATCTCATTTTTCTTAAAAGAAAAACAAAAATAATTTGAATTTTCTTTCAATTTTCCTTTTTCTACATTTTCTTCTTTTTTTTTTCTTTTTTTTTGGTTCAAATGTTACAATTTTTTTGTTTTAAGATAAATTGAAGAAGAAGAAAACTCTTTTCTTAACAATAGAAATGGACCAACAAAAAAAAAAACAACACTTAAAATATTTTACACTTTTTTTTTTTACACTAAACAAAAAAATCTCCACTTAATGTTTCAATAAACACAAAAAGCAATTAGAAATGAAGAACTTAAGAAAAAACGGGGCGTTTATTGGTGAATAAATAATTTTTTAAAAAAAAATCAAAAATAAATAAATGGGAAAAAAATGTCTTATTATTGAACCAGATAGAAAAATCTACACACACACACACACACGAATAAAAGTCTTTTGTAATAATTTTTCCACAATCAGCGACAGACAACCACAAAAACAGAAAATGAAAAAAGAAAAAGAAAATCAGGAAAAATGCAAAAAAAAGAAAAAAATTCTTTTCTTAATTTTTTTTTTTAAATAGAGAAAAAAAAAATGTGAAAAAAAAAAATAAAAGAAAAAATTATTCTGTTTTTTCCTTTTTGTCTCAATTTTTTCTTCTTTTGGGAGTTGTTTTCCCTTTTTTTTTTCTTTTTCTGCGTGATTCTTTTTTTTTTTGTTTAAATACAAACCATTATATTCTAAGAGTTTTCTTCAACTAAAAACAAAAAAGTACAAAAAACAAGAACAACAAAAAAAACAAAAAATAAATACAGCGACGGCGCACACAAACACAAACAAAAAAAAAAAAAACGAAAAAAATTTTCAAATTGAAATTGAACCCGGGGAGAAATAGAATGAGAGAATAAATAAAAGGGAGAGGAAAGAGAGTGAATAATATGTCAGAGAGTGAGTAGTCAGAGAGAGAGAGAGAGAGAGAGTGTGCTATTTCAAATATGGCAAAAAAAAAATTATATATAAAAAAAAAAAGATAAGAAAAGTTTATTTTGTTATTATTTTGGTTGACGACGACGACCAATGACGACAACGACGACGACGACGACGATGACGGACACAGTAGACAGAAGAAGAAACAAGAAAGAAAATAAGAAAAATTTCAAAAGGGGGAAAAATGATTGCATTTCCATAAACTATAAATAGTAAAACTGAAGTAGACAACAACAACAAAATGAAGAAGAAGATGGAAACACTAAAAAGAAAAACGTGATCTACTTTATTTTGTTTCTTGTATGTATTTGATTCGTTAGATACAAATTTGAAGAGAACAAACTGAACGAAACTGAAAATATTTTTTATATACAAAAAAAAAAAAAAAACAATTTTTGTTTATTTTTGAAAAATGTGTAAATAAAATTGCATTTGTTTTTTATATTATTTCCGTTGTTGCCTCTCTCGTTCATATGCATAAATCCATAAATAAAACAAACGAAATAATACAAACACAATACACACGCAAACAATCTAAGGTAAATACACACTCACGCAATGCAATAAAGCGTGAGTTTTTTTTTTTTTTTGGCTATTTTTATTTCACTATAATTTATTTAAATTTTTTTTATTTTTCAAACATATGATGATGATGATGTCGCCTTGTGATTACGTCATTGATTTTACATGATTTTTTTACCTACCTTTTTTTTTTCTTTTGTTTTTTAATTGAACCTGCTACATTACACACACACACTCACACAAACACACACTATAAATAACACCCGCAACATTTAACATAAACAGATTGTTTTTTTTTCCTTTAAATTTAAACTTTTTGTAAATAAAATATTTTGAAGTTTGTTGTTTGGTTTAGATTTACACCCGGAAGGATTATTTATTACATTCAGAAATAATTAGAATCGGATAAACAGAGTTAACTAAGAAAAACATTTTCTTTCTCATAATTCCCTTTTGTTTTGGTAAAGTTAGAAAAGTTATCTGAACATTTTCCTCTTGAACGAATTTACCGAATAAAAATATTTTCAAATCACTTTTTTTTTGTTTAGCTTAAAGTTCGGTATTTTTTTTTTTGAAACCATTTTTATGATCAATTCAATATCTAAAGATGAGAGGAGTTTATCGTTCTCTTGAATTCTTTTGAAATTTTTATTCAAAGGTTTTTTTTTTTTTTTGGCAATTTATCTATTTTTTTTATATTTTTTTTTTCGCCAAAATTCATGAATAAAAAAATAAGAATTTCGATAAGCGATATAAAAAATAAAGTGTAACTTTTATTGCAAACAATAAACAAATAAAATGGCCAATAAATAACAAATGTCTGAATTTGTCGAACCTACGTAAAAAAAAGAAGAGTGTTGAAGAAAACCTTCAAAAATTTTGTAAATTTTTGTCATTGAAAAAAAAAAACAAAATTCTGATGAATCATTTGAATTAATTATAGAATTGTTACAATTTGAACTTGAACTTCTTAAATTAACTCAACAATTGCTACTGGAGATTTCTGACTGATACAAATAAAATTCTTTTTTTACTAAAAAATAAATGACTGCCGTTTGAGATTTTTCGCATCATTTCTAAAATCTCGTAACAAATCATTTCCAATTATTCAAAATTTGAACGTCAAACGATTCAAAATATAAAAAAGAATTTACAAAGTAATTAACCTCATTAAACCAATGATTACTTAGTGCCAAAAAAAAATAGAAGACAATAACGAGAAGTCAAATTACTAAAGTCTATGCTAAAAATAGATAAACGGCTCTTTCGTAGTTGATAGATTTGAAAAAAAAAAGTGGTTACATTTGTAAGGTTTCCAATTTAAAAAATAAATGGCGGAAGAACAAAAAAAAAACATAACACAAAATATTATTTTTAAAATCAATTTATTGTTTTTTCTTTTCTTTATAATATTAATAATAATAATAATAATAATCATAATTGGTGGCACAAAATATATAGATATAAAATGATAAAACTTACAATATAATAAAAAAAACACCAGAGATTCTGGATGAATAAGTTTTTTTTTTCGCAACATGCTTTTTTCGTTTATGATATGATAATCAATAATAGTTAATAATTGTAATAATAATAATAATAATAGTTATGTGTAATTCTGTAATAATAATAATAATAATCGTAATATATTTTATAATACTTTTGCAATGACTAATTTGTCTCACAACAATTCTAAACACTAACAAAAATAAACACTTGAAATAACAACAATAATTTTGTTTCAAAAGTGGTAGGGAAATATTCTTTACTTATTACATAAGATTTTATGTTGTAAAACAATTTACAGTCAAGTTTAAAATTGTTGTGAAACCCAGTATATGGAATAAATGCATCAACATCAATAAGACAACAACTCCGTGAATACTATGGCAGTTCAGTCGAATAGAAAGAATGAAATAACTAAAAATAATTACAAATTATGTATTCCTTAAGGTAATTTCATTCGAAGCCTAATTATGATTTGAGATCCTTAAGGGAAAATAAAGTAAAAATATATTTTGTCAGCAAACAGATCAATTGAGAGTTGATGCATTTAATCCAAAAATTTTTAAATAAAGTTAAAGTTTCCGTTTTGTAAATATAACCAATCCTCTTAATCCAAATAACAAATTAAAATTTCCTTCTTTAACTTTAATCTTTTTTCTCGTTCTTAAAAATCTAAAAATTCTTAAATTAAATCTTTATCGTTATTTATTCTCAATTATTTTATATCTTTTGATTCAAAGATTAAAATCAATTTTAAGCGCGTTTATCCAATTTCATAATTTTGTTTCTTTTCCAAATTATTCATCTTTCTTTTTTGTAATTTATTATAAAAAAATATGTACCTTTTTAGGTTTTGCTTTTGTATGTATAAATAAAAATGTTTATGTAGTTAATTAAAAAAGTGATGCATGAAAGATCTGATATGGCTTGGGGGTTGGGGGTGTGAGAAATAGGTAATTGGGAAAATTAAATCAACATTTTTTATCCAAGTTTTGCATTTAAATGTTCATAATCTGAATCAGAATCAACAACTTTTTTTAATTTTGTTAAAGTTTGTTCAACATCATCCTCAATATAACAACGTCGAATAACTGCACGTTTTGAACTACGACGTGTTGTTCTGCCCTCAGTCTCAATAATTGCATTTATGTCAAGATCTTCAATTTCACGTTTAGTTAAAATTTGTTTTTTTAATTTTCTGCATTTCTCAATTGTCGGATCACCTTCTAATCCTTTTTCACGTAATAAATCTAGAATTTTATTAGCACGTTCTTTATTTGATTTACAACCTTCCCAAAGTCGATTAAATTTAACACGTTGTATTCCAGCTGCCTTTAAATAATTTTTCATTGTTGTTAATATGTTATCACCACTTGGACTTATTGTTGTATTAGTATTTCTACAAATTAGAAAAGAAATAAATAAAAATGTTTGATTTGAACGAAAAGATTATGAACAAACCTTTTTCCATTATTCGATTTTTGAACCAAAGATTGGTTACTTCCAGTCGATGATTCTGTTCGTACTTTATTTTTGACATTAACAACAGGAATAATTGTTGGTCTACAATCATCATTTTTTTCATCAGACTCAGATGAAGATCCGTATGCATGTAGCACATGAAGTGGAACTTTTAATTAATAAAAACAAAATTAAAAATAACAAATAGTCCAAAGTTCAGAAATACTTCTGACAATTTAAAAAACAACTGAACGAACAAAAATAGTTAGAACACAAACCATTTTTCGTTTTCTAAATAAAATTACAACAAGATGTGAAAATTATACAGGAATAAATTTAAGTTGATTATTACAATTTCTTCAAACAATTTGTTGATTCAAAATTATATAATTAATTTTATTCTAGTTAAAAAAATACCTTGAATATCTCCAAAATAAATATCATTAGGAATTTCTCTGGAACGATCATAAAAACGATCCTTTTTTCTTTTTTTTCTATTCAAATCAGATGTACGATAAGTTATAGCATTTGGAACAATTTTATTTACTGTAACTGTTTTTTTATGATAACCTTGTTGTACTACTGGTTTACGTTTTATTGGTTGTACTGCTTTTTTCCAATTATTATCTGAATCTGAATTTGAATCTTCTGATACAGTCCCAGCTGACATTTCGGATGATGATGACGATGATGATGAAAATGGTGAATTACTTCTACTATTTTTAAATTTAATAAAAAAAAGAAACAAAAAAAAATTAAAAAGTTATTTGTTTTACGAATTTAAAATGAATTTAATTCACATTCCCGGTTTAGGACAATGATAATTGTATTTTACCTGAGCGTTTAATAATGATCCCAAGTTCTTTATTTAATTAAGTTTTTAAAATAAAAATAAAAAAAACTCACCTTTTTGATTTGGGTCTGTAACGATTTCGATTCTTTTTAACAGGTGGTCGATTATTTTTATTACTACTACCACTAGATTTTGATAATTTTGATGAACTTCTAATTCTGTCCTCATCTCCACATTCTTCAGAACTAGGTGGTTTTGTTTTTGGCCTTCCACGCGCACGTGATTGCGATACAAAAATTTTATCGGGTGTTCCGAAATAAACATCATTAGGTAAAAATTCTTCACTTGACGATGATGAAAAATCAACAAATGGACTAAAAAGAATTATCGAATGAATATATTATGTAATACAATAAGTGAAAACTTACTCTTTCATTGGTTCAGGTGGTTTTCTATTATTATTCGTACTATCAGTGCTATTTCCTGAATCACGCGCGTGATTTGTGTTCTCTTTTTTCTTTCTTTGCAATTTTAATGAAGCATTTTCCATTTCACTTATTGTAACAATTCCTTTATCTTCATTTGTATTTATTTCACCATCAAATTCATTGGCACCATAATCCGAATTGAACTCATTTGGAATATTATTTTCATTTGAAATATTATTTTCAATTTCATGAATATTTTGTATGGAATTGGAAAAGTCAGAAACTTCTTCAATTAAAATCATTCCACTTGACAAACAGAGATCTTCGTTGTTACCTGCATCAAGCCCAATATCAGCTATATCTACAATTCTAGCAGCTTCCTCATCATCATCACTATCCAAAACCCTTTTCTTTTTCTTTTTAGCATTTCCAGCTGGTATAATAATAGCGCTTTGAAGTAATTCTCTTGCCTGAATTTCTTTTAAAATTTGAGTGCTAACTTTTTTTGATTTCGGTTTAGGTTTCTCGTCCGTTACAGAATCAATTATATCCAAAGGATGTGGTGAAATTGATTTTAAAATTTCTTCACGATTTTTTTCTTCTTCAGGATCACTTTCTTCATCATTTATTAGTAAAATTCTTTTTCGTTTTTTTCCAAATTCTGGTAATGTAGAACTACTTGGTAGTACCTGTTCCCAATTATTTTCTACCTCTCTGAATTCCTTCTGCAAACGTTCTGCAGTATATAACAATTCAACATTATCATAATGATTTATAGAATACTCTGCAATAATTTTATATCCATCATCAGCACTTTCGTTGTCCAGAAAATCAATTTTTTCATTTTCACAATTAATTATCTCAACATGAGGCGACATTTGTTCTTCAATGGGATAGCATTCTTTAAGATTCACAGAATCTACAACATCGCCTTCACAAACAAAATCAGAACAATTATTCTTTTGAATTTCTGTCATTAGACAATTTGTAGCTGTGTTGTTCTTTTCATTGTTTTTCATTGTTTTGTTATTTGGATAGCATTTTTTTCACTTGGACATTTTGAGAATAACTGAAATAACATTTAATATAGCAATATATGGTTATTATTAATAGAAAACAACAAATACAACTAGGTTATTTTATCCTTTAATACTTTAATTAAACTTTAAAAAACTGCATAACTTACTTTTAATAAATTTTTGTAAATTTGTTTTTGACATTTGTTGTTGTTGTCCCTATGTAAAATCATTGCACTGAAAAATGTATGGTTTTTATACATCTGTTGGTAACTTCACATCTATTCAAGTTCGAGATAGATATTTTGCCACAATTATCAGATGGCGCTAAATAATTTATGTATAAACCAGTATTTTGGGAAAATTTCGCTTTTGTTCCTCATCCTACTATAAAAAAATGCAAAATTTCTTTCATTTTGCACAGTTATTCAATTTTTTTAATAAGAAATGAAATTTTATATACTTTTTCTTAATATACAATGAAGGGTCAGAGTATTACAGAAACCTCATAAAGCTTGCATAATTGAATTAGAAATCTTATTGATATAAATTTGACGAATAACCAGTCGTCTAAATAGAATCTAAAATAATAAGGAAGTTTGTAAGAAAAGTGGGAAATTAGAGAAAAATTTTCAATTAAATTGAAGTTTTATTCAATAGTCTTTAGTTAGTGATTGTTAGTTTTTTTTTGTTCCGTTCAATTATATCTACACGACTTCTTCTTCCTTCAGTTCTTCGGTATTTAACGCAAACCAATTTCAATTTTAAAAAGATCATCAATGTTTTTTTTTTTTCATTGGAAAAAAAGATTAAAATATAAATACTGCTGAAAAAAATGCTATTTAATTTCTGATTGTTTTTTGTTCTGAAAAAAAGAAAAGAAATATTTCAGTAAAAAAAGAAACAAAATTCAAATTCAAATCCAAGGTAACAATTTTGTTAAATCTAAGAAGTTACCTATTTTACGTTCTGTTTTTTTTTTTCAGTTTTTGTTTTTCGTTCATTCATTCTTTCCTATTTAATAAGAAAAAGCAAAAAAAAAAAACAAAAAACAGTAGAAAAAAACCATAAAAGTTCTCACACAATAAAATTTTGGTTGATTGTTTTCTTCACTCAAACTTTACAAATGTTTTTTTTTCTGATTTTCTTTTCTTTTCTTTTCCATGACGAATTAAATTGGACAACTGATAAAAACAAAATAAAACAAAAAATTAAGAAGAAGAAGAAGAAGAAGAAGAAGGAAAATAAAGCAAAAACAAATACAACAACAACAACAACAACAACAACAACAAAATAAAATAATTTATAATTTTTGTTGAACGTTTCTTTTTATAGAAAATAAAGAAGAAGAAAAAAAAAAATTAAAAGAAACAACAAAAATGTGTTGTGTTTTTTTTTCAAGCCCGAATAAGTTAAATGGAAACAAAAAAAAAACAAAACAAAACAAAACAAAACAAAGTAAAATAACAAAAATGTTTAATTGAATTATTGTATAATTATATAATTATAATTATGCTTCCGGTTTCAATTAACGTGCAATTAATATTTATTGTATGTCGCAGATTATAATTCATATAGAAAATGCTATAGAAAAGTTTGAGACCCTTTTTCAAAACGTACATATAATTTTTGTATATACAAATTTACCGGATTGTGACAATAGATTTATAGAGACCCCAACGAATAAATAATTAATTTTTCAATCCAAACTATAATTTCATTTGAATGATCTGATTGTGATTTGACGTATATTCCTTATAATCCATGATGACTTTGGTTCATCCCTTTCATCATGTAAGAAATATAAACGCTCCTAAAAGTTTAGCACTTAGAAAAATTAAAGCGATTGGTATTGAGTTCAATAACAGGACGTGATATGTTTGACGACCTCGTGTTTCTTAAGGGTGAACACGTGAATAACCAACATAACATTGATTCGTTTGAAGAATGTGAGCATTTTCTTTTTTTTTGGATATTTTCCTTTTTTTCCATTCTTCAATATTTTAGCGAAACCTCAAAATATTTATAGAAAACAATCAATCGTTATATTTATCCTATTTTTAGAGAAAGAAAGAAAACAGAAAGCATATCGAGATATACCAGTGAGAGAGGAAGGGAAAAAAGAACACAAATTTATCAAATAAATGTTGACAGGAAAGGAAGGAGAAAAAGAAAAATAATAATAAATAAATATAAAGAAGAAAATTCTTGGAATTTCATCCAATTTGTTTTGTCCCTTGTAAAACACGTGTAAATTTTTTTCTAACTTTAATTACATTATTATTATGATGAGAAATAGACACACTGCGTGCTATATGATTGTCAATCTCTAGATGTTATTTTCATTTTATATTTTCATGAATAAATCTGGATGTAAAAATTTTTTTTTATGTTAAAAAGTCACTCAGCTACCAGTAGCGTAGTAGCGGTATGATTTATATATACGGGACCATCAAAAGTCTTGTATATAATTTTAAATTTAGTGCGGGTTACAGAATTTATGGACGTATCACTATTTAGTATATGTCTGACGACAGAATCATCAGCATTCAATCTTTGTATATTTATTCTAAAATATGTCCTGTTGAGAAATTTTCAAAATTCCATACCAATTTCATCTCTGCTCTTGTGTTAGCTATCATCCTCATCCTCATATTCAAAATAAAAAACGTGAAAAAGGAAAACAAGTCAACACGTGTTTAACAAAATAACCGATGCGTAGATGACAGATGACAGCCAAAAAAAAATTCATTTTGTTTTTCGTTCTTCTTCTTCTTCTTCTTTAGATTTTTACATATTTTTATTTTTTTTTTTTCCTGAAAACTGAAATGAGATAATTAACAAAACTGGGACAGAAATTTATTACATTTTATTTTATAATTTTTCCTTTTTTTTTTTTTTGCTTTTTGTTAAAAAATAACTAAAAATAAATTTTGCTGTATAGATTTGTTTTCTTTGTTTTCTTTTACGTTTCGCAACCAGAAGAATAAAAAATGATAAAAAAATATTTTAGTAACAATTTTACACATATGCAAAATAATTTCGGAAAAATGACAAATTATGACATACGTGTAATAATTTATTTATGTGACAATACGTTAGATCTGCCTAACTTCAATTCACAGATAATCTAATGATGATGAAAGAAATTGTATTAAAACCTGTCGGTTAGAACCAATTCGATAGTGTCCAAAAAAAAGTGATTTGACGGAACGGAATTTAACTACAAAACCCTTATAAATTTTACCAAACGAAAATAATAAAGAGAAATTATTAATAATCGTCAAACTCAACATAAATTATTTCGTTAAATGATTGTAAATTTTATTATAGGAAAATTCAAGTGTGTGTGTGTCGAGGATAAAACAAAATTGAAAATATTGTCAAATGCGAAATTCAATTAAAGAAAAAACAATTTCAAATGTTTTCTAATTTTCCATTCATCTATACTCTAGACTAGAATAAAAAGAAAAATGAACAGAAGGAGAAGAAGAAGAAGAAGAAGAAGAAGATGAACAAAAGAAGAAGAGACGAATATAGAGGCGGAATTGACCTCAAACTATAGATCATATTTTTTTTATTATTATTTCTTTTATTTTCCCTTTATTTTTTTTTATTTTTTTTGTATTCAATGTTTGGTTGTTTTTGTTGTATTATTTTTTTTTTTTCTATATAAATATTTTTCTCATTCAACCACGATAATTTGAATCGAAAACCATCATCGGTAGCTAAATTGTCGGTAGCATTCTATATAAGAATAAAATGAATATATCCAATGTATATAAGTATATGTATGTCTGTATATACACAATTTATATATCATAAGATGAAAAATACTGAAATTGCAAAGAAAAAATTATTATTACAAATGCAATCAAGCAACCGCATCGAGGTCAACGCATAAAAACAAAAAGAATGAAACCAACAACAAAAGTAATAATAAAAAAATAACTCAAAAAAAAGAAAAGGGAAACAGAAGAAGATGCGATGTTTTAATGTTATATTAGTAAAGTATCGGTTTATAAAAGGCATAACATATATTTATGTTTTGAATTTGAGGTTTTAAAAGTTTTATCTTGAATATAAACGAAATTATGATACAGCAGCTAACTCATCATAGCCAGTAACAAATTCACTTATTCTTTTGCGCTTAATTTTTATCACATTTAATTTTTTTCAATGGAATCTAAGTATAGACGTAAGTTGACTTAATGGTATCCTCTTATTGTCTTTCATGTCTTATTTTCTTTTTATAACTTAAAAGAATTAATTAGAAATAGAAAAAAAGTTAATCGCCGCAGCAATCGGATCGTCCTCTATTTCTATTTTTTTTTTGTCACTATGGGTCATGGATCCTTTGGTACATAAATTTGAAGCAAGTGAAATGAGACAATAAGGAACCTAAAATTTCATCCCATACCAACAAAAAAAATATATATAATTGATTTTAAAATCGTCCACCATTTTTATTTTTAGATTTTGAATTTATGTAACAAAAAGAAAAATCAGTCAGTTATAGTCCATTCAACTTAAAACAAACAATTATAAAAAACAGAACATTCACAACCTGTATTTTTAGAGTTATCTCATCGTTATAAATTTTAACTTTTGCTTATTTTTTTTCTTTATCAAAACAAAATTCATTTGCAAAAGAAAACAAAAAAAAAACACACACAAAGGAAAGATTGAAGAGACATATAGGAAGCTTTTAAGTCATAATAATGTCGCCATATATTAATTATTATTTTTGAAAGGAAAAAAATTATTTTCTTTAATCGAATTTATATATAAAACTTCTTTTATTATTTTTTACCCCGCATGTCAAATATTACCAATAACATATAGATGCGTACACACACAAGACATCGGGTATGAAAAGAAAATGAAATTAAACAGAGACCAATAAAGAGTTAACAAAGTATATACTACAATTTTTTTTTCTTCTTCTTCTTTTGGAATCTTAAACATTGAATCTCTTTCATTTTGTGTTTTCTTTACTTTTGGTTTTTGGTTTTTGTTTTTTGTTTTTTGTTTTTTGTTTTTTGTTTTTTTTTTTTTTTTGCATTTCATCTGAGTGTATTTTTTTGATTTATTATTATAAAAATAAATGAACCAAACGTAACGAAACATGGTTTTAATTTATAGAAATGAAAATGGATTATATATTTATATATTTTAGGTACAGCCTTCGGGAAATTTTTAATTTATTATTATTTTATACGTACACACACACACATTTGGATACATTTTAATAATGGTATGTTTAGGTTCAAATTGCATTTCTAATATCTTTTATGTTGAGCCTAATTATAAGAAATATTATTCATACAATCCAAATATAGATCATCGTGACAACCCCGCGTTGGTGTAAAATACTCTATTGCAGTAATTAAGTTTAGTTATAGTTTTATGTTTTAGAATGAATAAATAATTGTAATTTTGAGAAAAAATAAATTTTGTACATTCCACACGAAACGTAAGGTGCAAAAATAATTGATCATCTTTCTTTATAAAATTTACGTAGGTGCCTTAATATTTATGAATTTACTTTAATAGCTGAGACACAAACCATTTTCCTAAAATTTTCCATAAAATTTTCTACATGCGCATTGAAATACTTTTATAAATCCTACCCCTATTTTTTGTGAGTGGGAATGTATAATTCATACTTTCTCCCTCTCTTTATTCTGTTATATACAAAGGGAATTCTTTTTAAATCTAGAAATTTCTAAAGTTATGTAAAATATAGGAAACGTAAAATAAACGAATTGTTGGTAGATATTTTAACGCGTAATAATTAATTACAATTTTTTTATAAAATAATGAAACCTTTTTTGTAAATCAATCAATATACAAATTATGATGTAAAAAATTAATAAAACGTGAATTCACAAATAACTACGGGCCCACAATGAATACATTTAAGTGTCCCAATGAATCTAAAGATGATTTAATACATTTCCATATATGCCTAAGAATATAACATATTGAGATTGGTCAATCTATGTATAATGTAGTATATAGTATAGATTTATGTGCATTGAACAAGACAACTGTAAAGTATAACTTATTATATAGAAAAACTTATTCAATTAAATTTGTAATCATTATACTGCATGTACTTTGGCTACTGCTACCACAATAAATATATAGGTATGCAATGTACAGAGATTTGTTATAGAGGTATGTCTATATGATTATGTTTATTAAAATTGGAAATAAAAAAAAAAAAAATGCAAATTATCTATGTAGCAATCAAATTGTAACATATGCTTTGAGTTTATAGAATTCAATTTGTTCGTTTTCTTTATTCATATCATTGTAATGTTGCACATGAGCCTAAGGCACTTTGAACCCATGTATCTCTGATTAAAGTATAAGTCATATTAATATTATTAAAGTCTACATTGTCACATATAAAAAATTTAATTTTAAATAATTAAGACAGCGTATAAAATTGATCACGATTCCAAAACCCAAATATCACACCGTAACTCTTTCCTTTATTTCTAAAACAAAATATAGAAGAAATCACATATAATGATGGTAAAGTGGCTGCATAATCAAAGAGTCCTATAATAATCTCATATCTGTGTGTGTACACCGTGGCACAAATGATGATGATGATTATTATTATTATTTTGAGGTAAAGTATAACCGTCCGTCCAGTTCAGTAATGTAATAATAAAACAAATGAACAAAAAAAAATAAAAACAAAATAAAGAACAGCACATCATAACACTATCGGCTTTTAAAAGGAAAGTCAAAGAAAACCACAAAATAACCACAACACCGCAAAACACCAAAAAGAAGAAGTCAAAAAAAAAAAACAGGGAAAATATGAAAATAAAAAGACGAATAAAAAAATAAAAGAGAATAAAACAACAACAATAAAAAACAAAAACAAAGAAAAAGTGAAGAATTTTTTTTTCATATTTGAATTTGGACGAAAAATAATATAATGAAGAATGGGAAAATGGGAAAATTGTTAAAAAAATGAAAAAGATTAAAACAGAGACAAACATACACAAGTGTTGTCGCCATTCAGTATCGTTTGATTTTTTTTTGTTTGGTTGGAAATAATGGAAAATTTTCCCAGATCCGTTTAAGGATAATAATTGTATATAATACTATAATAATGAATCAAAGGATGTAGTCAGGTAATATGACACATTCCTATTAGAATTTCTCGTTTAAATTTTTATATGTCGCATTTTGAAATTTAAAGAAAAACAAACAAAAAATTTACTATCTGCAAGTTTAAGTTCTATTTTTTGAGTTCAAATAAAACAAAAAATAGTTTTAAAATTTTTAAAAGTTTTTTCCTCAACTTTCAAATTTTTAAATAAATTTCAAATGCAATTTTTTCCATTTTCACGTCAACAAAAAACAAAACAATAACAACAACAACTAATATTACCGAAAATAAAGAGAGTGAGTGAGACATAATGATACGAGAGAGAGAGTCGTATATGCTTTATGCTGCATGTATATGCTGTGCTGTCTGTAGGTGTGTCACATAACAACAAAAAAAATAAACTAAAAACGAAAGAACAAGAAGAAGAAAAAAAAGAGGAAACCGCCAAGACCTCAACATCATACGACATGCAAACAAAAGAATAAGAAAAAAAAAACGGAAATAAAAAAACATCGGCGAACACTAACAACAATAAAAAAAACTACACAAATAAAAACAAAAGAAGAGTAAAAAAAAAACTTGAGTAAAAGTTGGTAGTCATTTTCACAGAGTCGACGGAAGGTAAAATTCGATCGTAAGAGAGGTTACCACCCATCAGAGTACTATAGGTATCATTGGTTGAAATTTTTTTTTTGTTGTTTTATTTTCTGTCTTTCTTCTTTTTTTTTTTTTGTTCATATCAAAAACTCAAACCATAATTTTCATGTTGCTATTAGCAACGCCTCTATAGTAAACCAATATTTTGAAATTCTCTTTTTTTTTCTTTTTCTTTTTCTTTTTTTCTTTTTCTTTTTTTTTTTTTATTATTTTTTGTTCTCTTCACAGTTTGAAGTGTTGTATTTTTATGAGAGTATTTGAGAGATGAAATAGAGAGAGAGAGAGAGCGTATATTATATTCTGTTTAGAATTTCAGGCAGTATGTTTTACAATTTTGAACATGATATGAAATATAACAACACAGTCGATCGTTGGTCGTGTCGGTTTAGAAAACGAGTTAACTCTGATAAAATAAAAACGGTATTTTTTTTTTATTATTGAGTATTTTTTTAATGAAGAAAAAAAAAAGTTTTCCTTTTCTTATTTTTCTTTAGTTTTCTGTTGTAATTTTCTTTCAACCAAATAAAAAAAAAAAATCCAGAAAAATTCGTCATTTCTTGTAAATTTAAAATCGACAAAAAAAAAGAAAAGAAAATTAAAGAAATTGTGCGAAAAATAAAATTAAATAATAATAAAGAGTAAAGTTACTGTTTTTTCCATATTTTCAACGTTTACGTTAACGTTACGTTTACGTTGTACGTTAAATGACCAGCATACGGATGACATACATCGTTTTTATGTTATATTTTCGTTGGTCAAATTAGGATAACCGTTTTGTGAAAAAGAAGAAAATAAAAAAAAAATTATAATAAATAAATAAAAAATAAGAAAAGTGCTGGTTTGACATATTAAATGTCATATAATACTGGAAAAATTAAACCTTTACATGAGGACCGGTGCTAAGTTTGGTGAAAAAAAAAAAAAAATAAAGAAAGAAAGAAAAAAAAATAAATTAGGAAAGAAAAGTGTAGCCAAATGTGTCATATAAGTGTACGAAAATTGTCTATATTGTTGTCAATATCATCGTCATTGTCATCATCATCATCATTGTTGTCGCCATTTTCATCTTTGTCATCAGTAGTATCAACAGTATTGACAATTTTAAGATAAAGAATAAGGGAAATTCTTTAAAATAGGAAATCTAAAGAGAAAACGTGAATTTATAATTTTTAACAAAATTTTGACCGAAGTATCAAAAGTGCCCCCAAGGGCTGTCGCACTGGCGTCCTATTTGGGGGACGGATATTCCGCCCTCGGTGCTCGTGCACCACCGGCCAAAGATCTTATGGCCTTTGGCGCTGTGTTGCAACACAAACAACACAACATAGGTGAGAGAAAAATGTCAATCCTATTTAAATAAAATATAAATTAAGGATGCGAAAACTGACATTAGTGTAATGACAATGACAGGACATCAAAAACAGATTATCCGTCTACAAAACTGATGTCACAATTAACATTTTTGTATAGAGTTCAAGATTTCTTATTTGATTTCTTAATTTATGTTCAACTTTTGCAAACTCACTCATCCGAAATTTTTAATTCATATAGAAAATGGGAAGAAAAACTTTTTTCACACACACATATAAAAGTCCCTTTACCTTAACTTAAGTTTCCACTAATAAATAGAAATCAATAATTATTCCAAATTTAAAATATTTTTTTGCAAAAAAAAAAAATTTGCACTCATATTTTTGTGACAGGTGCCGTCGGTCAATTTTATTAATCGTTTTTGCATTTCAAAACTTATAATCCTGTGATGATCCTTCTACACCAAAACAGCAACCGCACTATATGAAAAATTTTGAAATATTTTGTAACGACAAAATTAATGTAAATATAAATGTGAGGAGAAAACAAAATATATTAAAAGTCAAAAAAAAAAAAGGAAGAAAGAAAAGAAAGAAAATATGTAAAGGAAAAAAAGAAACAATAAACAAGTTTTCTAATTAATAATGATCAATTAACACGATTTATGTTACAATCCAGCCAGCAGGCAAAACAAAATATTCCTTCCTATTCTTATTAATTAAGTATCTTCCTTCTTCATATTTCTTCATATTTGTGTTTAATTCATTTCATTCTTTTATTTTTATTTCTTTTCACCTTCCAGACATTTTTTCTTTTCCTTTTTTTTTTTGTGCTTCTTGGGTAGTCATCAATTTGTCGATTTTTTTTTTTTTTTTGTTTAAAATTTGCAATTAATATTTTTTTTAATTAGAAACATTTATTTACTCGGGGACTCTGTTCAACCAATTGACACTGTTGTTGTCTTTCTTCATAAATTTGTCTTTAAATATTCAATATATAATTTTTCTGCTGGTATTTTGAATTGTGGCTGTCCTGTAAGATGTACCTTGAATTTTTTTTTTTTTGGTTTTTGGCAAATGCATAAAAAAAAAGAAACAGTTTGAAAAGTTTACTTGGAACAAATTTATAAATAATTCCTATACGATTTGTATAAATGACAGACATTTGAAGAATTTTACACAGTGAATTTTTAATTAAGAATATAAGAAAATTTAAGTGAGTTCGTAGTCAACAAATGTATGGAATTGTGTAAATAGATTTTATGATGAGTTTTTTGGTTCCGCATCTCAAAATTCAATCAACAATAAATTCTATACCACTTCAAAGTAACAGTCCCGATTATCTTCTACATTTTTTATTTGTGCGGAAATTAAGAACAGTTTTCATTTTTATCGTCGATTATGGTACAAGAAAAAGTTTCTATTTTGAAAAAGTGAATTTTTTGCACAAATTTTTTTTTATTTTGGAATTTAAAAAATATTCAGGAAAAACTTTTTACTCAGAGATCAAAACAAAAGTAGCATGATTTGTATATAGTTGGTGAATTTCGTTCGGCTATGCCATCACTTTTGTATACAAAAAATCAAAAACCAAAGAAAAAAAAAAAACTTTTTAAAATTTGGAATTTCTCAGATTTTCTTCTTTTCTATTTTATGAATTTCAAGATAAATAAAAAAATCTGTTAAAATTAGGTGAATAAGATTTCATTAATAGACAAACAATAAACCATAATGAAATATCAAATATATATAATTACCAGAAATAAATTATAAAATATAAAGACACACATAAAATATATCGTTAGTTGAATTATTTTCTTTACCTTCATAAAACAAAAAAAAAAAAAAAAAAAACGGCAGCAGATGAAACTTTCCATATCTCTGACATTTGAACAAGACTTAAAAAGTTTTATAAAGTCTGACCAAAATAATTTAGAGAAATAAAAAGGAGTTTTTGTTTAAACTTATGATTGTAACATTTGAAATCCAACAGAAAATCAACATAAAACACTAAAAGCTAAACAGAAGAAAAATGTGAAGAGAGAGAGAAAAATATACAAGAATAAGTTAAGAAAGAATTTTTTGTTGTTGTTGTTGTTTAATATGCCATTGGGCAAAATATGATTAACTTCTGATCTACAGAAAAGAAGGATGGGGGCGCTCATTTATATTTTTATTAAAGAAAAAATAAAACACAGAAGAAGAAAAAAAAGGATAAAGAAAAAGACAAGAAGATAATCGTAGGTTATAGACTTTGTTGATGTTAGTTCAGTATATTGGGATGATAACTGCAACTGGATAATAATATACTCTTTAGTCAAAATTTGCCAATCATGATTTTCTTCTTTCTTAATTTATTCTTTTTCTTTGTTTTTCCTTCTTCTTCTTCTTTGCATAATTATTTGCCTTTAGGGGTTGATGTTCATCGAAGTTCTTTCCTCCTCTACTATGCGATGAACAATTTACAAGGGATTTCAATATTCAATATTCAAACAATTTTATCCTTTTCCACTTAGATATTCTGTCTGTGTGTGTGTGTGTGTGTGTGTAGACATGCTAATTATATATGGACAAAGGGGAGCTAAGGAAGTTGCTGCTGTTGTTATTGTTGTTGTTTTTATTGTTCCACTTTTATTTTATCCTTTAACTTCAAAAAACTTCAATATGATTGATGACAAAAGTAATTTTTATTTTAGCTGCCGAATTTTTATTTTGTTTCTTTCATAAAAAAAAAAAAACCCCTTTAAAAAAATAGAAAATTGTAAATATTGACGAATATTTTTGTGGAAGAAAAAAAAATTTACAAAATTTAAATTAAAAAAACCAAAAATAAAGAGAAAAAGAGTTGAAGCAAAAAGTTGGAATGGAAATAAATCATCCAAAAGAGAGAAAAAAAAAAATCGACGTCAAATCATAAAATTATTTTTCCTTCTTCTAAATTTTAAGAAGGAATTATATTTTTTCTTCTGATATTTTCTAAAAGAAGAATTTCTTACGTTTTTTTTTTTCGTAACCAAAAAAAAAAAGAAAAAAGTTTGGTTTATTTTGTTTCAATTTTTATTGCTTTGTTTTTTTAACTTTTCTTCTTTTTTTTTTTTTTGTGTTACCAGGAACAAAAGATTTAAACAAAAAAAATATACAATAATCAAAAAATCTAACAAAAAGAAGCAAAGAAAATGGAAAAATTCTTATTGTTTTCCGTTAATCTTTTTGTTGTTGTTGTAAAAAAGAAAAACTGAAAAAAGAAAATTTAGATTATTTTTCTTTTCCATATTTCCTCGAATTTTTTTTTTTGTATCATTTTTAAAATTTATATACAAATCACGTTCATTCTTAAACAATTTTGTGTGTGTGTGTGTGTGTGTGTGTGTGTATGTTTTTTTTTTGTTCTTTGAAACTTTTTTTTTTTTTTCCTTCATTTAAACCTCGAGGATAAATAATTTCACAGAGAACTTTTATTATTTAAATAGACTTTTTTTTTTTTTTTGGAGTGTTCATTGAATATTTCCCAACGTTCTGCACTGCTATTTCTGTGTTTGTGTGTGAAACTGAAAATCCCTTTAATAAACAGAAAATTTATAAAATGTTCACCAAATTTTTTCTTTCACATTTTTTGTATACAAAAGGAAATTTCCCTTTAAAGAGTTTAATTGAGTTTTCAGTTATGGTTTGACTTAATTTTTGTTATTTATTTAATTTGTTCTTATAATCACGGGTTCAGTTCGTTAAAAGGCATAACTATTGGACATAAATCAAAATAATTATTCAACAAATTTTGTTCATCGAAAATATATTTTTAACTGTTGAATTAGAATTTCCCATTTATTTATATAAATTTTTTTACTTATTATTAAATTGTATATTTAATAACAAATAACTTGAAGTGTCTTTCATTTTCATAAGTTTCTTTTGAATTTGTTTCTTTCACCCATAGAGTATCAAAATTTATATTCACAACAAATATCGAATATTGTAGGTATAAGTTTCTGAACTTAAACTAACGTTTCACGTTACACGACTCTCTTTCTTCTTGAGTGTTTGTTTCTTGTTGTAGTTTTTTTTTTTGTAAATATAATTTTCAACAAAATTATATAAATTTTTTTTTTGCCTTCTATACCATAAAATATTGAATTCACATCCATATCGTCCATATGTTCACAGCAAAATAAACTTTTCGATAGAGAATTTTTTTTTATAACCGTCCGTTTCCAACCAGATTATTATTAGGATTGAAAACAACCCTCAGGAATGAGAGGAAAATGAAGAAGAAGAAAACAAATTTGTATCATGCATAAAATATGTTTTAAAAATTTGCTACGGAAAATATGCTCAATCGAATTTAATTGCTTTGAAATATTGTGATGAAATTTATGTGTTAGAATTGAAGGAAGAAGGAGGATCGTTTTCTTTCTTTCTTCTTTTTTGTTTTTTTTTTGTTTTTGTTTGAACTTTTGACATAATGAAAAATTGACGTGTTTTTTCTCTTTCTCTCTCTCTCTTTCTCTTTTTCTGGGAAGAGAGTTACCCAAATACAAAAATATAGTCAGCAGCAGAAAACAGACAAAATATGTGAAACAGTCCAAGTCCCGAAATTTCGTTCAATTTTTTTTTTGCTTTCAACAAATAAAAAAAAAATAAGAAAAGGTGGGCTTTGGTGATGTAAAAAAAAAGAACAACAAACAAAATAAAACGACTGAGAAACAAATAAACGAAAACAAAAAAATAAAACAGGTATCGCCTTTGAAATCTTAAGTTAAAAATACTCCAATAATTCTAGAGAGAATTATACAAGAAACAACAATGAACGTATAATACTAAATATTTATTATGAAATGAAAATCTTAAAGATCATAACAGTTCTATATTGTCATCGATATATAATTAATTAATCTATTTTCAATTAAGTATCCTTGAGTACACACAAAAACAAAAGTAGTTGTGTTGAAAGTGGATGATAAAATCCTTAAAGATTCTCTATAATTTTAAACTTTAACTTTAAGATTTTCAACATGAAAAGTATTCTTTAATAATTAAGTAGATAAATTGAGAATCGGTTTTACAACGAACTAACATATGGAAATGCAGAAAATGAATCGATTTTTTAAGGAAACATTGAAAATTGCGTATTTTTGGTTTTGATGCAAAGTTTTCTTTGAATATTGACATTAAGTTTTTAATTATTTAATTTTGATTTAAATTTTATTCCAGTATAGACAGAAATAAAGTCATGTTTTTATTTTTATCGTTCACAACAGACAAAGTTACTGCGTTAGCATGGCAAAAATGCGTTTACCCTCATTAAATACAAAAGTAAGGACAAACAATTCGTTTTATATTTTTTGAAGAAAATATTCTTCATTAATACTGAAATCAAAAATTCAATAAATATTAAAAAATCAATAATTAATAATTGTTCGTTGTATAACCAGAGTGTTAATAAAGTCAGCTTTAACTTCGACATCTTCTTTAATCTTAACTCGGTCTAATTCAAATGAAGTACGTTATTAATAATTTTACAAAAAAAAAAAAACTAATAATGAAAATTATGTTTTCATTTTCGAGCACGAAGATACGAAAATCTAAAAATTTTCTAAATTTTAATTTTTTTGGCAAAGTGCCATAAGAAAAATATTTTATACAAAATGTTTGCAACTTATTAATACTTTTTGTATTATATTTTGTATCTTTAAATTGAAAATTTCTAAATTATTATAAATATAAATTGAGGGTTAATGATGCCATTAGATTGCACGTTAATATAGATATGAATTTTTATAGTATCCATAATAATCTTCTTTAACCTCCCCCACTAATCCTACAATATTTCTTAAATATTGTACAACACTAAACAAAAATAATTTAATTACTCAACCAAAAACCAAATATAATTGATTCCCGATAACGAATTAATTGTTTAACAAAAACAACAAATCTAAATACCGCCACTCTTTTGATGAATCAATTCTTACGTGCAGAAAAAAAAAACATGAACAAAAAAAAAAAAACTGTCATCGCTGAACCAAAACATTTCTTCCAAAAACAATAAAAAAAAAAAATCAACAAAAATTAAAACATGATTTAAGAAAAAAAAAAATAAGTAAAGGGATTTTCTTTTATTTTTTTACATCAAATAAATATTTTTTCTTTCTTAAAACAATTGATTTGTTTTGTTAATTTCCTCTATTTTTGTTTTTTATTCTTTGATTTGAAAAAAATAAAAAAAACTTTTTATAAACTTACGTCAATTCAGCCAACCGAAATTCATAAAGGCCGTGCCTAATTCAATTTACTATTCAGAATTTATAAGACTCCTTATTTTTGTTGTTGTCTGCAATGGAATAATTTCATTATTTGTTTATTTGCTGTAATTTGCATTTTTGTTTGTTTTTGTTGTTTTGATAGATGATTTCAGTTTAAAGCCAATCCTTGTTTGTTTATTGAGAAAATAAATTGTGAAACTGTCGTCTTCTCGATATCTGAGGTTAAAATCAAAAGTTCAAAACTACAAATAGAAAATAAATCAATAGAAATTTTCCATTTAATAGTTTTGTTGCACTTTTATTGTTTGTATATGGATTTGATTAGGATTCTATATATAAGATTTAATTCAGGTCCTAAAACTTTGACGTCTTGAGTAAAATTCATTATTCAAATATTTGTAAAATATTTTAACCAACTAAGTACTAGATCCATTTTATACGCTTTATTGTCTAGCCTAGTAGATACTCTAATATTTAAGGAAAAAATCGAACAAATAATTTCGCGTCAGTTGCTAAATGAATTTGTTGTTTCAAAATCTCATATGGAATATGTGGAAAAATCGCAGCACGAGCCTCTTCAGAATATAAAAAAAAATTTATACAATAAACGTGCACTCGAATAAAAAGACAAAAGAAAATTAATTTTCAATTATTACGACCAAAAGTTTCTTTTGTTATTTTCTGTTGTTCTGTCACTTCGGCTGACGTTCCAAAGATTTCTCAAGAGTCACCGACTATTTCTCCACAGCACGGCTCACAAATGGTAGCTACAAAAAAAAATCTCCAAATAAAATTAAAACAAAAATGAAAATATCTGAAAATGAAATGAAAAAAAAAAATGTAAACAAACAATATTTTGACGTGAATAAAAAAAAAACAAAACAAAACAACAAAAATATTAAATATTAAAAAAAAAAATGGCGTCATCAATTTTGTTGTTCATTGATGAAAAATTATATTCACATCATATAAGATTTTTTTAATTCGTTTTAAATGTTTTGATTCTCGTCTATTCTTCTTCTTTTTGTTTTATGTTTTTTTGTTTTATGTTTTTTTGTTTAATTGAAATTACTTCTGTCATTTTGATTATTTTTAATGTTTTCGTTATTTATTAATAACGATTATTGTTATTTCTTTTCTCTAATTTAATGTGGATAAACATGGATCGTTTAATATTTTTTTTTTTCTTTGAGAAAATTAACGAAAATTTAATAAAAAACAGAAAATCAAAAAAAAAAAATAAAAAATAAAAAACGACAGATACAAATACAACAAAAAGACGAGATGAAAAAAAAAAAAACAACGTAACTTAGTAAATAATAAAACCATAAATAATGAAAAGTAAAAAACTCTACTAAGTCAATTTAAATTAATTTTTTTTTTTAGAATTGTTTTGTTGTTGTTATTTTTGTTTACAATTTTGTTGTTGTTTTTAATATATTTTGCTGTTTCTTTTTTATAGTTTGTTGTTATTTATTTTTTGTTCAAAAGCATTTTTATTTTTTATTTTCTTCGACAAGTTTGGAAAATTCCAATACATTTATTTTTTATTATTTATTTATTTTTTTGTTAAATTTATTGTATGAACTGAAACTGTTCGTGATTTATGAATTGTTTTTTATTGTTAAATTAAATTACTAATTTTTAAGTTTTGTTTTTATTTTTTTTTATTGATTTTTTATTGTTTCTATGTCTTTTATTTATTGTAAAACAAAAAAAAAGAAAATTAAATTAAATAATTTGTTTGAACTTATTTACGTATTTATTTTATTTATTTATTTATTTTAATAAGAGTTGCTTAAGGCTTTTACAAAAAAAAACAGGAATTGAAATCTCTAAATAGGTAACTCACTTTCAATTAAGTTCGTTACATATATAGGAAGTAGTAAGTAGTATATAGAAGTAGTAGCTCTTCTAACGTCATTTAAATGTTTTTTCAACCTTATTCTTTCTTGAATTGCTTTTTACTTTAAATTACGTTAATTGAATTTTTAGCCGTTAGTAAAATATAAAGATTCTTGTATAGAGAATATTTGTGTGTCTTCTTCTCTTTTTTTTCGCCCCTCTAAGTATTTTATTATGTGCAATTTAATTTAATACTGAAGATGTGTACACCGTCCAACTTCTGACACCATTTAATTTTTCCTTAACTTCACTTTAGATATTTTATTCATCTTTCATTTTTTGTTTTCATTTTTTCTTTCTGTTTTTTTTTTCTCCATTGTTTCAAATATCAAATGGTAGAAGAAAATGTTGTTTCCCTTAAAAAAATTTGCGTATTAATAATTCAGGACTCACCATTTGGGAGTAAAAGAAATGAAGAAATTTTTAAGGGCAAAAATCCCATTGGGATATTTAAAGAAATTTCCATTTAGAAAAGAAAATAAATGGGAACAGAAGGAAAATCATTTTCTTAATTTTTTAAATTAAATTTTCATTGTGTTTTTTTCTTTTTCTTTTAAATTTCAGGTCGTGCCGAGCCACCGGTTGGGGTCGGCGACCCATGTGCAGGATGTAATAAACCAATATTAGATAAATTTTTATTAAATGTCCTTGAAAGAGGTTGGCATCAATCATGTGTTAGATGTTGTGAATGCCATCAAATACTATCAGATAAATGCTATAGTCGAGAAGCTAAATTATATTGTAGAGCTGATTTTTTTAGGTAAGTTTTACAAAAAATAATTCTTTTTTACTTTTTATAATTTCAGTTTAAAAATTTTTGCTTTAAAGATTAAAATCAGTTTACAGAATAAGAAGACAAACCGATAATTACAGATCTTTTTTTTTTACAGAACTTTATTTCAAAAGCAAAATAAAAATTAGAAAGAAAATTTTAGATTGATTTATCTAAGTTTAAAAAAATTTTTCAGTTAATTATTAAATTAAATAATTTTTATTATTAACGGAAAAAAATATACGGGAACGTAAATTCAAGATGATTTCAAATAAAACGAATCAGACAATGAACCATTCCTTCAATTGATTTCCAAAAGGATATTTTGAACGTGAAGGAAAGATTAGTCTATTAAATTTCTTTAAATATTCCATAAATTAATAACTTTTAATAGAAAATCATTAATTAATTAAAGCAAATATTAAAGAACAAGATGACGAGTTGGTTAACTTTACCTTAAATAGATACGTCTTGCTAACTTTGACTCTGTTTTAGTTTTGTAATTTATTCAACATTTTAATTTATTTATTAAATTCAATTTCATTTTTCTTCTCATTCAATTTAATTTTCCATAATAAATAATTAATTTTCATGCAACATGTTGCATTAAAATGTTGCACGGAATAAAGAAATAAATAAAATATTTGTTTGCGAATTTTTTCCCTTTAATTTTCTTTGTATAAGAAAATATGGAGAAAAAAGTATAAGTAAAAGAAAAAAATTATCCCTAAAGGGGATTACATGTCAAAATCAATTTCCCAAAAAAAATATTACTTACAAAAATGAGTAAATACTTAAGTATTAAATTTATCAACAACAAAAACAACAAAAACCAGTACAACAATAATAATATTGTTAGAAAGTGAGCTCGTCTCATTTATCGTAGACGGTAGTTTTTTAAGAAGATTATAATTATCCCATTTTCTAGTCATTTTCAAGAAAAATTAACAAGAACAACAACAACAGTAATGAAAAAAAAAAAATACAAATCTAAGAAAAAGAAGTTAAAAAGTGGAAGAAGAAGAAGAAGAAGAAAAATATTAGTTGAAACGTAAATTTTTTTACAATAAATATGAAGGAGTGTCTTTAGTATTTTTGTGTTTGTAAAAAATGTGTGTGTGTGTGTGTGGATTTGTTGTTTCAAAGATTAATGATTTTCTAATGATGAACGTTAATAATTGTTATTTTCTACCTTTTTTTCTTCTTCTTTTTCTCTTATGTACATAAATTCTCTTCTCGTATTAGGAAAAAAAAATATTAAAATTTTGATTGACTAATTAAGTATTGAGAGAGATGCTAATATTTTTATAATATTTATTTTCATTTGCCTTAAGTACTGTACTCCTATATAATTTTCTTTCGTTTCATCAATATAAAGTGAAAATATATGTAAATATAATTCAGTTGAACTTTCTGTTTTACATTAAAAATAATTTCAACCACATTTTCTTTTTACTCAATTAAAAAATCTTCTTTCCGTATTGAATTATTTTTTCGTTTTTTCATGATGGTAATTTGTAACAATGTTTGAATGACAAAAACAAATAATAAATCCTAACACGTTCTTCAAATGTGATTTCAACTAATCACATTTTCTATATATTTTGATTATTTTCATATGGTTGTTCTAACTAAACTCTATAATCAGACAACGAGAATTTGTTATACAAAAGACAGTGAATTAATGATCGGGTTTAACGGGGTCAAATTTCAAAAACTTTACCCCAATCCAATATTGTATAAACATAGTCAGACAGTATGTGATAACAAAAAAAAATAAAAGAAAAAGATATTAGATTTTTTAACACTTCTTTTTTCTGCTACATAAACACATATGCATACACACAGACACATTTTACATAATACAATTAAACAAATGGACTGACAATCTATTCCTTTTCATCTAACTAAAGTGACAACAGAATTCGATTGATCGTCTTTTTTTATGGTACATACTACAAGCGATGTGTGTTGATTTTTCCCAAAATTTTCTTTTTCTTGCATTATAAGAGAATTAAACGAATTAATTAACTTCATTTACTTCAATCGATTATTTAGTTTAGCTAAATAACTTCAGGACATTAAATCAAAAGTTCTTTGTTCTTTTATAAATAATTTGAGTTTATTTCTTTAAATGAAAATATTTTGGAATCACATAATTTATTAATTAAAAATAATTAAAAAGTGTCAAAAGATTATTATGAATTTTAATTCTATGTAAAAAATATTTTTATTCTTACAAACCAAAAATTATTTTAATCAACAATAACACGCGGGATTTTCTTTAATGTTATTTAAAACTTTTAATATTATTCTGGTCTTGTCTATATTGATTGGTTCATCGAGTAAAACTCTGATGTTCGTTCATTTTTAAAAATTTGTAAATTTACAAATATTTAATTAACTAAAAGTTGTCAGTACTAATAACTATAATTGAGTTAACCCATAAGTCCAAATTGATAATCAAAAGTATTCTCAATAACATTAAACAATCAACAATCATCAACATGAATATCATTATATTCAGTTAATAATATTTTGAATAATACTCTATAGACTCTATGGAGAGAACACAAGTACTTGTGTCTACCTGTTTACAATAATTTATATAAATTACTTGTTTCATTCTAATTACATTAATACAAAATGTATAAAATATCGTTTACTTTTATACTGCTCGTTTATATGCAATTTAGACAATTCATCTACAATGTCTGATTACACCTGAAACCAATTTCTATAGTCTGCTATTGTCATTTTATTTGTATATTCGTTATAACTTAATTTTGTATATAAATAATGAATTTAAAGCTGGATAATTAATAAATGGATCATTTTGTATTTTTCTGGATCAACCAAATAGAACGTTAAAATGTTTAAAATTTATTGGTTTTCTATGCCGATCTTTACCTCTTATTATTTGAGGTAGGTACATTAAAACCTACAATACTATAAAGTCTGACTTCTCTAGTCTTTTTAAAAAGAGAGAATGAATGGTCATTTTCTTCCTGCGAAGCTTATTAATTGTTAAAATTCTTAAACTAAAATTTTAAGCCAATTTAAAGTTTTAAACAGAAATTAATTACAATTAATTATTATTATTATCGTCATAATTATACTATTTATATAGTTACAAATAAAACAACCGTCTAAATCTCATAAAGACATCAGATTTTAATTGTTCGCGCGCTTGCAATAATAACAACAACTTTTTTTTTTCTATTGGAACAAAAATTAATTCACATAAATTACATTGATTTATTAGAACTTTATTAATTTATAATTTTATAAAATTATTCAATAATTTTAGTTGTTAAAAAAATGAAATTAGCGAAGAGGGTGAAGGAGAAAGACAAAAAAAACATTCAACACATTTTATTTATAAGAAGAAAAAAAAAACCTCGTTTTATATAAATAAATTTATAAATTTTTTCTGTTAATTCTTAATTACGGTCGTTCAATATTTTTGTGTTTTTTTTTTTTGTTTTAGTCAATTAAATTTAAGTATCGCAATATTTTTTTTTTTCTTCATTTTAACTTGATTCTATTTTTAAATAAAATTTCCATTAAAAAAAAAATACACAAAAAAAAAAAAATAATCATAATCAAAAAACACAAAAATTATAAAAGTCTCCTTTGACTTTATGAATGAAAAAAAAAAAAAAAATACAAGAACAAAATCTAAAATTGAACAAAGAATGAATTATTTTTTTTGTAGGTTGGAATTTTTTTTGTTTCATTTACTAAATTTCAACTACGTTTTTCAACTTTTTATAGTAAAAAGTAAAATTAAAATAATTTTACAGGAAAGTGTTAATTTTAGGACAATAATGTGGAATTAAAGATGTTTGTGATTGGAGGTTTTTTTAGGGGATGAGAATTATATAAAAAATATTTCTGAGAAAATAATAAAATGAAATGTTGCCTTATTATTTGAGTATTGAATAAGTTTCTTATGAAAGCGTGTCTGTGATCGACTGAGGGTTGAATGACTTTTAGTCTTATTTTATTGGTGCTCAATTTTTTTAGTTATTAAATATGCCTGTAGTCCTTTAATTACTTTACACAATCACTGATCCATTTACCTTTAAAGTGCAATCATAACTCATTACTATAAGTTAACGAGGTCATAATAATAATTTGAAAAAAAAATTATGTTTCAGTAATGAGACTTTATCATAATTACTTAGAATAACATTAAGAACAAACATTTCGGACTAAAAGACTACCTACACACACACATACAAATACAATTAAAACGACACAACTCACTTAAATATACTTGAATTAATTGCCTCCTTTTCTCTTTGACCAAAAACTTAACTTTATTTAAAAGTTTGTTATCAAATATTTTTCATTCATTTAATTTCTCTTCTGTTCTCCTCTCTTCTCCACTCTTCTCTTTTATTTAATATTTTCTATAAATGAACCCCATTGAGTTAAGCTCATATATTAAGTTATATTTAATTTACATAATTTTTTATTCTTAGATTAATAAATAATAATACTAAAAAATATAAATAATATAATTTAAGTAACTAACTATGACCGAACGAACGAATTATTAATAAAAAGAAAAGAAAAAAAAAAGAAGAAATTAACCTTTTTGTTGTTGTTGTTGTTATTATTGTTTTCTTATTGTCCAATGTCATCTTTGATCTTTTTTTTTTTTTTTATTTGTATATTTGTATTTGGAGTTGTTCTTACTGATGTTTACTTAATTATTCGATTCTTCGTCGGGGTTTTTAATTATTCATATTTTATAGAATTTAAATTATCATTTTTTCGTCGACTTAATCAATGAAAGCGCATTTTATACTTAATTGGAAAAATCTATAGACAAATTTTTATTTGTTTCCACATAAGTGAAGTAGAATGATCACTCACATCCAAAACAAAACAAGGAAAAAATAGAAAATAGACAAAAGAGGAATAAATACGTAACCACAAAGGAATTGAACCATGACATTTCTTTCTTTGTAATTCTTAATATTTATTTGATCGAAAATCTATAAATTCCTATTTGTTCCAAATGACAATTGAAGGATTATCAATTCAAAATATTGTTCCGCGATTCCTTAGCCTATTCTGTTAATTTTATAATAAAAATTATCAAAAGAATTTTACCGATTAAAAAATTTTAATTAATGAAATTATAAATTCTGTTATTGTTGTTGTTGTTGTTGTTATTATTATTTTTGTTGTCTTTTGATTTTGACGTTTAAAATCTTTTCTTTTGTTAATTGTAGCCGGCCAAAGCGTGAAAACAAAGACACACGAGAGTAAATAATTATCACACGGCAAATAAATTAAATAATTTATTGTTAAATTTTTAAAAGTCGACTCAAAATTAAGTTTCAGAATTTATTCTGAAAATAATTTGTTGTTGTTGTTATTTTTTGCTTTTTTTTTTTTTATTTGTGTTTTTTGTGTCATATTTATTCATATTATTTTTATCTTATTGAATTTTTTCTTCTTATATCTTTTTGTTTTTTTTTTCTTTTTTGTTTATTACAGACGTTATGGCACCAAATGTAGCGGTTGTGGTCTTGGTATATCACCATCAGATTTAGTAAGAAAACCAAGAGATAAAGTATTTCATTTAAATTGTTTTACCTGTTGTATATGTCGTAAACAATTAAGTACAGGTGAACAATTATATGTATTAGATGACAATAAATTTATATGTAAGGATGATTATTTACTTGGTAAAGCACCTGGTCATCAATCATCATTAACTGGTGAGTGCTATAATTTAATTTTTATTATTGTTTCATATTTTTTTTTTCTTTGCTCAAATAAATTAATTATTCAATTTTTATTTATTATATATTTCGCGGCATCCCTTAACAAAAATTTATATAATAATACAAATGTCATAAGATTTTTATTTCTGTCTTAGACATACCATTTATTGTGGAAATTTTCGACGAGGAAATCACTGTGAAATCAATATATAAATGTTGGGCAAATCTATTGGAAGTTAATCGTGTGCAATATGTACACAGTGGATACCCGATCGAAATTTTTTAAAACCAAAGGGAGTAAATCAATGGATTGACCTAAGGATATCAAGACAATGTTCCATATTCAATCCATTTGGAAGAAAATTTCACTTTCCTTAATTCTAAATAAATAATTTACACGGTTGCCTAAATAATTCTCTACTCTCTTTCATAGTTTTATATCGAAAATATTAAAAAAATTATATTTCCATAAAACAACAAAATTAAAAATAAAAAAAAGAGCAAGTTGAAAATTTATCACTATTTTATTTTTTACTCTATTTTTATCTGAATCTGTAATCAAAAAAGTGTCACGTGACACTTGAATTCAAAAAAATAAAAATAAAAAAAAATATATATAAATATACATAAAGGGACCATTAAACCCGATCTCTTTATCTAGATCCATTTTTAAAGAGATAACACATACAATGTGTGTGTGTGTGTATGTTTATCGTATCTCCTTATGTTATAGTTCATTTTGATTATTCATTTTCTTCATCACCCTCTATATATGTTGACATATACACACACACACACCTATACACAAATATATATTGAGGCATTCACACCCAAAAAAATTTACTCACTCTTTTAACCCAGAGACCAATAGATCTTTATCAAATCAGAATTCATCTTTATATATACAATTGTCCTGCTTCTGGTGTTGGTCCGTATGCTTGTATTTCTGTATGTCATATTATAGAAACAAACATAAAACATAAAAAAAAATATATATATATATAAAAGAAGAAAATGATTCTTTTCATTTTCCCCAAAATACATAGAAACAAACAAAAAATAAATAAAACCAACCACAAAGAGAGAGAGAGTGAGAGAGAGAGATATACATAAATAGAAAGGAAAGTTTCACTGTAGACAGTAAATCTCTTCCCAAAAAGCGACACATAACCTCCCTTTTTCAAAGCAACCCTATTTCTAGTATAGAAGAAGAAAAAAAATTGTAACTAAGTGTGTGTGTAACATGGATGAACATAGGAAAAGTGGGGAACAAAAGTTGGGTTGGTTGTGGAGATAAAATTGTATATATGTATGTATATAAAGAAGAGAGACTATATAAGGGGAATGAAATATATTTCCGAAACGCAACCAATGGTAAAAGATTTCAACTCAATGATAACCGTGGAGACTCCAAAAATAATACATAAACACATACATACATATACAATATATAGAATGGAATAAACCAACCCAACTCAAACTCCATAAGTTTTATGAAAAACCCGTACTCACTCGGTCGCCTCTGTTATAACATCATCCTATGATAGTATCTTTTCTCCCTTGACATTACATACTTTAAGAGAATGGGGAGATGATGTATCCTCACTCTCCTCTAAATATCTATTTATGTATGTGTTTGTATTATACTAATATTATGAGAGAGGTTTAGTTTAAGAAAAGGGGACAAAGTATACATATATATATAGATAATGGGTGTGGGAGGATGATGGGTCTTGAGCGCTTGACTCAATGGTGTTAGTAAGGAAAATGAAAAATACATAAATGGTGGGTGGCATAATATTTACGGGTGGCTATTCTTTTTACGTTTCTTTTTTTTTTTCTCTTTGATATAATAAGAAATAAGAAGAAGAAATTGATGACGAAAAAAAAAAAGAAGAAGTGCGGAATAGAGACAAACCAATATTCAGAGTTTCATTCCGTTTTCCAAAAGAAAAAAAAAGAAAGAAGAAAAAACCGATTTCTATTTTTTTCTTCTTTTATTTTCTCTTGAGGAAATTTATTTTTTATATGTGTTTTTGGATTTGTCAGTGTATAGCTGTGTGTGTGTGTGTGTGTGTAAGGAAAATTATAAGAAAAAATTATTATATACGATTCGTATTCGATATAATGAATGCCACTAGATATGCGCATGCGACATAAAATGACAAAAAATATATAAAAACATTCACACACATACACACACATACACACACACACACACATGTAAACAAACGCTCTATTAATGCATACACACACACAAATATATTTGTATTATGCAAAAAAAAAAAGTAACGTAGGGGTGGAGGTGGGTGCTGGTGGAATTATATATATAAATACAAATATAGAAGTTTAAGGGTTCTATTGAAATAATTTTAGATTCTTAGATGAAGTTGAATTAAATATTTAATAGGAAAAAGAAGAAAAAGAAGAAGAAGAAAAAAAAAAGGAAAAAATTTCCATTTATAAATCTGGTTCCTTCTTATATACTTTGTGACATTGTTTATCTTTCCCTCTCGTAGCCTCCTCTGTGTGTGTACTCTTATTTTTTCTTTTTGAAAAAAAAAATCTTTTCAAAAGGAAACAGTAAACAAAAAAAAAAAATAAATAAAAGTATCCCAGAATTCTAAGGACAGAAATAGAATAAATATAAGGATAATTTGAGACCGATGATTTTCTGTACTATTTTTTTTTTTCAAGATCTTTTTCTTCTTTTCTTCTTTTTTCCCTCCCAATAGAATTGAAAAAGATGAAAAAAAATAAAATTGTAACGAACAGAATTAAAGTTAAACGAAATATTCTGTTTCTGCTTCTTTTTATTTTGTTTTTTTTTTTTTTGTTATTTTGGCGTCTCCACTTGACCTTCTTGTGCCCTTCCTTTATTTCTTTTTTGATGTTTTTCTTGTGGTTCTCTCATCATCTATGTAGTTTTTCTGTTTGTTGTTTTTCTTGATTTTCATTTCTCATTCGACTTTTATACTAAACACACACACACATACACACACATACACACACACACACACAAATGTATAAATGAGTTCTGATTCAGCACAAAAAAAAAAAATTTAACTTAATAATAAATTCGATTAAAGCATCTGCTTGCTTCTATATGGGAAAAAATATCCCCTTTAAATATAATTTTCTCTTCTCTACGATTTCTTATTTTTTTTTTCTATTTCTTTTAAACCAATCCAAACAAGGATTTTCTTTTTGATCCCAGAGTCAATTTTGTCGCCTATCAAAGAAACAAAAAAAAAAAAAAAAAAATGTAAGAAAATAAGAAATGGAAAAAAATAACAGAAATAATAATAATAAAATAAACACAATTTTAGTCCCTCCTCACGCATCTTTATATTCTTTTTATATATATTTTTGCGTCGTCGTCGTCTTCTTCTTATTCTTTTTCTACTTCTTCAATATCATTCCTCTTCCTTTTCTATATACATATATATATATACATCTTTTTGTTTGCCATATTCTTTTTTTTTTTCCTTTTACGGGGTGATCAAAGATGAAGAAAGCAAATGAACGAACGAACACAGAAAAAAGAAAAGAAAAAAGAAACGACAAGAAAAAAAAAAAATAAGAACTTCAAGTTGGAATGGAATATAGAAAAAAAAAATGGAAAAAAGAAAAACAAAATGAATTTAAGGATCAACAAAATATTTTATATTTTATACCAACAAAGTAACAAAGCAACAACAATAACATGCAACAAACAACAACAAGAAGAACGTATACCCAAATCCAGGGTATCATATCGCATATCAAAATAATCAGACAGGATCATGATTCCCTCTTGCTTTTCTGACGTAAAATGTTAGCAGCAGAAAAGAAGCAGCCAGTAATATTGTATGATATGTGGAAGGGGTAAAAAGAGGGAGAGGAGTATTTTAGAGAAGAGTAAAAAAAAAGGGGGACTAAAGAAAAGAAAAGAACGAAAAAAAAAATAAATAAATATATAAAATGAAAAGAAAACATTTTTCTGAGCTTATCTTCGAGTGACACTCTGTCGAGTTGATTCGTTATGCGAATTTACATTCTACTCTGCTGTGTTTTGTTTTTCTTCTGCTTCTTTTTCTTCTTCTTCTTCTTCTTTTTACAGATAGATTTAAATAGAATGAGATTTAGTTTTGTATGTGCAAATATTTGAATATTTTATAAATAATATTGATCACGTCACGATGTTGCATTTCATTGCATATATTCTGTTTCTTCTTATTTGATTTGATAGAATTTTATTTTATTATATTTTTTTTTTTATATAAATTTTGGGATCAACAAAAAAAATCACTTTAAAATTTGTTTTTTATTTTATTTCTTTGCGCGAATAGAATGAAAAATCAAAATCCTTCACTTCTAATATATTTTACTATATACAAAATTTTGTTTTTCTTTTTGTATCTCACACAATGACCCATAATTCATTTTCATCATTAAATAAAATATATAAATTCACAGGGATTTAAAATCTAAAGTTTACTGTTACGTTTATTTATTTATTTTTTTTTTTTTTACAATTAAATGAGGACGAACCTAATTCCCTTTTATGCAAATTAAATAATTTCCATAGAAAATTCGATTATTTTTAGAGTTGAAAACGATTAACTTACTTCGATTATTTATGACAAATGAAATTTATTTTATGTACTACAAATTTTAATAGTTTTGTATACCTTTGTATTAATTGGTAAAAGTAATTTTAAATGGAAATTAAAGTTAACCGATTTTGGTACGTGAAATTAATTTTAATTAACAAAAAAAAAAAAAAAAAAAACAAAACAGAAAATGTAAATTAGTGAGTGAGAAGAAAAACACTAAAATAATTATACCTTCAATTGTCACAAATTTATAAATAATTTAAATTTAATGACGATCTTCTATATTTTGAAATTTAAACCAAAATCACGATCTTTTAGTTTTCATCGCGTACATTCAGAAAAAAAAAGCAAATAACATTAGATGATTAATTCATCAGAAATTATGAAATTTATGAATTAAGAAAAAAATAAAATTTTGATACAGAAGGTTTTGGTTCGTAATTGCTACAGGTAATTGCTACAGGTTCTTAGAAGAACCATATTGTTTTGAAATCTTCAATACTCAATGATACATTTTATAGAAAAATATTTGTATCGAATAAATTAAGGAATTAATTAAGGAAGAATTCAAATGTTGTTCATCCCTGCGTTTACCTTACTTTGAATGGTTTCTTCTTCTTCTTCTTCTTTTTTTTTGGTTATGTTACTCGCGCATATTTGAAAATTGAATTTATTTTTTGTTGTTGTTGTTGTTGTAAACCATAATGCATAAAAAAATATAAACACGTCAAATAAACAATTTCAAAATAAATATAATATGTGAAAGGATTTTTTTTTCTTTTGCCGCGCGTACAAAGAATATGAACAAAAAAAAAAAAAAAACACAAAACACAAAACACAAAACGTAAAAAAATGTATAAAAAGACATAAGAACCAAAAAACAAATAAAACCTATATAATATGCGAAAATGCAGTAAAATATTCTTTTATACAAAAAACAACAACAAAAATGTTTCAACGTTTTTAAGCTGCATTGGAAAACGAACGAAAAATAAAGAGAGAAGAGAAAAAAAAAAGCTCATAAATATTCCCATCTTTTGTTGCTTTTGTTGTTGTTCTTATTGTTGTTGTTGTTGTTGTTGTCGCCATTGCTAGTTTCAACTCTACGACAGTATTTAATTATTTATTATTGCAACAATTCAAATGTTGAATTATGCTTATTATATTTCTTTTTATTTCCATTTTATTCCTTTTTCTGTGTCCTTTTGACAGTAATTTTATTTTTTCTTTCTTTCTTATTTTTTTTTTGTTGTTTTGAATTAAATTTTTAAAAGTTCCGTTTCTTCTTTTTATCTTTTAAAGTCTAAATATTTATTATTATAGATTTAGTATTTTTAATCCTCATCATCATCACCGATATTTTCTCATGAAAGATGAATAAATAAAAATCGCATAAAAAAACAACATTGATAATATTTCATTGCGATCCCATAAGTTTCAGGGAATTTACAAAAATTTTAAACCTAAAAGTTTTATAGTTTTTTTTTTCGCTCTCCCTCTTTCTCTCTTTCTGGTTCGTTGTTGCAAATTTAATTGTTGTTATTAATATTTTATGGATTTAGAGATAATTCCTAAAATAAAAAAAATAAAAAAATGGTTTAGCAAGAAAGAAAATCATAAAAAAAGATTCAGAATAAACAAATAAAATCCAAAAAGAATAAGAAAGACGAAATGACGCTAATGATTCAATAGACTTCCGATTTATAGAATGTCTTCGTATTGTAAAGGAATTTCACTAATATTGATGAAATAATGGCATTCCATTTCATTTAGTTCTGTTCTGTGATGAGAAATGTAAAGTATTGAATATTCTCAATATTTTCATGACAGAAGTGAGTTGTTGTTGTAGCATGATTTGCTTTACACAATCATATAATGCATAAATTGAACTCATAAATCTAATTGGATAAAAATGAACACATTTAAATATTACATAATCCTTACAAAAACCTATAGGCTATAATTTGTGTGGGTATAAAACCCATCACCTACGTACTGACTTTTATAGTTTCAACAAATCTAAATTATAGAGTAAAAGTGTGGACAATTTATTAAACTGGAGAACATAACTCATTCTGAATTTAATTTAAAAAAAATAAAATTGTTAATAACTTTATTTGAATTGAATTTTTAGAAATCCAATAACTTTACTAATAATGACAATTTTCTTCTACGAATTCTTAAATTATTCTAATCGTATTTAACTCGAAAAAAAAATTACGCTTTTAATTTGGTTTTGTAAACTCTGCATGAAGTCAATGAAATTTTCTTTATCTTTGATAAATCGATTTAATTGAACACTTTTTTTTTTGTCTGTTTTTACTTATAAAATCAAAAAAAAAAAAACTCTTTCATTTTTGCATTAAAACTCAGAACAGAAAAGACTAAATAGAAAATGTAAAGCTACGTTTGTTGTTTATTATCAATACGTTTTTTTTTGCCATGGTGCATTACACTTTTTTTTTATTCCCCTTCTATCCCTCCACCAATTCGATTAACTCTTAATAAAATGAGTGCGGTGCTGTATCGGTGTTGGGTAGAGGCAAAAAAAAAAAATAAAAATAAAATTAAAACTGAAGAACAAGTTTCAGAAGAAAAAATAAAAAAAAAACAAACTAAAGAAACAAAACTACGTTTTCTGTTTTGTTTCATAAAAAAAAAATGAAATAAAATTATTTCGTTTTTTATAAGAATAAGAATAAAAAAAAAAACAAAACAAAACAAAAAAAAATACAAATTTATAATTTATTTTAATGTTTTTATATCGAATCTGTCAATGATTTATGATTAAATTTGTATAAATAATAAATATAAAATACATCAGCATCAGAGACAGAAAGAAAGATATTATTGCTTCGTTTCTATTTGTTTGTTGGAAAAATCTGATGGAATAAGAAAAAAAAGTATTAAAATATAAATAAATAAATAAATAAGGAATATAAAAAATAAAATTGTATAAGAGAAATGGCCAGAGGATGATTGATGAAAATATTAATATTTTTGTAACGAAAGTGACGCTTCTTCATTAAAATATCTGACACGATTCGTCTTTTTATTTTTTTTTTTATTTTCACAACTTTAATTTACACACATTCAGCATATATCACACACACACACAGAACATATGGGAATAAATACAGTGTGCACACACACACATACACACATTTGTGTAACTTACAAGCTTCTCATCACGGATAACCACTGTTTTCTTTGACTTCTTCGCCTACTTCTTCTTGTATATTTTTTAATCTCTCGATGCTTAAACTTTATAGACATTTTTGGTCCATTCTAAATCGATATAAAAATGTCCCATTGTGTTTTTGTGTGACCGTGACATGACATTTTGATGACGTCAAGTGGGTACTCTTTTATATCTATTCTCTATATTAAAACTCAGTTAATAAGATGCCGACATCAACATCTTTAACAATAGAGATGAAACGCAATACCCCCTCATCGGTAGCCTTTTTTTTTTTTTTTTTATTTGTGTTGTTGTTATAAAACATCTGTTTAAGGACAAGGAATAATATTTTTCTTGTACCTATATATACGTCCAATCGTGAAATTCATGATGCGTGTATTCGTATGCGTGCGTGTGGGATATTTATATTTAAAAACCAATCTTCTGATTTATAAAACGTGAAGGACAAAACATAAAAAAAAATATATACATATAAAAACAGAATAAGGGAAGAACATTTTTTTTTCTTTACGATTTCTTTTTTTTTTTATTTTTTTTTAGAAAAAAAAAACAAATTTCCATCAATTTTTTTGACAAAAGAATTCCGGTTTCCCTTATAAAGCTTTAGGTATAAAAAATACACCCCCGCCGCTCTATATAAAGAATAGAAGTCAAAAATTTGTCTCTGACATTCTTCTTTTTTTTTTTGATCTTTGAATTTTTAATCCAATTTAATCTCAAGTACCAAAACCACAGAGGATAGAGAATTACCGCGTGTCTTATTTTTATATAAAAACACGAAGCCAATACCGCATTTGGTACAACCAAATAATTTTACAAAAGTTCACATGGAAGTGTCTCTGCTTAGGAGATTATGGTATAAAAAGGAATTTAATTCAAGTGACAATTGTTATAGAAATTAAGGATAACTAATTCCCTCCCTTTATCTGTTAACTTATACAAACATAGAATCATTATTCTGACATTGGCCCATGGTCCATGGCAATGAAGGCACTTATAAATAAATAAAAATACTACTGTATCGTGTGTATGTTTTACCTTTACGTGGATAATCGATTATCAGGGCCATTTCAAACACGAAATTAACCATCAATAATGGAATCAAAACCATTACTTCTACTAAACAGAGGTTTGAACCTTATGACCCTATATTGTTTAAATATAAAAAAAAAACACTGTACTCTTCATTTACTGTATATGACTGAAAAGAAAAAGAAAAAATGAACTCAAAAAGTTAATCAAAAAATAATGCAGTGACGGAGTAAAGTTTATAATATAAAGTGAAAAAATATATAATAAGAAGGAAGTGTGCCAAACATCAAATCAAATTAAATCAAATGAAAAGAACAAAAAAAAAACACACAAGAAAAATTAAATCATCATAATTTATAAACGGCGAAAAGACAGAAAAAAAAAACTAACAAAAACAAAAAACAAAGTATTAATTCGACGACTTGTCTGATCAACATTATAGTGAATTTGTTTTAAATATTTTTTTGTTTTTCGTTTCTTTTATTTTATTCCCGATGATTATAATAAATTATGAATATATTAAAAAATATTAAATAATAGTCTGATGGCGATAAATATATACAAAAATGTTTTCTTCGTTTTGTTTTTTTCTGTTTTTATTTTTTTTTTTTTTCTTAAACCTTTCCACTATATACTAATCGATGGTCTCGTTAATGTTAATGTGGCGGCAACTGCCTTTTTCTTCTTTTCTCCTCTCTTTTCTTTTTTCTTCTTCTTCTTCTTCTGCTTTATTTTATTCATTTGTTTTTTTTATTATTATTATTATTATTTACTCCAAAAAACAACAAAACACCGAAAAACCCATGTTGTCCCCCCCGCCAGGAGGGAATCAGAAAAAAACAAGAGAAAATATTGATGATGAAGATTATGGGTGGGAGGTTGGAATTATTGTGAGAAACACAGTTTCACACTTTTAAAATAATTATTTATGTCGACAAAATGTACCATGGAGTTTACTTCTATATATATATTTTTTTTGTTTCATATCATTTGTCCATTCATTCATTTTGTTTCCCTTTGAATCGTGAAACTAAACTTCTGACTAAATTTATATATCCTCCATTCCATTTTATATACAGAAGAGTGTCCTTACAAAATTTCCTTCACCTTTTTTTGTTCGTTATATTTTTTTTTATTTCTTGAATTAAAACAAATCCACGGATCGATCTTTTTTTCTTGGTTTCTTCTTTTGTATCTTCTTCTTTTACTTCTTCTTTATTTTTATAAACATTTATTTTTTTTTTTTAGAGAAAATTATGATTCGTCCATAACCTGAACTAATCACATGACCCCCTGTTGTTTTGTACTGGGGGCACCACAGGGTCTCAAACAACACAAAACAAAAGAATTATTAAAAATACGAAAAAAAAGTAACAGAAAGAAAGAAATCATTCGAAGTGTGTGTGTGTGTGTGTGTTATGTATGTTTGCTAGCAAAGACTTTATTTCAGTCAGAGAGTCAGGTACCTTTAATATATTGTTTTTGTTTCTTTTATAACTTGATGATGATGATGATCACACCGCATCTTTTCACACACACACACACAATTGGACACATCCCGTTGAAATGAAAAATACCATTTTTTATTCTAATCTTCTTCTTTTTGTTTAACGAAAAAAAAAACAACCAAATATTTAACAAGAATTTCGCTAAAATTATATTTTTCTTTCAATCATCGGAAGCGTGCGCGCATGCTCGAAATTTCTTTCGTCTTCACTCTGGTCTCTGATGGTAACAAAAAAAATATAGAAAAAAAAAAAAATATGAAAGAACAAAAAAAACAAAAGAAAGAAGAAATAATCATCTTTAAATTATTAAAATAGTTCATGAAACTATTTTCTGCTTTTTTATTTTGGATGTTGTCGTTGTTAATGTTGTTGTTGTTGTTGTTGTTTTTAGTTTTAGAAAAAAAAAATATTTCTGGTATTTTTTAATTACACAGATCAGGTCCATTAATTTTCCGATATTTTCTATCATAATTTTAACTTCTTTTTCTTCTTCTACTTCTTCTTCGTATTGTTAGAGTTTATTGGTATAACCTATTATTAAGGTGTTATGGTGTAATGACATATAGAAATAAATACTATATAAAATTTTCTACCTACCTTTACCCTACCTACCTATCTATATGTTGAGGTCATATCTTTGAATTATTATTATATAATTAAGATGCTTCATCTAAAATCTATCTTAAAAAATATTCCACCACCTCTCTTGTTTTTGTTTTTGTTTTTCTTTCTTTTTTTTTTTTCTTCTTTATACAAGAAGAGGAATCTTCTTTTATTGTCATCATCATAAATCACATGTTCCGGATTTTGAAGTGATTAATTGGAGGGTACTCCCAAAAAATATTTAAAAAAAAAACTCTTTATCTTTCTGTCTCTGTCTCTTGAGAGAGTGTCTCTCTTTATAATTCATTTGATTTTGACTTGAGATCATTAACAATCTTTGCTGCTATCGTTGTTGTTGTTGTTGTTATTGTTGTTGTGGTAAATTTTTCTATTCTGTGTGTTTTTCTACCGAAATAACAAAAATACGATGTTGAACTAATTAAAGTCACATCAGAAAAATTAAACGAGATTACACGAGGGTATTCGACCAAATCTTTAAGTTAACCAGTAAAAAAATAAACTGATGATTAAGACAATTCAAAATAAAAATAAAACGAAAAATCAAAAGAAGAAGGATATTATTTAAGAGCGAGAAAGAGAGGGAGAGAGAGAGAAGGAGAGAGCTGAAAGAAAAATACGTGCTAATCATAATCTTAAATAATCTAAATTTAATCTAAATGGATAAGGATAAAGAAAACCGATATCCCTTTTTTTTTGGCTGTTATTCATCCTTTTCTTTTATTTTGTTCCTAAACTAAATAGAAAATTACCCCTTTCTTACGTTTCATCTGCCCCTCACCATTCACTGTCTTCTAATCCAGATCATAAGTTTGGCGCGAGTTTCAGATTTACTTACCTCAAAAGAAGAAATTCCATTTAGAAAAGAAAATAAAATAAAAATAAAAATAATAATTGAAAGAAAAGTAAAATCCTTTATTTTTTTTTTTGTAAGATCCTTGCCGGAGAGATAAGAAAGAATCAAAATGAAGAGAAAGAAAGTAAAAAAGAAGAAGAAGAAGAAGAAGAAGAAGAAGTTTTCTGTGACGATTCTTATAATCCAAAAAAAAGTTTTTTTTTGAAAGATTAACCAAAACAAAATCCTGGAGACCTCAGGAATAACACAAATACAATATTGCGGGTGGGTTTTTTTTTTTGCACAAAAAGTCGTTAAGCTAAATATATCCTTTATTTTGATGTTTCGATATTTTTCTCACTCTGTCTCTCTTTCTCTCTTCCGTCAATCCTTGTTACATTTTGTTTCTTTCTACATAGTCCTCCTTAGTCCTTTGTTGTTGTTTTTCCAATCATGTTCACAATTATAATGTTATTTTATTGAAATGTCACTGATGTTATTTTCGGTTTTTGGATTATCCTGGGATTTATAAAAATATATCCTTTTCTAAGAATTTACTTTTTTTTAGTTGTTGTTGTTTTTGTTGATTATTGTCATTGTTGTTCTTATTATTGTTGTTATAAAATATAAAGGATGAGATCCAAATTTTTATCTTTTTTCGTTCATATATTTTTCTTCATTCTTTCTTTTATTTTTTCATTATTTTTATGATTCTTTTCTCTAATCAAAAAAAAAAAAAACCTCAAAACAGACAAAAATACAATTTTTCCTTGATTCCTTTTTCATTTCTAGAAAAAAAAAGAGACAATACAAAAAAAAAAACACTCTGAAACTTCTAAAACTCGATAAAAAATATTTTCGAGAAGAAAACAGAAAACAAATTTTTATTTGGATTTGTTTTGTCCAACAAAAAAATAATAATGACGAGCTTGTGCTTGAGACTTGTGTCGAAATAATATGGAATCATGAACTATCCTTTTATCATTTATATTTAGGTTCCCAAATGATTAAATGTGAAATTTATATGGACATTATGCAATTCTTAAAGACTATTCTACACTACGTATTTTTTGTGTAACTTATATTGTTTAATAAAAAATAGTTCTACTTTTTAAATGTGACTACCAAATACTGCTATTACATCAGATAAGTTAAAACATAAAAAAATAATTAAACAGATAATGTAAAACGTTCTTTATAATTTTTTTTTTCACATAAAATATGGGATATCACTGTTATACCTACGCCTTCTTTCTTTTTATACGTTTTGTATATAGATACTTCCATTCCATAATACACATTCTTCTTTATCTTTTATGAATACCTATCAAAAGAGATATTCTTATTTGTTACCTGACTTTTCAGACAGAAATGACAGACATATCATAGAAGGAGTGAGATATATTATTTTTCCACAATATATTTTATTTCAGTGTTTCTTAAACTGATAGGGACATTGAATAACAAATTAAGGTCGTGTGTCATTTTATACTTTAAATTAAAATTACATTTTTTTTTCTATATGGGTTCAATTTTAAGATTTTTTTTGCATTTGGCTGTTGTGCGCGGCATTTTAGAAAACAACAAAAAAAAAAGTACTTCAACTTTTATATTTTGACCAAAAAGTTTCAGTTTACAAACTTTTAAGATTCAAATTGATTTGTTTAATTGTTGTCTAAGATAGATCCTGTCATTTGATAATATTTCTGATTAATTTTTTGGATGTGTGGAAGCAGTTTAAGTGAAGTTCACATAAATACCTGACTCTGTTCTTTTTTTCTTCTTTTTTTGATAAATAATATTTTTTAGCTGGTTTGTTACGCATTCAAATAATAATTGATGAGAATATTTGAAATATTAAAATCAAGGTTTTGTAAAAGTTTAAAAGATTCTAAATGAAATATTTGTTGTAATGGTCAAGTACAGGAAGTCTCTAAATTTTAAATTTATCTTATCTTATGTAAGTTTTCTTTATAAGGAAAAATTACGTCAGTTGGAAAAGACAAAAAAAAAAAACAAATGGAGGTTTAATTAAGCAAAAAGTTTTAATTGATCTAAATGACTTAACAATTTTATTATTACGAAACTTCTTACTTGGTTTCTCTGTTTTGTTTTTCTTTCATAACTGCTGTTCCAGGTAATAAAAATATAAAAACTGAACATAAAATATCAGGAATACAAATATTTTATATTTTGAATAAAATTAATAATCAAATTGGACAAATGGAAGTCACGAAGCTTTCACTTCTATATTTTTAACAGAGATCTGACTATTTTATCGTTATTTATAATTTTCTTCTTTTAGTCAATAAATTTTGTTTGGCAAACAATAATTTACAACTTTTATTGACTCAGTTAGAAGTCCGAGAATGATCCGTATAATCATAAACAAAATCACGGATTATTTTATTACAAATAAATGTTGATTTATTTTTAAATTTATTCTTAAAGAAACGGAAAATATGAAATGCCGATAATGAAGTTCACAAATTGAAGGAATGTCTTTATTGTAAGTAATAAAGTTGAGAAACACTGATAACCTGATGATAACACACGTCAAATATTATTGTATATAAAGTTATTTGTAAATGACACAATAATTGTATGTATTCTCTTGTTATATATTCTACTTTTTTTCTAAAATTCATTGTAAAAGGGAAAAAATATAATTTTATAATATTAAAATCTAGAACGTGACGTCTGTACAAGATCAATTCCAAATCATTTCATCATCAAAATATTATATTTTCTATTATTATGTAATTTCTCTTCAATTTCAGACTATAAATAATTCCTTGTCTGGGATCCCTCTATAAATATAATATTCTCATGTACGTTTAAACTTCAAAAATAGACTAAAACAATTTATATCGTTCGTTCAATTGTTTAGGGTGCAAAAATTTACTTTCTCTCTCTCTCTCTCTTTCTCTCTTTTTATGTTTTTCCTATTTTTATTTTATTTTATATTTTTGCCATTGTTTTACCGTCATTTTCCAATTTTCCAAAACGAACAACAGTCAAAAACAAAAACAAGGGGTAAAACGCAGGTTTCTCTGTATATTATTTTCTATACTTTCTGTTTTTGACATAAAATCGTTATAAATAGTCGTAAGGTTGTTAGCTCTTTTTTTTTTCATTCTTCATTCTTTCTTCTCTTGTTTTTGTTTATTATTTTTGTTTTTAAGGTAAAAAAAAAAATACTTTACGCTATACGTTACGTTAAGTAGCTATACGCGTATAGGTGATCTTAGATTATACGATACGATTATTCAGGATTATAGTCTGGTGCTTGATAAATTGTAATTGTAATATAGATTTCCGTTTATATACAATGGAAAATGGATTGAAGTGATGTTTGCATACACACACATTCACACACCCCTACACACATCAGTGAAAATGACATAAAATTATATAAATGCGTTTTGCGTTTGCGTGCAATTTTTTTTTTTTTTCAACTCAATAAATAATTCATTTTATTGTTTTTCATTTTGTTTCATGTTGTAATTCATTAAAAAATATAAATTATAGTATAAAATAAATAAATGTGTTAAGATAATGTCAACCGATGTGTGATTATTAAAAAATTATTGTTACATTTTTTTGTTGTTGTTGTTGTCGTGTTGTTATAATTTTTAATATTTTTTTTGTAATTTTTCATTGTTTTATAGTTTGTGACCTTTAAATATTTTTCTTAACAAATTTTATATACTATTTATAAATTTACAAAAAAAAAATTGTGTCCTTTCGCTTTAAAGTCCTTGTCCAAAATACACAATAAACAAATACACATCAGAATAAATATGACTTCCTTCAAATAACAATAAACTTAATAACTCAATCATTTATACCTTTTTCCGTTTCCTTCTTTTTTTTTGTTTTTGTTTTTTATTTCACAATTTCTAAAACAGACATTTTTATCTTCGTACAAACTAAAGTATTCAGCCACCCCAATTTACTTCCTTGTTACAAAAATACACACACACACACCACACACTTACATAATATCAATACATACACATATGCAAAGACAATCAGACAATCACTTAAACAATTTCCTAAACAAAATATTTTTCAATTTTACCAACCAACAAAACAAAAAAAAAACAAACAAAAAAAACAACAACAACAACAACAGAAAATGCAACCAAATTCAACTTCAATTCTTTTATACAAATATTTTTATTCTCGGAAAGAAAAAGAATGGAGGGAATTTTTTTTATGTTATTCAAACACCCGCATATTTCTTTTAACCCATTCTTATTCCTTATCCCCCCCACTCCTACTTTAACAATATAACGTATGGTTTTATGTGCGAGTGTATTATGTGAATGACAAAACCAGAAATTTGTACACAAACGATCAAAGCATTTTCCTTGAGGCAAACGTTTTAAGAACATTTTTTTTTTGGTTCAGAATATTTTCTTTTATTTAAAATTCAAGTCATACCCTCCACTCTTTTCACCTTTAACCTCTTAACATAAAAGAAATGAATTGAAAATAAAAAGAAAAGAACAAAATTTTTTATAGGAATAAAAAAAAACGCATCTACATTTTGAACTCTTTTCAATTGTTTCTCTTATGCATGGCTTTTCCTAATGGATTTTCTTATAGGTTTTCCCAATATAACTTTCAAAACATGTTGTTGTTATCAAATGGAAATACTTAAAGGGTTTCTTTTGTCCCACACAAACTTGGATATTTTTTCATTTGATTCAAACAGTTTTTAAACGTTTTTTTTTATAATTTGCTGACTTGGCGACGGGTTTTGTTTCTTCAAAAAAATTTCAAAATTTGCAAGAAAATCATGATGATGATTTGTATGTAGCCAAATTTTTTACCCTGTTAATGTTTCTTCCCTTTTTTTATTGGCTTTATAATATTCGAAGTTAAAATGCGATTAATTTTCTCCCTTTTTCTATAAAAAAAAAATGTTATTGTTGTTTTTCCCGATAACTCTGCGACTGAATGAGTCTGAGTAGGTACACTTATTTTTTTCTCTTCTTTATTCCTTTTTTTTTTCTCTGTTGTTAAAGCGGTCGTTTAATTTCTGGTCCAACCCCTCATTTCACAAAGGATGAATATTTAGGGGTTGAAAAACGATTGTTCCATATTATTGCGAGCGAGTGTGTGTGTGTGTATGTTTTGGTACTGATAAAAATTCCCTGCATTAAACTTACGGCTCTTTCTTTCTTTATTTGAATTTTATAGAGGAAACACACACACACTGATAGAATTTTGTATTGAAGCGAGGGATGATCAAAAAGTGTCACAATTCATATCTCAATCGCCCATTAGAAAGTTAATAGATTTTACGTTTATTTTTCCTTTGCTAAAGAAAAAAGAAAACAAAATTCAACAAAAAACAATTTAAAATATTCAAACATTTTCTTCTTTTATTTCTCTTAAATCCGTCGCCCTTTTTATCTCTTCTTCTTTTTATTTTTGTGTGTTCTTTTTTTTTAAAGTTTAATCACCATAATCATCATCATCATCATTACCATTATTTTAATCATTATAATTTATTTAAGATGAGAAAAATATGAATATCTATCCCATGATAGGCCTCATTAAAAGTCCTTCCTCTATTTCTTATAACTTGTCGCTTTTCTTCATCCGTCGCATAAAAAAACTGAAAAACAAAAAAAAAACAACTGATGAAAAAAATCTTAAAATTAGGAAAAGGGAAAAGAAAAAAAATAATTAAAAAGGAAAAAAAATTCTCCCCTTTTTTTTCTTCTTCATTTTTCTTACAAAACATTTGTACCATTGTAACAGTCACTCGATGGTCATAAACTAAATTAATGATGATGTGCGTAACGATTGTATATGAATATTAAAATATACACAGCACACAGAGTGAGAATAAAACTTACCCATATTATTTCCACCTACACGCACAAAAGAAAACGTGTGGTATTATTTTTTTTTTAAGGGATGCCGCACGCGAAATAGTACGGCAAATGATTTTTCATTTTCTTCTTAGTTAAAAATCATCTTTTTCTGTTTGGTACAGATTCACTAATGGGTTCTGGATCAGAAGATGAGGATGATGATGATACACATGTAAGAGGACCACCATTAGGATTAGGACCATTAGGAACACAAGTACCAGAATCAGCTGGTACATTAGGTGGATCAGATCTTTCTGTACAAAGTATAAGTACAGATAGTAAAACGGGTCATGATGATTCAGATCAGGTAAACGTTTTGTTTTTTTATTTTATTTTCTTTTTTGTACATTTTTTTCTCGTCTCTCCCATCCAATAATTAAAAATATTCTAAAAGAATTTAATTTTATTGTAATATTCCAGGGATCTCTGGATGGTGATCCTGAAGCACGTGGTGATTCACAAGCAGAAAATAAAAGTCCTGATGATGGTGGTAGCGGCTCAAAACGAAGAGGACCACGTACAACAATTAAAGCAAAACAATTAGAAATACTTAAAACAGCATTTAGTCAAACACCAAAACCAACAAGACATATTAGAGAACAATTGGCAAAAGAAACAGGATTACCAATGCGAGTAATTCAGGTATGAATTCCATTCTATAATTATCATTCTTTAATAACGTAACAAAATAAACGATTAACGCATTTTCTGACCAAATTAACGCATTTTCAAGACAATTAACGCATTTGTTTAGTTCTTAAATTTTTTTTTATTATTCTTCAACGAAAACTAAACTATTTTTTATGATGATCATATTCCATGTTTCTATCAAATCCCTAATCATCATCTCAGCACTTCAGTATTACTGCGCACCTTTCACAAGAACACAGATTAACAACCAACAAACAAAAAACAACTAACATCAGTAGAAAAAAAAACAACAAATTTAACCATTAACAACCTGATCTCAATTGATGAGATTTCAAGTTGTTTCTATTTTTATTTTCTATTTTATTATTTTTTGTTTTATTTAAAAATTCATGTTTATCCGTATAGTGAGAGGGAGAGTCTCCTCCGACTGCTGATTGACTGACCGTTTTTTTTTATTTTCTCAAACAAAACTAAAAAAAAAAAAACGAAAAAACTAAAAAACTAAAAAAAAAAATATTAAAAAAAAAAAAAAAGACAGAAAATTTATTCAGTTTTATGCAGATGAGAAGTCCGGTTAATAGAAATATATACAAACGGCTTTTACTCTAAAAAAAAATTCACTGATCCATAAATCATATTTTTATATTTTTTTTTTTTACTGAAAAAAAAAAAACCTTTTTTTTTTGTTCGTTTCATTTTTTTTTTCTTTCTCTCTATCTTCTGTTGTATTTAATGATCGCCAATGTAATCATTATCATCATCATCATCATCATCATTATCATAATAATAATAATAATAATAATAATAATAATAATAATAATAATAATAATAATAATAATAATAATAATAATAATAATCATCATTGAAATAGAATGAACAGACAAATGGACGCGATCACTTTTAATAATATAAAAACAAAAGAATGAAGAAGTTATATAGGCGATCATTTCAGTTGAATGAGATTTTTCTTTCCACGATCATTTTAGATTTAGTAAGATTGATTATTGTTGTTGTTCTCTTCTATTTATTTTTGTCGTCTATAAGTTTCACATTCACATTTGTTTCTGTTTTGCTATTGTTTCTGTTTTTGTTTTTCACGATCTTTAAGCCAATTTTTATATTAAATTAAATTTTCTAATCATCATAATAAGAGAAAAAAAATATGACAATGGAACAAACAATAAGCGTAATAAACATAATAATAAGAATAATTGTATCCATCGTATATAAAATAACAAAGAGAGACAGAGAAGTTAAAACAACTTATTCATCTTAAACTTTTATATTTTTTCATTTCTAAATACATTTATGAACAATGATCCCTCTATTAAAGATTGTTATTTGCATTGCGGCTTTTTATTTATCAGTGATCGCAGTCATTTATATAAAAAACCAAAAACAAAACCAAACGCGAATTGAAGAAATTTCTATTTCTTTGACTTCTCTTTTTTGATATGAATAAAAGATTGAGAGAAGAGAATCCCTTTAAATTCCAAGCCCAGAAAATAAATAAAAGAAAAATAAAAGTGAGGGAAAAAAGAAAAGAAAGACGAAAAATCTTGAAATGCCTGAAATGTACAAAATGTCTCAATTTCACAAAAAAAAAAATAGTTTTGACTTTTTTTTTCACTCAGTTCCCAGTGTCGTGTTGTGTCAAATTTGTTCTTTTAAATTTAAAGTAAAAAAAAACGAGAACAGACTGACTGGTTTTTAGGTGTCAAGTTAACATGTCGACTAAACAGGTGACAGCGGCGGTATATCTTCTTTTAAGATGTTTAAAGATCATAACAGACAGAATAAAGACAGAGAGAGAGAGAGACAGAGAGGGAGAAACCAATAAGATGAAGAAAAAAATGGGATGATAGTTTTTTTTCCCTCATCTTCATCTTCTTCTTATTTCTGATCAGCAATCCTTGAACTTTTTCGATATAAAAGATTTTTTTGTATAGTGGAAAAAAAACTCAATAAGGAGAAAAGGGAACAGAGAAAAAGATAAACCACAAAACGGTTTCGGTTCGGCTACAACAAAAAAAAATATACAAAAAGAATCAAATGCTACATGCAGTGATGCATTTCCTATTCATCCCATTCAGTTTTAACCCAAACCATCATCATCAGTCATGAACAAAACGTTGATCGTAATGTTCTACTTGACCGCAATACTTGCTTACTGCATCTGACCGACACCGGTGCCGAGTAACCGAGAAGTTTATTTTTCTTCTTATTTTTTTTTTCTTCTTGAAACAGTTTTTTTTTTATTTTATTCGGTTTTTCTTTTCTTATGTTTGCCGTGATTTCAGTTTAATTTTTGTTGTTATTTTTTTTATTTATTTGTTTTCGTCACGGTCACAGTTATTTGATTAGACAAAATTATAAAAACATGATAATGTTATAAATATTAACCCTTTCGGTAAACTGTATGCTCGCACGACATGACATCAACACTAAACAAAAAAAATAAAAGTCTATTTAGAAAATGACGTCCAGTTTCCCGCAATGTACGACAAAACTAAAATGAAATCCTATCCGTATTAAATAAAAACAAAAAAAAAGTAATAAGAGAAACAAAGAAATAAAATATAAGAAAGAAACAAACATCTGTTTGATTATTGTTTTTTTCTCATTGGAGACAAACCAATTTTTACTTGTCAACACGCGCGCAAAAACTTTCAATCCCTCAAACTCCACAAAAAAATAAAAATCCATCAATTTTGTTTGTCAAAGAAAAATAAATAAATGAGTTTCTTTCACTTCTGTTTGTCCTTCGTCCTTCGTTTGTTCATCATAAAAAAAAAAATCCAACCGCAGAGAAAATATAGGAAAAAAAGAAGAAAAATCCTCATCGTTATCCCACCACATCCCACAACCCCTCACACTTATGTTTATACAAAAATTTGTCGGGGTCAAAATTTATAACATTTTGCTATGCTGTAAAGTCTTGTAAACTTCAACTTTTATATGAGAGAAAAAATAATACGATTGTTTTTAGTAAATGAAACGAAAAACTTTACGACGATGATTTCAGACAATCTTTATATATGGGATCCATTCAAAAACAAAACAACAACAGTAGCAACAATGATAAGAAGAAATAAGAAAAAAAAATCCTTAGCGGAAACAACTGATGCCATCAACAGAAACACAAACTAATGCAACACTAAAGAAAAAAAAAAAATGAAATGATACAAAAGGAAAAAAAGAGAGAAAGAAATTCGTTAGTAAATTGTACGTGAAGAGATAATATTAAGATTGTCGCCGTGTCTAACTTGTAATGTCTGCAGTTCATCTGAGTTTTTATGTTTTTTATTTGTCACATATATGAGACTGGAAAATATTTCTCTCTTATAAACGTATTTATGAATTTCAATTAACGATGTGATGCACATCACTTGAATTCAATCTTCTTGAAAATGAAGATGTCATGAGTATCTTCTTGGGTGATTATTTTATTTGCTTTTTTCCCCTTTCTTCTCTTTTTTTTCTCTTTTTTTTTTAATCTTTTTTCTTTGACATTTTTTGTTTCCTTGCAGAAGAAATCCAAATATGTTCCAGTCACTTTATTTCAATTTTTTTTGCACATTGTGGTTTCGTTTTTTGAATTCAATTTTATGAAATTTATCATCGTCTTGGAGATTGAGATTTCTCATCAGCTCGATTTATGCTTTAAATTGAATTGTTTGAAGAATATTGGAGGATTACTGATAGCAATTTAGATTATTTTATCTCGCTTTAAATTTATTGGAAATGAAATAATAAATTGAATCCTTATGTCAATGGTGCAAATGTCATATTGGGAAAGTCAACTTTTAAATTAACGCTTCGTTTGTTTAAAGGGATTTGACCATTTTGTATGCATTTAGTCCGAAGTTAGAAGAATTAGGTGATTTTGGTAAATAGAGTATATTATTATTATGTTCCATGGATCCCTATGATCACGCAGGGATATGAGAAAAGTCCTGATATTTTGCTTTCATAAAACAGAATCCTAATTAAATAAATTGGAATTTGCTTCTTTTTTTTCTTTCTGAAAAAAAATGAGAAAATATGAATCAACACGATTTTTAATTGTTTTTGGACAACGTCTGAAGAATACAAAAAAAAACGTTGATATAAATCACTTGCATTGTATTCTATTGGTCTGGCCTTAACAAATATTGAAGAAGACAAACAAAACAGAAGAAGAATAAGATCCCCCCCCCCCCCATCTATTCTCATATTTATTTTTATGTTTTCTTTTTTGTTAAGAAAGAAAACACTGATTTGTTTTTGTCATGCTATGGCTCTCTCTCTGAAAAGAAAAGAAAAACCAAAAAAAAACTGACAATAAAAAATAAAAACTGAAATGAGAACAAATTACCCTCGGCATGGTATTTTTGGCCACCCTTTTCTTGTTACATTATTATACCTTCTTCAAATAATAATAATAATAATAATAATAAACGATACAAAAGAACAATCAGTAAAAGAATATTATATTATGTATGTGTGTGTGTGTATGTGCGCGCCTATATATATATATATATATATATATTCTTTCTTATTCGACAAGAAAATTGTAGGCACGCACGCTAAAAATTATATTTATTATAACAACAACAAACAAATAAAAATAAACAAATAAATAAAAAAACAACATACAGATAAACAGAAATATATAACATCAGCAGCAACAGAAACAGCAGCAACAACAACAACAACAACAACAACAAGAATATCGCCTATTGTCACCCAATTACTCAATTATAACAAAAAAAAAATGAAACGAAAGGAAGAAGACACTCTTACCATTATTGCCACCTTGTTAATGTTTACCTTTTTGTATGTTTTGTGTAAATGAATAATGTGATTAAGAGAATGTTTAACATTTGTTTTTTTTTTTTTTTTGGAAACATTTTGAGGACGGTTTTTGTTGTTGTTGTTGTTGTCGTTTTTATTTTTATTTTGTGTTCTGTTTGCTCTTGCTGGTTAAAGATATACGACACGATTATAAAATCCCCATTGAGGAAAAAAAAAATTGAATATGGTTACGGGGAACAAGAGAAAGAACAAGTAAATGAAAGAAGGAAGAAGCGAAGTGTTTTCAGATAAAACCTAATTTAAATTACCTCATATTTGACCACCCCAATTGAAGGATTACAATAAAAAAAATATATATACACTTGACAATGACATCAAACGACACTTTGTGTGTGTGCCTGTTGTTTTTTTTTTTTTGCGAGGTTTCACTTTTATAGGAAATTTCCACAAAGCAACAAAAATATTGGAAAGTAAACTTCCTTTGATCTATTTCGGTTTTCATTCTTGTTGTTGTTATTATTTTTAATTGATTTGACGTGATTTTTTCTTTCTATAAAAATAACGTTGAATGTTTGAAGGGATGAGAAGGAAATTGGTTCGTTTAAATGAAGGGGGTTTGTTTTAAACAAATATTTGCTGAATATTTTATGGCTTTAAAAATGAACGCGAGTACAATTTTTGTTTACTGGTGGAACGTTTTTTTTTTGTTCTTTTATTTTTTGATGAATGGGATCTGATCTGACATCCAACAAGACCTTCAACTTTCATCTTCAGATAAATAATATTCTTTGTGTTTTTATTTTTTATTTTGTCTTCCTCCTTTTATTTTTTTTCTCTCATATTTTTTTTTCTGATTTTCTGAATAATTTTTTTTTTATTTCCACTCCTAACATTTTTTTTTTTTTGCTTTCGTTCCATTTTTAATAAATCATTTTTATTAGACAATTTCTTACCAAAGTTACATGCCAGAAATTGCATTCAATATATTTCTCTGTTTTACCAAAACAACAACAACAAAAACTAAAAGAAACATCAAATACACGAAAGCCAGCAACCAAAGATCAATGGTTTGGACATAAGTCGATTTTTTTTCTTCTTCTTCTTCTTCTTCTTCTTCTTCTTCTTCTTGTTCTGATTTTTCTTCTTCTTTTAAGAGAAGAAGAAAAAGACGAGGAGAAAGAGAGGGGTTTACTTCTTTTTTTTTCTGTTTTGTTTTTTTGTTTTCTAAAAGTCATGCCAGATTACTTATTTGACTTGAAGCGAATATGTTTCATATACATAAGAAAATTGTATGGATTGGGTCATAAAAATCATGTTTACTGCTGAATGTGAGATGGTGATAAAGCAGTTAAATTGGAACTTAAAAGTATAAAGAGAGAGGACAAAAAAAAAAAGACAAGAAGAGATCTACATGCCCGTATATGAATTTACATGATTTACACACACACACACACACATATAAAACCTTGGGTACATGAAATTAAATGGACCAAAAAAAAAACAACAGATAATAATAAAGAAACGAAAAAGATCATTTGAAAATGAAAATGAATAAAAATTTATACAGAGGGATAGAGAGAGGGAGAGAGAGAGAAAACTAAGCAAGATTGAAATTTAATTCTGGAACTAATTTGAATTGTCAGCGTATTATAATTTCTTAAATTGATGGTTCACCGTTAGATTACTTCATCTTTAGATTTTTATTAAACAAATTAAAATAAAATGTACTAATCGAAGTCGTTGTCAATTCAGAAGGAACAAAATGTTGAAATCTTTAAAGTCAAAAAGTAAAAACTTCCAACATTATTTTTTCAACAAAGATTTATTTTTCATTGAATTTTCTTTAAAAATTGGCATGAAATTCAGTCTTTAAGAAAATTCCGAATTCTTAACAATTGTAATCAAGAAAATATTCCACAGAGTTCAACTTTCAATCTCCCGCATATTTTGTGTTTCTGTCATTATTTTTAGACAATTTGGAACTTTAACAGATTTAAACGCGCATTACAGTAAACAAACTAATCATCACCAAATTTGTAACTCAATAATATTTTCTCTTCATATTTATTACTTACTTATTTACTTTGTCTTACTTTGTTGTCATCACTTCAAAAAATAAAAACGAAAAAAAAAAAAATAGAAATAAAAAAATAATTACAAACTTGTGCCGTATACAATCCACTCATTCCTTCGTCGCGCACTCAATGACCAATACACACATTTTTCTTACTTTAATAAAAGAAGAAGAAGAAGAAGGAATAAAAGCCGCTTATACACACACAGACACTTTAATACACAAAGTAATTCCACTTGACTCTCTCTCTTTATAATAATATTTTTTTTTTATAAAATAAAAAAAAAAAAGCCAGAGGCCGTGATTATCAAAAAACTAAATAAAAAAAATACGAAACACTTCTGGTACAATAAAATAACAACAACAACAATAATAAAAATAGAAATAAAAGAAAAAAGTGTGAGAGAGGGAGAGAGAGAAAAAAGAAACAAAAACAAAAACAAAATGAAAGTCATAATAAACACAAGTCAACATAACATAACTCAACACAACATATAACAGAACATACAATCATCATCGTACATACTTGCGTTGCGCGTATCCAACAACAGCAACAACAACAACAATAACGACAACAAAAACGGTGGGGTAAGAAAAAAAAACAAAATATAGAAATAACAACAACATGACAAAAAAAGTCAATTTTCTACTACAATCAAAAGCAATTTCGGCATTACAATGGCGAATAAAAAAAAAAATATAAAGAAACACAAGAAGAAAAAGAAGAAGAAGAAGAAGAAAAAGTTTGGAAAAGAAAAAGAAGAAGAAGACGAAGAAGAATAAAAATTAAAAAATAGAATAATAATATTATTTCTGTTGTACATTTTTCTAACAAACAAAAAAAAAAAATAAAAAAAAAAAATAGATGAAGACGAAATAGCAACAACAATAATAGCAACAAAAAAAAAAAAAAAAAGAAGAAGAAAAAAATAAACACAACTATAAGAAGTGAGAAGTGACTTCTATCATGACCAAACAACCAAAAATCAAAAGAAAAAACGGAAAAACTGCTAAGTCACATGATTGTTCATTTTCTTTCCTTCTTCTTCTTTTTTTTTTTTTATTCTAATGGTTGTTGTTGTTGTTATTTCTATTTTTTTTAGTTTATTTTGTTCAAAATAATCTAAACACGGGATGGCGTCGCCGCCACATCGCCTTCAATTTAATATTATTTTGTAATAAAAAAAAAAAGAAACCGAAAAATCATCTTGCGCTCATCTTTATAGTAAATGGTAATAATGTGTCTATGTGTGTGTGTGTGTGTGTGTGTAGTTCAATCGTGAATATAGAAGCATATGGTGTGTAACAAATTGAACCTTGGATATTAGGACCACCCTCTGGGTTGTAGTTGAAACATTTTTTTTTATTTTTTTGATAGAAATTCTCGATTTTTATTTTTTCTCGAATTTAACTTTTAATAAAAAAAAAAACGGATTTTCTTTTTTCTTCTGTTTTTAAAATTTACCAAATATTTTATTTTGTTTTTTTTTTTTTTGTTCGTTGCTCCAAATTTTTTTGCGATTTTTACATTTTTTTGTTTCAATTTAAAAATGAAATCTCTAAATTTTTTTTAAACGCAAAAGAAACAAAAACTTTTGATTCAACATTTCAGCCGTTTTTTTGTTAATTTTTTACAACAATCATCAGTAAAATTTAAATTAACTGCTTTAAATTAGAGTCCAACCTTCATGAAGAAACTTTAAACTTAACATTCACAGAGTTACCTAAAATTGTTGAATTATCTTTGATTCTCAATACAAGATCCTGAATATTTAAGCCAACGTTGTCATGTCAAGTTTTCAATTTTTATCAACAAATGCATAAATAAAATTAGGGTCAACATAAGTCGAATGTCCTCCAGGTATAAAAATCTATTTGTCATTCAATCTACATCAGTTCATAAAAGACAATTATTTACTTCAATATTGTTGTGGCGACATTTTTATTCTATACCCATTGAAAAATAAAAAATGTCTACATTGTTTTGTTCTTGTGTTGTCAATTTTTCTTATTCATAATTCTTAACTTTATTATTCACAAGGACAACAGAAAATAAAACGTAACTAAGACACACTTCACCTTTACCCGCGTATATTCCATTGTATGGGAATTTAATCAAAATGTCACAATATTGAATTAATTTGCTTATAAATTATAAATTTTTTTGTTCTTCTGTAAAAATGCATTTTACAAAAAGAAAAGAAAAGAAAAGAAAAGAAAAAAAAGAAAATGTGAAAAGGAAAAAACTCAAAAAAATAAAGTCAAATAAAACCACGCCCTATTGTTTGTCTGCTGAAAGCTTTTGTTTTTTTTTTCTGCATCAGTTTTTTTTTTTGTTTTTGTTATTCCAATATTTTTATCGGGTGTGTGTGTGTATGTGCCTTTTCTGTGTATTTTGGTTGTTGTTGTTGTCTTTTTTTTTAGTTTCGTTGTAATTCATCGACATTCGACAGTTTTTTTTAGTATTTTTTTTTTTTTGCGCGGTTTTGCGCACAAAACAAGAGAAAGGAATAACAGAACAAAAAGGAGATTTTATTTTTTTTGTCGGATGCGGGAAAAATACCGAATGGATTTCGAACGATGAAAAATTTTTTTTATTGATTATTGAATGGGGGATAGAATGTTTTTGTGAAAAACATTTTTGTGGACAATTTTTTGATTATTAAAAAATAAATTTGTATTGTTTTATGTCGGATTTCATCGTGAGTTCAGAAAAAATGTTTAAATTTAAATCTTCCATTATTTTTGCTTCCCCTTAAACATCACATTTCCTCATTAATATTTTCGCTTTTGCTTTTAATCAAAATCACCAATTTACAGACATCTCGTTGGTGGCTCAAAAAATTTGTTTTTCACTAAAATGGCGACGGCTTTAATACAGTTTATCAATTTAGAACCTCCGGAACAGTTTTGAATTGAATTTCATTTCAAAAGTCAATTGATCCCTTGTTTCATAACTTAAATGAATTTCCATTCATTAATGTACATTTTGTCAATAATTTGAATTAATTAAACGGAGGTTTTATTAAATTTTAGTCTCAAGCTAATTAATTTTGTATTTGCCGAAAAAGAAAAGGAAATCATTAATTATAAATCGGTCACTTCTGTAAATTCTATATATTGGATTCTTAATCTTTAATATTTCTTTAAAATTTAATCAAGAAATCAGGAAAGGAAGTGACACGATAAAGAAAAAGAAAAATAAGATAAATCTGTTAATTAATTCATTTAATTCTGCCATTTGTGACTTCAATTTCTTCATCTCAATATTTTATATAAATTCATCAATTCCCTCCGAAAACTCATTAACGAAAACTTTCTTCTATTAATGGTTTTTTTATATTATTTGTTGTTATTGCTGTTATTAAATATCTGGGTAAAAAAATCACAAACAAAAATTTTGTCCCAACAAAGTAAAAAGAAGCGATAAATATTTTGTTCCCGTGTTTTTTTTTTTTTTAACAGCCGAATCAATATTAAAAGTCAGTCACTAATAAAAATTTCTGTTTCTTAATTTTTATTTACTAAAATATAAAGATTAACAAAAATAAAAAAATAATCAAATAATCCAATAAAAACAACAACAACAACAACAACACACAAATCCAAATAATAATAATTATTGACCAATAAAAAATGAAACTTCGTTAAAACTCATTAAACTTTTCGTCACCCTTCTACTTTTTTTTTTTTTTTTGCTTTTCTGCTTTTTTTTATTTGTTGTTTTTTGTTTTTGTTTTTATTTTTTGGCTTTTGGCTCTTTAGTTTTATTTATTTTTGTTATTTACGACTGGATTAATAAAAGTGGTCATAGTTGTCATCAAAAAATCGAAAACATTATGTCACGGCTTGATAATTGACAGGTAAAGGTTTTTTTTTTTTACAACAAATATTAACATCAATACATACACACACACACACAGATAAACCTCAATGACCAAATCCTAATAAACAAATGAAAAGGTATATAAGACGCGTATACAAGAAAAGCAAAAAAAAAAAAAAAAAACAGAAGTTTTGTCAGCCTTAATAAATAAGCTTCAATTTCAATTCAATTCCAATAATGTTTTATTTATGCTTCATGAATTTTCCATGCGCGCGAAAAACAGAAACATAAAAAAAAAATAAAAACAGAAGAAAAAAAAAAAAAACAAAACAGAGAAAAAGAAGAAGACAAAAAAAGAAAAAAAAAACGAATTCAGTTCGAATCGAATTTGAATGAAATGCTTTTTGATTTGTCTTCTTTTTTCTTTTTTCTCGTCGTTCCTTATTTGTTTTTTGTTGACTTCTTTTGCTGTTGAATTTTTCCATCGGATGAATTCACAAATTACTACAATACAACAAAAAAAAAAAGTGACTGTACCTAATTATTCTGATTTCAAACTTTTATTATTCAATATTTTATGTTTTAAAGATTAAACTGGAAATAAATAATAGGAATAAGTTACAGGGAACTAAATTGTACTGAAGTGATTTGTTCAAACATTTATTGCATCAGAACTAAAATGAAACTCATTGGTATGTGCACAATTCTTTCTTTTTCAAATAATAAAAAAACTCACAATCCTTAAAAAATTAACGAAAATTGTGAAATTACAAAAATTTATGATCATTTCTCAATTTCCAAATTCAAATATAAAAAATTCTTCTTTCGTCATACCTGATCTTTCTCTCTCTTCCTCTCTTGTTCACTCTGATTGATGTAAAATTTTGTGACGTAATTATAATCCTATAAATAATTGACGTTAATTATCATTAATAAGACTAAAAACTCATTAAATCATTACAAAAATAATTATTAATTATAAATCAATAAAATGTGTAAACGATCACTTGTCATTAACAGTTTATCGGTTATCAATCAATTTTTAACTTTTATTTTGATCATAATTTATTCTTATACAATTTTCTATGTAGGTACCTAACATCGGAATAGTGAAAGAATTGAGGAAGAATTATATAAAAGATAATTAATTATAATGGGAGCTTAAAAGCTTTAATTAATTATATAATATAAAAAAGCTTTAAAATTTTTAAATAAAAAAAATTATTGTTAATTAAGAAATGTCAAAACCGATAAAATGTGTTAATTTTTTAAATAAACGAAATTTTCTGCTAAGACCAAAGAATTGATCATAGAGAAAATCAATTCGTTATTCTTCATCTTTTTTTCATCTCGTATAAAATCAAAAGATTATCCATAATGTGGACTCTGTATATTGGATAAAGAACTTTTGTCTTATCCAATTGAATTTCTTTGTAATTTTCCATTCTAATCCAATTTTCAGGAATCATACAAAAATTCCCCATATTTCTGTCGTTATAATTTTAGTAAATTATTCAATGGGTTTGATTAAAAACTTAAACTTATGCGAGATTATTTCTGATTGGTCTTAACTCCTTAAATAATCGTAATAATTGCTATTCAAAGAGATTCATTCAATCTTTTGTGTATTTTTGATTTACTACGTATTGTATATACGCGTACACATCTCATAGAATATCTTTCAGAAGTTTAATACTATAGAAAGATATACAAAAGAAGACACTTAGGTCTAATCTTAATGTCTGAACCAATTCAAAAATTTTATATTCATGTACGCAAAAATATTATTGTTTTTGTTGGAATTAGATTGATGAATTAATAAATTAAACTTTTTTTCGCGATTTATTCATCGTTGCCTTTTTCTTTTTTGTATGTTTCTGTTTCTTATTCTTATTCTTTTTTTTTTGTTGTTTGCCTTCTTTTTTTTTTTTTTTTTGATGTTGAAAAATGAAGTCAATATGTACGGAATGTGTTGTACTAATTGTGTAATGATAATAATCATAATCACATAATGAAGTCACATCATCATTAATTTCCTGAATCAAAATCAGAAACAACAACAATGAAATGAATTGAATGGAATTGTGAAAAAAAAAATATGCACAAGTAGAAGTTTCTTTTTTTAGTTTATAGACAAAAAAATTTGTACAAAACGAATTGTGTGAAAACCACAAATAATCATCATCTTCTGTTCTACGTTTTTTATTCATCTTTCTTTTATTGTTGTTGTTGTTAAATTGTGTCTTTTGTATATTTACAACAACAGTAAATAATAATATATTGTAAATTATAAAATCTGGTAGACGAAGTAAATTAGAAAATAGAGAACAGAAGAGATTTATAAAATTTATTAATGAAAACATAAAATAAAATTCAAATGAATTATATTAGGATTTTTTCTAATTCTTGATGAGTTCACCTAATCAAATCTAATTTTCTAATCGCTAACATTCTTAACTTAAATCTTCACTTAACGTGTCTTGTATCAATTATCAGTTTTCATCTAAAGTAATTAAATTTAATTTATATAGAAAATATTTCGCTAAACTTTTGAATTCGTCTTTGATTTATTTGGTAAAAAAGAAACAAACACAAAATCACAAAAGAATTGGGACAGTTAAATTTGTTCCAGGTTGACGTTTAAAAAAAAAACTGAAACAATTTAAGGAATGCGAGTATGTATGTCTGTTGTGTTGTGTTTTGTTTTTTTTTCTTTTTTTCAAAGACAAAAATGTAAATTATTTTTCGATTTTTTTTCTTTTCTGAAAGTTTTTTTTTTTCATTTATTTATTTTTATTTATTTAAATTTTTTTTAATCATAAATTCAAGGACTAAAAAGTTGTGTTTTTCTTCTTCTTACATTTCGTAAATCAGTCGCTTTATTCTTATTAGATTTTATCAAAAAAAATTTGATCGAAAAATCAAGATTTATTTATTTATTTATTTTGTTCTCCTTTCGATTTAATCGAAAATTTGATTATCGAGCTTTAATCGATGTTTTATTTGTATTTCGTGTAACAATAAATTTGCATTGCCATGACAACTTGAATGCAATGGTAACAATGTTATTATTTTCAGTTGTTGATAACTCAAACAAATAATAGAAAATTTATAAAATTCAATTTTTCTTTAATTAAATTTTTGTGAAAAAATGTTGAAATATTGAAATTTTGGCACGAATTAAAATATGATAAATTATTAGATTATTTTTCTCATCATGAAATTTTATTTAATGATTTGATTTGTGCTTATTCGTTTTGACTTAAGATTATATAAAATCGTTGACTGATTTAATTAAAATAAAAAATCAATTTCATCTAATTAATATTTCCTTTAGTTTTAATTTTGAATTTTGAATATCAATTCAGAGAATTAATTTTGTATCGTTTTGTCTTTTTTTCTCTATAAAGAAAATTGTTATAAAATTTCAATCTGTAAATTTTCCAAATGAAAAGTTTAACAGTTTTACTTAATCATACGCAGTCGCATTACCCATAGTACTAAAAATGTATTCAAGAAAAGGAGTAAGTCAAAGTCTTAAGTCAAAAACGCAAAATATTTAGTTGTTTTTATTTTATATAGAAGAATTAAAGATCTGTTGTTTTTATCTTTTTATCTTTGAGAATTCAGTCCTAACAAATAATCAATACATTTAATAAATATTTATACCATGAAATGAACATAGAGAAATATATGAATGCGTTATAATGCGCGCGATATGGGCGCCATATCAAACGAATATATTATCCATTTTTATACGTTTCTTCTTCTTTCTCTTCTTCTTCTTCTTTTTCTTCTTCTTCTTTTTAATAATATAAATCTGAAACTAATTTTGGTGAAATGATTAGTCAAGTTCGAATAAATAATATACGATAGAGAGAGAATTATAATGATGTTGAGTCACTGAGGGGGATACTTTGAAAAAATAAATTGTTGTTGTTGTTGTTATTATTATTATTGTTCTTGTTAGTTTTGTTGTTGTTCCATCTGTATACGATTTTCATTGGAATAAATTATCATGTATATATCTCGTATGCGCGGCAGAAGGTAAAAAGATACAGACTTTATCTATACAACAACAACAATAACAGCAACAAAAACTGAATGCGAGAATAACAAAAAAAAAACTCTAAGACCCAACAGGAGGTCCATCGAGGCTATACAATGACAGTTGTCGGCGCCGCCCTCTTAACCCCGGGATACCAATGTTTTCTTGCCTTATTTATACATATTCTCTCTCTGTTTTCTTTTTTTGTTTTATTCTCCGTTTTTTTTTTCTGTTGTTGTTGTTGTTGTTTTTATTGTTGTTTTTTAATTCTGTGTTTTTTTCTTTCTTTCTTTCTTTTTTAAGGTTTATTCGTTAAACAATAAAATCCTATAATTATGACGTGCTAAAATTTGTAACATTCAGATATGACACTATTTTTTTTTCCTTTTTTTCTGTTAAATATTCGCACATTTTTTTTTTTCCTTCTCTTCACATAAATTTTGTGTCTTCTGTTAAAGTTAAATTCTTTATTAATAAAATTATACCCGTGTGTATGTGTGTGTGTGTGTTCTCCTTTTTAATTTGTGTAAAGAAAAAAAAAATTGACTAAATATTATCGGTTCATTCTTTCTTTTATTGCCATTCTACTGACCAAAATTAAAAAAACAAAACAAAAATCTGAGTATTTATTTTTCTCTAAGAATTTCATTTGAACTTTTTTCTTTATTTTGCCACAATTTTTTTTTTTTTTTGTTCACCTTTTAAAATTCCGCGCGCACAAATTTTTTCGCGGATCTTCTATTTTTTTCTTTGGTCTAAACTTTTGTAATTTGGAGAAGACAGAAAATTATAGTTGTTGCTTTTTATATTGAATGATGACGTTCGTTTTGTTTGATGAAATTTTGATATTCGAAAAAAAAAAAAACGGATCTTTTCTGTTCCATATAAAATAAAATGACTTAAATCTATAAATATAGAAAAGGTGTCTGTCGACCTCATCTGCTTCTTCTTGTTGTTCTTGTGTTTTATCTGGGTTTTTTAGTTGATGTTGATTATTTAGTTGTTTTTTTTTTTTTTATATTTTTCAAATACAAATTATTCACGAAAACCAAAACAAAAAAAAAAAATGAAAACGAAAGAAAAACGTGAAGCGCAAAAATGACAGAGAAAAGAAAATATTATTAATGAATTATTATTCAAATTACATTCAAATGATTTCATCGCAATATAAAATATAGATTTTTATTGGATATTCTTCTTCTTCTTCTTCTTCTTTTTCTTTTTCTATATATTTACATAAATAATAGAGGGCAGATGACTTTATAACGATAGAACGTTAAAGAAAAGAAAAGAAAGGAATAAAAAATAAAAATGGAGAAGAAACAAAAAACTTCTTTTTTTTCCTTGTAAGAAAAAATAAAACTTAAAAATGATAAAAAAAGGTGAATTTTTGGAATTCATAATTCCAAAAATTGGAACAACTCCACTATGCCACAATGGAGAGAGAATGGAAATATTTCAGAACTAAAAATTGAAGGCAGATTTATTAAGAAGAACAAGAAGAAGAAGAACAACGTGGAAAATGTAAAGGGCTTCCAGAAATAAACACAAAGAAGAGTAAAAAATATAACCCATTACTTGTCCCAATAGTGGAATTTCAAGAAGCCATTCCTTTTCCCTTTTCCCTTTTACTTTTGTCTTATATTTTATTTCTCTTCAAAAGTTATGACATTTTTATGATCGAATTTTGAGTGCATTTTTTTCCTCTTCTCTCTTTTCTTTCTTTCTTTCTTTATTTTTCGTCTTCTTCTTATATTGGATACTTTAGGGAAGCAGCAGAAACAATTTTGTGTTCTCCCATAAACAAAAAAAAAAATAACAAACAGAACAACAACAACAAAAATTGTGTAAAATTTGTGAACAAGAAATAATAAAAAAAAAACGTTACGCTTTTTTTCTTCTTATTTTCATTCTTATGATTATTATTATTATTATTATTATTATTTTGTTAAGTATTTTTTTTTCTGGTTACTGAAAATCATATACATCCATACATACATACATACATACATATATATGTTAGAGATGAATCTGTCTTGGACTCTTATGAGACTCCCGATTTGGTTTTATTTATTTATTTTTATTATATAAAATATTGTTACGACAAGAGAAACACATCAAACATACAAATTTACGATCTATAGTTGATTTTCCTTTACTTGGTTCAACTTCTTCTCCTTCTTCATCTTCTTCTTATTCTTTCTTATAGTTTTTTTTTTGTTTATATTTTTTTTTTCTTGGTGTCATTAAAAATTTGAGGAGTCAATAAAATGTCGTAAAACGAAATATATTGAACTGTACAGTAAAGACGCGGAAAAAAAGAAAGAAAAGAAAGAACGAATGGAGAAGATTGAGAAGAAGGAAAAAAAAAAGGATCTTTTACAGAATATACAAATTTATGGATTTAATTCAGCGTTATTCATTTTTACCGTAACGAATCATTCAAGATCTTGTATTGTTCAGTTTCATTTCGTTCAACTGTTGGATTCAATCAAAAAAAAAGAAACCATTTGATCGGTTTTCTTCTTATTCGCCTTTATCTTCTTCTTCTTCTTTTTTATTTTTTTTTTTTATTTTTATTTGGTTGTTGAATTTTTGACTAGGATTTGACTCAAACTTGAGACATTTAAAATTTTAGACACATTTTTATTTGAATTGACCTCCGTTTATAATTTACGATTTTTTTTTTTTTTTTTCGGTTAAATAAATTTCTTTTGTCAGAATAAAGTCGAAAGATCTTCTTTTTTTTATTCATTTTTTGTCTATTTTAATTGCAGGTTTGGTTCCAAAATAAACGTTCAAAAGAGCGACGACTGAAGCAATTAACGAGTATGGGTCGTGGACCATTTTTTGGTGGTACAAGAAAGATGAGAGGTTTTCCAATGAATTTATCACCGGGTGGATTAGATGATGGTCCACCTGGTTTTCCATATTTTGCAACAGATGGGAAATTTGAATTTGGCTATGGTGGACCACCATTTCATCCGCATGATAGTCCATTCTTTCCAGGACATCCAGGCGGAGGGCCAATGCCATTTAATGCACCAGGTATCTACCTAAAGATCCTTAATTTTTGAATGAATTAATCAATAGTAGTTTTGGGTTTTCTGCTTGCAGGCGGTCCAATGGATCATTCGGGACCAATACCAATGGTCTCAGATTTTGGCGGTATGACACCTGATTCAAATTTTATGAATCAACCGACTGGACCACCTGGTAATGGTGGTAATGGCGGTGGAGGTGGCGGACCTGAACATCTACTTGGCGGACCACGTGGTGGATCACCAGAATTTATGACATCCGGTAATTTTTCAGAACCACAAAATATGCAAAATGAAGGTCTTGTTTGGTAAAATTAAAAGAAATACAACCACACACAAACGTAAGACAGTAAAAAAGTGCGCGATCGCAAAAAAAAAAGTGACATTTTGTTTGAATGATGAAAAAAATTCTTAAATTCTTAAAAGAAACAAAATAAAAGTGAAATGATAAAAAAAAAAAAGGATTTTTCTGTTTTGAAGAGAAATAAAATGAGAGACAATTTTTAAACTTATTTTATTTATTTCGCTGAGAAAACAAAAGAAGAAGAAGAAGAAGAGAAAAAATTTATATATAAATAATTTATAATTTTCATAACTTTTAGATGTAAAATAATTCTGTAAATAAAATTTAATTGATGAGATTAAAGTCGACATTGTAAAAGAAAAAGAAGAAGAAGAAATTTCAATAGAAAAGAAAAAATTTTGATTTTTGGTTTTGTTTTCTTTTTCTCTTTTTTTTTTTTTTTTGTTTATTGAATTTATTGAAAATTTATCGGGGGGAAAAAATTATAATTGGACAAAAAAAACAAATGGGCAAACAAAAATATGTAAATTCTGTATAAATAAAATAGAAATTCTTGATAAAATTCTATAAATTAAATATTTTCAAAATGATCCAAACAAAGACAAACAAAATGCTGAAATTCTGAAATGAATGAAAAAAAAATAGCATCCTTTAAATTTTAAATTAAAAACAAAAAAAGGAAAAAAAATTGAAGAAACAAAAAAAAAATACAAGAAGAAGAAAAATGTCGGCTAGAAAAATTTTAAAAATTAAAACAAAAAAAAAAAAATTATATTTAATAATGAAGAAAAGAGGAAAACAAGAAAAAAAAACCTTATTAATTATTATTATTATTATTATTATATTATGATTATTATTATTATTATTATTATTATTATTATTATATTTCCTGTTATTGTGTCTAATCTGAACACTAAATAAAACAGCCATTTAATTTCCGTACCTAAAAAAAAAAAAAGAACTCTGTTGTTTTAATAAATTTTTTTATCCATATTATCCTTTAATTTAAATGCAGACAAATCCTGTGCATAAAATTATGGGGAAAAAAACAAATCCCTTGTATTAATCTTACCTTCTTTTTTTTTTAATCACAATTCCAGTCTTTCCTTTTTTTTTTTTTTAACAATATTAATTCCAAATCATCTCTTGAGACCGATTTATTTCTATAATACAAAAACTGTCACGTAAATATATAAAGTCAATCTAATCCAAATCACGTAAACATTATAACAAACCGAGTGGGTATTTATATAAACCGCGTACGGTACCCCTTTTAATTCCACCCGCATTTTAATTTCAATTTATCTTAAATTTCACTCTTTTACCCTATTCTCCTCAGCCCATATACAGATATTTTAATATTTAAGTTAATCAACCCTTTAACAAAAAAACATAAAATAAAAAGGAAATGGGAAAAAAGAGAAAAAGGTGTTAAAAAAATGTAATAAAAATTAACAAAAAAAAAACGAATAATTTAGTCAAGACACAAACCGAAAACATTGTTTAAAATTTACCACCCGCGCGGCAACCAACTAACTCCTTTAAATATTCATCTGTTGTAAAATAGGATAAAACAATAATGGTTTAATACTCACATACGGAGAAACATAGAAATTTTTAATAGGTATAATAGAAAACAAGCAGATGCTCAATCGAATTCAAATTGATGTTCTCTTTTGTTAACACTTTGCCACTTGCTTCTCAATTGAGTACCCAAAAACAACAATATTTATTTATTACAACAAAAACCATTGATGATGGATACTCTATCACACTCACCCTATCTTTCTCTATATATATATACCCGACCATTTTTATTCAACAAATACAACAAACCCCTCAACATAATTTAAATGTCGTGTTCGTATATATTTCTACACGTCAATATTTTAAGTCTATTGTTGCATTTTAGTTTCGGTTTTTGTAATTATTTTGTGTGTGCAAAATTTCTAGTTTTATTTTTTTTTTTTTTCAAATTTTATAGAATTTGAAAATTGACATGTGTAACATTACACATTAATTATATCCACCCACTACCATCATCATCATCAAATGTACACAATCCCTAATCTATATGTAGAAAATTCTTTTAGACCCTTTCATGAATTTTACGCACAGATAAACTGTTTTTCTATCCAAATTTTTTTACTCTACACAATATAAGACTCTACACGTAATAAAATAAAAAAATCAACCATATTTTTGTGCAATAAATATAAAAATCAAAATAACTTAATTGGCAATTTTTATTTATTTTTTCTACAAACAAAAAAAAAAATTCAAACACATTGAGGAACATTGAAAAATGACAACAACACAATCGTTTGAATGTAGGAGTTAAATTCAACAATACTAATAATAATAATAATAATAAAAAGGGATGTTTTATTACCGCCCCATGGAATTCAACAACAACAAAATTGTCATCATTAAATAAAATAAATGAACATGTGGTTGGTTCATTAAAATTATGATTTACAAATTATTGTTACTTTTACCGATTTTATACTGCGGATGTGTTATGATTATGATTATGATTTCTTTTTTTCTTTCTTATCCAATATTTAGGGGTTTGACAACATTTTTTTTTTGATCTTTTGTGTTCGTATATTGTCTGGGGAAAGATTTCAGTTTCTTTTATGAACAACTGGAACTCATAAAATAAAAATAACAGCGAACGATGTTAAGTGGGAGATCATGTCAGTTGATATTTTCGAATATCTCATTGGAAAACTACTGAACTGTTAGTACTTATGTTAGCCAAATTTAGGTACTACCAAAAAAAATGAAGGTAAGGTATCGTCTGTTAAGTTGTGTGAATCGTCAAATTTGATTAATATCTGTCCCTGGTGTGTACAATTGATTACAAAGAAAACCTTATCAAGTAAATTCTAACTTATTGTAGAACAAATTCAAATTTAAAGTCATGAAATTAAATAATCCACAAAACATGAAACGAATTAAACAAATCAAAAGTGTTCCGTCTCTTAAAGTTTACTCTATACTTTTTAAGCGTGAACACCCTTCAGAATAAACCCTCCAAATATCCTATCAGCTATTCATTATCAAATTATATAGAATTTTTATTCAAAAAAAAAAAAAAAACAACAAAAAAAAAGTAAATCTGACTAATTTACCAATATTTATTATGATTTTGTGTCACCAACATTTTGTCGTCATTTCATTATTATTTATTTTTATTATTCTTCTTCTCCTTCCCGTTTCCCCACCCATTACACATATTGCAACTGTTGCGAATAAATAAATTAAAATGAAAAGTTGTTACATGTGTCACCATATTCTTTTTTTTGATATAAATTACATATTATTATTATTCGTTCTTTGGGTTTGTTTCTTTTTTTTTTTTTTTTTGTTTTGTTAAGCAAATAAAAGGAAGAAAGAAGAAGTGGAATGAGGTAACTGAAAACACAACAAGAAAAAAAAATATTAAGATGAAGTTTTCTTTCTTAAATCGTATGAAAGTTTTCTTTATAAAAAAAAAAAAAAAAAGATGAACAAGAAGAATAAAAAAAAAAAGAGAAAAAAAGAAAGAAGCCAAATAAGAAAAAAAATTCTTATTTCTTCTTTGCAATTTTTGCATGGTTTTTGTTTCTGTTCTTCTTATACGATCATCATCATTGCGATGTGAAGTAAAAAAACTTTTTTCTTCTTTTATTTGAGAATAAAAAAAAAAACAACGAAAAAAAAAACGAATATCGATTTGAACAGAGAATTTTTGTATAAGACAAAAGATGAAGTTTATTTCAAGAAACAAAAAAAAAAAAAACACTCTTATCTTGTAATAATAAAGAGAGGAGAGACTGTGTATAAGGCGAAGAATAAGAAAAAAAATAAGAAGAAGATGGGTTGGTGAGGAGAGAAAAAAGAAGTAGAGAAAAAAAAATCCAACATCTCATATACGTGCCTCCACGGTATCCGAGCCGATTAGTAATGCTTCGATATGGGAACAACGTGAACGTAGTTAAAAATTTAGTTATGGTGATTTTTTTTTTACTTCTTCTTCTTCTTCTTCTTCTTCTTCTTTACTTCTTTAGTGTTTTTTTTTTTGTTGCTATTAAAAGTATCTACAGCTACAGCAACACTACACTGTACACAACTATTTTTTTTTTACACTTGTATCAGCGTACATTAATAATATAAAATTGCGCGGATCAGTGAGGGAAAACGAGGGAATTTTTATGTATTGGAATTTCAACGAATATAACGAATTCTCATTCCTTTTAATTTTTTCTTATAAAACGCAGAATATTTCGACGCAGCTGCCGGACTTTCAATTTGATTTTGTTATAAAAGAAGACATTTTTATTTTTTCTCCGTTCTTTTCTATAAGGTTCACCTACCCCTATATATACCCCGTTTACACTCTTACAATTTATGTGTAACTCCACGTTATAAAACACAAATCAAAATAAACTTGTTCATCTATCATTTCCGTTTTTTAAATGTCACAACATAAATACACACACACACAAACTCATGCACACACACATACACACACACATACACACACACATACACACGCAACCGCACATATGACGTAACTGTTGACATTTTTGTTTTAATGCATAAAATATAGTTTGATCGGTTAGACACGAAGGCGCCTCCATCTGTAAATTGTACAAACTCTTTCCATTAACTTTTTGATACTTAAACAACAACAACAACACTCTTTTATTTTATTTTTTTTTCTTTTTATAAAAAAAAAACGGAATCTTTATTAAACGCGCGCGTTTTATGCCTTCATAATAATGAAAAAAAAAACAGGGAAGAAACGAAAAGAAGGAAAAGAAAGTAAAAAGTAAAGAAAAAAAAATACGACAAACAATCCAAACTTCAATTATCGTCATGCAATCAATATTCAGTGCTGGATTAAAGGTTATTAAGCATTACAGAACTTTTGGTTTTGTCTCTTGAATTATAAGTTCTAAATTTTTTGTTTTTTTTTTTTTGAAATTGGCGATTATTGATAATGGAATGAAGTCATTAGATACTGATTGGAATTTACTGGATTATATCTAATCCTATCAAATCAACTATAAATTAGTCATTAGTGTGAGTATAAAAGTTTGAAATTATGTGATGGAAAAAAATCATTATTTCAGTAGAAGCAGAAATGGGAACCAGAAGCATTTATGATCAAAATATTTGAAAGGAAGGATGAGAATACTTTCAATGGTTACCAGTCAATTATGAAGCTTTCATGTAATACCTGGATTCAACACTGAATATTGTGTGTTATATTATTCCTTTACCTACAAAACTATAAATATATTAAAAGGGAAAGAGATAGATGCGATTTGACTTGAACACGATCACGTGTTTTTGTAAATAGACTGACAATTTACACACAAAATATATACATATACACACAGACATACAATAAGACAGACAGACAGACAGATAGATAGACAGTCAGACAGCCCAGATGGGAAAATTTTCCTTATTAGGTTTAGTTTTTTTATTTGGTTCTCTTTAGAAATATTTTCTTATTCGATTTATAAATAAATTTTTCCAATTTTCATACAAAATACAATTTTTTTTTGTTGTTGTTCGTATTTTGTTTTACAAAAAAGAAGGAACAAAATAAAAACGTAACAGAAAAGAAATAAATAAAATAATAATAATAATAATAATAATAATATAAGAGGGAATCAATTGCGTGATCAAAAACGATTTTCACGTTAAGAAAATGTCTAAAAAGAAGAAAATATTGGAAGAGAGACCAACAATGATAATGATATACCCATTCCAAATCCCATCCTATTTTTGCCACTTTATATTTGAACTAAGGGTCTCACACTCTATCACTCTATCTCTCTCACTCTTTCTATCTTTTTTTGTATGTTTAAGAACTTCAAGTAGAAATGATTGGGTGTTGTTGGGGTGAGTTGATTTTCCTTCCTTTATTTTTGATGTAAAAGGGAAGAAGAACACATTTTTTCAAAGGTAACATTTCGTGTTCCAGGCACAACATTTTTTTTTTTCAATCATTTTTCTGATTATAGAAGAAGCGCACGAACTTCTAAAGAGAGAATAAAATAAACGCAGAATTTATATAAACTTACCTAATCCGATTAGACTTTCTTTTTTCATTTTTTTTTGTGCTTCCATCCCCTTCACATTCTTTTTCTTCTTCTTCCTCTTCTTCTTTATTTTTATTATTTTCGCCCCTTATCCCAGAAATATTTGGATAAAAGAAAATTTATAATATCATTTACGTTTATTTTTATTTGTCGACAAAAGTGTTTGGTTAATTTATTAAACCGATAAAAATCAAGTGTTTTTGGATAAATATTCAACGATATTTGAGACGAATTATATACGTCGACGTGCACGAATTTATATTCTATTTTATTATTAAAATTCTGTCACTTTGGATTATGTGACAATGATGATGATGATTATGATGATGATGATGGTTAAGTAGATGATTCTGATATTGTATAGTTTTGTATTTTTAAATTGAATTTTTTTTTCTTCTTCTTCTTCAATCGAATAAAACATCAAAATGTTTTTATTTTTCGCTTGTTAATACAATTTTGAATTTATACACGCGTATCGGATTGGACCAGTGGAGTTAAATATTTGATGAGTTTTTATAAAGTCAACAGAATATTTTAATTTTAATTTAATTGGAATCTATTGAATACAGATGATTGATGCAATTTAGTTCATTCAAGTTTAAAATCGTTTAAATTCATCACAAAAAAATATTATTTCGATTGAATTTATTGAATTTTGAATTTGAAGAAAAAAAAAAATCTTAGCCACAACAAAAATGTCAAAGGTTTATCTTCAGTATTCCTGCATAAATTCAATGTTACAAAAAAAAATGGTATGTGAAGACAGAACAATACATAAAAATTATAAATAGATAAATAGATTTTAGATTAGATTTTACGTTGACCATATTTAATTAATTATTGATATTCAGTCTATAGAAAGATTTATTTAATCTAAGTTGCCTTCTATATTCTTTTGTCTTCTCCTCTATACCAACAAAATATACAAAATAGAATAATCGATAAATTGTGGTTGGTATAAATCCCTTTACCTTTTATCCCCTTCTAAACCAAAAATATATAAATATCAAACAATTGTTCAAAATATAAATCATAATATTGTACAATACAATCCATCACATATCACTCGGTCATCGTGTCATCAACACACAAACACACACACACACACAAACCTATTTAAAAAAGAGCATACCTTCGTAGCCCGTCCACTGTACAATTTCAACCACAATATTTTTTTTATGTAACAAACAGAAAGAAGACATTACAACATACACACACACAGAGGTATCATCATAAATATATCAAATGATGTGACGTGACTATAGGCAGGTGGTCATTTCCTATTTCACTTTTTCTTTTATTTTTTATGTGTTTTTTTTTTTTTGTTTTTGTTTTTGTACATCAATAATCATCTTTAAATATCTCGCACGGTATTTTTTTCTATCAAAAAAGAAAAAAAATGAAAATATGAAATAAATATCCTTTAATAAAAAAAACAAAAACCCTGACCGTTTTTCTTCTTCTTCTTTCTCTTGTCATCTATATACACTGACCACCCCCATTTATACATGTAGAATGAATTTGACACAACATAAAGAAAAATGAAAGAACATTTTTTTTTTTTTATATTATTTTTGTGGGTTAAAACCAAAAACAAAAATAACAAAAATAACAACAACAACAAAAATACAGAAGCATATTTTATTTACTGCTGGACATTAGTTAACTGGACATTGGTGATCATAAATTTTATTGTTCATTTTTTTTTTCTGTGTTTTGTCTTTTCTCTTTCTTTCTGTATTTCTTTTGTTTTTTTTTTTATAAACGTATATATTTTTTTTCTTTGACAAGCAGTGAGAGGGAGACATAAATTGCCTTGAGACCTGGGACTTGAGGTAACAGACAAGACAATCTAAATTTGTCTTTAAGATTACATATTTTGTTTTGTTTTTTTTTTTTTGCTTTGTATCAAATTTGTCTTTCTTTTGCAATATCTGTTTTAATAGAAAGTAGAACTGCCTCCAATATAGAAAATATCAGATTTCATTTTTTTTGTTTTCAAAAGATTCAAGCTTCTTTATAATGAATCTGTTCAAACATGAATTTTATCATTTCATGAATCTTGCTTCTTATGTGTGAAATTTCGGTTTGTATGTGACGAAGTGAAACTCTTTTGTTTAAAAGAAATAAACAAAATAATCTTAAAAATGTTAAAACCCATAAATTCACAACGATAAATATTAAAAATTTCACAATCATATAAATTCCTTAATTCCTGATATGTTGCCGGTCTATGACCACCCCTCATTTTTATTCCTTCTTTTATATTATTATCTATAGAGAAAGAAAGATAGAAAAAGGGAATAAAAGAAATCAAATCAGGAATGAATATAAAAACCTAAAATTAAATGATCCTAAAATCAGCCGCTAATTTTTCCGCAATTTGTTTTTCTAATCGAATAAAACATAGAAACGGATGACAACGTTCAATTCTTTTATTTAGATCAATTTTTTTTTTCTATAGTTCTACATGTTCTTGTTGTTGTTTATTTACATTATATTTGTTGTTGTTGTTATTTTCTTTTCCCCTTGGGTAATTTTACCCTTAAAAATTTGTTGTTGTTGTTGTTGTTGTTGCTGTTGTACTGGAAGAGATATATGTGTAGAGGATATGACCGGGTAACATGGGGGGGAGGTTTGTTCCTTCTTTTACTTTATCTCTCTTTTTAAATATATATTTTTATGTACGAAGGGTCCATTTAGTCCCTTTTTTTCTGGATTTTTATCGTGTCAAAATAGGATAGGATGGTGGGATGAAGAGGTGAAACGTTCAAGTAATGTTATATGCTGTATAGAGAAATAACCCATGTGAGACCAATAGATTTATTTTTTTTTTAACTTCTTTTTTGCTTCAATGAAAAATTGTCAGAGATGAAATTGGGATTGAACTATATTTGAAGGGAATTATTTGTAAATTATAAATTTTGTAAAAGTTATTGGTCAGAAAAAAATACAATTTGTGAAAGGCTTAAGAAGGCGGATAGAGCAATTAGTTTTCTTTAATTTCGAAGAAAAAATTAATTTAAGTTTTGTGTACTGATAAACTCAGCTTAGGTTTATGTACCAGAATAACTGCAGTTCTTTAATTACATAAAATATGAACATTTTAAATTCACATTTTCAACGTTCACATAAAATCGTATCAGCAACTAAACGTCTTTAAAATTTGCTTAGTCGAAGAAAAATTTCAGTAATAAAAAGAGGATTTAATTTGTTTCAAAAAAAAAAAATAGACATGCACAGTAAAATTTATAAATGTTTTTTCACAACCAACTCTGGATAATTGCATCAGTTACCCGAAAAAAGTAAAAAAAAAAAAACAAATAAATATAAATTCCATATGAATGTTATTCAAAGATAAATTTTCAGAAAAATAAAAGGAATGGGAGGCAACACATACACAAGAGAAACTTTCATGTTAGACAAAAATGACGATGAGAAGATGTTTATTCAACAAAACTCACGAAATATTCACATCATATCACTGAATGGTGATCGTCTTTCAAACATTTCACCCAATAACCCCTCAACCCCATATAAATACACAAACACGATATATATAGATAAATTCACTAAATAACGATAAACCCCTCGAGATGAAAAACTTTCAACTATATAACAACAAAATAAATAAAAGTGACAGCATCACAGAGAGAGAGAGAGAGAGTGAAAAAAAAACTGTATCATGCCTATATCATGTCATGTAATGTCAATTCGTAATAATTGTAATTCGTATATACATATTTTTATTTTATGTTTTGTCATTTAATGATTTGTTTACAGAAGGGGGGTGGTATGAGTATAGTGCTGGTACATTTTCTTTATTTATATGTGGGTGCTGGGTAATAATTTTTATTATAATTTTGTTGCTTGTTTTTAATAAAACTAAAATTTAAATTATTACACCTACATTTTTTATTGTTTTTCTTTTAAATGTCATTTTTCAATTTATTAATTTCTCTTCAATTACTTTATTTTTTATTTTTAGTTAAAAAAAAAAAACAACAAAAACAAACTGCGTGGTTTTTATTTAATTATTTCCTTTAGTTTTATTTTGTTCCTTTTTGTTTTGTTCTATTTTTGTAACAACAAAAGAAAAATATTTGTTTCTGTTTTGTTTTTATAAAAACGTAATTATTTTACTTTTCATTAGAAAAAAAAAATCTTTAGTTTCCCCGCAAGAAAACAACCTTTGGGATGACTACGGCAATAATAATATGAGAAAAATTATTTCTTTGTTTAAAAAAGGAAGTTAACTATAATTTTGTTACAAAAAGGAATCCGTAAAAAGTAACAACAATAATTTAAAATTTTAATGGAAAGGTGAAAGGTAAAAAACGATGACATTAAAAGAATAATTTTAAAATTTTTATTACGTGCGTCAATAGTTTGCAATTGTCGTCAATCTATGATGTTGTTTCTGTATATAAGGAAAGAAAACGAGAAAATTCTTTTTCCATAACAAATTTTTCACTTCCTTGTATAAAATATTTCACGCGTCTCTATAAAAAAAAAAATAAAAATACAAATAAACAAAACTCACCCTTTTCATATACGGAAAAAGAGGGAGGAAGGGAAAATACCCCTGTTTGTAGATAATTCGATGTATGCAACCCAAATAAACTGATTTTCATTTTAATTTCTTTTTTTTTATAAAATTATTTGAAAATGAGGAAATGTTTACATGAACCTCGGTTTGGGTACAGACGATAACAGATGTGTCGTGTTTGACAAGACTATATAGACCCCCCTCTACTCACTCTCTCCCCCAAGGGAGAGCTAGAAACAGTGAAAAGAAATAGATGTGAAGGGGGAAAAACAAAAATATATATATTTTAGACTCCCACTGGGAATAATTCAACCCCTTTTTTTTCATTCTTTCTACAATATTTTTGTTTCTTCTTGTGGGTGAACCATCTTCATTCATCCCCAAACTCTTAATCTAAATAGAACAGAAGAAGGAACAACATATATAAATGTATGTACATATATTCACTTGAGTTCGAGAATCGTTTTCTTTCCACTTAATAAATAGTTACAATTCAAAGTCTGGGAGTTTTTTCTTCTTTTCCTTTTTTTTTTTTGCTTTGATGCGATTTTGTTTTAACTCGGTTATAAGTCCTCTATGTCTATCGATAAAAAAAGGGGGCCGGTATTTTTTTTCCTCTCATTCAATTGATGCAGAAAAAAAAAATGGAATAAACTGAAGAATGAAGAATTTTTATCAAACCTTCTTCAGCGTGTTTTACAAACACACACACACGTACGACATACACAAACGCACAGAATTTAATTTCAAATAAATAACAAATTTTCTCTTTCGCCTTGCGGGTTTTATAACTGCCTGATGCTGATGTTCTGTGTGTGTGTGTGTGTGTGTATTCCATCATTTTCGTAAGAGCATCATTGTTTGGCCCAAAGGTGTTGAGATGAAAACGAAAACATTTTCATAATAATATTGACAGGATTGGAGAGCGAGAGAAAAAAAAAGAAAAAGGGAAATTATTTAAAAGAAAAAAAAAAGTCGAGTGGTTTGACGATGACGATTATACAATGATGACGTAGATGATTTTTATTCTTTAAGGAAGGGGTGAGTGTGGAGGTAGTATGAAAAAAATTTCCATTTATATAATAATGTTTATCCCGCTGTGACGTCAACAGGCACTTCTGTCTTTTATTCTGATAAAATTTCTTCCATTTTCTCAAGTAAACAGATTTTTCTTGATAATCACAAAATAATATTTATCCTTCTTTCTTCCTTATATACATTCTGCTTTTATTTATTTTTTTTTTTTTTGTTATTGTTGTTGGTATAAATTTTCAATTCACCTAATTTCAGAGTTTTTTCACCGCGTATTCATAATTTAGGCCAACATAAAAATAAGAAAACAAAATAAAATAAAAAACGAAAAATTTTCTTCTGTTTTTATAAATACAAAATTCTTTTATTTTCATTTTTTTGACATTTTTTTTTGCGCAACAAAAAAGAAAAGTTCCTTTATGATTTATTTTTGAGTCAACGTAAATGTTTTATTCATTTGTAAACATTTAATAAAAAATGTTGTCGATTAAAAATGTAATTAATAGGAAACCTGTCCAAGAGGACAATTGAATTTAACCCCGATCAACATAGTTCAATCTTGTTGTGTTATCGTTCCATGAAAAAATATCAGAAACAATAAATGGAAGCCTTACTTTAGTTTGTGAAGGTTGTCCGATTAAATGACGTTCATTCCGGAAGGTTCTTGATGAAATTAATTTAAATTTTTTCTTGAAATAAAATTAAAATTGAACGCAATTATTTTTTTTTATCAAAATGAATAAAAGGAATAAAAAGATTCATTGATCGTATCCAGATTCCCACAATTATTTCAACAGAAACTAAATACAATTGAAACGATGGATTAATGAGACAAGAGAGATTTTATACAAGATGAAAAGTGTGCTTTGATACATATTTACTTATTTTCGTATTAATTTCCATCATCACTTAAAAATTTCTCAACAAGTCTTAAATCTCTAGAGACAAGAAAAATAAAAGAATCATTCAAATCATCAAACCAATTCAACCAAATCTAACAAAACTCATACAGAATTTTCATTTTATATTTTGGAAAATATTTATATACTTTTTTCCACTCTGATTTTATCTTTTAGAATTTAGACAAAGAGAGAGGGAGAGATGCAGGAGACGAAAAAGAAAAAAAAATTGGGAAAATATGAGAATTTAAAGAGACGCAGGCTGATAGGATTTTGATATGGATCAGTGATCTGAAACCTGATTTTATATATACAATTTTTTTTTTACTACTACAAATCGTAGTCAGTGTATTTTTGGGTTCAGTATATCCGAACATCATGGTGAAGATAAAAATATTCGACTATAATGCCACAAGATGAAGATGAAGATGAAGAAGAAGATGAAGCAGCGTATATGAAATGGGTTTCCAGACGAAGAAGGGGAATATTATTTATTAAGAAAATGAGAATATTTTCATTCTTTTCAAAAGATTTTTTTTTTTTTTTTGGTTATGAAAAGGATAAAAGAAAGTCAATGTTCCATATTTATTTTTCAGAGATGAGATTATAAATATTTATTTTGTGTCTTTTTTTTTTTATTTTTTATTTTAAATCAAAATAAGAATAAAAATGAGAAACAAAAAAAAAAAAAAAAACAAAAAAAGAAAAAGTTTCAAAAATTATTTCTGGTTGATTTTGTGTTGGGTTTTCTGAAAATTTTTTAATAAAACAAAATAATAATATAACAACAATAAAAACAATAACGAAAAGAATTGAAAAGAATTGAAAATAGATTTTTTCTTCTTATTCTTTATCAAAAAAAAAAAAAAAAAACAAAAAAGTTAAAATCAAAAAACGAATTTTTTTTTTTCTATTTTTATTTTGGAAATTTTTGAAATCTATAAAACTCAAACCCAACTTTTCTATAACAAACATAAATCATTCTATCGTTAGAAAATATATAAAAAAAAAAAACACAAGTAAACAAAATGGAAACAAAATCATGGAAGGAGAACAAAATAAAATCACCCCTTTCTTAGTAAAAAAGAAAAAAAAAAAAGAAAACAAAAAAAAATTCTTGTTGTTGTTGTTTTTATATTTTTTTTTTCTTGTTTTTTAAAACTGAAACAAATTCAATTTTTTTTTCCTTGCATGTAATATTTGTTTTTTATTAAACTGTTCTTTATGTATATATGTATTTTTGGAATCCCTAATTTGACCCCTAATTCTCCGATGAGATTTTATTTTTCCTCCTCTTATATTTGTTGTTGTTGTATTGTCAATTGTTTTCTATAATTTCTCCACCTGACACAATGTAAAATGCACTCATCATATAACCATTATAGAACCTCCATCTCTGTCTCTCTCTCTCTCATACTGTTCATTCAGTACAAATAAAAATATGATCTCATCCCTTTTTATTTTTATTTTGGTTGTTTATAAATTGAAACCCCTAAGGTACCATCTAACATATAGAAATATAAATATATATAGTCAACATGATTTAAGAGTCAAACTCCTTAAGGGGGTGAAAATATATATAGTATAGTAGAATATATTTATATGGCTGTTTTATTTGTCTTTGTATGTGTACACTCTGTACATCCCTTCATTTAAAATCATTTATATTTTATTTATATAAAATTATTATTATTATTATTATTGTTGTTGTATTTCTTGTAATTGCTATTGTTATTGTTGTTCTGTTATAAGTGTAAGTACAAGTGTAAGTGTAAGTGTATGTACTTATTTATAGATGTTTGTATATAGACATAAATTTATTCCAGATGATACTTCAACACCCTCTCCAATTTCAATATTTTTTTGACGACCTATATGAGAAACGACCCCCATATGAGTTTGATGACAATTTTACAATTGCAAAAAAATTGTATTCTTATCTTCACTTGTTAGATTTGTTGTTGTAGCAAAAAAAAAAAAATAAGACAACAAAAATAAATGTGACAGATGGAATATAATAATTTATTTGTGTGTATGTGTTAGTCCTCAAGTCACACAGCATCTTCCAAAAGAACTTATAACTTATTTGTGCAACAGTGTTGCAAACAATATTTTTATGGAAGAGGGCGGGAAGGGAGAGGGTGTAAGAACACCTGCAGTGAAAGAACATGATTTAAAAGTGTGATAGATTTTTGAAGGTGGAATAATGTAAACATGGATAATTGTATTAATGTGTGTCGTGTGTCATGGTGTGTCATTTGTGGCATATGTGTGTATATTTGTATAGTAAATTGACTTATCGCAAAAATATTTTTAACATTGCACAATTTTTCACAATTAATATTTTGTAGAAAATTAAAATCTCCATGAAATTTGAAACGCTTTTGTGTGTGCTAATTATTTGTTTTAATTTCAAATCGCATCGATTTTATGGAATATACTTTTGAAAACCGTACGTAATGTACGGTTAATGTATTCAGTCATATACTCACGTTTTTTTTTTATTGTTTTATAATTTTCGCACAATTGAAAAAAAAATTTGAACAATAATCTTAACGTTTTGTATCGTTAAATTATGACAAACTAAAATAATAATTGTAATTACCTTTGTGTTATTTTTGGTTCAATTGTATTTAGTATGATTATAAATGAAACAAACAAAATTATTCATAAATTATTCATAGAAATCAAACCAGAAAAATATAAACAACGATAATTTTTAATTGTTTTTCTTATTATTATTTTTTTTTAATGGCCAAATAATTTTTAGTTCTAAATGACCTTGACAAATTAACAATGCACTAGGTAGGTAAAGGTATGTCATAATGTAAACAGCACTTTATACGTCTTCTTCTTCTTCTTCTTCTTCTTCTTCTTCTATTTGTATACGAGAAAACCGCAACAAGTTTTTTTTTTTTCTCTTTGAACAATATTTTATGAAAAATTGAAAAATGGGTGCGATCAAAAATCTTTTTTAAAAAAAGGGCAGAAAAAAAAAAATTCAACCCACCACCCCTCCCCTATATAACCAACAACAACTGAAAATTTATGAGAATGAGAATTATACAACAACAACAAGAACAACAACAACTATACTATCATTATCAGATGTGACGAAAAATTTAGCTTTTTTCTATTTCTTTATGGAATGAGAAGTATTTGTGTATGCCTGTATGTGTGTATGTGTATGTGTGTGTGTGTTCCTTTTTTTTCGTTAAAGATGAATATATGTTCTCATATAAGAGTTAAACCCCGAGTCCCGTCCCATGCATTTAAATCGGTTCATTACAAAAAAAGAAAGAAAAAAAAATACAAAACGGAATCGCTCTTGTTGATGTTTTATCCGGACACAGAAAAAAAAAAAGAATGAAAACAGAAGAAGAAGAAAAACTGGCTACTATATTCAAGTTTAATCTTAAACTGCTCATTCTCTTCTTACCCATTTTGTTCTCTTTTTTTTTTATTCATTATTCGTCCTTCGTCTGTTTTTTTCTTCTTCTTCTTCTTCTTTTGTTTCTTCCTCTTATGTAGAATATTCTATACCAGATAAACAGAATGAAACATATACACCCAGTTCCGGATTAAGCTACTGGATTTTATTTTAAAGCCTTAAGGCCCTTGTTCTGTTCTTAAGAGATTTTAATTGTGGTTTTTATAGAAATTTTAATTATTACTTTTACTGATTTATAGATTTTTGGATAAAATATTGAAATTCCTTCTGTGTTTTATGATCGAGAGACATTTATCAGAGGCATCTTAGACTTTTGTTTTCAATAAAAGAAAATTAAAAAGTAGCGACTTATCTTTGAGACCATTAATTGCAAATTTGATTTCTTTTGAATTTTCAGTGTTGTCCTGATACATATTCCTTTCAGATACAAAAATGCAGCACTGCAGAAGTAGAAGTAGAAATAGGTACACATAAATATATTGGACACAAACAAAATGAAAATATAAAAAGTTTTTTTGTTTTTTATTAGAATCTGAATCGTCAATCCCTTGATTTCTATCGAAATATATAAAAGAAAAGTAATAAAATAATAATGTCGATGCTTTTACTTTAACTTTTAGGTAAAAGTTTAAAAAAAATAAATATAACAAAAATCGAATTTTCCAATACTGAATAGTTTTCCTTTAAATTTAACTCAAACAATAAGATTGGAAGGTGCACGGAGTAACACAGACATATTCCATTTAACGTATAACAAGACTACGTATATGAACAAAAAAATTTATATACGAATTTACGTTTATAAAAAAACAAAGACGAACAATTTATATATTTTTGCAATTTTATTATTTGAAAGAATAAAAAGTTCGTACGTTATAAACGAGGTTATGCGTTTTATGAACTTTTGTTTCGCCTGAAAATTACAATAGAAAATAAAAATGTTTTATAAAGAAGATACAAAATGAATGTTGTCGGGACAGAAAACAGGGACATAACCATTAAAGTAAATAGACTATAATTTATCTTTCAACCGAAAATCATCTGTCCTCCCTCGATCTTTTTTTTTTTCTCTCTTCATCTTCTTTTTCTTCTATTTTTTTTTTTTTTTTGTTATTTTTTTTTTTTTATGTTGGGCTAACTAAGCTAACCCTGCCTGACCCATAACATTAAAATTATTATCCTAATATTTTGTACGTCTTCTTTCGATCTATCAATGTCGTTAAATTCTCTTTTTCTATCTCACTCACAATTCATTTACCATCAGACACATATACACAAATACACTTACAGCAATCCATGAAAACATTAAATAAGTTGTATAGTTTTTATGCCATTTGAGAAAATTTATTTTTATTACAGAAGAAAAATCAAGTGGGTTTTGGGTGGTGGGAGGATGAAAAAAAAAAATAGGAGGTTGAGTTGTTATTCTATACTCAAAATATAAGAACATTATCTTGTTTCATATACACAAATATATTTTTGATAAGAGAAATTCAAAGTGATGCAAGTGACATTGTCGAACATCCTAATCTCAAACATTCGGCCTGAATATATTTATGTATATGAAAGATATACACGTGCTGACACGTGTCAATCGAAACGCAGGAGTAAAAAAGAAAAAAAAAAATCTAGTCACGTGACTGCGTGCTATGCATTTTATATTTTTCACTCCTTTTCCTTTTTTTTTCTGTGGTAATACAAGCAGTTTTTCATTTGTTTTGTATAATTCATAAGAATTTAGTTATGGGTTTTTAGATGTTTCATCCACCCAACAACAACACTAACAGCAAATTTCCTTTCCCTTTTATGATAGAAATTATGGGACATCTCACACATCTCATACTTTCTATATAGTTTTTATGTTTGTGAAAAAAAAAAATATGTGTGTGTGGAATTACCTTCTCTATTCGGATTATTTGGGTGAAGGAAAAAAGGAGGTGGACACACACATGAAAATGACAAATGAAGTGATCAACATTTTTTTTTTTCTATTGTTGCTGTCGTTCTTGTTGTTTTTTTTTTTTTTGATAGAAACAGCAAAATACTTAATTATTTATTATTAATGTTTGAAAGGAGAAAAAAAAAACTAAAGGGGGTGGAATATTTTTTTGTGTGTGGATTATTTAAAACAGGTTTATAACTTCACTTAGAAAAATGTGTCTTGGATTTTGATTGGATGTAAAGAAAAAAAAACCTTGAAGAGTCTGATTGTCTGTCTTGTCAAAAGCAAAAAAACAAAAAAAACAAAAACAAAAAAAAACAGAAAAGAAAAGAAATCAAAAATGAAGGAAAAGATAAAATGCGAATAGCAAAAAAGACATAGAAGAAGTAGAAGTAATTTATTATTTATGTGAGTGTGTGTGTGTGTGTGTAGGTATCAGAGCATAGGGAAAAAAAAGAAGAACCTGATCCCTTTTTTTTCTCTCTTCTGTTACTTGTGAAAAATCCAATGAATATATTCTTCTTATGTATTAAAAAAAAAAAAAGTTGTGGACTGAATTTATAATCACTAATTTATTCATAATTTTTGCACGGTCAGAATATGAATTATTGTTTTTAATTTAAAATAAACAAGAAATGTAACCACCCACTTCCGCCTCATATACACACAAGCATAGTGAGAGCGAGTTACTTTAGTCGGGGGGATTTTTTTTTTTTTAATGAATTCTTTTTTCTTTTACATTTTTCTTCTTATTTTTTTTTCTTCTTCTTCTTCTTATTTATATGAACTTTTACTTGGGTTAGTTGTTATACATATTTGTTACTATTGTAATTGTTGTATAATATTACATAATTGTTTATTCAAAAATTGTATATACATATACATATATTAAAAAATGTTTTCATTTTAACGCGCGCATTTACCAGCTTGTCACGTGGCTTTTAAAATATAACTGAAAATGAAAAACAAAAACTTTTTCCCGATAAATCTAATCTATAAAATATGAAAAACAGTCATAAAGAGATTGATTATATTTTCTCGATGTTTTTGTTTTTGTTTTGTTATTATTTTTGTTGTTGTTGCTACTGAGAAAAAATTGTTGAATAAATATATGTAATGTGTATATTGAAGGATAAAGGGTGGTACGAGTAAAAAAAAAAAACTAACTAAAAAACATGGAAAAATGGGATGAGGTGGCAGGTTGAATATTTTCTGTAACACGATTTAAAATTTAAACAAAATTTGATTTATTATGGAAATAAAAGAAAATATAAGATCAATTTGTACCATTGAATTGACAGCACGTGCGCGTGATACTTTCTTCATTTAAATGTTCAAACGAATTGATTGAGAGAAACCCCAAAAAAAATAAAGAAAAAAAAAAAACGTAAATTCTATAACCGGCGGGAATTGTTTATTTATTTGTTTTCCTTTTATTTTTTTTTTTTATTAATTTTATACAAATATTTATAAACAAATGTTAAAATGTATTTTTAAGGATTGTGTGTGTGTGTGTGTGTGCGTGAAACTGAATGCACCATAGTTTATTATAAATATTGTGTTTATTTGTATTGATTATATAGAGTGAAGTATAAATTTCAATTTGAAACTGATGATTGTCTTTTATATTTTACTCTCTTTTTTTTTTTTTACTATTATGTACAAAATTCAGGAGCACACAAAATATATTATATATGTCCAGAGGCATTTAACCACTCTGATTTTCCACCCCATATATTTTTCAACAAAAACAAATCTTTAGGCGATACATTTTCAAAAGCAAAACATTGAACTGTTTTTCTATCAGGGTTTGCATTTTATTTAGATTTAGAATTTTTATAATAATAATAATATTAATAATTATGAACAAATATTATATTGAATGCTGTAAACAGTTTGTATATATCCATTTGAAACCTTCGTATATTGACCATTCTAATTTTCCGAATGAATAAGTTCAATAAATTTTATAAATATGAAAATATGTCGTTACATGTACGGTCGGCTGAAAAGCATAAACAGTTTTTATATTTGGTAAAAGAAAATACATTTTAGAAAACAACTTGTAAAATATTGTAGAGAAAGCTCTTCATGTTAATCAATACAGAGGGTGGTCATATAAGGAGGTTCTGGCAAACAAAAAAAAAATAAAATCATAATAATAAATCAGGTATTTATTTTCGTTTTGATGATGTCGAAGAAAAACCAAGAAAAAGAACGAAAGAATATAGAAAAAAAATGTCAAGTTTTCTAGTTGGCTAAGCGATAATAAACTTGGCAAAAAGAAAAAAGAAATGAAAATAAGAAAAAAGAAATGAAAATAAGAAAAAAGAAATGAAAAGCAGAAGAAAAAAATAAGAGGAATAAAAAAATAGACAAAAAGTTTATTCGCTTTATAGTAGTTTGGAACTGTACTACTTCAACTACACTTACTACATACCACCACTACTACATAATATTATAAGAAAAAAGTAAAAAAAAAAGGAAGAAAATAAAAACTGAAAAACTGCCACAAAAACAGTTTTCTATATAGTTGTCTCTTTCATTCTTTCTCTTATTTTATTATTATTATTATTATTATTAATATTATTATTATTATTATTTTTATACTTTTCTTCTTCTTCTTTTTCTGTTTTTTTTTTTTGTTGTTTCGTTGTTGCCTGTTGTTGTTGTTGTGTTGTATTTTTATATTTTTTTATATGTTTAATACATAAAACATCAATATGGTTACATATATACATACACACACACACAACGAACTCATCTATATAATATCCTCTTTATGCACACACACACACACATTTATATAATATACAATCAGACAGTAGAAATATAGGTTTTAGTATATAAGCATCTATAGATGTGTGTGTGTGTGTGTGTGTGTGTATATATATATATATAGTTTCCTACCCTAAATTTTGTTCCAGAATACCATTCCGCTGAACCGAATAGCGAGTTGAGTTAACAGGTTTCATAAACGTTACTAAATACTTGAGCATTGCTCAAGTAAAGTTATTTTGAGTATTTGATACTTTAAAAAAGGACTAAAAATTATTACAGTAAAATTAAAGGTGAGAGATGATTCTAGATATTTTTTTAAACTATATTTTGAATAAATTGTATCATCTAATGATTTATTGGTAAGTAGTTATGACAATTAATATTTTTGTACAAAAAAAAAGTCATTTCCTATTCTGCTTCATATCGAAGTAATATGCATACTTTTTCCTCAACAAAAATTGTATAAAAAAAAGAGTGTAGAATAGAGTTACGTCAGTTTGCTGGTTGCATCCTTGACAGGTTTAATTATTAATTTATTTATAAATAATTGAGTATTCAACTTGCGATTAATTAATGGGAACAAAAAAAATGAGCTTAGGCAACATGTTGCGCAACAAATATTGAACGAGTATAAAAAATTCTCAAAAAAAAAAAACACACACAATAAAATTATACATAGAAAATCTGTTTCTAGCAATATATCAACAACTAATTGTCCTTTATTCGTCCTAAAATATCAACTCTGAATGTCGACGAGTTTGTACAATGTAATATACCCTTCATCTCCCAAAATATAAAAAAAAAAGTTGTATGTCCCCTGGGGAGGTAAAATACTCCCCAATTTTGTATGTATTTGTGTCTGTGTAAAATACCTACATTGATGTTTTCAGACCAAAGTTGATAGAGAAAAAAAAAGAACCGAAATTTTTTTTTTGGGGTGAAGGAGGATGGATGCGACTAGGATAATAATATTCATAATATTATTGTACATACATGGGAATATGTATGGGTGTGTGTGAGTGTATGTCTCTATATGTACCGAAAAGTATTCATTGTGGGATTCGTTTTATAAATATTATTGAGGTTAGTGTCATCCCACTAGTCCCATGCAATAATCCTCTCTCTCCCATATGAAAATATTTACAAAAGTACACATTTTTTTTTTATGTAATAAATATGTTTTTTTTTTCCTACATTTTATTTTTTTTTTTGATGCCACAAATATTAATTTAAAAAAAAAATGAATTTTAACAATATACGCATAGAGTGAAAAATATTGACATTATATTTATAAAATATATATGACAACCCTGCACTTTTTATGTCACATAATAATAATAATAATAATAATAAATAGAATCCTCATCACTCTCAAACCATTCACATTCTCACTTATACCAATAAATAAATAGAAGCCACCACCCTCTTTATGTTGATATGTACTCTTGTTTCCATTAAATTTATGCAAATAATTAAAATTTCATCTGACAAATTATTTATCTGGACGATTACTATATCCTCTCTCTCTATATATATATATATACACCGATAAACATTGTAGGTACCTACAGAGGAGTTGGGTTTGAAAAAAAAAAGAAGGGGAAATTCAGGAAAAATAGATGATCGATGACAAATATTTATCGCTAATTATAATTATTATATATATAAAAAAAAAATAATAATTTATAAATAATTAATGATGTTCAATCATTTTATTTCAATAAAATTTATTATTTTCTGTTCCTTTTGTGAATAAATTAATATTAGCGACAAATTAAATAAAAGTCGACCTCATTAGAAAGCTTCTTCTTTTTTATTTTTTTTTTATTTTTGAATAAATTTAAATTTAAAACTCGACTTTTATGAAGTGGGAATATTTTTTTGTTTTACTTAAAAAGAAAAAGAACAAAATCAGAAAATAAATAAAAATATTAAAAGTACGTGCAATAAAATTGGAAATGAAATTTTATCACATTTTCTATTTTCATAAAGAGAAAAATTTTCAGTTTAAATAAAAAAAATAAACAAAATTGCATTCTTGAAAATTTCTGTGAAACATAAAATAAAAAAAATATTGATCAAAATTGAAAAAAAAAAAACGTAAAAAAGAAAAAGAAGAAAATTAATAAAAAAAAAAACGTTATCAAAGAATGTAATTTATTTACAGAGCTTTTTATTTTATGCGGTAAACATTTTTTTTTTGTTTTTGCTTTGTTGGTAAAACCAAGGAAAATAACACAAGAACAAAAAAATGTAATACGAGAGAGATTAAAAAGCAGTAAATCACTCGATAACAAATTCTACCTGACGACAATATTATGTTGTATTTATAGGGGAACAAAATTGTAATTGCGTTGACCATTTTGACGTGTTTATTAGTCTTGATAGCGACATACACTATACACCCACTCATTTATACGGGGTTGTTGGTTCAAAACCCTTTTAAATCTGAATAGTTGATTCTTCGTGTCTAAAATCTTCAACGTTAATTATACATGCAAAATTCAGATTCGATTTAGATTCAAGAACCAACCAACTTCATAATAAGAAAAATTGAGCTTTTTATACCAAGAGCCTTGAATGATTTTTTCCTCTTAAAAAAATGTCACACATGTCTGATGTTGAATAATTTGATTATTTTATATTTTCAGAAATAACAAAAGAGTTAAAGTTAAAAGGAAGCCCACTGATTTCTTATTGAACAGCAAATACTGTATGAAACATATTTTGTTGATGAAATCCTCTAAAAATCAATCATAATAGGTTAAATTTCGATTCAAGAGAATATTTTTATCGTTATATCAAGGATTCTGATTCCCCACAAAATAATGTTCAACCTAACTGAATTTTCTTTGTAATTATTAAATGATTATATATGTACACTTTATGTTTACTCTTGTTACACATTATTGAAACAAAGCAAAATCAAGTAAAAAAAAAAAAATTGAAAGAACATAAAAAAAAATATATAAAAATAAAACTTTAATCTGTAAACTTTCCATTAGTAATTTATTTATAGACTTTCACACAGAAGACGAAGAAGAAGTCTTATTTTATATTTATCGAACAGCAGAATATTGTTTGTTACGTTTAATAGAAGTTAGTTATAAGTAGGTAGGTACTCTTTAGTTTAATGAAAAAACAAGAAGAACAAAAAAAAAATAAAAAAAATACAAGAAACAAAAGCAAAAAAGAACGAACATAAAAAATAAGAGCACCATGACTTTTGTGTTATAATAAATAGAGAAGAAGAAAAAGAAAAAAAAAACCGGCAGACAAATTTTGAAAAAAAAAAGAAAACAATTTCTGACAATTATTAATGATCAAATGACCCGTTGCAATATTCTTCTATCCTTTTGATCAATCCGGCAATCGGTTTTTTTTTCTATTTCTTTATCTTTTTCTTCTGCTATTCTTATTCTTCATCTTTGTGTTTTTTTTTTTTTTTGTTGTAATCATTATAATGTCTGCAACATTGATAACTAACTTTTCCCAATCTTATAAGATAATATTTTGTGACGGTGCTTTTATTACGTGTGTACGTTTAAAGCTTTCTTTAAATATGGAAGCAAACAGAAAAACAGAAGTTCTATTAAAAAATCTCTATCGAATAATGAACAAAAAAAAAATGTAAGAAAACAATCCCTTTTTTTTATTCCTTTCCTTCCCAAAAAAAAAACCCACGCTTTTGGAGTTTGATGAATTTGTTGTTCTGTAATCTGTATTATTATGACTACTTTTGTTCCTTGTTGTTGTTGTTGTTGTTGTTTGTTGCCGTTTGTTGTATCTGATTCAAAATAATTCCTTTCTTATAAAAAGTTAAACTTAAAAGGTAAGAATATGTAGTGTAAAGGTCCATTGTTCACGCCTCAATTTCTCTATTAAAAAATAAAAGAAAAAAAAAATCCATATGTTTATAAATGGAGATGGGCCTTTTATGTGCATGAATCAACAATTTAACCACTTTTTCTCCTTCTGTTGCGCGGGTTTCCATTTTTTTTCCTTCATCTTCTTCTTCTTCTTCTTCTTTATGTTTTCTTTTTTTTTCTGTTTTCTTTTTTTATTTTTAAAATTCTGTATTCTTTTGTTTTGTTTTTGTTTTTGTTTCTTTATTTTATTTGTTGTTATATAAAAAATAATTCCGCAAGATGACTCTGCAGAATATTTTTTTTATCGTTCTTTAACATGCACACACATTCACTGACACACGGTGCTCAAACACACAAATATATTCACACACACACACACACACACACACATATTATCCATTATTGTATATTTTGAGAAGAAAAAAAAATAACAACAACAAAAGAAAATTATAACAAAACAACCTGTTTCATTTTCTCTCCCAATTCTCTTTCCTTCCCCTATAAATTACATGCTCCACCTTATTCCTTCTACAGAAGACGTGATAGAATTGAATTATGTGTATAAAACAGAAACAAAAACAACAATCAAAAAAAAAAAACAAAAATAGAAGAAGAAGAAGAAGAAATCAATCTTGACCCAAGAATGACTCTACAAACTAAATAAAAATCCATCATCACCTTGACGCCATTTAGATTCTTCTTTATTCATTTTTTTTTTTCATCCCATCTTCTTATGGACTTTTTTTTCTCTCTTCCATCTTTCTCAAATAATTTTTTTTTTCTTCTTGAATTTCTGTCACTATCTGATGTTCTATATTCCCCAAAAGTCTATGTCATTCGTTATACATATATATTTCTGATTTTTCTTTTTTGCAAACAAAAAAAAAAAACAAAACAAAAAACAAACCACAAAAATGTGTACGAAAAAACCGACAGAAGAAAAATAATAAAAAAAAAAGTAGAAGAGAAAAAGCAAAAGCAAATGCAAAAAAAAAATGGTTGCAGGAAAAACAATTCAGAGGCTGTCATGTCAGGTTTGGGCTGCCAACAACAGAAAAAAAAACACATACAAAACGACTTTAGGTTTTTATCATCCCTTGTTTCGTGTCAGAAAGAAAAAAAAAAACTAGAACTTTTTCTTTTGTGGTTTTTCCATTACAATATTTTTTTTCTATTTTTTCTTGTGTTTTTTTTTTGTGCTTTTCTTCTTCTCATAGTTTCTTCTTTCTACCCCTCTAACTTCACAACAAACTTCTTCTCTTTTAGAGCAGTTATTTTCCGCACTATAAAAGTTCACAATAAAAAGTTCAACAGTGAAATCTTAACAAACATAAAATGTATACGTTACGTTACGTGGCCTTACGTAATGTTACCTGTATGTAAATAAAACGTTTATAAATTGTCGCATTGGATAACCGCGTCTAGTGGAATTTTAATTACAAAACAAAAACAAAAACAAGAAAGAAGAAAAAAACCATTGATCCTCCTGCCACGTTTATATAAACACATCGATCGACATTTACCATTATTATACAGAGTCTTATATGGTCTTCAAACAACTTCCAATTTAGAAAATGAAAAAAAAAAAAAAAAAACGAAGTAAAATACAACAACTCAAGTAGCGACTTTGATTCGACTGATAAGACGTCAGACGATTGAGCATTTTTACAACACTAACGTAATACACACACACACACATATGTAATGTTCACATATGCGTTTATTATTATGTTCTTAAAAACAAGTGAACGCGATTACACATTACGTTCGATTGGATTCTTGTTAAATTTTATGTTGTTCTTGTTTTTTTTTTCCATTCTAATTTCTTATTTTATTCTGATTTTCTTTTTCATAAATTTTTTGCTTGTTTTATTTCTTACTTTATGTTTTTTTTTTCTTCTTTTTAAATTTATTGTTTTCAATCGTTACTTTTTACTTTTTCCTCATTCATATTTAAATGTGTAAAAGGAACAAACTAACAATATAAGAACTGTTGGAGGCGTGTAATATAATAAATAATCGAAGATAAAAAAAAAACATAAACCAAACTAAAATAAAAGAAGCAAAATTTATAGAGAGAAATATTTTATGAAATCTTAGAAGTTGTATATAGTCAAAATCTTTACCTTTTTTTTTTTTTTGAAAATAATTAACTATGATGTTCGTTCATTCACAAACATTTTCTTCAATTTTTCACCATTTTTACATATTTTAATGTTTTCTCAATTCATTTTCCCTTTAAAACTTAATTTATTCAAAATTTTTGTTTAACGTGTTTGCTTTGACAGTTATAATTATTAGTTAGATTTTTTTTTACCAGATGTCACTATCAATTTACATAAAATTTATGAAACAAATGAAACTCAAAATTCAAATTCAAATTTGAATTGGAATTCGTTAAAAAAAGAAAAATTATTATAAAAACAAAAGAAATTTTAACGTGCAGAAATGGTATTTGTCTTCCTTTAGTGAATTTTTATTTTGCTGTTTTTATATTTTGTTGTTTTTTCAGTTCGATTGAAATACAGCAAAAAAAAATTTAATAAAAAAAGAAGAAAATAACAAACAACAGCAACAACAACTACAAATAAAAAGTATGTAAGCGAGGTTAGAATTGAATTAAATTTATGTTTTATAAACCAAGAGAGAAAAAAAAATCAAGTGAAAAAGAAGAAGAAGAAGAAGAATAAGAAAATAAAGAAGAATAATAATAAAAAAGATGAAAAGATGAAGAAGCAGAAAAATATACAACAAAAAGAAGGCGGTACCCCACATCTTTTTTTTTTCTACCGGCGGAACAGTAAAAAGGGAAAAATCTTCAAAGTAATCGTCTCAAGATGGCTGTCACGAAATAAATAAGATAAAAAAAAAGAAGAAGAAGAAAATATAAGAGGAAAAAATGAAGAAAAAATATATTTATAATCCAAAAGATGCATCTTATAGATTATATAAAAACAAGAATAGAAAATGAGATGGTGTTTCCGTCTGGCCACCCTATAATCATCCCATCCTATATTCATACTTTATACACATTTCTATGTATATAGAAACATCACATCGGTTGGTAGAGAGGTATTTCGTTTTATGCAAATTTAAAATATTGTGTAGAGAAAAAAAAAATCAACCCCCATCACCCCCCACTACACATCAAATTCAGGTAATAAAAATGAAAATAATTTGCATTTCCCTCTTGACTGAGATGTTCGAATATTTTCCTTTTTTCTTCTTTCTCTTCACATCTTTTCATTTTCTTTTTCCTTTTAATCAACCACCCCAATTTTCTACCATATCATAATATTTAACCACTCTGCTGTACCGCCACCCCACAAATACACAGAGTAATAACAACAACAACAACAACAAAAGAGAAAAGAAAAAATCCCAAACCCCACAAATTAATTCTCCATCCTCATCAAAACAAGAAAAAAAAAAGAGAGAAATTGGTTCGTTCTGCTGAAATGCCGACATTTTGTTTTTTTTTTTTTTCCCTTCTTCTTCGTCTTCTTTTTTTTCTTTTTTTCCCGTTTTCTTTTATATTTTTCTTTATTTTTTCCTTTTTCTGTTTTTCTTCTTTTTAGATGAGAAAATTTTCTTTTCAGATGGGAAAATCTGCTCTCGACAGCCCCACCTATTTTTTTTTTATTATTATTAATGTGACGTCATGACGTTGAAAAAGAATGGAGTAAAAAAAGAAGAAGAAGAAGTAGAAGAAGGAAAAAAAATAAGAAGAAAAATAATCAATTGTGAGTGAATTTTTTATCAAAAAAAAAAAACAAAAAAAAGAAGTAAAGTTGTTCTTTTATGGAAACGGGAGCAAAATAACACTTAAAAAAAGGAGGCATAAAAAAGGGACAGAATAAAGAGCAGAAAGAAGAATGAAAAAAAAACGAAGTATATTCGATTAAAAAATTCTTTTTAGGCCGGAAGGCTTATACAATATCCTAGAATCAATCCTAAATTTGGATCATATTAAATGGCTCCAAACGACTCCAAATTTTTTTTTCTTTTTTTACTTGGTTTTACTTTTTCATTTTTGTCTAGACAGGCTCTTGTTAAATGTATATATATTTTTTTTCTTTTTCTTCTTCATTTTTAGACCCAAAACTGTCAACCAATTCAATCAATAAATCACCAGAAAAATCGTCGTTTTTATAGCCGCGGATATTACAGATAATTACATAACAAACATATCCATAATAAAAACCTCTACGTTATACATGAACAGAATGGGATCAAAGAAGGGTGATGAAAACACGCACACATACACACATACACACATTCACTACCACAACAACATAAAGTCATCCTTTCGATGTTCGCACAAAAATTAAATTTCAAATGAAATTATAATGCAATTCAAAAAATTCTAATCCAATTTCGTGAACGATACGAAAAAAAAAGAAGAATAATGAAATGAATTTGACTTTGTTCCATAATAAATTTACAGAACAGAATTGAAACAGTAAAAAATTTATATAGAAAATTTGAACAAATTTTCAACGCATTTTATAAACAATTGAATTCTATATTCTTATACTCCACGTCTGAAATTCATATATAAATATTTAATTTTGCCCATCAAAGTCCACATTCAACCTAAGAAAAAAAAAAAAACTATTTATATACAAGAAAAGAGGACGACAAGTTATGACGGAATGATTTACGAGATATTCATTATAAGAACATAATTTTAAATATTAAGAATTATTTTGTTACGTTTGGCCTGTTATTATCAATTTTCGTCGTATAATTTCTGAACAATTTGCATATAAATTTTTTCTTTTCTTTTACTTTAAATGGAAAATGTAAAGAAAAAATATAAAACCGAAAATTTTAAACGAATCTATTTTGAAATGAAATTTAAACCAAATATTTTCCCTCCCCATATTCATAAAAATGAACCGAAAAGTACTTTTTGTTAAAGGATTTTTCCTTTGATCGTGAGAAAATTTAATAATCAGACATTTATATTTCAATTATTCAATGTACTGAACACTTCTTCCTAAGGCGGGGGCTTTTTTTTTTTGCATCTTTCTTGTTTATTGTGATGTGAAGACAGACTTTTAGGTTAAATTTAAAATGCTACTCAATTGAACGAAATTTGTATATTTTTAGAATGCATACATCTGGTTCTAAAAAATACAGATGTGGCTTACAGATGAATTTATAACAAAAAAAATTGTATATCCTGCAACTGACTTTTGTTTTATTAGAAAATATCAGACAGTAAAGATTTGCAACTACGAATCGGTATGATTATTGATGATTTCTTATTTGTATTCCATCGGAATTAATTCACGGCTTTGTGATTTCAGTTTCTTTGTTTTAATTGATTTTTATGTAAACAAATTTATTTGTTCTTTGCCATAATGTCACCAACGCTTTTTAGACTCGTTCATTACAAACCCCACCACACCACATCAAATAAATTGGTATTTTATAAAAATGTATACCATTCTCTCCTTCATCAATAACTGATTGTAAAATTTTCTAATTAGATTCAGTTCAGTAATAAAAAGTAAAAAAAAAAAACAAAACTTTTACAACATCAGTGGAACGAGAGTCCAAGACCCATTAAGCCAAGATAATGATTGCCTTCTATATTATTTGCTACAAAAATTGTTTCATTTCAATTATACAGTTTCAAGTTTCGAGTAATATAAATGATAAGTTACGTTTTCATTCCTTCTTGATTTCATCCAACCAATCCATTAAAAGAAAAAAAAAATTGTATATCAAGTCATCAAAACACAATTTGTTGTATTAAACTTTACACAGATTATATAATTAAATGGGATGTTTTGTTGTTCTTATTATTATTTTTTATGTTTTCATTCTTTTGTGTTCTTTCATTTCTTGTGGATTATTATTATACGCGTTAAAAAAAAAACAACTTGGTGAGCTGACGATTGTGCCCGTTGGGGGTAAGTCTCCAATATCCAGCGTGAATGAAAATGAATTTTAAAGAAAAATTTGTGTTTGAAAAAAAATTTCAGTAAATTTATTCTTAAAAGTTTAAAAGTAGAATAAATATTCCAATATTTGAATTTCTGTTTTTCAAAACATAAAAAAGTCTGTCTCTCTCACTCTTTCTCTCTTTCTTTTCAAAGTTAAAACAAAAAAAAAAAGAATAAATAAATAAGAAGTTTAACCAAAAGATCAAATTCTCACATAATAAATGTGTGTGGACCGCGTGTAATGATTAATTGTGATTGATTGAACGAACTCTTTTCTGAAGATAAATAATAGTGACCTGTCATTTGTTCGAAACAAACAAATTTATTTTTAACCTTAATTCATAATAAGACCTTTCACTCCTCTTCTTACACACCCCCGTACCCTTTTTTTTTTTTTCTTCTTATTTAGAGAAAACTCATCAAGTTTAGTTGTTGTTGTTGTTGTTTTTTTTCCAACACACCAAAATTATAGTTTGTTTTTTTTCTTCCTCTTTGCGTTAATCATTAAAATACTTTTTTTTTTGCGCTTAAGAATTCATAGAAAACAAAAACTTAAATAAAATAATTTACGAGGCTCGTGCTTTTATTTGTTCTTTGTAACAAATATTATGAAAAAAAAATGTGACGTCACATTAAAATACAAAACACAAAAATCTGTAGGAAATTAAAGTTTTCTCTATTTTTCTATTTTTCTCTATTCTTTTTTTTTTTTGTTCTTGATAGAAAATATTTTAAAGTTTGTTTGATTTTAATTTATTTAAATAAAGCAAAAGTTTTTGAAAGTTTAAAAAGTTTATTTACTTTTGTTCATAAAAGTTTCCTAAAGTTTTGTTCTATATATTTATAGTTAGAGGCTTCCAGGCATCAAGTTCTTAACACATTGGTTTAATTTTTAACGCAAGTACCAACCAAAGATTGAAAATCATTTATTTCCTTAAAATTTCTAGGAATTAATCGTCCATAATCAATAATTAATAATTGAAAATTGATGTGAGAATTATATTGGATAATTTTACGTTAAAAGTTAACAAATGTGGGACTAGTTGACTTTATTTAGAAAAATTTTCCTTATTTAAGAAGGACAATTAAATCGATGATTTAATTAGCTCGTTTCAATCACATAAATTCTCTTAAAATGATTTCTATGAATTTAATATTTTTTGATTGAACAAATTCTGGAATTGTCTTTGAATTAAAATAGATTCAACCATTTATAAATTCAAATGTTGATTATTAATTTTTATCATACTAAAATTATTTCAGCGTAATCTAATTAATAAAGTGATTTCATAATTGGTCTCTTCCTAATTTGTATATAAAAAAAACAATTCATTCTTACCAACAAGAGCTAAGATCAAATCAGTCGTGTTATAATTATGCTATAAAATTATAGTAAAATATCCTATAATTAAATTTATTCTTGTATTTATTATAATTAGCAAATAAAATTATAAAAAGTTACACTTTAACGCTACTGCTGGCACTTACTGCTACAAAATTAAAAAGTATAAAATAAATTAACTAAACGGATACATTTAATATTGAATTTAATTGATTGGAATTTAAAGTTATTCATTAGTAAAGTCATAAAATAATTATAAATTAATTTTCTTATAATAACAGTTCATTATTATTTGTGTCTTGTTTCTTTTACCATTCATTATATTTGTTTTTTCTTTTCCCTTCTAACAAGTGCATATTGCGGTAACATTTTTACGTTTAGCTTTTCTTTTTTTCTCACCCGTACTGAAGTTTGATCATTTTTTTTTTTCTTTTGATTTTCATTAATTAAACTTTACAAAAGTTTCTTATTCGTCGAAAATTTTAATAAATATAACTTTTGTAATTTAAAATCGGTTTTTTTTTTTCTTTTGACGATATTCTATGAATTGTGTCCCGATTATATTATTGTCCAAAATAATTGAGATTTTATTTGTTGAATTGTGAAATTTTGTTCTTTACATTTTTTTTTTTTGCAAAAGTCAAACATAGAAATTATTTGAAGGATAAGCTTTAAAGTTTTAAAGTTTACAGAAAAATAACAAACGGCCGTAGTAGAAATCGTAGGATTAACAAAAAATAAAATATGTTTGTACCACGAAACAATAATAATAAAATGAAAAGAAAAACAACAAAATATCTTGCAACACGCCTAAAATCACTGAACTCAATTGTTTTGTTTGATTCAAATAAAAATAAATATTTAAAACTCATCATTAATGCATGAATATATTTATTTATTTTTACTGATTTCATTTCAAGTACCAGACAACAGACGAAAAAATGAAAGATGGATGAGAAACATCATCTTATTTGAGTTTATAAAACGTCAATGATTTTTTTCTATAATTAATCATTATTTTCATGTTTGGTTTTCTTCTTTTTTTTCTTCAACACTGGTCTACCAGAATTCAGTACCTTTAAAAGTTTTAAGAAAAAATTCAAAATAAAAGCAAAACAAAAGAGGTAAAATGTTAAGAGAAAAAAATAAAAACAGTAAAAATTGTATATTGCTGTTCTATCCGGATCATTTCTTATTCAAACTCACCTTTTGATCTGTAACTTCCAAATAATAATAATAAAAAAAAAGGAAATCATAAAAACCCAAAAGTGTACGTGAACTGATGAACAAACAGAAAAGAAATTTAATTTAATTTTAATTTAAGTAAAAAAAAAAAAAGAAAGAATCCTTACGATTATGGAATATTGATTCTGCAACAGGAATGAATTTTTTCCTAATGGTCGGCGTCTATTAAATTTCAAATAAAGGAATTTTATATTGGACTCCAGACTTTAAGATTTCGAATATCATTTTTTACCAGTGTCATATTTTTAGGGATCAATATAGTGGAGCAACCCCATTATACTCTATTGTAAGTTATTAACTCTCTCTCTCTCCCTCTGTCACTACTCGTGCATAAATTTACAAAAGTTACATAAATTTATCCCTTTTGTTTTTTATTCAACATTTATTTTTTGTTGCTGATGAAATTATCATAACCAGCTAAATTCCATATGTTGTAAATTATAATTATCTAGAGAACAAAAAAAAAAAAACAAGGAAAGAGAAAGAAAATAGATCAACCCCTTAATTAGCATTTTATCCAATTTATCATAAACTGACTACGCGCGTTTCATCACTTAACAGAATTGAGTGATGGCGGGCGGTTCAAGTAATATGAAACAAAATTATTACTATTGTGTATTATGGGGTTAAACATTACGAAGGTGGAGTAGGGGAGAATTACATAATGCATTCTGTCAAATAAAAACAACAACAATAGAAGAAATATTTATAAAACAAGTATAAAACCAGTGTCGATCACGTGACCCTTATTATTTAAGATTCAAACCGTATCGAATTAACCTAATAATAGAAATGATCGGCAAACGTCGTTCAATTTCCATTTTGATGGTTTAATTAATCCCAATTCCATGTTGAATATTCTAATAAAAATAAGAAAAAGAAGAAGAATATGAAGTAAGATGTAGAAGGACTATGCAAGAAAAATAGTTTATTCGACAAAAAATTTTGATACGCTTGAAATTTTATAATTTTCAATATTCCTTAAAGTTTTCTAAGTTTTTGTTCCACTAAATAATAATTAAAAATTCATCACAGAAAATTTTGTACGGTTATTATGTGTCTCCTTTTTCATCTGGTCTCCTTTTTCATTGCCCATTTATAATTGAAATTAATTTTTTTGTTACTGGAACATTATTTATTGGAAACTTACATAAGACTTCTTCAATCGTGTGTAACCTTTAACCTTTAACAATATACGGTTTTTATACGGTGGCAATTTTGTTCCATTTTATTTATTTTTTTTTTTTTTCATAAAATTTTTTGTTATACAAGACAAAAATTTTAGTGGCGTGAAATTATTGAAAATTATGTGAAGAAAAATGTATGGAAAGACTTTTTTATGTGAAGGAAAGACAAAAATGTGTTTCACACAAAAAAAATAAATTCTACGACGCAGACATTTTTGTATTTTATTTTTTTTTTTGGAATCATAAAATACAGAATTCTATGTGGTTTTTTACTCTGTCTCTCTGTCTCTCTCTCTCCTTCTCGTTCTTTCTTTTGACAGAGATGGTTTTTTTTTTGTTTTTAGTAAACTATAATTAATATGACATCCTGAGATAAATATCAAAATATTAAGAATGATTTAGTTATAGATGATTCAATGTTGTATTTTTAAAAAGTTCTTTAAACTCTTCATAATATTCATTTTCTTGCTGTTGTTGTTGTTGTTTTCGTGAATTGATTATACATTTTTATTTTTACTTTACTTGTTTTGTTGTTGTATTTAAATTTTGTTTTATTTTTAATAAAAAATGAATAATAATACCTTACCAATGTAATATAATCGTTCATATTCTTTTCTCTATGAAGTGAGAAAATTAAAAAAAAAATTCTTGGTCTGACAATTTCTTGTTAATTGAAGTATGCGAAACAATTAAATGTTCGTCAACAAAAAGGTGAAAATATTAAAAACAGAATAAATGATTTCAAATATGTTTTACAAAAATAAATTTCAATCAATGATGACCCAAATACGATGATGAATAATGATGATAATGATTATTATAATAAACCAAAATGACAAATTATACCAGACCTTAATTGGCAAGGTCTCCATGTTCATTAAAATAATTATTCTAATTTGAAAGAAAACAATTTAAAATTGTTTTTTTTTTTTTGTTTCTTCATTTATTCCTCCCCGTTTATCTATTTATCTTCACATTATTAAATTACATTAAAATTCATAGACTGATGATACTGATGAGATATACACGAATGAATAATTTTATTCGAAAATATATTCTAATAATAATTGTCACAATAATCTGAAGTTATATTATATACTACGCACTCCTGACGCGGCGCCTTTACATAAAAAAAAAATATCAGGTCAAGAACCCGCAATCTATGGGGAAAAGAAAATATATAAAAGATTAGGTTTCATATTTTCATATTTCTTTTATTTTTTTATTTTTTTTCTGAAGAATAACCAAAATAAAAATAATTGTCACAGACACAGTGGCACCTTCTTTACGTATCCCTTATTCTTAGTATTCCTTCTGTGTATCTTTAATTTTTTTTCTTTTTTTTTTTTTTGTTTTTACTGATTTTGAAATTGATCCTTGCTGATGTCACACTCTTTCCTTTCAAGCGCGCGCACCCTTTCCAAAACAATTTTTGTATATCTTTTTTCTTGGTTGGTTTTGGTTGGGGTCTTTAACGCATGAATTACAAAAAAAAAAAAATATGTATAAAAAACTGAATCATGAAACGTGAAGAATCTTCTCCCTTTTCTTTTTTTTTTCCTGTGTATATTAAGTCTATGTGTGTGTATGTGTATTATGAATCCTTAAATTCCAGAAAAAATTTTCGCCTGTTGCAAAAGTCATTTCGTGCTCCAGTGAACATCGTTCATTCATTATTCTCGGGAGGGATATCATGTTAGGTTTATCTTTGTTTGTATTTATGTGTGTATGTTTTTATGTGCGTTTGTACACCGCCAATAACACTAACAAATTCATTATAATATTTTATTCCTTGAGGTTTACCCATCTTTTGTACTCCTTCCAGATGTCACTTTCGAATAAAGAAAAGCCGAGGTCGTATGTGAAAAGGGCATCCTTTAAAAAGAAGAAAACAAAAGAAAACGAAAATCCATTTTTTTTATGTACACAAAACGAAGAAAATTATATCCAATTTTTCTTTCTTTGCCAAAATAGAAAAAAAAATATAAGAAACTTCAAATTGATAAATCACAAGCAATCGCAAAACAATTGATCTTCTATCGAGAAAGGAATCAATCAAAAGTTCAACATTTTCCTTTTTTTTTTTCATTTTCCTTGTCACCGTTGACACAAATCCTCCTCTTCAGTTGAACCTTCAAACATCTACCCGCACCCACACTCTACACCCATGAACAATCATGTATTTTTTTTTTTTGTTGTTTTTTTGTCTTCTTTCTTTATTTTTATAAAAAACGAAAGAAGCATAGTAACATCCCTTCTTATAATATTTCACAAAGACACCTGAGCTCGATACTTCTGCCTACACAATTCAGCCCACAAGGATAAATAATTTATCCGCACATTTTTTTTTTACTCTGGCTCTCTCTCTCTCTCTTCTCTTCTTTCATTTTTATCTTTACGTTGCGTTTTAATGTAAGAACGAAAGAAAAAAAAATGTTGGCGTATATAAGGATATAAAGATACATAAATGTCCTTCTATCTTTTTTTTTTGTTGAGTTTCCATCCCCCCCATTACATAGGAAAAAGAAAAAGGAAAGAAAAAAAATACACCCTTATTTTATTTATATACGAATCCAACAAGATTTTCGTTTGATGAATTCAAATCCTGGTAGCTTAAGGTTAGAGATTTCCGATTCCCGTCTGGAATTCTTTATTGTTTCATATATTCAAAAGGGAATGAGAATTGCAAAGAGAGAAAGAGAGACATTTTATCTTATGGAATAAAATTTAAAAGATCTAAATTCGATGTTTAGGTTTTTCGGTTTAATTTTATTAAATTTGAAATTTTTTATTTTAATAAGAAAAAGAAAGCAAATATATTTACACAGATGATTTCATTTCTATATAATGAATGATGATCGATGCTACTTTTATTCTTGATATATTTATTCTAAGAATAAAAACGCATTAAAACAACAACAACAACAGTAATAGCAGAAGAAAAGAAAAAAAAATCACTTATCATCTCAATTTGAAAAATAATGTTAAAAGAAGAAAACAAAAAAAAATCTTGTAATTCGTCAAAGTCAGCCTACGGTTTTTTTTTTTCTGTTGTTTATTTTTTTTTTTTATATTTTGAGAACTTCTCTCAAAACTCACCTCTCATTAATCAGTTGATCACAATATACAACAACAAGAATAAAAAAGTAACAAACAAAACAAACGTTAAACAAAACAAACGAAATATTATGTTTAGAAGATTGACAATCACAATATTTTATATTCGATATGTATAAAAAAAAACAGACTGATCCCTGTCTGAGACTCTGCAGTTATAAGTTTGAGGCTATGAAGTATAATAACGAAAGAACCACCCACACACGTATAAATAAGTGATGATTCAATTGTCATTTGTATATATGACGTGTGTAAAGAGTTCTATTTTTGAACTTTGAAGAAAGGCATACAGAGGAAGTAATCTATTGTTAGTAAGATGCCATTGTCCTATCCGGTTGTTTTATATATCTAAGAAAAATGGGCAACTGTCTACCTCACATGTTGAAAGATTGCGAAAGAGTAAATCCAGTTACTAAAGTAAGTAATAGATCCAATAAGTAAAGTAATGCTGACAATATAAGTTTTTCGTTAATTGTCCAGGTTCGTCGCCTAATTAAATACATTAAGTGCCAATGAAACCCAATATTGTCAAAAAAACACAAAAGAACGTTCAAATGCCCATAATTATAATTTGTAAATAGAAACTATGGAAAATAGGAAGTCATAATGAACAAAATGTAAATTATTTTATTAACTTACATAGAAGAACGGGAGATCAATAATCAATCATAATGCTATAAAACAGTTTTACTCTTATTCTTATTCTTATTCTTATTCAATGATATTCTATTAAAGATGAATAAATTAAAGAAGTAGAGGTACACCCTTTTGTAACTCTCACTATTGATGATTTATATAAATATAGAAATGATTTTAAATAACAAATAGAAAAGAACAAAAAAAAAACAATTCAGATCATTGATCAGTCAGATCAAAGTCAGCTACTGGGAATATATGATGAGTTTAAAAGTGACAAATTGACTATTGTGTGTTGTTTTTTTTGGGTTAGCACTTAAAACGTGGGCACCCAAAGGTGATAATAACAATAAGCTACTGAATTATTTCTTCATTTATATTCTGATTTTTTATTTAAAATATTTTTTCAATTCTCTTTCCAAATTTAGTTTATTCATAAAATAAATGCAACTGAATTTAATAATTTTGTTAAAAGATTAAAATCATCAGATTGCTATGCTTCATTTTTTTTTGTTAATCCATTCGGTTTGTTTTTTTTTTTTTTACAATCAAACGATCATAAAATTATACAATGTCATAATCCCCAACCTCAAAATAATATAATAATCTTTCGTCTGTTTGTTTGTCGTATGTCTTTTATATAAAAATCAAAACAAATAAATTTGATATTTCTGTCTACACAATAAAATGTTAAAAGAAAATTATTATTTTGTATTCTATTGTTTATGAGTGTTAGAAAGAATTTTATATGTGTAACCGGTAACAACCAAAAATCAAATAAATATGTTTATAAAGATGAAGATGATGAAAAAAGAAAACATATGAAAATTGACGTTAAACGCACAACATTTAAACTGTATAATTAACTAAAAGACATTACCGGTCATCAAAATCGATTTTGATGAAGGTAAATTGGTTTGTTAATTCGAGAGGGTCTATATGAATTTATATTTATAAAAAAATAAAAGAACAAAACATTTCGATAATTTATCACGGAAAATATTTGATTTTATACGAATTTATTTTGTTTCTTTATTATTTATTTTTGTTGTTAATGATTAGTATACGTCATTGTGGCTTTTATCAAATAATTTGTATTTATTTGCCGTACAATTTCACAATCGAACATCAATTAATTTCATTTGAATATATTAACACAAGAAAACAACGATATTTTGTAGTATTTTCCAAAAGCTTTCCACAAACCAAAAAAAAATAAAAATTCCATTTAAAGAAGAACAACCAATTATTGTAAATTGCTGAATCAACAAACATTTTATTTATCAGAAAAAAAAACAAAATATTTTCAAACACACAAAATCGAATCCCTTTAAAGATCTTTGTGATTTCCTATCAATTTTCTATGTTTTTTTTTTTTGGTTTCCCCAAAACTTTTCTGTTGTATTTATTTTGATTTTTTTTTTTCTTTTTCTTCTTTCCCCTTTACATAAAAATATATTTTCACATGCCGAAAAGAAAATTCCGGTTCAAAGCTAAACAAAATAAATATATTTTTGTGTCAATTCTGTAATATAAATGTATATAGCAAATATATAGTTTCATTTGATAACTTTCGATGATAAGTTTTTGTGACTTGACTAAGAATTATCAGATTAACTAAACTATTATATATATTTGTGTGCCAGAGTTGGATACGTTCATCTTTGTATTGTGATGTTTTAACGATTCTTTAGTCAAGGGTCAACACACGTCTGACTTCGACAGTTCATCGTTTATATTTTTTTTCGTTTAATTATTAAAAGTTTATTATTTGATCCAATTACATCAATAAAATCCCATGATTCTTACTAAAACTTTAAATTCAATTGATCCTTACACAACTCATATATGACAAAGTTAATAGTATAGGGTGGATTTTTTGTCTCTATTTCGCTTCTGCCTATATTTGTATGTATATATTTATATGTATAGGTGTAGAATGTATAGCTGAGAAACCCCAAACACTTCTATTTATAAATATGTAATCTATTCCTATATACCTATGAATTTGTATATCTTTTACTTTAGTTTCTATATATTTTAATCTGATTTGATTATTATTTAGAGTATGTTTGGAATATAATTTACAAAATCTATGTACAAATGTTAACGTGAAAGCAATTAGAATTTTGAGAGAAAAAAAAAATAATTAGAAATAGAAAAGTCACATTTTAAAGTTTATTCGTTTATATTGGAAACGTTTGTATGAAATAATATGAAGAAGGAAATATTCGGAATAAGAATTTTTTTTTTCTAAATATATGAAAATTTAATAATTTGTGGAAAAAATTGTGAGTTAGAATTTTGTAGCAAAAATATATTTGATTTTTTGATTAGATTTTATTTTGATTTTTGGATGTCATTAGTGTTAGTCCTTTGAAACGTTTAATTCCTGATTTTTAGTCATTCATGATTTAGTCGATTCATTCATTCATTTTTGTATTCTTTTTTTTTTGTATAGCCAAAACATTCCAACATCCTCTCGTATTGTTAGAATCAAACATAAAATCTATATAGACCCTCTTGCGTCTATTAAATAAAAACGTTAATAATTTTTTGGATAAACATAAGACAAGCGAAAGAAAAATCTAAAAACAAAAATAAAACGTAATTGCAACTATAAATTGGCTGAATTTTTATACGTTTATAGAAGGCGTGTCTGATGAGCAAAGAAGCGCACAATTTCAATTTTAGAAGGTGCATCCGGTGAAATATGAATTCATACAATATTTTTTATTATTTAAAAGAGGAAAACCCTTAAAAAAATTTTTTATTACATTTAAACATTTCTGATGTGTAGTGTGTCTTCCGGTACGCATAAGAAACATTTTTATTCGAATTACAGACATCAGATGGTTTATGATAATAAACGATTCTGCTATTTTTATTTTATCTTTTCCTTTTTCCACCGAAACAGACAATCCCATAAAATATAAAACTTTTCGATCATTTATTATTAATCGATAATCGATTATCAGAAACGTATATGACAAGGACGTGACATTGAAACAAACAGAATAAAAAAGTCTCCATTTTGAATTGTCACATTTTTTTTTTCACTTCAGACACATCATATGCGATGTGTACCTACAACAACAACACCACCAATATGAAGATAAAAAAGATAAATGACTGTCGGCAAGGTCGTTCTGTTTATTCCTTGTTTATTTTTACTTTTGGTACTTTTCGCACATTTTAAACATAAATTATGAACTCCCAATTTTTTGTTTGTTTTTTTTTTTTTTTAAACCAAACAAAAAACTGATAAATATTTCCGAATAAGAATTTTTATAAAAAAAAAAAATGTTTAAAAAAATATGTCCAAGAAAAGAAGAAACCATTTTTTTTTTGGAGGTGCGCGCAACACATTTTTTTTTTTTTACGGAACAACTTTTAATGAACCAATCTTATAATTGGTCATTATAACTTTGTTATCCGAAATTAATTTACATAAAACAATTTTTCATTTCTTATTAAATTTTCCTTATAAAAATTTAACAAAAAAGAAAAAAAAAAAACAAAACAGAGAAAATATAACACCAAAGCCAACTGGACGCGTATTTAATCATTAGATGAATTTCAATACAATTTGTTTAAAAAATTCTACAATACAAAAAATTATAAATTAATCAGCGTCTTGTTTTTTGTGTGTTTGTTTGTTTGTTTGTTTGTTTGTTTGTTTGTTTGTTTGTTTGTTTTTGTTTTATAACTTTTGTTTGCACGCAACCATAAAAAGGTATCCCAAAAAAATCTTTCTTTTTTCTTTTTTTTTTACACTTACCATATGACACTCCTTTTCATTTATAGAATAAAAATTGATTCAATATAATTATTATCGCTCAATTCACTAATTATAAACATTTTAATAATAATTACAGTTCATAAACACAAGCCAACAACTAACTCTCTCTCTCTCTCTCTCTCTCTTTCTTAAAATATTTTTCTTCTTCGTTTTTTTCGTGTCGTTGTTTTTTTGGTTGTTGTTGTGGTTGTGCTTTTTTTTTTTGTTGTTTCTTATTTTAAAGCCTAAAATTATAGAAGTTACGGGTTCCTCTATACTATAATTATTAGAGATGAAATAAAACAAACATAAAATGGTCAGTTTTTTTTTTTAATGTTTCGGTCTTTTTTTTTTTGTTACTTTTGTGTTCTGTGTGGAACCATAATTTTGTACGATCATTACAAGAAAATTTAATTGAATTGTTTCCAGCAGACTAAAGAAATTCTTCACGAATTTTTGAAATTATTCGAATAAAAACCTAAATGATTGCCCTCCCTAAATATTTACCGCCGTCGTTGCCTCGTTTTAGATTTTTTTTTGTTGAAGTTTCACACTTTTGTTTGTCTCCATCTCAATATGAGAAATAACTAGCTATAACTTTGAGTTTCTTGCACACGGAATCAGAATCAATGGCCCAGTAAATGTTCCTTCTTTATTAACTCTCCGTAAAGTTGGTTCAATTTAAAATTTGTAGCCCACATTCAATGAATTAAGATCTGACCTTTCTTCCCGGCTATTTTCACAAAGATTCACCTTTTCATATTCTCATTTTTATAAACAAATTTTCCTTTATAATATCCATTCATTCATCCATTAAATTCCCATTCTCCTGTAGATGAAATTTTCATACAGAAAAAAATAAAAATAAAAGGAAGACAATTTGGTGAAGGGTAGGAGAAGCCACAACAAGAGGACAAAAAAAAGGGGAAAAAATATTTTCAAATAAAATATATTGGACAGAAAAGTCTGGTTCATAAAGATAAGAAGAAAAAAAAAATAATAATCTGGTGGGCACCCAAAATCAAATGAAAAGGAAAAAGAAGATAAAAATTATATACCAAAACGAAGAAACAGAACAGAGAGGGATGGTTATTGTTTGTACAAAAAAAAAAATTATATTATGGAAGAGCAAAGGGATTCTTCTTCCATAGTTTCTTAGTAGGAAGAAGAAGAAAACTATAATATTCCGCACACAATCACATATACAGACACACAGTCACATATGTAAACACAAGAGAAAAGACAAAAATTTAAAAAGTAAAAGATTATTGGGGGTTAGAATTGTTAAGGCAAAGGGTAGGTCGACTTTAACTGATAAGGTAAACTGAAAAGGTCGACTAAAAGGCAAAACAAAAAATCAAGATAATAAAGGAAGAAGAGGGTGAGAAAAGACGCCAAGGTTAAAGAGATATATTTTCTGATTTCAAGTTTTTCAAAAACTGTTTTAAAAGAGGTTTTCTCTTCTTCTTCTTCTTCTTCTTTTTCTTCTTTTTCTTCCTTTCACAACTTTTTCATCTTCTTCTAATATCTTTGAATTTGACAACAAACTTCTGCTTTTGTACATAAAGCAGAAGGAGAATTTTCTTCTTTTTTCTTTTTGGTTGCGCTGATGGAATGAGATCAGAGAATATTTTCTGTGTGTATGTGTGTGTGTGTCGGTTTGTGTTTTCACAAAGATGAAAATCCAAAAAAATAAGATGTAGAAGAAGAAGAAGAAGAAAATGAAAAGTTTTGAATGAGAAATTTGAACCGCTCTGTTCATCTATTTATTTATCAGATAAAACGTCAATATTTTTTTTTATCCTCTTTTGGATATCAATTTGTAGGATCAATTTTTTTACGTTATGATTTTGTGTGAAGAGGGCGGAAAACTTAGAACTTTTATTTTTTTTTTCTGATTGTTGTTGTAATTGTGTGTGTGTGTTTTTTTGTTGAATTTTACATTTTTTCCATTTAGCTTGTCAGTTGTCTTTTTTGACTTTTTCAAAAACTATTATATTATTCCTTTATTGTATTAATTTTGATAGGAATAAAAGGGAATATAAGAGGGAATAAGAAAATTTTTGCTATAATGAAAGATAGGATAATCTGTTTCAGATATGATTGACCATCCAAATATAGAGGGGTAGATAAAAATTTGTTCTTAATGCCCATTGCCCTAAACGGATAAACTAAATAATCGTTCGATATATACAAAAGGATGTTAACTTACGTAGTTCAATTATATTTTTTGTGTTGAAATTTAGTTTTGGCTTTTAGTGAGTCCGCCATTTTTTTTTTCTCCTTTTTGGCTGATTTTTTTTTTTTTGTTGTTATTTTTTTCTGTCGTGAAAAATTTTTGTATTTTTATTTTATAGATTTTTTTTCTTTGTCCCAACAAATTAAAATTATTGTAAAAAATCCCTCGCACCTTTTTTTTTTTTTTTTTATTTATTGAAGAATAATTAGGGTAATTTCATCATCATTTAAATAATTAAATAGAAAATGAGCGCAGGAAACAAAAAAAAATATAATAATATGAATATGCATAATTATCTACCTAGGTACAATTTTTATAAACAGAAAAATTTATTATAAATATAGAATTCTTCGAACAACAGGGGGAAAAAAAAACAGGATTATAACATTTGTGCGTTTTGCCACAAATTGCGTATAAATAAAAATGATTAATTAAAAATTGATTTGAATAATTATCTATATAATTTATTGAAAGCAAATTATTATAATTTTTTACTGAGACTGATTGAAAGTGGAGATGTTACACGTTTATCACTGTCAATGTCAACTGATGTGAATAAAATAAAATTTACAGTAAAGAAATTTTAATTCTTTTGAAATGAAATTTTCAACCAAACATAAACATAATTTTTTTTCTTCCTCTGTGTCCGACGTCTCAATTAAAGTTTGTTTATAAAACCAAATAATAAAATTTGTCATTCTTTAACTTTTAATTCATTCAAGAAATGAAATCGAGAAAATTTATTGTCTCCGATTGGTCCGATGGTCAAAAAGGACACCCAAAAAAAAAATTACTCAATGTTTTATTACTGTTTCCCCCTTTCATCCACTTATATAAAACCATTACCTATATATCTATATAATATCTGCAATTTCGTTAAATATAATTTTCTGTTCCTCAACTGAGCTGAACTTATTTTGATGATCGAACAGAATAAAAAATCAAAAAAAAAACACAACAACAACAACAAAAGAAAACAAAAATTATCGTGCACGTGACCCATTCACTGGGGTTTCATTTTCAAAAAAATTTATCCAAATATACACAAAAAAAAAAAATATTATCGAACGTTGAACAATTTCAAATAAAAGGCAAATGGGGGTCCCAAAAAATAATATACGTATAATTGACCGCATACGAAAAAAAAAACAAAAAAAAATAAACGTATAAAGAATCAGACGTGAAACGGTTCATTTATAATAATTTTCCTCTTCTTCTTCTTCTTTTTGTTAGGATGCGCATTTTATATAATGACGTAATTGATGGGGGATTAATGACATAATGGTGAGGATCAATTTTTATTTTTTTTGATCTTTTAAAAATACAACAAAACCAACAACAATATATAAAAAAAAAAAAACAAAGAATTAAACTTGAATTCTTGTTGTGATTCTTAAGTGTTGTAGACATAATAATAATCGGGACTATGGCTTGTGTCCAAATTCTTTCATTTATTTCAAAACATCAAGATGAAAAAAAATGGATAAAAGAAGAAGAAAATAATTATTTGTACGCGATAACTTTTAAGCTTTATTGTTAAAGTACCAATTAAGTGAACACAAAAGCAAAACGAAAAGAAAAAATTGTCATTTATAAGAAGCGAAACTTATTATAATCGAAAATTTGGTTCACACTGCGCAGAAAAGAACAAAAAAAAAAAGACAAAAAGTTTTAATGAAAACAGAAAACTAAACTAAAGAAAGAAAAAAATTGTGTTTTTGGCCAAATTGCTTGGAATCTTTTTATTTTTGATCAAAAGTCGTGAAGGAATACCAGGAGTTGCGGCAAAGATTTTTTTTCAAAGAAATTATTGCATCCTTTACTTATTTATTGAATTATTTAAATTCTTATTCGATTTGTTCTCACTGCGTATAAATCGTTAAATCGAAATGGAAGTGAATTTATTTTTGGGCCTAAGGATCCAAATTATATATTTTTAATTAAAATTAGATTTCCGTGAAATAATTAATTAATTAAATTTCATCAAAATGAAAACAAAAAAAAAAAAACAAAATTAAAATAAACGAAATTGGAATGTGGTTCAAAAATGGATTATCGGAATCTCTTTTATTCCAGACTTCTTCATCTGTTTTCCAACAATAAATATACGTATACATTTCCTGGCTACTGATGAGTTGATCTACATCCAATTAAATATTATGGGTGGAATATTATTATAGAGGCGACTTTATATGGACCAACAAGATTATATATTATTATTCATTCAAGTCCTAAAATCAAAAAAAAAAAACAAAAAAAAAAGCGCAGAAAGAAAGGAGATAAATCCTGAGGCTATTTTTTACCTATCCGCGAAATTGTTTTGACCCTTATGATAAATATAATAACAACAAATCGAAATCCAATTTCTCTTCATTTTTTTTTCTCCTCTTCTTCTTCTTCTTCTTTCTGTTTTTGGTTGTTTTAGTTTTCAAAGAAACATCACGATTTCTTCTTCTTGTTTTTTTTTTTGGCGAAAACAGAAAAAAAAACATGAGGAGCAAAAAAAAGGAGAAAAAAAACGACAAATTCCGCCTGTCGTCAAAGATTTATGAGGCTCCGGGGGCTCAATTATATGAGAAGGGTGCTCTCCCGCCTTAGGGCACCCAAATATTCACGAATAGATTAGATATTAACGAGAAATCCCTTTTCTGTTTATCCTTCTCACTGTTTCCTTTTTTTTTTGTGTTGGATTCTTTCGTTGGGTTTCTTTTTTTTTTTGTAGTTTGGTTGTTGTGTTTTTTTTTTCTGTTCTTGTAGGATGAAGGTGGGAATTAATTTGACTTTCCTCTTCTTCGTTTTTCATTTTTTTCGGTTTTAACGTGCTAAACGCTTATGGGATTTTTATGAATGAAGTTTTAGTTTCTTCTCTTGTTTTTTTCTTCATCTTTTATTTTCTGTCGGTCATGTTATGAACGCATTCTCATTCGCATCCACTTAGAAAACCATTTCAGTCTGATCTTCATTTTTTTTGGTTCTAAGATTTTGTTTTTTTTTTGTTTAATTCTGCTGCCTTTACGTTTTGTTTTTTTTTTTTTTTCGTATTTATAAAATAATAAGAATTGATTTGGCGCGCTATGGAAATATATTAATGCTATGCATTTGTTTTAGTTTTGCCGGTTCGGCCATTTAAATACCTTTTAGAAAATAAAATAAATACCAAAACAAAAAAAAAATTCATATAATACAGAAAAACAAAAAAAAAAAATATAAGTTTCAGGCAACGCAACAACAAACAATTTGCTTTAATGTCAGAATTTTTTTTTACCAATTTTTTTTTATATTTAAAAATATTGTGCAACTGTGTATTGTGGTATTTGTGTGTGTACTATATACATCCCAACCGATTATAAACCGATATAATGTATTATAGAGGTTGATATATACATACAGACACACACACACAATCCAACATTTATATTATATAAATTTATCAGAGTTACTCTGGGAGCTCTACTTTACTGAAGAGACTAAAATATATATAAAAAAAAGTACAATTCACAATTGTCACAATTTAAACTTATAAACTTTGAAAGTATTTATTCTTAAACCAACCATGCCTCGACAATTCATTACAAAACACTACGTAGCATGCTGTTGTCATACACAATCACTTTGACAAATATGACAGAAGTTAAATCGGTTACCATGGATACTTGGTAGCTTTTCAAAAAATATTTATTTTATTTATGTTATTGTCACATTAAAAATTGTTAAATGTGACAATTCGGTCTTCAATTTATTCACAAAACTTTATTCTGTAAAGACCAAATCAAAAATTCATTGTGAATTGGTCGCAACCATTTTTGTTGTTTTAGTTCAAGTACACGTTACTAGGTGGCCACTGAGATGAAGTTTCATCCCAATAAAGTGTTATATTTCCCTTTCAACAAAAGACCCAACAATAAATTCAATACTTTTTTATCCCTCCTACATAAAAACCCCCCTTTTTACTCTAACCACACTAACATTCACCCCAAAAAAAAAACAACCCTGTCATTTGAAATCCAATGAGATAGATAGAGAGAGAGTGTGTGTTTTGTCAGAAAATATGGGGTAAAAGTAAAACGGGATGAGTCTCAAAATGTAGGAGTTTTGGTGATTTTTTTTCCTCTTTTTTTTTTGCGGGTGGCAGAAAAATCTATGCATATAGATTGGTTATTACAGTTTCATCCAAAACAGTTTTGTCTCTTTCATACACATAGAGAATGTAACCCAGTATTTCGAGAATATAATAAATAGGGTGAGAATTTGGGGAGAATAATATATAGAAGAGGATGGAGTACAAAATTTGCACTCACATTTTGAGAGACAACATACAATATGATGACTACTATGATGATGATGATGATGATGATGATTATTTTTGATATTGATGTTGATCATGATGATCATGATGATGATGATGATGACACATACACGAACTCGTATAAATATACAAAACGAAAGGTGCCACCGATTCTGTTCATTTCCCTTTTTAGTATTATTTGAATGAGGTTATTTTGGGTGGATAATAAAGGTGGGTGATATAGGTGAGGGTGGTTGATGTTATTTCTGTGTATTTCATATGGAATGGATTTCTTTTTTTGTGTATAAGTATATATTTCTGTGTGTGTGTGTGTTGTGTGTGTGTAGAACAAAAATAGGCAGGTATCAGAGTGGTTTGTGTATTAGGTATACGTATTTATTTTCATTTGTTTTCTCTTTTGTGTAAATGTGCTTTTTGTCATTGTTGTTATTGTTGTTATTGGTGTTGTTGTTAGTGTTCTACTAGTTAGGATTTAAAACAGCAAAAAACAGCAACAACAATAATAATAACAAAAAAGTAACTAAATTGGCGACATCATCATTGGGACAGAGTTTTTTTTTGTTATTTTTGTTTTCGTTTTTTTTTCTGTTAGTTTCTTCTTTTTTTTTCTGAACGTATATTAAAGCAGTGAAGAAGATGTTTGCGCAACAACAATAACAACAGAAACGAAAAACTTTTCCTATAAAAAAAAATACTAATAATAATAATAATATTCTTTATTTATTTATATTTATGTGTACAAGAATACAAGAACGTCACAACACAGCCATATACTAGATACAGACTAGATACAGAAAAAGAAGAAGGAGAAGGAGAATTTGTTATCAACGACAACGTTGTAAAGATTTAAAAATATATAGACGATGTCTTTGAGATGTCACACTTACCCTCCACCCTCACATCGTAAAGGACAAAAAAAACTGAAATAACAAAGCAACAAAATGGATAAAATAAAAAATGAAAGAATAAACTTTTGTGAGGGCAACTTTGATAACAAACAATAAATATAGTGTGAAATAGTTACACACACATCTTCAGTCACGTTTAAAAAAAAAATGTTGGATCAACTCGAATGTCGATTCTGTATCACAAACATTATTGATGTTTTTCTTTTTTCGTTTTGGAATAAAAAAAAAACCACAAGGAGAATCATTACAGAATTTTTACTGTGAACTATTTTTGGAATATTAGTTCATTAAAAACATTCCCTTTAGAACTGATCCAGTGGCAGAGAGTATGACATAATTTTTAAAAACAAAAATGAATTAATTCTATTTGTATAATTTGTACAAAAAATTCAATGTGTAAAGTGAACGTATAAGGAAAACAATTTAGTTGATTTGTCACGAATCCAGATGTCCGATTATTTATGGGCAATAAGTCGCGTCAAAAATATTTCTATTTACAAATTTTAAAAAATTAATAAAATTTGTTATTGTTAAAAATTTTGACTTTTATTTTAGATCATAAATTGTCGTGTTTATTATACTGTGACACAATGGAGTCGAGTCTCAACACTCGAATCGGGTAAAATATCCGATTCCATGGAAATTATTTGGTTTCTTGTGTGATTAAATTGTCCGATTAAAAGGATTTTTCAGATCGTAATCTAATCAATTTCCGGTAACATTTATATCTGCCACAATCAATTTTAACTGTTCTTATTTTCCTTTATGAAAGATCCAGAAGATCACACATTAAATTTCACATAAAATGTTTAAAAATTTAAAAACAGTTTTTTTTTAAAAGTTCAATTATATCAAAATAACCCCTTCAGGCATTTATTAGTTAAAATTAAAACTTATTTTTATTGTTACAAATTAAATTTAATAATAAATAAAGAATTAGCATAAAAGAAAAACTCAAAAAAAAAAAGCTATAAAAAAAAAATGCAAACAGAAAATGTCGGTAATAATTTTCGAAAATCAATGATTTAAATTTAAAGTAAAGTAATTGTTGCAGTTGTGTTGTTGGAATTATTATACTGTTGTTGTTATTATTCAATCATTATTTTTTTTTTTTGTTAACAATAAATATATAATTGACAGTTATATTGTTACTGTTGTTTATTTCCTTTAATTATTATTATTAAATTTTAATTATTTAATTATTTAATTTGTTTTCTGCTTTCAATAAAAATTTTATATTTATGTGAAACGTAATTTTCTTGTTTTTTTGTTTTTAACAACGTACACACACACACACACACATAAATTTTGTTTTATTTTTTTCATCGTTTCGTTCGTAAGTGAATTCGGGGTGCAATTTTTTACGGGATGCAATTTTTTTGTGCGATTTGTGTGCGGAACGCAAAATTTTATTGCTTAATTAGGAAATTATTGAATTGTGATTAGAAGACAAATGGAAATGGTGAAATAATTAAAAATCAGTGTTTTGACCATTTTCACCCCATTAATGAAAGGAACAATTGTATGAATCGCCACCAATGGACTCTTTGAAATTTTCACCAAAATAAAAAAATGAAAAACTTCTTCACGATTTTCTTTTTTCTTCTTAATTTTATTTTTTGTTTTTGTTTTCATTTTTTGCTTTTTTATTAGAATTATGAGTTGCTTTACTTTTTATATGCGATTATTCTTTTATTTTTATGTCACTTTTGTTTTTTTTTTTTGTTTTTTATTTTCTTCTTTTCAACTTTTTGTTTTATAATCCAAACAAAAATTCATTGTTGATGTTTTTTTCCCCATTTGTTCTATTTTTTTTTTTTTTTTTTATAAGCGGGCCAAAAATATAAATGGGTATTGTTGATGCTGTTTTTGTTGCGTATAAAAAACTCTTTATTTGTTATTTGTTGTTGTTGTTGTTGTTGGTCTAAAAACCAAAAAAAAAAATCATATTCGATGTTCACTTTGTTTTATTTTTTTTAATAATATAATGTTGAAAAGTAATATCTACGAGTACAACAACAGCAATAACAAAAACAACGAGTAACGAGGATGAAGTTTTTTTTTTTATTATTTGGGGATTCCTAATGCCAAAGTTTGATTGTGTTTTGTTGTTGTTGTCTTTTATCTTTTATTGTCTCACTCTCATCCAATTGAAGTATATAAAAATAGTGTAAATGGAATTTTACATTAAAGGCAATGAAGAAGAAAATGTTGTTAACAACAAAAAAAAAAATAATTAAATAATAACAATAACAACAACAAAGAAACAAGAAAAAAATAAAGTGAGAAGTTTGTTAAATTATCTCGTACAATATACTTATCTAAATCAATGTCTAACGTTTGATCCTCTGATGGGTGGTATCCTTTTTCATATTAAATATTATTAAAATAATACATGAAATCAAACCGGGATTGAGAATATTTTTCGTTCTTCATTTAATACATTTTTACTCTTTTTTGTAATCCTATAATTATTAGATAATTTTCTATGTAATTTTTGTGCAACTGCGTTGCATAGACAAATGCACTTTACATTTTGGATTATACATCAGTGTTGAATTATAGTTATTATAATATTGTGTAATTTCAACTATAGGTAGTTTTTTATTTACACAGTTAAATTTTATCGGTAGTTAAATTTGTACTCTCTCAATTGACATAGTTCTGTGTGGTCAAAGAAAATTACTCAAAAATATTACCTTCCATAATAATTTCCGTTAGAAAAATTCCTATAAAGATTTTTATATTGCAAGAGAAATCAGCATTCGGAAATTATTTAAACATTAAAATTCTTTCATAAGTAGACAAAGACACTAATCATTAACGATTAAACTCTACGCAAATTACCAGCAGAGATTTCCTATCCAAAGTATCTATACACAAATTCAATCTAACTATTTACCCGATAATATAAAAATTGGAAATTTTGTACTTAATGATTTTCTGTTGAAGCTGTGAAAGCTGAAGTTTATATAAATAACTGTGTAACCTTACCTACTGTATTAAAAAAAAAAAGAAAGCAAGGTAAACAACAGAGAAATAGATCTGCACAGACAGACACACCTTCATAATACATTATTAAGATATTCACAGAAAGGGAGTAAGAGAGAGAGAGAGAGAAACAAATTCAAATTATTATAATTATAATAATATTCTATTTTCATATCGGATTATATAAATCTGATACCTCTCTCTCCATATTCAAACTCAACTATTGCAGAAGCACAGCGCCATTACTATAACATCATCATCATCATCATCATCATCGTCGTCGTATTATTTATGAAGAAATAGTGAAAAAAAATATTATTACCAAATGTTAGAGAGAGAACGGAATATAAACAAGATTGAGAGAGATTGGTTCATTATAAGTAAATAAATGGTAAATCACATAAATATTATTTAAACAGAAACTACCAATTATTATTAACAAAATCAACAACAACAACAACAACAACAACAACAACAACAACAACAACAACAACAACAAGAAAAAGTCTTCTTAGGGGTCAGGTCATTCTTATTGGCACAAATCATAATTTCAAAATCAGCATAGAGGCTCAACAGAAAATTACTGATTACATGTTGTTGTTTTTTATTTATTCCTGATATTTTTATGATCCATTCACAGTACGTATCGTACGTCATCATTTTCAAAATTTCAATTAATATTTTTTGTTAGAAAAGTTTCAAATTTGTTTTAATTTTTTCTTTTGCTTCCGCAACACTTTTCATTTTTCATGTTTTTTCGCTACCATACAGTAAAAAACTGAAGGGGAAGACAAATTAATTATTTGAAAATTACAGTTATTGTGGATGATCTGTTTTAAGCTTTGAAACAAAAAAAAAATTTACTGAAGAAAGCAAACAAAACAAAAGAAAAAAGAAAACTGAATAAAAAAAAAATGGGTACGTTACAGGGACCAACCGACAGACACAGATATTATTTTCGCTTACAAACAAACAAAAAATTATAGGTTTCTGCATTTTGTTTTTCCTCTTCTTGTCTTACAAGAAAAAAAATACAATTTTTTTTTATTTGTTGTTGTTCCTTTGTATTGAAGAAAATATTGAAAACAGAAAACTGATTGTTTTGTGTGTTTTTTTTTTAATGTTTCAAACATACGGTGGCTGAGTATAAAAATGGACGCAAAATTATGGGTTATATGGATGGAAATCTTTTTCATTCTCATTTCTTTTTTTTTTTTCTTCTTTTATCGTCTTCCTTTTTTTTTTTTTTGTATAAAATAATAAAATAAAGAAGGAGAGAATGGTGGAGAAGAAGAAGAAGTCTCGTTTTGTCTCTCACAAATAAAAAAAAAAAAATCTGAAAGGGTTAAGAAGCAACTTTAATATCAGAAGGTTATCGTACGTTAATTTTATCACACGTATACAATCGCATTTTTAGAGATAACAAAAAAAAAATACATGAACACACACACACATATATATATTGAATGGAAGGGGTTATGCACAGAGCCAGAATAAAGGACACATATGATGAGAGGAGACAGAGAGGGAAAGAGTGATAGAGACGAGATGAACCATAAAAAAAGGGGAGAATTCTCAATGACGATACTATATACGTAACGTTAACGTTAACGTATATAGTATAGGAAAGGATAATCCCAATAACCTCAACATATAACATGACGCCCTTCGTCACATATGTCAAAACATATAAATCCCATAGTGTTGATCCTTTTTTGTGTTTTATACCATGATTCTACATTATATGTTTGACTATTTACATGTATATATGCATGTGTGTAAGTGTGTGTGTGTGTTATATAAAAGGAAGGAAGGATACTTGGAGAGATGTGATTGAGATACAAATTTTTAAAGTCTTTCCTATATACAGTTATTTTGTTAATAAACTTCTATGTCACTTTTGAAATTGCAGGCCAAAATTCATTTGATTAAAAGTTACAATTCATTTCATTAATTTTGAATGGAAAATAAAAGATAATAACTTCAATAATTATCTGTTCCTTGCACTTCAAGTAAACGATAATTTCTATTTTCTTTCGATTTTTTGATGAAAATATTTTCTAAAGATTGAATGAATGGGAAAACAGAATCATTCTGAATATTTTTATACTTGAAAATAAATAAACGTTGATGACGTCAAAAGAATGCTGAAAATTGTAAAATTAACAAAAAACAAAATTTAATGCTGAAATATTCCACTGAGAAAACAACTTTTTACGATAATTACGATTTTTTAATGTTAGTTTCAATTTTTTAAATCTTAGAAATTTGCCATTAAATATGAATTGTTACTTTAATGGTGATTTTTTAAATATTCAATGCCTCGGAGACGATTATCACTCTAAAAATTTTTTTCAATTTAGCGACATAAATACGAAATCCCCTTAAACACAAATAACTTGAAATAAAGTGAAATGTTTACAAATGAAGCGACATTATTTACCAGAACTCAAGCGTCATTATTTACCTTAAATCTTATAAACTGGCCTGTACTCTAAAGTGTGTCCCGTTTACACAATTATTTATAACAAAAATAAAATAATAAACAAACAGATAGGACCCTGAAAGTCTATAATAGTGTAAAGACAAACATTTTGAATTTGATCCAGATTAATTGCAACACACTTTCTCTAGATTCTATCACTAAATTCTATTTAACTGAAAATTGATATTCCTTTTTCTTTTCTTTTTTTTTTTTGTTGTTCCTTTTACTAAATAAACAATTTTTTCTCTGATCCTGTTTATTTATTTATTTTTTCACCGAATAAGGAATTCCCTTACATTTATTACAAATTCACTTTTATTCAATCGTTACTCGACAACAAATAAAAATTAAAGAATGAAAAATTTGGCCCAAATAAATACTTACAAAATTGGCCCAGATCAACACAAGGAAAAAAAAACAAATAGAAGGAAAATCAAAAAAGAAAACAAAACAAAACAAAAAAATGTATCGATTACAAAACCATAAGCATAAATATAGAAAATTATATGAAAATAAAGGAGATAAACACAAAAAAAAAAAGGACGATCAAAACAGGAAAGGATAATTTTTTTTTCTCTTTCTCTCTCTTTTCTTTTACACAATCCCTCTTCTAATCTACACTTTTTATCCATTGTTAAAAGTTACACACACGTGAAATTCTAAGCTCAGTAGAAAAAAAATAAATAAATAAATAAACAACCAAAAATATTCGCATAAAAGAAATTTCCATTTTGTTCTTTGTTGCTGTCTGTCTGTCTGCCTGTTGTTTTTGTTGTTGTTAGTTATCTCTTTTGAATCTCGAGGGTCATATTTTTTTGTGTTTATTTTTTTTTTTTTAAAAAAAATAAAATTGCATTCGTGAAAATATAGAAAATATTTATTTGTAACTTTTGTTTTTTTGTTGTTCTTTTTAAATCCTTCTTTAGTCACCTCGGGATTAAAATAATGCGAGAATATATAGAAACTGGAGACAAACCACAAAATACGGATTATTATTAATTCCCTTGTTATCGCAAAACTTTTTGCTTTTATTTAAAAATGTAAAACAAAACCGAATAGAAAATTTAATTCAACTTTTTCACCTTTTTCCTCTAAATTAGTGAACGAAATGAATGAAATGAAAAACCTGGAAAATTTAATGCAATTGCCGCTTGTGCGGACAAACAAGAAAAATTCATTATTTTTTTTCTTGTTTCTTTAATCATGGGAGATTTATTGTTACATTAAGAATGAAATCTTTATAAATTTTGAAACATTTCTTAAGACTTTGACTAATGTGAATCTATTTATGAAGATTTGGGAAGATGTTTCCATTGCAGCCCTTCCTATAAAATGCAATATATACAACGAACTGAATATTGTAATATTCGCTTTCTGAACTCCACTATTGATCTAATACAGTTTCACCAATATCACATTCAATAATTATCTGCGTTTGTGATGTACGTATGTTGTTTGGTAATAAAGTCTTGATTTGTCGCGTGCACTTCACACATTTGTAATCAGACTAAAGATAATGCTGCCATAATAAAAAGGGAAAAATCAAGTCAAGTAAAAAATTCCATTCCATTCCTTTTTATCTTTCATAACGAAAATATGTTATCCACGTTCTTAGTTCTAACATTTTTGTATATTTTTCTGTAAGATAAATGTCATCCTGATGCTGATGCCTATGAATGATATAAAAGAAAAGATTTGAAGAAGGTCTAGATGAGTATAAAGTGTGAACGTAAATTATTCCACCCTTCACATCAGTTAATTATATGCACTGAATGTGGATTAGAAATATTTAGATTAGGGTATAAGGATGATGATTTTACAATGATGAGATGATGATGACGATGGTACTGTTGATGTGGACCATGTAATTCTAATATTCATTTCATTTAGAATTTAAATTTATAGAAAAAAAATTAGATGGATTTTTTTTTTTTTTGACAAAATAATTTAAATTTATTCATTGATTTCTTTAAATTGTTTCTTCCCTTATTTTTGCCATCTACTCATTTTCTCAGTTTCTTTTTATTCATTTATTTTTCAATTATTTTCTTATTAACAAACTGAGATGTTTTTGTTTTTGTACTTAGAATTGTATACTCACACCATTAGACTCGTATAGTCGATTGGACGTGGAAAAGATTCCAATTCCAAGCAATACAATATTTTCAATGAATCAGAGACACTTCTAAAATTTAGACCCGTATAACTTGAAACTCTTTCTCTTTCTTGAACCTTTGTAACTTAAAGTGATTTCCCGCTGTCAGTTAAAGAATTTTGTTTTTAAGAATATTTCGATATTTTTCCATATTTTTCCCCAAGGTTACTTTTGCTTCTTCAAATCCGGTACTTTTTGTTTAATTTTCTTGATTTTATTATCAAAATTTATTGTTTATTTGTACATTTTTATTACAGAATGACGTAAACTGACGTGACTATTTTTTTCACAGTCATTTGATTTGATTTTTATGACATTCCGGAGAGATCACATTAAAAGAAATAATCAACCATTTTATATATTTTCAATTGTTTCTTAATTTTTTCTTTAACTTCAATAATTATTATTATTGTTTAATTTTCCTAAGAAATTCATTATTTAAAGATAATTCTGAAAATTTCATCGAACACAATAATTAAATATTTCTTATAATTCAAAGTGCATATTTGTCATTATGTGTGAACCTTTGTGAATTTTCCGCGTAGATAAATAAGTTCACTAAAAAATATAAGACAATTAAAGTCACACACACAATGGAATTTATTTTCCGAAAATCTATAAATTATCAATGAAAGTCATTCAATTCTGAATTCATTGAAATTTGTAAGTAAAAATTTTTTTTAAATAAATTCTTACAACAAAATGTTGTTAAAGTTTTTATAACACAAAAACAACAGTAACAACTATCATCATATAATTAGCTTTCATAAAATAAAAACAAAATGAAGTTGATAAAAAAAAAGAAAAAAAAGACAACAAAAAAAAAAAAAGGCAAGAAGAATATGGAAGAAGCTTCTCATCTTTCATCTTTCATCATAATATGATGACGACGACGATATATACACTCGGATAATAAAACAAAACAAAAACATTAATATATACAAAAGAAAACAAAAAAAAAAAAAAATAAAAGAAATAATTTACGAACTTGACCTTTGCAATTTGACTTGCATGAAAATCTATTGTGAATTATTTATTGCGAAAAGTAACCAACAACAAAAACAAAAATTCGTTGTTTTTTTTTGTTTTTTTTTTTTTTTTTGTATTTTCTAAATTGAATTAAGGTAAGAATATGAAGATACATACATACATATATAATTCTGTTCTTTCTTCCATTTTATTATTTATTTTTCAATTTTCTCTAATGCAAAAAAAAAAATTTCTTCTTTATTATTATTATTATTATTACCAATAGTAGATATTATACCAACAGTAGTTCAACATTGATAAATTTTTCTTCTTCTTTTTTTTTTTTTTCTATTTTAACAATAAAATAAATCGTTTCTTTAAATTATTTTCATCAACATTTTATTTATTATTTTTAGAAGTAAAAGAACGACTTTATTTTTATTACAAAGCAGCAAACGGGATAGAACCGACGCCATTTTTACATTTTCAAAATCTAAAATCTAAAATTATACCGTTTTAGTATTATTATGGGTTTGTGTAATAAACTAAAATCTAAAATATTATATTAAATTCTAGGCATGCCGAATATAATGTATCTAAAGAAAATATGTGAAGGAGAATTTATATTTGATTGAAATTATCTGGATTTTATTTGATAATTGATGAGCACGTGAGCAGTGAAGTGTTAAGATGTTTATTTTGTAATATTTGTTAAGGGAGAAAAAATGCGATTGGAATTTGTTGGGGAGGAATTTAATGATGTGAAATTATTTTTTGGTATTTTGTTATTTGATTTTTGATCGAAAATAGTTTTAAGATCTATTTTTTTAGATTTAAAAACAATTTTATAATTCTTTGATGTTTGTGCCATCTGCATATAGAGTTAGAAACGTATTCACTAATGTGTCCCGGCTAAATTATCAATGAGTTACAATTTAAGTTCATTGAAATGAAATTTGGAATTTGACTTGACACAGTTCAACAAATGTCAAAATAAAAAACAACAAAAGAAAATAAATAAAAAATTTTAGTTTATAAACGAATTTTTATTAGTTTAATACTTATTTGTTTTATCTCTAAACTAATAAACGAATTTTTATAAGTTTAAAAAATAATTTGTTTTTTTGGAATAACCAGTTGAACTGGAACATTAATATAACCTCACAAAATTTCATCAAATCATACATTAAAAATCTTAAAATGTCAAAACCGTAAATAAATAATTAATTAATTGAATAAATAAATAAAATAATTAATAAATAAATATTTATTTCAGATATGGTCTCTTGATTCCCAATAAAGGAGCAAAAATAACACCAGCAGCAAATTTTAGCCGTCCATCTGTTTTCAATAATTCTGATGATTCTGATGATGATGACTGCCCCAGCAAAACTAGCATCAATGGTCCAGGAGCAAATCAAAAACGTCAAGCAAGGCTTATACAAGCAAAAGCTTTGGAAGAAGATCCAACTATTTTTCAATATGATGAACTTTATGATGAAATGGATAACAAACGTCAAGAAGTGAAAAAAGCAAAAACAGAAGAAATAAAACAGCCAAAATACATTAAGAGACTTTTGGAAACAGCTGACAAAAGAAAGAAAGAACAGGAACGTAGAATTGAACGTCAAGTTCAAAAAGAACGTGAAGCCGAGGGTGAAATGTTTAAAGATAAAGAATCATTTGTAACATCAGCTTACAGGAAAAAATTAGAGGAAATGAAAGAAGCAGAAGCAGAAGAAAAACGAGAGGCTTATTTAGAATCAATTGGTGATGTTACGAAACAAAGAGATCTTGGAGGATTTTATAGACATCTTTATGAACAGAAATTAGGAACTGAAGAGAAATTATCTGATAAAGAAGATGACCCAAAAATAGATAATAACGTTCCTACAAAATTCATAGAAAAATCTAAAAAAGAAAGAATTTACAGAAAGAGGAAATCATCTGTTGACGAACATGAAGAAGACGAAGTTAGAGCAAATGAAGCGAAAAAGGCTCATCTGCAATCAAATTTGGATGCAGATTCTGATTTCAGTATTGATTCATCTGAAAGTGAAGCTGAGGAAGAGGAACAAGCTGAGAAAGATATCCTAGTTATTACTCCTACGGTTATCGTGATTCCAACTATAAAAACAGAACCTGCACCTGAGGCACAACTAATTGAAAGTCCAAAAATAAAGGAACCTGAACCAATAAAAACAGAAGTAAAAGAAGAAGCCAAGGATGAACCCAAAACACCGCCAATCCCGGAGGAACCGCCTAAACCAAGAATTGATATTTGGAAGAAACGAACAATAGGAGACGTTCTAGATGGTGCACTGGAAAGATATTATCAAAGAAAGGCTGCCAGAGAGTCTGGGTAAAATTAAGAAATTTTAATTAAAAACAAATAAAATATAAATAAATTGTTACAAATTATAAAAATTAAACTGAATTTTCCTTAATCCAATTTACAAATTTTGCAGCATCAGTAAAAACGGGATAAAAATTTAAATCGCACGTTGTAGAATCATTGCGACGAATACTAACCGAAACAATTCCTCTAAGACTCCATGTACCGTTTGTTTTAAAAATCATTCCGCCTCCACTGTCTCCATTGCAAACAGATGAGCCTCCTGAATAAGAATTTTGAACATTTGAAACATTTTATGAACAAAGAACTTCAAAAAATTACCATTTGTTTTTCCCGCACAATAACTTTTCCCTAGTAGCATTTTTGAATAAATATCTGGTTTTACTTTAAGACAAGTTTCTCTCGGAATAACAGGCATTTTTATTGAAGTTAAATTAGCTGAAATTTGACCGTATCCATTCAAACCCCAACCAGGAACCTACAAAAAAATATTCCCAAATTAACCTTTTTTTGTTTGTGTTTTGTTGTTTGTTTTCGAATTTCTTTGAATTACAATTCCCATTTGATTTTCTAAACTTTCAATTGTTGTATTTGTACTCCATAAACATACAGGACGAACATTAATTGTTGGTTCAATTGGTCTATAAAATTTCATTATTGCAAGATCACTGTAGTATTCTTTCTTTTCATATTCTGGATGCACAATAATTTCATAGATTATTTTCACCTGTTCACCACCTAATTCACGTCTTAAATTATACAGTCCAAGATAGACAAGAAAATTCTCCTTTACAAGAATTTCTTTTGTTCCCGTATACGTCACACAATGTCCAGCTGTAAATTAAATTAGAACGAAGAATTCAAAATAATTTAGAAAAATCTTATGGAATGAAGTTTAAATTATGCTAAAAATCTAAAAACTTTTCAATATATTTTGTCAATAGTAGAATCTGCTTTTTTTGCTTTAAGTGTCACTTAAAATTCAATGACACGAAATTAGAAAATTTAGAAAATTACCTGTAATGATTGCTTTTCGTGAAATCAACGTGCCACCACATTCAAAAAAATACCCAGATGATTTTTTATAAAAAATCGCCGCATGCCAAGGAAATTCACCAATTTCTGTTTTTCGTCTTGTAGTTTCTGTGCCAAATTCAACGGACGGACTTATACCACAATCATCAAATAATAAACGTTGATGACGATGATTGTTTAAGACCTTTGTGAAATTTGTTTTTATTGAATTAATTTTCTTTGTATCTGATTTCTCATTTAGATTAAACCATTTATAAAATTGTGATGGTGAAAATGGTGTAAAACGGTGTCTGGAAAAAATTATTAAAATCAAAAAAAAAATAATCATAAAATCGTAAAATGATCGAAACAGAAGAACAAATTTCATTTTCAGAAATTAGTAAATGCATAAAAGTTAAGGAAAATTATCGATAGAACTTTTCCAAATGATTCTTCTTTGTATTACTAATTTCTTTCATATATATAATTTGTCTTTCTATTTCTAATTGTATAAAATTTCATAATAAAATCAATCAGTTGAATCTTACGATTGTGTTGGTATTTTATCAAATATTGTTGTTGGCTTCACTGTTGTTGGCTTGACAATTTTTTTTGTTAATGTTGCATTTTTTGTTGTACAAATTAGTTCATCATTTAAATAAATACTCGTTACATTTGGTGAATATTTATAAAAAATATTATATTTAACAATAAAACGTAATAAAAATGATTTTCTCAATTGTAAATTTTCTATTAAAAATGTTGTATTATTTTCTTTAATTAAATGAAAAATTCTAGGTGATTTAATTTCTAAATTTATAATTGAATTATTAAAATTAATTTTGATAATTTGCTCTTTTATTGGTAATTCACCACCAATATCTGATATCACAGAAATGGTTCCTGTATATTTTCCTTGCATATTCTTAACATAAGAAATCATATCAGAACAGGAACGACTTTTTAATTATGAAATTGATGAATGAGTGGTTGACAAAGAGGGTGGAAGGGTGAATGAAGAAAGAGAGAGAGAGAAAAATATATTATTGGTAATTCAAATAAAATGAACAGAAGTTAAAACAGAAAGGAACAAAAATACTCACTTTGAATTTGTCTGAATTGGTTGGATGTGACTCATAATTAACAGAAACATCAGAACCTCAAAAATGTTCTGTCGAAAAAATAAAAACAAAAACAATAAAAAAAAAAAGCAATTCTAAAGGAGTTCAACGGAAGGTGCTCAACACGAAAAAGAAACAAAAACGAAACTCAAATAAAATTCCCCAGGTTTTGTTGTTTTTTTTTTTCCTTTTCTGCACAAAAAAAAAGTGAAAACAACAAATTAAATGAAAAAAAAGACAACAACAATAAAATTTTAATCGTTTTATACGTTATGACCGGTAACTTACGAGTATTTTGACGTCTTAACCTTGACCGTCGTTTAATTCATGTCAAGAAACGAAAAAACAAAAAAAAATTTATAAAATTCAGTTTTTTTTTTCTTGGTTTGGATTTTTTTTATCGTTTTTTGATTGTTTAATTATAGAGTGCGAGAGTGAGGGAGATAGAGAGAAAGAAACAATCATCATTATTAATCGAGATAACAACAAAAACATAAATAATCATTTAAGAATTTCAAAATGATAAAATCCTCAAAAACAAAAAAAAAAAACAACAAACTTACGCTCGCGCGCTCTTCATTTTGTTTTCTTAAAGTTTTTTTTTTTGCAAAAAAATTATAAAAAAAACGAATCCAAAAACGCGCACACACACACATAAAAGAAGAACAGAATATTTGTATATTTGTCACCAACAGATTTGAAAACATATTTTTATTTCTATTAAAAAAAAAGAAACAAAAAAAAAAATACTAACCTCCTTTCTGGCCCCACCACTTTCTATCCAATACAACTTCCGAAACATTTAAATTAATTTTATGGTTACTCTTTTTTTATTTATTATTTCTAATGTTTACGATAATTTTTCATAACAAACAACAACAACAACAAAAAAAACAAAAACAATAAACTTCTTTTGTATTTCTTTAAATGACAACAACAAAAAAAACAACTGAAATTCACACGCGGCGCATGCGTTTTAGTTTTTTTCTTGCCTATTTTGTTTTTTTTTTTTGTTTTTTGTTTTTTGTTTTTTTTTTGATATTTGCCAATCTAAACTTCACGAATTCAAATAAAGAAATGATTTTTAATGGTTTGTGTCTTGTCTGCAACAAAACTTTTATGAGAATGAGTTGAAAATCTGGTTTTTTTTTTTTACTTCTTCATCTTTTACTAAATGTGAATATGACAAATCACAAGTCAACGAAGTTCAATGAAATTCAACAACATCATCATCATCATCATCAACTTCTTATTATTATTTATTAATAAAGTTTTTAAAAACAAGGAGAGAGAGGATTAATATAGGGTGGGAAATTTTTAGAGTGTTGGGGCAGCCATCTTTCTTATCTTTCTTATCAAATACATATCTTCTTTTTAGTCATTCCTATTTATTTTTTTCCTAATTTTTTTTCTGTATTTTTATTTATTTCAATGAATAAATTTGAATAATGATTTACGCCCCAATTAACTAAAGACAAGTTACAAAATTCTGAACGAAAAGATGATAGACTTCAAGTCCCGGTTTATTGTGTTTCTGGTTTTTTCTTTTCTTATATATTTTTTTTTTTGTTTTTGCAACAGTAACGTTAAAACTCAAAATTACAATGTCAATGAGACGCCATTTTTTTTTTTTTTGTTTTTTTTAGATTTTGTTTTGTCTTACTTTTTTTTTCCTTCTTCACAAAATTCACAACAAATATTTATCGGTCACAGGAATTTCTATTTAATAAAAAACAGAAAGAACAAAAAGAAAAGAAATATATCCGGCTCTTTAATTTATTTTTAAAATATTATAATACGTCATAGAGATTCAGCACAAATTAAATGGCGCCCTGGTTTCCCATTAAAAAGCTTCTTCTTAACGATGACGACGCCACCACACACTAAAACTAATAAAAAGATTGCTGTTGTTTTTGTTTTTTATTTTATTTTTTAAATAAATTCCTTACATAAATGTAAGTAATTATAATTTTGTTCGTTTTTTTTTTAATAATAAATGTGGAAAATGTGCTAAATAGAAAAGAAGAAATAAAATTATAAACTTTTGTGTCATAAAAATAAATCGAAATGAAATTGAATAATTTGTGAATATATAATTTAATATTTTTCTAATGATTAAATGGAAATCTTCTTTTATAAAATATTAAAATTAATATTAAATGAATTGACTTTAATTAATGTGCTAATTTGTATAATTGAAAATTAATAATTAAAATCTTCAACCCTTTCACATAAATGATTTGTCAATTACTTGTATCGATAATTTGACGCGTGTTATTTTTTTTTTGTTGTTTTTTATAAATAATTTTAATACAAAAATTATTAATGCACAATTTTATGTCCGGTAAATTAAGTTAAATTGAAGAAAAAACTTTTTATTATAGAATCAAATTTTAATTTGTTGTTAGACAAAAGAATGATAAAAATTGTGCGTAATGTTTCTTTTTTGGTGAACTTATCCATTTAATTTTGGAGTAAAAAATGTGGAGACCAATTTAAATTTAAAGATTCTCATTAATCCATGTTGAAAATTTCGACACATCAGTAAAGACAGCATAATGTTTCGGATCACAAAGGAAATGATTTTGTAAGGCTATGCTGACAGAAACAATTCCACGTAAATACCATTTACCATTTTCATTAAATATCATGCCTCCACCACTATCACCATTACAAACAGATGAACCATTTTTAAAGCCCGCACAATATGAATAATCTGACGTAATACGACTAAAAAAATCACGATCAGACCAAATACATGTTTCATGTGATACAACTGGCATCTCAATATATGATAAATCTTCATTGATCACACCATTCTCATTATAACCCCAACCAGGTACAGTACCAACATTATTAATAATTGATCTTAAATCTGTATTAAAATTCCATAAACAAACAGGACGTACAAAATCATTAATAATTGCATCGGTTTTTAATTTAATTAATGAAATATCAGAGAAAAATTTTTCACTATCATATCTTGGATGAATTATTATTTCAGATATTTTAACATCTTGTTCTGGTCCACTCCATTTACGTAAATTATATTTACCCAAATAAATTAATAATGAATCAATACTAATTGGTTTATTTGTCCCTTGATGTGTTACACAATGTCCAGCGGTAAGTATTATTTTTTTTGTTATTAGTGAACCAGCACAAATATATTTTAATTCACTTCCAGTAGAAATATAAAGTGATGAATGCCAAGGAAACTGTCCTCTGTACGATTTTTTTCCAAGTACAATTAATGGATTTGATTTTTTTACTATTGTTCCACATATTTCACTAGCATGAATTTTCTCTTGACGAAAATTATTCGTTTCTGATCTTGATGATGTTATATAACTTAAATCTCCCACAAAATAAGGATTTTTTGTTGTTGTTTTTAATAAGTGTGTTGATGTTGATGTTTGATAATAATTATTATTATTATTATTATTATTATTAGAATTTTCTGTAGTAAATGAATTAAATGATAAATCACTAATTGTTGATTCTTCATTACGTCTACGATTACTATTAGAAAATTCACGTTTTGTAAATGTTTGTTGTGTTTGTTGTGTTGTTGAAAAATGATTTTCCCTACGTTCAACATTTCTACGATTATTATTTGATTCATAATAAGTGGAATCTTCTGTTTCACGTAAATTAAATAATGGTGATGTTGTTGTTGTTGTTGTTTTAAATATTGACGATTTACAAATATTTTGTCCATTTAAACGGATTTCCTTAATTGCTGGTACCCTTGTTGTATTATATTTTACATAAAATTTTATATCAATTGTCTCGCCTGGTTTTAATTTAACTTTTGGATCTTCAATATGAAATTCAATACTGTCCTTTGTTGTTACTTCATAAAAAAATGTACCAACTGATTGTGTTTTTCTATCAAAAATTAAATCTATAAAAATTCCATGAAGAATTGTATTAGAATAAAGATGAATTGTTGCCACCCATGTACCAGATGTTAAATTATTATTTTCATCAAATGTTAATGAATTTGGACACGGTGAATTATTTTGTCCAAATGAAAATTTTTCCAAAATTATTAAACAGCAAATTATGGAAATCCATGAAAAAATCTATATAAAAGAAAAATAATTTGTTTGTTTTTTTTTTTTTAAATTGACAACAAAAAAAAAATTAATTTATTTTTATCATTTTTCCATAAAAGAAAAACATGCGAGAAAAATTTAACGGAAATTGTCATTCTCTTGTGTTTGCTTAACTCTTAAACTTTTAACACATTTAATCCAAGGTTTGTACATATACATACACACACGCATATACAGACACACACACTTTGAAATTAAATCGCAATAAATTAATTAAATTGAATTTTCTTACCGAAATTTTCATTGCCATAATTTTCAGTTAATTATTGTTCGTTTTTTTTTTTTTGTTACTATTATTATTTTTTCACTTTAATCCTAAAACCATATAAGGAATAATTTAAGTAAGAAGAAAAAACCGCTAAAGTCCAATCAAAATTTTAATTGTTTCTTTAACGAAGATTTACTTTTTACTGTTTTGTACAACACACAAATAACAATTGACAACTGAATGAAAAACTAATAAGAAAATGAAACTTGATGAACACTTTTTTATTATTATTATTATTATTATTTTTTATAATTTGTTTTGTTAACTTGTAAATCCAGTTTTAATTGTAAATTATAAATGAATAAATTTTATTGAAGGTGTAGTGACGTTTCGTTCAATTGCGTGTGTTCGTTGTTTGTTTTTATTTTTTCTTCTTCTTCTTCTTCTTCTTCTTTTTCTTATATACATGCATTATTCTGTTTTTAATAAAGAAACTTTTGTCATATTGTGTCTTTTATTCTATATAGTAAAAATTTTACATTTGTAATTTTTATTTATTTTTATTTAATTATTTATGCACTTTATTTGAATCACAGAGATTTAATTTGTGTGAAGTAAATGGAAAAACATAATAATTAAATGTACATCGCACTTTAATTTTGAAATTTTTATTTTATTGGTTTTTACAGATTTATATAAAAGTGATGATTACTTTTTGTATTTAAATCACGAATGAAAAGTATAATGAATTCAATTGTAAATTTACTCCAACTAGGAAATAATTATTACTACCAAATATTGTACAATATTTATTGTATTAAAATCAACTAAAAATTATAATTTTAAACGATATTGACATTTAAAAAATAACGATTTAATTACAAAAACACTAATAATCTTCCATACGATTTGTATGCCATCTAATAATGAGCCAACCAACTTACCCAAGTTACAAACCGATTTGTAAAACAACCACAATAATTTTTTGTGTGACATCAAGTTAATTATTTTAATTAAAATTGATTGATTTGAATATAAAATTAATGATAAATTAATGAACAGCTTACAGTTCATAATTGTAATAAATTCCCAATAAATATTTCTTCTTTTAACAAATTTATAAATTCTTCAGAAAAAGAATAAATCCATAAAGAAAAATAAACAAAAAATTAAGAAAGATAAAATAATAAATTTCCTATAAACAGAAAACAGAAAAAAAAAAGTCACTATAAAAATAATAGAAATTCTTAGATATTGTTGTTTAGTAAAAAAGAATTAAAAAAATATATATATACATATACAAGAAACAAATGAATAAAAAAAAATCAACTAAAGGATTATTATAAATGCATATATCGACAATAATAATAAAATGACATTACAAGGTTACAAAGTTCCAGCTAAGAAGAAGAAGAAGAAGAAGAAGAAGAAGAAGAAATAAAATTAAGAATTATAAAATAAACAAATAACAAATAACAAATAATAATAATAATAAACTAGGCCAGAAATCTGTTAGGAAATCGCGTCAAATTTATTATCAAATAATATCAATTTTTTTTTTCTTTTTATTTTCTTTTCTTTTCTTTCTTTTTTTTTTTTCTTTCACTTTTGCTGATTGTCGCGCTTTAAATTTATAATAAATTTTTGTTTTTTGTTTTTGTGTCTGGGTTTGTGATTATTTAATTATTTTTTTTTGAAAAATAGCAAAAAAAAAAAAATAGAAATTGTAAAATTTTTACAAAAACAAAAACAAAAATACAAATATTGTGTTTTTTTTTGTTGGTGTTGTTGTTTTATTATCTAAAATGTTGACGATTTTTATAGAATATTTAATTTATTTCTAGTTGGTGTTTTTTTTTTTTTTTGTTTTTTTGTTTTGATTACAAAACGAATTTCTGAACTAACACACAAAAATGCACTAATGCATCTTTCCCGTTTAAACGCAAAATACGAAATCCTATATAATTCAACATAACCGAAATCAATTTAGATTTTCAATCATTTATTACACATTTCCTCTTACAACTTCGTCTTAAAAAAAACATCAGTTTTTGTCTCCTCATTGTTTTTTTTTACGAATTTTGTCTTTTCACTTTCCCTCTTTCTGTAGCAAAGTACCAAATTTATCGTGAAATTAACAAACAAAATTGAACAGACGATTCATTACTGTGTCACAGTCATAATAAACGGGAGTTCTTTATTTATCAATTTTCGATGAATAAATATGAGAACAGAGGAAATTTTCCTTTGGTCAAATTCCATAAAATTCATTTGATTTTTTTTTATAAAATTCGATTTTTTTCAAGATTCTGCAATAATTATTATTATTGAATATATTAGTTCCGCTTCCCTTGACTTGTTGTTCGTGATCTTGACAATAAGATTACGGAGATTATAAAAGAAAATCTGAACTTAAACCTGCTGATAAAATAAATTTCATTCGTAGAATTTCTGTTGTTTGTTTATTTTCCTTTAAAACAAAATCAATACAATTTAAATGAAAGAATTAAAGAAAATTAATACAGACAAAACCTGTCTAATTAGTCAATGAATTATTAACGGACTAAATGTTGAATTGAGTCACATATTTTACTAAAGACTTTTAAAAGAATTTCATGTAAGCTGCATTCTCTAATATGACCGCATGTATGGCCTAATGTTGATTGTGTTTAATTTTATAATTACCAATGGTCCAATTAGACAGTGAATATAGCCTTATTTAATAATAACTATTTTTATTTCTAAAATCCACTAATTAGACATTAATCGTCTCATTATTTGTTATCAATTCTAATAATCAAATCCGGCAAATTTTTTGTTCTTATTGTTGTTTGTTATTGTCCGTTTTTTTTTTCTCCTACTTTTCTTCCACTTTTGAATTGTAATTTTAATTTTATTACTCATAAAAATACAATAAGAAGAGGTGTGGATGACTAACGACGGAGATTGAAGAGAGAAAAAAGTAAGATGATTTTTAAATAAAAATTTATTTAATTTTTGCGATAAGTTAATTATAAAAAAAAAATTATCGTCTATAATCTTATCTTTATTATTTTATAATTTTCAATAACAGAAAACAAAAAAAAATTTGTTAATCTCTTAAATAGAAAATAATTTTACACTACGTCACAATTTTAACAAGTTACAAAAAAAAAACGTAAAATTTAACGTTATTTTTTAAATAAAACAAAATGAAATTCTCTCATTTATTATTTCTGTTTTGGAATTACAACGAACTAAACAACTCAACAAATTTGCTGATGGCTTCAGCATGAATTTTTGTAGAATTCAACTCAAATTGAAATGAGTTAAGTAATTTATTGTTATCCCACCTCAAATTTAATTTGCATTGCATTGCAATTTGTGACTAAATCAAAAATAAAGATAGCCAAAAATTGGGTGTGTGTACAAAATAAACAGCAACAGCTAAAAAAGTGTTGTCAGATGCAAAATCATTTGAGTCAATTCAATTTTTAGAATTAATTTATTTATTGTTATTGTTACTGTTGCCATAATAAATTTGTGAAATTCGCAATCGTCAGCTTATTATTGTATCACATAGGATATTTGTCCAATCAACGAATATTGTATCGTATTCTACAACACACAAACACACACACACACACAAAATATTCATTCAATATTTAATAATTTCAATTCAATTTTGTTATTTATTATTTAGTCGTCTTGCCGCGATGATCGCGTCATCTTCCATTTAACGAATATTTTTTTCATATTTCATTTATTTAAATTTTGTGTTTTGGTTTTTTTTTTTTTTTGCTTTTCATAATAAAATTTTGAATTTTTTACAAAAAATTATTAATTAAATTGGATTACATCAAGGAAATCAAATTATTTAAATATAATTTTTAAACACAACAACAATAATAATAAACAACAATAAGAACAACAACAATAAACAACTAATAAAAAATAAAAAAATACGCAATAAAATAAAAATTCGGTTATGAAGAAAAAAAAATAATTTAATAATCAAAAAAAAAACAGCAAGTCAAACAACAACAACAACAATGAACAAAAATGGAAAATGTCTGGGCTGCGTTAAATGTCGATCGATCATCGCATATGATTTGCATAATTTTTCATAAATTACAATAATTTACAATTTTTATTTATTTTATTTTATTTTTTTTTTTATAGAGAAAAAGAAATAGAAGAAAGAAAAGAAGAAGAAGAAGGGGGAATTAATAAAATAAAAATTTCATCATAATTCAAAATCGATTCGATAAAAAAAAAATAAAAGAAGAAACAGAAAAAAAAACAACAATAACAAACTGAAGTGACGATGATCTCGCTTTCGTTTTTACCATTCACTAGCGTTTTTTTAGTTGTTGTTGTTGTTGTTGTTTCTGTTGTCTTGATGTTACTTGTGATCGACGATCATTTTTTTTTTCATTCTTTCTTTTGCTTTTTTTTGATCAATTTGAAAATTTGATGGACTGACTGCTTGCAATAATCTATAAGAAAAAAAGTCGTAAGAATTAAATGATGGAATCGGTTTTTTTTTTGTTTCCATTTTTGTCTTTGGTTTTTCTTTATAGAAAAAAAAAGACTTTAAAGCCGAAGACATTTCATTCTTTCGTTTGTTTCGTTTTTTAATGTGCGATTAAAGAAGATATCTGTGATCGGGTGGTGAAAGTTAATTTTTTTTTATTCTTCTTCTTCTTCTTCTTCTTTTTCCTTTTCTTCTTTTTCTTCTGTTTATTTTGTTTTCTGTCTTCTTTTTTCTTCTTCTTCTTCTCATTATTTATTAAAGAAAAACGTGTGTGACGTCATACATTCAGTTGTACGCTGTTCGTTAATTTTTTGTTTTTATTTTTGTTTTTGTTTTTCTGTACTTTGCGTTGATTTTTTTTTTTGTTTTAATGTAAAAGAAAAAAATAAACATCAGTATGGTAAAAAGAAACATCGACCGTTTAACGTGAGTCACTGTATGAAACTGCCAACACACACACACACACACACACACACATATTGTATTGTCTTTATTCAATTCAAATATACACAAATGTAGTGTTGAAGTTTCAGAGTACCAACCAACGTTTGTATTTTGTTTTGTTTTTTTTTCTTTCTCGTTTTTCTTTTAAAATTAAAATTAAAAACTCGCGTGAAAACAACAACAGTAGAATGAAAAGATTGCGCGACGCGTAAAACAGAAACAACAAAAAAAACAAGTTTAGCCATTTCGGTTTTTTTTCTTCTTTTTCTCTTTTCAATAAACCAAAAAAAATCCTCTCGTTTTCTTCTTCTTCTTTTTCTTCTTCTTCTTCTTTTTCTTCGCTGCTTGTTTTCTTCTTTTCGGTTTTTTGTGTTTTATTTCTCCTTTTTTTTCTTTTTGTTTTTTTTTTGGGTAAAAAAAGTTAAACGTAAAGAAACAAAAAAAAAAGAGGAGAATTATAAGAAAGACAACAACAACAACCAAAGACCGCAGTTCGATTTCTAAGAAAAATCAACTTTAAGTTAGTAAGAGCCACAGCGCGCTGAAACACAAGAGAGAAAAAAAAACAACAATAATTTCATAAACAAATTTTTCGTAAAGAAAAATAGAAGACAACGAAAACCGTTTCAGAAAAAAAAAACTGAATAATTTTTTTTTAATCATTTTTTGATTTGTACCAAATGAATTTCCTTCTTTTTCTTCTTCATCTTCTTCTTTAACTTCTTTAATTCAATTTCGAATATTCATGAAAAACAAAAAATGCAAAAACTTCTGACGTTGTTGAATTAATGTTGGCTGATTAAAATATTAAATGACGATCACTATTATTATGACGTCAATATTTTTTCTTTATATGAAAATTGACTCACTGATTCAATGACTTCTTTGATTTATTATCACAACAGAATTAGCATTAAAATATTTCAGCCTGAAAGAAAAATCTGAAATGCGAAGTACAAAAAACAAAACAAAATACAAAATACAAAAAAGATTCGATTTAAATAATCGTTGTCTGATGTTTGTCGCTCCCAATAACACGTCACATTCTCTTATCTAATCTTATCAAATATTTGTCTTTCTTACAAATTAAGTTTTTTTTTTCTTCTTGAAATAAATTATTTAGTGGCGTACGCCTGACATTCTTCACGAATCACTAAAATTTATTCATCTTCATCTTTTTTCTATATTTTCTCACACTCTGATTTTACCGAATTAAATTTCCAAACGAAGAACCCAAAAACAAACTCTCTTTTTTTAATAATAAATGTGCGTCAAACTCTTACACAAAACCATCATCATCATCATCATCATCATCATCATCATCATGATGATATCGTCATCGATAATTATTCAACACTTCATCAGTCAACGAACTTTTACTTTCAATAAATAACAAAAAAAAAAAAAAAATTGTGTGGAAAAAAAAAAATAATATTCTGGAATATTCTTATCAGTAGTAACAGAGATAGAGACAGGAAGAAACAGAAAAGAGTCAATGAAAGAAAGAGACAAAGGAAAGATGATAGAGGGAATGGAATGATTACTGCTGAGTCACCTAAACCAATTCAAATATTAAACAGAATAAAAAAAAAAAGAACGCTGATTAAATAATCTACAAACCAACAAAAAATATTGATCGAGTTGTCAAGGTGAAAAAAAAAATGCTAAAAATCAAAAACAAAATGTCGGTTTTTTTTTTCCTTTTCTTCATTTATTTTTTTGTATTTTTCTAGAAGAATTTCTAGACACGAAAAGTTTAGATGAAGACAAAGACGAAGACTTACTAAATTTGATCGATGTATGGATCTTTAGTTTGGATTATTTTCTGCTTATAAATAATTTATAATTTAAACATAAAAATAGTTTGGTTTCTGCAATTCTTAATTATGCGAAAATATTGCAACAATTTTGAAAAAACAAAAAACTTCGGCCACCATTACGAAACTGTTGAAATTTTATTTAACAAAAAAAAAATTAACTAATTCTTCTTTTTCCATCAAAATATTCGCCGATCAACGATCAAGTTTAACTCAACGATTTTGTTTGTTTTTTGGAGACGACACTCTTGTAATAAAACAAAACTTTTCATAAGAATTCTTTAAAAAAATTTCCTTTAAATTGAACTTTCTGTAAATTAAGAAAATAAAACTGAAACTGATTATTAAACTGATTTATGTGCAATTTTATAGAATTTAATTACCGATTCTAAATTGTGAATGGTCTAAATGTTTCACATCAAATGCTACGACCAAAAAAAAAGTTTCACTAAATTCAATTTAACGTTCTTCTATCTAAAGTGTCTGGAACTTGTTTCTACTTATGACTAAACTTATACTCGATTTTAAATGCTAAAAATTGTATGTTAGATGAAACACTTCTGTTGTGTCCTAAGAACCAGAATAAACTTACGTGCAAATTCTTTTAAATGTCTTGTTGATGACTCGTTTCATTAATATTCATGACTCATCATATGAAGCAGAAGAAGAAAAAGAACCAAAATTAATTCATACATATAATAAAAATTTATTGAACTTCATATAATAAAGTAAGAATCAAATAGACAGATAAATTTAATTGTCTTTTAAATGTTGAATAATTTAACAGAACAGAACAAAAAAAAAGAATTGGGTGATAAATAAATTTGTGTGTTTTTTTTTTTTATTTGAAATTTGAACGATGATGTTTGTAAAGCGATTTTCCATAACAGAAGAGAGAAAAAAATATGAAACAAAACCAAAAAATGAAATATACGTAAAAGAAGAAAAAAAAAATGAAAGATACAACAACAACAACAACAACAAAAAGAACCATAGAGAAAAAGTTTGCTCGTTAGTTATTCAAATTTATTTTTATTAGGCAATATTTATATTATTATTATGATTGCAAATTGACATTCTTTTCATCTCTGAAGATTACATTTTTTTTTTTTTTTGTTTTTAGTTTGTTTTTAGTTTGTTTTTTTGTTCTTTTATTTGACATTTTTTTTCTTTTTTCTGTTTTCAATATTGGTAAAGGTGGTTCGATAAAGGTGTTTTAAAGACTGGAGTCTTGTTATTGAATATTATACGCTGGAATTCAGAGAAAGGTGAGAAATCATCATCAAAATATTTATTTAAATTACAAAAATTAAGTTTTTTTTTCTTTTTTACTTGCATTAATTGACGTTTCTTCCACATACATTGTTCGTTGTCTCAACGAAACTTTAATTAAGTAAATACAAAAAAAAAAAAAATACTGACAAACCCTGTATAAACGGACCATGAACTTAATATCGAAACGGATATTAATAATTCATGTTTATTCAATATACATAATCGGACCACCTGTCGAATTAGGCCAAGATTCTTAGTAAAATTGATGGTACGATAAGAGAACAAAAATCTGTAAATTTATTCATTTTTTTACATTAAATGACAGGTTTCACAATAATTTTTAATTTGAACTTAAAAATTATTGTTGTCTCACTTCTACACATAATAATCATATAGATGCTCTTCCCTTCTTTCATTTTATTTTTAAATTAAACCGTCATTTAAAATTGTTGTGCAACCAGCGACATTAATAATTTATAATTAATAAGATAGTTCCGTGTCTCAAGAACAAAAAAAGAAGAAAAAAAAACCAAAAAAATTTTAATAATTAATAATTAATAAATATGTGAACCATCAAATATGTGAACACAACAAAAAAAAAACGAAAAAGCGATTCGTTCTTGTACAAAAAAAAAAAAAAAGAAGTTAAATAAAAATGATTTTCAAGAAAAAACTGGTTTCATAATTAATTCAGAGTCCGTGTGTCCATACTAAAAACCAAGGACACAATACAACAACAAAAATCAATAATAATAATAATAATAATAACGAGCAAACGAACAAAAATATTATTATTTTGTCAAAATAAATAAATAAAAAAAATTTATAGCATTACCACATACACACACACACTCAATTTTCACTGAAAAGTTAACGAATAGACATACACACACACACACACACACAAAACCCAAATCCCCTCTTCTTCGTTTGTTTTTTTGTTTCTTTAAATAATTAATATTCTTCGTCTTCGTCTTCTTTTTATTTCTTATTTATTTATTTTTTTGCTTCTTTGCTAATTAAACGATTTTCCATTAAAATAAAAATTTTAACTTAACGTTTAGCCGTAGACTTAAGTTTAAATTAACGCAACTTCTACTTAAGTTAATTTAGCTAAATTTAAGCTCTGTAGATAGGTAAAATTATAGTTAAGATTTTGTTAAGAACGATTCATAAGTTAAACCTAACTAAATATTCTGCTTAAGATAAATCCCCTTAAATTAAATCAATTGAACTTAAATTTATCTTAAGTGATACGCCATGCGCCATATGCATTTTGTATGTGCTGCGTTTATTAGGAAATTAATTCATTTTGATTGGATGGAATTTTTTGAAAGATTGAATTGATCCAATCAGAATTATGAAATTAATTCTCGCATCTAAAGAATATGGATGAACGTGGCTTAACGTAAGAATAAGTTTGATTTGAGTTTGAGAAACGCTGAACAACTTTAGGTTCGTTTTTTTTTTGTCTTCAATTTTTAATTCGACTTTTGTTGTTATATATATTTTTTTTTTTTTTCGTTTTTGAAGCAGATCAACAATCATTAAAAAAAAAATTCCACTTAAACTGAAAGACGAACAGGAGAAAGAAGAATAAGAAGAATTAATAATAAAAATAAAAATATTAAAAAATATTAAAAATAAAAATCTAAAATCGGCCTTATTATCTCTTTTTCTCTTATCGTTTAACAACAAAGTTCACTTGACTTGACGATTAGTTTGCACCAAAAATAAACAAAAACAAAAATGGAAGAAACTTAAATGAAAAATGAAAAGAAAAAAAAAAGTGTTAATTTTCTTGAAAAATAAGAAGAAGAAAAAATTTAAAAAAAAATGAGACGAATAACCGATAACAAATCCCAGGAAAAGAGATCATTCATAACACTCACTGTGCGTACAAAGTAAAGCGCTAATCAAATAAAAAAAAAATTATAGACGATGAAGGAAAGGGGTGAAAGAAGTGTAAAGAGGTTGATGTATTTACATTCGTTGACGTTCAATCCTATAAATGACTGGATATTATGTGATTTAGATTATTATGAATCAATATTGTTGATGAAGGAAGTAGAAGAGAAGGGGAATATAAGACGATATACGAACAGAACTTATTATGATTGGTTTATTTCAAAGAAAATGAAGGGAAATAAAATTCAAATATTTTATGAATTATTAAGAAATTCAATGAATATTTTTGGTATAAAAAAAAAAAATTTGTATTTAATGGCAAAACCTTTACAGATAAGATTAGACAATTTTTGTTTAATTTTCATAAAAAAAAAAATATTAATTTTCCATAAGAAAAAAAATTAAAGTTAAATTTATTTTTTTTAAACAATTTTTCTGTTATCATTTTTTGTGTTCCTATTTTTTTTTTTTTTTTTTTTTCAAGAAGGAAACTTTGCTTCTGCTGATTAACATTCATTTTATTCATATTCGTTCTCTTTCTCTCTCTGTGACACTTTTTGTTCCTGTCTCTGTCTTCTGTTTCTTTTGAAATTTTTTATACATTTAAAAATTTTTTCTATGAAATAAACAAATGAGAGAAGTAAACAGAATAAAAAGAAAAAATACCACTAAGTAATATGACTTAAAAGGAATTAAAATGGATTAAATTAGTGGAATAGACAAGAAAGAATTTGAATCACCTTTCTAGACTGAAAGATGAATTTACCGCTGAACGATTTTTTTTGTTCAAATACAAATTTTATTTATTTAAGAAATTTTGTTGGATTTCTTTGATTTTTTGAATTACCAAAAAAACAAAAATGAACGGAATATATTGTTCTGTTGCATTTGGACGATTTAATGGTGCAGTAATATCAGTAACACACCTTTCTCTTAAACTTTGTTACTCACATCTGTACATCTGCTATCAAACACGACAATTTTCCAGAATGATTTAAAATGAAAGAAAAAATAAAAATTTCTGTAAATTGTGAAGAGCGAAAGACAATTATTAAATTTTTATTTAAAAATGGATTTAAAATTAATTAACGAAAAAGAAAAGAAGGAATCAAAAAAGAAACACAGTCAAAGTTGAAGATTATTTTTTTTTTTCAACTTGAAAGAAAAAAAAAAAAACAATTTCATAGGAAAAACCAACCGATTAAATATATTTTATTTTTTATCTTTTCTTTTCTTTACTTAAAAAATTAAAATATTCGTAATCCTGTTTTATATTTATCGTATTCATTAATACTTAGTTTAATATTTTTATTATTAAAGATTTTCTGATTAGGAGTAAGAGTAAGTGGAGGAGGAGAAGTATCAACTTAGAAATTATTATTATCATTTGTGTTTTTTGTTGATTTAATTTTGAATGAAAACAAAAAAAATTAAATAAATTGTACTGAACTAAGAATTTAAGTTAGAACGTAATATTCTATTCATAACGTCTGTACGTACAGTCAGACACCAATATTTTTACTATTTCATACATTTCATTAATTTCATCTGACCTTCGTCAAAGTTTTTTTTAATAACTCTGGGGGTTCACCACTTTAAATCTTAAGAAGATGCATTTGAACCAAAAAAAAAAAAAAAGGCTACGGTTTAATCGGAACATTCAGATAAAGGGGTTTTTTTTTTTTTGGAAAATTTCTAGTATCAGTAGATTGTATTTATTTTTGGAACAAAAGAAACATACTTTAATATACTTTTAACATTTCCTTGTTTACTGCAATTTCTGTTAACTTTTGTTAACAGAAAAAAAAAAAAAATTTAGAAAGGAAGTCAACGAATAAAAAATATTATATTTTCTGGAATTTCCTGAATAATGTTAAGACGGAATTTAATTCTAATTAAAAATAACTAAAAAGAATTAAAAACCTTCAATTGTTATATCGTGTTTCCTTTAATTTTCACTTTATTAAGTCAGAATAAAATAAACAGGACACACAAATATTTCCCTTATCTTCACTTCACCTCTTTGACATTTATACGATATAATTTAATTTCACAATAATGTAGGTTATCATTTTTATAATTAATTACAATTTCAATTGATATTCGATAAGGAAAAATATTAGACAATATGAAAATTTTCCATAAACAAATAAATGTGATTTTAGTCGAATTTTACTGAGTTTAATAAAGTAGAACTTATCTGAGATGGACCAACAATTGTCAATTGTTTACATGAAATTTTATCAAAATTGTAATTGAAAAAAATTCCATTCAATTATGTTTGATGTTTCAATTATATAAAATTCACTTACTTAAGACATATTTTTCTGTTACTTAATTTTAATCCAAGTAAATTTCGTTTTTTTTTTTTTTTCTGTTGGATTATTTTTTATCTTTATGTAAATTGATTAAAATATAAAATTATTTCACGTTATCGTAACATGTTCTGATTGATAATTGAATGATACGAGGTGAAATCGTATGTTCTTTTAAAAATTATTATCAGATTAAAATTGTTTTATTTTGATAGACTTTTTAGAGACATTTTAAATAAGTTTATTTTAAAAATTACTTACAAACAAATATTTACTTAACTTAAATAGATTTTCAGATAATTACGATTATTCCAAAAAAAAAAAAATCACAACACCAATATAAAGTTCCATCCACTTCATAAACAAAAATTATAAACGTAACAAGTCTACGCTTACATAGTTCTGTCTTTAATCTTTTTATGTTTTATGTTTAGTGTGAAAGTGTAGACGAAATAACAAAAAATTTCAAATTTGAATTTATGCAGAATTTATGTTAAATAATTCAATGAAATTATTGTTCGATTCATTTTATATTTTATTTTTATTACGATAAGATTATAATAATAGTATAATATATGTATGTAATTGCATCATTATGAATAAATATTTATACGCAAGAATTATACGACTTACCTTTATTTTATATTTTAAATTTTATATTTTTTTGGTTGATTAATATTAATTGTACAAAGACAAATTTATTTTAAAAGTAATTTACAAATATTTTTTGGTTTGTCCTTTTTTGGAAAATATACAATCAATATATAATACACTGTTTTCACTTAAGTTAATTGCCGGTTTATATTAAAGCGCGTAAAAGCAAAAAAAAAAAGAAATATTGTCACCATTCTTTTTGTTTTTAGTAAATGAGTCACCGTAAAATTATTGATAACAAAATTTCATAATTAAATTCACACTTTACTACTGAAGTTTAAAAATAAACTTTTAATGATGTTTTTTTTTTTTTGGTTTTTAACGACAACAAAACCAAAGTAAAAAACAAACAAACAAAACAAAACAAAAATGACTCATTTAATTATGAAAATTAATTACATTTGACATTGAGATTGACAGTTAATTCGATTTATAGTAACAAGAAATTGCGAAAGGATTCAGTTAACGCCAACCATCTGAAAAAAAAAAATTATTGTACTAAACCGAAAACTTTTGCACTTTAGGTGGGTGGTTCCCCCCATTCTTATTTTTTTCTAATAATAATAAGAAATATTATTTCTTCACTTATTTTTTAATCACTCAATCAGACTATCTCTGTCACACACGTGCACGTGTTTTCAATAAATGAAAAATACAAGGAAAATAAATTCGGTTTACTTTTAATATAAGACTTTATTGAACAAATAATATAAATAAACTAAATAAATCCTTAAATTCTAATTCATTTAGAAAAGAAAAAAAAAAATATATAATAATAATAATTAATAAGACACTCTTGGAAAATATAATATTTATAATTGTTTGTTATAATAATAATAATAATAATAATTAGACAAGAAAATAAAAAAATATGAAGATATCGTTTGAATTTTACACAACAAAAAAAAAAATAAAATAAAGGAAAAAGAAAAATTCAATAAAATCAAAATAAAGGAAAAAATGAAAAGAAAGAAAAGTACACTAGAAAAAAAAAAAATACAAACAAACACAAATGGTTTTTTTTTTTTTGATTCCATTTTAAATGCGTTTTGAATTCAAAATAAAAAAAACATTTTTATAGAAAGGACAATTAATTTTTTTATTAACTTTATTAAAAAATAAGAATAATAAGAATAAAATAATTAAGTTTTTCTCTTCTTTTTTTCAGTTTAATAATATTTTCGAGAATATAAAAAAAAAAAATTCAGTTTTTCTCTTCTCTTTTTTTTTTTGTGCCTTTTTTTCCCCCCATCATTCACATAAATTTCTTAATGTTACAAGTTAAATTTCGTTCTTATTGTGATTCCTTCTTTTTATTTGTTTATTTTTTTTTTTTTGATTTTTTGTTTTTTTAATTTTTCATTTGTTTGTTTTTTTTTTTTTTTTGTATATCAAAAATTGTAATAAGTTAGGAGAAATATATAATAATTAATATTATTAATTAAATATTATAATTAGAGAATAAGAAAAAAAAAACAGAAAAGAGAAAAAAAAAAACTGGATTAAATTTAAATTTGATTTTCTCTTGTCTTAGATGTTTCCCCCCCCCCCCCCCCATCAGTGTGTTTTTTTTTTTCTTTTAATTTTTCTCATTTCACTTTTATTTCATTATTTATGTGAAAATTTGTCAATGGTTTCTGTTTTTCCTATATTTTATCCCCCCTTCACAAATCGAGTTAAAAGGGACAAAAAAAATTAATTGAATGAGGAAAATGGACAAAAAAAAAAAAAAAACATAAGAAAGAAAACAATTGAAACAAGAGAAGAAAAAAAAAACAGCAACAACAACAAAAAATGAAAAAATTGAAAAATGGAAAAATGCAATAGATAATTTTTAGTGAAGAGAAATAATTAAGGTAATTAAATTAAATTAAATTAAATTAAAACATTTGATTGGTGTGTATAAAATAAAATAAAGTATGAAATTTTTTTTTATAATAATATAACTAATAAATGATAATAAAATAATAATAATAAAATAATAATAATAATAATAATAATAATCATAATGATATAAAGACAAAAAAAATAAATTATTAAATATTACAAATAAAAAAAATTAAATATTTCTTTATATTAATTAATTTATTTTTTAATTTGTTTTTTGTATTTTTTTTTTTGTATTTTTTGAAACAAAAAGAAAAAGGGGGGGAAAAAAATTAAATTCAATATGTACGCGTAATTGTATCTTTTCCAATTTCAAATTTCCCAAACAAAAATTTATCATCAAATTCAAACATTTAGAAAAATAAAATAAAAAATAAAAAATAAATTAAATTCGAATCAATCCACTATCGCTCTCAGAAAAGTGATGAAATTTGGTCCACACATTTGTTTTGTTTTTTTTTTCTTCTTTTACATTTTTCTTCTTTTTAAATTTAATTTTCTTTCCCTTTTCTCTTTTGTGTTAATCTTCTTCTTTTTTTTTGACGCAAAAAACTTCTTCTTTCTTTTTTTTATTAATTTTCAGAATATAAATATTATTAATTAATTAGAATAATAAAATATAAAATATAATTAAAAATAAATTTATCTTCCTTCTCCCTCTTTTACATTTCATATTATTTCATTCTACTTCTTTCTTTCATCTTCCTTCTACTTATTAATAATAATTTATTTTTATCTCCTTTTCTTCTTTACTCTCTTCTTCTTTTTTTTTTAGGTAATTTTTTCTCTCTTTCTTCTTCTTCTTTTTTTTAAAAAAAAAAAAAAGTTTCTTTTCAACGGAAGACATTTTGTTTTTTTTTTTTCTTTTTCATTTTCATTATTGTATTCACACACACACACGAAAAATATTATAAAATATTATTGCAAATTAAATTTTTCTTCTTCTTCATTACAAAATTTCAAATTTTTCCAAAAATCACATAAAAATAAAAATAAAAATAATTCAAATAAATTGGAGGGGGGAGACAAGGAAACATTTTTAAAAAAAAGAAAAAGTCGAAGCGACGACTCTTTCATGCCTTTCCTCTCTCTCTCACTCTCTCTCTCTCTTTACGAATGAAAAATATTTTCATTTCGAAACGGATTCAAACTTTATTAATTAATTAAATTATTATTCTTTATTTTTGATTTTTGTCTTCTTCTTTTTCTTCTTCTTCTTCTTCTTCCTTCTATATATCTTCATTTTGATCCAATAAAAAAAAAAAAGAAATAATTAATTAGGATTAATTAATTAATTACAATTAAATAATTATAACACATATAAATTGCATAAAAATGGCCCCTTCGATTTTTTATTTAAACAAATTAAAAACTTAAAAAAAAAAATCTATTTTCTTCTTCTTCTTCTTTAATTTTTTATTCCAAATTTTTAGTAAAAAAAAAAATAAAAAAAAAATAAGACGAATTATTCTCTTTTTCATAGAGAATTGCCGAAATCGTTTTGTTATCTAGATTTTAAATTTTTTTTTTCTTATTTTAAATTTAAATTAATTATATATGACGTATAAAGCATTTTCCAAAAAACATAATTATTTGTTTTTTTTTTTTGTTAATTAAAGAAAAACACAGCCGAACGCTTTTCCATTTTTCTTTCTTACATTTTTTTTTTTTTGTCTTCTCTCCCTTTGTTCTTCTTCTTCTTCTTCTATCTTTCGGTTCTTTACCAAAATAAAAACTGAAGGAGGAGAGGAGAAAAAAAAAATACAAGAAAACGTAAAATTCATTTTCTTTTGGCTGTTTTTCATTTTATATATATTTTTTTTTCAATTCCCATAAATTTAATTTGTTTAAATATGTTTTGTTTTGTTTTTGTTTTTGTTTTTTTAAATAAAATAAAATTAATATTTAATAAATTAATTAGAAAAAATTTACAAAATAATTCATAAAAAAAGAAAAATAGGTAAAAAAAAAAGTGAGCTGTTACAGAACAGAAATAAAGACACAAGAAAAGAAAAACGCAAATGGAAGGGGGTTAAAATTTTTGTATTTTTCTTGTATTTTTTTTTTTTTTTAGATGGGAAGTGGATGGGAAGCGATAGTCAGAGTCAGATGAGAAAAATATATTCATACACACACACACACACACAGACACACTGAGAATTTTTATTAAAACAAAAAAAAGAAAACACAGGCACACATAATTTCAACTCTTTCTTTTGATTATTTTCTTCCCTTTCAAAAATTATTTACTTCAAATTCATTTAATTTCTTAAACTTTTTCTTCATTTGTATTTATTTTTTTTTTTTTTTCTAAATTAGGAGATCGTTTTTTGATATCGGAATTGCGCATATAAATTTATGATAAGAAATAAAGGACTCTTACTAAAAAAAAAAAACTAATGGAAGAATTTGTTTCTTTTTGATGCTTTTTGTTTCATATATTTTTTTATTCTCATTCTTTAAACTTTCTTTTTTTTTTGTTTGCAAATTTTCTTTTAAAAAAAAAAAAAAAAAAAAAGGAAGGAAGGAAAAAATTAATCTTAATAATTAATTAATGCATAGTATAAAAAAATAATAATAATTAAAGGAAGTGTGTGAAAGGGACAACCCTATATAATAATTTATAAATAATAATAATTAAAAAAAAAAAAAAAAAAAGAGTTCTGTTCGGTTTTGTTATTCAAGAAATTCTGTCTAGGTGATTTTTTTTTCAATTTTTACTCATACGCACCCCTACCCCTTTTTTATTGTTCTCTCAATTTTTCTTTTTTCTTTAATTAAAAATCACCGTTATTTTCTTTCTCTTTCTTTCTTTCTCTATATATTGTGGTTTTCAGGTTTATTGTTAATTAAATATTCTTTTAATAAATAAATAATAAAAAAAAAAAAAAAAACAGAGACAGACAAAGACAAATATATTGATGAAATTATGGCCAGAGAGAAGTTTTATGGATAAATAATAAATAAAAATATAATAAAATTAATACAAAAAGAAATAATAATAATAATGGAAGAGAAAAGGACAACAATAATAATCTGGAGATTAAAGGAAAAAAAAAAATATTAAAATAGAAAAGTAAAAAGAGGTGAAAAGAAAAAAGGGGAAAATAAAATATTCAGATTTCCCCCTTTGTTAGCCAAAGATTTTTGTATAAAAAAAAAAAATAATTTAAAATGAAAAATTGGAAAAATTAGTAAGTAAAAAAAAAAAAAAAAAGAAAAGGAAAACGTATAATAAAATCGTATAAAATATATATATATTTCTCTCTCTTTCTTTCTTCATCTAAACAATAATAATAATTATAGATTTGATAATATGTAATAATTAGATTGTGTTTTGTGTTTTGTTTTGTATTTTTTTTTTTTTGTTTTTTTGATAATAAGTTAATTAATAGAATATTTATAAATACCCCCATTTAGTTTTTTTTATATTTTATTGGTTTTTTTTTTTTTGTTTTTTTTTTTGTTTTTATGTTTTTTTTTTTTTTTTGTATTTTGCGATCCCACATCAATAATTTTTAACTTTGTTTTTTCTTTAATTTAAAATAATTTAATTTTTAATAATTTAAATAGAAATTTAAATTTTATCATCAATCCTCTTACACCTACATCACACAAAATAATCAATAATAATAATAAAAAAAAAGTCCAATCGATTATTCAACTATTTTTATCTCCTTTAAATTAGCTCATTCATTTTTGTTGTATTTTTATGCAAAACGATTGTGATAAAATTTTCCATTTTTTTTTAACTGCTTATGATTGGTTATTGTCTTTTATAGATATTTTTTTTGGAAGCTCCATTAAAACCCCCCACCCCATATATTTCACACAATAAACAACCACACATACATACAAACATACGCCAACAAGAAACGTTACGTTACGGTTACAACACGTTACGTTAAAAAAACATGTTTTATGTTTTTTCATTTCTCTTTCGTTTCTTAACAAATTATTTTACATTCTCATTGTTGAGAATGCTTCAATTGCAGAACTGAGACGATTAAATACAGGTAATCGTGCATCATCTAGTGGTGGTGGTGTTGTTACTGGTGACAAATCACGTGGACTAGCTGGTGGTGATTGTGGAAAATTAAATCCTTGTGGAAATGTTGGACTGTTTTGATCCGGAAATAAATTAGCCATTGAATTTGTTGGACTTAGTGATAATGGTGAACTAGATGGTGATGCACGATCAGAACCAGTTGACATACTTAATGGTGGACTTAATGGTAGATGACCACCATTATTATTTTGATTTTGTGAAGCGGCTGCAGCAGCGGCAGCCATACGTGCGTAAGCAGCATTAACAGCACGATTGTGTAAGCGTGCTTCTTCAGCGTTATGTACAAAATGGCAACGTGGACCGTATGGACAAAATCCAACACTATGGAATGTACGACAAAGTTCTGTTTTATATTTTGGATGACGTTGAAGATTACGTAATTCATGCATTCCATGTGCAAATTGACATTTATCACCGTATTTACACTCACCGGCTTCTTCAAATGGACGACAAAGTTCTGTCTTATATCTGAAAAATTAAACAAAAAAAATATTAGAAATTTTTTAAAAAAATTGAATAAAAATATCAATATTTTTCTGACGCAGAAGTTGGAAATCAAATGAAATAATAATTACAGTCAGAATGGAAATTTCTAAATTACTAAAAAACCCTCTGACTAATTACAAGAATTCTAATTAGTAATTTGTTGTCACAAAACCAATTTATTTCATCAAGTATGAACTAATTTTAATCGAATCTTTCTTTTAGTCTTGAACTTATGGGGAATTTATAAGAAAACTGAGCACCTGTAATTTCATGCATTTTGATTGGACATTTCTTGATATCATATTATGGTTGGGTTTTAACCATCATTTAACGTTTTTTTATTCAAAGACTTTTTTCTTTGAATTTTACTTATCATTGCTTCGAAATTCAAAATGGCAACGACTGAGAGGATATATTTTTTTTAAATCGATTTTAATTAATGGATTTTTTTTTTGTTTCTGCAAAAAAAATATAGAATTATGCCTTGAGGGAAACCCGAAATTCAATAAATAACAAGACAATTTAATTGCTACAACCTTGTCCCTCCCCTCTTGTTCGATCTTATACAAAAAATTCAACTCTTAATAAATAAATAAACAAACTAAAATAATTACCTTGATGTATTCACTTGTGGCAATGGTTCTGATTGTGTTCTTTCCAATTTACGATGACCAAAATTTTCTATTAATGAATTAACAAGAGATACAACATTACCACCTTGTGGATGTGATACAGCACGTGTTAATGCATTATGAAATAGGAACTTATGTTGCTGTTGTTGTTGCTGTTGTTGCTGATGATGTTGATTAACTTGTGCCTGTTGTGCAGCAACAGCAGCATTTATTTGTTGTTGAAGTAATGCGGCTGCTGATTGTGAATTATTATTGTTGTTGTTGTTATTATTGTGATTGTTGTTGGTATTATTTGTTTGTGTAGGTATTGTTGTTGTTGTTGAAACACCAATAGTTGTTGTACTATTATTATTGTTATTTAGAATATTATTGTTGTTAATATTATTGTTGATAATGTTGTTGATGTTGTTGTTGTTGCTAGTACTATTATTGTTGTTGTTATAATTATTATTGTTTAAATTATTTAATGATGGCATCGATGGTGAACCAATAATAAGATTTCCAATTGTTTGATTTGTATTGCCTGATGTTGGTGTTGCCGTTGCTTGTGTAGCCAAATGTGTCATTGCTGTACGTGATGCATTTTGATTCTGGTAAATAAACAAAAAAAAAAAGAAATTAGAAAATTTGAAAACAATTTTTTATAAAATTATAAGTAAATAAAAGAAATAAAGAGAATAACAAATAATCTGCAAACTAATTAAAGATTGGGAGGCTTTAGTGGAGAATTAAAAAAAAAAAAAATCTTCATAATTTGTCACGTTTATTGTGTATAAAGAACAATGAAGAAAAAGACAATATTTTCCATTTCTTTGTTGTACATAATTTCATATATTTTTCCCTTTATCAAAGAAGACAAGTAAACATAATTTTATTTATTTATTTTTTTCAAATATTTAATTTTTAAGTCACTCCTTGTTTTTTTTTTTATCAACAATTTTAAAAGAAGAAATCATAAATAATATAACACACAAAAAAAAGTGTAATAATTAAATAATAAAACAAGAGTGATGGTAAATGGGGGGTAGGGGAAAGAAAACAAATAAAATTATGTGAGTAGATTTTTTTTTTATTTGTTTCAAATTTTGATAAGATAAGAATTTATAAGAGAAAATAAGTGAGATAGAGAGAAAAAGAGTATAGATATATAGAAAGAAAGAGATAGAGTGTAACATCAAATACCACGTGGTTTAATCAAATGAAATGATCAAAATTAAATTAACCTTTATTCCAAAAATTGTTTATTGTTGTTTGTTGTTTTATTTATGATAAGTGACAGGCAAAGTCAGAGCAACAAAAAAAAATGCCAACAGTAAGTAAATGAAAAATGAGAAATTGGATGGAAGTAAAACACAACAACAACTAAAAACAACAAATGAACATAAAAAAAAAAAAAAAGTGAAATAAATTTAAAAAAAATTAGAAAAAAAAAGTGTGAGATAAGTGAATGATGATAAGAGTTGTTGTGTTGCGCGATAAGAAATTAAATAAACAACACTCGCACACACCCACTAACATCACACATACACACAATTCAAATAACTATTTTACTCCACATTCTCTATTATGCGCGCTTATTTTTACAAATTGTTTTTTATTTTATTTGTTGGGAAAACGTTTTTGTTTTTTTTTATTTAATCACAACAACAAAAACAACAGAAAAAAATAAACAAAACAATAAATAATCATATAAAAAAAAAGGCAGTCACATTTTTGGAGGAAAAAAGAACGGAAAACAGAAACAACAACAACAAGAAAAAGTTTTAGGCGCGATAAATAAAAAAAATAGCATAAAATAAAAACAGGAAAAGAAAGAATTTTCAAAAAAAAAATGCAACAATTTCGTTTGTTCTTTTTTCTTTTTGATTTTCATATGATATTTTTTTCTTCTTCTTTTATCGATTCACAAAAACCAAAATTCGACAACAAAAGAAAAAGCGCAGAAAAATGAAACAACAACAAATAAGAATCGTATGCGTGGAGAAGAAAAAAATAAACGCCTTTTTCTTTTCTTTTACCATTTTTTATTTATGTTTATTTTAGTATTTTTGGTTCTTTGTTATTGTTGTTCTTTATAACAATGAAATTTAAATTAAGTTGTTGATGTTGTTGTTTATTCTGAGAATTTGTGAATTTTTTTTTCATATATAAATTTTATTCTTCAATTAAAAAATTAGAATAAAAAAAAACAATTCTCTTTTGTTGTTGTGGTTGTTGTACAATGATGAAAAAATATTTTCTTTTATTGTTCAGAATTTTAAATTTATGTAATTTTTTCTTTAAATAAAAAAAACGCGTCTTAGTTTTCTTCTTATTTGTTTTTTTTTTTTTTTTGCTCTTTTAAATAAAAAACGAACACAAAAAATTCAAATTAATGGAAAATATTTTATTCATTATTTACGAATTTTCATATTGAATCTGGTAACCCCAAAATAAAAAAAAAATACAAATAAATTTAACATAAAACAACAAAAAATGCAATTCAATTCAATTTGTTAGTAAAAAAAAAAACAGGAACACGTCATAAGAAAAAATAATCAAAAAGAGAAGAAGAAAAGTGGGGGAAAAGATGAAGAGAATTACTGAAAATTTATTGTTATATGTTTTTGTTCACACACACACACACACGCACACAAAAAAAAAAACCTTCAAATATTTTATTAAAAGAAAAAAAAATCCGTCATTTTTTTTTCCACAACCAAAAAAAATATACAAAAAAATTATGAATAACAAATAATTATTATGGCGTCCAGTTTTTGTGTTAAAATTGCGTTCAACTAAACCTGTGTATTAAAGAAAAGAAAAAAACAATTTTTGGGAATTTAGTTTTTTTTTTTTGTAAAAATTAAAAAAAATTAACGACAATTCCAAATACAAATTAGTAAAAAAAAGTTTCAAGAGCGCAAAAAACAGTTAGCATCATCTCCCTCTTTATATCTCTCTCTGTCATCTATTTATCTATTCTTAAAATACTTAAATATGATTCAGAATCACAGAATCAAAGTATAAAAAACCAGGAAATGCATTTTAAGTGCGCAATCATTTTTTTTCTTACGCATAAAAAAATATTTGACGATAACAAAAAAAAAAAACAGAAACAACGTAATTAAGCCTTAGTGATTTAAATTCTTTCAATAATCCCCCCCAAATTGTGACTTTTTTCCACAATAATTCAAACAACCTTTTTTTCTGTACTTTTTTCGAAACAAACTTCCGAAAGCTCACAAAAGAAAAACAAACTTTTTGAATTGAGAGAAAATTTTGTTTAAAAAAAATATATAAACTTTTGTTGTTGTCAATGATTTGACGTGTCTTGAAACCGCATCTTACTACATTAGTTTTTAAATTGTGTCATCGTGTGCAAAACCGCTATCCACAATAATGATTACAATTATCAGAAAAAGTAGAAGTAATGCTTAAAAATTTAAATTAAACCGCAAAAAAAAAAAATAAGGAAAATCCCAATAAAATATGTTTTCTTTCTGATTTGATTTATTCCAATCATTTTTCACTGTAAGTAGGAATGAGAGATTTTTTTTTGAGAACAGAACACAGAAATTAAACATTCAAACATAAATTTTGGTTCTATTTTACAGACAAACGGATCCTTTGTGACCTTTGCCACCCACAGTTAAATTTAGGACAAAACATCAGGATTCGAACAAAAACTCCAAATAT